>CM060434.1:13220293-14594013 GCA_030545235.1 Helianthus tuberosus | reverse complement strand
TCTGAATCTAGCGATCAATCCGGTGTTTAATGTAATTGCAAGAAGAATTGGGAATGTTGTTCAGCCGGCAGACGTATCGGAAGTTGATGACGATTTTTCCTTTGTTTGTATCGGCATCTTAAGTGGTGAAGGTAGCCGAATTAAAAGATCTTTGTCACTCAAATGGCAAGATAAGACGATTCGGGTTTGGATCGAGGAGGAGCCACGAGAATGGGGACCGGATTTCTTGTTGGAAGAGGTCGAAGATGTTGTTCATGAAGGATCGGAAAATAGTATGGATGAGGATAATGTGGAAGAGCCCAAGAATCAAAACTCCGGTGAAGATGCGGCACCAGCAGAGATGGATCCGATCGGTAACGTCTATAAGGAAAGTCATGCAAATAAGGTTACTAATGATGAGGGCATTCATGACATTAATGATGCAAGTCAACACATTAATGTTGGTGATTATTCTCTTGGGAAGGAAAATACGATTAATAATAATAATAAAGATGACTTTTATTATTATTTTTTTGGCAATACTAAAGTGGGTGAGAAGATTGGGCTCAAAAAATTCAAAAGATTGGACCGGAAGGGGAGGGCCCAGTCTAAATCTCCACAAGATAAAGTCAGGCCAAACAAGAGGGCTAGAAGTGGGGATCCATTTGGATTAAACCCATTGTTGGGTATTGTGGAGTCTAATTCTAGCCCATCACAAACAGCAAATTCGGAAGCTACTAAGGAAAACGTACGGGTGGAGAATTCTAGTGGAGTTGATGTGAACCAAGATGAGAACTTTTGCACTCCTGATTTGAACGAAAGGTTGCAAACTGATACCCCCCAACAATCGATTCAACATGAAGAAGAGCCAATAATTGAAGAAGAGATTACGAATACAGTTGAACTGGGTACCGTACTAGGCGCTGAAAATATTCGGGAATTTAGAGATCGAGTACAATTGTCGATTATTAATGAAGGATTTCAATCGGTTATCTCATGAATTTTGTAACTTTAAATGTAAGAGGCTTGGGTGTTCAAGCTAAAAAATCATGGTTTAGGGGTATAAGGCTAGAACAGCAAATCAGATGTGTTTTGTTCCAAGAAACTTTTTGTGCAAATGTTAGTGTTAAACAGCTTGAGGGTTTTTGGGGTAGAGGTTGTTTTGAATATGCTATTGTAGATCCTACTGGGAGATCTGGTGGTTTGAAAACAATGTGGGGCAATTCTATTTTCGAGTTACAATCGATAATTAGCAACAGGAATTTTCTGTTGTGCTCCGGTTGTATTAAGGGTAGTGGGGAGGCCATAAATATTATTAATGTGTATGCACCACAGGGTGATGTAGATAAACGAATTTTATGGTCGCAATTGGTTAATGTCATAAGAGGTAGTAATGGTTTGTGGATTGTGGGAGGGGATTTTAATTCGGTTCAGAACGAGCACGAGCGAAGGAATTATGTGTTCAACTCAGCTGCTTCTAGGGATTTTAATGAATTTATTGAAGATGCGGGTTTGCAAGAGTTGTTACTTAGAGGGAGGAAGTTCACATTCTCTGTAGGTAATAAACTAAGTCGGATTGACAGATTTTTAGTTTATTGGGAGTTTTTTGCAGATGGTCGGCGGCTGAATATAGAGTACTTCCAAAGGGTCTTCCAGATCATTGTCCGGTGGTGCTCAAGACGTTTTCTTCTAATTTTGGCCCGAAACCCTTCCGTTTTTTTAATTCATGGTTAGACAGGGACGATTTTGAGGAAGTTATTATGAAGGCAAATAGCGACTTTCAAGGTTATGGGCTACCAGATCTAAAGATGGTTCAAAAGTTTAAATTCTTTCGTAGCCGCATAAATGATTGGAAGAGAACAAAAAAATAAAGAATTGGAAGAACGCATGATTCTTAAAGACGAAATGGATGCTCTAGACGCGACTAGAGATGAGAGGGACTTAACGGAAGAAGAAAGTTGGATATGAGAAGAGGCGCGCAGACGTGCAAAGGAACTTGAGGATCTTAAGAATAAAGACACTCAACAAAAATCAAGATGTAAATGGGCTGCAGACGGAGACGATAATACGAAATACTTCCATGGGTTGATCAATAAAAGGAAGGCATCGAATACCATCCCGGGGTTGATGATTAATGGGATTTGGGAAACGAAACCTTCTAAGGTTAAAAAAGAAGTGTATCGTTTTTTCAAAAACAAATATGTGGAGGATATGGTGACGAGACCAAAATTAAGATGTCATAACCTTAAAAGAATGTCTCAACGTGATGCGGATTTCTTGATAGCCCCGTTTTATGAAAATGAAGTCAAGGAAGCAGTGTTTGGGTGTGGGAGTGACAAGGCGCCGGGTCCAGATGGTTTTAATTTTAAATTCATTAAAAAATTCTGGAACATTTTAGCGGCTGACTTCATGATTATTGTGAACGATTTTTTTGAGACGGGTACCATAAATCGTGGAGTGGGTTCTGCTTTCATTACACTGATACCGAAATCTTCGGCTCCTTCCGGGTTAGGTGATTATCGTCCCAAAACGCTTATTGGTGTAATAAGTAAGGTTATCTCTAAGTTGCTTGCGAACAGAATGAGAAAGGTAACGGGAAGTATTATTTCAGAAACGCAATCCGCGTTTTTGAGTGGAAGATTTATTTTAGATGGCCCGATGATAATCAATGAAATTATTGCTTGTGCAAAACATATGAAGAAGGAGATGTTCATTTTTTAAATAGATTTTCAAAAGGAGTATGATAATGTTCACTGGGGCTTTCTTCTTGATGTTTTGCGGCAATTGGGATTTCCAAATCGTTGGTGTTTATGGGTGGAGGGCATTCTTCGATCAAACAGGGCGTCGGTTCTCGTAAATGGCGCGCCAACTTTTGAGTTTGATTGCAAGAGAGGTATTCGTCAAGGTGACCCGTTATCGCCTTTCCTATTCGTTATTGTTATGGAGGCTTTCTCTAGTATTTTTAGAAAAGCGAAAGAGATTGGTGTGTTTAATGATATTCACCTTCAAAACGGTGGTCTTGAGGTAAATCATCTCCTTTATGCAGACGATGCGATGATTTTGGGAGATTGGTCGACTATTAATTTTAATAATTTGAAACGAATCTTGAGAATTTTCTTTCTTTGTTCGGGTCTTAGAATTAATATTAATAAGTCTATTCTTTATGGTTTTGGGGTAAATTCGGAGGACATTAACATGATGGCCGAAAGTTTAGGGTGTAAGGCGGGTTGCACTCCGTTTGTGTATTTGGGGATTAAAGTAGGCGCAAACATGAATAGAATTTCAAATTGGCAGCCGGTAAAAGACATATTTCAGGCTCGGTTATCCAGGTGGAAATCTCATGTTCTTTCTATTGGCGGAAGATTAACTCTTATCAGGTCGGTTCTTGAGAGCTTACCTTGTTATTACTTCTCCTTATATAAAGCCCCCCAAAAAAGGTTATTTCAGATTTAGAAGCTCTTATGAAGAAGTTCTTGTGGGGAAATGTTGATGCGATAAAAAAACTACACTGGGTGGGTTGGGACAAGGTGACCATTCCGATAGATAAAGGGGGCTTGGGAGTAAATCGGCTGGAAATTTCGAACCAAAGTTTATTGTTAAAATGGCTTTGGCGATATAGGTGTGAAGGTGAGGTTTTATGGAAGAAACTCATTGACTCGATCCACTTGACAGCTCGTTCGTGGGATATTTATCCTTGCCAGAGAAGATTCAAAGGGGCATGATTGAATATGTCAAGTTGGGTGGTCTTACAAAGGTAGCGAATATTGTTTTTAATTCGCTTATCCAAGCCGATTTGGGAGAAGGAAATACGATAAGGTTCTGGTTGGACCCATGGATTTGTGATAAACCATTGAAAGTGCCTTTTCCTAATATCTATCGTCTAGAAGCCGAAAAACAATGTAAAGTGTCGGATCATGTGTTGGCGATCGGAGGTGCTAGTAGTTTTGCGTGGCGTTGGAGACATGATCCGACATCTTTAGATGAAACTATGGAATTGACGGATTGTTTTAGTTTCCTCGCGGCGGTGAAACTTTCCTCTAAGAAAGATTCATAGTCGTGGCACGGTACCGGTTCTGAATTTTCAGTGGCGAATGTCAAATCTTGGATTTCATCTACCGAAGGAACAAATACAGCGGCTCTTTTAGATTGGTGTCAATGGATCCCGAAGAAGTGCAACATCTTTATGTGGCGAGCGAGACTTGAAAGATTACCGACAAAAGAAGCTTTGATCAAGAGGAATATTCAAGTGGGAAGTAATATGTGCATCTTTTGCCGAAGACAGAGAAGAGACAACTGAGCATCTATTCACATGTTGTTTATTTTCGACTATTCTCTGGCAGGCAATCGCCAAATGATGTAGATTTCCAGTTTTATATGTTTGTGATTTGAAGGATCTTACAAGTATGTACAAGAATTTGCGGCTCAACTCGACAACAAAGAACATGGTTCACGGCTTGATAATTATCGGATGTTGGAGAATTTGGAAAGCTCGTAATGATCGCATCTTCAATAACAAGAACACAAAGATTGATGAGGTCATTTCGGATGTTAAAACTTATGGTTATTTGTGGTATAACAATAGAAATACAAAGTGTAGTTGGGAAGATTGGTGTAATTGTGACGTGATGTAAGTTTTTGGTTCGTCTTGATCCTCGCCTTGGGGATCAAGCGTTTTTTGTTTTAATGAATTAACTTTCAAAAAAAATGTTGTTTGGGATTTTATTTATTTAGTGTCTACCTAAGCCAATTTTTGGATGTTACATAAGCTAAATATTCGACACCTTACTACAGTTTTTCTAGTGATATGTTTAAAAGATAATCAGTTATTTATTATATAATAAAGTAGATCTTTTTATCCTTAGAGAAAATATATGTTGTGAAATTGAATATTTTAAGTTAATCTTTTTAATAACATGGGTATAAAATTGTTGTATCTTTTTTTTCACTTTCATTAAACAATATTAGTTGGAATTCCATTCAGATATCTACCTTATCTTCAAGCAACCAGGGCTGGGGTATGTTGTAGGGCAATCTAATTTCAAATATATTATCATGCAAGTGTAATGATATATCCACTATGGCAAAATTAATATTTTTTTAAACATAAATTATTAAACCTCTAAAGAGATGTAAGCAATGTTTGGAATTATATCCCTTTTTATTGGAGGTTGAAATTGATTAACCTTAAAGAACTAATGTTGTTTTATTGGAGGTTGAAATTGAGTAACCTTACAGAATTAATGTTTTTTTAACGGCCAACAGAATCAATTCTAAGCATTTTTAAGATACCCACTAGACCAAACGGAGTACTCCGAAAGTAACCCAAGTCCACCATCAATTTCAGAGAAAACCTGGTAACCCACCCACTCATAGGCACGACGGTGAAATTACTAGTAAAACTCGTATGACTCAAGGATCAAACCCAAGTTTACCTAGGTCTTCTATCATTGCTCACCAGTGTTCACTCTGCACCAAATGGGGTTAAACTTATATCTCCCAAGAAAAGTGCAAGCATTTCACCACTTGACTACATATCATTGACCTTAGAACTATTGTTGTTTATGTACTAAATACTTTAACCCAAATCACCACGTGTCTAGTACTATCTAACCAAGACATAAGGCTTGTTTATCTAAATCGCTAAAAATAGTTGGCGGATTGTAAACAGGGTTTGGGGTTGGAGTCGAGATGTGAACAAATTAAATTGGTTGTAAATGATTTGTAATATAGGTGTGAACGGGTTGACGGGTTGAGGTTATAGATTATGTATTTTTATTTGTTTAACTGTAACTTTAAATGATTAAACATGTCAATATCAACGTAACCCACTTAATTTTAAACACGTCAATCCAAACACGACCTGTTTATTAAACAAGTTATATATGACATAACCCAAAACCCGATTATTTTCATATCGTGTTTGTATTTTGTCAAAAATTGCAAATCTAGCCCCCCAAAAATTCATTTAATTAAATAAGTTGTTAAATAAAGTGATAATACAAAGAAAATTATTTAATTAAATGAGGTGATGCAAAAATGATATAAGAAAGACATTGTTGGATAGCGTAGATGGTTGCCACGTTAGCATTGTGATGCCATGCTCTACTCTCCTTTATTAGATAAAGGAGATGTGTCTTGCTATCAAAAAAACCAAGTGTGTCGCTCAGGCTTCAGTTTATATGATTACCTTTTTATGGTTGCCTGGCGAACCCAATCCCGTAAAGGTGGGTCCACCTCTTATCACACAAGTTATGTTGATCAACTAGTTATCGATGACCAATCCATATCTAGTGATGAACAAGTTTAACTAACCATTCTAAGATATTTTTTAAAGGTTTTCAACTAGCTACGGTAATCGAATTTCCCTTTAGACATCAGGGGCTAAGCCCCAGCCCCATGGAGCCCCCACTTCCTATATTCAGATATTCCTACTGTTAGAAATCTAACTTCGAACAGATGTACTCTTTTTAAAAAATATTTTTTATTGATTGCGCACAAATGGTAAAATTAGCAAATAAAACACTATACATCACCACATAGCAAAAATCTTATTTATTAGACCGCCGGAATGCTTGATCGCGCCCCATAGCGTCTGGCCACACCGCTACGGCCGGCGCTATGGGTTGGTTTTGTTATCTCCGCGCGAAGTACATAACGCTGCACATTGTTCCTCCTCCACTCACACACACACATATATATACATATATATGTATGTATAATTGAAGGGGTTATATAACCCCCATACCACTACGCCCACTTAATATAAAGCCTCATAAAACCCCCATCTTTCACTTTTCGTCACTTGTCGCATAACGCCCCCTAAGGGGCTTTGTGAGTACACATGTTCTTATAATAAGCCGTGTACAAATTATCTTTGTTTATATCAATAAATGATTAATATCTCATCATTCATTTATTAAGATTTGTTTTTATTGATACTTGTTTGGCTATCATTTCTATTCGAAATTTTGGTGATGATTTAAATTGTTGTGTTGGGACCTATACAAATAGTTTGGAAAGAGATGCATTAATTGGAAAACAGTACAATGAAGAGTAATAACGTGCGGTACAAGGGAATGAACATAGCGTACATTTGTTTTTTAATTAAAAATCATATAAACATATAAAAGTGGGGGATGCTTTAGTTAACTTTATTATCTTCAAATAATGATTTTTAATTTATCAGTAAACGACGAATAAATTGTACAAATAATGATTTTCATGATCTAATTAAGTGCATTACGTCTTCCATTTTGTAATTTTTGATGACTCAACCATTTGGTAATAGTTGTTTAGGATGGATCAAAAATTTCATTTTATGATACATTATTAAGTTTTTTTTTTTTTTTTTTTTTTTTTTTTGAAAAAAGATATCTTAAATGATCGCAAGAAAATTGTGATATTATTCTATCATGTATTAATTTCACTATGTTATGGATCACGTGTTGAATAAATAAAATATCTCACGTAAGTAAAAGACTATAAAAAAATGCTTAAGACCACCTATACTATACCTATAATCAGAAAAAAAAAATCAATTTCTTTGAAATTTGAAAAAAAATAAAAATAAATTAATACAACTTAAGATGATAATATCTAATAAATAATTATTTATATTTATCAATATATACATAATTTAAAGTTTACAATTTAGACAATTTGAATTATGAATAATTTAATATGGAAAGCGACACATGATAAATCTGCAAATACGCTTAAATCTTGATATTAGCCAGAGCAATAATTTAAAATGAAAAGCTACACATTATAAATCTTCTAGTACGTCTATATCATAATATTAGCCAGAGCAAATATTTCATTAATGAGTTTCACTTTGTTATCATGTTTTGTTTTTTTGTGCAAGGAATAGTAAAATTTATTTTTTAAGTTATCACAATTTTTTTATATTAAGGTTTAAGGATTGTATTCCACTGGTTTTTTCTTTAGGTTGCTATACCGAGTGACAGTATCGTAACGAATCAAACTGATAACGATCAAAATTGAATTTCTACTGTATTGTGCTAGGGATCCCATTATTTATAACTTTAAATTATGTATTTGTTATTGTTAAAAACTAAAAAAAAAATTTCATCTCATTAATTTATCCCACCTATCCAATGTAACCTCAAGGACCTATCTAAATATCTTCTGCAATGATGAGAAATAACTTACATATATGATTGAAAGTAAATTAAATTGCATTACAACTACAAGTTAACTAGAATTTAATAACTATATAAAATTAATTTAAATTCAAAAGTGTATATTCGTTAATTATCCAACCTTCTATAGCTGCATTCAACAATAATTTATATTAATAATGTGTGTGTATATATATATTAATAAAATATTAAAATTATATTAGACTCGTGCGAATTAGACCGGTATCCTTATGTTATATATTAATTAATAATATTAGAATTATTAGATCAATATCATTTATGGCATTATATTATATTAATAATAATAATAATTAATAACAAAAGAACTATATGAAAGGAGAAAATGTCATATGTCATTTAGTGGAATTTTTTGTTAGTATTAGATTTTACGACACAAGGTCTAACATAAATATAATAACTGTTTTGGTTGGGTTTAAAGTAGGTTCGGCAATTTTCGACAAAATACAAGCATGATATGAAAATAACCGGTTTTGGGTTATGTCATATATAACCTGTTTAATAAACCGGTTGTGTTTGAATTGACGTGTTTAAAATTAAGTGGGTTACGTTCATGTTGGCATGGTTCATCATTTAAAGTTACAGTTAAACAAATAAAAATACATAATCTATAACCTCAACCCGTTCACACCTATATTATTTATAGATTTTAATCGAGAGTGTTGATGAACAGTATTTTGATATTTTATTTTAAAGTGTTTTATTTTTTTTAATCCTATTTTAAGCATTCAATTATTTTGAGATAATATTTTATTTACCATTTAATTTTCTTCTGATAACTTGCGTTTGTTAATTTAAAAAAGGAAAAGTTACAAGTTTTGTCCTTTATCTTTATACCACTTTTCAGACGGTGTCCTTTTTAACGAATGTTGACAGGCGGTGTCCTTTACTAGGTATTTTGTTACAAGTTTTGTCCTTTACACCCAACCCAGTTAAAAAACCCTGTTAATTGTTGACAGGCGGTGTCCTTTACTAGGTATTTTGTTGCAAATTTAGTCCTTTACCTAGGTATTTTGTTGCAAGTTTAGTCCTTTACACCCAACAATTAACAGGGATTTTTAACTGGGTTAGGTGTAAAGGACTAAACTTGCAACAAAATACATAGTAAAGGACACCGTCTGTCAACATTCGTTAAAAAGGACACCGCCTGAAAAATGGTATAAAGATAAAGGACAAAACTTGTAATTTTTCCTTTAAAAAATATTAAATCCGCAACAATGTTTTTTTAACACTACAATATAACTTTTATTGAAAATGGATATTGTATTGCAGGTGTACCAAACTGAACCGAAACCGACAATGAATGGTAATTATTATTTTAAAGTATTTATTTATTTTTTAAAAATTATTATTCATCATTTATTTTGATTTTTTTTCTAATAATACGTGTTTATTTTTTCCAATATTGTGATAAAGTTTTTTTTTGAAAATAGACAATGTGTCACTAATGTACCAAAACGTACCGAATCGATTGAACAACATATGTATCTATACCGCTATTTATTTTCATTGTTTTTACTTTTCATAAACTGGCACCATATCGTCATTATGCCGTAACAAATCAAATGAACAACGTTGGTAACGATACCTGTATTCATTTTTAAGGTTTCCGATTTCGATCATCTTTAGTTTATACAACTCTGTCTGCGACGATATATGAAAATGATATAAATATTGTGACGATCTGAACTAATCAATACCGTTTGAACATCGGTGTCGGTTCCTGTGTTCATTTTTGTCGTTTTCAGTCGAATGGTTTCTACACGAAGTGCATGTATCCTACCAGTATTGTAACGAACCAAACCGATACCAATCCAATGTTCGCAGTAATGTACCGCCGCAATGCGCGATCAAATAATGTAGTTTATATATTATTTTAGAAAATTTTGACATGTCATTTTTAGATATTTTATATTTTATAGGTTATATAAAAGTAAGTGTATCCCCAATTAAATATTTCCCCTGTATAAAAGTTGGTGAAACGGCAATAGTAATATCGTTTTGTGATTTAGGATGAAGGTGTACATACTAGATGTAGGGGTCATAATGTATAATTGAATACTATCCAAGAGAATACATGTCCGTATGGTATGCTTATACAATACGCTCTCAAACTTCAGATCAAAAAAGTATTTGAAAAGATGAAACAATTTTCTTTAAAACTAAAATCAAGTGTTGAAACAATTTGTTCCCACCAGTGAGAGGCTACGCACCAATGGTTCCAAAAACAACATATAAATACATACCGATTACTATCTTTCAGATTGTATATAACCTTTTATGTTTAATAATCTATACGTTTAAAATCACCGGTTGATACTTTTCTTTTTATATATAAGCTTTTATAACATAATATTAGAAATTTATGATACTTATCGTCGCATCAAAATCACCGCTAAATGTTGTTAGTGGTGGTTGTGTTAGATGTCGATGAAGACGGCGGTGGAAAGTCAAAGAATGTTGTGATTATAAACAGAAGTGGGATGTGGTTCCGACATTAGAAAATTACGTATACGATTACGGACCCGCTGCAACGCACGGATCCTAATTACCTAGTTACAAATCATTTACAACCAATTTAATTTGTTCACATCTTGACTCCAACCCCAAACCCTGTTTACAATCGGCCAACTATTATTTTAAGCTATTTAGATAAGCAAGCCTTACAGGTCAGACCGTGTCTTGGTTAGATAGTATTAGACACGTGGTGATTTGGGTTAAGGTATTTAGTACATGTAAGTAAGATCAATGATTAAATAGTAAAGGCTTGTATTTTTCTTGGGAGATGCACGTTTAACTCTCATTTGGTGCAGAGTGAGGCACTGGTGGGAAACCTGGGTCAATCCTGGAGCCAAACAGGTTTATTAGTAATTTTACCGTTGTGTCTACGGGCGGGTGGGTTACCGGGTTTTCTCCGAAATTGGTGGTGGACTCGGGTTACTCTCAGAGTACTCCGTTTGGTCTAATGGATATCTCAAAAATGCTTGGGATTGATTATGTTTGCCGTTAAGAAAAAAAACCAACATTAGTTCTTTAAGGTTTAAGGTTAATCAATTTCGACCTTCAATAGAACAACATTAGTTATTTAACGTTAATCTGTTTCAACCTCCAATAAAAAGGGATATAATTACAAACATTGCTTACATCTAGGGGTGTAAACGGGCCGAGCGGCTTGCAAGCTACTCGAGATCGACTCGAGAAAAAGCACGAAACGAGCCGAGTCTTATCGAGCCCAAGCCGAGCTTGAGCCTAAAATAAAGCTCGTTTGTTTATCGAGCCCGAGCTCGAGCCCAGTGGCGGACTTACAGTGTGAGTAGAGGTAGCACGGGCTACCCCTCAACCCCGTCTCCGTAGTGTAAAAAGGCCCCTTAACTCCATTTCCGTAGTGTAAAAATACCCCTCAACTCTGTTTCCGTTATATAAAGGATTGATCCTAAAAAAATATGATACCCCTAACCTTTTGTGCTAGTTCCGCCACTGCTCAAGCCCCTTTTTCCCGATTTCTCGCGATTCTTGTAAGTTTCCATTCTAAATCTTGTACTTTCATCATCAACACACACTTTCTCATCATCTTCACCATCAAATCACTACTTTTCACCATGAAATCGTCTGATTTGGGGCTGTTCTAGGGTGACGTCATCACGAGTTCTCATGAACACGGGAGTTTAACCTCATCTCAACAAGAACGATTCGGATCTAACAGATTTCTACATGATTTTACACTGATTTCGTCTAAATCTAAACATTTTCAAAGTGTTTCAAACTTTTCTTCAAACATTCTTCACTTTTACTCGAAAATCGATGGAAACCAGACTCGTTCGGGTGTTCTACTCATTTTCCAGTAGAGAACCGGGCTGAGAATGGATTTCTACTGAACCGACGACCGATTCACGGGTTGAACATGAAGCTTCATCTTGAACAGTTGAGCCTGATCGAACGGGGTGATTCCCATCCGATCGGCTGAGCTAAACTTGGTGTGGTTTCCGTTGTTGGACACGTCGTGATACCGTCTCGGTTAAACCGCAAAACTTTCAACTTAACTAAACAAAGTTTTTCAAACGAAACAGTTGCTCGATCGAATAGCCATCCGATCGGACGACCATCCGATCGAATGGCTATTTGACCAGGTGATTGATGAACTTCAACACTTAAAGCAATTTTCAAAACTTCAAAGAATATCAGCTTTCAAACGAATCACCATCCGATCGAACGACCATCTGTCCGGATGACCATCCGACCGGATGACTTGACATATAGAAACACTTCACACTTTTCGAAATGCTACAACGAAAACTTCAAAGTTCAAACATTTCACAAACACACTCGTTCCAGCGAACGATCCTCCGACCGAATGGTCATCCGTCCAGATGACCATCCGTTCGGACGGTTATCCGATCGAACCAACAACCAATCACTCATCTCTTTGACGCACTTTTTACGCACTGTTCAACACTTACACTATCGTTCTCTGATCATGCTAACCTTCAAGCGCTCCCTTCAATCCAATGAAGTCTTTATTTACTAAACACGCTCTGTGAGTGTAGTCGAACCCTTTTTTTTGCTTTACGCACTTTTGGGTGTTACATACGTTACTTATACTAAATCATATCGATCACACAACGCAAACACTTTTAACGCTAACCGCTCTTGCATGTTATACGTGACTCGATGAATGCTTGTATGTTATGTTTACACAGTGTTTGTTTGCCTAACACCTTAGCAACGATATTACTATAGTTTGGACTCAGCACCTATCATGGACCGGGGTTGTTAAGGGTATTACTTCACATGGTCACAGTGGTGATAATGTGTTGTCATTCTACAACTCGCAGTCATGTCGGTTGCATACTTCATTGTCGATAGCTTACTTGCTTTACATTTC
The DNA here is from genome assembly GCA_030545235.1 of Helianthus tuberosus. Lineage (NCBI taxonomy): Eukaryota > Viridiplantae > Streptophyta > Magnoliopsida > Asterales > Asteraceae > Helianthus > Helianthus tuberosus. The sequence continues at coordinate 14,580,972 of CM060434.1, read as the reverse complement.
TACGTGTTACATGCTGGTTATGCGTAAACAATTTCGCTATATTATATGCTATTAAACTTGTATGCTCACCTTTACACTCCGTGTATTGACTCTATTTTAACATATGCGACAGGTGTCTAGGATGCTAGGATTGCTGAACTTTTGAGGAATCAAGTTAGGTGGTCTAGAAACTTCACTCAATAAAATTGAGTTGTCGGAACAATTATTTGTATTGAGAACAATGTCTGTAATTTAATAGTTGTTATGGATTCTCCTGGACAATCTGTTTCGTTCAGTGCCATGCCCCGATGTTTCCGTCATTGGTTGGGGTGTGACAGATTGGTATCAGAGCCATAACTATAGGGAATTAGGCAAGACGACCTAGTCCGGGTCGATGTCTTAGAACTGACCTAGTCTATAGTCTAAGTACCCACAGACCGCCTTGTGTGAATGTAACACCCCGAAAATGCGAATCGTTTATTTTAATTATGATGTTGATAAATACATAAGTGAACTAGCTAGGATTAAAATAACCTAGTTAGGTAAAAGTCTTTTAGTGACTTGTAAATGAGTTAAAAAGCTAAAACAAGAACCAAATGATAGTTGAGGGGCCTAAGGGGTGTAAATTGAAACTAATATTATTAAAACAAAAATTAAAACTCAAACCCCACTTAGGGGCGTGGGTGGAGGTCGAACCAGACAGGGGGAAGGCGACCAGGGTTCTTCAAAACCCAAGCTTCCACAAATCTCATAAATTGAGGATTCAAACCTGATCAAAAACGAAATCCGAGCTAAGATTAATGATCCCCATTGCAAGGAGATCATAAGGTATGTAAAATTTGACAAAAACTCTCTACTTGAAATTCTCATGAATTTAGAGAACTTGAAATCTGATGATGCATGTGTGATTTGTAGATGAATTAGGAACATTAAAATGTCTAGGAGTAAACCCTAGACAAGTACATGTTGAAATTATGCTAAATTCTAGTGAAATCCATGGTCACCATTGTAGGTGATTAGTGGGTTATGTAGAACTTGATAAACACTAGGAAATTTGGGGTTGTTCTAGTGTAATTTGACATATGCAAAGTTATTTCAGAATTATAAAGGCAAATATTTGTGTTAGATAGTTTGGTTGATGAAAATTCGGGTTACATGACAAGTTATGAGCTTGTTAATGAATTATTTAAAAATTCTGCCCTTAAGGTGTTTGTATAAATGCCTCAAAGAAGACTTAAACCTGAAATTTAAAGTTAAAACGCATAATTACGATGTTTTGGCAAATTGTGCGATATACGAATTAAAAAGAGTTCTAAACGTGATGTGATTGAACTCTATAGGAAAGGACACCGGAACATCGAGTGGACAAGCCGGTGGCGACTTGCGTTTAAAGGGCGTACTTTGAAGGTATGTAACTTGATTCGTTACATTGGGTAATTTTGATAATTAGCATATGTGTAGTTGAAGCATAGAATAAAGATTGTGTTAATTTTAAGCGATAATGTTCGCTATATTGAATAATAGGTCAAGAATGAGTTAGAATCTCTTTGGTAGTCATCATAATGGAGGATTCCGTAGATGAGCCAAACGGGTCATTAAGAGAGGGTATGAATAGAAAAATGGTAGTACCTTACTCGTAGATTTGAGCCCGAGTGACGGGTAGCGAATTACTAAACACGCAAACCGATGATGGGAGCGTGGGTGTTGAAAATGAGAAATCCGAGATTTGGGTTGGGGTGAGATAAACAAAATAAGACAAAACATAAACTTTCAGGGACTACCGTAAGTTACGGTATCCACCGTAACTTACGGTAGAAACCAAAAGAGTTACGACAGTTTCCTACTGTCTTACGGTAGGTCAGTATTGTCCAGGAGCTACCGTAACTTACGGTGGCTACCGTAAGTTACGGTAGAGCTCAGAAAATTATGTTGAATCTTGCATATTCTAGTTAATCGAATCCGTTTTTGAACGTAGTTCGATTAAGCAATATTTCTAAGAACTTTAACACTCATTTTGTTATAAATCTTTAGTTTTCAGGTTTGAAGGTATGTGGACGATGATCAAGCATGTTTGAAGAACCGAACACGCACTTTTGAAGCTTCCGCGATATCTAACTTTAATAGACAATGTTTTTGGAATGTAAACAATTTGCCAAACAATTTATGAATGTTTGAATTAGTCGGTAGTTGACTAATGTTTGGTCACTTTGGAACTTATGTTTTAACCTAGACGCACTTTATATATAAAATCATATAAATTTTGATTAAAGCCGTGTAGTAATTAGAAGGGTGTTACAGTGAACCCAGTAGGGGTTCTGCATGAGCCCATTTCTATTACTCGCTCTCGAACTCGCGAAAACTAACCAGCTTTTCCTAAAGCTAACATCACGCACACACGATTTTTGAAAACACTCGCATGACACAATCGAGTGATTCGGTCGAGATTAGGTGTGAAAACCGTAAACTCTCGACATAATCACTCTCTCGACACGCATTTTTATTAATAAACACGAGAATTCGCGTTGAGTCAGGTGTGAAATCCAAACCTCGACGAAAATTCTCCCTATTTATCTCGTGATTTCATCACCCAACCAGGAATAAAGTTGTTAAGTTAGGGGTGAAACCCGCACTTTAATGACTTATTCTGCTCTCTATTTTGGTTTTACAAAACTCTTACCAAAGTCTCGATGGGTTCCAACGACTTGAGTCACGTGATGGCCGAAAGGATGCGTGCCATTCGCCCGGATTGAGACAAGAGCACAATCTATAAGGCCAAAACGTGTACTCAAAGTCGATTGAGAATAGTCAAATCACTTTGGGTAGTCGATGTCTCAACACCCAGAGATTCCGTTTCGATTCTGAGATCGCAACCGTTGACTCTGTGAATTACCGGTTTTATGTGTTTTATATGGTTTTAAATGTTTATGTGTTTTGGTTTGGAGACTTATACGATTTTCGCTCTTTGCTTTTATTGAACGCGCACAACTCGCACTGTACACATATCTCAACACGCTAACAAATCGCAGCCAATCTATGAACCCTCACTTGCTATGCTACTCGCTATCTCTCATCGCATTTACGGAAGTGTGCGGACCATACGCCGTGACACTCGCACTCGCTACTCTTGAACGCGCTCGCGAACTTGAATGATAGGTGGGTACGTGCAAAATACATAGGTGAATACGTACAAAATATAGTTGAATATGTGCTTCTGTGCTCTACGTGCTTATGTGCTTACATGCTTATGTTCATATGTGCCTATGTGATTTCTGTTTTCACCGACATAAGAGTCTAAGATATGGTTTTGGGCAAAAGGAGTTAAATATGAGACAGAGACGCTGGATGGAGATTCTTAGTGATTATGATTGCAATATCCAATATCATGCAGGAAAAGCTAATGTAGTAGCTGATGCTTTAAGTCGAAAGTATCATCAAAATCCAAGAAGAGGACGTTCTCTTAAATTAAATCTGCAGATAGATTTAAATGAGCAATTTAAAGAAATACAGGAATCAGTAATCAAGGAGATACTGAAAAATTAAAAGGAATGATTAAGGAATTAGAACCAGGAACAGATGGAATTTGGAGATTCCATAAGAAAAGAATCTGGATACCCAAACAAGGAAACCTGCGCCACCGAATTTTAGAAGAAGCCCATAAGTCTAAGTATACAATACATCCTGGTAGTGATAAGATATATCAAGACTTAAGAAAGAATTTCTGGTGGATAGGAATGAAAAAGGATATAGTAACCTATGTTGCTAAGTGTCGAACTTGTTCACAGGTTAAAGCTGAACATCAGAAACCCTCAGGTTTATTGCAGCAATTAGAAATGTCTGTATGGAAATGGGAATTAATAACAATGGATTTTGTTACTAAATTACCCAAGACAAGAAAAGGTAATGACACAATCTGGGTGATTGTAGACAGATTAACCAAATCTGCTCATTTCTTACATATGAAATAAACTTTCAGTATGGAACAATTAGCCAAGTTGTATGTAAATGAAATAGTTTAACTACATGGAATTCCTTTATCTATTGTTTCTGATAGAGATAGCCGTTTTACTTCTCATTTTTGGATTAGTTTCCAAAAAGCAATGAGAACCAAGTTAAATTTCAGCACAACCTATCATCCTCAAACGGACGGACAAAGCGAAAGGACAATACAAACAATGGAGGATATGCTTAGAGCTTGTGTAATTGATTTCGGAGGAAATTGGGATGATCATTTACCATTAATAGAATTTTCCTACAATAACAGCTATCATACCAGCATCCATGTTGCACCATTCGAAGCACTCTATGGATGGAAATGCCGAACTCCAGTCTGTTGGGAGGATATTAGAGAAAAACAACTGTCTGGACCAGAGATAGTTTAAGAAACAACGGACAAGATTATTCAAGTCAAGGAAAGACTGAAAACTGCACGCGATCGTCAGAAGAGTTATGCTGATAACAGGCGAAAATCGTTGGAATTTCAGGTAGGAGACAAGGTATTAATAAAAGTTTCTCCATGGAAATGAGTGGTTAGATTCATCAAGAGGGGAAAGCTAAGCCCTAGGTATGTTGGACCTTTTGAGATTATTAAAAGAATAGGACCAGCAGCTTATCAGCTACAACTGCCAGAGGAAATGGCAGGAATACATGATGTATTTCATGTATGTAATCTTAAGAAATGTTTAGCAGATGAAACATTAGTGGAATCTCTTAAGGACATAGAGGTAAATGAGAAACTTAAGTTTGTATATAAACCGCTACAGATCGAAGATAGGAAGATCAAGAATCTCAAACACAAGAGATTAGTTCTGGTCAAAGTGAAATGGGATTCCAAGAGAGGACCAGAATACATGTGGGAGCATGAAGCCGAGATGCAAAGGAAATATCCACACCTGTTTCAGTAGACCTCGAGGACGAGATCTAAAACAAGGTGGGGAGGATATAACAACTCTCCCGAAACCCTTATAATACCCCTAAACGTCCTAAAATACACCCCGTATACGAAAAACAGACACGATTTACCTTTATTTTTACAAAAATCAAATAAAACAAAATTTAAGAGTCGCTCGTGGCCCACGACAGGCGAAAGCTATTCCTTCGCGGGGCGTGACGACCTTTGTTTGCCGGACAAGTCATTGTGCCACGTGGCACATGACTCATAGAACCTACCCCTTGACTCGGCAACCCTATAAACGATACACGGCTCCTCGCGGCCCGCGACAGGCTTAGCCTGGGGAATCCCAGGGCGCGACAGGGTGGACGACCAGCCTATATATAGAGAGTTCGAGCTTCAGTTGTTATTCGTTCAAAATCAAAATTTCCTCTCAAATTTCTAATAGCAATTATAATTCTCGGGTATAATACCCACTAAAAAGGGAAGCTTTGCCTCGTTGTAAGTATTATAACCCCCGTTATGTATTAGTTACTCTGCCCGATTGATCTAGAGCTCCGTAACGCATGTCGAGGCTTTGCCTGACTCAGTCGTTGGAGTTCTGTCTCGGGGGAGGGTATAGCTAATGTAAAATTGAGTTGTCTTACTAACACGTGTGCATTGTTTAATTTAATAGATTATAACCAGGGAGTCACCAAAAAGCCGTAGGGTTATCTAAAACAGCAATGTGAGTCATTCTCTTTTTGTAAACTGTTTTTACAAAACCTCAATTGTTTTAAAGTATAATTTAATAGTGATTGAGTATTTGTAATTCTACAATTACTATCGGCATGTTGGGGTTTTGTATACATTACTTGTTACTAATATTGAGAAAAGTAACATGACCACAAGTCAGGATTGACAGTACCGTGGGTGGTAATTTGGTAGATGTAAACAAATGTAATTGCGGATGCCCTCAATACTGTAAAGATATAAAATTGTTTTGATTAAATTGGGATGCACTCACCAGTATTTCCCACTGACAAAACTTTTTACACGCGTTACAAGTAACAAAATGTGAAAGCCAAATAGAAGCCAGCTGGAGAGCACTGAAGGCTTGGAAAAGTGGCTATAAAAGTTACCTAAAACAAGAAAGAATTTTTTATTTCAATAAAATAGGGTTGATCCCTATAAACATAATAAAAATGGAAAATTTGGTTTTACCCATGTATTTATTATTTATAAATTGAGGTGTTTTACTCTGATAAAATATTTCCTAACTACGGTCCTGATGAAAAATTTCCGCTGCCAAATTAATTAACACCGATACCATTAAATCTGTGAGCTCGCGACCACCCGCCTCACGGGGCAAGGAGTCGGGGGTTGCGACAAACTGCTAGCTTTTTACCGTCTTTGACTTCTTTCACAAGGTGAGAAAGCTTGCCGGAATGTACGACCTTCTCGATTTCCTGTTTTAATGTCCAACATTCATCAGTCGTATGCCCTTTGTCTCTATGGTACTCGCAATATTTCTTGGAATGTTTGTCGGACATAGGGCACTGCTTCGGGGGAATAGGGAATCGGGTAGCTTCGGTGCTGAGGATCTCGCTCGGTCATTTCGACAATTTGAAGAAGGTGTTAAAACGTACATGGCATGTTCGGAAGTTGCTCCGATATGGCTTTTGATACGAGCTTCGATTTCTATTCTAGCTGTTGTTTCTATCTTTGGGAGGCGACGCGTTCTTTCTCCATGATGAGGCTCGAGCCTTAGCATTTTTGGTTGTGGCCTTATTCGGCTTTTCGTAGGCACTCTTTCCAAGAACGAAGGCTCGGGCTCGTTCCATGAGTACTTCCATGGTTTTTGGCAAATCTTCGTGGAGTTTTTCTACGAGTTGGTTGTTGCGTACTCCGTGACAAAACCCAGAAACTCGTAGTTGATCGACCGCTCCACTGATCGGCATGCTCTCCCTGTTGAAGCGATCAAGGAAATCTTCCACCAACTCGCCATCACGGCACTTTATGTGGTAAACTTCAGTGATATCCTTCGAACAATGTCGTTGCTGGCAAAAGTTTTGCAAGAACATTCGTCGAAAATCTTCGAAATGATTGATCGATCCTTCTGGCAATCCGTCAAACCATACTCGTGCTGAACCAGTGAGCGTCTGGGTGAACTTGTGGCACCATGCTGGCATGGGCCATTGTTCGACTTTTGCGGCTATGGAAAATGCGAACATGTGGTCGTCCGGGTCGGAAGTACCATCATAGTATTTTAGTGTTGGTGGCATTTTTATCTTAGACGGAAGCGAGGCATTTGCGATCCTCAAAGTGAACTTCGACTGGGAAGTCATGGAGGTTGGTTGATATGGTATAATCAACTCTTCGTCCTGGGGATTTAAACCCAAAGGACCCAATGACCCGGAGGATAAAACTCCTGTAGAAGTAGGGTTGGATCCTAAGAAAACGCCCCCAAATAGATTGGCTCAGAGATTTTGCAACATCTCGTCACGTTGCTGCTGCTGCTGCTTAAGTTGTCGTAGGAGATCCGCATTTCTCAATAAAAACGCATTGTCAAACTCGGGTTAAGCCGTAGAGGCTGGAGCGGTGAGTGAGGTGGAGATTACAGAGCTCATGGTCAAAGGAGTTGTTAGTGAACCATGAGAAATAGCAGAATCCGTAGAGACTGTGGAAGCAGTCACTGCGGATGTGGTATTGCCTGCTATGATGTCTTCCAGAGACGGAATAGAAGAATACATAGCTTACAACAAAGCGAATTGGAGATTTTAAGCTTAGTGAATCCGAGAGGATGGAGCCACTGAAGACTCAGTTACCAGTTGGTCTGAGCTGGCTGTGAATAGAGTCTCAGAAATCTTTGCTGCAACCTGAATGATCACAACAAGGAAAGAAAACACACCGTTAGCCTCATCACATGGAGGGGGGTCTCTCTGTGACCAAGCTCAGGCGTGAGAATAGGTATTGGAGTATGCGGAGTAAGTCAGTGAGAGAGAAGGAGAGTTAGAGAGAGAAACTAGTGATTACCCTTTTTGGGTGGTTTAAGCGGGGTATTTATACCTTTTGGGTATGCTGATGTGACAAGGTAGTTATGGCCGAACCTGTCACTGTCAGGCAGATAGAGTTGTGGGCACCAGGTTAGTTAGGGATGATCCTCTATATCGATCACACCTATTAGGCCGTTCGGTTCGATCTAATGGCATCTTGCCTTTGATGATTAGTGTTCGGTCCCTGGCGCAGGATGGCCGATCCAGGGTGAATGATGTTCGGTCCGGTGCTTAGCACGTAACCTCATCATCAACAATTTTAGGTGGTGAAAATGTAGTAGGAAAATGTGTGGCAGAGGTGACGATGTAGGTGTGTGAGGCTGGGGGGTTTCAACCGGCAACGATGAAGGTGTTTGATAGTGGCTTCACAGTCGATGGAAACAAATTTGGGGGTCTTCATCATCTCTGGTGAAGCTGGGTTTGTTATGCTTATGTTTAATAAAAGGAGCTAAAGTTTTATGGTTTAATAAAATTAGTGGGCCCATTTAGTTAAGTATATTCTTTAATTTTTGTTTCTTTTAAAAAATACAGGGCTATTTTAGTCATTTTACATAAACTTGACTTAGAAAACCAATGTTCATTCTTTAAGGACTATCCGAGTAACACATGAGCAAACTACAGGGAACAAATATGCTATTTTGAAAAAATGAGGACTGAAAATGAAAAAAATAGAAAATCATATGGAACATTCGGGCAATTAACTCTTACAACTATGCACAATAACCTGATGTGACTAAAGATAATAACGATAGTATGAGGTATCATTTAAGGCCAAAAGCGTACTATTTTTTTGAAGGCAAATTTGGCTTTAATTGATATCGTAAGTAAAAGTATAATTTATCACCTAAGTCAGTTGGTTATTTCTTAAAAATCCATTTCTTCCAAGGCTAGAGATATCTCCATGAGCTCTTTATGTTTGAACAAATTCTCTATGAATGAGGAACAGTTTACTTGCTTTGAAGAGTAGGATAAACATGATTACTTTACTTCCTTGACACTTATTTTTGTAGGGTTGATGTGAAGAAACAATATATTCGTGTGTGGTGCTCTTGTTCCTACATATTTAAGCAAGCACAAACACTCAAACAGTGGTGGAGCTTAAACGAAAACTCAGCGGAGGCCGGACTCTTAAAATCCAAATCGGTGGTGGCGAACTCTTAAAAATCCAATATTTTACACTAAAAATATTTTCCTCGGAAATTTTCATATAATTGTACACTACGAGCGAAAAAATCGGCAGGGAAAAGGGCAAAGAAGCTCCGCCAGTGAACACAAAGAATGTAAGCATGGATCAAAGAAGTGGATATGAGAACAATCGATGTTTGATAAAACTAAGACAAAATGAAACTGCACGTCCTTTAGGTTTAACTAAAAGTACAGTGCACGTCCTTAACGTTTAAAAGTTGCACTGCAAATCCTTTAACTTTATTTTTGTTGCATTTCAAGTCCTTTATGGCAAAAGGTGTTAATTTTAACTGTTAAATCCCTCACGTGCCTCCCACGTGAGGGGTAGATCTATCCTTTCCCTTCATTTTCCTCCTTTAAAACCCCAGTTACCAAAAACCTTCAACATTTCACTTCATCCCTTTCCTCTGTATTAACCCTAACCCCAATACGTATTTCCCCTTCAACAAAAATTGGAACCCTAACTCAGATAAAAAACCCTATTTCTCCAATTCAATGTCAGTTTTGTATTGTTCTTGTGGGAGAGAAGCTACAATTATGATATCTAGGATAAATCGCAATCCTGGGCGTCGATTTTATGGATGCCCTCAAAAGGTATTTGATTTTTGGTTGTCGATTAACTGCAGGTAGCATGATCGTTATAATTAGTTTTTTCTTTTCGCAGGGTTGTCGAGGATTCATTCAGTGGGTAACTGATGGACCGGTAGATATAATGCCAGCATTGTTGAGGGCCATAAACCTCATTGAATCTTATAACGAACAACTGCTAACTACCAACCATTTGCTTGTGGAAAAACTGCAAGAAACTGAAGCTGAAGGGGAATGGTCCCAAAAACCTTGCGCAGGCTTATAGGACCATACCACAACCTCATCACATAAACATCCTTAATAGAACCCCGCGCGACTGCACAGCGGTTCTAAACAAATATATAGAAGAGAACAATCCTCGATAACCGCGCGCCAGAGAAAGGATGAAACTAACATTCAACTAACACACCTGTACGGACTCGCGCAAGGGGACAGTTAGAATCAAAGTTAGAATCCTAAACACCTCCATGCGCCTGGGACCAAGACTAAACAAAAGTGCTCTTTCTGTCATAGCAGAATTGACACGCGGAAAGGGTCTAAAAGGTTACAGTTGTATACCTTTTGGAAGATCTCATCGTGCACAACCATTCGGTTATAACCGACTGATGACGTGGCTTCATCCTGAACGCTCATCTGAGTCATGATGATAACACCAACTTGGAGAAGGATCCACACAACCCACTTTCCACGTGGCATCTCCCCAGCCAACGATCACGCTCACAATCCGTGTGCATGAAAGTAACGTTAGCGATAACGGAGGAGGGCATAACCGCTTACGGAAAATGCTTTCCATTACTATCTCCGTCAACAGATTTTCCCGCCCAAATCTAGCTATAAATAAGTCAAGTCAGGTATGATGCTACATTCACTTCACTTTCACTACTACTTCTTCTTCTTCATTGAGATATGTACTTATCCTCAATCCGGAGGGTGGTCATGGAGAGAACCCCCATTCTCCCCGTGGCGAGTCTAACGGCTGTGTATTTTGCAGATATCGTCAGAGAAGAAGCTCAACTCAACCCCGGAATCAAACGAGAGGACTAACCCCTTTTATGCAGAGCTAAACTGTTAGACCCTAATTCGTACATAACAAAAGTCGCAGCGGAAAACACGAACCATAAAATTTCTTTCATTACCAACGTTTTGACTTACTTGAAAGTTCGTTTTGATATGTATCTTCTACAAAGATAAAGCATAAGTCTTGTTTCCTAATAGTACATACTCAATTATTCCCGTACAATCTATCTTGTGACTCGATCTTCGATCTCTAATCCTTGTTATAATCGCCCGTTATCCATACAACCTGCACTCACCACATACATTCATAAACATTAGCACACATTATATAAACAAGATACATTCACGTACACTTCACATTTCATCATCTTTCAAACTTTAAGCATTTCATCTGCGTATCCATTTCCTGGTGAGGCTTCAGTAATGTACCTGCATCACTTTTTCATTCTCAAGGTACACCATCAATAACGTTAACATTCAACATATCTAAGTCATACATACATACGTACTTGCATACCTACTTACATACACATCTACATACGTACATACCCTCCCTACAGCATTTCATACATGCATACACTCATACATATCTCTATACATACATACATACTCATCTGCATACGTACATACCTTTCTTACAGTAATACATATATACATAATTACGCATCTACATACGTGTACAACACCTTGCATACCTCTTACATACTTATACGTTATTTACATGAGACTTAAACTTTGATTTATAGCCCATAAACATCTAGGGATCGATCAAAATCATGTTTAGAAAGTCCGCCGTAGTCCACGGATAACAAACCGAAGCCTACGATACATAAATCGACTTAAATAACAATTTTCAGACTTTTGGACTTAGGGAGGTCGTCGGCGACGGCCCGTAGTTTTTCCCGTAGCCAAAACCCCGTAGACAGGAAGATAACCCGTCGGAGAAAAACTGACTTTCCCTAACCCGTCGGCGACGGCCTCCTTGCCCGTCGGCGACGGCCTCTCTAAAGTGCATTTTTTCTGCAGTTTCGTTTCATCGTCCGAACGCACTCAAACGCGCATAACTTTCGAACCGTTTACCCGTTTAACCTCCCGTTTCTTCCTACATGCTTGTAAATTCACATTCTATCATATAAACTTAAAAATCCCACCTCCGGGTTACGGAAATTCTTAACTTACACGCTATCGTCTTATTATTCGTTTAAGATTTATTCGACCCGTTCATGCATTCATCAACATAACTTGGTCATTTTACCATAACCTCTTATAAATCTAACAATATCAGTGACGTCTATCATAAATTACTAAATTCTTGGATGTCTTGCATCCTCTTAACACATTATCGTTCATATGCTTATTTTGACCCGTTAAGGGTATTCGCGCATTAATTGGTCTATGACTAACCAAACCATCATCCCCCCTTCCATTCTTGTCCAATACATTACTCTAATCGAATAACTTGTTTCTAAACTACTTTTAAGATCGTTTACCCCAAAATACCCATCAAGGGCATTTTGGTCAACTTTAATCACATCATTTACGACGAAAGACTTTAACACATATTTGACCTCAAACATCATGTTTAATCAATTACAACACTTTATTACTTACTTGAACTAAGAAGTGATTACGGAAATCACTTACCTTATGCGTCCGTGCTCGTATCCGATTCCTTGCCTCTTCTTGACCCGTTAACACCTCATGCTTGAGTCCGTCTTGACGTGATTCCTATACTTTCATTTCATCGAAATAACGCTCTTATTAGCATACACCTTTGTACATGTAACAATCATATCACTCGCATAATTCACACTTTAACTTTCCTTAGTCATTTCTAACAAGCATTAAAATACATAATCAACTTCATATAATCATATCCGTATACGTTAAACTCATGTAACTCATCATGTCATTACATTTAACACGGATTGCTATAACATGTACCATACGACTTCCCATCAACCTACATTTACGACAACGAGTCAAATCATGTTTCTTATACTTAGTTGACTTTCAAAAGTCAACTATTAACCATACTTAATTATCGACTTATCATCATATACCCGTAACATCATAATCGACTATACGGACGACACTATATACATTTCATCATACCCTTGATGTGAGTACTACCTTTTAAGCATAACGTACAACTATTTCATGCACAATTCTTCTAAACTCATACATAACCCATCAAAACCAACTACTAATCATCATGTATCATTCCAAATGAACATTAAACATAACATCATCATATTCCTATACTTTCATCTAACAATAATTCATCATACCCACATAATACATCAATCATTCAACAAGACTTGAACATAGGAGGTGATTCTAGTCATCATCTTCACCCTAACTAACGGGTGTCACCTCTAAACATCAAATTAACGGCAAACCATTCATAACCCATGTTCTACACGAGGATTCTAACCCTTGTACATGATCAATTTCATATTAACTCACGGATTAGAACATAACCCACTTCACCCATGATCACCAATCTTAGATTTAAGACATACCTTATGATCCCCTCGTGTTGGTGATCATTAATCCATGCTCGGTTATGGATTTCAGCTTCATCTTGCCTTCCAATTTGAGCTTAAAGGCGATTTAGGGTTTGAGGCTCCATGGGAGCCTCCTGATCTTTCTCGAACACACACGTATGTGTGTGTTTGTGTGTGTTAAGTTATTTTATAACTTAACTTTCATTTGTTCCATTTTAGCCCCTCGGGTTTACTTTTAAAACATAACTGACACTACCTTAATCATTTAAGACTTTTGACCATACCCTTAACTAGGTTAAATAGCCTAGTTATTTATTTCCTGACGTGTCACATAATAACATACAACAAATATTAACATTCAGATTTTGGGGCGTTACATAAACCCCTGTTCCGACTGATTCCGATCATTCGAACCACTGATTCTTCATTGGCGCCCACCGATTCTTCAATTTTCATTCTCATCTTCTCGTTTTGATTCATTTATTTCCAATCTCTGTTTTCCATGAAAGAGACTCCGTCACATCGCCCATCAGGTCCTTGATCTGAAAACATGGGTGATTCAACTCATGTTACCCAGATCGACGGAATCATGGGAAAACGGTCATTAACAGCAAAATTCGTCATGAGGTACACAGCCATGTTGCCTCAGAAATGCACTCTGGAACTCTGATTAATCCAGATCTATTTTCGGAAGAAGAACCAGTCTATTGGTTCACCAAATTCAAAAATACCATAAACAAATTTTTTAGACCAAAATATGTCACTCCTATGCAAACAGTGAACACATCTAATGAATCTCATAATGATTCTTCAAACCGACCGATTAAAGTAACAGAGGTATACCCTCAGATAAGCACCGGATCTGAATTCATTCGTATCAGATCTGGTTATCAAAAGCCTCAAACAGGGTACACACACCGGAAGAAATTCGATAATACAGTATTGGACCCACAATCACCACATCAGTGGGACATCCAACCCGGCGACGAAGAATGTCTGAAAACATTCAGGTATATGGGACGAAACATAGAAAACCACAACTCAACAATCAATACAAAACAAACGTACATGGTGCAAGGAGGTCCGTCACGCAAGCAGAACGAACGGAGCCACAGTCAACACTGGCGAGAACAACAAGTCGTCTTCCCCGTTGTTCCAGGAGGACCTCAAGAAGAGCGTCCGATCATCATCACTGGTATCTTCGGCCATTATCGTACTGATTACATGTTTATTGATCCGGGCAGTTCCATGGATATAATTTACGAGCAATGCTTTAAACAACTAGACCCATAGGACAAGGTGCGCTTGAAACCAGTCGATTTTCCTCTAACTGATTTTTGCAATGAAGTCGTCTTCCCGCTGGGTCAAATCGCCTTTCCTGTAACACTCTCAGACGGAGAGCACTCACGCACTGTTAAAGTCAATTTTATGGTCATGTCAGCTACATCACGCCGTGATGTACTGTTGGGAAGACGTTCACAGAGGGAGTTTAGCATGATTACTTCCATACCACACGCTGCTTGTGGTTTTCCAATAGAAACCGGAGTGGCAATCTTGTATTCCAGCAAAGAGGTGATGTATGTAGACGATGAGCCACCAGTAAAGGTTGCGAAGCCATCACCATCAAATGAGCCAGAGAAGTGGGCCCTCAACGAGGAATACCCTGAGTAAACCATTCTCTTAGGGCACACCGTCTCACCAGCAATCTGCACAAATTGAAAGAACTCTTGTCGCAGAATATGGATATCTTCGCATGGTCCCTAGCGGATATGACCGGGGTACCAAGAGAGATAACACAACATTGCTTAAATATCCGACCTTCCGCAGAACCAGTCGCACAAGGGAAGCGCCGTCTTAGTACAGAAAAAGCTCGCGCAATGAATGAACAAGTAGCTGGATTACTCCAAGCTGGGATTCTGCGCGAAGTACAATACCAAACCTGGGTAGCTAACCCAGTAATGGTGCAGAAGCACAATGGCGGGTGGCGCATGTGTGTTAATTTCAAGGATCTTAACAAAGCCTGCCCAAAAGACTATTACGCCCTTCCAGAGATAGACAAGAAGGTGGATTCCTTAGCATCCTTCCGCTGGAAATGTTTCTTAGATTGTTATAAAGGATATCATCAAGTACAAATGAAGGAAGATGACGAAGACAAAACGGCCTTCCGCACCGACAAAGGTATATTTTGTTATACAAAAATGCCTTTCGGCCTCCGCAACG
Organism: Helianthus tuberosus; assembly: GCA_030545235.1. Classification (NCBI taxonomy): domain Eukaryota; kingdom Viridiplantae; phylum Streptophyta; class Magnoliopsida; order Asterales; family Asteraceae; genus Helianthus; species Helianthus tuberosus. The sequence continues at coordinate 14,565,550 of CM060434.1, read as the reverse complement.
CGGGAGGCACTTATCAACGTCTGATGGATAGAGTCTTCAGAGACGATATCGGCGTAATAGTAGAAGTATACATGGAAGATCTCGTTATCATGAGTCGTGAAGAGGAATCTATGCTCGCAAACATTCAGCGCACTTTCGACTCCTGCGCAGAGTTAACCTAAAACTGAATCCGGTAAAATGTTCATCTGGAATGGAAGAAGGCAAATTCCTAGGGTTTATCGTAACCAAAGACGGTTTCAAGGTTAACCCAGAGAAAGTAGAAGCCATTCAACTTATTCCATCACCAGCATCCATCAAAGAGATGCAACGCCTAGCCGGTCGATTGGCGGCACTCAACAGGTTTCTGGCAAACCATGCTGCCAAATCATATCCATTCAGCAGCACGTTACGCAACTGCGTTAAAAAGAGCCAGTTTCAGTGGACCCCAGAAGCAGAAAAAGCCTTCCAACAAATGAAAGAATGTCTAATTCAACTACCGACCTTAACAGCTCCGCGCAAAGACGAACCATTAATCTTATACCTTTTTGCAGCAGAAGTAGCAGTCGGTGCAATATTAATGGTCGACAGGGACGGAGTCCAAACTCCAATATACTACATCAGCAAAATGCTAACAGGTCCAGAAACGCGTTATTCCATCATGGAGAAACTTGTCCTCGCGCTGGTCCATGCGTCACGCAGGCTACGACGATATTCCTCTTGTCACATTATCACTATCCTTACCAATTATCATCTAGGAAAAATCTTGTCCAAACCAGATGTCACGGGCAGGTTAGCCAAATTGGCTATCGAGCTAGGCGGATACAACATCTTCTACAAACCGCGCCCAGCTATCAAGGGACAAGTCCTAGCGGACTTTATTACTAAAGTCCCTATCTATAAAATCCAGGAATTCGAAGCCATACAAAATCCTACCCCAGTCTTCGATGACAAGGTTTGGACCTTACATACAGATGGCGCTTCAAATGATGACGGCGCAGGAGCAGGTCTTTGCCTGGTTAGCCCTGATAACCATGAACTCACATACGCCATTCGGCTTGATTTCAAGAGTACTAACAACGAAGCAGAGTAAGAGGCATTCCTCGCAGGACTTCGTCTGGCACTCAAAATGGGAGCAAAAATTCTTGAAACACATGTCGATTCCAAGTTAGTAGCGTAACAAGTCAATGGTCATTATGACGCAAAAGGCGAGGAAATGGCCTTATATCTCGAACAGGCAAGAATTCTGATCAACCAGTTTCAGACCTTCAAAATAATCCACATCAACAGAAGCGAGAACAAGCACGCGGATGAGCTAAGCAAGTTACCTGCTACAAGCTTCAAGCACCTCGCAAAGGAAGTCCGCATTGAGGTTCTCTCAAATCCATCCGTTCCTCTCATGCAAGTAAGCATAATATAAGTCGGGAATCCATCTTGGATGTCCCCAATCATTATGTATTTACAACATGGAACCCTCCCAGAAGGGAAAGCGGAAGCAAGAAAAATTCAGCACAAGGCGTTAAATTACGAGATGGCAGATGGCATTTTGTACCGCAAGTCGTAAATGGGTCCTCTCTTAAGATGTGTAGACAAGCACGATGCGCAGTATCTGGTCCGAGAAATTCATGAAGGACTATGTGGAATCCAAGCGGGTCCGCGCATGGTGGTCGCAAAAATCATGAGTGCGGGCTATTTCTGGCCAGGCATGCATGTCTATGCCGTAGAGCTCTTGCGCAAGTGCACGTTATGTCAACGTCATGCTCCAAAAACACTCCGCCCAAAGAACCCTCTATTCCCAGTAACTGCAGCATGGCCTTTCCAGCAATGGGGCATCGAACTAGTAGGTCCTTTCCCGACGCGCCCGGCGCAGTAAAATTTATAGTGGTAGCGGTAGACTACTTTACTAAATGTGTAGAAGCCAAGGCCCTCGCATCAACTACCGCAATGGTAATCCGCAAATTCATCTGGGAACACATCATATGCCGCTTCGGATTGCCATTACGCATCATTACAGACAATGGTACCAACTTCGCATCAGAAGATCTGCAAAAATGGTTGAAGGAGATGAACATTGAACATAGTTTCACCTCTGTGGCACACCCACAAGCGAATGGACAAGTCGAAAGTATTAACAAGCAGATCATAGATGGTATAAAAGCAAGACTTGGAACCGCAAGAAGAGGCTGGGTTGACGAACTCCCAAGCATTTTATGGGCTCACCGCATTATGCCGAAAACTAGCACGGGGGGAAACGCTATTCAGCCTCTTCTACGGTTCAGAGGCAGTAATTTCGGCGGAGATTGGACTCCCATCACCACGAATGATAGCCATGGAAACACGGAATAACGAGCTAGAGTGCAGACTCGACCTGGATCACCTTGAAGAGAGGCGCGAAAATGCAGCCATCAACGAAGCCAGGTACAAATCAAAGTTAGAGAAATATTATAATGCTCGAGTGCGCATATGCACTTTTGTACCAGGAGATTTTGTTCTATGTGATAACAAGGCATCCAACGCTGAGAAGCCGGGGAAACTTGCGCCAAAATGGGAAGGACCATACGTTATTAACGAAGTCCTAGGGAAAGGCGCATATACCCTACGACGGCTCGATGGAACAGATGTTCCACGCACTTGGAACGCGCAACAGTTGCGCAAATGCTACATGTAACTGACCCATTCGTACTTACACAAGCATACAATGCTAAAATAGTACAACAGTCATTACTCGCGTATGCACCATAATTATCATATTTATTTACTTTGTATCTACTGGCCCATGCGCCTTATCCAAATCAATGCAAAGTTTTACTTATGTTCTATTGTTTATTAGAAAATGCATGTAATTCCTTTTGGTAAGCGCAAAAACACTATGGTGGCATATTACAAGTCTCACGAACGGTCCGCGGCTACAAGTTCCACGCAAGGTCCAGCCCTACGTTCACACATGAGCTTGGTACCATCTTTATTCGCCTTACCTAAACAAAGCAATTATACTCATGCAAAATATTGTAATTCAAACATATCATATATGCAAACAAGTTACTTGTGCAGCAAGCACATTAACAAAATTTTACATGCACAGCAGTGCATCAGCAATACTTACAAAAAGGGACATACATCCCAAAACCTGCAACTAATATGATATAATCAAATTACACATCGGGAAACATCGCCAATACTTCTGCAGGAGTATGCAACGCTTCACCATGCCACTCCAAAGGGTGAGGATCAACAATCCAGTCGTTGTCGTTTCCCTCACCATTTACAGCAGACGTCATCATTTGGGTATCGGCTGGATTAGCACAACGACGGTCACTCTGACGCCCTTTATACACCATCCTACATCGACTTCTCCGGTCAGACGGGAAAACTCGCATCAAAGCATCTGCCGATAGTACCGTAGCACCTGCATCACCATCAATCCCAGTAATGGAACAAACATCCTTGCTACCCGACAACCTCATACAAGGTACGATGTCAAGAAACCCTCCACCTCCGATAGCCTTATCCGGCACTTGATCCCCAAGACGGACCATAGCATTAGCAGCATCAAGGATCTTCAAGATATCAGAAACCTTCCGTAGACGGTATTTACGATTCATTTTGTATTTACCAGATCTGGTAAAAACAAATGATACATATATAAAGGCTAAATCAAAGCTGACGTGAGCATAATCAAAAAAGGTGTAAGACATCATAATGATTAACGTTAAATCGCCACCTTCTGAACGGCGGCGTTTCAGTAATCATGGATTTCATTAAAAAGCCTCTAACAGCACCAAATGATTACACACATTCCCAAACTACAGTTACAATCACAGTAAGAAGACGAACAGTCAAACACCTATTCGTCTTCTAACATATAGCACACAAGGTCCACGTCACGATGATGGACAAATGAGCATACGCTGACAAACGATCACTGTAGCTAAACCATACACATCATACACTAAAGATACACGTCAATGGGAGCCAAACACAATAATACATCCTCATCAACACACCCCAAAAGACTCTTCATATTTCGCACCAAAACTTCTCAAAGCAAAAAGCGCACACTTCTTTTATAAAGTCCAGTGCTCCACTTACTTGAATAAAAGCAACACTGGACTGGGGGGACTTGAAGGGGTATGGCCCCAAAAACCTTGCGAAGGCTTATAGGACCATACCACAACCTCATCACATAAACATCCTTAACAGAACCCCGCGCAGCCACACAGCGGTTCTAAACAAAGATATAGAAGATAACAATCCTCGATCACCGCGTGCCAGAGAAAGGATGAAACTAACATTCAACTAACACACCTGGGCGAACTCGCGCAAGGGGACAGTTAGAATCAAAGTTAGAATCCTAAACACCTCCATGCGCCTGGGACCAAGACTTAAACAAAAATGCTCTTTCTGTCGTAACAGAATTGACACGTGGAAAGGGTCTAAAAGGTTACAGGCGTATACCTTCTAGAAGATCTCATCGTGCATAACCATTCGGTTAAACCGACTGATGATGTGGCTTCATCTTGAATGCTCATCTTAGTCATGATGATAACACCAACTTGGAGAAGGATCCACACAACCCACTTTCCACGTGGCATCTCCCCCACCAACGATCACCCTCACGATCCGTGTGCATGAAAGTAACGTTAGCGATTAACGGAGGAGGGCAAAATCGCTTACGGAAAATGCTTTCCGTTACTATCTCCGTCAACAGATTTTCCCGCCCAAATCTAGCTATAAATAAGTCAAGTCAGGTATGATCTTGTAAGCTACATTCACTTCACTTTCACTACTTCTTCTTCTTCATTGAGATCTGTACTTATTCTCACGCCGGAGGGTCGTTACGGAGAGAACCCCCATTCTCCCTGTGGCGAGTCTAACGGCTGTCTGTTTTGTAGATATCGTTGGAGAAGAAGCTCAACTCAACCCCGGAATCAAACGAGAGGACTAACCCCTTTTATGCAGAACTAAACCCCTGGTCCGACTGATTCTGATCATTCGAACCATTGTTTCTTCAGAACCTGAAATTATGAAATTGAGGATGTATTTGTCTGTTATTATCGTTGCTGTTATTGTGATTGTCATGGCTAGGTTGTTAGGGTAATGATCATTGCTGTATTAGTGGTTTAATGAATAGGTAGTTGGGCAAATGTCATTGCTGTATTAGTGGTTCAATGAATAGGTAGTTGGATAATGGTCATTACTGTATTAGTGGTTCAATGAATAGGTTGTTTGTGTAATGGTTCAATGTATTGGTTTAAAAATGTTTAATGGAATGTAATGGTTTAGCGAATTGTAATGGTTCAATACCAAAAGTCAACAGATGACAAAATACCAAAAGTTTAAAAAGTAGCAAGAGCAACCAAAATACACATTGTTTAAGTGTAACAAAAGAAAAACAACTACAAATTATTTTTTTGGAGCAACAACCTTCTTTCCAAAAGCCTTCCTACCCTTCCCTCTTGTAGCAACAGCCTTGTTACACGCAACACCCTTGTTAGCCTTTCCAGTTTTACCCTTCTTCACCCCAGTCCCACTAGTAGATGCACCAACAATGTCAGCTTCATATTTTTGGCCTTTGCAAGTTCTGCTGTTATGACCCCTCTCCCCACACTTTAGACATGTAACTGTCACATTCTTCTTTGACAGTTTAGTACGCTTGGTCCCATCTTCTAACTCAACAGCTGACCTGTTTCTTTTTTTTCTTTTTTTGGGTCTGCCCACTTGCTTGTGATGCACAGGTGGAGTCAAAGTGGTTGCCACCCTGGATTTTGCCCACATAGATCTACCATTGATTGGGAAAATCTTGTGGCCGTAAACATTCTTCCAAGTGTCCAACTTGTAAACCTGGTGCACCTAATTCTCTAGTATCTCAACCTGTTTCACAACAAGTTAAATTACAAACAAGTTGTACAAAATATAAGTCAAATACTGTTACAATTTGTTTACCTTTTGCCCAAAATTAGCCATATTCCAGTTGGTTGCTACGGCATGTTTGCAAGGGATTCCACTAACATCCCATTTTCTGCATGAACACCATTTTTTGGACAACATTATAACACACTAATCACCCTTGTGAGAAACTTGATATTCTTCCCCTCCATTCCAACTAACACTGTATTTTGCAAAATTGTCCTACTTTCTAGACACTTATGTTCTGCATTTAAAGTCTTGACCACCCAACTTTCTAAGTGTTTGTCTTTGGATACCAACAAAACAAAAGGACAACCATATTCTTTTGGATTTGGCTCGTAGACCCTCCCACCAATGTTTTTCTTTTTTGCACCCTCAACTTTGCAAATGTGTAATCTTGTTGCTTCAGCTTTAGTCCTTTTGCCTTTTGGACTGGTTCTTGCACCTTTAACATCAGCAACAGCCTGTTGACCTTTTTGACTTGATGGTCCACCATCCACATGAGCCTCACCCTTCTTATTCCTGATTCTTTTAGGTTTCTCAACCTTAATTTTTTCAAAACCAGGCACATCGCCATCACATACAAACCTCAACCTCTCCTTATCATCTTTAACTGTTTTCAATAGCCTTCTTGATTCCACTGTATACTTCCTTAAAAATGCCTTAACCTCCTGCTTGTTTGCAAATTGTTGACCTACGTGGAAACCGGAAGCTTTTTTCCATGAGCTTTTATTAGTGATTTTAATGTTCTGCTCCTAATACTCCCAATATTGTCCTCATCACTTGCACTATCAAAGTTTTCATTATCTAGTACATCTAAATCTAGATTTGACTCAATCTGCACTGGATCATCCTCTTGCTCAACAAGAAACTCGAAATATCTCATATCAACCTCATTCTCTTCCATCTCATTCTCCAAATCTACAATGTAATCACTGTCTTCATCTTCATCTTCCTGCCCACTTTGATCACTGTCCTCATCTCCATCACTGTCTTCATCTTCCTGCCCACTTTGATCACTTTCAATAACCACACTTGATTGTGTGCCAGGAAAAGGATGGATATTTGTGTCGCCATGCTCTGGGTACACATCAATAATCCCTATGTTATTTTTAACAAAGTGAAGAAGTTCTTGTATCCCTGAATCATCATTTAAGGAGACAATACCATCATCTAAATCAACAGAACCTGGTTTTCTGAAATGGAAAAATATCGGAATTTCATCTTCGTAACCTAACTCCCTCCTAATCAGCTGCAATTCGTGAATACCGAACCATTCAACATTCAAAAGATCCACATTACTTTGTGAAACAACCCAACTTTCCGAAGTCAAAGTCAAAGTACAAGTCAAAGTCAAAGTCAAGGTCAATGTAAGGTTTACGATCAGATCTATCATTTCTTGCTTAACTATTGCTTGTACTCACAGATTCGATAATCGATGTATAATAATTAAAGATATTTTAAGATACGATTTATTAATATGTGAAGTAACAATGCGATAAACGTAATTAAACACTAAACTACTAAACGCTATCACATCGCTACCGCATCGCAAATCGAATCGCAGGTTATGGATATTGTTTTATGTGTGTATGTTATTACATGCTTTACTTGTGTGTGCTTATACGTTGTTGGATGTTATTTGCAAACACAATCGCAACTCTATAGCATCGCATCGCAACCCGAAGTACAAGTTACTTTTGTGACTGTTAGGTTGGGTATGTTATTTGTGTAACTAATGGGTAATACTACCGCATCGCTTACTCGCAACGCAACGCAACGCATAACGCACGAAACAAAAGTCGGAAACCAACCCGTGAAGGCCCTCCGACCGGAAGCCCATTCGATCGAATGGACATCCGACCGGATGACCATCCGACCCATTAAACTCCACCGCCTTTCTCCTCCTTCCCCTATAAATACCTCACCTGTCACATCACTGTTCACTGATGTGACAGCTCACTCCGACCAGCATGCTCCCAAGCATTTTTCTCTCCATTCCTCGCGATTTTTGTAAGTTTTCACTCTAAATCTTGTACTTTCTTCATCACTACACACTTTCACATCATCTTCTCCAACAAATCACAACTTTTCATCGTGAAATATTCGGGTTTGGAGTGATTTTAAACACTTAAACAATTTCAAAACTTCACAAAATATCAGTTCCACTCGGATCACCATCCGAGCGAACGGCCATCCGTCCGGATGACCGTCCGTCCGGATGATCTGATATGTAGAGATGTTTCACTTTTTAAAATGCTACAACGAAAACTTCAAAGTTCAAACATTACACAAACACATCCTTCCTAAATGAACAACCCTCCGACCGAATGGTCATCCGCCTGGATGACCATCCGTCCGGACGGTCGTCAGACTGAACCACTGTTCATCACTCAAACTCTTCGACGCACTGTTTAACGCACTGTTCAACGCTTACACTATCATTCTCTGATCAAGCTAACCTCTCAAGTGCTCCCTTCAATCCAAGCTTGTGTTTATTTACTAAACACGAACTGTGTGTAAACTCGATCCCTTTTTGTTTAACGAACTTTTGGGTGTTACATACGTTACTTATATCGAAACACAATCGACACACAACGCAAACACCTTTTATACGCTAACCGCTCTCGCATGTTATACGTGTTATTCGATGAATGCTGGTATGTTATGTTTACACAGTGATTGTTGCCTGACACCTTAGGAACGATAGTACTATAGTTTGGACTCAGCACCTGTCGTGGACAGGGGTTGTTAAGGACTTTTCTCACGTGTCACAGTGGTGATATGTGTTGCCCATTCTACAACTCGCAGTCACGTCTGTGCATATTTCATTGTCGATAGCTTACTTGCTTCGCATTTCTACGTGTTACATGCTGGTTATGCGTAATTCGCTTTCGCTACTATTATACTATTAAACTTGTATACTCACCTTTACAATATGTGTATTAATTTTATTTTAACGTCTGTGACAGGTGTTTAGGATGCTTTGCTTGCTAGCTGTTATGGAATCAAGTTTAGGTGGTCTAGAAACCCACGAATAAATTTATGAGTTGTCGGAACAATATTTGTCTTTGAGAACACTATGTCTGTAATAACAGTTTTTATTTGATATGTTATGGTATGGGACATGACGTTAAATATCCTGTAATTATAGTTGTTATGGATTCTCCTGGACAATCAGTTTCGCTCAGTGTCGTGCCCCGATGTTTCCGCCATCGGTTGGGGTGTGACAGATTGGTATCAGAGCCATAACTATAGGGAATTAGGCAAGACTCGACCTAGTCCGGGTCGATGTCTTAGAATTGACCTAGTCTATAGTCTAAGTACGAATAGACCGCCTTGTGCGAACCCAGTAGGGGTTCCGCACGAGCCTATTTCTGTTACTTACTCTCGAACTCACGAAAACTAACCAGCTTTTCCTAAGGCTATCCTCGCACACACAATTTTCGAAAATCCTCGCACACTACGATTAAGTGATTTGGTCAAGATTAGGTGTGAAAACCGTAAACTCTGGATAGAATCACTCACTCGACACGCATTTTTATTAATAATAAAACATGAGAATTTGCGTTGAGTCAGGAGTGAGATCCGTATCTCGACGAAGATTCTACATATCTATCTCGTGATTTTATCACACAATCAGGAATAAAGTTGTTAAGTTAGGGGTGAAACCCGCATCTTAATGACTTATTCTGCTCTATATCTTGGTTTTACAACGCTCTCACCAAAGTCTCGATGGGTTCCAATGACTAGGGTCACGTAATGGCCGAAAAGATGCGTGCCATTCGCCCGGATTGAGGCGAGAGCACAGTCTATTAAGCCAACGTGTGTACTCGAGGTCCTTGAGAATAGTCGAATCACTTTGGGTAGTCAAAGTCTAGCACACCCGAGACATTCTATTTACGACCCGCAATCGCCGATTTTACGTTTATCGTTTTATATGTTTCGATTCTGATATCACAACCGCTGACTCTGTGAATTATCGATTTTATGTGTTTTATGTGGTTTTAAATGTTTATATTTTTGGTTATGGAGACTATTCGCTTTTCGCACCTCACTTTATGGAACACGTCGAACACGAACAGCTATTTACATCTCAAAACGCTAACAAATCGCAGACTTTCACATGTTATGTTACTCGCTTACGCTACTCGCTATCGCTACACGCATTCACAACTCTCAATCGCTTTACGCAGCTATGAAAGATAGGTGAATACGTGCTAAATATGTAGGTGAATACGTGCAAAATATAGTGTAACATGTGCTTACGTGAATTACGTGTTTCTGTGCTCTACGTGCTTATGTGCTTCTGTGCTTACGTGCTTAAGTGGATTATGTGCTTATGTGCCTATGTGATTACGTGCCTAAGTGAGTGATGTGTTCCTGAGCTTTACATAAAGTAGTTTTTGGTGTTACGCTAAACTAGTATCTAGGCATCTCGTCTAAATCCTATGACGATGTCTGTTGCAGACAATGTCGTCATTCGGATCTCATACTTCACGCGCTGCTATACGTAATCACGCTGACAAACGCATCGCCTCGCTAGTCGCTTAGTAAATGGCTAAGGTCATTCCGCAAATCGTCAGCGAAATTAATGAAATCGCTAGCAAGTCCTCTGAGGAATCTAGGACCGACTCTCCCCGTGCTACTTTTAGCTTCAAGCAGTTTAAAGCTTGTGGACCCAAAGACTTCACTGGGGAAGATGGGCCGAGCGCAATGTTTCAATGGTTCGACTCGATTGAAGTCACTCTACGCCAAAGCGGATGTCCAGACAACCTCCGCACTGTTAACGCAACTGGGGTCTTCCAGTCTAGGGCTTCTTGGGAGGAATTGAAGGAAATCATGATGAAAGAATTTTATCCCCCACATGAACTCCAGAAGCTGGAAGACGAGTTCTGGAATATCAAGCAAGAGGGTGGCGACAATGCTGGTCTTATTGCGCGCTTTAAACAGCTTAGCATCATCTTCCCTGGCCAAGTCTCAACTCCCGACATCATGATCAAGAAATATATTCGTGCTTTACCTGATTGTGTTGCCGATTTTGTCCAAGCAGCAAAGACTACTACCATTGAGGAGACCTTCCTGCTCGCTACCGAGATTAATAACAAGCGGGTTCGGGCTGGTTACTTCAAGAACACCACCAAAAGTCTTCACCAAGTCAACGCTACTTCTGCTACTCCCGCCGCTGAAACCGCCTCACCTCAAGCTTCGAAGTCTTCACACCGCAAGCGTAAGAGCAACAACAACAATAAGAATTGTGCTGTCACTGCCGCTCCACTCAATGTTATCTCTGCTCAACCCCAGAACCAGTACCGCCAAGTAGTCGCACCCGTGACCAACGCACCTGCGGCAAAACGTGAGTACACTGGTCCTCACCCACTGTGCGCTACTTGTACTTACCACCATCCTGTTGGGATCGCTTGCCACTTTTGTGTCCACTGCAACATTTACGGACACTTTACCGCAAACTGCCACACTGGCCCCTGTCAAGCTCAAGTTCAAGCTCCTCCTGCTCTGCCAGCTCCACTTCCCGCTCCTCAGGGACAACAAGCAGCTCCTACTCCCGCTGCTCATGCAAGAGCCTGCTATGCATGTGGTGATCCTAACCACTTCGCAAATGTCTGCCCGAATCGAGTGGTGAAGCAAGAGCCACAACAGCAACCAGTGCAGCAACAACATCAACAGCAGCAGCCTGAGCAGCAGCAGCAACCAGCTCAGCAAGCAGCCCGTGGGCGAGTTTTCAACATCAACGCTCGCCAGGCCCAAGCAGAAAACAACATGGTTAATGGTGCGTTTCTCATAAATGGTATTTATGTTTCGTGTTTTTTTTATACTGGAGCCGATAACTATTTTGTATTGTTCGAATTCGAAAGGCTCCTAAACCGTAAATGCACTAACCTCCCATCGACGTTCGACGAAGAAGTTGCCACTGGAAGAACCGTCACCGTTAGTTCCGTTCTACGTGATTGTACTCTTGAGCTCAACAATCACGTTTTCCCAATCAATCTTCTCCCGATGCAGCTCAGTAGTTTTGACGTCATAGTAGGCATGGATTTTCTTCGTGAAAATCATGCTGAAATTGTTTGTTTCGAAAAGATGATCCGTTTCTCTCTTTCAAATGGTGATCAACTGTGTGTCTATGGCGAAGTCGCTTCGAAGGAGCTAAAACTCATGTCGTGCGTCCAAGTAAACAAGTATCTCCGCAAGGAGTACAAGGCTTTCTTGGCACACATCGTAGTAGCGGAGAAAGAAAAGAAATAGAAGGCAATGGAAAAGGTGCTCGTGGTTCGTGATAATCCTAACGTCTTTCCTGAAGATTTACCTGGTTTACTGCCATCTCGTGATATCGATTTTCGAATTGACCTCAATCCTAGAGCTAATCTCGTCGCTAAAGCGCCTTATCGCCTCACTCCCTCCGAAATGCGCGAACTCTCCAGTCAGCTCCAGGAATTGCTTGATAAATGCTTCATCCGCCCTAGCACATCTCCTTGGGACGCACCTGTTCTTTTTCGTAAAAAATAAGGAAGGATCGTTCCGGATGTGCATCGATTATAGGGAACTCAATAAGCTGACAATCAAGAATCGCTATCCTTTACCTCGAATGATGATTTGTTTGATCAATTGCAAGGTGCTACGTGTTTTTCCAAGATCGATTTACGCTCTGGCTATCATCAATTACGCATTCAAGAGGAAGATATACCCAAAACCGCTTTCCGAACCCCTTACGGCCATTATGAATTTGTTGTTATGCCCTTTGGTCTTACTAACGCCCCCGCAGTCTTTATGGACCTAATGAATCGCGTGTGTAAACCCTTTCTCGACCGCTTCGTCATCGTGTTTATCGATGATATCCTGATCTATTCTAAATCGAAAGCCGAACACGCACAACATATCTGTTTGGTTCTTGAACTACTTCAAGGAAATCGCCTCTATGCCAAGTTCTCCAAGTGCGAATTTTGGCTTGAGGAGTTTCAATTTCTCGGTCACATTGTCAATAGTCAAGGTATTCACGTCGACCCCGCGAAGATCGAAGCAGTTAGGAGTTGGATTACACCAAAGAACCCGTCCGAAGTTCGTTCTTTTCTTGGATTGGCGGGTTACTACCGCCGATTCATCGCAGATTTCTCGAAGATCGTTGTCCCTCTCACCTCTCTTAAGCACAAGGACAAACCTTTTGTTTGGGGAACCAAACAAGAGGAAGCCTTTCAAACTCCGAAGCTTATGCTCTGCAATGCCCCTGTGCTCGCTTTAGCCAATGGAAACAATGACTTTGTAGTCTACTGCGATGCCTCTAACCTCGGTCTTGGTTGTGCTCTTATGCAACGAGACAATGTTATCGCGTACGCCTCTCGTCAGCTCAAGATCCACAAGAAGAACTACGCAACCCACGACCTCGAGCTCGGTGAAGTTGTTTTTGCGTTAAAGATTTGGCGACACTACGTATATGGTACCAAGTGTACGGTCTTCACAGACCATAAAAGCCTACAACACATCTTGAACCAAAAGGAACTGAATATCCGCCAACGCAGATGGGTTGAACTTCTCAATGATTACGACTGTGAGATTCGCTACCACCCGGGCAAAGCTAATGTCGTTGCCGATGTTCTCAGTCTACGAAGCTATTTGCATAGTGTTCGTAACGTTCAATTCCAACACGACCTCGAAGCTCTAATATGTGAGGCTCAGCACGCATGCTTCATTGAGAATACCTTGAGAGAGGAAATGAAGAAATGTGGTGCTGAAACCCAACTTGTCACCAAATCGAATGGCATTTACTACTATCTCGATCGCATCTGGATCCCTAGTCGCAATAACCTTCGGGAGATATTGCTGACTGAAGCCCACAAATCCTGATATTCCATTCATCCCGGTGCCGACAAGATGTACCAGGACCTGCATGCCAGGTATTGGTGGCCTGGAATGAAGAAGGATATCGCTCTCTATGTTTCGAAATGCCTAACTTGTTCGAAGGTCTGGCTTACTCGTGCAACCCGAGATCCCTTTGTGGAAATGGAAGAGTATAGCTATGGATTTCATTACGAAACTTTTGCGCACGCCATCAGGTCATGATAGCATTTGGGTTATCGTTGATCGTCTTACTAAATCCGCCCACTTTCTACCGATACGTGAAGACTTTAAGGTTGAATGATTAGCACGAATCTACACCGACGAAGTCATTTGTCGACACGGGACACCTCGTGACATCATCTCTGACCGCTATGGTCGATTCACTTCGCGCCTCTGGGAAACTTTTCAATATGCTCTCGGTACTACTCTCAATCTTAGTACTGCTTTCCATCCCCAGACCGACGGTCAGACTGAACGCACGATTCTCACCCTCGAAGACATGCTTCGCTCATGTGTTATAGATTTCGGTGGTAATTGGAATTCGCATTTACCTTTGGTCGAATTCTCGTACAACAACAGTTATCAATCTAGCATTCAAATGGCACCATTTGAGGCATTATATGGAAGAAAATGTCGATCGCCTATTGTATGGCACGAGATCGAGGATGCGCAAATTACCGGTCCTGAGTTATTGCAAGAAATGACTGACAAGATCCTTCAGATACGAGACAATCTATTGAAAGCTCGGAGTCGTCAAAAGAGTTACGCCGATAAACTCCGCAAGCCCCTTGAATTTGACGTTGGCAATCACGTACTCCTAAAGGTTGCACCTTGGAAGGGGGTGGTCCGATTCGGCAAGAAAGGAAAGCTAGCGCCTCGATACGTTGGACCCTTTAAGATTCTGGAAAGAATTGGCAAAGTGGCCTACAAACTTGAATTACCAGAGGAACTCAGTAACGTACATCCGACTTTCCACGTTTCGAACCTCAAAAAGTGTCTAGCCGACCAGAATTTACATGTCCCTCTTGAGGACTTACAAGTGGACGAAACATTACACTTCGTGGAAAAGCCAGTTGAGATCATGGACCGAGAGACCAAGAAGCTTCGACGCTCACGCATTCCCATAGTGAAGGTTCGCTGGGAAGGAAAACGCAGCGCCGAGTTCACCTAGGAACTCGAGAGTGATATGAAGGCCAAATATCCACAACTATTCGTTACGCCTGCGCCTTAAATTTCGGGATGAAATTTCCTAAAGTAGGGGAGGCTGTAACAACCCGACTTTTCGAAGTCAAAGTCAAAGTCAAGGTCAACATTAGGTTTACGATCAGATCTGTCATTTCTTGCTTAACTATTGCTTGTACTCGCAGACTCGATAATCGATGTATGATAATTAATGATATTTTAAGATACGGTTTATTAATATGTGAAGTAACAATGCGATAAATGTAATTAAACACTAAACTACTAAATGCTATCACATCGCTACCGCATCGCAAATCGAATTGCAGGTTATGGATATTGTTTTACGTATATGTTATTACGTGCTTTACTTGTGTGCGCTTATATGTTGTTGGATGTTATTCGTAAACACAATCGCAACTCTATCTCATCGCATCGCAACCCGAAATACAAGTTACTTTTATTATTGTTAGGTTGGGTATGTTATTTGTGTAACTAATGTGTACTACTATCGCATCGCTTACTCGCAACGCAACGCATAACGCACGAAACGAAAGTCGGAAAGCAACCCGCGAAGGCCCTCCGACCTGAAGACCATTCGATAGAATGGACATCCGACCGGATGACCATCCGATCGGATGGCCATCCGATCGAAAGGCCATCCGACCCATTAAACTCCACCGCCTTTCTCATCCCTTCCCCTATAAATACCTCACCTGTCACATCACTGTTCACTGACGTGACAGCCCCCTTCGACCAGCACGCTCCCAAGCACTTTTCTCTCGATTCCTCGCTATTCTTGTAAGTTTTCACTCTAAATCTTGTACTTTCTTCATCACTACACACTTTTACATCATCTTCTCCAACAAATCACAACTTTTCACCATGAAATCTTCGGGTTTGGGATGTTCTAAGGTGATGTCATCATGGAGTTCGTATGAACATTGAAGTGTGACCTCATCTCATCAAGAACGGTTCGAATCTAAAGGATTTCCACACGTTTTTACACTGATTTCAACCAAATCTAAGCATAATCAAAGTGTTTCAAACTTTTCTTCAAACATTCTTCGCTTTTACTTAAAAACCGATGACATCCAGAATCTTTCGGGCGTTCTACCCATTCTCTGGTAGAGAACCGAGCTGAGGATGGATTTCTATCAAAGAGACGACCGATTCACGGGTTGAACATGAACTCCGTCAAGAACAGTTGAGTCTGGTCGAACGAGGTGATTCCCGTCCGATCGGATGAGTTGTTTGGCACGTTGTCATACCGTCTCGATAAAATCTTTTAACTTAACTGATTTTACAAAGTTTTCAACCCAAAACAGTTGCTCGGTCGAACAATCATCCGATCGGATAACCATCCGATCGAACGACTATCCGACCAAGTGACTTGTGATTTTAAACACTTAAACAATTTCAAAACTTCACAAAATATCAGTTCCACTCGGATCACCATCCGAGCAAACGGCCATCCGTCCGGATGACCGTCCGGATGACCGTCCGGATGACCGTCCGGATGACCTGATATGTAGAGATGTTTCTCACTTTTTAAAATGCTACAACGAAAACTTCAAAGTTCAAACATTACACAAACACATCCTTCCCAAACGAACAACCCTCCGACCGAATCATTGTTCGTCACTCAAACTCTTTGACGCACTATTTAATGCATTGTTCAACGCATACACTATCGTTCTTTAATCAGGCTAACCTCTCAAGCGCTCCCTTTAATCCAAGCTTGTGTTTATTTACTAAACACGAACTGTGAGTATACTCGATCCCTTTTTGCTTAACGCACTTTTGGGTGTTACATACGTTACTTATATCGAAACACAATCGACACACAATGCAAACACTTTTTATATGCTAACCGCTCTCGCATGTTATACGTGTTATTCGATGAATGCTAGTATGTTATGTTTACACTAGGGGTGTGCATGGGTCGGTTTGGGTCGGTTTGACCAAAAACCATAACCATAACCGCGATGTCGGTTATTGGATAATCATAACCATAACCGATCAGTTATGGTGGTTATGGTTATTCGGTTTTGATGGTTACAGCAGGTTGGTTATGAGTGGTTAACCGTGTATTTAGCTCAGCTAAAAATAGCTTAATTCTTTTTAACATGTAATAAATTATTATTGCATATTTGTATATATTAGTATATTACATAGTATTAAATAATACATATAATCTATAATATTGATACCAATTATTATCGAAAATTCAACTAGTGTGATATGATACATTCTATACATTCAAATAAACATTCAATCAAGACCACAAAATGATACGAAAAAACTCATAAGTACTAAAAATATTCAGTTAAAAACATCAAATATTAAAAAAAATCAAATATTAAAAATATGATGAAAAGTTCTAAATCCTACAAAGATTTATTACATGTCGGTTCGGTTCGGTTATGGTGGGTATGGAAAAAATGATAACTATAACCGACCCGCTACTTTCGGTTTTCAAAAAAAACCATTAACCGACCCACCGGTTTTTTATTTGGTTCGGTTTTTTTTGGTTTGGTTTTGTCGGTTAATTCGGTTATGGTTTGGTTAATTCGGTTTTTTGCACACCCCTAGTTTACACAGTGATTGTTGCCTGACACCTTAGCAACGATAGTACTATAGTTTGGACTCAGCACCTGTCGTGGACAGGGGTTGTTAAGGGCTTTTCTTCATGTGTCACAGTGGTGATATGTGTTGCGCATTCTACAACTCACAGTCACGTCTGTGCATATTTCATTGTCGATAGCTTACTTGCTTCACATTTCCACGTGTTACGTGCTGGTTATGCGTAATTCGCTTTCGCTACTATTATACTATTAAACTTGTATGCTCACCTTTACACTATGTGTATTGACTTTATTTTAACGTATGTGACAGGTGTTTAGGATGCTTTGCTTGCTAGCTGTTTTGGAATCAAGTTTAGGTGGTCTTGAAACCCACAAATAAATTTATGATTTGTCAGAACAATATTTGTCTTTGAGAACACTATGTCTGTAATGACTGTTTTTATTTGATATGTTATGGTATGGGACATGACGTTAAATATCCGGTAATTATAGTTGTTATGGATTCTCCTGGACAATCTGTTTCGCTCAGTGCCGCGCCCCGATGTTTCCGCCACCGGTTGGGGTGTGACACTTTGCTTTCCATTCACGTAATTACGACCCGGATAGTTTGTGAAGTAACCCCGGTGATTCAATACTATAGAAAAGAGTTCAGGATACAAATCTGCAAATGATTACAAACCCTAATCAGTAGAAATCCTCGATGTATAACCAAAATTTTAACTTTAAATCATACCTAGGACATCCTCGTTGTAGAAATCCTCATCTTTGCCTCGTATACGAAATACACCACCATGCTCCACTACAGGATCGGGATCCATCGTAGATGATTGCATTTTTTGGGGAATGATTATGGGAATATTAGTGTTAGGGTTAATACAGAGGAAGGGGATGAAGTGAAATGTTTAAGGTTTTACAATTAAATAATATTTTTTTTATATTTTTATCATTACCTTTTCTTTTTTCTCCACTTACAACCACTTTCAAAAAAATATTAAAAACTTATAAAAGTGAATAGTATCTTTTCAAAATTCAGTAACTTTTTCTCTCTACTTCACTCACAACAATTTACAATCACTCTCTCAAATATAAAGGTTACACTCATCCATTGTGAATGCACTAACTGCAAGTAAAAGATTCACTCCAAAGTCCATAGTGACCTTTTGTTATTTTCTTTCTAAATTTTGAGCCTCCGCATTTTGAAGTTTGGATTTTCTTTTTTTTTTTTTTTTTTTTTTTTTGAACAGCTCCGCATTTGGAGTTTTCATGTGACGAAATGAGGGTTAATCGATAAAATGAGTACAAAATATAAAATCTCAAACTCGTGTAAAATGATTGGTTTAACACAAACCCTTGTCTTTTGGTGATCGTCAATGTTTTCAAGATTGTAGTAACCAAAGTACATTTATACTATTGGAGCCAACGTGATTACGTGAGACTACAAATAGAAAATTAAATAGGAAGTTATATTTGAATTTTTAAAATTTCTTTAGAGTTATAATATTTAAACCAATGAAGTTGAAGCTTAATTGGATGAAAGACTTCAACCAGTTGAGCTAAATCATTGTGTTAGATATAAAACTATTAACTAAAATATGTAATATGTAATGTAAGGCTCACAACCCGGCATTTTACATCATCACACATATAGTTTAAAAGATCATACGAGTTCTCAAATAACGCAGCAAAAAAACTTAGATAAAATACATCAACTTTCAAACCCATTTGACAGATCATTCATTTTAAATCAAAATAGATCTACTAATCCATGAGTAGCACCATCCGCCTGCCAAGAGTCCTGCAATCTCATCAACGTACCAGTAATCAATCTAACATACATGCAAAAGTTAGCTACGCTGAGTGAATTCTAGCAGTTAAGTTTAAAATAATTAAACGGCACGAAAACACTTTATTTTCCAACCAATTAGTCATGATACCTGACTTTCCAAACACTAGTTATCCCACACTCCTGATCCACTAATCCGTTTACACGCACATCCACCACCGAACCAACCCATTACCCGTCATGTTTGCTCACTACCCATGCCCCACATGATTCCTCAATCCTCTATATAACCCTTTTGTCGCTACAACGACTACTCGTCTAGGACCAACGCACTACTACGCCAAGCATTCCCAACTACCATACGACACAAAAAACTCGAATCCTCAACAAACACATCTTGTACACATTTGTAATGTAGTTTGATGTGCAAACCGTGTTGTTTTGATGTGCATCAGTGCATGTTTGTGGTGCAACTATGATATTACAACTATGTGTTGATATAAATGTTGCCCCCGTTTTTAAACGACTCATTTTATTCAACACGACAACTAGCAAGACGCTAGAGCCAACACAACAAAACACCCTTCAGAAAGAGAAATTACACCAATTACTCCATGTTAAAGACTTACACGGGGATCTATTTTTATTCCACAAATAACCTAGAGATTTGTGGATTGACCCTATCTCTCCTTAGGTGATTCCTTGTTCTTCATGAAACCCTAGCTTTTTCTTTGTGATTTTTGTATAACAGTCTGTGATTAGAGCTTTGATCTATCAAAACTCTATAACGAACTTGTTAGCAATATTGAGCGATTTGAAACTAGGGTTCCTGTTTGTCTTTTTCTTCTTCAATCGCCGCCTGTGGAATCAGTTCGAAGCCCTGACTTATTAAATTGGTTGTTATTGATTGCGGTTAACTGAGTTTAATTTAGCTAGATTGATATGCCGATTTAATCTGTTAAGGGTTGAAGATTGATCCTAGGGTTTAAGGACTAGGGTTGCATGTGTTCTTTGTTTTCTGGTGAGCGAGCTGTTGTTACGTCATTCTGTGTGCATGGAGAGAAATAGGGATGGGAGTTTGGAGGATCTAGGGTTCCAGGCGTTTATGGAAAAGTTGCATGGGGATGTCTTTATTAAGCAGACGGAAACTCAGGAGAACCGAAGTAAGCTTTCATCGTTGGGAAAGAGTTATGACGGCAGGTCATTAAACCTTGATGGTAATCCGCTTTTGCCTAGACGTGGTGTTGTTCAGTAGGAGCCTAGGATGATAAATATCATTGACGAGTTGGAAAAGGTTACTGTTCCGTACAAGAGGTTAGTGATACGACTAATCGCACAAAGGGGGAGGGGCATATTAAGAATGCTACCATGATGTCATATGCTGATAGGGTTAAGAATACGACTTCAATGAAACGGGAAGTTAACTTCAGAAGGTTGGATTCGTTAGAGACAAATCCTGATGCTGATGTTGTCATTCCTCGTGAGGTAATTCGTAAGGTTTAGGAAAAGTTTGTGAATGTTTTATACGGATATTTTATGGGTAATCGGCTACCCTATCCAGTTGTGGAATATTATGCTAAGAATGTTTGGGCTAAATATGGTTTTGTTAAACTCATGATGAATTCAGATGGCTTCTTTTTCTTTAAATTTGATTCAAAAGAGGGTATGGCTAAAGTGTTGGAAGGAGGGCCATGGCTGATTCGGAAAGTGCCATCAGTTAGTCTAAAGAAAGAGGGTATTAAATCAGTTCCGGTGTGGGTGAAACTCCATAATGTTCCCATTGCGGTTTACACCGATGATGGCCTTAGCTTATTAGCGTCCAAGTTAGGTGTGCCAAAACGACTGGATGGTTATACAGCTGGATGTGCACGGAGAACTGGGGGAGGAGTAGTTTTGCTCGGGTATTGATTGAAATAAGTGCGGATAGAGAGCTTAAAGACCATATTGTGGTTGCCATTCCAAAGCTAGATGATGATGGATACATTACTGAAATAGTAAATGTGGAATATGAATGGAAGCCTCAAAGATGCTCGTTGTGTTGTGTTTTTGGTCACAATGATCAAGTGTGTGGTAAGAATGAAAATAAGAAAGCAAAGCAAGTGGTCGTTGATGAGGAGGGTTTCACTATGGATAAGAGGAAGGCTCGAGTGGGAGTGATACAAAAGAAGCAGAAACCGAAATTTATTTACAAGCCGCAGATGAACAAGTCTGACCCAAGTACTTCTGGTACAAAGGAGGTTCACGTGAACAAGAAGACAGTGGACAATGTCAAAACAAGGAATTCGTTTGAGGCTTTATCGAAGATAGATGGGCAGGAGTTGGATGATGACAATGATCTGAGGAAAAACGTGAACAAAAACAATGGGAAGTACTCTAATATTAATGAGGAGGTGGTGGATTCTATACCAACTGAAACAGTCAGGTTTATGAGGAATGATAACCATGAAGAGGTTGCTGAGGGGGCAAGCACTCCCGGTCATATCGGTCTTAATGGATAGTATTCTTTCATGGAATATAAGGGGTTTGAACCGACCCCTGAAACAAAGTGAGGTTCGTGTTATCCTCTCGGAAAACAAAGTGTCTGTTTGTGCTATTTTAGAATCTCATGTGGAAGTTGCTAATCTGGCCAGAGTTTGTAAAAATGTGTTTAGAAAGTGGAGTTGGACGTCTAATGGGGGTCTTTGTGATCGGGGTACAAGAATTATCCTAGGATGGAATAGTGATGTTGTGGATGTCATGATCTTGTCACAATCAGATCAAGTCATTCACGCTCAAATTTGGTCCAAAGCTGATAATACAAGTGTTTTTTGTTCCTTTGTTTATGCGAAGAATAAATATCAAGAGCGAAGGAGTCTTTGGGAGGATTTATGTAGACATAAGAACCTGTGTAGGGATAAGCCATGGTTTGTCATGGGTGACTTTAATTCAGCTCTTCATGTGGATGATTCGCTGTTTGGTACGTCAACTCAAACGATTGGCATGCGCGAGTTTTATGATTGTGTCATAGCTACGGAACTTGTTGATGTTAAGGGTCATGGTATGCACTACACATGGAACCAGAAGCCGAAGGAGGGGATTGGTCTACTTCGGAAAATTGATCGGGTTATGAGTAACGTCAAGTGTCTTGACTTGTTTCCAAATGCTTATGTTATGTATCATCCGTATCGCGTTTCTGACCATACTCCTTGTATTCTAAAGCTGGCTAACGCTACTAAGTCCTCTCGGCCGAAGCCTTTCAAGTTCGCGAACTTTCTTACTTCAAAACCCGAGTTCAGAATCTGTGTGGAGCGAGAGTGGGCGAAGAGGGTTGATGGGTTTTCTATGTTTTCGGTCATAAATAAGCTGAAGAATCTGAAACCGGGCCTTAGGAAGATCCTAAACCAGCAAGGAAATTTGCATAAAAAAGTGAGTGAGCTGCGTAAAAAACTAGATGAAATTCAAAAAATGGTGGACGGGAACCCTCTTGATGCGGTGCTTCGTAAAAAGGAGTTAGAGTGCTTAAAGGAATTCCAAGTTGCGGTGTATGATGAGGAATGTTTCTTGAAACAAAAATCTAAGGTGGAGTGGCTATGTGCTGGGGATTCTAATACGGCTTTTTTTCACAACAGTGTTAAATGCAAAAATGCTAGAAGTAAATTGCATTCGGGATGTGGCTAGTAACCGATACGAAGGAGATGATGCTGCGACTGCCTTAGTTAATCATTATTCGGGTTTTTTAGGCACTGAGGATCAGGTTTCTAGCCTGGACATGACGGACATTTATGTTAATGTAGTCAGTCCTGAAGTGGCAGGTAATATGGTCAGACAGGTTACTCGTGAAGAAATTAAGAACGCTATGTTCAGCATAGGTGAGAACAAAGCCCCTGGTCCTGATGGCTACACGTCAGCCTTCTTTAAGCATGCGTGGGATATAGTGGGTAACGAGGTAACGAATGCGAGTAGATTTTTTTTATAATGGCAAAATCCTGAAGCAGCTAAATCATACAATCTTGGCTCTTATTCCCAAAGTTGATACTCCTGATTCTGTCCTTGATTATCGCCCGATTTCTTGTTGAAATGTTCTCTATAAGTGTATCAGCAAGATTATCACGGATAGATTAAAGGGGAGCTTGGAGTTCCTGGTTAGCATTAATCAGTCTGCGTTCGTGCCAGGTAGGAGGATTTCTGATAATATTCTCTTAACTCAAGAGTTGATGCATAACTATCACTTGAATAAAGGTCCACTCATATGTGCATTCAAGATTGACATTCAAAAGGCTTATGACACTGTTAGTTGGTCGTTTCTGGAAAAGATTCTTTATCAATTTGGCTTACACAGAAAGATGGTGAAGTGGATTATGGCTTGTGTTACCACGGCCACCTATTCGTTGAGTATCAATGGCAATCTTCATGGGTTTTTCAAGGGGAAAAGGGGTCTTCGACAAGGCGATCCGATGTCCCCGTATTTGTTCACTCTTGTTATGGAGGTGCTCACTTTAATACTTCAACATAATGCTCGCTCAAGCACGTCATTTAAGTACCATGCTAATTGTGTGAAGCAAAAAATAATTAATGTTTCTTTCGCTGATGACCTATTTACTTTTTGTTCATGGGAGTGTCTCTTCGGTAAATAAAATCAAGGATGCTTTAGAGAAGTTCACGAGTATTTCAGGGCTTGTTCCGAGCCCTGTCAAAAGCACGGTGTACTTTTGTAATGTCCATCAGCAGGTCAAGCAGGATATTCTCAATGTAATGCCGTTCTAGGAAGGCACCTTGCCTGTTCGTTATTTCGGGGTGCCGCTGATTACAACGAAGCTAGCTGCCAGGGATTGTAAGTTGTTGGTGGACCGAATGGAGAAGAGAATCGATAACTGGATGACAAAGACACTTTCTTTTGCAGGTAGGTTGCAGCTAATCAACTCAGTTCTTTCAGCCATGCATATTTATTGGGCCTCGGTTTTCATTATTCCGGCTCGTGTTACCAATGAGTTGGAGAAGCGTATGCGTCGGTTTCTTTGGAATGCTGGTAACAATGGAAAAGTAAAGGCTAAGGTAGCGTGGAATGATATATGTCTGCCTAAGGTGGAAGGTGGCTTGGGTATTCGGCGAATTGCGGATGTGAATAGAGCCCTTATCACTAATCATATTTGGAGTATCCTTGTTAAAAGAAATTCCTTATGGGTGCAATGGATCTATGCTCATAAACTCAAGAATCAGCATTTTTGGGATGTCCAATGTAGGGGTAGCATGAGTTGGGGATGGAGGAAGATTTTATCCATTCGGAATGTTGTTCGGCCATTCTTTTGGAGAGTTATTCGGAGTGGATTGCAAACCAACGCGTGGAGCGATAATTGGTGTCATTTGAGTCCTCTCAGGTCTTTTATAACGCCAAGACACATTGCAAACGCGGGTTTCAATCTTCAAACTTCGGTAGCGGAGTTACTAGATGAGAATGGGCAATGGAAATGGCCCCAAGCATGGTATGATATATACCCAGTTCTAATTGGTTTAACTGTTGACCAACCTAGTACTCAGTTAGCGGATCGCACAGTTTGGAAGGATTTGGAGGGTAATATCCAGCATTACAGCTCATTGGAAGTATGGCAATCATTACGGACGCGTGACACTCCTGTAAAATGGGCTAGCATGGTTTGGTTTAGTCAATGTATCCCGAGACACTCCTTTCATTTATGGCTGGTTATCAAGAATAAGTTGAAGACTCAAGATCGGCTGGCAGTTTGGGAAGCGGGTAGCGAAACAAATCTAAGGCTCATGTGTTGCCCCCTTTGTAAGCACGGCCCGGATTCTAGAGATCACCTATTTTTCTCGTGTAGTTTTGCATCACAGGTCTGGTCAAACATAAAGATGATGGTGGATCTGGGTAACGTTAGTGACTCGTGGAACTCTATTTCGGATTGGATGGAGCAAAACTCGGACTCTAAGAGTATGAATCGCATTATGTGTAAATTGGTGTTAGCGGCGTCGGCATACTTCATATGGCATGAGCGGAATAATCGTTTGTTCTCTCCAAATGAGTGTACGACTAAGCAAGTGACCGAGAAGATCAAAAGCACAGTTCGGCTTCGGTTGATGGGATTCGACTATCGGGGAGATATAGATCATGATAGAACTCTTAAAAAGTGGCAGATCCCGTCTAGGGCAGCAGACGAAGACCCGGGCTAACGAAGATTCAAAGGGTTGCATTTAGTTAGTGTTTGTTTGATGTGGTTGTGTCTTGGGCTGTCATTCTTTGTTTCTTGATGTATGTTTCTGGTCGTGTTTGTTTTTCTTGCTGTCCTAGTCTTGGTATGCCAAGTCTAGTTGTGTGTGCTATGTCAGGCACACCCTTTGTACTTATTGGTTATTTATAAAATTTACCGGGGTAACCCTTTACCAAAAAAAAAAACCTAGAGATTTGATATTTTCCAAGACTTAAGCGACATTAGCCTCCTTATTAGGAAAAGGCGAGCTTGTTCCTCGCTTTCCAAATGCACCAACAAGATGTCAAAATAATCCCTATAAGAATTTTGCTTTTCGTCCATCCCATGTTGACAGTATCATGCAACGTCAATAAGTCTCAAAGCGTGAAGGCGAAAATGGGCGACGCACCACACCATTTGCTAACTAAATGCCAATAATCATGGCAAAATAGCATGAGGTAAATAAGTAATCGGCCGTTTCATCAGTCTCCACACAACCTACAAGCCACCAAACCCACGCTTATGTTTTGTTTATGTTTATGTTTCTTTTGCTCAAACCCGCGTCCATTACTGCTTTCCAAACAAAAATCTTGACTTTTTTTGGAACCCACATATTTCACTCCATAACAAATGGAGCAGCCACTTTCAATGCATCAAAGAGCACTTTTTTCATTGAAGATACCGCATCTTTCGTCCAAACCCACCGGGTCCGAATGTTGAGGCAAAGTAACCTGCTGTAATAATCTTAAACAATCAAGTTCCAAACTTTCATCCTAGATGAAAGATCCCTTTTCCACCTCCATTTTCTCTAGCTTGAATATGTTGGGGAATACGACTTTTAAAAGTTCCCGAGTAACCCATGCATCGACCCAAAAACGATCTTGTCCCCCAACCCAACCTCTCCTTTAATTAAGCTAGCTAGATTCACATTAGAATTCGCTAACTGGTTTTCCAATTTGCCAATAGATTCTTGCGTGAAGAATGGGCCATGATCTACTGGACGAATGAAGGGCATCAATCAATCTTCTCCAAAGGGCGTTCGGTTCGTTCACCTCCACCATTTTGTTACCCCCCCCCCCCCCTTCTCTCTCTCTCTCTCTCTCTCTCTCTCTAACCACTCCTTAGAACTTGATTTTTAGCTTTAACACACATAAAATGAACAAGATTTACAGGTGTTCCTAGGCAAAAAAACAACCACACAATAGTGCAAACATAACTGATATAACAATTCACCGGTATCTTTTACTGATGATTAATAAAAAAAACATTGTGGTAATTATTTTGAAAAAATCAAACCTAAATCATCATCGTCAAAAGAAAATGAGCTCCATGGTGATGGTAAGAAAAACGATCACCTTATCTGGTTAAGAGGGATGCAAAATTATTTATAGATATTACATACACTGCCTTTGAAATTAATAAGTAAATAATTGGTTTGGTGACAATTGTATATTCAAGCACCTGATTGCCTTGGTCATGCTAAAATTTATGGTTTCTCATAAATTAACACAGCAACCAGAAAAGTGTTCCTACAAGAGATTTATGGGTTTCTTCTATTTCGACTTCTTTCTCCGAAGTCAACATCTCTCTGGTCAAATAGTCAGAATACCATTATTCCATACCGATTATAGATTTACATGGACGTGATACAATATGACTACCACGCGTGTTGAAAGATAATGACTCCTCACACATTTTGAAAGCTGAAAAGTCACTCGTGATTGCTTACACCCGGCCTACAAAAGAAACAAGATGAACACGTTTAAGCAAATGATACGGTTAATCAATGCTCGTTAAAAAGAAACAAAATAAGAATGAAAATAAAGTAGAGGCAGCAAAACGAGCAGGTTGTATATTGGATGAAATTGAGTGAGGTTGAGTTGTCCTGAAACACTCTGTTCGAAATTAATTTATTCTGTAAAATCAACCAGTATTAAATATGATTACCAAAAGTTTATTGCTTCAATAATATAATCAAGTTTTGTAGTGAATGATTCAAGAAGTTTTTTCTTCATCAAGAATACACTTTGTCTGACCCGTTTAACCCATTCCTTCTAAGCTATTTTTTTTTATTTTACCTTTCCCCTTACCAATAAAACATAGCTCAATTTGTAACTAGATTTTAAAGGAGCCCTAAAGTTTTAAATGTCAATATAATAAGGCGGGTTTGAAATTATATTTCATTGATAACGGGTTAATGTTTTTCGTTTCAACAAAGAAGTAGCTAAAGAGGACACACATCGAAGTGTTTAACTACCACTTTATTTAAAATAATAACATTATTTAATAGTAACTTGTATGATCGTATTTGGTATATTTTGCATTCACGACATAAAAAAATACCAGAAATTAATAAGAGGAAAGGTTATAAAAATTTACGAGCCTAGCCGAAGTAGTTGCATTCACGGGTAGAACAAACTCATCTTGTCGACACTATCCTGTAGTTGAGAACGAGGTCCTCGGGCTTTTTCCATATATATGTTCGGACAGTTGCTAAACTCATGTCGGGTGATAAGACCTGTATGACAAGACACTAGTATGAGAACCAGCAATATGTTATAGTAGTTTATAGTAGTTTCCTATGTTAAATAAAAATATTGGCGTAAGGTGTTTGATCAAGATTAACTACAGGCAGATAATGTTTTTGATGCAAAACAGATGTCAATGAGTTGCTTCTGGCAATTCTGGAATGAAAGTGTAAATAAACTAGCAAAGTGTTTACACTGCAATGATGCTACGGTAGCCATTTTTTACTTGTTTAACTTATAAATGAGTCGACTCGGACTATATTTTCTCTCTCATAGGTGAAACGAGTAAAGGAACTTTTAAGATAGCTTAAAATTAAAAGTGTTAAACGGGTCATGATTCGCCCAAAGTGTATTTTTTGTGTACAAAGCCTTTAAAAACATTTCATTCTAAGATTTACATCACCGCTAATAGTAATATAACTACACTATCTATATAGAATTTGAAGTTCATGTACAAAAAGAGTTTTTGGTGTACCTGACCGAGAAAAAATTACTCTGTTTGACCGGTTACATAATCCAGCCAACCGGTCCAAAACGGTTCGGTTTGGTGGTTTGAACCGTTTTTTTAATAAATCAAAATCGTTAGTTTGCATTAAAATTTTAAAAAACGATAATAAATATTATACATGTTCCAAAAATGAATATAAAATAAATAAAGGTAAACGGCCGGTTCCAAACCATGAACCAAACCACTAAACCCGGTTTCAAACCTTAAACCGTGAACCAAACAATATAAACCTCAAACGGGCCAACCTCCTTCGGTTTGGACGGTTTAGTCAGTCTCGATTGTTTACTAACACCCTACCATTCACAGCTAAATTCAATCCTGAATTTCCAGTGTTTGAAAATATAGATTCAAGATTATTGACGTGAGTGAAGCAATAGTGGTAAAAAGCAACACGATTGTGAATTAAGTTAGAAAATTGCCTGATTATTGCACAAGATCTCTATAGAAGGCTTCAGCTTCCAAGGCTTAAATCCGGATCTAAAAGATCCATCAACCGACCCAGGACCAAAAGCTCCATCACTACTCAAGCTATCTAATGGCTTGTCTAGAACCATCTTCTCCACTACGTAGTTAACAACCTGTACAAACAAATTCAAAAAAAAAATTATATTATTAATATGAGAACCACTGCTCTGCTTCGTCTTACATTAAAAAAGGTAAATACTAGGAACGCTAGTAAATGCCCTATTGGCCTCTTCTTTTTGTTGTCAAACGGGTTTACAAGTAAACGGGGTTGAAGATCACCCAAAGTGTATATTAAATGCATACACCCTCCTAAACCACTTTTATTCAAAGATTCAGAATATTATTGCAATAGGAGTGTTGCCCAGAATCTTGTTGACGATGAACAATGAATATAACAACGAATGAATGAACATAAACTAACCTTGATTTCTGAATGAATACAAATTGTGAATGTATGTACAAGTATGTTTACAATAGAAATCCTAACCCTATTTATACATATCGAAGAGGTATGATCCAATAGACGTGTCTCTTCACGAACAGGTATGTCTTTTGATCTTGTGGCTCTCAATCGATTTGAAGAGGTGTGTCTTCTTGTCCAAGAGTCATGTCCCTTTGTTCTTGTTTCCTGATGTCGCAGATCAAGAGGTGCGACATAGGGATATGTCGTATCCTCAAGTTGTTGGTTACCACCTTCCAACTTGTCATCTTTAGTCCCCGCACTCTCGTAACTTATCCAATTCAAACATAAACTATCTTTATACTAATTACATAACGAACCCTTATACTATAGGATGTGAAGGAGATTATGATTTCATTCACCCCCCTAATCTCGAACATCCTTGAGTTGCACCTTGATCTTTCTCCATGTCTTGCTTGCCATCATGTGCTTCTCCATTTTTATCACGAGCTTGTTGTAGTAGATCATTGCAGTCTTCTTTGATTGCCATTAGGAGAGTTGGTTCCTCGTCTTCCTGCACCAGATTTGATTTTTCTCCTCTTTGATTTGATTCAGGACAATCTGAGGCATAATGACCAAACTTTTGGCAATTATAGCATTTTATCTTGCTTAAATCCTTCCCGAACTTCCTTTGGTTGCTTCTATTCTTATAAGCATTCTGTGAGGAATTCTCTTCCCTTCTTTGTTGTCCATAGTTATCATGTGAAGGATCTTTCTTATTTTCTTCTTGTCTGAACTTTCCATCACGCCACTTGCCTTGTGATGAATTGAACCTTCCTTGTCCATTGTTCCCAAAATGCTTTCCACGACCATAGTTCTTGTCGCGTCGTGTAAACATAAGTTTCTCTTGATTGTATACCAGGTTTTCATCCATCAAACCGGTCCTTTCTTCATAGGCTTTCAATCTTCCAATTGTCTCGTCTAGCGTCGTTGTTTCTAGATCAGCGAATTGTTCAATGGTTGCAACAATTTGAACGAACCTTCTCGGTACAGAACTTAGAAGTTTCCGTACTAATGTTGGTTGATCAAAAGTTGATCCAAGACCACTTGCCCTCGTGACAATGCTATTTAGTCTTGCAGTGAACGAATCGATAGTGTCTTCCTCCTTCATTTTTAACATCTCAAACTCTGTTTTGAGCGTTTGAAGACGTGCCTTTTGCACTCGATCTGCACCGACGTGCCTAGTCTTTAATGCATCCCAAATTTCTTTTGCACTCTTGCAACTTGCAACTTGCAACTTGTATTATCATATCTTCCGGTAGTGCTTGATATAAGTAAGCGGCCGCCGTCATATCCTTCTTTTCATCCGCTTGCGTATTTTCCTTTGGTTCTATCATTTCCCATAATCCGTTTGCCCTCAAAATAGTTTTTATACGGATTGCCCATACTGTATAGTTTGTAGACTTTAAGATAGGACACTGAAACTGGGAGAACGAACTACCCTCTTTAATCACCACCGCGTTTGACGGAGAGGCTCCTCCTGAATCCGCCATAATTTCTTTTCCAACAATGTTCACTTTCTAAACTTTGGTTTTCTCCTAAAACCGAAGTCTGTGATTCCAAAAATTCACACTAACTTTCTAACGGAATCAAACTAATTTCTAAACCTTATTTAAATTCCAGAAAAAATAGAACGTAGAACCTGGAATTTGCGAACCGACCGACTTCTCTTATCGTGATTCTCCGCCCAGTTTTCTAACTTTTATTAACAACCCTCTTGGCTGCGTTTTTTTTTCTTCCTGCTTGATTCGCGACTCTCTAAACACGAACCAAAAAATCAGCCCCAAACCCGCTTGATTTGCGACTAAACTTCACAACCGAACACCCTCTTGATGCTTTGATATCACAAAACTTCTCATATTTTGTCTCTTTTGCAAATTTCAAACAACCCAAACTTCTCAGATTTGCGATTGCTTCTTCAAACCGGAATACAAATTTCTCATATTTGCTTCCGTCTTCTTAATTCGAACCGTAGCCTCTTGCAGTGATTTGAATTAACAAAAACTCAGAATCCAAACACCCTCAGTGATGATCGGATCAAAAAACCGAACACCCTCCTGATGACCGATTAACGAACGAACAACAATCGTACCTGCTTGATGCGATTGGTGTTAAAAACTTAACAAGAACAACCCAATCAACGCCTCCTGCGTGATCAGAATTGTTAGGGAATTCAACCACCCGCTTGATGATCGTCTTCCCGAAACGAATTTGAGCCCTAGGCTCTGATACCAATGTTGCCCAGAATCTTGTTGACGATGAACAATGAATACAACAACGAATGAATGAACATAAACTAACCTTGATTTCTGAATGAATACAAATTGTGAATGTATGTACAAGTATGTTTACAATAGAAATCCTAACCCTATTTATACATATTGAAGAGGTATGATCCAATAGACGTGTCTCTTCACAAACAGGTATGTCTTTTGATCTTGTGGCTCTCAATCGATTTGAAGAGGTGTGTCTTCTTGTCCAAGAGTCGTGTCCCTTTGTTCTTGTTTCCCGATGCCGCAGATCAAGAGGTGCGACATAGGGATATGTCGTATCCTCAAGTTGTTGGTTACAACCTTCCAACTTGTCATCTTTAGTCCCCGCACTCTCGTAACTTATCTAATTCTAACATAAACTATCTTTATACTAATTACATAACGAACCCTTATACTATAGGATGTGAAGGAGATTATGATTTCAAGGAGTATGTTTGTAGTCAAGATTAATGCATCACCATTTGTTTGTAGTCTAAACAACTTAAGATGTATTAATAGTCTACAATGATGATAATTATAAAGATGTTTGATGGGCTTTAAGGGTAAGTATTATACAGGATCGTAATGACACAAATTGAGGTGATTCTTACAATATAGTACCTTGTGTATTCTTAAAATACGAGGTGCACTCAGCTTCCCTTGTGTCAAGATCTGTGCAGCTGAACCTTCACATGGATGTAAATAGAAGCTGCACCTGAAAATGAGAATATTCCAATGATAACTGGTAAGTGAAACAACTACTCAAATGTCTAGCATTATGTTTGCATGTGAAAGAAAGAAAGGAACTATGAGCTTTATAGGTGTTTCATAAGTCATTCACTGTATGCTCTTGTATTGCCTAATAAAATCGGCAGGTGGCACAGATAAGGTGACATAACAGGCAGCGCAAGAAATGGGTCAAAACAGATTCGGGACAAAAGGAGGCCATCTGTAAGTTCGTGTCAAAATGGGTCGGGTTGGAATGATCAGCCAGCGCTTTTCTTCTATTAATTGTTTAATTTAATAAATGACCAATATGCTAACATCATTGCAATTATTATATTATTAAGGAAAGGAAAAACTGCATAAAAAGGTAACCAACTATCGAGTATCGAAGTGCTATTTTGAGAGTTGAGACCACTTATTTTCTCGTATAAAAATCCCCAAACATTTGAAATGTTTGACATAAAGTAATTTTTAACCTTTACAACAGATTACTGGTATCTAAACATCCCATCATCGTCATTTCAGCTTCAGCACACCCAAAAAAAAACATGGCTTTTCCTAATGTTTATCATCTACAATTTGTATTGAGGATTTTAGTTTAGTCTTTTTTTTCCCATATGAAAAGAGTGTTACCTAAAATCTAAAATAAGAATAATGCACCAAAGTTAGTTATCTATTTATGCACCTAAAATCTTAAGCATTTAATTTTCGACCCATTTGACCTCCTTTCCTGATAGCTACATTTCCCGCATTGTACCCATTGACCAGTTACAGTAATATACAACCCGAATCGACCCATTATCATATAAATGGGTAAAAGGCCATCCCTAGATGTAACTTGTACGCCACAAAAGCATATAAAAATGAGAACATTTGAAGACAATAAGAGTAAAGAAATTACTTGGTATGTTCCCTCGGGGGGAGCCGATTATGCAAAATACAATCTAAAACCCACCACGGGAACTCCTTCTCGTCCTCTGTTCCATCAAGGTCAGTAATTTTCTTCCTCCATGGCCCACTTTGTGACCCCTCGGTAATAATTGATGGAGGTGAAACAGTTGAGAATGCAAATGGTGGATACACCTTGGAATCATTTTCACCGTTACCATCTACCTCACCTCTCGAAACCGTAATACTCCTGCCAGATGCCACTTCTCCATTGGCTGAAGTTTGAGACCCAAATTTATGTTTCTTCTTAGCCAACCAATGAACCAATAGTCCCTTGAGGGTTTCTCGAGCCAGATTGATCTGCAAAGAACAAAAAATATAATTCTATTATTAAGTTAACTAGTAAATCTCTCCCGCGCATTGTGGCGGCATCGAAACGTTAAGTAACACGAAGTAATATTGTCTAATAATGAAAACGTATTTATATTTAACCCGACTCGTTTCAAACCAAAACTTACGTCAAAACAGAGACCAAATGAAAACGTACATAAAAATAAACACGAAAACGTTTTATGTTTGACCCAACTTATTTCCTATAAAAATTACGTTGAAACAGAAGAAAATAGTGTTTTTTTAAGTTAAAGGATGGTACCACGTTCCAACGGCGTCGAAACGTAAAGTAACTCGAATTTATAATGTCTAATGAAATTGTATTATATTTGACCCGACAAAATTTACGTCAAAACGTAAACCAACTTGAATTTATACCGACTGGTACATATATACAAATAGGGTAGGGATTGTGTACATTAATTCAGAAGTGTGAGAAGTGTATTATAACACTATATATAACACTATATAACACCATATAAACACCGTATAACACTATGTAACACCATATAACACTATGTAACACTATATAACACTATATAAC
The DNA here is from genome assembly GCA_030545235.1 of Helianthus tuberosus. Taxonomy (NCBI): domain Eukaryota; kingdom Viridiplantae; phylum Streptophyta; class Magnoliopsida; order Asterales; family Asteraceae; genus Helianthus; species Helianthus tuberosus. The sequence continues at coordinate 14,531,329 of CM060434.1, read as the reverse complement.
AATATATAACACTATACATCTATCATAGACATGCTATGAGACAAAATATAGTGTTATATTTGTTATATAGTCTTACATAGTGTTATATGGTGTTATATGGTGTTACATAGTGTTATACGGTGTTTATATGGTGTTATATAGTGTTATAATACACTTCTCACACTTCTGGATTAATGTACAGGATCCTCTACCTATACAAATAAGCACTTAAAACTCAAAGGGTCAAAATGACATTTCATAAAAAATTTATTAAGTTAAGGGGTTGTAAATGTAAAAACTGAAAGTTAAGGGTTCAAAGTAAAACAAACAAAAATCAAAAAATAAAAGTTACTACGATGTGATGGATGCTACGGTAACCCAACTTGTTCTTTAATAATAGTAATTATTATTATTATAATTACATCTAAACTTTCGTTTCAAGTATTATGAAGGTATGTGCACCTTATCATCCTCAGCTTTTTCGGTGATGCTGAGGTCAGCAGAATACATTTCTGCAGAAAAGCACTGTGGGGTGTCCAAATGAATAGACAAGCTCCCAAGCCTGGTATCGGCAGTGAACCATGAAGGAATGCTGACCTGGAAAACAAAGATATGGTTATAAGAGAAGTAATGAATATTTATATAATATATATTGTTCGCATAATGATCTACTGATAGATATTAGTTACCATCTCAAACAGTTCTTCCTTCTTCTTTTCAAATGAAACCTACAACATAAAAATTCAATTCATGAGCATAACATGTGAAGGGTATGTTAAATGACAATCTAAGATACCTGCAAACAAATAATCTATTTTAAGTAATAGTTGCCACTGCTACATATTAGAGGTGGTAAAAGGACCTGTAATTTTAATTCAAGTCATAACGAGATAATGAAGTTGGGTTGACGCACAAACACATCTTTCGTCCTTTTTTCTTGGATTATATTAAACCAATAATGTATTTTATATTGGTCACAAATGCTACATTATTATAACTAGGGGTATAAACGAGCCGAGCCGCTCATAAACCACTCGAGATCAGCTTGCTAAAAGCTTGAACTAAACCGAGCTTAAACGAGCTCAAGCCTAAAATGTGAAATGGACCTCATTAGAGGTCCAATAAACCCAAATCAACACATTTTGGGGTAAACAGTATTTCCACCTCAAGTCCTCAACTACCTATAAATCTAGATGCCAATATAGAGTAGATCCAAAATAGCATGTGAGTAACCTGTCCATAGTCCTCAATCACAGCACCTCTAGTGATCTCCCAAAGTTTTACAGAACCAGCATTATCCTATCAAACAAACACTTCACACCATCAGTGCTGTGAACCATATTCTTCAACACAAAACAGGAGACAAAATACGCTTGTAAAACTGTTATTAACTTTTAGAGTAAAGTACACGGATGGCCCCTATAGTTTACCAAAATTTTGGATTTGATCCCTAGCTTTCCAAAAGTACACGGATGATCCCTGTGATTTGCACCTTGTAACGCATTTAGTCCCCAACCAATTATACTAAATGTTTTAGCATATCCAAGTTAGGGACTAAATGCGTTACAAAGTGCAATCCACAAGGACCATCCATGTACTTTTGGAAAAAGTTGGGGACTTAATGCGTTATAAAGTGCAAACCACAGGGACCATCTGTGTACTTTTGGAAAGCAATGGACCAAATCCAAAATTTTGATAAACCACAGGGATCATCCGTGTACCTTATAACTTTTATAACTGTAAGAAAAAGGCCAAAAGTAATATTACCTTGGTCAAGACATGCCTCTTATTGTTCAATATTTCATGTTGTACTATCCCTGGAATTCCAGTAATACTAGAGGTGGCTTCTCGATACACTGGAACCTATTCATCAAGTACATCATTATCTATCATCATTATTTGTAGATATTTAAAAAACTATTTTGTAACAAGGGAAAAGATGACTAACAGGAGTCGATCCTTCTAAAGAAGCCCTAGCCCTTGAAAAAGACAAATTTCCGGCAAGAAAGGAACCACCTCTTTGAAACACTTTTTCAGGATTTAGGCCTTCAGAATGCCACCTGTGCACAGAAGAATCTGTTGTTGCAACCCATATACCATCATCATGTAATGCTAACTGCTGAATAGGATGTTCCTCGGTGCAAAGCAATACGCTCTCTCTTGTAGAAAGATCTGTCAGGTATAACTACAAATAGAAACAGATAAATGATCACAACAATCTCAAAATGCACATCCAAACACCCCCATAGTGACAAACTCACAGAAAGATCTCTTCCACCACTATACACATGACTAAATGTCGGAGTGCTAGCAAGAGCCCAAACAGAATCAGTGTGAACAGCATAAGAGTGCACGCACCGCTGCTGCCCAAGATCCCACAATCTACCACAAATATATACAATCATCATATTCATATAAAAAACAAGAAAAAAAACATGAAAAACTTTTCTTGTCTTGCTGTATACTTGTACTATAGTCTCCTGTTAGTGGATAATATGGTGCCACTTTCATAACTGCCACACAAATTACCAATAAAGATGCCTACCTGATCATAGAATCAGAGGAACCTGACAGGCAGAACCTGCAATAATGATAATGTAGTATCATTAACCAAATAGTTAAAAATCCAAAACATATAAAGCTATTTGAGTAATCTTCAAAGAAAAAAGGTTTTAAACCAAGATGCAAACTAAGGTTTAAGAACATGAAAGCACATTAACTAGAATAGCTCCATAGTTATTAATAGTGAATAGCGGTAAATAGCGACAAGCTAACTATATGCTAAGTAGCGATAACAACGAAATAGCGCCCACCATTTCATGTTTAGCGATAAAGTAGTAGGAATTTAAGAAATATTTTACATGTATATTTTATCAAAAATAGCTAAAACATGCTATAACTAATCATCTAAATACGCTTCGTTTTTCAATCGTGAAATAAAAAAAATAAAAAAAAAACCCTAATGGGCATTGCTATTTATATTTATCAAAAAAATTACAAAAACATCGCTATTTGTCGCTAAACACCCTATAACACCATATGGGTGCATCGCTACGTAGTGAGCTATAGCCGCTATTAACTACTATGACTAGATCCTCCATGAGGTTGCATTTAATCCCTAAATGTTATAGATTCCCGACTTTCTATTCAGAATACTAAGATAAGAATACATTACAATTTGAGTTAAAACCCAATAATTAGAGCAACTATTATTGCTAACACCCAATCGACATGTGTTGACATATGTACAGCTAGCTTTGATCCAGTGTTTCGAAATTATCTTCATTTCAGGTTGTTCGATATAAACAAGAAAACAAACCTCCTGGTAGAGTCGAGTAGCAGAGCCCTAATATTATCCGTATGCCCTCGAAGCTTCATTATCTTTGCACCAGTTCTTGAGTCCCAGACACGTACAGCCTGCAAGAAATTAAAAACCCACATAGATGCTAGTATAGTAATGATAGATACGTTAAGTTAGATGACAAAAATGAGTAAAAACCAGCAAAACAAATAATAAATATACCTTCTCTGTTCCACCAGACACCAAAAGAGTTCCACTATCGTTCATTGCTAATGCATAAACAGACTCTTTGTGACCTTTAGCAGAAATCGGAACATATCCTTGAGGCTGATTTGTGTGTGATGTAATACTGTTGCTTGAGCTGATTGCACGTAGGCTTGTAACGGATCCTGAACCATTAATTCCGTTTGAAGAATCACCAACAGCAACCTCACTGGTCTTTGTGAATGGAGCAATGGCTGCTTCAAGATCCCAAATGAATACCTCACCACCCAGCCCACCAGAAGCAACAATATTGCTCTAAAAGAATGACCATACCAAAAAAGATTAGTAGCTGAATCTGTCATTTAAATATATAAAAAGTTAGCTTAAAGTGGAACGGGTTAAAGTCGCCAAAATTCTACTTTTAATGGCATTAAATATGGGGGCGGCAATTCCTGACACAACATGATAAAAGGCACGAATCCAACAAAAAAATAAATGGGTTCGGGTTGTAAACAAGTCAACCCATCTAACTTGTTTAATGAACGGAACGGGACGCACTCGAGTCGGGTTTCAAATAAGCATGTCAACTCACCAACCCATTTATAAAAAAAAAAATAAAAAAAAAAAAACAATTACAAACTCAACATGCCAACTCTTTGACCTGACCATCCCATTATAAAACCTACTTAATCCCTCAGCCCGTTTGATGTGTTTAGATAAACGGGTTACGCAGGTCATGTCTAAGTTACATGGTTAAGAACCTTCGGGTTAGGACTGAGTTTTCAACAGTCGTGTTTGTGTAATACCAACCGGACACAAACTGCCATCCTTAACTGAACCTCCTAAATACTTGCATATTTCCCCTTAAAAAACTTCTTAATTGCATATTTACCCAACTTAAAATTAAAATTGCATATATCCCCTTCCTTAACTAATGAAATTGCAAATTTACCCATTTTAATTTATTTTATTAAATATAAATTATACAATGACTATTTTACCCTTATTTTTACTAAAACCTTAAAAATTTATCCATTTTTACTAGTTTTTGTGGCTTTTTCACAATTCTATTTACACTTCGCAAGTTAGTTTTTTTCGTTTTTTAAACGTGTTCTTTTTTTCTTTCACAATTCTTTTTATTTTTACTAAAACTTTAAAATTTTACATATTTGTCCATTTTGTTTTTTACATTTGTGGTTTTCTTAAAAGGGTGTTTTCTTAAAAACATATACAAGAGGGTGTTTGTGATTTTCTTAAGAAAAAGCGACAATTGTGTTTTTCTTTTAATCATTAAAGGTAGTTTAAGGTATAGATCTAGGGGTGTTAGTAATTTTCGGCTAATTTATAGATATATACATTAAAATACATTTAATGATTAAAAGAAAAAAGCAAAACAAATAACTTAGTAAACTTGTAAAAAAAAAATTTGAAAAAAAATCTAACTAGCGAAATGTAAAAAAAATTTGTGGAAAAGCCACAAAAACTAGTAAAAATGGATAAATATGTAAGTTTTAAAAGTTTTAGTAAAAATAAGGGTAAAATAGTCATTATATAATTTGTTTTGAATAAAATAAATCAAAATGGGTAAATTTGCAATGTTATTAGTTAAGTAAGGGGATATACGCAATTTTAATTTTAAGTTGGGTAAATACACAATTAAGAAGTTTTTTAAGGGGAAATATGCAATTGTCCCTATTTTCAAATATTAAGATGACTATCAGAATAATATTTGTAGCCATAACTGACACAAAATTATTGGACCGTATATTATTAGCATTATATTAGGGTTGAGCGCACAGGCCCAGTTAGGTATCTAGGGTTTCCTACCATCTCTATATATTGTGATCACCTATTGAATCAATGAATCAATCCGGTCTTTCATAATCTTACAAAACTATCTTTTAAAAACTAAATGGATAAAATGAAGTTGTCTTAGTATTAACTCAGCCTATCATCCTGAACAAAAGTTATATGAACTCGAGAAACACCCATATTACCCCCCCCCCCCCCCCCTACAAACTGTGATCATAGGTCTATGGTGTATTATAATGAGAATAAGAGGAAAATGCGTATTTTCTTGGAGGAAGTTACATTATTTTCTGCAGCAGCAAGACAGGTAACATAATCTGTGTGCTGACGGAAAGTCCTTGTGCAAGTTCCATCTGAAAAACAATCCCAAGTCTGATACAATCCAGAATAGTTTTAGTGAGAATGACGCAAAAGTTAATGCATGACTTTTTAAGCAAATTAATTAGACATGAAGAGAAACCTTGACAGTAGTATCTGAGGAGCAGGATACAAGGGTATTGCCTCCTACAAGGACTGCATCATTGACCTGTACAACCCAACTTATTCCTTAATGAAGTAGTAAACTACCATTTATCAAATTGAAGTGCTGTTAATTGAACATAAGTGATGTTATAATAATTATAATAATAGAACTAATAATAACGTTAACTTTAGTTTAACCGAACACGAACACATAATCGAACACATTTTTTTGTTCATGTTCGTTCATTAAGAATATGAACATGTCCGTGTTCGTTTATGTTCATTCGTTTAAAACCTATACGAACAGTTCATGAACGTAAACGATCATAAACAAACAAACAAACTTATACGAACATAATTTAAACATAACTAACACATATAAACATAATTGACCAAGCGTAAACGGACTTAAAGTAGTTTTATTTATGTAAATTGGTGATTAGTTACGATAAGGTCAACTTAAAAGCCCATTTTTATTACTAGGAAGCCCAATTACTAATTAGTTATTTTTATATAAGTAGTTAGAAATCCCATTTAATGTTTATATAGATAGAAATATAACTGCTTATGTATTTATTAAATTTTCAACAAACATAAATGAACATATATAAACAAACATACATGAATGAACAAAACGTGTGTTCATGTTCGTTCGTTTAGTTAAATGAACAAAAAAGTTTGTTCGTGTCCGTTCGTTTATCTTAATAAAAAAGAACATAAACAAACTTCCCGCCGAACAATTCATGAACGTTCAGTTCGTTTACAGGCCTAACAACAACAACAATAACAATATATATAGAAATATACCCAGTCAACATGAGACTCAAAAGTAGTTGAACAGGTGGCACCCTCTTCACCCAGTGCCCATCTTTTCAACGTGCCATCACGACTCCCAGTGAAGAGGTAACTACAATTATCTGGCTCTGATGGCTTTAAGACAGATAAACAGTTCACACCTGCACAATGCTGCAAACCAAGGGGCTCAAATTATGGTTAAAACAACTGAGAACAGGAATTTATTCTAATGATTTGTTCATTGATCGGAAGATTCCACTGGACAGATGCATTGAACACGATAGAAGGACTGAAAACCAATAAATTAATAGGATAACCAACAACGATAGATAAGATGATTCTTTCAAGTATATTTATTTTTCTTTTTTATTAACAAAATGTGATTATGAGCTATCTAATCACAGTTATTGTTTTGGTTTGAAATAATACTATTATATTTGAACAATTATAAGGAATCTATGCAGTTAATATCGGAAATTGGTCCCTGGTGAGATATCGGTGCGCAAAATATCGGTCAGAATATCGGTACCAATATTATTGGCGATATTGACCGATATATCACCGATTTTCCCAATATCAGTACCTTTCTTCTTAGTTCTACCATTCGTCTTTCTTCTTATTGAAGCTATTAGTGTTTTAAGTCTTATTTATTAAATGTTAGTGTGATACGTCTTAATCAATTCCTACTTGCTACAATTGTTAGTGTTTTGCAAGTTGCAAAAGGTTAATTTGTTAATGATAGGAGAGTATACTGAATTGTTAATGTTAAATTGCTATATATATAAATTCTGCATGATATTAAAATTACCGATATCCCACCCCAATTACCAATATCTCAAATATCGGTCCTTGACCGACATCCAATTTTTTTACCACATTAACTGCTTAGCAATGAATGTTTTTATATGCTCTAAAGTATGAAACATATCTAGGGTCGCAATCATAATTATTAATAGCGCTCATAGCGAGCGCTATAGCGAATAGCGTAGCAAAGTGCTCATGCATCGCTATCTGTTTTGGTGCCTCCATAGTGAGTAAATAGCGGGATTTCAGGTTTTTTTGGTTTTTTTTGGGGGGTTTTAGTATAAATAGCGATAAAAACATACGTATACAATAGTTGGATTTTAGGTTTTTTGTTAAATATACGTATAGAAACACCGTATTTGGATATAATATACATATCAATATTTCTAAAATTTTCTTCTAGTGTATCGCTAAACATAAAATAGCGCCCGGCGCCCGCTACGTAGCCTATAGGTTGCCAGACGCTATTCGCTATTAACACCTATGGTCGCAATGATTACTAAAACAACCATAGTAGTAAACTACTAAAAAAGGATACTGGCTCCTGTTGGAAAAAAGTAGGTGCTCAATATATTGTCTTGTAGATTATAATATTATTATGGAAATAATTTCTGAAGTTTAAGCATGCTGGCACAAGGGTATGCCGACATATTCTGGGACTATGCCCATATAAAAAACAGTGCAAACGTAATAAACCCTAACCTTTGTATCATCAGCATCATTGAAAAGATATGTCAGCCTTTTCTCCTTACGAGGGCGGACTGAATTGGAGGTATTGCCTGCGCTACCCACACGGTGCATTGCAGAATTCCCTACACCAATTTAGGAAATTTAAGGTACACATATGAAACTAGTCCCTTTTAAGCAACAAAATATACGTCAACGAAGATGTTATACTAACAATTTATGTATCGAAGGGCAAGGGTGTATTGAAATTTAATAAACACATAACTCTTTTCATACACTTCAAGATCCTTCAGAAATTGTTCCACACCAAATTTTACTACTTAAATTCAAACACTTCAAGACGCTTATTTGGAATATCAGATGAGGAAATGCTAGATCATCAAAGTCAAAAGAAAGGGAGGTGCATTGAGTTATAAATTATCTTGATTATTTTAAGTGATTAACAAGTATAACTTGTGTAACACTATTTACCATATCCATAAATTCGAGAAAACTACACGGACTACACTAAAACAAACATATACCATCTTCAAGTGGTTCACTACCTTGACATTTTCACAAACTGAGCTAGGCAGCTAGCAAAAATCAAAACGTTGTTATCTTATAGACTTTACGTTCTATTGACTGAATGAAACTTCAAGTTACATCCTAGTACTGATAATTGCAGAGAAAAATCCCTATGCAAAACATGTATTGAAACTTAAAACAGAATCACTACAACACAAAGAAAGAAAGTTTTCAAAACTACAACTCAATCCCTGTTGAATTTAATCAACTGAAACTCAAATAATAGCATATGTAGACATCCAATCCATTAATGTTCTAGATGCTTTTAAGTCATAAGTTGGGGATTATAACCATCAATACAAATTAAAATCATCCTAAACAAGTATATTTCATCACCAATAGGCAATAACCTAACAACAAAATCAAGTAATCAACACAGTAATAAGACTACTCAATCCAATCAACTCATTAACAAACTAGCAAAATTAAACAACATCTTAAGCTCATGTCATCTGATTGTACTGTCACATATAAAAACCCTAGGCAACACCTCTACTTAAATTCCTAACAAAAGCACACCACAAAACAAACAAACAAACTCAATCCAAATAACAGCATAGAGACCAAACGAATCGTACCACGGGCCGAACAGATACAAATCCAAATATCAAACCAAAACTCCTCTGATCCTCAACTTTATGCTTCAATTCCTTCGTATGAATCAATATACTTGGTGAAACTGAAGCTCATATGCATCAAACCGCGCCAAACTGTGCGAATATTAAGCTGATTTCAGGTAATAATTACATAAATTATGAACTAATATACTCCGTGAAACAGAATTAATGTTCGTGTAGTATATAAAACCCTAAGCAAACACTTGTACTGATATTCGTAACAGAATCACACAATCAAACTCAAGTCAAAATTCCGATTATTATTATTATTATTCAATCATCCGAACGAATTTTACCGACAGATGAACGGATATTAATCCAAATAGAGGAACAAAAGTCGTTGATTTTCGCAACTTTATGCTTGAATTTCTCCGTATGAATTAAGATATTTGATGAAACTGATGCTTGTGTGTATCTAACGGTGTGAATATTGAGGTGAAATGAGTGAAGTTGAAGTTGATTTGAGATGATGATGATGATTAGATGAATTATGAAGAATGAAACAAAACTGATGTTCGTGTAGGAGAAAATTGGTGTATGAGTTGAGTTGAGTTGATTGTGCGACTGGAAGAGGGGAATACTGAGTTGGATGGGGGGTCGAGCCTGCCTTGACTCGGTCCCTCTTTACAGATCAGCAAATTTAGTAATTTATTACTTGTGTACATGTTTTTAAGATAGATTTTTTATAATATATTATTGTTTTTCTTATTCTAGATCACAAGTAGCTTTTACTATTATAACTACTAGTAGTAGGACCCGTGTGAACACACGGATAGTTTTAATAACTATCGAAATCAAATACTAAAAAACAGATTATAATATATCATTTAAATTGTTTGTGTTTAGTTACATATCTTTATAAAACAATGTTAAAGAAAGTATGTGTTAGGACATAAAAATTTCATTACTATGTTACGAAAAAATTATTAGTTCAGGTTTAATATAGAAATAAGCTAAGTAATTGATAATATGTTGTCTAAAATGAAAGCATGACCTAATTTTATGTTACGTAGACAAAGGAACCATTAGAGCCATCTAATTTTAAATGCTTGTATATTTTTTTATTATACAATGCAAGTTAGGCATTCTTAGTGACAAAGAAAATATTAGGGAATAACTATGATATGTATCAATAATCAATGTGGTAAAAATTAGATAACAGTATTAAGAACAAAAAGCTATACTTGTAAGGTTTAAAACTAAAATCTTACCGACTAATACATAAACAGAGTCAAATAGTAGTGTTAAGAGTTTTGTTTTAAAAATCAACATCATTCTCCTAGCCTTTTCCATCATCTCCATCCATCTCAGCCCTTGATTCTAGAAGATGCACCTCCCGTGATGTGTCACCGCCTAGTTGATGCTTTTTCACCACCCTTGGTCGCCTCACTCATGAGTCACTATTCGTAAGTCAGCAATCCATTTTGAAAGACTGGTCAACAAAAACCGAAAGTTAATTACATCAATAACATAACAAAACGCAATCAAATAGTTTAATCTATAAACAAATCATTAAAGCGTCAAGATTTCACAACCACATCACTGGAAGGAGATATACACCTTGCTAAAATAACATATTAGCAATAAATCCTTTATTATACCACACATCCCGTAATAATAAAGTACATTTGTCGTAAACTGCAAGCAATAGCCGAATGAAATTAAATACAAGCTTCTTCACTTATTTCCCCATTGAATCAATCTCATATAACTAAAATGCATAAATTACTCCATTGAATCAATTGTCAATCCAAATTCTACATTAGAAAGAAGAGCTTAATATATGTTTTAATTTTGAAATTGCATACATGTACAACCTGAAAAGCATGCTGTACAACAATCTGTTGCACAAAAATGTTAATACATGAGGCGGCGCCTCAGAGTCAACTTTTTGCCAAAAAAGTGTGCCACAGGTGCACTTCATGTAAAACTCGCGCTTTGTAATGGTGATTCTCATAGAATAAAACAACTGAAACAGGATAAAACTATTTGAGCATAACACATAAAATAAAGAAACTTACAACATGTTCTAAAAACAACATTCTCCGTACCCTTCTCCACTATATCAGTAGAACCAATAGCATCTAGCACGTATAAACAAATTAGAAACGTCAGCCACTTTTTGTCATAAATATTGGTATAAATTATAGCTAATCCTACGTGGCATGCTTAACGTCGTATACTAAGGTAATTTATTGTTCTGGATCGGGATAAACAATTACACTTACGTGAGACTGCTATTATACTATCTCTCTTACAATACGATGATACATCTTTTATGGTAAAATGGGTAGCTTTAAAATAAGAAGCTGACGTGACATATTATGTTTTAAGCTGAGCGAGTTGTTAAGGTTGGCAATTTGTAATCTAAGATAACATCTACGTTTTCTTCCGTCCTAGATAATATACGTAAACTTTGAATAGGTAAAATCACATACTCCTTTTGTCTCATACTGTTTTCTTTTATTAAAAATAAGTAAATAAAGTAAACGAAAGGAAAAAAACAAAATGAATAGATATAACGACCAAAATGCCCCTAACTTAACGTTAAAAGTAGATAGATAAAATGACCCTCGGGACACAGATGAAAGAAATAACTATATGGACTGAAGTGGCATTTCTGGCCAAACCACAGGGACTAAAATGGTAATTTACTCCTGTAAAAAATAAGAACTTAAGCAGATGTAATGATGGCTGGAACATACAGCTTGTGCATTTGAGTTCGCAATGATCTTGTAAGAAGTGGATAGAAAACTATAGTTAAAAATAAATAAACAAACTGTATTACTGAAACTATATATACCATTTATGCGTCGTTCACATTTGAGTAGTTTATGATCAATAATCTCCTCCCCATATGTAATGTCTGCACCATATTGAGCTGCAAGCAATCTGAATGGCAACGTCCCCTGACAAAATACACAGGGCGAAGAAAAATAATAAATAAGTTAATGCTTATGTTTATACATTTCATATTTGTGAGTGTTTATAAATGGAAGAAAGAGAAAAACTAATAAAAAAGAACAAAGAAATATTATTTAACTGAATACAGATAGTTATGGGAAAGAGATTTAGGAGATTATTATAAAATGAACAATAATAGAAATACATGTGACTTTTAGCTAAATTATAGGGATGGCGATGAGGACCATAGACTCATAGTTATATGCTACATAGCAAATAGCGATAAATAGCGGGTGCTTTTTTATAAATACCATTACACTGTAAAATTTGTTTTTGAAAATTTTATATGCATGTTATATCAAAATACCCTGGTATATACACTGTTTGTCCAATTCTTTATGTTCATATAAACAATCAGTGTGTCAAGTATCAAGTATGATTACAAAATTGATACTATCTAAATGATTCTATGATTTATAGGAAAAAAAGAGTTAGGGGTTTATGGATTAAGAATATGCACTTTATCCATACAAAATGCTATTTTTAAGTAAACACTTCTTACCTAAGAAATTGCCCTTTGTGGCTTTGTCTAGATGATTATGTGACCAGATGAGTACCTGTCACAACTTCTGTATCAACAGCTCCAGCTCCAGCTCCAGCTCCACACAGTTTTTTGTCAACAACAATAGAACCATCTATGGCTCTGGTAACCACCCTAGAATGACACCATTTTGTAGACAAAATAAAGATAGTCAGGAGTAGTTCATCTCAATACAACTTGTTGTGAATTAGGCATTGTTGTAATCAAGGAGTCAACCATGTCACCTTTTGACCTTCAACCTCTGCCTAAACATGGGTTAATTGGCAACACATGTTAGTCAAAATTACACGTGCAAAAGATTAAAAAAAAACAGATATGACATAATCATTGTACCTGGTAATATATTCCTTTCACTGATATGAAAGCCTTTTGCAATTTATGTGTGCGGGAGATATATAACTGCCACTCAAGGCTTAACCTGATGAAACATATATGCCATTATAACTTTTTTAAGAAAATTTCGATTAAAGTATCTAAAAAAACAAAAAATACAGCTAGAAGAAATCTCAGTGAGACAACACATACCCTCGACGGTTGTGGATTCTTCCTGCTTGAATATTTTCCCTTTCTATAGCAGGTAAGGCAGCGAAAAGGTGCAACATTGTAAGTCAGTCATCCAAATCTCTTAATGCATCAATAAAGTTTGGATATCTAAATCCAGACACAAAATACATATCAAGAAAGCGATATATTAAATGAAACTAAAAATAGCGAGTAAAAAGAATAATTACATAAATAACTCCTGATAGCATTACTAATCAATACAAGACAAGAAAAAATAAATAAAATAACAGTACCTCGATAGCAACATCACGTGCAGTGTGTCTAATTCACCAAGATCTGTTGGTAAAACCTCCATAGCCACACGACCACCTGTAAAACAAAACACAGGAATCGGGTCCAAACGTCACTTTATGTGACCGATCTACAAACGAAAAATTGGAAAACTTACCGGCGTCATCACATACGGCTAAATAGGCATCTCAGACCAACCAAACTCCATTTTCTTGTATAGATGTGACAACGATTATACACGATCCCTTTTCAAAACCTTAATCACCAACACACCGTCGGCGAAGGTCATTCATGGTGAACTTGCAAAACATTCGCATTGTCAGAATGCCAGGCTCAGATTGTGCATAAAGATGACAACACCATGGCTGCAAGAGAGGTTGCATGAACAACTGCCATCCTACAACCTTGCCATGCCATGATGCTATCTTCATTCAATTTTTACTCAAATCTACAAAATCATCATAGCCTTATCTTGAAAGGACAAGAAAAATGCACTTTGCATTCATTTTTATTCACCATCACAATCAACCCTAAATGATTCAGGGTGTAATCAATACATAAACAGAAACCCAACTTACGAAAAAAAACCCAAATCAAATATGGAAACAAAAAACCCTAAATGATTGAGGGTATAATCAATACCTAAACATCGCAAGAGCCAAGAAGGCATGAGAACACAACATTATACGATGCTCAACTTCAATCGATCAATAACCCTAAACTAATTTTCTTCCTTATCAATAGATCATAAACCCTAAACTAATTTTCTTCCTTAAAAATCAGATTCAAATTACCTGAATGATTCAGGGTGTAATCAATCCATAAACAGAAACCCAACTTACGAAAAAACCCCAAATCAAATATGGAAGCAAAAAACTAAGGCTGGCAAATCATGTCTTAACAGGTTTCTGACGGCGCGCACAACATAAGTTTCAAACATGATTACGACTCGTTTAACTACTTTCTAACTCATGTTTATAAAACAATTTTATGTTTTATGTATAAAGATGAATAAATGATAGATCCTAACATTGTAATTTTAATTATTTTAAAAATTAAAAAAGTCAAAGGGTGTATTTTTCAGTCAAACAGGTCTAATCGTGTCTTAACAGGTACCCAATTGTCAGCCCTACAAAAAACCCTAAATGATTGAGGGTATAATCAATACCTAAACATTGCAAGAGCCAAAAAGGCTCTTAGGTGAGAAACATCTCATCAACATCACTGACTGAATATCCCTTACAATCTAAAAAACGTGGTCTTAGGTGAGATTGATCTCATCATCATCGACCGAACATGGATTACAGCCAACGCTACCTAGGACAGTCACGAATGGCAACCGGCAAAGATGGTTTATGTGTTGCAACAACAGGCCAGATCTCGCCATCGTAGCCTCAGATGACAAAATCATCTTCATCGGTCTGAGTAGAGACGTTCAAGGTTCACATGCGGCGACTTTCTCTCTCCACTTCGTCTTTGTAGTGAGAGAAGAAGAGGGACCGAGATCGTGCCTGAAAAAAGGCATTGAACAGATTATAATGTGAAGAAGAAAGAGAGAGATGGAAGATATGATCTGGATGAAAGATTTTAGAATGTGAAGAAACCCTAGAATTTCGCCTGGATGAAAGATTTAAGAATGTGAAGAAGAAAGAGAGAGATGGAGGATATAATGTGAAGAAGAAAGAGAGAGATGGAAGATATGATGATATCTCAGATGCATTAAATGCACAAAACAACTCCCCATGCAATTTTAAAATTCCCTCATAATCTCAAATAAAAATCAGATTATTATATATTATATTATTTAGATTTATATATATATATATATATATCCGAATTATGACATCAGCATGGACAATGTGGCATATCTCAGAGGTTGACACGTAAGCAAATCGAGGTCATCTTCTAATCTCCTTTTATAGATTATATAGATATCGTGTCAACCTTATGTTAAGAAATTGGATAAGTATTTTAAAGAGGTTGAACTCTTTGTAATATTAAATAAGAATAAATGATAAAGTGTCATCTAAAATATTATTGATGTTTTTTTTTTTTCAAGAAGCTACAACAACGTATATTTGTGATATATGATGCATTAGTTGTGATAAAGAACTCGTGGTCAGGGACTAGAGGTCAGGGCCGGCTCAACAATTTTCAAGGCCTAAAGCAGAATAAAATTTGGGGCCTTTTTTTTAATCAAGTGCTCAACTTTTAGGGTATAAACGAGCTTTTAATAAAATCAATAAAAATCAAGTGTTCACTGTTATAGTATAAATAATTAGCAAAGTTGGAGCTAAAAATAATCACCCAAAAGAAACTAAATTTGTCAATACCAAGCATATACTAAGCAAATATAAACTAAATTCTAACAGTCCAAAGTCTAGTATATATAGGGGCTTTTTTTAATTTATCTTTTTTGTGCTTTTCTTCAAATGTATGTTAACCAAATGCACAACACCCTAAGTAACCGAGTATACATAGTATATTATATTATCTCAATTCTCAAAGATGAGGCCCTAAATAATGTGTGGCCCAAAGCGGCTATTTCATTTAGATTGCTCTTTAAGTCTGGCCTGCTAGAGGTGTTATTTCATTTATTTGTGTTGAGTTAGTGGGTTCGCCGGTGGAAAGATTTTTACAATAATAGAGAGAAAGAGATTGATATTATTAATTGAGGTGTGTCTTTTACAAAGGAATACAATGAATATATATAGGAGATGAAGTCTTGGATAGGGATGGCAAAAAAAGCCCAAGCCCGACGGGTATACCCGAAACCAGAACCATACGGGTCGGGTATATAAGGAGGCCACGGGATTTCATTTCAGTCGCTCATTTCTTTTCATTCTCAACGAATTTTTGATAGTATAAGCTATAATCGGGTATAATATCCCCCTAAATAACGAAGTTTTGCTCCGTTGTAAGTATTATAACTCCTGGATACGTATTAGATACGCTGCCCGATTGATCTAGGGTTCCGTAACGGCTGTAGCCAGCTGGACAGCACTGAAGGCTTGGAAAAGTGGCAATAAAGTTACCTAAAAATAAATATATGTTTTTATTAAATAAAATAGGGTTTTATCCCTATGAAAATGTGTGTACTTAAACTTGGGATTTTTCTCATTTGTTTAATATATTAAAAGCGTGGTATTTTACTCTAATAAAATATTTCCTAACTACGGTCCTGATGTAAATTCCGCTGCCAATATTGAATAAACACGCGATACCACCGAAACTGGCTCGCGGCCGCCTGTTCCTGAGAAATTAGGGATCGGGGGTTGCGACAGAAGGTGGTATCAAAGCTAAGCCACTGATTCAGCCACAAAAGTGTTCTGCCGACATCAAAATTCAATCTGTTAGGAAATAAATTACGGAAATACGTGTATAATTGTATTTTCTTGTTATGTGTTATTTGACTATTTGTTAGTTTACAGTATGAGCGATCAAGGACCATCTGACGCGTATCGTCAATTGTCTGGTTCGCCTAGAAGCGAAGGCACCTCCTCTTCTCAGCTTGCCTGTCACGGCCCCCGACCCGGTTTGACCCGGTTCAGGAGCCGCGGAACAGAAAATCCCGTGGTATTTATTTAACAGCGGAAGATTTCTTCAGGATCTTTTTAAAACTGCAATTTCCCGATTATTTTATTTCACAACTCGGGATAAAACCCCGGTAATTTACAATCATATGATTTCACGGAGAAATCTTTATTTTACAAAAACATGTTTCTTTATTTTATATTAAGCCACTTCCTTAAGCTTTGTAGTGCTTCACGGCACTTTTCCTGGATCATAACAGATCACCTGAAACATGTTTGAAAAAGGTTGTCAGCGGGAAATACTGGTGAATCATTCTTTTTGCTAAAATGACACATTTGTTATAATTTACAGTATTAAGAGCGATTAGAATGTTTCTATATCACCCATATACCCACGGTATTTGTCACTCGACCCATTGGCCCTCCCGTTGTCCAATGGTGAAGATTATCAAGTAATGTATACAAAACCCCACATACCGGCTGTAATTTGGTGATTACAAAGACTTAATCCCTGTAATTATAACCTTGAAACAAATAGAGTTTTGTAAAGTATTTTGATAAAAAGAGAATGACTCACATTGCAGATTTATTTGAGCAGAGCCTAGCCTATTGATTAGCCTTTAACCTAAATTTAATAACATGCACACGAACTCGGTTAGTAACTAATACAACATTTACGATAACTCACGAGATTAACACCTTTACAACGAATGACAAAGTGCGATACTTAAATGTCCATCGATTTAACGACGAATGACAAAGCATAAACCCTAATGTGGGCAGCACTTAAACATCCATTGGATAGTTTAATCGATCGGACATTGAATCGTAGCAGCGATCGAGTTAATACCCGGTATCGGAGCAGCGCCTCGCTAATTATATATGAATTTTCGACTTCAGAGTACTATTCTTTCATTTTTGAAAGTTTTGATCGACACCAGTGGACTGTGCAAGTGACGGGCTATTTATAGCTGAATTTAGGGCCTTACGCGGCCCGCGTAACCTATCCCCTATATCTTACGCGGCCCGCGTGGCCGCCCAGTCTACATATAGGTTTGCATGGTCATGGCTTAGGTTTGACAGGTGGGTTATACGTGGCCCGGATACTTATCCGGTCAAACTCAAGGTTGACGCGTCCCGCATAAGACAGGGCTTGTCTCTTACGCGGCCCGCCTGAAAACCATATTTCTGGTTTTCTTGATTTTTCATGTACGGTATGGTTTCAGAGGTTCGGGTTTTTACTTACGGGTATTTTTAGGATAATTTTGAGAGTCCTTACATTCTCCCCACCTTATTTAGAATCTCGTCCTCGAGATTCATTGGAATAAGTGAGGATATTTTCGCTTCATCTCTGATTCCAGCTCCCAAGTGTATTCAGGTCCTCTCTTTGAATCCCACTTGACCTTGACAAGTACTAACCGTTTGTGCTTGAGAAATTTCACCTTTCTGTCTTCTATTTGAAGAGGTTTCTCAACAAATTTTAACTTTTCGTTTACCTCTATATCTTGGAGAGGTATTACCAAAGATTCGTCTGATAAACATTTCTTGAGATTGGATACATGAAATATATCATGTATTCCAGCTAACTCTTCTGGTAGTTGTAAACGATAAGCAACTAGTCCTATACGCTGGATTACTGGAAATGGTCCTACGTATCTTGGACTTAGCTTTCCTTTCTTACCGAATCAGACTACTCCTTTCCAAGGTGAAACTTTTAATAATACTTTATCTCCTATTTGGAATTCTAACGGCTTCCGTCTATTGTCTGCATAACTCTTCTGACGATCTCGAGCCG
The DNA here is from genome assembly GCA_030545235.1 of Helianthus tuberosus. Classification (NCBI taxonomy): domain Eukaryota; kingdom Viridiplantae; phylum Streptophyta; class Magnoliopsida; order Asterales; family Asteraceae; genus Helianthus; species Helianthus tuberosus. Next base: position 14,512,476 of record CM060434.1, on the reverse strand, counting down.
TCTTTAATCTTTCCTTAATCTGTGTGATTTTGTCAGTAGTTTCTTGCACAATCTCCGGTCCTGACAATTGACTTTCTCCTATTTCTGCCCAACAAACTGGAGTTCTGCACTTTCTTCCATATAATACTTCAAATGGGGCAGTTTCAATACTTGAATGATAACTATTGTTATAGGAGAATTCAATTAATGGTAAGTGGTCATCCCAGTTTCCACCAAAATCTATTACATATGCTCTGAGCATGTCTTCCAGAGTTTGGATTGTTCTTTCACTTTGTCCGTCTGTTTGAGGATGATATGTCGTACTTAAATTTAGTCGAGTTCCCATTGCTTCTTGGAAACTTGTCCAAAAATGGGAAGTGAAACGACTATCCCGATCCGAAACAATGGAGAGTGGAACTCCATGTAAGGATACAACTTCATCTACATACAACTTTGCCAATCTTTCCATGCTAAAGGTTTCCTTCATAGGTAGAAAGTGAGCTGATTTGGTTAATCGATCTACAATTACCCAATTCGCATCATTACCTTTTCTGGTTTTGGGCAACTTAGTAACAAAATCCATTGTTATGAGTTCCCATTTCCATACAGGCATTTTTAATTGTTGTAGTAGACCTGAAGGTTTCTGATGTTCTGCCTTAACTTGTGAACAAGTAAGACACTTAGAAACATATCGAGCTATTTCCTTTTTCATTCATATCCACCAAAAGTTGTTTCTTAAATCTTGGTACATCTTATTGTTTCCTAGGTGCATGGTATACCTAGATTTATGAGCTTCTTCTAAAATCTTATCTCTTAATTCTTCCTGCTTAGGTACCCAAATTCTTCTTTGGTGGAATCTCCAAATTCCATCAGATCCTTGTTCTAATTCTTTTATTCTTCCTTTCATTCCTTCAGCGTCATCCTTAATTGCTGTTTCTTGAAAATGCTTCAGTTGTTCCATTAAATCTAACTGTAGATTTAATCTAAGAGCACGGACCCGTCGTTGTTTCTCATGATACTTACGACTTAAGGCATCTGCAACTACATTTGCTTTTCCTTCGTGATACTGAATATCACAGTCATAGTCACTTAGGATTTCCATCCATCTTCTTTGCCTCATGTTTAATTCTTTTTGCCCAAATATATATCTTAAACTCTTATGATCCGTATAGACAGTAAACTTACTTCCGTACAGATAATGTCTCCAAATTTTAAGGGCAAAAATTACGGCTCCTAATTCTAAGTCATGAGTTGTATAGTTTTCCTCGTGCTTTTTCAACTATCTTGAAGCATATGCAATTACCTTCTTGTGTTGCATTAGAACACATCCTAATCCTAGTTTTGAAGCATCACAATATACTTCAAAATCTTCAGTCCCTTCTGGTAAAGCTAGGTTTGGAGCATTTGTTAATTTCTGCTTCAAAATTCTAAAAGCTTCTTCTTGTTTAGGTCCCCATTCAAACTTAACTGCTTTACAGGTTAGCTTAGTTAATGGTACAGCTATCTTGGAAAAATCCTTAATAACCGTCTATAATATCCAGCTAAACCTATAAAACTTCTAATTTCCATTGCGGATTGTGGAACCTTCCATTTGATAATTGTCTCTATCTTAGCAGGATCTACATGAATACCTTCGTGATTCACCATGTGTCCTAAGAATTGCACTTCTTGTAACCAAAATTCACACTTCGAGAATTTGGCGTATAGCTTTTCTTTTCTTAACAAAGTTAAGAGTGCATGCAAGTGCTGACAATGTTCATCCTGACTTTTGGAATAAATAAGTATATCGTCAATAAAGACAATTACAAATTTATCCAAATACGGTTTACAGATTCTATTCATCATGTCCATGAATGCTGTAGGTGCATTCGTTAACCCGAAGGGCATGACTATAAACTCGTAATGACCATACCTACTTCTGAAAGCAGTTTTAGGGATGTCTTATTCTTGTACCTTCAATTGATGGTATCCGGAGCGTAAATCAATCTTAGAAAAATATCTAGCTCCTTGAAGTTGATCAAAAAGATCATCAATCCTAGGTAATGGGTATCGATTCTTAATTGTAACCTTATTCAATTCTCTATAATCAATACACATTCTCATCGAACCATCCTTCTTTTTCACAAACAATACTGGTGCTCCCCACGGGGATGAACTAGGTTGTATGAAACCTTTACTTAGTAATTCATCTAATTGCATTTTCAATTCTAACATTTCTGTGTGTGCTAACCGATAAGGTGCCTTGGCTATCGGTATAGTTCCTGGAATTAGATGAATTCTAAATTCTACCTCCCTATCTGGTGGTAATCCTGGTAATTCTTCTGGAAATACATCTGCATATTCTGAGACTACAGGAATTTCCTTAAGTTCTTTACCCTTAGTGCTAATGACTACCGAAATTATATACACTATTCCTTGATTTCATTCATAATTAGCAACTTTCATTACTGAAATGAACTTCATGGGCTTACGCGGTTTATCTCCTGTAATCATAATTACTTCCCCAATAGGTGCACGAATTTCTATGGAATTCTTATCACAAAGGATTCGAGCATGGTTGGCTACTAACCAATCCATTCCTAACACAACATCGAATCCAGCTAAATTCATTGGCAATAGGTTTGCATGAAATTTATGACCTGAAAGTTCTATATTTTCTTTATGCAAAACCCTATCTATTTTGACAGAATTTCCGTCTGCCGTTTTAACTGTAAAAATCTGCCTAAGTTGGGTTAAAGGTAAGTTAAGAGCTTGGCAGAATGAAGTATTGATAAAACTTTGGTTTGCACCAGAGTCAAATAATACTTTTGCATACACGTTGTGAACTAAGAACGTACCAGCTATCACATCTGGAATGAGTTCTGCTTCTTGAGTGGTTAGCTGGAATGCTCTGACATTCTTCTTTGTAGCTCCGTCAGCTGGTTTAGCTTTGTTGTCTGCTGGTTTAACCAATTTAGGACATTCTGTTTTGAAATGTCCTGCTTCTCCACATTTGTAACAAATTGTGGATTTCTTCCTGCATTTTTCTTCACGATGTCCTACAGCTTTGCAAAAGTTGCAGGTTACATTACATCTTCCAAAATGTTTCCTTTTGCAATTCCTGCAGAAAAGGCGGATTTGAGGATTTCCTTGTTCCTCTTTTCTTGAAATTACTATTATTACCCACACGAAATCCTTGGGTAATTTTCTGAACTAATTCTTTCTTCCTGTCTTCTTCTCTGGTGCGTACCAGCTCGTCGGTTAAGGTGTTAGCTAATTCCACAGCATCGTCAATAGTGCGAGGTCTCGCAGCTTTAACAATGTTACGGATTTCACTAATTAGTCCCCAAATATAGCGAGAAATGAGTACCGGTTCTGGCGAAGCCAGCGTTGGTACCACTCTAGCATATTCGAAGAATGTCGAAGTATAACCGCGACAATCTACACCCATCATTCGATGATTTAGGAACTTGTTTGCCATTTGATCTTTTTCATATTCGGGACAGAATTTTCTTTCTACAAGACTCTTAAATTCTTCCCAGTATCCTTCCTTTTGCTTGTAACACCGTGTTCCACCATTCGAGAGCCCCTTCCTTGAAAAGATTTGAAGCGTACATAACCTTGTCGTCCTTTTCACATTTACTTATTGTGATTACTGCCTCGGTTTTCTCTAACCAACGTAGTGCCGCAGTCGCTCCTTCATTGCCTGCAAATTCAGCGGGTTTTCAAGCAAGAAATTCTTTGTAAGTGCAACCTGGCGTTGCAGCTTTCATTTTCTTATGGAGCGGAGCTTGCCGTGAATCATTATCATGATTGGTATGATTACCGCCTCCGTTTATACTATTACTGAAGTTATCTTCAGAAATACGTTTGCTAGGAATGATTTGTTGAGGTTCAGCAGGTTTTTGGGCAGCAACTATTATTGCTGGAATAGCATTGGCTATTCCTTGAGCAACAATATTTTCTATATCCTGCCTAGTCATAAATTGATCATCTGGATGTTGCTCAGATTGATTAACCTCATTAACTGGTTCATTATTAGCGTTTTCCATCTGATAATTAATATATATAATTTATTAGTATCAATTAAATAATAATTATATACCAAAACAATCATACCAATTTCAAATACACACATATAGCCAAAACTATCGATTTCTCGATTCCCATTTTTTTATATATTATAATAGGCATCAATACACACCATATCTTACAAAGTTTTATTTGTAGTTATTTCACAAGATTATATTTTAGTATTTTATTATACAACCATAGTTTTAACAAACCCATTATCCTTCGTCAGTTGGTATTTTAGTAACGACGTTCCCTTTCGTCGTATTTCCAGGAGATCTGTTCTCCTACTTCCCTGATCCTATTTCCTGCATCCACCAACTCTTCACCAAAGTGACGGAGTTCAGCTAAATTCTCATTGCTCATAGGTGGGTTTGGTATAGGTTCTGGGTCGAACTGAGGGAGAAAGGAATAAGGACTGTTGAGCAGGTTTTGGAATTGCCAATCATTAGTCCACCGTTTATCCATTCCTAGAGGCTGGGTGTGGATTATAGGTTCTGGGATTGCTGGTTCCAAATTTATTGGAAGTTGAGTTTCAATAGGATGAGTAAAAACATTTTCCCTGACAGGCTTAATAGTATCACAGCTTGCCAATATAAAATCTAACTCCTCCTGCAATGTCATTTCCTGGGTTTGCTTAGAGCTTTCTCCAATTTCCCTCTTGGGTTGTCTAGAACCTTCTCCATACTCCATTTCCATCTGCCTAGAATATTCCCCAAACTGTATTTCTATCTGCCTAGAATCCTCCCCGTCTTCAATCCCCTTCCCTTTGTCTAAGGGATTTTCTATTTTGGAAATCTTTCTAGTGGCGGGTTTTCTCCTACGCACACGCCTCCATCCCACAAATCTCCTCCTTTTCTTGGGCTTGGGTTTCTCCGGAGGTGGAGCATTAAATTCCATAGGTTCTTCTAGATCTGGTATATACCTATTGAAATCTTTGGAAACCTCTATTTTTACCGGATAGAGATTTAAATTCTGAAGGGCTTCAGACAAGTCACTCATGCTGTTTAGTACATAGGCAAAATACAAAAATTACTAAGTTAAAATTTTATAACAAAATTTCATAAATAACCTTTAAATATTATTTCATACCGGGTGACTAATTTAATACTAAAAATTAAAACACACTAAGATTTACTGTAAACTTATTTATTTACTGGATAAGGATTCTGGATTGTAGGTGATAAGGGTGCTAAAACTTGGGTAAGAGTAATTTAAAGATTTGCATTTACTGTCACAGTGGCTAGCATATAAAGATCTGCCCATTTTTCATCTAACTTGTCTTCCCATGGAGGGTTACTGCCTAGTTCTTGGGTTTTCTGATTAACTCTCCCTCCTTTGGATTTCTTTAGTTTCTCTTGACTTTTCCTAATGATCAAACTTCTTTTATTTGGAGAAAGTGGTTCCTCATATTGTGCCTTACGGACAAATATTCCTTCTTCAGGATTTACATAGGGTTTTGAGGAATTTGTTTGGGAGGAACTTCCCTTCTCGTTTGATGACCTATCTAATTTAAGATAGATATTTGAAAGCTTTTGCTTACCCATACTGTTCACAAATATTTAAATAATAAAACACATAATCACAAAATGGCAATTAGTAAAATTAAATATTTTCTAAATATTTAATTGGCTTAAATCAGTGGCTCTGATACCACCTTTTTTTGTCACGCCCCTGACCCGGTTTGACCCGGTTCAGGAGCCGCAGAACAGAAAATCCCGTGGAATTTATTTAACAGCGGAAGATTTCTTCAGGATCTTTTTAAAACTGCAATTTCCCGATTATTTTATTTCACAACTCGGGATAAAACTCCGGTAATTTACAATCATATGATTTCACGGAGAAATCTTTATTTTACAAAAACATGTTTCTTTATTTTATATTGAGCCACTTCCTTAAGCTTTGTAGTGCTTCACGGCACTTTTCCTGGATCATAACAGATCACCTGAAACATGTTTGAAAAAGGTTTTGTCAGCGGGAAATACTGGTGAATCATTCTTTTTACTAAAATGACACATTTGTTATAATTTACAATATTAAGAGCGATTAGAATGTTTCTATATCAACCATATACCCACGGTATTTGTCACTCGACCCATTGGCCCTCCTGTTGTCCACTGGTGTCTGTGACTATAGTCATATCACCCCTTGGCTAACTCGTTGTCCAATGGTGAAGATTATCAAGTAATGTATACAAAACCCCACATACCGGCTGTAATTTGGTGATTACAAAGACTTAATCCCTGTAATTATAACCTTGAAACAAATAGAGTTTTGTAAAGTATTTTGATAAAAAGAGAATGACTCACATTGCAAATTTATTTAAGCAGAGCCTAGCCTATTGATTAGCCTTTAACCTAAATTTAATAACATGCACATGAACTCGATAGTAACTAATACAACATTTACGATAGCTCACGAGATTAACACCTTCACAACGAATGACAAAGTGCGATACTTAAACATCCATCGATTTAACGACGAATGACAAAGCATAAACCCTAATGTGGGCAGCACTTAAACATCCATTGGATAGTTTAATCGATCGGACATTGAATCTTAGCAGCGATCGAGTTAATACCCGGTATCAGAGCAGCGCCTCGCTAATTATATATGAATTTTTGACTTCAGAGTACTATTCTTTCATTTTTGAAAGTTTTGATCGACACCAGTGGACTGTGCAAGTGATGGGCTATTTATAGCTAAATTTAGGGCCTTACGCTGCTTGCGTAACCTATCCCCTATATCTTACGCGGCCCGCGTGGCCGCCCAGTCTACGTATAGGTTTGCATGGTCATGGCTTAGGTTTGACAGGTGGGTTATACGTGGCCCGGATACTTATCCGGTCAAACTCAAGGTTGACGCGGCCTGTGTAAGACAGGGCTTGTCTCTTACGCGGCCCGCCTGAGAACCATATTTCTGGTTTTCTTGATTTTTCATGTACGGTATGGTTTCAGAGGTTCGGGTTTTTACTTACGGGTATTTTTAGGATAATTTTGAGAGTCCTTACATTGCCCTCTCAGGGTACTCTACTGATACGAAAGAAGGAATATTTGTATTTAAGGCTCAGTCAGAAGAGCCATTTCCTCAGAAAAAGAGGGGATGGTTCAGTAGAGGAGCACATGAGCGTAGAAAACGTATGAAAAAGTTACAAGACTAAAGAGCACTAGCAGCAGCCAAGAGAGAGACAGATGCCCATGCCTAGGACATGATCAATAGGGGATTAGCCAACATCCACATTCTAGCAACCACTGCAGCTGACCCTAATCTGGAGCAAATAATAGCACCCCAACCACAACCACCATTTCCTGATCAACCAATGGAAATAGAGAACCCTGAAAATCAAGTGGAAATGCATGATTTCAACCCGGAGAAAATACCTAGGGTACCAGCACCAAATCCCTTAGACCCAAATTACGACCCATGGTGGGACGACAATAGGGACTATATGCAACGTTACCCGATACAGGAAGACATGCCCATGCCGAACTTAGGAGCCTACCCAGGTTTGAATCCTCTAGATCCCTATTATGATAACGATGCATACATTAGGGAGATTTTAGAAGATCCTTACCAATTTCAGGCACCTACACCTCCATACCAGGAACCCGCACCCCAGATTCCGAACCCAGTCCTAGAACCTGCACCCCCAATGAGTGCAGAAAACGTCCAAGAACTTAGGACATTTGGTGAGGAAATTTTAGAGAATAGTGAACGGATGAGACAGGTGGGAGAGCGACTCGTCTGGAAGTATGACGAGTGCAATATGGATTTCTGGATGAGTCCATATCCATGAATGTGAGGGTGGAAACGGTAGTAATAGTAATAATATAATAATAATAATAATAATAATAATAATAATAATAATAATAATAATATATGTGTGTATGAAAAAAAACTATGGATGCCTATTACTAGTAGTGTAACTTTAAATTTCAGTTGGTATTGTAATTTTTAAAATTTAGTACTGGTGTGTAATAAATGCATATTATAGAGTAAAGTCGCAATGATCGACGCTTTTGCCCAAAATGCGTGTCATGTGATTGGTTATATTAAATATTATTTTGTGATATTAATATGTGATAACTGTTTAAAATTTAGATGGCTGATGAAGGAAATCAAGAAAATCTGAATAACGATAACCAGAATAACATTAACTTGGTTAATGAGAATCCGAACAACAATAATAATGGAAACCAAGTGGATAATAGTGCCATCCAACACATAGTGGCACAAGGAATCATAGATGCAATGCCATTTATTATTCAAACTGTTAAAGAAGCTGATAATAAAAATAAGCATAGCAGTAAGCGACCAACTGAACCTGAACACAGCGTGAACAATGGACCTGTACTTCAAATGCCCATTCCCAAAAGAAGAAGAACCGTGTCTTACGGTTGTTCTTACAAAGAATTCTGGTCTTGCAAACCAATAGAATTCTCGGGCAACGAAGACCCCGTTGCAGCCCTACGCTGGATAGAAAAGACTGAGGCAGTCTTAAGAATAAGCAAGTGCGCAGAAGAAGATAAAATACTGTTTGCTTCTAATTTGTTTAAAAATTCAGCACTAGAATGGTGGAACACTATCCTCCAGTCAAGGGGAAGTGATAGAACTTACAATATGGAATGGGAGGAATTTAAGAATATGGTAGAAAGGAAATTCTGCCCTCCTAATGAAAAGGAACAAATAGCAAACACATTCCTAAACCTTAGAATGAATGGAGTGGATAGTAAGAGGTACACAAAGTTATTCTTTGAATATGCTAGAATAGTACCTACCCTTGCATCACCAGAACTAGTATTAATCTCCCGTTACATCTGGGGATTAATTGGATAGATTAGGCATGTAGTCAAGGCAGCTAGACCACAAACCATAGAAGAAGCTGTAGAATTAGCCAACACCTTGACTGATGAATTTGTGCGTACACGAGAAGAAGATCAGAGGAAAAACCTAGCACAGAGGCTTACTCAGGAATTTCGCTACGGTAATTTCAACCGTAGGAATGTCAGTTATACCTCTGCACCTTACTGTAGGACTTGCAGAAAGAAGCATTCGGGAAAATGCTCCACTCACTGCAATTTCTGTAAGTTACCAGGACATAAGGAAGAAGATTGCAGGAGGAAATCTAGTAATGGACTGTGCTTCAACTGTGGAGAAAAATGTCATATCAAGCCAAATTGTCCAAAATTGGCTCTAGCTACAAACAAAAAGAACACTAAAAATGCTAGAGCATTTGTTCTAACTGCAGATGAAGCTAAGATGATTCCGGGCGTAATAGCCGGTACGTTTTTAGTTAATGATATATTTGCTAAAGTATTATTTGACTCTGGTGCAAACCATAGTTTTATTAATACTTCGTTTTGCAAACTTCTTAATCAATCATTAACTAAACTTCCACAAGAATATCTAGTAGAAACAGCTAATGGGGAAACTGTTAAGATTTCTGAAATCTTGCAGGGAGCAAGAATAGAAATTTTAAATCAAAAGTTTATTGCAAATCTTTACCCAATGAATCTGGCAGAATTTGATGTTGTATTAGGAATGGATTGGTTAATAGCCAATAAAGCCAGTATTTTATGTGATCAAAAGTCAATTCAAGTAAATTCACCAAGGGGTGAAAAGATCACAATTAAAGGATATAAAACCTCTCGATCCACTAAATTCATCTCTGTGATGAAAACAACAAGTTATATAAGAAAAGGATCATTAGTGTATTTGATTTCTATAATCACTAACACTAAAGGAAAAGAACTGAAAGATATTCCAGTAGTATCTCAGTTTTCAGATGTATTCCCATAAGAATTACCAGGGCTACCGCCAAATAGAGAAGTTGAATTCAGAATCCACCTGCTACCAGGGACGACACCAATTGCCAAAGCACCTTACCGTTTGGCACCCGCAGAAATGCAGGAACTAAAGAAACAATTAGACGAATTGCTGGAAAAAGGATTTATACAGCCAAGCTCATCGCCATGGGGAGCGCCGATTTTATTCGTTAAAAAGAAGGACGGATCAATGCGAATGTGCATTGATTACCGTGAACTAAACAAGGTCATGATTAAGAATCGTTATCCGTTACCAAGAATTGATGATCTATTTGATCAGTTACAAGGAGCACGATTTTTCTCAAAAATTGATTTAAGATCAGGATATCATCAATTAAAGGTACAGGAAGAGGATATTCCTAAAACCACCTTCAGAACGAGGTATGGTCATTATGAATTTACTGTCATGCCATTCGGTTTAACCAATGCCCCAGCTGCATTTATGGACATGATGAACCGAATATGTAAGCCATATTTGGATAAATTCATAATTGTCTTTATAGATGATATTCTAATTTACTCTAAGAGTTAAGAGGAACATGCAAAGCATTTGCACACACTTTTGAGTTTATTAAGAAAAGAAAAGCTTTACGCTAAATTTTCAAAGTGGGAGTTTTGGTTAGAACAGGTACAATTTCTCGGACACCTAGTCAATCATGAAGGAATTCATGTGGATCTAACAAAAATTGAGGCAATTACCAAATGGAAAACCCCTGAGTCACCAACCGAGGTTAGAAGTTTCTTAGGATTAGCTGGTTATTATAGAAGATTTATTCAAAAATTTTCTAGAATACCCATTCCTTTAACTAAGTTAACCTGTAAATCCATTAAATTTGAATGGGGACCAAAACAAGAAGAAGCCTTTAGAATCCTTAAGCAAAGATTAACCCATGCACCCATATTAGCATTACCAGAAGGAACTGAAGATTTAGTAGTTTATTGTGACGCTTCTAAATTAGGTTATGGATGTGTGTTAATGCAACGCCAAAAGGTTATAGCTTACGCCTCTAGACAACTTAAGAATCATGAAGAAAATTATTCAACCCATGATCTTGAATTAGGAGCAATAATTTTTGCTTTGAAAATTTGGAGACATTACCTGTACGGTAGTAAGTTTACTGTTTTCACTGATCATAAAAGTTTAAGATATGTCTTTGAGCAAAAGGAATTGAATATGAGACAAAGACGCTGGATGGAATTTCTTAGTGATTATGATTGTGATATTCAGTATCATGCAGGAAAGACAAATGTAGTTGCTGATGCTTTAAGTCGAAAATATCACGAACAGCCAAAAAGAGTACGTTCTCTTAATTTTAATCTACAAGTAGATTTAAATGAACAAATTAAAAAGGCACAAGAATCAGTAATCAATGAGGATACTGAAAAGCTAAAAGGTATGATTAAGGAATTAGAACAAGGAACAGATGGAATTTGGAGATTCCATGAAAAGAGAATGTGGATACCTAAATTAGGAAATCTACGTCATCGCATATTAGAAGAAGCCCATAAGTCTAAATATACGATGCATCCTGGAAGTGATAAAATGTACCAGGATTTAAGGAAAAATTTCTGGTGGATAGGAATGAGAAAGGACATAGCAACCTATGTTTCTAAATGTTTAACTTGCTCACAAGTTAAAGCTGAACATCAGAAACCCTCAGGTTTGTTACAACAATTAGAAATGTCTGTTTGGAAATGGGAATTGATAACAATGGATTTTGTTACTAAATTACCAAAAACAAAGAAAGGTAATGATACAATCTGGGTGATTGTAGATAGGCTAACCAAGTCAGCTCATTTCCTATCAATGAAGGAAACTTTTAGTATGGAACAGTTAGCTAAATTGTATCTAAATGAAATTGTTTCTTTACATGGAATTCCTTTATCAATTATTTCTGACAGAGATAGTCGTTTTACCTCTCATTTTTAGACAAGTGTCCAAAAAGCAATGGGAACCAAGTTAAATCTATGCACAGCTTATCATCCTCAAACGGATGGACAAAGCGAAAGGACAATTCAGACAATGGAAGACATGCTTAGAGCTTGTGTAATTGATTTTGGAGGTAATTGGGACGATCACTTACCATTGATAGAATTTTCTTATAATAATAGTTATCATACCAGTATCAATGCTGCACCATTCGAAGCACTTTATGGACGAAAGTGCCGAACCCCAGTCTGTTGGGCAGAAATTGGGGAAAAACAACTATCTGGACCTGAGATAGTGCAGGAAACAACTGACAAAATCATTCAAGTCAAGAACGACTGAAAGCAGGACGTGATCGACAGAAAAGCTATGCAGACAACAGGCGAAAACCATTGGAATTTCAAGTAGGGGACCAAGTATTGTTAAAAGTCTCTCCTTGGAAAGGAGTGGTAAGATTCATAAAAAGAGGAAAACTAAGTCCCAGGTACATTGGACCTTTTAAGATTATAAGAAAAATAGGACCTGTAGCCTATCAGCTACAACTGCCAGAGGAAATGGCAGGAATACATGATGTATTTCATGTATCTAATCTCAAGAAGTGCTTAGCCGATAAATCACTTGTGATACCTCTTAAAGATATAGAGGTGAATGAACAACTCAAGTTTGTAGAAAGGCCTCTACAAATTGAAGACAGGAAAGTCAAGAACCTCAAGCACAAGAGGTTAGTTCTGGTCAAAGTGAAATGGGACTCCAAAAGAGGACCAGAATATACATGAAAGCTTGAATCAGAAATGCAAAAGAAATACCCACACTTGTTCCAGTAGATCTCGAGGACGAGCTCTAAAACAAGGTGGGAAGGATATAACAACCCTCGAAATATTTTTCCGACACCCCAATATATTTTAAAATATCCCTATATGTCTCTAAATACACCCCATACGCGAAAATGGACCCCGAATACCTTAAATATTTCTAAAAATAATTAAAATCTAATTTTTGGGTTTGAGGCGGGCCGCGTAAGCCACACCTCAACCCTTACGCGGCCCGCGACAAGGTAAAAGGTGGCGAAACCCTGGGCCGCCACGTGGCCCAACACACGACAACCCTATGCCATGACCTGGACAAGCTACGTTGTTGACCAGCGTTGACGCGGGCCGCGTAACCCTTGGGTTACACTTTACGCGGGCCGCGGGAGGACTAGAATCAGGCCCTATATAAGGAGGCCTCGGGATTTCATTTCAGTCGCTCATTTCTTTTCATTCTCAATGAATTTTTGATAGTATAAGCTATAATCGGGTATAATATCCCCCTAAATAACAAAGTTCTGCTCCGTTGTAAGTATTATAACCCCTGGATACGTATTAGATACGCTGCCCGATTGATCTAGGGTTCCGTAACGGCTGTCGTGGTTCTGCCCGACGTAGTCGTTGGAATGCCGTCTCGGGGAGGGTATTACTAATGTTAAAATGGGTTATTATACTAACACGTGTGCATTTATGTAAATTATAGATTGTCACGAGGAAACCCTAAAGGATAATCTAAGACTGCAATGTGAGTAATCTCCTTTTTGTTAACTATTTTTACAAAACCTCACTTAATTAATTATATATTAAGCAGTTATTGAGTATTTGTAAGAATACAATTATCGTCGGTATGTTGGGGTTTTGTATACAAAGTTATGTTGTTGCCTTGCGAGGGGTAACATTTCCACAAGTCGGGTCTGATAGTACCATGGATGTTAATTGATATAACTTGGAAACAAATGTAATTGCGAGATCGCCCTCAATACTGTACAATGGGTTTTATTTAAACTTGATTGAACTGGGATTCACTCACCAGTATTTCCCACTGACAAAATATTTTTAAACGCGTTTCAGGTAACAAAATGTGAAAGCCAAATAGAAGCCAGCTGGACAGCACTGAAGGCTTGGAAAAGTGGCAATAAAGTTACCTAAAAATAAATAGATGTTTTTATTAAATAAAATAGGGTTTTATCCCTATGAAAATGTGTGTACTTAAACTTGGGATTTTTCCCATTTGTTTAATATATTAAAAGCGTGGTATTTTACTCTGATAAAATATTTCCTAACTACGGTCCTGATGTAAATTTCGCTGCCAATATTGAATAAACACGCGATACCACCGAAACTGGCTCGCGGCCTCCCGTTCCTGAGGAATTAGGGATCGGGGGTTGCGACAGTATGGGATTTAGTGATGTCACACCCTGTCTTTTGCGGAATCGTATGTGTGTGACTTGATCAGTTTTCATTGCATTCGATCATAACAAACAACTACATGCATTAAATAAAGCGATGTTCGTCCATTCACAAGTTTAAAACATTACAATACATGAGTTGTTTAAGTTTCTAACCAACACGAGTATTTAGTTAAGTTACAAACCATCAAAGATTCAAAGTTTCACAAAGGACTTGTTTTTAACAAAAGATAAGTTTCACGAGGCTTTGCATTCTATATCTCATCTAAGATGAGATATATAAACCAAACCCTCCAAAATGCGGATGACATCGAGACTTGAAAACCCAAAAACTTGTAGTCAATGCTGCACCAAGATCCATTTATCTTCCTGAAATATATGTAAGTTGAAAAATCAACAAAAGTTGAGCGAGTTCATGTGTTGTATGTGTGTGCGCATCAAATGAATCTCGAAAACATTTGGAAGTTTAGTTGTAAGTAGGTATGTAAAGCATCTATGAACATGTTGATCATTAATGTTTTGCAAGGACATTAATATATGTGACGACATAGGAAGTACCCAAACCGAGTAGACGATTTTTTGTGTCGATTCACCTCGACTGGGACACAACAACACTCTAAGTGGTCACCCATGGACCGTGAGTGGGGCTCGACCGTACCCATTAGATCTAACCTTTGTTCCGTGGTCCTTAAAAGGATTAATGACACTTCAGTTAAAGCCTATGCTCACATGATCTAATAGTTCATTCCCTAGCTAAATCATACCCAAGTTGACATATATTTCCCCCCGAAAGTTGTAAGCCGAAAACGTTAAAAGAAAAGGGGGACATGAACTCACTGGTTTGCGTCCGCAGTCGTGTATACTCAAAGATGATGTCCGCGAGTCGTGTCACTACCTACACATGTGTTATGCTTTATTAGACACCTTGGTCGTGTAACGACTCTTAGTCTTAATTATTTATTAGGACTTGTTTTGGAATTTTGTATACTTTGAGTTACACTTTCGGTGTATGATGTATATATAATTTTTATAATTAAATATATAATCTCAAATGTAGCGCATTAGTTAAAATAATTAGATTTCAACTTACGTTATTTTCATGCAAGTATTCGGGGGTTTTGTTAAAAAATAATATATTTTTAACTCGTGTTGTCATACAGTTCTCATATACGTATTTACAAGTATAGGCGTACTTGGATTATGTACATGTTAAGTATGTCACTTGTATTCTCATGCTTGTGATAATACTTTTTTGAGGGTACTTTACCAAGTGTTGGTAGTGTATGTTGATATGTATTTGTACGTATAGGAATACGTATTTTCTTGTATTTATTGAGTATTTCATACTTAATATATATTCAATTTTTTCGGAATATTGTTTTCACTAAAAATCAATATTATTGTATTCTTAAAATATATATATTTTAAGATAATTTTTATAGAAAAATATCCATATTTTGACTTGGTATAATATATATATATATATATATATATATATATATATATATATATATATATATATATATATATTCTCATGTATCTTAAAAATATTTTATTTTTAAGATTAAGTTAGAAAAATATAATTTTATTTTCCCACTAAAATTATATTTTTAAAGTGTTTATGAAAATATATATTTTTTCTTGTACTCAAAATAATACATTTTCAAGTTGACAAAATATGACATATTTTTATATTAATTGTAAAAACACATATTTTGTCGTTTTGTTCGGTTTTGAAAATACCGTTCACTAAGTTTGTCATAATACGAATTAAGTTCCGGAGTATTTACATAATTTGTTCAACGTGTCTATTGACCGAATTGTCCAATATTTGTGTGCAAGTTATATATTTATTTTCTTGTAATTTTTGTAATTCTTCAAATTACAATTTTTTTGTTTGTGTGGTATATTATAACTAATACAAATAACATACACATAGCACAAAATTTGTGTGATTTCTAAATATATATTTTCGTAAATATATACTTAGTCATTTTTATTTTTGAAAATCAACCCCCATTACTTATAATTTTTGTACCAAAAATTATGGAAAATTTTATACTTAAAACCATGATTCAAGATTACTTGAAATCACTTGTTAAAACATATTTTTCTAAACTTTAAATTTTTACAAAAATTTTGCCATAGTTTCCTTTGAAAAATTGAGGTTTCCATGCTTTAAACATATCATTTTCTTTTTTCAAAAATCATCAATAATCATCAACAATCATTAACAACTTACCATATGCCATGAAATACATCTCTTCATGAAGTCATGAACTTGATTTTTTATAAAATTTTGTAGTCTTTTAACATAGTGTTTAACATGATCTATTAACACTAAAAACATGATTTTTATTTCATAAAAACCATTTTTATAAAAATCCCATCTTTACAACTTATAACTCATTTTTGCAAAAATTCATCTTCTTGAATTTTTCATGTCTTAAACATTTCAAGTGTTTCATTCTTACATATATAACAAGTTCACTTCCTTTCAAAACTCAAAACCATGTTCATTATAAGTAAACTTTGTTTTCTTGGAAACTTTAATGTGTGAAATCCTTCATTTTCAAGATCTACAACTTGTAGGAACCATTTTCATCACAAAAACAAGTTTACTTTACAAGTTCATCCTTCACATAATGTAAGCTCTACATGGATCTTTCAAGATCCAACATCATACTTGCTAGATCATGTTTTAAATCACCATCTAGCAAGCTCTTATGTGGTCTTTAACACCATACACACAAGAAATCAACAAACAAGTTCAACACATAACATAAACAACTTGTATTCTTATGATTTTTAGTTTGGTTCTTATGTTCATCATCTTGGTTTAGTGAGATCTTGAGATTTTTAGTTCTACATAACCTTTAACTACTAATACAAGATGTAAAATGGGTTCAAGATACACTTACAACTAGCACAAGGCTAGAGTAGAAAACTAGAAGAGGATGATAAAGAAAATTGATGGTTAAAAGCTCTTGGGAGTGGTCCTTCAAGATCCAATGCTTGCAACCTTCTTGAATCACCTTAGTGCACATTAGGATGTGCTTGGTTTAACTTGAAATTGATTGAAAGGGGATGATGGGGGTGGGGTTGGTTTCGGCTGAACACAAGGAAGGAGAAAGAGAGGAGTGGTTGTGATTGTTAAGATGAAAATGATGTGAGATTTGATGATATTTTAAGATGTAGATAAGGATTTTTACACAATGGTTCATAATTTCCCTCCTTAACTTTAACCAAGGGTCATTAAGATAGCATCTTTGACTAACAAGATAATTAGTCAACTTGGTTTGGTGTGTGGGTCCCATAGGGGACGGTCAAGATGGGGGGGGGGTAAGGTTTGTTAAAAATTGTTAAGTGTAGTAATATTAGTAAGTTATGTGTTTTAGTTAGAAGATTTAGGTGTGTTATGAATTATTATGTGTACTAAGGTGTTTGATGTTGTAAACTAGTATTATGGTGTCAAAATATTGGTAACTAATTCACAATATGCTTCTAGTTGTGATCGGGTGTCCGTTTGGTTATCGGATCGTTTAATAAGTTAACATTAGTAAATTGTATTTTATATTGTGTAACCATGAGATGTTTATGTTTTCAACACATTTTAAGTTATTATGGGCGTTCTGACATTATTTCAGATTACTACATAAGCTGAAAAATGTTGAATTTTACTGAATTTTACCATTTAGTGCTAGTTTTGGCCAGTTTCTAGTGTTTTACTTGTCACTCGGAACGCAGTTTCGCAAACTCTTGTTTTCTCACATAAAGTTCTATTATATAATGGGTTCTGGGACTCAATCTGTGTCCTAAACCTACTATCTGTCTGAGTACTGAATTCCTGTCAGTACTACTAGTTCATCTGGCAAGTGTGCTAGTTATGTCTGTGCACTGTTTAAACTGTTTCGAGTCGCATTCAATAATAGTAAGTAGCATGCATCATGAAATGTTTTTGTGAGTTCTTTGAAAGCAAAACATGAAACCATACATATCATAAGTTCAGAATGCACAACCAAATAATACAAATTACTGTTCACATTGTACGAAATTACATGAAAAGTGGCAGTTGTCACAAGTGATACACGCCCGATACCCGACCCATTTACCCGAATAATACCCGAA
Source organism: Helianthus tuberosus (assembly GCA_030545235.1). Lineage (NCBI taxonomy): Eukaryota > Viridiplantae > Streptophyta > Magnoliopsida > Asterales > Asteraceae > Helianthus > Helianthus tuberosus. The sequence goes on along the minus strand of CM060434.1, from coordinate 14,494,352 downwards.
AGTATCATATTATATATTTCCATATATATAAACTTAGTACATGTACTTATTACCTTCTCTATAGTCATATGGGGATATGTATTTGGCAGGTGCTTAGTGAACAAATAACTTATTTTTGAGCATGTATATTGGATATGGAAGCTAGCACCCTTTATTATGTGGATGTTTATGCAATTAGGTGGTCCTGATACAATTACTTAATTAAGTAATCGTTTTAATTTAGTTTGGTATATGTGCTCTGAATACGATATGTAAGTTATTGATCATATTTTCATTTGTTATAGTCATTAAAATTGTAAATTATATAAACATCAAAGTAAAAAGTGCACATTTGTCCCAACGGGTATTTTTATGAAATTAACGGGTATACCCGATACCCACGGGTATGCCTGATACCCGCGGGTATGCCCGATACCCGATGGGTAATTACCTGATAAATACCTGACGGGTAATGGGCCGGGTATGGGACAAAGAATTACAACCGGGTACGAGCCCGGGATTACCAATACCCGGCCCAAGCCCGGCCCATTGCCATTCCTAGTCTTGGAGAACAAGCTAATTTATTTAAAGAGTTGATAACCACATAATACAATATATTTATAACACTCCCCCTTGGTTATCAACTTTGTACGCATTGAGATGTTGGCTCGTTAAAAACCTTGTCAGGAAAACCCAGTGGGACAAAACCTCAGCTAAGGGAAAAAGAGTGCAACGCGTATTTTCTTCTCCTGATTGCCTCATTAAAAACCTCACTAAGAAAACCCAAATGGGACAAAACTTAGTGAGGGAAAAAGAGTGCAACTTAAATAAATCTCCCCCTCATTATAATATGTATCATTTAAGTGACCTGTGTTCATCTTCCTTGAAAGTTGCTCAAAACCTTTTGTAGAATGACTTGTCGCTTGATGCCGGTACAATCCTTTATGTTGAGTAATGTGATAAAATCTTCTTACTAGACTTCTAGTGCTTCCTCTTGCGAACAAATACCATAAGATCCACGACTATGTTGTGTTATATTCTTTACATCTACAACACTAACGAAACTAGTTTTCATGGGTTAGTAAAATATAGACACATATCATTCTTACCTTTAGGGTATCGACATATCTACTTTACCATTCGAATGTCTCCTCATTGGACATGTGTTATATCTTGATGATAAATTCAAATAAAAGATATATATATAATCATGCATAGCTAGAAAGAAATATCAATGCACAATTGCACTTTTTGCCATGGTACTTTTGGAATGAGAATCCTTACTTTGGTTCGATGATGATAAGCATTTCTTATAAAACTGTCTGAACAACCTCCAACATACTTTAAGATTCAACTTTATCCATACTAAAAATGTCCCAGCATCTTCTAGATGTAGGTAGTTAATCAATGGATAAAAATATGCTCACAAATATACTCGAACTGTAGGTTGAGTAATAACTAGATTGTGTCAGGGTCATTAAAAATTCCCCCCTCTGAAAGCTCGTCAATTTCTCTTGATGATGCCTAGACATCATCATTATAAACCGCGATTATAGTGAACTTTTGGAGAGAGCTTTCGATAAAGATGGATAATATTATCAAACTTATATTGCTCTTTATCTGAATATCTCAAGTTGTACAACACTCGACTCGACTATTTTAGTCCATACCTTTTTATGAACACGATATAGTATGTTCTTGAGGTTTTGATACCAAAGCTTCTTTCATTATTAATCCATGAGGGAATTCTTTCCATCTTATCCAAATATGCATACGCATTCACTCTTTAGGAGTTCTACTACAACTAGCTCATTTAATTTAACACGTAGATTTATATATTATATGCAAAGATATCATGAATACTTCTTTTTATTTCCAAAATCCATATTATACTATGTTTGTACACCTTTTATTAAGATATCATAATCATCATGTACAAGTTTTCTATGTATCTTTATTGGTGCAGAAGAATTACATTGTTAAGATGTTCAATTCACCTATAGGTAACTCATTAGGAGTTCAAACGTATTCAAATATGAATATGTATACAATGATCGTATTGTTCTCGAGAACTTTACTTGCATGATTTTGGTAATTTAAATCCTCCCGGGACTTTCATGTAAACTTTCAGTATCAAGTTATAAATATCATTCATAAGAAGCATGTCAATTCTCTCTTTAATATTATTACTAGACTAATTAAATATTGGAAAGCTATAGTATCCACCACTGGAGAATACGATTCCTCATAATCAATTTTAGGTCTTTGTGAAATCCTTGTGCCACCAATTTTTCCTTATACCATTTTTTTCATTTATTGATTCGCATAAAAGACCTGTTTGTTTCGAATATGTTTTACAACATTCGTTGTATGGACTACTGGTCCAAAAACTTTCAATTTCAATAGAGAATTCAACTTTGCCTCATTTGCGTCTTTTCGTTTTGGCCAGTTATTTCTTTGTATTCGTTCATAGGCAGATCTTAAATCTTGATCCTCATCATTTCATCATTACAAGCGCAATATTATATACAAAAGTATAACGACGTCGATTTTATTTCGATTCCATACATGTTAAGACCCATTTGTATTCGATCCTTACACTATATCTATATCTATATCTATACTATATAACAAAAGAAACCAATGGGAGGACACATGTCATTCATTAGAGCCATCTATTTTTTATTTTTCTCATCTCTATCTCCTACTTAATTTTAATTAATATTAATTAAAAGATAATTATAAAATAAAATTTAATATAAATTTAAACAATTCGTATAGGAGATAATATAGTTTTTTGAAATATTTATTAGATTTCAAAATTATTTATCTTGAAATTAACAAGAGATGTACACTAAATATAAATTAATATAATGTAAATTGTAAAGAGTTAAATGTCATTTTAGTCCCTGTGGTTTGGGGCATTTTGTCAGTTTAGTACAAAAGTTTTATAATACACATGGTTTATAAAGATATAACAAGATACAACTTTTTATTGATTAGTATCTAAAATTACGTGTGCTCAACCCATACAATACATGAGATTCTTAAAATTGTAACTTTTTTCAATATTTAATATATGAAATTAAATTTACTCAACTCATACAATACATGGGGTTCTTAAAGATATAACTTTTTTATTATTTAATATATAAAATTACATTTATTCAACCCATGTAATAAACAAGACTTTTAAAGATATATTGTTTTATTATTTGGTATACAAAATTACATTTATTCAACCTGTGTAATAAACGAGGTTTTTAAAGATATATATATTTTTTATTATTTGGTATATAAGATTACATTTATTCAACCCATGTATTACACGGGGTTTTAACCTAGTATGTGTGCATATATATATATATATATAGGAGCAGGATCCGTTAGGAACCGCCCTTTATTGCGAGAACCAATATTAACACAACCAAAAATCTAAAAAACACAAAAAAAAAAAATTAATATTTTTTTAATAAAAATCGCTACTTTTCGTCAATAAAAAAATAAAATAATTTTTTTTGGAAACTAAAACTATCGATTTTTATTAAAAAAACATTAAAGAAAACAAATTTTTGTGTGTTTTTTTTAGCTTTTTTTAGGTTTTTTGAGGGTTTAGTTTTTAGCATTTAGCTTGGGGGGTAGTTTTTTTAGGTTTTGGGTGGTGTATTGGGTTTATTTTGTTGTGTTCACATTGGTTCTCACGATTCTCCCAATAAAGGTGGTTCTCGCATGAGCCCCTCCCTATATATATATATAGGGAGGGACTCATGCGAGAACCACCCTTATTGTGAGAACCAATGTGAACACAACCTAAAATAGCTAAAAAAACCTAACCCCCACCCCCCCTCCCCAAAAAAACTTAAACCCCCCACCCCCCCCCCCCAAAAAAAAACCTAACCCCCCCCCCCCCAAGCTAAAAAAAACCTAAAAAAACCTAAAAAAAACCTAACCCCACCCCCCCCCCCCCAAAAAAAAAACCTAAACCCCCCTCCCCCACCCCCCCAAGCTAAAATGCTAAAAACTAAACCCCCAAAAAACCTAAAAAAATCTAAAAAAAATCCAAAATTTTTTTTTTTGATTTTTTTAATATTTTTTAGGTTAAAATCGCTACTTTTCAAAGCAAAAAAAAAAATTTAAAATTTTTTTTTTTTTAAATTTAAAAAAAAAAATTAGTAGCGATTTTAACCTAAAAAATATTAAAAAAATAAAAATTTTTGTGCGATTTTTAGCTATTTTTAGGCATTTTTGGTGTGTTCACATTGGTTCTCGCGGTTCTCACAATAAGAGGTGGTTCTCGCATGATCTTCTCCCTATATATATATATAGGAACAGGATCAGGAGAGTGTGCCTCAAAGTGTGAGAACGGTGAGAACGATTCTCAACCACAAGATCTTAGTGGTTTGTGACTGAGATTGATGCGGTGACATTTTTGTAAATAATAGGGGCCTTGAAACTAACAGGAGGGGTAAAATAGGAAGATCCAAACAAAGTTGCACATGTTAATCACATGTCATTTTCCCCCATCATATTTAAACGACAATAACTTTTTTACACATGATTATTTTTCGAAAAAAACTACACCATAAAACTCAGCGTTTTTTTATCTTTCCAACGAGTATACTATTGATATACTTTTCGAAAAAGAAATTAACTGGGTTTTATGGAGTTTTTCTGAACTGGGTGTTTTATGGCATTTTAGACTATGTTTTTTCATGGCATTTTTCTGAACTAGGTGTTTTTATGGCGTTTTAACTAGGTATTTTCATGGCGTTTTTCTGAACTAAGTGTTTTATGGCGTTTTCAACTGAGTTTTTTCATGGCGTTTTTTCTGAACTAGGTGTTTTATGGCGTTTTTAACTGGGTATTTTCATGGCGTTTTTTTTTCTTTCTGAATTGGGTGTTTTTATGGCGTTTTATTTGAACACCCAGTTCATGTGAGTGGGTTTTTTTTGACAATATTACCCCTTAGTGTAATTTAGCATCAATGCCACATGTCACCACCAAAATCGTTCTCACTGTTCTCACTGTTCTCACACTTTTCACCGTTCTCTCTAAATCCTGACCATATATATATATATATATATATAGGGTAGGGTTCATGCGAGAACCGCAAGAACCAATGTGAACACATGGCATTATTGTAAATACATAATAAAAATTAAATCAGCTGCCTCTCCTCCTCCTAGACTTCAAACATCAGATTAAACCATCATTTATATTCAATTCCCATCCGGATCCAATCTCTACACAATTCATCATCTCAGTTCGCATCACACTCCAAATCCCCCAAAATTCATCATCTCAATCTTATAATTCATCATGTATTCATCATCAAAATTAGTCGATATCAGTGCATTAACAACATAATCACCGATTGCACATTTGTATTCCAGTCTAAATTAGGGCAAAACGATCGTAATGCACAGATAGGGATAATTGGAAGAACACAAGTCGTCCAACGGACTATCGATCCTCTGTTGCACCGTTCCGTGAAATTATAAGTTCATACAACTTGTTTTGTAGTCGTATATGATAAAACAACTATCAACCGTCGATTCAGACATGCTATTATGTGGTTATTACATTTAAACAATTGTTTCATAAATGAATTATTGAAAATCGTGGTATATATATGATTTTTGAGTGAACAGAAGGGCTAATGTTGTGATGAACTATGTATAATGTGGTACTGATGTGTTGTTTTATGTATTTTTTTTATTAAAGAATGATGTTATGTGCATAATGTTGGATATGATGGGCAACACGGAAGTTGACTTGGTAAATGATAAGGTTTTACTACTGAATTATGACTGTCGACAAGTTATGTGGTGTTAATGCACATGTGCATTAACACGACAGAATAGGCTTATACAGAAATAGGCTTATACGAAACAGGATAATAAGATAATTTTATGATATATACAGTTAATGCACATGTGTATTAACACGACATAACATGCTTATACATAATAGGTTTATACAGAACATGAATAAACTAATTTTATGTTCTATACAGTTATGCACATGTGCAAAGTTTGACAAATTACGATTACACTGAATAAGACAATGAGGTGTGTGATACATAGTTATGCACATGTGCATAAAACGTAATAGTATGTTAACATGTACAAAAAATTGAATAGGATTCACTTAATAAATCAATATAATAAGGCGATTTTGTGTTTTATATAGTTATCACGTATGCATAAATTGTTATAGTTGGTTAATATGCACATTAATTTGAATACTAATCTCAATAACTATATGTTTTGTTATTTTGGTGCTGTTTTTTGTTATGACATACAGTTATGTAGTTATATTATTATGTAATCAATTATATTATGAAGTTATATGAACCTGTAACTCATGGTTGAATATGATAATAAGGTAGCATTGGGTGATATACAGATATGCACATGTGCATAATTTGATAGAATAGGTTAATAAGGTCATTCATGTTGATGTACATGTGCATAGTTTGCCATAATATGCTAACAAAGCCAGTCATGTTAATGCACATGTGCATAATTATGCACAAAACCGTTTCCCAAATATAATGAGAATGGAACAAGAGAAACGACGACTGTTGGCGGACCAGTACAATCAGGATAATATAAACTTTATGGGGTTTTGGAATTTGTCGAGAAACCCAAGCTCTGACGAATAATTACTGTAATGGCACGAGCAATGTTGCAGAAATCGGCCTAGGCGGCCGATTAATCGGCGCATAGGCGCTAGTCGGTGGGTTACTGCCTAAATTTAAGCTCGTCGGTCAAAAAATCGGTTATGGTCAAAATCGGTCAAAGTCGGTAAAAGTCGGACAAAAACGGTCAAAATCGGTAAAAATCAGAGTAATTGGGCCCATGTTTTTTGACCCAAAAACTCCAATTTTTGAAACCTAGCCCATGGTTTAAAGCCCAAATTTTAGTTATAAACCTATTTTTATAATCTTAGTTTAGGTATTTTAACATTTAACCCCCTCTATCTTTCACTAGTTTACATATGGTTCCTAGACTTTTAAATTTATTAATAAAAATTATAAAGTTATCTCCTAAACTTATAAATTTATTAATAAAAAGTATAAAGTTATATATATATATATATATATATATATATTTGTAAAATTATACTTAAAAAGTCTAATCCGATTAATCCCTATTAATCCTGATTAATCCCTTGGCGGTACCTCACCGCCCGACTAGCGCCTAGCGCCTTCTACAACATTGGGCACGAGTTGATCGGGCTCCTCGATAATGTCACTTTGTCCGATGGCAAAGATGGTTGGGAATGGTTGGGAGGTAATGACTCTGATTTTTAAGTCAATGCTGTCAATAACTTCCTGTATAGCGGCTCCGATTTCAGCAGCAGGCACGTTGTGAAATGGTCGAAATGGGTCCTAAAAAATGCAGTATTTTTGTTTGGAGGGCGGTTTTAGATCGTATTCCCACACTGACTTTACTCTGGGATCGGAACTATTGGGGCGGAGACGTGAAATGTTGTTTGTGTGAAGATGGCGATGAAACAGCTGAACACCTTCTTTGTTCGTGCAGGGTAGCGTAAACTGTCTGGTATCACATCAGTCAGTGGTGGATGGTGAGTCCTTTTATTCTGTTTTCAGCTAAAGATATCGTAATTTCCTCTGAGTTTTGCAACCTGGATAGAGAAGTGAAAGAAGCTTTACATGGCATTATGTTCGTGATAAATTGGTGTATATGGTTAGCCAGGAACAATAAAAGGTTCCCGGAGAGATTATCCGTAATATTAAGTCCGTCAGTTTTTTATGGTATAAGAATCGGTCCAAAAATAGGTCCGTGAGTTGGGAAAAATGGTATAGGTTCGATATAAGGTAGCTGCTCATTTTCAGTCTTTAGGTTCTTGTGTTGAGATGTTGTTTTTCGATTTGTTGTAGTGGTTGGTTCGTCCGCCTCTGTTTTCGAGGTTAGCTTCTATGAATAACATTTGCATTTCAAAAAAAAAAAAGTTACGAACATGTGCATAGTTTGTCATAATAGTTTTGTTACTAATTGATGTTAAATATGATTGGTGGTAATACGAATTTTGATTTGGTAAGGGTTAATTTTTTTTATTGAAACAAACCTATTGATAAGGCCAGTCATGTTAATGCACATTTGCACAGTTATGCACGTGTGCATATTTTGTCAGATTAAGTTAATATGAATGTATTACGGCATATGCAAACGTGCATCATTACCTTAAAACATAAGCATTGTACATATTGTATGTAATATGTTTACTGCACATGTGCATACATGAAATAATTGATGTAATATATGTAATGTATGCAGGAAAAAAATATTCAAAACTGCTCATGGATTGACAACAATGACGTATTTGATTAATAGGTTGACGGATGAAAAATTATCGGAAAACGATAGACGAAGAGGCATTGAAACATTAGGAGTGTTGGAAGATGCGTAGAAATTGGAAAGAACAGCAGAAGGTGTGAGGTTGTGAACTAAAGCGAATGTTATGTGTAGGTAGTTTGTCGACATGCAATACGGATGATCATGTCTGTTAATATATGATGTATTATGTTGTTTGGTAGAGGTAATGTTGGTATTGCACATGTGCAAAGTTTGATATAACATACATATTGGTATTGTATAATGTATTACGAATGGTAACATTTGTTAATTTAGGATGTCATATTTTGTTTAGTATAGTATATGCCGGTGATGCATATGTATAATAACGATTGTTGTTCGGATTATGTGATTCCTTATGATAAGGGTGTTATATTTACTTGTTATACAAAAGTTGTGTGATAGTGTGTTAATGTTGGTAATGCACCTGTGTATTAATTAAAAACAATAAACATGGTAGTAATGAATATGTGTATATTTTAAGATATTGTATATTTGTTCATATGATATTACGTATGTGGTACCCTATTATGTATGGGGTACCACATTACATATGTTGATGTATATGTAAAGGAAACGGATTATATGTAGTTAAAATATTCGTGTATGCACATGTGCATTGGTAGAAACAATAACAATATGAGTGATAAAAAAGTATCATCCGTGCAAGTGCAATCATAAACAGTGCAATCATAAACATCGGAATTTGTAATCATAATATGGGAATACATAGTTTAAATGATGTTTAATCGAGTAGTTCAAAGTAAACGAGTAGTTCAACTTAAACGTGTAGGTCAAATTGAATGTAAACAGAGTAAACTAAATGTAAACAGTAATTCAACTTAATCAAATTGAACGCAGACGTTTCAAATTAAGTGTGAACAACAGTTCAACGTAGGTGAGCAACTTGAATGTAAACAGTTCATATTAAATGTAAAACGAATAATAAAACAAAATGATTAATATTTTGACGACGAACTTAATCAAATTTTTGATGGTTGGGTGCATTATGACGTCTGGATAAACGTCTAAGGGGTTGTTCATGTACATTTATATGTGCAGGGTCTTCAGGATCATCATATGTATCTTCATCACTATCATATCATCACCAGAATAAGAATTGGTTTCATCGTTAGGGGGGTACAGAATTCCAGCAGCAATGGTAGCAGCTTCATTGTGTATGAATGTTCCTGAAAATATAGAAAGAATATTAAAAAGTGAATAAAGAAATGGTAAAAAGTGATATTTAATAAGGTAAATGTTATGTCTAAGAATGTTGTATAAATGATAAACAAATTATTGGTGATGATTATAGGATAATGGTAACGTGCGGCACATGCGCAGGATGTAGATTATTGGTGTTGGTTATAGGGTAATGGTAAAGTGCTGCACATGTGCAGGATGGTGTATTTATACAAAAATCACGACTGACACACGAATTGCATCAGCAGTTCTCAGTTCTCAAGCATTAGCAGTTCTCTGTAGTTCGTCTTCGTCTCGATTACATCAGTAGTTCGTCTTCGTCATAGCGATAACGATACACCATAACCAGTTCGTCATATCGATTTTACCACCAGACATATCAAAATTCGTCATATAATTGAGGGTAGTGCTCCAAAATTCGTATTATAATCGGTATTATTGCAGTAAGAACATAATCATATATCATATATTCTACATCCATTCGTAATCGAGTATTCCATTCGTAATCAGGGAAACACGATCAGAATCATCGAGGAGTGTGGCACAATTAGGGTTCCAGGAGGAACAATGGTAGGAGGAATGACACAATTAGGGTTACAGGAGGAACAATGTATGAGGAGGATCTCTACAAGGAAAAGTGAATAGTCCATGTAAAACATGGACTACATGGACTGCTTGAAGGTTATATAAATGAATTCACACATCAACAAGTTGAAGAAATATCATAAGCGTAATGTAATATTGGTTAATAATCTCACATAAAAAATATGACTAGTTACTAAGGCAGCATAAGTGAATAACAAGTTCTATATCAGCAGATACATCTTATGGGCTAACCATAAAGCATCTTACAAATATGCTAAGATTATGTATTGATTCAAGAGTTGTATATCAACTACAAAATACGGATGGCAATAACTTTGGTTAAAAATTGTTTAGTTATTTGCAATGTTACCTCCATTCTCAATTTTTCATCTTTTACCCCCTATATGAATCCTCACCAAAAAAACCAATTTCCCCCACTCTATTTTTTATCTCTCCAAAATCTCGTGGTTGCGTTCACTCTGTTTGAATACTACCAGTTCACGACTGCATCGATGCCATTTGAATGACATCGTTTCATTAAATATTATCGAATAGTGACACCAATACAAAAATCTTGGATCTACATGTTGACTTGTCCACATTGCGATCATAACAAAATATATAGCAATATTAGAATAGTAAAAGAATAGAAAAACATAAAAAAAAAAGAATAATGATCTCTAAATTTGATTTTGAATAATGATAAGCATTGATGTAAATATAACAGACCTAGAATATAAGTTGCTAAAATGTTATTTATTATTATATCTCCATCTTGAATTCATCTTCCCCCTTCTCGTATGAACCCTAATTAGAACAAGAGCCCATTTCTTTAATCGCCACACTATAACCTTCTTCAAGATCCACCCTTCAAAACCCCAATTCCCCCATCAATCCCACACCGTAATCGAGTATTCCATTTGTAATTAGGGAAACACAATCAGAATCATCGAGGAGTGTGGCACAATTAGTGTTCAAGGAGGAACAATGGTAGGAGGTGTGACAACCGGTAATTTACGCCTCTAATTACGTGATTAACAGGTGATTAAAGCGATAATAAAATACTGTTAACGACGCAAAATCAACTTAATTAGGCCATTAGGATGCCTAGGAACGTCTATCCGACTTTATAGTACGCGTATGACGATTCGCGTGGAAGCTGCGGAGAAACCATTGAATATTAAACGACAACGAACTGAAACCGAACGAAATACTGACAACGCTGAAAAAAATGGATTTTCTACGAATATTATATATTTATGAATTTAATTTTGTGAATTTACTGTGCTTCCGAACGTCACAAAACGCAAACGGGAACGGAAACGCGACTACAGAAACGTACCGACAACGAAACAAAAGCATCGGACACGCGTGTTACCTCCAAAATGTAAATTTTACGCTATAATTGGCTCCGTAATAAAATTTTAATATTCGTAGTCGAAACCGGATCGAAAAATGGTTTACAAACGAATAACGGCGAAAATCACGCGATTTTACGTAAGCGACGAACGGACGCGCCAATGACGACTATTGACACCATTTTTCATATTTTTAGATCTAAACTTTTAGCGTACGACGTTACGGAGCGTTCAGGTTCTTAATAACGGGCCTCGTGGGAATTTCGGGCCTCTTAGACGCTAGAGTGGGCTTGTGGGCCCTGGGCCCAAGCCCAAGCCCAAGCCCAATTAAATCAAGGTAACGCTATGTATAAAAGGGGGTTCCACCCCTTTATTCAGTCATTTGCAACAAATGAATCAAACACACACCCCTGATTCTTTATCTCCCTCCGGCGAAGGACCACAGCGGAGCCGGCCGACCACCGGCAGAGCCACGGCTTCGTCACGGCGGCTGATTTCCGGCGCGTCACGGCGCATACCTGAACCACACCTTCTGAGCTTGTTCCCGGTGTTGGTTTGTTGTTTTGAGCGGCGGAAATGGTGATTTGAGACGTCGGCAGCCGGTTTCGAGTAAACTAGTTATGGTAAGCTCACGTTTCTCGGTTTCCTTTCACCTTCTAAGTGCAGATCTATCAAGATCTTTGTGCTTTCTCATGTTTCCTTTTTTTCTCTTTCCTCGTAAACAGTGCTCGGGGAGTCGGTCGGAGTGGTGACCGACATGGGGGTTGATGTTGAGCGAGAAGATCGAAGAATCGGAGACGGAGGAGCAGCGCCGCTGCTCACGGCGGCGGCGGTGGAGTCGAACGGAGGCAAACCAGCGACGGAGCTCCGACGGCGGCTGTGGTGGTCGTTTGTGGCCTCTCTCCGTTCCATATCAGTTCAGCAAGAGCGGGGTTGGTTTTGGTTCGAGGTTTGAATTCTGATTTGGTTTCATATTTGAGTTTTGGTCTCTATCGGGTCGGATCGGTTACCGTGTGGGTTTGTTTCGCGTGTTGATTTCAGCTCAGATGATTAGTTCGTGTGTTTGGGTGTCTCGGTTTGGTTCGATCCGAGCTAGTCAGCGGGTCAGATCCGGGCTTGGCTCTGGATGGGTTCGAGTCGGGTCGCTCTTGGTTCAGGCTTGGTTCAAGATGGTTCAGTTTCGGTTCAGGTCAAAGTTTCGGTCTGGTCAACCTAGTCAAAGACAGTCAACGGGTTCGGTTCAGTCAACGTGGGTCAGTGTCGGTTTGGTTCGTGGTTTGGGTCAACTCGGTCAAACCGGGTCAACTCGGTCAAACCTGGTCAACACAGTGAGTTGACTCGGTCAACTCAGTTGACCCGGTCAACTCAGTTGACCCGGTCAACTCAGTTGACCAGGTCAACTCAGTTGACCAGGTCAACTCAGTTGACCAGGTCAACTCAGTTGACCCGGTCAACTCAGTCAACGTTCGACGCGAAGATGGGTAAAGTCTAACGACACTTTTAATATTTACGTTTTTATATATATTTTAAATTTCACGTGAAAAACGAGCTCTCGAACCGAACAAAGTGGTAAATTGCTAGTTAAAATTTCTCGGAATTATTTATTTCTTGTTCATATAAATTGATCATATACATACATATTGTGGCAAATTGTTGAATTTTGAATAATAACGACAACTCGTGTTGTCGGGGCCGTTCAAAAACAGATGAAACTCTGCCCGTTTTTCTAGAAAATCCGTAAAATAAAACGTGCTTTATTATGAAACGAAACTATCAAATTCAAGCGATTATTACGAAAACATACACAAATGTATTTTACCTTCGACGACACGTTACAACATACAAAAACGACATTAACGCAAACCCTTTTCATAAAAAAAAATATTACCAATAATGAATTGTAATTATTTTAAACGTTTAAAACTTGGGAACCTTTTTTTTATAAAACTAGGTATTTAACAATCGCCGCGTTGCGGCGAACTTCTTTTTTTATTTAGTTTGTGTTTACATGTGTTTTAAATCACTATGAGTGCGTTACGCACGAAACCCCTGACAAGAATAAAAAGAAAATATAGAAAAAAACACTAAAAGATAACCGAAAGAAAATCAACGAAAAAAGTTACATGTTAATGATGTTGTTCATATGAAACCCGTGGTTAGAGATGAGCAAATGGTATTGGGTACCGGGACCCAAATTCTCGACCCGAAAGATCTTAAGTACCAATTCAATACCGACTTTTGGTGTTCCTGGTACCGGTTCTACCGGTTTTTACCTTCATATACCGGTATCGTCGTAACCGATATTTTAGGTATCAGTACTAATTCGGTATCGGTTGGCACCAAGCTCATCCCTACCCCTGAAACTAAAAAAAAAATCATTAAAAGTTGAAGAAAATCAACAAAAAAAGTTGCACAATACCGTTGTTGTTCGTATGGTACCCGTGATCAGGGATAAGCAAATGGTATCGGGTAGCAGTACACGATGAAACAGTAACTAACTAATCAAAACACAGACTTACAATATGCTTTATGATGGTGTTCTTAATACTTTGCTTGGAGTTTAGTATCTCCAGCATATTGTAAAAATCTAATGCCTATTTGATCACCAAAGTTGTGTCGATTAGTTATACTTCTAAACAGTGGCAAAGTATAGAAGGGGCGGGGAGGGGCGCCGACCCCCCGAACTTTTCGCTCAGTAGTGTTATATATGTAGTTTTCGTATAGAAATTTTTGTGTATATACGTTTTCGACCCCCGGTTCTATAGAATTTTTTTGGTATATACGTTTTCGACCCCCCGTCATTCGGGTCAAGCTTCGCCATTGCTTCTAAATCACAAATCCAAATGTAACAAAACATTGAGATTGTGATACATACCAGGTCTAGAGCACAGACAACCCCGCCCTGCATCAGAACAAACTTATGCTGACCACGTGGAGGATCACCATGAAAAGCCATAACATTATGAATACCGTCTAGCCTGATCTATCTGAATTCCGACCGACGCATATTCAAGAATCTTTTCAGTTACCCTCATTTTTTGCTTGAGTTACAGAAAAATCAAGAGATCCAGAGATTCAGGCATACAACAGTGAGTTATCTCAATCAAAAAGTCTACACCAAAGGATGGCATACCAGAGTTGGTATATTCCTAGTAGTTGCAAATGGAAAGCGTGATGTAATTAAGCTAGCATTTCGGTGTTAAATTCAAATGTCTTTGATCTTCAACAGTAAGCCATTGAATCACATTATCTGGCAATCATTCCTGTTTGTAACCATGAGAAGCCGTTAACTATAAACTGATAGGATCCCATAGCATATTAGCAAAGAGGATAAGATAAATTGCAGGTAAACTTTTAGAATCTTGAATCATTTAGTGATGCTGGTCAAAGGCTATTTGATATCTGATAGCTTAATTAACTGTGCTCAAACTTCAAATTGCAGTACAAATGTCAAGGATTAATTACTTATTAATAATCTAAGACCCCTCAAAGAACGACACTAAAAAAATGTATCCAATTAAAACCTTATTTCAAGTACAATCATCCCACCATCTACTACCATTCTTAAGGGTATCAAAAGTTCAATAATGTAAAATAATCATAAATATCAACACAAATTTCAGCTAGAAAGTACTGGATAAATCATTTACCAAATCTCCTACAAGTACAAATCCTGATTAGCTCTATTTCTATATTGCTCTCCATCGTTATGTTTTTTTTCATTGAAAGTAAGCAAGCTTTTATATAAGTAACAACTTTTTCAAAATATTACCAACATGCCCGTGGATGGGTATCTAAGTGGCGAGACAACCAAGAGGTTTTGGGTTCAAGTCTCTTCTGGGACATGGGGTATTAAAAAGGTATGTGTAACTATATATTTGTTGTTAAAAATTAGTTTTATCCATTTTTTGGTTCTGCAAGGCCTAACACAATAATCAAAGGTAAGCTACAAGGAACAAAGTGAAGACAATAGATAACAAATACTGAAACAGATGTTTTACCCCAAAAGATAAATGTATTTCGAGTTTATTGGTTCGATTTTTAAGTTACCTTGAAGATATGGAACAACTCTGATCATCCTTAAATCAAAGGAAAAAACAGAAATATGTGGTTCCGACGGTGTGGCCGCGCCTTGGATTCGAGTCGAGACAGCAGTGGCTCTGGCGCCAAAAATCGCCGCCTCTTGCGAAATCACCAAGGGTGGGCAGAGCTACGGTTCAACCCCCAAACCAGCTATTGAAACCACTACTGCAGATTATAAAACAACATACTTGTATCATTCACATTAATTTAACGATAGTTCATCAAATTTTGGCCCATTAGCATGTGAATTTTCATTTCCAAACAATAGGTATCTATTTTATTTTCTAAGGTTTATATGTTCACAAACAACCATTTTTGCTTTCTAATTATCTTACATAGTTTTTTTTTGGCAAATTTAACAATGTTCCAAGCAAACCCTTTTTTTAAACCGGGTTAGCAAGAAATTTAAGTGATGAATCAAAACCCCAATTTAATCAAGAACACTAAAAGTTCAAGATTTCTTTTAAATCAAACAAAATTCAATAATTATTATCAAGTACATATATTCTAAGCTAAATATCACCATAAAAAACCACATAAATGCTTCAGATAAAAACAGTGGATTTTAAGAAAGAGAGGAATGAATCTTACGAATCTTGAACACTCCCACCGTCGCTGCCGGAACCATGGCAACGGCTTCCCTTCACGGCGTTGCTTGTTGGTCTGCTACCCAAAAACTGGAAAAAACCTCTCGTCGCCGTCATGAGGTGACCGGAGGGTCACCGGCCAGGTCTCACCTTTCTATCGAGATCAATGCACAATTCAAGCAAGAAGGAAAATGGATAGGCAGAACCTTCCCCCAATTCAACAGGTGTAAACCACTCAAAAAAGGCATAGAGGAAAAAAAAAAAAAGGAAGAATTTTAACCTTTGTCTGCCAAGAAAACATGTAGAACCCCAACCACTTTAAGACCTCGACGGCTCAAAAAAGGGAAGTGAAGAAGAGACAATAGGGTTCGAACAGGCGCCTTTGTATTGAAATAGGGTAGACTAACCACTTGACCAAATGCCTAAATATGTCAAATCATGAAAAGAAGATGTATATATACAATAAAAATACCGAGTAGTTACTATTCATTGACTTATTCACTGTTACTATTCATACTATTCATTGGCTTTTGTTTTTAATATATAGATAATATATAGATAATGATTATAAATACTTACGCTTATTTTCAAACATCAAACAATTTGAACATCTTTTATAAAATAAATATACTTTATATATTTATTTCAAATATTAAACGACATGATTTCGTTTTATAAAATACATATAGTTTTTATAATTATTCCAAACATCAAACAACAAGAATTCGTTTTTATAAAAAGGGAAATTGGATTTAAATAATCCGAACTTTCACCTGTTGGCCAATAACACTCCGAACTTTCAGTTTGGCCAGCAGCACTCTCAACTTTCATCCTATTTTCCCAAAACACTCCCAAACGATTTTAGGGTACAGAACAAGACATGTCTGAAAGCATGTCTGGGAGTGTTTTGGGAAAATATGATGAAAGTTGAGAGTGCTGCTGGCCAAACTGAAAGTTCGGAGTGTTATTGGCCAACAGGTGAAAGTTCGGATTATTTAAATCCAATTTCCCTTATAAAAATAAATATAGTTTTATGTTTATTTCAAACCTCAAGCGACTCGTACTCGTTTATAAAGAAATAAATATAGTATATGTTTATTTTAAACATGCAACGACTCGATGAATCTTTTATAAAATGAATATAACTTTTATATTTACTTCAAATGCCTAAACGGCGTATACATATATATATCGACAATGGCATACGAGATGCGATACATAATACGAGTTTATTATATGTTATTTTCATATAAGTATTCTTCTTATACATGTACGACTTCTCGGGACGACTAACACGGTTATACCGACATATTTATATATTTTTATATAAATATTTATATCTTTTAAATCTATCGGGAACTAAGTCCTTCAAGACTTATTAATTATTACTGACAATAAACAAACTAAGCAAAGTTTAACTTAGTTATTTTTGTTAAGTTAACAACTTACCGTTGAATCCTTCGGTTAACGATTCGGTAGAGCTCGGTGACATGTAATTTAGTTACCGCAATTATTTAGAAACTTATAAGATATTCCGTGTTAGGAATATTGTAGAAAGCACGCTAGCGAAGCATGTTTGGAAACGACATTATGGAATGCACTTATAGCTAGCTTTGCACAGAAATATTCAGGTGAGTTCATAACCCCCACTTTTGACGGTTTTACATTTTTATAAATGTTTTCGGGGGTGGAAAGACATGCAAGTTTTGCAAAAGTAAACAATTTCTCTATAAACGAAAACTTATTTCTAAACCATGTTACGAATGGATTTCAAGAAACTCAAATGGTTTACGAACGATTTATACAGAATATACCGGTTTCACAAAACAAAATACGTATTTACGAGACGTGCATGATTTTCATGATTAGGGACGGGAATGTCCTAGATACAATAATGGGACTGGGTTGGTCTGCATACGTAAAACGAGGTAACCCAGTGAGTTCATGTCCCCTTTTTTTTTTAACTGTTTTCAGTTTTATAACTTCGGGGGTGAAATGCATGTTACAAATGTTTACAAACGTTTATAAATGGTATGGTTAGCTAAGGAATGAACTGTTAAGATCATGTGAATGGGTAGGCGCACACTTAAGACCATTAATCCTCGTATAAGGACCGAGGGACATGAGTGATAGATCTATTTGGGTGTTGCGAGGCCCACCCCTGGGTCGGAAGTGGGCGAAGGTGGTGACTATGTCTTACAGCCGGAAGCCCGGTACAAAATCCGCAAGGTTTGAGCCTTCCTGCACCATTGCACACACATTAATGTCTTAGCTACACATTAATAGATCTATTCATAGACGCTTTCATACCGGGTTACCAAATGAATACTTACAAATGTTTACAAGATTATTGGAGCTCACAGTTTACTTATAACATGCCGAGAAAAATGATTTTTCTATATCTTCACAACAACTTTTTAAAACCAGTTATTCAAAGGATTTATTTCAAATCTTTTACAAACAAACTATGAACTCGCTCAATTTTATGTTGATTTTTCGCATGTTTCTTTCTCAGGTTACTTTTTCAAAACATGGCACGGTTGGAATAGGAGAACCACGTGGAGTCGAGTACTTAGTGGCGTTCGTTACCTAGAAGTCTTAGCTTATTTACTTCCGCTGTGCAATGAAGATACCGTTCCAGTCACACCAATGCTCTGATATTTCGGGGCGTGACAGGAGGAATGACACGATTAGGGTTACAGGAGGAACAATGTATGAGGATGATCATTAGATGTATGAGAATCGATACCCGATGAATCAGAAGACGCCATATGCCACCATAAACACTGTGCCGACTGCCACCACTGTGAAATATGTGAACGCCGACTATCTCTCTGCCGTGAAAACCACCGTGAACGCCTCTACTCCGTCGTGAAACCATTGTGAATGCTTCTCTACCACTTGTGAAAACTGTGAACTGATGAAACCCATTGAAACCCTAAAATGGAGAACAGTTACAAAAAAGTGAACTGATGAAACCCCTTGAAACTCTAAAATGGAGAACAATTACAAAAAAGGAATGCGCGTGTTTTATACTAAACATATTATAATTACAAAATTACCATGTGTTCACACTGGTTCTCGCAAAAGGGTGGTCCCTAACGCATCCTTCTTCTATATATATATATATATATATATATAGGATAAGGATAATGTGAGAAGTAGTAGGCTAATTGAGAAACTTGAGAAGCATTCTGGACCACACATTTTCCCTAAGCAAAAAATGCAAAAAAAAAAAAAAAATGTAAAAAAATGTAATTTTTTTTTTTGGAAAAATCGGAGCTTTTTCTTTAAGTTTTTTTTTTTTTTTAATTTTGGACTTATACACATGTGTATATTGTTAATCTTTTAACTATACATGTATGTATATTGTCAAATATACATATATGTATATACATGTTTAAAATTGAAATATAAGTGTTATTTAGGGTTTAGCATTAGGGTTTAGGTTAACATTAGTATTTAGGGTTTAGCTTTAGGGTTTAGCATTAGGGTTTAGCAATAGTATTTAGGGTTTAACATTAGGGTTTAGCTTCAGCTATAGCTTTAGGGTTTAGCATTAAGGGTTTAGATTTAGGGTTTAGCTTTAACTTTAGGGTCTAGCATTAAGGTTTAACATTAGGGTTTAGCTTTAGGGTTTAAAATAAGGGTTGAGCTTTAGGGTTTAGCATTAAGGTTTAACTTTAGAGTTTAGGGTTTATAACACTTAATTTTTAATTTTAAACATGTAGGAACATATATGTATATTTAATAATATACACATGTGTATAGTTAAAAGATTAACAATATATACATGTGTATAAATCCAAAAAAAAAAAAACTTAAAGAAAAGCTCTGATTTTTCCAAAAAAAAAATTGCATTTTTTTTCACCTTTTTTTTTTTTTGCATTTTTTGCATTTTTTGCTTAGGGAAAATGTGTGGTCCAGATTGCTTCTCAAGTTTCTCAAATAGGGCGGATGGTTCGAAAACTAACTAAAAAAAAGCCTAAAAAACATACCCATTTCTTTTGCATACAAATTTTCACTAGTTTTTGTATATAAAAAAAAACTTTTTTTCAAAAAAAGTTTAGAAAATTTGTAGTGCACATGTGTAATAATTCACTTGTGTAGTACACATACACATGTGCACTACAAAAAAAAAATTTGATTTTTTTATATACCTAAAATAGCGAAAATTGGTATACAAAAAAAATTGGGTACGTTTTTTAGGTTTTTTTAGTTAGTTTTCGAGTTTTCGCGTTAACTAGTGGTTTTCATTTGAACTTTCCCCTATATATATATAGGATTAGTTTAGCGTACAAGAGCCCTTATACATTACGTACGCGATCATCTCAGCCGTCAGATACATGCGATTTCATCAAAAATTACCACATGCGAAATTGTTACAAAAAACCAACATGTGATTTCGTCAAAATTATCACATGCGAAATTGTTACAAAAAACCAACATGCGATTTCATCAAAATTATCACATGCGATTTCATCCATGCTATTTTATACATGCGATTTCACATCGTGTACGTAGCGTACGTTAAGCCATTTTGTACAATACATTTTTTCTATATATATAAATATATAGGGGATGGTTCAAATGAAAACCACTTTTATTGTGAAAACTCGAAAACTAACTAAAAAAAGCCTTAAAAAACACACAAAATTTTTTTTTCAATTTTTTTTTATAAATTTCGCTGGTTTTTATATATGAAAAAAAAAAACAATTTCAAAAAAAAAAAAAAAAAATTTTTTTTGGTTGTACTGCACATGTGTAGTACACTAATACGGAAAGCCTAAACCACTTAACCCACCCCCCACCGACACCCCCCAAAAACCTAAACCCCCCCACCCCCACCCCCAAAAAACCTAAATTCACCCTCCCACCAAAAGCCTAACCCCCCACCCCCCAAAAACCTAAACCCCCCACCCTCCCGAAAACCTAAAACTAAACCCTAAACATAAACCCGAAAAAAACCTAAACCCCCCACCCCCACCCCCCAAACACCTAAACCCCCCTCCCCCCCACACCCAAAAAGTTAATCCTAATCCTAAACCTCCAAAAAAAACTAACCCTAAAAGCTAAACTAGACTCAAAAAGCTAATTTTAAGCATGTAATGCAATTGTAGTACATGTTATATTGCACATGTGCACTACTATAATAATAGTATTGAAAACAAGACGACACCATAAATATTTTTTTATGTCATAAAAATATGTTCGAATATACTTGAATGAAAGATACAAAAATTTGTGATCTTATGGTGCCATTTTTGTTTTAAAATGATAACGTATGGAGAAATGGGAAATGTTTGAAAAGTTATATATTTTTTTTCCAATTTTACCCCTCCTTCATTAAAAGTCTCCCCCCTCCTTTTTAGTGGTTTTTAATTAGTTTTCGAGTTTTCACAATAACTAATGGTTTTCATTTGAACATTTCCCTATATATATATATAAATATAAATATATATATATATATAGGGAGGGGCTCATGCGAGAACTCCATTTATTGTGAGAACCATGAGAACCAATGTGAACACAACCTAAAATAGCTAAAAAAAACCTAAAAAAAACTAAGCCCCTCCCCCCCAAAGCTAAATGCTAAAAACTAAACCCTAAAAAAAACCTAAAAAAAACCTAACCCCCCCCCCCCCCCAAAACCTAAACCCCCCTCCCTCACCCCCCAAAAACCTAAACCCCCCTTCCTCACCCCCCAAAAACCTAAACCCCCCCATCCCCCCCCCCCCCCAAGCTAAAATACTAAAAACTAAACCCTCAAAAAACCTAAAAAAATCTAAAAAAAATAAAAAAAAAATCTATAATTTTTTTTGATTTTTTTATGTTAAAATCGCTACTATTCGAATCCAAAAAAAAAAATTTTTTTTTAAAAATTTTTTTTTTTTTTGCTTCGAAAAGTAGCGATTTTAACATAAAAAATATTAAAAAAATCAAAAAAACATTTATGTGTGATTTTTAGCTATTTTTAGGCATTTTTGGTTGTGTTCACATTGGTTCTCGCGGTTCTCGCAATAAGAGGTGGTTCTCGCATGATCTTCTCCCTATATATATATATATATATATATAGGGAGGGGCTCATGCGAGAACCACCCTTATTGTGAGAACCTTGAGAACCAATGTGAACACAACCTAAAATAGCTAAAAAAACCTAACCCCCCCCCCAAGCTAAAAAAAACCTAACCCCACCCCCCCCCCCCCCAAAAAAAAAAACCTAAACCCCCCTCCCCCACCCCCCAAAAACCTAAACCCCCCACCCCCCCAAGCTAAAATGCTAAAAACTAAACCCCCCAAAAACCTAAAAAAATCTAAAAAAAATCTAAAAAAATAAAAAAAAAATCCAAAAAATATTTTTTGATTTTTTTAATATTTTTAGGTTAAAATCGCTACTTTTAGAAGCCAAAAAAAAAAATTTAAAAAAAAAATTTTTTTTTTTTTTGGTGCGAAAAGTAGCGATTTTAACCTAAAAAATATTAAAAAAATCAAAAAAAATTTTTTTGTGTGATTTTTAGCTATTTTTAGACATTTTTGGTGTGTTCACATTGGTTCTCGCGGTTCTCGCAATAAGAGGTGGTTCTCGCATGATCTTCTCCCTATATATATATGGTGAGGTTCGGCTACAAAGTCTATTTTTCCTACAAAGTGTACGAAGTCATAAAACACCATAATTTCAGCCATAAAACACACTTAAAACCCACAAATAACAGAGTGAAGATCTCTAAAACACAATATCCAAACCTTAAAATTCCATAAAAACTTCAAACACACCATCGTAGAACTATGAATATAAAACACAACATGATAATCAACATAAAGCACATTAGTATTAGTCATTCGATAATCAAAGCCTTATCATCCAAAACACAACACAATACAAAACCCACAAATATGGTGTTTTAGTAATATTCACTTTGTTATTTATGGGTTTTGAGTGTGTTTTATGGCTGAAATTGTGTTGTTTTATGACTTTTTACACTTTGTAGGAAAAATGGATTTTGTAACCATCTCCCACTCTATATATATATATATATATATATAGAGAGAGAGAGAGAGAGAAAGAGAGTGGGAGTTGGCTAGAAAGCCTAAGGGTCTGTTTGGTATGGGGTAATGGAATAGATGAGAGAATGGAATGGACGAGGTAATGGAATGGACAACGGAAAGAAATGGATCATTCCATTCCATTGTGATGTTTGGTTACTCATACGTGAATAGAATGAATCATTAATTTATACAATTTGATAAACAAAAAAAGATGAAGTAACGAAACACAACTGTATTAAAAACGACAAAAATATAATTGCCTCAATAATAATAATAATATATTAATGATAAAAAAAATTAATAATAGATTTTTGATATATATTAATATTAGTATGAATATTAATAAATATAAATATAATAATAATAATAATAATAATAACAACAACAACAACCACAACATATTTCTTTCCATTCCTTGAAGGAATGGAAAAAAAAACACCTACATACCAATGAATGAAAATTATTATATTTGGAAGGAGTTACATTCCTTTGGAATGCTCCATTCCATTACCACATGATAACCAAACATGTTTCTTTTCTTTCCATTAGAATAATCCATTCCATTCCACCTTCCATTCCTTCATACCAAACGCTACCTAAGTTTCCTAGAAAGTCTAGGAAACAATAGGAAGGTGACATGTGGCATGGAGGGTTTTTAATAATAAGGGCCATTTGTGTAATTTGAATATTATTTTAATTATGGATTATATTATTAGGATAACTAACTTACTAGAAAATTATGGAAACTAAATATCCCATTAATTCAAATCGACAGTTTTAATTTAAATTATACAATCCATACAACATATTCATAGGGAATTCGTAAATCTGGTCTTTCACAACATCTTTACCAGCAATGATTTTTGCTGGAGGATTTCTTGATTTCTTGACATTGTGTTTTACCAGCAAACAGACTAATACCATTGAGTATTAAACTTGATTTTTTGTTTGATTTGCTAGAGGATTTCTTGACATTGTGTTTTACCAGCAAACAGACTAATACCATTGAGTACAAAACTTGATTTATTGTTTGATTTTGCTGGAGGATTTCTTGACATTTACTAGCAAACATGTAACACCCCAAAAATGGGTTTGGTAATTTAAACCCGGTTAATATAAAGGAACGGGTAAAAAAATACCGTTAGGGGTAAAAGTGAACCCGTAAATAAATATCAACTAGGAAATTATGTTAAGACATTAAAGTATGCAAATGGATACTTAACCATATATATTTAAGACTTAATACTTGAGGGACCAAATGTGCATAAGTTGAAAGTGGAATAATGAAAGTTAAAATATCTAAACACAACACATACATCAGACGTATGTGTGTGTGTGTTCGACATAGGTGAAGCAAGAAGAACAAAACCCTAATTACTACTAATCCATCAAATTAGAAGAGAAATTGAAGTGTAAATCGATGCATGTATCCAGATTTATGATCCTCTAAGTGTGCTCAACATCAAGTAAGTTGAATTTTATGCTTTAGTGATGTTTAATGATATGGGTTATGTGTAATCCATGGATGTATTGCGAAATTAAGCATGAATGTTAGTTAATTTCAACATAAGGAAGTCGTAATGTGCTTGATTTTGACTATATTGATGGTTTGATAAGAAACCCATTTGAAATTGTGAGGATATGATTAGTGATGATGATGTATGTGTTAATTCTTGATATAGTTTGATGAGTAAGGTTAATATATGCATAATGATGTCATAATAATCTGAATATTTGAAGAATTCATGTGTTGGTGATGTTTTGCCATGACTTTAGAAAAGATTTTGTAGAGATGTGCTTAATAGGCTTGTACATTTCGCTAGATAAGTAGTATGCACATAAGGTGTTCGATGAAATGCTTGAGCTGAATTGATTATGTATGAATATGAAGAACTTTAGATTTAAAAGATCTAATAATGGCGTGGAATATGGATATGAGTAATGAGCGTTAGAGTGAATGATGTGAATGCGTGTAAATGATGTATAATGTAAAAACTAAATGCAAATGTGATACACCCTTTAGGGTCGAAGAAAGGAGGAGAATCAAGTCAAGCGAAAGCATTAGGAGCGCACGACTCCGGTAAGTTCTTATGAACTTCGTTTAATCTACCAGTAAGTTTATGAATGATATTAATGATATTATGAATTCCTAAAATTTTCCGTTGTAGATTAAAATTGATTAGATGCAAGAAATTATACTTGAAAAAGGTTTTAAAAATTGATGTTGTAGCGAATATGAACCAACCCGTATAAATGGGTTGAAATGATTAGTGGAATGATTCTCATAATGTTTATATATTGACTTGTTCATAACGGGTCAAATAATGTAAGCGAACTCCGAACTTACCCTTTTGTTTGTTAATGTATTTATGATATATGGTAACGATTGAAGGTAACGTAAGAAGATATGAATCGTTGTTATTACTAAGTTAAGTTTTAGTGGAAATGGGTCGGAAGTGGTTAATAAAGAGAATTGATTAAGTTTGGGTAATAAAGGGAATGTACATAATGGATTATGCATAAAGATGAGTTATGTGTGTTCGAGGTCATGTTCATATGAAAAGCCGCTAATGATACTAATCGTTTTCTATTGAGAATTAACGTGAAGCATAGGCAGGCTAACAATGGAAGTAAAGGTTGACTCTGCAATTCGATGCGAGTGGTCGAACGGATGGATGAAGGAGCTAATATAAGAGAAAGCATGATATGTGGACGCTTTATTATGCATGTGTTAATGTTTTTTTTGTATTATGTTACCGGTTACTAATGTTGAGGTTGAATGTGATGACTGCAGGTTGTAAAGGGTTATGGAGGTTTCATCAAGAATTGCACGCGGTTGAAGATCGAGTCAAGACATGGATTGTACGTGGGTGTGTATGTGGTCACTTAATTGGATATATGTGTGTTAGTAGTTAATCAAATTTTAGAATGGGATTAATGTATTTAATTTAAGAAAGAATATCATTAAAGAAAATTTAATTATGTGTTTTCCGCTGCAAATTTTGGGTTTAAACATTTAGGGCGTTACAAAACAGACTATTACCATTGAGTATTAACTTGATTTTTTGTTTGATTTGCTGGAGGATTTCTTGACATTGTGTTTTACCAGCAAACAGACTAATACCATTGTGTTTTAATAGTTTTAATTTAAATCATACAATCCATACAATGATTTTTGCTGGAGGATTTCTTGATTTCTTGACATTGTGTTTTACCAGCAAACAGACTAATACCATTGAGTATTAAACTTGATTTTTTGTTTGATTTGCTGGAAGAATTATTGACATTGTGTTTTACCAGCAAACAGACTAATACCTTTGAGTATTAAACTTGATTTTTTGTTTGATTTGCTAGAGGATTTCTTGACATTGTGTTTTACCAGCAAACAGACTAATACCATTGAGTACAAAACTTGATTTATTGTTTGATTTTGCTGGAGGATTTCTTGACATTGTGTTTTACCAGCAAACGGACTATTACCATTGAGTATTAACTTGATTTTTTGTTTGATTTGCTGGAGGATTTCTTGACATTGTGTTTTACCAGCTAACAGACTAATACCATTGTGTTTTAATAGTTTATCATTGGATTAATTAGAGGATTTTTGTCGTTGTGTTTTATCAGTTACTGGTTTCATCACAATGTGTTTTATTAGTTACTGGTTTTAGTTAATGTGTTTTATCAGTTACTGGTTGATATGATTTTGGCATTCTTGATGCTGTGTTTTAGCAGTCAGTCGCTAGTTCATCACATTGTGTTTTATCGCTAAATCACACTACTATGAACACATCTAGATCCGATTTATCGTTATTTTTTGTATGATTTGGTGTTTTCAAATGTAAGGGATTAGAGAGAGAGAGAAAAAATTGCGACACTTTTTTAGGTGGTTATATGATTGGTAGTTATTTCCTTATTTAAAACAATTAAATGACACATTTACCCCAATCAATTAAATTAACCTATTTTAAAGACACGTATATTACAAAAATGCCATCAAAATGATCTCAACCATTAAACACACTCATCTGATGGCCCATATCGCTTCCTACACTTTCTAGGAAAAACACACTTTTTGCGGGATCCCCACTATATATATATATATATATATATATATATATATATATATATATATATATATATATATATATATATATATATAATAGACTCGTTTAGGTTGCATGCCAACTCGTGACCGATAATTGAAACTCAGGCTCGGGCTCATTTACTGAAAAAGCTTGTTTTTATGCTCGCGCTCAGGCTTGTTTATGCTCGGCTCGTTTCGAGCAGATCTCGAGTAGCTCACGAGTAGCTTAGCTCGTTTACAACTCTATTTGGAACCGATTGTTGGGCCACCAAGAAGACACAAGCACAAAAGATGGACGTAGTAGATATAACGATGTTGAGATGGATGTCTAAGCTCACAAAGATGGACCAAGTAAGAAACGAGGTTTTTTCGAGAGAAATTTTGGGTAGCGTGTATCTCAAATAAGATAAGGGAGGGGAGTTTAAGATGCTTTGACATGTGAAGATGAGACAGAGAATGACACTAGTGAGAGGAGCGGGGGCATACCCAAAGTAACATAGGATAAGCAGATTAAGCATGATTTGCTAGACTTGCACCTCTCTGGGAACATGATAGCGGATAAGAGTTCTTAGAGACGCCATGTTAGAGTTAAACAGGTACCTTGGTAGGCGTAAGTGTTTGTTTTGCCTGTGTATCTGCTCTACCTTTTGTAGCTACTATACGTTTAGTTTGGCTGGGAAACGATATGGAAGGTGGTTAAACTCATTTTTGAAATTAAGCCCCACCACGTTGTGCAATTTCAGAATCAATTATTGACGTGGCGGAGCTTGACCAAAAGTTTCGAGGGGGCGTAAAGTGATAGGACCCAAATTTTTTTTCCAATCGTTATGTTTCGGGTCGGGTCGGGTCGAGTTGGCTATACCATTCAAGTCGGGTCAAATAATAATAGTTCCAAATAAAACAAAGTGTATATTTACCAAACAACCCATCATTTATATACAAAGTTTTTAAATATTTATGATATACAATTTAGGAAAAATAATCAGGGGACGATCCTATATAATTTTAAATTTTTTGGACGAAAAATCGGAACTTATACACTACTAATCGAAACATTGGGGTGGACGGGTGAACCCCCGGGCACCCACTATACTTTCGCGAGTGATTATTGTGAGCCCATCCTTCTCACTAGAGTTGCTAAAAACATTACATGTTGCACCGATACAAATGTACAAAGCAGATAACGAGTAAACGGGTCAAGTATGTCTAAATTTTATTCATCTAAATCAGTGGCGGAACTAGAACATAAATTCAGGGGTATCCCAAAAAAAATTTTTTTTACAGTGCAATCATACAATATTAAAAAAAACGACAATAAATAAATAAAGTAAAAAAATTACCTAATAGATTTGTCCTCTTCTTTTTTTCATAGCTTGAAATCGTTCCATCACATCGTCGTCCTTAACTTCACAAAAAAAATCCTTTTCGACCGCACAAACCATAGCATTGTTCAAATATTCTTGGCCCATTCGATTGCGTAAATCCGTCTTGACAAACTTCAATTTCGAAAAACATCTTTCAACGGTTGCCGTTGCAACCGGTACAAGCAAAGCTAACTTAACTACCCGATAAACTAAAGGACAAGAAATATGCGTTCCCGTTTCAACCATAAGACGCGCAAGATCACTTATTCCATTCAAGTTGTCAAAGTTATCATCATCGCTTATTGTGTGACGAAATGACTCAATATCACCCAAAAGAGTCCCTATTTCTTGTGTAGTAAAATCATCCGGGTACATCTTAGCAAACGCCAATATCTTCGATGGGTCAAACTTAGAAAAACCGTTAGAAGGATTTAAACCCGACATATTTTTTATCAAAGTAGTTGTTACCTCACTAAATCGACTTCCTAATTCTTGAATTTGCATGTCTAAAACCTCATTAAAAATGTCAACCTCAAAATGATGTCGATTTGTAATGACATTCTTTCGGTTTCTTGGGTTACCATAACTTTCCGACATGTCCAACATTGCAATGTTGTATTTTTGACAAAAGGAAGTCACTTTTTCCAACATCGGCTCAAACCCATTTTGTCTTAAAGCATTTAATGCTCGTTTTGTACCATTTATCAAGTTGGCCGCTTCTAATAAATCTTTACCTTTTTGTTGAAGGTGTTTTGAAAGAGCATTTGTGTAACTTAATATATCTCCCATCAAATGCATATAAAAAACAAACTCGAGTTTTTTAAAATACGATAGAATACCTTTTGCATTTGTTCGTTGTTGACTGCAATCTCCATCTTCTTTAACATATTGGAGTACGGTCACAACTTCCGGAAACAATCTAAGCAAACTGATGATGGTTCTATGATGTGAACCCCATCACGTATCACCGGGTCGTGCTAGGGAAACCTCTTGGTTTAATCCTTTACCCGTTTTAATTTCACCTTCAAGTAATTCTTTTTCCACTCTAGCCTTTTTTTTCCTCCCTTAACATATCTTTTCGTTTGCAAGAAGCTGAAACCGTAGTGACAACCATGGAAAGGAACTCATAGAAAGTTTTGACACCGCTATGTTTTTTTGCAACAGCCACAATAACCAACTGAAGTTGATGAGCAAAACAATGGATGTAATGTGCTGACGGGTTATCTTTCAAAATCAACGCTTTTAACCCATTAAATTCTCCCCGCATGTTGCTTGCACCATCATAACCTTGCCCTCTCACCTAAAACAAAAAAGAATTATAACATAAAAAATAATGATTATTACAATAATGTAAAGAATCTATGAATTTTATTACTTACTTGCTTTATGCTTAACTGGTTGCTTGCTAATAAATCATCAATGGCTTCTTTAAGAGTTATAGAAGTCGTGTCTTTCACATGAACAATTCCGATTAAACTCTCTCTAACAGCCCCAAGTTTATCAACAAATCTAACAACAGCAGCCATTTGCTCCTTTAAAGAAACATCACTAGCTTCATCTACCAATAACCCAAACACATCATCTTTAATTTGTGCACAAATGCTTTTTGTTACTTCCTTTGAAAAGCATTCAATAATCTCCTTTTGAATATTTGGCGATGTCAGTTTATTGTTCTTTTTTGCGTTCCCTAATGTGTACTTTCCAATTTCCGGGTGGTTAGTACTAATCAAGTTTAACACCGAAAGAAACATACCTTGAGAATTAGATTCTTCCGACTCATCATGGCCACGAAAGGGTAAAGAGTTTTCTAAACAAAATCTAGCACTCATAACGGAACCAAGTAATCGATAATAGTGCCGATTATCGAAACATTATCAATCATCATTCATCAAACTAACAAGTAACAATTTTCAGTCAAATCAAACAATATGTTCGAAAATATAAATCGAAACAAACCTGTTGTTATTCGAAAATCGAAATCGAAATCGAAACAAGGCTGCAGTCGGACTGTCGATTGTTCTGTGTTCGTAACTTCGTATAATCGTAAATCACTAAATCGTATGATCTGATTCTGTTCTGTTGCGTGTTGCCAATGCCGTGTTCCTCTCTGATCGTAATCGTAAGTCTGACGTTTGATATGCCGCCCAAAATAATCAGCTGGACTTTGGGCTATTATTACTTAATTGGGCATTTGGGCTCATGAGCCAAGTGGGCTAATAATCCTAATATAATGGTCTGCATTTGAATCTTACCGAATATAATGGTCTGCACTTAAAGCCTCTAATATAATGGTTTATTATTTTGTAAACACTAGAACTACTAGGCTTATTATTTTGTAAAAAATTTTTTGAGGGGTGTCCTCGTACTTGTTCAGGGGTGTCCTATGTATAAAAATCGAAATTTTTTTTTTTTTTTACCCTTCTAGTAAAAAGTTGAGCCGTAGCCCGGGCTCCGCCCGACAAGCCTTAGGGTCCGCCCCTGATCTAAATAGAAGATCGACTTTATTATGTTTATGGGCTAATTTTGTCCAACCAAATTCACACATACTTAGTCATGAACTGCCATTATTGCTGGTCCACAGAGAACCAGCTACAGCTATGAGTTACTCATTTACCAAATTAAATGCAAACATCAAGGTTCTGATCCAAGTATTTAGTTTAAACCCTACGACCTATGGTCTAAATATTTCAAAAATCGTTTAGACTATGGGATATGGGGCTTGGGTTGGGGCGTGGGTTGGGGGAAAACACCCAAGCCACTACCCCGGGTGGGCTTGGGTTGGGGCGTGGCCCTTGGGGCATGGGTTTGAAGCCGGGCGTGGGGCGGTCTTAAGATCCGATGTGGCGGCCATCTATTCGCTTTGCCCCGCCATGTCATAGCAGGTTTGAATTTTAAATTCCAACCGTTTGGCCAAGCCAAGCGGTCACCCCAACCCCTAACATCCCCTATAAATGTAACCCCAAACCCCACTGGCTACCCCATCCCAAACCGTCGCTATCCACCGCTACCCCACCTGCTACCCACTTGATCCCACGAACCCGTTACCCCAACCCGAAGAAGATGGCATCTTGGACCCACGAGGAAGAATTGGCTCTCATGAAGGGGCGGCAACCCGGCCAAACACGATATTGGCCGGAAGCATTCGCAAGCTACCGACATAACGTCGGACACGACCGCCACAACCTCAACGCGTGCCAACATAAAAGGCGCGAGCTACGGCCCAAGCTCGATCATTTCAAGGCTTACTACGAAGTCGTTCCGAGCGGCGAGTTAAGCCACGAGGACCGGGTGGCGGTGGCGAACATTGAGTTTCGAGGGAAGGAGCGAAAGACGTTCGACAAGATCGCCCTTTTTGAAATTTACCTAACGCTCTAGGTTTTTTATTTTGTAATTTTTAGGAATTATGTAATTTTTAGGATTATGTAATTTTTAAAAATTTAATAAAATTTTAGGTTTTTTTTTTATAAATGTTGTGTGAATTTTTTAAATTTTTTGTAATAATCTGCCAACCCAAGCGGTGCACCCACGCCCCGCCATACTCCACGGACACGTCACTAGGCGGTGGGGGGGGCTCCAACTCCACGTGTCAACACTCATGCCCCCAACCCAAGCCCCACCATACCCCACAGTCTTATACCATCCAAACCGAGCTAAATATCGACTAGTTGGACCATGTTAGGCTGGAGGGTGTGGGGGCGCCACCCAACCCAGCTAGCACTCTATAGCGCCCAAGGGCGCCATCGGACCACACCCCCGGTGCTATGCCGGGGCGCTATTGATCGTTCGCCACCATGATAACGGACTGAAATCGCGTGGAACGAGGAGGAATGGTCAAATTTGACCGTTGTCAAACGGTCCAATATTAAAAAAAAATTCTTATTTTATTATATATATAACCTATTCTAAAATTTCTTATTTCTTTGGTAAAAATTTCTTTAAAATTTCTTATTTCTTTGGTAAAAAGTCTTTCGTGTCCAGATGACGAAAAAAGATTGTATTTCAAGAAAAAACAAGAGTCAGCAAGAAAAGATATCGAGCGGGCTTTCGGTGTGTTAAAGAAAAGATGGTCTATCATCACGCAGCCGTCGAGGATACTTGAAAAAAGTAAAATGAGAAACGTCATGTATACGTGTATCATTTTGCATAACATGATATTGGAGGACTCGGGTAGAGCGTTTTATGGAGAAAGTGTTGGGATTGAACCCTACAGAGGAATAGATGATGTAAAGCCAAAACTGGTTCAGAACAGTGGATTCTACATAAGCAGTGGTTTGCACTAGACTTTCCTCTTAAAAGTGATTCTAACAACTGATGTCTTCTATCAACTGTTCTACTACAACAACTGTTGTCTAAAACAATTGATGTCCATCCAAAGACTATTGAAGACTAAGTACTGATGGTCAATCTACTGCCTTGACTCAAGTGCTGCTGAAGACCAAAGCACTGCTAGGGCTGAAGCAGTGGTATGAAGAAACAGTTGTTTAGTCTGTCTTTGTATTTTGTATTGTAATCAGCTGTTTGACAACAGTGCTTGTATTAGATCAGTGGTTGTAGGTTGTTAGGTTGTTAAGTGTCACTTTCATGGTGACGTCAGCTTAGATGCTTCAGTGGTTTGATGTGCACTATAAATAGAACATATTGCACTGTTCTATTCAAGGAGTTTTCTCCTTCAATTCTATTATCTTGTACGATCAACCATGGAGCTCGAGCTGAGGGGGAGTTTTAGTATGTAAGCATGCATGTAATCTTTTGATTATAATCATTCGACTCTAATGAGATTCACATGTTTATTAAAACTATTGTTCCTTTTATTGTGTTTACAAAGTTTGTTTTATTTCCGCTGCATTAGATCTCTGTTTTACATTCATTCATTGTTCAATTATTACAAACAAACTCAATGATGAGGACCTCAGATCCTAAAAATTGGTATCAGAGCCTGGACAGTCAAATTCGATCTAACAATCAATTTGACATAACAGTTCAACTCAAAATTTATTGATGCTAAGGTTGATCGTATTTAGTTGAAAAACAGAGTAACGATTAATCACATCAAAGTTGATTATTCAAAAACTCTGTAAATAACCAAGATGTTATCTAATACGTTGGAGTCACGTAACACTGGAAGTATCATGAATAAAATCATTATAGATTCAGTGTTTATGTTGAATAACTATGATGATTCCATCGTGACTGTTGCTAAGGTGTCACCTCATGTCAACAAAGGTCTATGTTGAGTTAAAAGCTTTAGTGTCTTTGTTAACATTAAAAGAGGTAAATAAAACTTTAGCTACTTAATCTTATATGTTGAAAAACAGGTTGAAAAATCCTTCACAATGATCAAATCAATTTTGTTGAAACGTTATAAGAAAACTAGCAGTTCTATAATATACATCAAACATAATCAGGGATCAACTCCAAACTTTTGGTAGAAAATACCAGAGTTGTCAAAAGGAGGAGAAATCTATTCAAATCACTTGTGATAAGAGATTAGGATCCTACAAAGGTTATGTGTTGGTATTTAGAAGCCCAGATCATGAGTAATGCTAAATCTCCTAAAACATTGCTGAAAGATGATTTTGGATTAAGAACTTTTCCTCAAAAACCCTCCAGTATGTATTTCAGTATTCACCGTATCAGGGAGTTCAGGTAACAAAGGTATCACCAGTTTGATTATTAAATAAAGAGGATTAGGCCAAATTTTCAGAAACTTTTCACATGGTAATAAGGTTCACAAAGAGCCTTCAAAACCATTGTGAGCAGACAACCTTATAGTTGTAATCTTCTGACAAGATAATGGTACCAAAAAGTGGGAATGAAAATTTGATTCATAACAATGACCACTGACCATTTTCTTTATCTTGAGAATGAGGTGATTCTGATCTGATTAAAAGGTACATTGACTTTGAAAATACACCAAATCTATTTGATACTATTTTCAGAAAACCCTTACTTATTTTTCTTGTAAATGTTCTTTTTAAATAAAACAGGACATATTATTCTTCATTTTTGGAATGATATGTTTTGCACTTTTACTTGTTTTAGATAGTAAAAGCTCTTTCACCTATCAGGATGTTGAACCCTTTCATTTTTTTTGGGTGATATAACTCCTTGAAAATAGATCAAATGAAGATTGTGTTATATTCAAGTCATTTCATGAACTCGTGCTCAAAACAATAACAATGGATTGTTAACAAACTACAAATATTTTGGTTGTACATGTTATTCTCTAAAATTGTCAAAAAGATTAGAACACAAAATGTATGGTCAAAGTAAAGTATGGTAATCATCTGGGATACTCAACCACTGCCTATATCTAAAGTGTTATAAGCAAGGGCTGGGCATGTGGAAAACCTTCATTAAATTTCCTGAGAATTCTGATATTTTGATAATACTGATAAACTTGTAACTAAAATTTGCCTGTCAAGTATTTGATATTGCAGGAAATTCAAAATCTCCATCAACAGATGTTGATATGATATTGTGTTCTCACGAGTCAAAATCATGTCTTTCATTTGAGCAGCAGCCGTTCAAAGCAGTTGTAAAAGCTCATCCACTGATAAATAAACAGTGTTTAACCAAAGTAGCCTTCTAATTGTTACCACCACTCCACCCCAAACCATTGTTTGATAAACTCCATCAAAAATGGATAAAAATCACCAGTATGTCAAACCCACATTTTATGTACTTTCACCTTCATCTCAAACAGCTGTTGGATCATCAATAATCACCAACAGATGTTAGCTCAGGTGATTCACATCTGCAGCCTCACATTTTGAACATCAGCTCCTTTTTAAACTTCATCCATTTTACCAAACCTTGACAACATCAATTGAAAAGGGATTCTCATATAAAGTTTATCCCAAAGCTTTTGTCCTCTTCTTGATTTTCTACCATTCCATCAACTTGTCATGTACCATTGGGGCACTAAAAGACAGAAAGTTGGGTGTTTGTCATGATAAGAGGAGCTTCAACAGTTCACGGAAAACAAGTTTAAAACTCGTTCCACCACCAAAAGATGAGAATTAAAAAAAAAGTGGACCCTCAAAAACTCAGCATATGTTGAGAGCATGTTTGTCAAAGAACCATCATGCTCAGAAGGTCATAACATCAAGAGTGTGGACGTTTACAACAAGGGGATATCAATTTCTAGACAATATGTCTAGAATATTTGATTAAGCACAAGCAGTTGTTACACAACAACTGTTAGAAGAATACTATGATACTGCTGCAAGCTGAAAAGTCCAATTGTCTGTCATTTCAGTATATGTTATTGGATCTTGATATAATTGCTAAAAGACTTCTTTTATGCAGGACACTCAATGTAAGGACTTACAAAAATGTCCCAAAAAACGACCCGTAGGTGAAAATCCGGACCCCTGAAACCCTAATGTGCATAAAAAACCAAGAAAACAAGAAATTTGAGTTTCAGGCGGGTCGTGTAAACGGTAAGCTTATGCTTATGCGGGCTGCGTCAACTTAATGTTGACCAGATAAGCATGCCGGGCCAGGTGTCTCACACGTTGCAACCCTACTCGTGACACCCCAGCCCTACACGTAGACTAGGGCCCATCGTGGGCCGCGTAAAGCTTAAGTGTGGGTTTACGCAGGCCGCGTAAAACCCAAAAACCAGCTATAAATAGCTTGTGCATGGGGCTTTCATACTGTGTCGAAAATTTTGATAAAAAAACGAAGTTTACTGCTTCAAATCGTAAATTAACAGTAGTAGAACGCTGCTACGCTACAGGGTATTAACTCGATCACTGCTATGATTAAATGTCCGATGGATTGAAACCAATCCGATGGATGTTTAAGTGCTGCTCAAACTCGGGCTATACTTTGTCATTCGTCGTAAATTCGATGGATGTTTAAGTATTGCACTTTGTCATTCGTCTTGAGGGTTTTAATCTCGTGAGTTATCGTAAATGTTGCATCTGACCTAGTTCGTATGCATTGTCATTTAATTTAGGTTATCAGGCTTATCAGTAGGCTAAACTCTGCCCGTCTAAACTTGCAATGTGAGTCATTCTCTTTTTATCAACTGTTTTACAATACCTCAAATTATTTTCAAAAAGTTATAATTACAGGGATTAAGTCTTGGTTATCTTGAATCACTGGCTAGTGGGGTATTGTGCACATTACTAATTTCTCACGGTTAGGTTCATCAAACTAACAGTGATAATCATCACTACTTGGGTGAAAGGACCCAATAGTGGTATGACCATCGTCACCAGGGTGTGACACGACGCCAGATAAAAATAAGATAGTAGCCATTGTAATCGCTCTTATGTTGTAATTTATAACTAATGTGTCATTTTATGTAAACTGAGTGACTCACCAGTATTTCCCCGCTGATAAAATATTTTTAAAACATGTTTCATGCGACTTGCTGTGAATCAAGAAAAAGTGCTACGGAGCACTAACCAGCTTGAAGATGTGGCTCAATAAAATGAATAAACATGTTTTGTAAACCAGGGAATTTCCTTGTGAAATTCCTCTATTGTAAATTACGGGGTTTATCCCAAATAATGAAATAAAATAATTGGGCAGTTTCAAGTTTTAAAAGATCCTGTTAAACTTCCGCTGTCAACTCAATAATAATAAATACCACGGGTTTTCAGTCCTGCGGCTCCTGGACCGGGTCACACCGGGACGGGGGCCGTGACAGAAAAAGGTGGTACCAGAGCCACTGATTTAAGCCAATTAAGTATTCAGAAATACTTAATTTTTTTTTTTCTGATTGCCCTTCTGTGATTTTATTAAAATCTAATTTACAAAATTTTAACTTAGAATTTTGTGTGTTTCTTCATGTATACTAACAGCATGAATGAACTATCAGAAGCACTTCAAAATTTTACTATCCATACCACAGATATGGATACCACCGGTACCTTCACTGGCTACCAGGCTGATACTGAAGAACCAATGGTATTCCAAGCCCAACCTCAAGAAAAACCTAAGCCGAAAACGAAAAGAAGACTTGTAGGCTGGAGGCGTGTGCGTAGGAAGAAACCAGCAACACAGAAAGTTATAAAGACCGAGGATCCGAAGGATAAAGGCAAAGGAATAGAGATCGGAGAAAGTTCAGAGCAAGCCCAGGAAATGCCACCCTGGGAGGAGCTGGATCGCCAACTGGCAAATAACGACCTCATCGGACCTGCCGATGAAAACCTCTTCGATTACCTAGCGGAAGCACAACTTCCAGTCAGTCTGGAACCTGCTATCCCAGATCCTATTATCCACCCCCGACCTCTAGGAGAGCTGGAAGAATGGTGGACCACTGACTGACAATTTCAAAATCTCCTGAATAACCCTAATACCTTTTTCCCTCAGTTTGACCCTGATCCTGCACCATACCTACCTATGAGCTCTGAGAATTTGGCTGAACTCCGTCACTATGGCGAGGAGCTGATTGATGCAGGAAACCGAATTAGGGATGTGGGAGAAAGAATCTCATGGAAATACGACGAGAGGGAACGTCGTTTCTGAGATGCCAGCTGACTGTGGTTGTGTGATTGTGGGAGTATATGTTTAATAATAATATAAGAATATAATCATATAAAAATAACTAAAAATAAAACTTTTGTAATATATTTAGTGTGTACGGATGCATACTACAATATATAAAAATGGACGTCGCAAGGTCGACAATTTTGGCTATACGTGTTGACATGCTTCTGTGTGATTATTTTATTCTGAATAATTATTAAATTTATGCCAATAATTTACATATTTACATATTGATAATTATCAGATGGAACACGCTGACAATGAACCAGTTAACGAAGTTAACCAGTCTGAAAAAAACCATGAAGATCAGTTTCTTAATAGGAAAGATATAGAAAATATCGTTGCCCAGGGAATAGCAAATGTTATTCCAGCAATCCTTGCTGCTGCCCGAAATCCAGTTGAACCTCAACCAATTATTCCCAGCAAATGTACTCACGGCGACAACTTCATTAATAGTGTCAATGGAGGTGGCAACAATAACAATAACAATAATGATGATGTGATGCAAGCCCCACTTCCTGAGAAAATGAAAACTGCAACGCTTGGTTGCACTTACAAGGAATTTCTTGCCTAAGTTACTGACCTAGTTTCGTATGCATTGTTGTTTAAATTAGGTTACAAGGCTAAATCAGTAGGCTAAACTCTGCCCGTATAAACCTGCAATGTGAGTCATTCTCTTTTTATCAACTATTTTAGTCAAATCTCAAAGTGTTTTCAAAAGTTATAATTACAGGGATTAAGTCGTGGTTATCTTGAATCACTAGCTAGTGGGGTATTGTGCACATTACTAATCTCTCACGGTTAGGTTAACAAACCTAACAGTGATAATCATCACTACTTGGGTGAAAGGACCCAATAGTGGTATGACCATCGTCACCAGGGTGTGACACGACGCCAGATAAAAATAAGATAGTAGCCATTGTAATCGCTCTTATGCTGTAATTTATAACTATGTGTCATTTTATTGAAATCGAGTGACTCGCCAGTATTTCCCCGCTGATAAAATATTTTTAAACATGTTTCAGGTGACCTACTGTGAATCAAGGAAAAGTGCTACGGAGTACTAATTAAGCTTGAAGTGGTGGCTCAGTTAAATAAATAAACATGTTTTGTAAAACAGGGAATTTCCTCGTGAAATTCCTCTATTGTAAATTACGGGGTTTTGTCCCAAATTATGAAATAAAATAAATGGGCATTTTCAAGTTTTTAAAGATCCTGTTAAAACTTCCGCTGTCAACTCAAATAATAAATACCACGGGTTTCTGTCCCGCGGCTCCTGGACCGGGTGACACCGGGACGGGGGCCGTGACAGAAAAAATGGTATCAGAGCCACTGATTTAAGCCAATTAAGTATTTAGAAATACTTATTTCCTCAAATTGCCACTCTGTGAATCTGTGAAAATTTAACTTGCAATTGTGTGTTTTCTCTGTATCTGCTAAACAGCATGAATGAGTTGTCTGAAGCTCTTCAGAATCTCAATATCCATTCTGTTGGTATGGAAGTTTCCAGAGACTTTTCCGATTATCTGGCCGACACTGAAGAACCCATGGAA
Organism: Helianthus tuberosus; assembly: GCA_030545235.1. Classification (NCBI taxonomy): domain Eukaryota; kingdom Viridiplantae; phylum Streptophyta; class Magnoliopsida; order Asterales; family Asteraceae; genus Helianthus; species Helianthus tuberosus. The sequence continues at coordinate 14,454,618 of CM060434.1, read as the reverse complement.
TTCCAGGCTCAAGCCCAGGAGAAACCCAAGATGAAAAAGAGAAGGAGAATCGTAGGCTGGAGACGCGTACGGAGGAAGAAGCCAGCTGCACAAAGGATTAAAAGGACTGAGGATCCCAAGGATAAAGGCAAAGGAAAGGAGATCGGGGAAAGTTCAGGGCAAGCCCAGGAAATGCCACCCTGGGAAGAGCTTGATCGTAAACTGGCAAATTGTGACCTCATTGGACCTGCCAATGAAGACCTCTTCAATTACCCAATTGAATCACAACTTCCAGTTAATTTGGAACCTGCTATCCCAGACCCCATTGTCAGCCACCAACTTCTACCAGGAGAGCTGGAAGAATGGTGGACAAGTGATTGGCAATTTCAGAATCTTTTGAATAACCCTAATACCTTTTTCCCACAGTTTGACCCAGAGCCTGCACCAAACCCACCTATGAGCACTGAGAACTTGGCTGAACTCCGCCATTATGGCGAGGAGCTGGTGGACGTAGGAAATAGAATCCGGGAAGTGGGGGAGAGGATATCTTGGAAATACGACGAGAGGGAACGCCGTTTCTGAAGTGCCAGCTGACGGGGATCATATGTGGTTGTGTGTTTAATAAATAAAATAATAATAAATATTAATAAAAATATAATCATATAAAATAACTTAAAATAAAACTTTTGTAATATAACTGGTGTGTATGGATGCATACTAATATATAAAAAGATCAACGTCGCAAAGTCGACGATTTTGGCTATACATGTTGACATGATTATGTGTGATTGTTTTATTGTAACTAATTATTATTTATTTTCTTTTGTGCCAATAATTTATACATTTAAATATTGAAAATTATCAGATGGAACACGCCGTCAATGAGCCAGTTAATGAAGTTAACCAATCTGAGCAAAACAATGAGGATCACTTTCTTAATAGGCAAGATATAGAAAACATTGTTGCTCAAGGAATAGCCAATGCTATTCCAGCAATCTTTGCTGCTGCCCGAAATCCAGTTGAACCTCAACCAATTATTCCCAGTAAACGTACTCGCAACGACAATTTCAGTAATAGTGTAAATGGAGGCGGCAACAACAATAATAACGATAATGATGGGATGCAAGCCCCATTCCTTAAGAAAATGAAAGCTGCAACACCTGGTTGCACTTACAAGGAATTTCTTGCCTGTAAACCAATCGAATTTGTAGGCAATGAAGGGGCAACTGCCGCACTGCGTTGGTTAGAGAAAACCGAAGCAATAATTAAAATAAGTAAATGTGTCGTGGAAGACAAGTTTATGTACGCGTCGCATCTTTTTAAAGAAGGGGCACTCGAATGGTGGAACACCGTACTACAAGCTAAGGGAAGTGATGTGGCATATGCCATGAATTGGGCAGAATTTAAGAGTCTAGTAGAAAAAAAAATTATGTCCCGAATATGAAAAGGAACAAATGACAAATAAGTTCCTAAACCACCGGATGATGGATGTAGACTGTCGAGGGTATACTTCGACATTCTTCGAGTATGCTAGAGTTGTGCCAACTCTGGCTTCGCCAGAACCGGTACTTATTTCTCACTATATTTGGGGTTTGATTGGCGAAATCCGTGATATCGTTAAAGCTGCGAGACCTCGCACAATTGACGATGCAGTGGAATTAACCAACACTTTGACAGACGGACTGGTGCGTACGCGAGAAGAAAATAGAAAGAAGGAAGTGGCCCAAAAGATTTCCCAAGGATTCCGAGTGGGTAATAGTAGTAATTTTAAGAAAAAGGGAACCGGGCAATCTTCCACTGCTCCATTTTGCAGTACCTGTAAAAGAAAGCATTTTGGAAGATGCAAGGGGTATTGCAATTTCCACAAAATTCCAGGGCATCAAGAAGAAGATTGCAGAAGAAAGAAATCCACTATTTGCTTCAACTGTGGAGAAGCTGGACATTTTAGACCAGACTGCCCTAAACTGGTCAAACCAGCTGATAACAAAGCCAAACCTACAGAAGGAACTACTAAGAAAAACGCAAGAGCCTTCCAGTTGACTACCCAGGAAGCAGAGCTAATCCCAGATGTAATAGCTGGTACGTTCCTAGTTCACGACGTTTATGCAAAAGTATTATTTGACTCTGGTGCAAACCAAAGTTTTATAAATACTTCATTCTGCGAAGCTCTTAACCTACCCTTAACCAATCTTAGACAAATTTTTATGGTAGAAACCGCAGATGGTAATTCTGTTCACATAGATAAGATTTTGCAAAAAGGAAAGATAGAACTCGTAGGCCATAAATTTTCTGCAAACCTGTTACCTATGAATTTAGCCGGATTCGATGTTGTATTAGGAATGGATTGGTTAGTAGCCAACCATGCTCAAATTCTCTGTGATAAAAATTCCATAGAAATTCATACACCCACAGGAGAAATAGTAGTGATTACAGGAGATAAGCCACGTAAGCCACTGAAATTCATTTCAGTAATGAAAATGGCCCATTATTCAAGAAAACCAGGAATAGTATATATGATTTCGGTAATCATTAACACTAAGGGTAAGGAACTCAAGGAAATTCCAATAGTATCAGAATACCCGGAGGTATTCCCAGAAGAACTACCTGGATTACCACCCGATAGGGAAGTAGAATTTAGAATTTATCTAATTCCTGGAACTACACCGAAAACTAAGTCACCTTATCGGTTAGCACCCACCGAAATATTAGAGTTGAAAAAGCAGTTAGATGAATTATTAAGCAAAGGATTTATACAACCTAGTTCATCCCCTTGGGGAGCTCCAGTGTTGTTTATGAAAAAGAAAGATGGGTCGATGCGAATGCGTATCGATTATAGGGAATTGAATAAGATTATGTTTAAGAATCGATACCCATTACCTAGGATTGATGATCTTTTTGATCAACTTCAGGGAGCTAGATATTTTTCTAAGATAGATTTACGCTCCGGATACCATCAGTTGAAAGTACAAGAAGAAGACATACCTAAAACTGCTTTCAGAACTAGGTATGGTCATTACGAGTTTACAGTCATGCCCTTCGGATTAACAAATGCTCCTGCAGCATTCATGGACATGATGAATAGGATCTGTAAACCATATTTGGATAAATTTGTAATTGTTTTCATCGACGATATACTTATTTATTCCAAAAGTCAGGATGAGCATTGTGAGCACCTACGAGCACTCTTAACTTTGTTAAGAAAAGAGAAGCTTTATGCCAAATTCTCGAAGTGTGAATTTTGGCTACAAGAGGTACAATTTTTAGGACACATGGTGAATCACAAAGGTATTCACGTAGATCCCTCCAAAATAAAAGCAATCACCAAGTGGAAGGTCCTGCAATCAGCTATGGAAGTTAGAAGTTTTCTAGGATTAGCCGGATACTATAGACGATTCATTAAGGATTTTTCTAAAATAGCCATGCCATTAACTAAGCTAACCTGTAAAGCGTTGAAGTTTGAATGGGGATCTAGACAAGAAGAAGCTTTTAAGATTCTAAAGCAAAGGTTTACAAACGCCCCAATTCTTGCCTTACCAGAAGGGACAGAAGATTTTGAAGTTTATTGTGATGCTTCTAAACTAGGATTAGGATGTGTGTTGATGCAACGCAAGAAGGTAATTGCGTATGCCTCAAGGCAATTGAAAAAGCATGAGGAAAATTATACGACTCATGACTTGGAATTCGGAGCCATAATTTTTGCCCTTAAAATTTGGAGACATTATCTGTACGGAAGTAGGTTTACTGTCTATACAGATCATAAGAGTTTAAGATACATATTTGGGCAAAAGGAATTAAACATGAGACAAAGAAGATGGATGGAAATTCTAAGTGACTACGACTGTGATATTCAATATCACGAAGGAAAAACAAACGTAGTTGCAGATGCCTTAAGTCGTAAGTATCATGAGAAACAATGAGGAGTTCGTGCTCTTAGATTAAGTTTACAATTGGACTTAATGGAACAACTGAAGAATGTTCAAGAAACAGCAATCAAGGATGATGCTAAAGGAATATAGGGAAGAATAAAGGAATTAGAGCAAGGGATTGATGGAATTTGGAGATTCCACAAGAAAAGAATTTGGGTACCTAAGCAAGGAGACTTAAGAAATAAAATTTTAGAGGAGGCCCATAAATCTAGATACACCATGCATCCTGGTAATAATAAGATGTACCAAGATTTAAGGAATAACTTCTGGTGGATAGGAATGAAAAAGGACATAGCTAGATACGTTTCTAAGTGCCTAACTTGTTCGCAAGTTAAGGCAGAACACCAGAAACCCTCAGGTCTACTACAACAATTAGAAATGCCCGTATGGAAATGGGAACTAATAACCATGGATTTTGTTACTAAGTTACCCAAGACCAGAAGAGGTAATGATGCAATTTGGGTAATTGTGGATCGATTAACCAAATCAGCTCATTTTCTACCCATGAAAGAAACCTTTAGTATGGAAAGGTTAGCAAAGTTGTACGTAGACGAAGTAGTGTCATTACATGGAGTCCCACTCTCCATTGTATCAGATAGAGATAGTCGCTTAACTTCACATTTCTGGACAAGTTTCCAAGAAGCCATGGGGACACGATTAAATTTAAGTACAACCTACCATCCCCAAATAGGCGGACAAAGTGAAAGGACGATCCAAACCTTGGAAGACATGCTTAGAGCATGTGTCATAGATTTTGGGGGAAATTGGGACGACCATTTACCCTTAATCGAGTTCTCCTATAACAATAGTTATCATGCAAGCATCGAGGCTGCCCCATTTGAAGCACTGTATGGACGAAAGTGTAGAACTCCAGTTTGTTGGGCAGAAATAGGAGAAAGCCAATTATCGGGTCCTGAAATTGTGCAAGAAACCACCGACAAGATCACCCAAATCAAGGAAAGACTGAAAACGGCTCGAGATCGCCAGAAGAGTTATGCAGACAATCGACGCAAGCCACTAGAATTTCAAGTTGGACACAAGGTACTCTTGAAAGTCTCTCCTTGGAAAGGAGTAGTTCGGTTCGGTAAGAAAGGAAAGCTAAGTCCAAGGTACGTAGGACCATTCCCAGTAATCCAGCGAATAGGACCGGTTGCCTATCGCTTACAACTACCAGTAGAACTGGCTGGAGTACATGACGTGTTTCATGTATCTAACCTCAAGAAGTGTTTATCTGACGAATCCCTGGTAGTCCCTCTTCAAGACATACAGGTGAATGAAAAATTGAAGTTCGTGGAGAAACCGCTTCAAATAGAAGACAGGAAGATTAAGTTTCTCAAACACAAAAGATTGGTACGGGTCAAAGTCAAGTGGGATTCGAAAAGAGGGCCCGAATACACCTAGGAGCTGGAATCGGAGATGAAGCGAAAGTATCCTCACTTATTTCAATAAATCTCGAGGAATAGATTTTAAATAAGGTGGGGAGGATGTAAGGACCTGCAAAAATGCCCCAAAATGACCCGTAAGTGAAAACCCGGACCCCTGAAACCCAAATGTGCATGAAAAACCAAGAAAATCAGATTTTTGGTTTTCACGCGGGCCGCGTAAATCATAAGATCACATCTACGCGGGCCACGTCAACTTAAAGTTGACCGGATAAGCGTTCCGGGCCATGTGTCACACACGTGGCGGACCTACTGATGACACACTAGCCCTACACGTAGACTAGGGGCTCTCGCGGGCCGCGTAAAACTTAAAAAGTTGCTATAAGTAGATGGTGCATGGGACTTGCTTCTGTGCTTAAAAAATTCAATAAAAAAACGAAAGAAACTGCTCAAATTCGAATTTCCAAGTAGTGAAACGCTGCTACGACTACAGGGTATTAACTCGATCACTTCTCCGATATAATGTCCGATCGATTGAAACCGATCCGATGGATGTTTAAGTGCTGCCCGTAATTGAGCTATACTTTGTCATTCCTCGTGAGGGTTTTGATTTCGTGAGTTATCGTAAATGTTGTATTAAGTTACTGACCTAGTTTCGTATGCATTGCTGTTTAAATTAGGTTACAAGGCTAAATCAGTAGGCTAAACTCTGCCCGTATAAACCTGCAATGTGAGTCATTCTCTTTTTATCAACTATTTTAATCAAATCTCAAAGTGTTTTCAAAAGTTATAATTACAGGGATTAAGTCGTGGTTATCTTGAATCACTGGCTAGTGGGGTATTGTGCACATTACTAATCTCTCACGGTTAGGTTAACAAACCTAACAGTGATAATCATCACTACTTGGGTGAAAGGACCCAATAGTGGTATGACCATCGTCACCAGGTTGTGACACGGCGCCAGATGAAAATAAGATAGTAGCCATTGTAATCGCTCTTATGTTGTAATTTATAACTATGTGTCATTTTATTGAAATCGAGTGACTCGCCAGTATTTCCCCGCTGATAAAATATTTTTAAACATGTTTCAGGTGACCTACTGTGAATCAAGGAAAAGTGCTACGGAGTACTAATAAAGCTTGAAGTGGTGGCTCAGTTAAATAAATAAACATATTTTGTAAAACAGGGAATTTACTCGTGAAATTCCTCTATTGTAAATTACGTGGTTTTGTCCCAAATTATAAAATAAAATAAATGGGCATTTTCAAGTTTTTAAAGATCCTGTTAAAACTTTCGCTGTCAACTCAAATAATAAATACCACGGGTTTCTGCCCCGCGGCTCCTGGACCGGGTAACACCGGGACGGGGGCCGTGACAGAAAAAGGTGGTATCAGAGCCACTGATTTTAGCCAATTAAGTATTTAGAAATACTTAATTCCTCAAATTGCCACTCTGTGATTCTGTGAAAATTTAACTTGCAATTGTGTGTTTTCTCTGTATCTGCTAAACAACATGAATGAGTTGTCTGAAGCTCATCCACTTCAACACACACCACTCAAACACCAGCTCTCACCAAATCAATCACCACCACTTCAACTATATCACCACCCACTCAATCACCACCTGATGAAAAGCAGAAGACTTCTACTGACACATCAGTAGTTGTAATGACAACAGTGGTTGAAACACCTGTTGTTTCAATAGCTGTTAGTCAAAACATCACCACTACACTTCAAGCCATATTCACTCCAATTTAAAAGCCACCAACAAATACTCCTTCACCAAATAAAACCTACATCAGAAAAAGAAAAATTCAGGACTATGATAAAGAAATACGAGCACCTGTTCCCCTTTCATCTGTATCCTACAATGAGACTCCACCACAACCATTCATTCCATCAATTCTAGCCAAACCAATAAAAGATCCAAAAATTCTTGAAGGCTATGATCCTGCTGATATTACTCCAATAGCTGTAACTTATCAACTGGAATTGGAAGCTGTAAAGAATGAAATGAGACAATTCTACACAGAGGATGATTCTTCAAAAAGAAGATTTCCTTCTCTCATGGGCTTCAGAGATCCAGCAAACATGGATGAGTATCTAAAACTCAAAGCCAGGCAAGCTGATATGAGAGCTAGATTTGAATGCAAAGATCAAGGTGACAAAGCTATTTCTGAAAGAATGCAATTCTTGCTCACTAAGGTTAGACAAATGGAAGACTATGCAAGAGACCCGAGCAAAGAAATGTCTAATCTGCCACCTGAAGCTGACCTACAAAAGGAAATGAGAAAGGATTATCTTACATTCATTATGAAAGAAAAATTCTATCCAGCTAAAGAAGAACAGTTCAGTGAATGGCCACTCATTGCTTTAAAGCATGAGGTGAACATAATTGAGAGGATAAAAAATGATCCAGGTATGAAAAGGTCAGCACCAAACTAGAGTAAATACAAAAAGGCCATTGATGATCTTACCTTGGAGTATAAATAAAAGAAGAAAGAATTGGTTGATGCAAAGGTTGGAACTGCCAAAGCCATATCAAAATGGATAAAGCAATATACAGATGAGGCCTATGAAAGGCTAAGAAAAAGGAGAATGACAGATCCTAACTTACCAAAGAAGCCTGAAAACAAAACCACTGATAAGCCAAAGAAGCAGGTCCATACTTCTGAACCACTGTTCACATCAGCAGATACCTCTGTCATTGTGTTAAACCAAAGGAAGAGGCAACAGCTGACTGATGCAGAAGAGAAAGAAAAAGAAGCTGAGTATTTTAAAGAAGCCATCAAGAAAATGGCATTAGAAGAAGATAGCTCAGCAAAACTTCAAAACCTTGCCAACAAATTATTAAACAGGCCATCATCTCCAAACTCATATGCAAATAAACCTCTCCCAAGAAACCCATTGGGTTCAAAAATACGAAAATGGATGTCTGATCAAAAGACCCATGTATTGACGCTGCTCAGATCCAATGGAGAAGTAAAGCACATATCAAGGAAACAAGCACTGGGCCTGGGTGTGGAAGATCTACAAGATCTCCTTGAGCTTGTACTATGCAGGGATGAGGATGATACAAGTTACATGGATTTTGAATTGCAATTTAAAGGACAAGTTAGGGAACTTCTGATGAGACAATAAAGATCCGGAATAATGAAGGGTTTTGGCATCATCTGTTCCAGGGGGAGATTGTTGGGATTGAACCCTACATAGGAACAGATGATGTAAAGCCAAAACTGGTTCAGAACAGTGGATTCTACATAAGCAGTGTTTTGAACTAGAGTTTCCTCTTAAAAGTGATTCTAACAACTGATGTCTTCTATCAATTGTTCTACTACAACAACTGTTGTCTACAATAATTGATGTCCATCCAAAGACTATTGAAGATTAAGTACTGATGGTCAATCTACTGCCTTGACTCAAGTGTTGCTGAAGACCAAAGCACTGCTAGGGCTGAAGCAGTGGTTTGAAGAAACAATTGTTTAGTATGTCTTTGTATTTTGTATTGTAATCAGCTGTTTGACAACAGTGCTTGTATTAGATCAGTGGTTGTAGGTTGTTAGGTTGTTAAGTGTCACTTTCATGGTGACGTCAGCTTAGATGCTTCATTGGTTTGATGTGCACTATAAATAGAACAGTTTGCACTGTTCTATTCAAGGAGTTTTCTCCTTCAATTCTATTATCTTGCACGATCAACCATGGAGCTCGAGCTGAGGGGGAGTTTTAGTATGTAAGCATGCATGTAATCTTTTGATTATAATCATTCGACTCTAATGAGATTCACATGTTTATGAAAACTATTGTTCCTTTGATTGTGTTTACAAAGTTTGTTTTATTTCCGCTGCATTAGATCTCTGTTTTACATTCATTCATTGTTCAATTATTACAAACAAACTCAACCATGAGGACCTCAGATCCTAACAGAAAGCTATGATGAAAGTATCCAACCGACGAACCCAATACTAACATACACTGAGAAAGAAGATATCCGAGTGAAGATACGGGCTAGGCACACACACCAAAACCTTCGAGCCGATCTGACAGAGCACCTATGATTTTATCGTGAACAAGGAGGACTCGACACAGACGACGAGTAGTGTTTCTATTTTTTTTAATGAAATTATGTAGTGTTTTTATTTTTTAAATGAAATTATGTAGTGTTTTTATTTTTTTTAATGAAATTATGTTTTGTTTTTATTTTCTAGTTAAAAAAATAAATATTTAAATAAAAAATAATTAGGTAATCATGACATGGGGCTCCATCCACACCCTGCAATTTAAAAGGGGGCATGATAAAGCCCCTGTGTTGACATGGCGTTGACGTAGAGCTTAGGTGGCATTATAAAGCCAATGGGGCTCCATCCACACCTCATAGCCTTAGGACTAACAAAGTTTGATCTACGGTTTCAAAAACCCGGTTATGCAATTAAGTTTACAGCTTGGAACTAGCCGAGATTTTAATGAAAAAACTATATCGTGTATAAATTATTAGTTGAACTTATTCTCTCACTCCTAAGTTTTTATTCCACATTTTCACTTTTTTTACGTTTTACGATTTATGTTAAACTTTTTACGTTTTACGTTAAACTTTTTACGTTTTACGTTAAAAAATTACGTTTTACGTTAAAAACTTTACTTTTTACGTTAAAAAGTTTATAGTTTTAACTTTTTTTTACAAAAACTTTTTTACGCAAAACGAACGCAACCAGAAATCGCAACTCGGTAGGTGTCTCAGATAGATTGTTATCATCATCGACTGGGGAAAATATAAAAAACCAACAAACAAAAATCAAAAACCAAACAAAAAAAAAACAACAAACTCAAAAATCATGTGTGGGGTATTGAAAAAAACGGGGTTTGACTCAAAGTTTCCAATACTCATGGCTGCAAAAGCGGGGTTGCAGGTGAAAAACCTACCTTCCACCGTCATTGTCGCGCCATCGTCATCAAACTGTAGGAAAAAAAAATTATCGTCCCATCACTGCCAACTCGAAAATCCCCATCTCCAAAACTGAATCAAACAAAATCCGATGTTGAACATGAAAATCACAAAAACCCAATAGGATCAAGAACACATACACCCTCTTACAGAAGCAAATAATAAAATTGAACATGAAAATCACATGAAAAATCTTACAAAGGATCTTACAGGAGTGTGCATCACAGGCCCACAAGGGTACCGCCCACCCACCCACCCCTGTGCGGCGGCGGCATCCACCAGAGATGGCGACCGGAGTAAGGGTTTCCGGCGCCCCTCCATTTTTGTTGTCCAACAAGTACCCCGACCCCTCGTTCTCTCACCATCATTCTACCCCTCTGAATCGGCTTCTCAGACACCGGCGACCACACCCCAGCCTCAAATCGACTCCACCTCCACTCCTCTCCTCCTCGTCAGTAGTGGCTCCACCTGGTTTGCCCATTCTAACAGATCAAACAAGACCCAGATGGAACATCAAACCATACAAGATCCAGAACTCAAACAAGATTAAAGAAAATTAAAAACATGACCCGAGCCGGAGACTGAGGGTCGCCGGAGATGGGTTGCAGATCTGAGGGTTTGGAGGAGATGAGAGATGGGTTGCAGATCTGAAGGTCGCTGGAGATGGGTTGCATGTCTGAGGGTCGCCGGAGAAACGAGGGAGGCGTCGGAGAAACGAGGGGTCCGCCGGAGTGGGTGCGGTGTTTGGGGGTCGCAGGTGTGGGGATGAAGATTTGGTGATCTTCATGTGAATGTGAAGAAGGAGAGAGATGAGAGACTTATGATAGACGAGAGATGAGAGAGATTTTGAAAAAGTCAGGTAATTTAATGAAGAGAGAGAGATAGTTTGGATATTTGAAGGAAATGACCAAATTACCCCTTATTTTGATTGGTTGAGAGTGGTTCTCACGGTTCTTACAACTGGGGATGGTTTCTATTTTAGCGGCTCTCTCTCTATCTATATATATATATATAGGTAAAGGATCAAATAAAAATAATATAAACGCACGAAACGTACGCATTGAGGGAAAAAGCAAAAAGTGGCGGTGTCATTTTGGTAATTATTAGCAACTTTAAAATTACTGGGGAAAAAGCAAAAAGTGTCTTGTAGAGTAATTTTGAGCATCTGTAGAGTAATTTTGGGAAATGTAGGGTAATTATCAAATTACTCTAGTAGAGTAATTTTGACTTCTGTAAAGTAATTTTGGAAAATGTCTTGTAGAGTGATTTTGTTAGCATTTAGTTATGGGGTTTAGCTTTATGGTTTAGTTTTTAGCTTTTAGTTTGGGTGGGGGGGGGGGTTAGGTTTTTGGGGGGTGGTTTAGGTTTTTTTTTGGGGAGGGGGTAGTGTAATTTTGATAATTACCCTACAATTTTGATAATTACCCTACACGACCAAAATTACTCTACATGAACATTTACAATGGTTTAGGTTTTTTTAGATTTGGGGGGGGGGGGGTGGGGGTGGTTTAGGTTTTTGGGGGGTGGGGGGGGGGGGTTAGTGTAATTTTGATAATTACCCTACACGACCAAAATTACTCTACATGAACATTTACAAAATTACTCCACAGAAGCTCAAAATTACTCTACTAGAGTAATTTTGAAGTTGCTGATAATTACCAAAATGACACCGCCACTTTTTTTACTTTTCTTTCAATTCGTACGTTTCGTACGTTTATTTTATTTTTACGGGAACTTAACTCTCTCTCTATATATATTATATATGGTAGGGATCCTAAGAGCAGTCCACCCTATATGAGAAATGTTGGTGCACACATCTGTCGTCTTCGTCTTAGATCGAGTCTCGGTTGCGTTGTGGATCTAAACAAGAGTGACATCAAGTGACATCATCTAGGTGACATCACAAGTGACATCATCTAGATGACATCACATGTGACATCACTATCACAACAAACTTACATCAAACAGAATGTGATCTTTGTTTATTGTTCTGACCGCTTGAAGACAAAATAGAAGTTTGCATGGTCGCTTGAGTTAGATTTTATGTTTTGTTCGCTTGAGTCTGACCGCTTGAACATGTGCATGTTCATTTCAAGCGGTCAAGCATAGGCTATATATAGGTTCTTTTGTCATTTGAAGCGGATAGAACAGTGGAGAGCCTTGTAAATTGTAACGAAGTGCTGCCGGATTTCTGTCAAGGTTGTAATAGTTGTTAAATGAAATATAAGAGACAGATATTAGATTAACAAGCTGTTTTCGTGTCCGGTTTACTGATTCCGCCTTTAAACTGGATGTAAAACTCTTCTGATCGACTCAATCGGGTCAAACAACGATCCTACAAGTGGTATCAGAGCTCAGGAGGAAGAGATTTCGCAAAAACAGCCTGTTTTCGTCACTATTTCCGATTCTACACCATTCTTTTTCAAATTCAAACATTTTTCACGGTTAAAAACGGCTCAAACTTTTACATATTATGCACATTCATGTATTAACAAAACCTGTAAAGTTTCAAAACGAAAAACAGCTTAAAACTGATTAAAATCATCTGCTCGCTTGAAATTGATTCGAAGTTGCTGACATCATCAACTGTTCAAGCGAACATAACACGTCGTGACCGCTTGAAACTGGTTGTACGCTTGAAACGTCTGATCGCTTGAAAGTTCACCGCTTGAATATTACATCGTGTTGTGTGATTCTGATCGAAGTTGTCAGTACTTTGGAAAAATAAATCATGTGAAAGTGCATCAGTCAAATTATCAATTGAAGTTGCATGTGAAACATATCATTGAACCATGTGCGGTCAAATCATATTAAGTTGATACACGTGAGCGTCAGCCACTGTCATAGTGATGTATTAAAGGTTGTCGATTTGCATGTGAAATAGTTTTGGTTCTATCAGATATCAGAATTCACGTGTTGCACTAGTTTTGATAAAGTGTGTTAGTGTATGTCAGATCATATTCGGTTCACTAAAGTCAAGTTGGTGATATCATCTTGAGTGTTGTTCTGTTCAGCCCAAGGATTACTATATATTAAAGTTGGACGGTTCATTAAAAATCTACATGTAACAGCCCACTATTCAATATTGACGGCCCAAAATGTGTATAGCTTTAAACAAATAGCAGCCCACTATCAATTTGAAAGTCAAAAGGAATTCAAACTTGATTTGTTTAAAGTTTGGAAATTTTGTGAATTTTTCTAAGGTGGCTTGATACGTGATCAGTTCACACGAAATAAAATCTGTTTCATACAGTTTATATCTGATTCAAGTTCACAAGAGGTGGTTCATTTCGTTTGAATTCAAACAAGTTTCAGGTTGTGTGGTTTAGACTGGTCATTGGAAAAGGTCGGTTTGTAATTGATCCGGATCATAGCTGTCCGCACAGTCTGTCAACTTTCAATCTGCACAGAATATTCATCATTTCGAGTACCAGTCTTAGTTGATTATTTGATAAAGTGTTTAAACTGATTGTTTGTTTGTTTGTTTGTCAAGGTTTATATCATGGCCGAGGAATTCTACAACACGTTTTTCAACGCATTCACATCTGAATCATCCGAGGTTGCAAATGTTACACCAAAAACCATCACTAAGGTGCTCAATGAGAACATCAAGCACGATAACTTTTACGGAACTCACTCAAAGCCACCAACTCTGGAAAGCATTGAAGATTATACCTGGTGGAAAGAACGTTTCATCAACTGGGCAAAAGCGTATGCTCATGAAAGCTGGTTCTGCTTGGAGTATGGATATGAAAAACCAAAAGATGAGAAAGGCGAAGATCTTGTATTCAAGAAGTTTTCCAGAGAAGATAAAGTTGAATTCGGAGCTGAACAGAGAATGATAGCATTAATCCAGTCGGCAATCAGAAATGATATTTTTTGCTTTACTAACTCATGACGGGTCATCTAAATCTGTTTGGGAAGCTTTACGACTTAAAGCTGAGGGGGGTAAACAGATTAAAAAGAACAAAATTGCTTTATTAAAGAAAGAATTTGATTTGTTTGATAATATTAAAGGAGAAACAGTGAGACAAATGATTGAGAGATTCTGTCATCTTAAAATTGAATTGGAGAGATTAGAGATAAATAAAACAAGAGAGGAACTTATAGATAAAGTGATTGAAGCGTTACCACGAGCTGATCAGTGGCAAACGTTTGTTTTTATTTTGAAAAATGATGCTTTGTATGATACAATTACTCTTGATGCTTTGTTTGAAAAGATTGAAAGTCATGATCTGGAGCTACAAAAGCAAAACAAGATGACTGATTCTTCACATCAACAAAACGTTGGCTTGTACTACAAAGGCAGTGTGCCTTCTGATAAAGGCGTTGGTTCACCAAAAACAACATTTAGTGGTGAAAAGATGAAAGAACCACCAACAACGTTAACAATTCATCATTCTGGATATCATTCATCTTCAAAGACAAATTCTGATGAATCTGAAGAAATTCTGTGCAACATTGCTCTTAAACTGAAGAATTCTCCTGCAATGAGCATAAATGCAGCAAAGCAGCAAATGAGTTTTCTTGCATCTGTTCTAGAGTCATATGAAGGTCTAGTAGCTGGTAAAATTGGAAACTCTGAATTGACCAAAGAAGACTATGACCAGATTGATCCGGAAGAGATGGAGCTCATTGACATCCGTTGGTGTTTAGCTAGTTGTATTCGAAGAGCTCAGAGGTACATGGAGATTACAGGGAAACAATCTCTTGGAGGTGCATCAACAAAGCTTGGATTCGACAAATCCAAAGTGACCTGCTTCAAATGCAAGCAAAAGGGTCATTTCAAAAGAGAATGCAGAAACTCTGAAGTTGCTGAAGGAAGTGAACGTCCTTTCAACGATGATTATTATCGAAAGGCGATTTACCATCGAAGCAGAGAAGAACCAAAGTTGATCGAAGATAAGCCGAGAGAAAAATCAAGAGCATATGCAGTAATCTATCCTGATGAAGGATTTGACTGGAGCACAGTTTGTCCAGAAGAAGATCGTTTAGAGAATGTTCGTAAAACAACTCAAGGGAGAGCTATGACAGAAGAAAGAAAATTTGTTTTTGTTGCTGAGATTCAAGATGAAAACAAAGACAAAGACATTTCTGAAGTCCATAAAGAAAAAGTTGAGATCAAAGAGAAAACTCGAGAAGAGATCTTGAGTGAGAAGACTTACAGAGAAAGAAACGTGGTCTACAACAGAATGGATGATATGCAGGAGGAGTATGAGATGGCTGTCGGTAGCAAAAGATGGGATAAAAAGAGAGAATGCTATTATAACAGAGAAGGAGAACCGGTTGTTCCCAAGAAAGACATAATCTTCGATGATGTTCTTCTCAAAGTCCCGTTGAGAGCTGAATACTATAGAAATGTATTGAAAGATGACACATACGCTAAGAGATTTGAAAAGGAGATTAGATATGCTATGTTATCGTGTCTGAGAAAAAGGGATGAGGAGAGAATGAAGAAGAATGTTGAAGAAATGGTGAACAATCTGAAGAAAGCTGCTGAAGAGGTTAAAGCAGAAAATGTTGAAGTTGAAGCTGTGAAGGAAATAAAAAGTGAAGACGTTGTTGTGAATGAAGAGGTTGAGAAAGCTGTTACTGAAGAACAGCAGATTGAAGAAGAGGTGAAGAAAGAAGAAAAAGAAGAAAAGAATGAGAATGAGGTAGCTGATAATGCTGGTGATGAAGTCGGTGTTGAAGAAAAACAGAATGTTGCTGAGCAGACAGAGGTTGCTGAAAACACCGAAGTGCCAATCACTGAGGTAAATTCTGATTCTGAAAACTTGAAAATGATTGATCAGTGCAAGAAATGCATGGAACCGTGCAGAGCTTGTACTGAAAAAGATGAGCAACTTAGAACAAGAGATCTTGAGTTCACAAAAATTGAAAAGATTTTCAAAGAAAAATGCAAAGAAATGTTAGAAAAAGAAAAAGTTTTTAAAGAAAATGATGAAAAACTTTCAGAAAAATGTAACAAATTAGAGAAAGAAAATGAAGTTTTGAAAGAAAATGTTTTGAAAATGACAAATGAATGTGAACAAAAAGAAATTGCTTGTCAAGAAATGAAAAAGGAATATGACTCTATGAAATTATCATATCATATTACAAAAGAGTCATATGAAAAAGTGAAAGACGAAATGAAATATGCTCAATCAAGAATGAATTATCTTTCTGAAACAACCAAAGAGCTTAAACGAATGTATGCTATAAAACAAGATGTTGTTAATTCCTATATTGAGGATGTTGCTAAGTTAAAGCGACAGATTGCTGATTTAGAATAGGATAACAACAAGTTAAAGAGTTACCACGTGTCGTCATATGTGCTTGAACGAATTTTCAATATAAAACCGGGTGATGGTGAGTCTGAGCAGAACAAGAAAGGCATTGGCTCAGAGTTTCATCAAGTTCCACCACCGGGAAAATTTGCATTTTATGATGAGGAAAAGGTCGAAAAAGCTTTCAACATGGTAGATCAATTGCCAGACAACATTGACATAACCTATTCCAAATCTGATGATTCTCATGATTCAGAGGTGGTAGGTAAAGTCGTTGAAAGTGTGTTGAAAGAAGAGTCAGTTGTTACAGGTAAATCTGAATCACAGAATGAAGATGAAGGAAATCTTCATGATGGTTATCTGAAAAACACAAAATCCGAGGAAAATTTGAATGATGATTCAAAAGGATTGGTTTATACCATGATTGGATCGGACAAATTGTTCTTAGATGTTGTATTCCCTATTCAGAATGTGATTTCAGAAAAAGTTGATAAAGTTTTCAAAATGGTTGAGATTGAGAAGTCTGAGATTTCAAAGTTTGTTGGTAAGAGTCATAAAGGTTCGTATAACAAACCTGGTTTCAAAAAGAAGAACATGAAGGCTGGGTTGGGTTATAAGAAGAAACAGAATCGAAACAAAAATGAAATGCCAAATTTTCAGGCAAAATTGAATTTTGTTCAAGGAGACAGTTTAGAAAAAGAAAAAGAACTCAAAATGAGACAGTCTAATGATGAGTTCTTTGCTAAAAAGAGAAAGCAACAACCACAGGTCAAAGATGTGTCCATGAGAACATGTTTCAAATGTAATAAAAAAGGACATCTTGCACGCAAGTGTCCTAATCTAAAACCTGTAGATGTTGATCAAAAGAAGATTGATGCTGAGAAACAAAAATCTGAGAATGTGAGACAAAGGTCAACCAAATTTGATTTGAAACAAACTTGGAGGTTCAATACAAACAAGTTTGCTTCAAATCAAAATTGGAAATCAAACCAGAACAGGTTCGATTCAAGACAGACCTGGAATTCTCACACACCCAGATTTAGAACAACACAAAGTTGGAAAACAACTGTTGACATGACAAAACCTCAAGAGTTTTGGAAACCAAGAGTTGTTGTTCAAAATCAAAATGTTCAAAAAGTTTCACATTTTTACAAACGAGGAACACCAAAAGGTCAAACATGGAGTGTTAAGAAACATGTTGATTTGGTAAAAGATGAGAAAGTTGAAGTTAAAATTGAGAAAGTTTTTGTGAAAAATGACAAAGAATTTCCAGCATTGAATGAAAATTATTGTGTTGAAATGCCTAAGGTTCAACAGACCTGGGCTAAATTGTTCAAGTAATTGAGTAGTTTGTTTGTGCAGGTGCTCATGGAATTCAAAGATTGTGAGAATGGAGGTTGGAGCAGCCTGGCACAACAAGGAGAGGAGGCTGCTGGATCCTGTTCTGGTTGAAACAGGAAGTTTATATGTTTTCTGTAAATAAATAAACTATATTTTCAAAAACCCTAAAAATTGAAAAACTTGAAAAACCAAAAATATGGTTGTTTTTAATTTCTGTCAAAAATAGAAAAATACAAAAATATGTGTTGATTGAATACGCCGAAACCCTCACGGCTGAACAAACATGATTACTTTCATCAGATTGAAAAACGGTTTTCAAACTGTTAAGATCAATGGGTTGTAAATCATGGGGGTATGTATATTTTCTGCAAAACAGAGCACTTTAAGCAGAAAATGGATGGCGAGACAAAGCTATCAGTGTTGGTTGTCAAATTTTCTTTAAATGGTTTTGCATTTTAGGGGGAGAAAAATTGTTAGAAAATACAAAAACATTTGAAATTTTTTGAAAAAGTCAAAAACATGATAAAATTCAAAAAATTGAGTTTTTGTGTATAAAGAGGAAATGATAGTACATCAGTAGACAGTTACAGTACGCTAAAGAAATGGAAAGTTTAAATGTGTTAAACGATCTCACCGTGGATGTGTCGGTAGATTTTTATACATTTAGTAAACTTTTTCGGGATATAAACCTAAATTCAAACTTGCTTATTTCGTGGGGAACACTACTTGGATATATAGGTAACCCCTGAAATCTCGTTTGAAAGGTCTCATAATCTGATATACTAGGTCTTTATACTCAATGATGTCTGGGGTATTATTCCGGGACTTCTGCTGAACGGTAGTTCTGACCTAGTCCTTGGATAATACTTTCTGAAATGCTTGAAACATAGCATAAACCCTCAGCATGCCGATGAAACAATAAAATTGATAGTCGCTGCTGTTGTAGCTAAAAGATCCTCTAAAGGGGACATTCCGAAAAGTCGAAGCTGATATCTCTCTGCGTATACGGAAGTATCGACCTGAGATCCCTCGGCCCTCGCATACCTAATTTATATACAGATATCATTGTAGTATACTCACCTGTAAGACTGATTATTGGGATTCTGGATACGGGAGTATATTCAAGAGGTGGGACACATGAATGAGCTAAGTTCATAAGACATCTAATTCGTATCCTGATTAAGTTGAACTTTGTATGAAAATTTAAGTGGATCAGTATATCGACAATCTAAGTGAATTGTTTAATTCTTACTGTGTAACTAAGCTCAACGGTACTTGTGATTTGTCAAAAACTGATATGATCCTCTGACGCATACTCAAACAAAAATATTGTCTGTAAATATGTTTGTACATATTTCTTTACTGCTTTATATTTTCAGAAAATTCAAAAAGATTTTGATTTCTGTTTTATTTTCGACAACCTATATCTGAAATGCTGAGTTTCAAAATCTAAGTAAGCTGATTGTGTTTCTGAAAATAAAACAAGTTCATTAATTTGAAACTTGATTTAAAATCAAAAATTTCAAAAACAGTTTGTGATATCTTCAAGGTCATTAACTTGAACTTGGATGATAAACTGTGAGGGAGTTGGATTCTTTAACACTGCTAGATCTTTGAAGATTGTTGATAGGGGGAGTGGATTAGAGAATTTGATTAAGAATTCAAAATGCTGTTACTCATAAATGTTTGAGAAATTGCAGATGATAGTCCAGACTACGATCCCGAGAGCAAAGTCTAAGGGGGAGTCTGAAGACAAGTTTGAAGCAAAGAGAAGTTTGTAGATGGAAAGCTAGGTGTCGATCCCAAAGCACGGAAGCTTGATGAAAGGGGGAGCCTGAAGCTGATAGAAGAAGAGAAAGATTGAAAGATGCTTACAATGTCAAATACTTCAAAGAGTTCGAGAGGACTGATAAAGACTGAAGATGCAAAGAATCGACACTTAAGACTCGTCAACATCTGAGGGGGAGTCTGTTGGTGCACACATCTGTCGTCTTCGTCTTAGATCGAGTCTCGGTTGCGTTGTGGATCTAAACAAGAGTGACATCAAGTGACATCATCTAGGTGACATCACAAGTGACATCATCTAGATGACATCACATGTGACATCACTATCACAACAAACTTACATCAAACATAATGTGATCTTTGTTTATTGTTCTGACCGCTTGAAGACAAAATAGAAGTTTGCATGGTCGCTTGAGTTAGATTTTATGTTTTGTTCGCTTGAGTCTGACCGCTTGAACATGTGCATGTTCATTTCAAGCGGTCAAGCATAGGCTATATATAGGTTCTTTTGTCATTTGAAGCGGATAGAACAGTGGAGAGCCTTGTAAATTGTAACGAAGTGCTGCCGGATTTCTGTCAAGGTTGTAATAGTTGTTAAATGAAATATAAGAGACAGATATTAGATTAACAAGCTGTTTTCGTGTCCGGTTTACTGATTCCGCCTTTAAACTGGATGTAAAACTCTTCTGATCGACTCAATCGGGTCAAACAACGATCCTACAAGAAATTTGAGAAGCATTCTAGACCACACATTTCCCTAAGCTTTTCGTAATATACACATATGTATAGTTTAAAATCAACTATATACATATATGTATATTATCAAATCTTGAATTATACACATGTGTATATAGTCAATTTTAAACTATACATACGTGTATATTACGAAAAGCTTAAAGAAAATGTGTGGTCTAGAATGCTTCTCAAGTTTCTCAATTAGCCTAGTGCTTCTCAAACGATCCTAACCCTATATATATACAGAAACATGTTCGGGAGAAAACGCTCAAAAGTGTGAGAACGCATCCTGGCCCAACACGTGTCCCGCGGCATAGAGAAGGGTGGAGGGGCTTTTTTGTCTTTTCATTTTTCTTTTATTTTCACAACGCGGTATAATATTTTCTGGCGTCTAAGTTTTTTTTGGCGTTAATTGTATTTATTAAACTTTTTGGCGTTTAATTAAATGTTTTTGTGTCACACATATAATTTTTTGGCATTATATCGTTTTCTGGTTATTTTTTTGGCGTTTGTGGCGTTTTGTATAATAATTCACTACGAGTAATTAATATTTGCATAAGATTAAAATAAGTCCAATTTTTCTTTTTGGCGTTTAATGAATTATTTGGCGTTTTAGTACCCTTTACAAGGTGCTTTACCAGCAGCTGTTCTCCCAGTTTTCATTCTACTAGCGTTTTGGTGTTTGTAGTTTTTGGCGTTTTATATAATAATGTATTTTATTCATAGAGAATTAGATAACAAAAAAACATATAACTTGATATCAATACAATATAAAATGAAAACAAAAATAATTAAAAATGGTAATCTAATTTTTCTTTCCAATCTTCAACGTCATCAGCCTCTTCCTTCTTGAATTTGTTTTGAACCTTTTTTGAATAATTTAGCTAGATGGCAATTTTCCTTCATAAACCCTGTCTTTTTTCAGAAGAAGTTGCTTAGTGGCATCCTGTTTTTTGGTGTGATATTCTTGTTTGGTGGGATGTCATTAAAGATCAACTCTTGTTTGATGCTATTTGTAATAATGGAGTCTAAAATAACATTTTACAGTTGTGTTGAACCCTTTCTTCCATGCCTATAATCATCAAGAACAAAGCTCACATGATGGCATATCACTGTCATCAGTCTCTTTTTCTTGAATATTTGTCCATCTCATTCAGCAAAATATTCTTGAGTTAACCCACTCAGAAAAAGGATCCATTTTAGTGAAAGCTTTGCCATCTGTGGCGCTTTAAAGGGAGTGGTTTCTAGAGGATATGGTGTTTTTTTTGTGTTTCTGGGTGTGATTTATTTCATTGTGTATAGACCCTTCTCTTATAGGAGTTTTTTGGCGCGTAGTTTAGGTGGGACTTTTTATTGTAATAAATGATAGTAATAAAGTAACTGTCTTTTCAGTTACTATTTTTGTATTTACTGTGTTGATCAGCTTTTATCAGTTTTATAGGTTATAGACGTCCCATCTTCTAAGTTTAGCGTTTTTTTAAATGGCCTTATGCAGACCATCATGACAAAATACAATAACGGAGTAGATAAAATATTAAACAGGAAAAATATTTTTTGTTATTTTTGGCGTTTTGTCAGGGTTAACCATTTTTAGTATTGTAACACCTCGTAAAATCACGACCAATATAATAAAGACACGTGTCATGTACTTAAACGTGTAATGAATTGATTCCGAGGGACTAAAGTTGTCAAGCAATGTAAATATGCAAGTAAAAGGATCAAACGTGTCATCATGCCAAACGAGTGCCTCTGAATGACCTCATATGATGTTCGTATTCTTTGATGAATAAAGTTATCGGACATTGAAAGCCGTTTGCGCTTAAATTTAAAACTTTACGAAGCATAGGGGTTAAAAGTGTCAACATGTTAAAAGTTACCTCTGAGTGAACTTTTAACGATCCCAAAAACATTGTAATAATTTAATATTTCGCTCTCAAGAATATTGGATATTAATTTTGTGGAGTTTCGATGAAAACAAGACTTTTCGGGTGATCTTGCAACTAACCGGGAGCTTAACGGAGTTATAATATGACCCAAGGCCCTTAAAAGTTAACTATGGGGGTCATAAGTGCAATAAATGGAAGTTAAATAAACTTAAAATGGACCAGGGACCAAAATTGCAAAGTTTGAAAGTTGTTTTCCGGTTTAGGGGGAGCCTCGCGGCCCGCGTAGACTCTCTCTGAGTCTTACGCTGCCCGCGTGAGAAGTGCCAGCAAACAAAAAACTGCACAGCTACAGATTCAGCCAGTTCCACCACCTTTGCATGCAATTATTCGATGCCAGGGTCTGAGCAAATGGTTTTTCATGCACTAGGGACACCTGGTAACATCTGGGATCAATGTAGGGACATGTGGATTGATCATATGAATTGAAAATTGCTATATAAAGGCCCTTTGTTGCACTTGTTCATTTGCATATTTCAAATTCACTTCAAAACACTTTCTCTGGAGCTTCCTAGAGTTCAAGAGAGCATTCTTCTGTTCTAATCTCGTGCTAAGTATCCTTGTAAGCATTCTTAGCCTCCTAAGTTCAAGTTTTATTAGTTTAATGACCAAAAGTCAAAGCTATCGTAATTAAGCTTTGACTTAGTGATTAATCACTAATGGTCCAGCCATTATTCGAATTGAAAGTGGCTATGAGTTAGTAATTATGTAGGTAATAAACCCTTAAAAGGGCACCTACTGATTATCACTCTAACTTGGTCAATTGTCGGGTCAAACTTATTAATAAAAAGTCAACAGATGCAGTTTTTATAAAATAATTCATAACTGATAATGTAAAGGTTATGTAACATGTTTTAACACTTAAATACCTTGGTAAATAATATAAGAACATGTTTAGGCATGTTCAACCCGACAATTCTGAGTTTAGGCTCGGTTCGGAACCAAAAGTCGCAAAAGTAGACTTTTGCTTTGACTTTCAGTTCTGACCCAATTTAGCTTGTTTTAGATATGCCTTAGGGTTCCTTTAGGACCATATTATAGGTTAGTTTAACGCTCTGAGGTTATACAACTTGGTTCCATAGAAATCCTAGTTCATTTGCATGTTTCCGTTAAATGCTTAAATGTTGATCATTATGCCCTTTTGATATTAAAACGAGTTCCGTTGCATGTTTCCATAGAAATCCTAGTTCATTTGCATGTTTCCGTTGCATGTTTCCATAGAAATCCTAGTTCAGTTGAAAATGTGAGTGGACAAAAACCTTTATTACTGATATTTAAGTATGACCTAAAAATTTGACATCAGTTTATGGTCTAAAATGAGAGTTATGCACAATATCGTAAATGAAAGCCTTTTTATTAATTAAATGGCATTTTGATATAAATCCTATTTAAACTCAAATTTTGACACCAAACCTTTTACCCACTGATGTAATATAATATTTAGGGATTTTTGGAAATTTTTACTAAATTTTAAACTGATCATAACATAGAGTTCTTGCATAGACTCGGTAATTGACGATAATGCTCTTTTTGCTAATAAAATGAGTTTTACACATCCTTTACATATCAAACCTTTTTCTACTGATTTTATATATTAAATAAGTTATTTTAAATAGTAAAGGCTGATCAAAATCTCAGATTTTGTTGGTGCACTAATGTCTGTTAACTTCGCCTTTATCGAGTCTTATGTCTAGATAGGATAAACTAGCACACAACAAGGTTAGAAATTAGCGTTTTATATGTGTTTGTGTGTAATTTCGTTTGAATGTGCCAATGACCAGTTCAAACAAAATTAACCAAGTTAATTCCGTTTGAATTGGGCAGTGACACCTTCAAACGGAATCACCAACTCTATATATAGGGATGTTGTTGTGTCATTTGAAACGGAATTAGGTCATGGTTTCTGAGTCGAGGTGCTGTCCATTTGTCATTTGAATCTGTAAAAGCTCAGAATCGATTAATAAGAAGATAATTAGAGGAAAACAAGCTGTGTTACGTCAAATTCACTGATTCCGCCTTTGTTTTTGATGTTGAACTCTTCATATTGACTCGTTAGGGTCACACGATGATCCAACAAGTGGTATCAGAGCTCAGGACGAGGAGTTCATACCAATTCAGCTTGATTTCATTGGATTCTATCACTTCTACTCCTTTTCTGATTTGAACGAAATTTAACGGTTGAAATGGCTTAAAACTCACATATACTAAGCGAAACATAGTTTTAACTAATCCGTGAAAGATTTGGACCTTAATTTGAACAAATTTTGATAAAAACTGCTAATTCCGCTTGAAAATCTATTCGAATTGCTGATGTCATCGTAATTCCGCTTGAACTTGCCGCGTGATTTCAAACGAAATTAACTATTTTGGTTATTCCGTTTGAAAGTGATTGTCTGATTCCGCTTGAAATCAGATTCCGTTTGAAAGTTCAAGCGAAATTAGTGATTTCTCTTCAAAGTGACTGATTCCGTTTGAAACTGCCACTGGTTTCAAACGAAATTAGCTATTCCGTTTCAAAACCTGATTCCGTTTGAGTGGGTATCTCGTTTGAGCAGCTATTCCGCTTGAAAAGCAATTCCGCTTGAAAAGCTGATTTCGCTTGAGTTAATTCCGTTTGAATCTGTCTTTGTTAAAACCAAAATTTTTCTAAGTGTTTGTTGATTGTTTCAGATATTTGAAGATGGATGAGTTCATGAATCCTTTCTGTGACGTTTTTGCTTTTACTGGAAATGGTGGAGATGATATTTCAAATGACACATCAAACAATACAAATGAGAAAGCTCCGAGTGCGAGAAAGACCTTTTCTGATGCATTAAGTGTTGAGAGTGCTTATGGGACGTATAACAAACCTCCCAAGTTGATGGCGATTGAAGATTACAATAAATGGGCCAAAAAATTAGAAGAATGGCTCAAAGCGTTTGCATATCCCAGTTGGAAGATGTTAAAGAATGGGTTCATAATGGGAAGATCAGATTTTGAAAGCTTGACAGAAAATGAGGAAATAGACAGATATGTTGCTGAAAAGAAGTGCATTGCCTTGATTCATCAGTCTGTGAGAGACGATATAATAGCATTGATTGAGTACACAAATTCAACAGATCTATGGGAGAAATTGAGAGTAAAATGTGTGGGTAGTGCAGAAATAGTCAAAAAACAAAAAGAAATTGTTAAGAAAAGAATTTGATCTTTTTGGCTGTTTGAAAAATGAGTATGTTTCTAAGATGATTGAGAGATTTGGACATCTGAAGATGGAGCTGGCAAGACATGGAATCATTTATTCTCGTGAAGAACCGGTTGATAAGCTGTTTGACTCATTGCCGGATGACAAAGACTGGCAATACTTTGCATTGATGCTGAAGAATACAATCAAGTCGGAAGATCTGACGGTTGATTTGTTAATTGAAAGACTGGAGAGTCATGAGCTGGAGATCAAGAAATCATTCAAAGTCAATAATTCTTCATATCAGCAGAATGTTGGGTTGTATTACAGAGGAGATATGATACCGAAGAATGCATCTCCTAAGACAGCTTTCTCAGCTGAAGGTTCTTACAAGTCAAATCAAGAAAGTCCGAGCAATGGTTTTCATAGTGGTTCCTCATCAACAACTCCAAACCAATCTGTTCCGAAGAATCTATTCCAATGTAATATTGCTGTGGATTTGAAGAATGCACAAAACTTCAGTGAGGAATCTGCAAAACAGCAAATGGTGTTTTTAGCGTCTGTTCTAAAGTCGTACGAGAGCCTGGTTGCGGGTAAGATTGGAAACACAAACATCACCAAGGAGGATTATGACCAGATCGACCTCGAAGAAAAGGAGTTGATCGACATCAGGTGGTGTATGGCTAGTGCGGTTAGATGAGCACACAGGTTCAAGGAGATTACGGGCAGACATTCAATTGGCGGACCTTCCACCAAACTTGGTTTTGATAAATCAAAGGTCACGTGCTTCAGATGTAAACAAAAGGGCCATTTTAAACGTGAGTGTTGAAACGCACCTGCTGATGATACTGCAAATCCATTTCGTGAAGATTATTACAAAAAAGAAATCTACCATCAGAAAAAATCTGAATCCCCCAGAATGAAGCAGCTTGAAGATACCCCCAAAGAGAAATCAAGAGCTCTTGCTGTCATTCATGATGACGAGGGATACGATTGGAGTG
Organism: Helianthus tuberosus; assembly: GCA_030545235.1. NCBI lineage: Eukaryota > Viridiplantae > Streptophyta > Magnoliopsida > Asterales > Asteraceae > Helianthus > Helianthus tuberosus. The sequence continues at coordinate 14,428,159 of CM060434.1, read as the reverse complement.
ATGTGTTACCAGAAGAGGATGCAGTAGGCTATGCGTTTGTAGCAAAACCTGTTCCTTTCGGAGATAGCAGAAATGAAAAAGAGAAATACATCAACAGGAAGGCAAAAGCTGTAGACAGGATGGTTAGAATGTCTCGTACGTCCAATGAAGCAAAGAGGGCGAAAAGATGGGATGCTGATAGAGAATGTTACCTAGATCCCGATGGTAACATAGCTGTTGATTCAAAGACCATTGATCTTGAAGCTCTCACCAAACAAATTGCTGAAGAAGAAGAATCCTTACAGAGAGAATGGTGGGGAGGAGGAGAAGCTGAAAAAGTTGAAGAAAAAGAAAAAGAAAAGGAGAAAGAGCAGCAGTAAAAGAAAATTGATGACGGGATTATTGACACGTCACAAGAGTTTACTGCTGAGAATTTGAAGAAGATGGCTGACAAAGTGTTTGCTGCGAAAGAACTAGAGGTAGTTCTGGTTCTGGTACTGAGTCCAAAAACAAGGTCAGTCAGAATGATTCTATCAATGAGTCAGGTAAGAAAGCTAAAACCGAGAGCGACTGCAAAAATTGCATGAAAAACTGCAAGGTTTGTAGTACAATTACTTACCACAGCGGTAAAAAGATTGAGGATCTGACAAAAAGAGTCAGAGATGTGGAGGATCAGATCTTAAACCGTGATAAAATGTTAAAAGCTTCAAATGATCGCATAAAAGAACTAACTGAGAAAATCGAAAATGATAAAGTTGAAGTAGAAAGAGTTAGGAAAGAAAACGAAAAGTTGATTCTTGAAAATCGTCAACTTTCAGAAAATTTTGAGAAGCTAAAGCGCACGGTAAAAGATTCTGATGAGAGAAATGGTAAGACATACAAAGAAAATGTTCAATTGACAGGTGTTCTGAGAGTTAAAGAAGAGTTAATCAACCAACAACTGGATGAAATTGCTAAGTTGAAGCTTCAGTTTCAAGAAGCTAAAATTGAAAATGAACGCATCCAGTTGAAACTGAACAGTTACAGCTCCGCAAGTTTTGTTCTCCAACATATCGTTCCTAAACCGATTGGGAAGAACAAAGCAGGCGAAGATGTATATGCTGATGGAACTGGGGTGGGGTATCATCAGGTTCCACCACCTGTTCTAAACAATTTTTCAAAGAAAAAATCAGGGTTTGTTAATGATGAAGAAGAAAATGAAGTTAAGCTTCCAGGCACAATTGATGTCACATTCACTTCGTCATCCGATGAAGGAAGTGTTCAATCAGAAGTTGTTAAAAGTGTAGTTGAAAGTGTTTTGAAATCTGATAGTGACACTACTGAGGATGATGAATGCTTTTTGGACAAATATATTCCAAAATCAAAATCCAAAAACAACTTAAGGTGAAGAAACACATCTTGTGATGTACAAAATGGCAGGATCGGATAAGTTGTATTCGGATCGTGATTTTCCTTTGGAAAATGTGAATGTTGGGAAATTAAGAAATGTGTTCAAGTTGATTGAAATTGATGTGTCTGAAATTGAAGGTTTGAAAAATGCGAAGAGGCAACTAAATTTTGAGAAAGATAAAGGTTACTACAAAAAACCTGTTGTACCACCACGTTTTTATAACAACAATCAAAACAGATGGTCGGGTGGTTATCAGGGTGGTAAGAATTATCCAAGAAAGAATTTTCAAAACAAAAGGTTTGCTGAGAAAAAGGTGTTTGTAAAAAGCTCGAGTTCTCATTCCGAGCAAGAGTCTGAGATTTTTTCAAAATCAAATGAAGAGTTCTTTGAGGAAAAGGCCTCACAGCCTCAGACTGAAGGTACAAGTCGAGTAGTTGATACTCGTATATGTTTTAAGTGCAACAAAGTTGGACACATTGCACGAAAATGCACCAACTTAAAGCCTAAGTCTGAAGTTGTTGAGAATCAGAAAAAGAAAGCTGATGCAAAAGGAAAGGCTCCAATGGTTGTTGAGAAGAAAGTTTTGAAAAATGAAAACATCAAAGTCAAAACTGAATCTGTTAAGAATGTGGTAACTAAAAATGACAAATTTTACAAAAGATTTGCTACACCTCAACAAGCATGGAAGCCAAAAGCAGTTGAAAAGAATTCAAGTTCTCCAAAACCAAAGGTTTCTGAAAAGGAAAAACAATCGTCTTCTACTACTTCGGTAAAGATGAATGTTCCTTTGGATTACTATGAGAAACTTGAAAAACATGGTTCTATCACTTTTGAGAAGAAAGATGGTTCTAAGAAAGACCAATCAACTGGTCAACCTTCTAAAATGATTTCTATTTACATAAAAAAAGTTGAGATTGGGTCTGAGGAAAGCTTGAAGATGAACGATAAAAATTTTCCGCCACTTTACATTGCAAAAAGTCACATTAATGTCAAGTTACCCGATTCAAATGAGGCTAGGGTAGCATCAAAATCTCACTAAATGATTGTGATATGTGCAGGAGCTTCCAAGATCCGTTTCACGTTGGATTATGGATAGTGGAGCTTCTCGGCACATGACGGGGAAAAAACCCTATTGTACGATGTTCGAGGGTTTAATGGAGGTTATGTGGGGTTCGCAGGAAATCAAGGTGGTCGAATAATTGGTGAAGGAACTTTATCCAATGGCATTGTTACGTTTGAAAGAGTGAACTACATCGCCGAGCTTGAAAACAATCTTCTGAGCATATCTCAGATTTGTGATCGCATGTATACGACGCACTTTATAGACAAAGAATGTTTGATCTTGAAACCAGGATTTGTTGTTCCCGAAGAGTGGGTTATCATGAGAGCACCCAGAGTCAGTGATCAGTACGTGTTGGACATGAGTGTAGCTACTACAACCACGGGTCAGGCTCACTATATTGTGTCAAGAGCAACGGAAAAAGAATCAAAGTTATGGCATCGAAAGATGGGCCATATTCATTTACGAAAAATGAATCACCTGGTGCATAATGACTTAGTAACTGGTGTTCATGTGAAAGGTTTTCATCTGGAAGGGGAGTGCATTAGCTGCATCAAAGGCAAGCAAAAGAAGAAATCACATCCTAAAAAGAAAGTTAACTCAGTCTCAAGACCGTTAGAGAGACTTCATATGGATCTATTTGGTCCGATAAACGTCAAAAGCATAACTGGGGATCTCTACTGTCTTGTAGTAATTGACGATTATTCCAGATTTTCATGGGTATCATTTTTGAAGACAAAAGATGAGATGTTTGAAAGTTTGATGGCGTTGTTCAGAAAAATTGAAAACCTGTACCAAACCCGAATCAGAAGAATCAGGTGTGATAACGGTACAGAGTTCAAGAACAACAAGATGGAAGAGTATTGTGATGAGAGAGGTATATTGCAAGAATTCAGTGCTCCTTATACTCCACAACAGAATGCAGTAGCTGAACGAAAGAACAGGATGCTAACTGAAACGGCCAGGACGATGCTTGCTGATTCAAAGTTACCAGTCAATTTTTGGGCAGAAGCAGTGTCAACCGCTTGCTATACACTCAACCGGGTTCTCACTGTAAAGAAATTCAACAAGACATGTTTCGAGTTGATCAATAACCGCAAACCGAACCTGAAGTATTTAGAACCGTTTGGGTCTCCCTGTACAGTTCTAGAGCCTTTTGGAAAGTTTGGTGCAAAGAGCATTGAAGGAATATTCGTGGGTTATTCAAGTCCATTGAAACGAGTCTTTGTTCCAAGCTTGAAGCGGATCATCGAAGCACAAAATGTTGAGTGTCAGGGGTATACTATGCCGCCTCAGAATCCTGGTGACTCATGGCGTTTTAATTACGATACTTTATGGGATTCGTTTGACATTGAAGAAGAACCAGATTTTTTTGACGAGTTGGATATTTTGAGAGAGTATGAAGAATCGCAGGAAAGATTCCCAGCAGAAACTTTCAGTCGTCAACGACAAGCTTCGAACGATGATGAAGCAGGTCCAAGTAATGCTGGTGAACATGATGATGTTCAACAATCTTCGGAACAAGAACAAGCTCCTGAAAATCAGACGTCAGTCAATGATAATCTAGAATCTGATAATAGACCAATATTTGATCATGGTGATTCAGATTCTGAGGGGGAGCAGATCCAGATTTCGAGTCAAACAATTCCAGTCAGTGAACAAGGTGCAAATCAGAATGTCACAAATTTGGAAGGCGAGGTAGATGTTCCAGGCGACGTGATGCCGAGAACTCTTTCATACCATCCAGAAGAGTTGATTATTGGTGAATTACAATCAGGCGTTCGCACTAGACGACAAATTGACCAAGGGCTTACTTGTTTTTATTCTACAGTTGCTCCTTTACAAACTGAGTTTTCACTAAGTTGTTTTATTTCGCAGATCGAACCGCGAACATATAAAGAGGCGCTAACTGAAGATTCTTGGGTCAATGCTATGCAAGAAGAGTTGAGTCAGTTTGAGAAGTTAGGTGTGTGGAAATTGGTAGACTTGCCTGATGGTCAGAGGAAGATAAACACCAAGTGGGTGTTCAAGTGCAAGAGAGATGATCGAGGGGTTATTATTCGTAACAAAGCTCGACTCGTAGTCCAGGGTTTCAGTTAGCAGGAGGGGATATATTTTACTGAAGTATATGCTCCGGTTGCTAGACTAGAAGCGATCAGAATCTTCCTAGCATTTGCATCTTGGAAAAATTTCAAAGTATATCAGCTAGATGTTAAATCAGCGTTTCTCTATGGGAAGGTAAAAGAGGAGGTATATGTCGGACAGCCACCGGGCTTCACCGATCCAATCCACAAAGACAAGGTTTACTTACTGGATAAAGCGCTGTATGGTTTACACCAGGCCCCGAGAGCATGGTACGAGACATTGTCTCAACACCTGCTTGCCAACAGCTTCATCCGAGGAAAAGTGGATGCCACTCTCTTCACCAAAGAGGTCGACGGACATCTTCTGATAGTTCAAATATACGTGGACGACATCATATTTGGGTCAACAAATGAAAATCTGTGCAAAGAATTTAAACGAGTTATGAAGCAGAAATTTGAAATGTCATCGATGGGTGAGATGAAATTCTTTTTGGGACAGCAGGTTGATCAACTACCCAAAGGAATTTTCATACATCAAACAAAGTACGTTCATGATATCTTGGAGAAATTTGAGATGTCAGGATCTACTCCAGCTTCCACCCCATTAGCGAAGAATCATGGGATAAACCCTGATCTCACCGGAGAAAAGGTAGATGAAACGTTGTATCGTTCCATGATCGGATCGCTAATGTACTTGACAGCTTCAAGACCCGATATTATGTACCCAACCTGCCTCACAGCGCGGTTTCAGTCTAATCCTAGAGCTTCGCATATGGTGATTGTGAAAAGGATATTACGATACCTGAAAGGAACTCCATCACTAGGGTTGTGGTATCCAAGAGAAGGCGATTTCACGCTCGAAGGGTATTCTGATTCTGATTTTGGATGCTGCAAAGTTAACGCTAAATCAACAACAGCGGGGTGCCAGTTTTTTGGACCACGATTGGTTACCTGGCAATGCAAGAAGCAGACCTCTGTAGCTTTGTCCACATGTGAAGCCGAGTATGTATCTGCTAGCAGTTGCTGCTCTCAGATCTTGTGGATCTAGCAACAGATGCGCGACTACGGTTTGGAATTTCTAAACACCCCTATCTTTGTTGATAATGAGGCAGCTATAAACATTACTAAAAATCCAGTACATCATGCTAAAACCAAACACATTGAAATTCGTCATCACTTCATCCGAGATTGTTTCGAGAAGAAGTTGATACGAATTGAGAAAATCCACACTGACGAGAAAAAAGCTGATTTACATACCAAAGCGTTTGATAAAACTCGTTTTCAATATTTGCTAAAACTGAATGGTATGAAGCTTTTATCGGTGTTAGAGGAAATTCTTGGCGTTGATGAAGGAGACATTATAGATGATGTTGAGAAGAAATCTGCAATGGTTTGGCGATTTTTTACCTGTTTTGGTATTTAGGGGGAGTATAGGGTAATATTTTCAGAAAATACAAAAACAGTAAAAAAATTTCAAAAATACAAAAACATGAGATATTTTAAAATCCAAAAACAATAGAAAACCAGAAAAGAGCTTGTGTAAAAAGGGAAACTGATAGTACATCGGCTTGACAGTTACAGTATGCTAAAGATATGTAAAGTTTAAATGCGTTAAACAGTCTCACTGATGATGTGCCGATAGGTTTTTACACATTTAGTAGGTTTGTTCGGGATATAAACCTAAATCTTTACTTACTTATTTCATGGGGAACACTACTTGGATATATAGGTAACCCCTGAAATCTTGTTTGAAAGATCCCTCTTTCTGAGATACTAGGTCTTTATACTCAGTAATATCTGGGGTATTATCTCGGGACTTCTGATTTTGCGGAAGCAATGGCCTAGTCCCCAGAGAATACTTTACTGTTTGCTTGAAATATAGCACCGCCCTCAGCATAAAAAATGATGAATCATTGAAAAAGGCTAATCATGTGCTGTTGTAAAAAAAGATCCTCTAAAGGGGACCCACTGAAAGACGAGCCGTCATCTCTCTACTGAACGGAAGTTCTGACCTGAGCTCTCACGGTTTCGCATTTAACCTTTTATAGATATCATCTGTGGTATACTCACCTGTAAGACTGAATATTGGGATCTGGATACGGGAGTATATTCAAGAGGTGGGACACATGAATGAGTTTAAGTCTCTAAAACACTAAATCCGTATCCTGAACAGATTGAAAATTGTGTGAGAATTTAAGTGGATCAGTATATCGACAATCTAAGTGAATTGTTTAATTCTGAGTATGTAATCAAAAGCTTAACGGTACTTGTGACTTGTCGAACAGTTGATATGATTCCCTAACACGCCCACCAAAAATATGTTTGTAAATAGTTTATATTTACTGCATTTTATTTCTGTAATTCATTTCTAGTTTAGAAGCTTTATTAAAAATCCAAAAAGATTTTACACTTCTGCTTTATTTTCCGACAAACCAAAGTGGAAAGCTGATCTTCAGATTCACAATTTGAAGCAGATGCAGGAAGTTTCTGAGCTGGAGGATGAGTTTGGAGCTAATCATGATTAAACCTGTGAAATTGAAAAGCCATAACAAGTTCATTCATTTGAAACTTGTAAATTTCAGAAAAATGTTGAACAAAAATTAGTTTGTTTTGTCACAGATCAATCAAGGTCATTAATTTGGACTTGGTAGATAAATTGAGTAATCAGGGTCATTAACTTGGACCTGAATACTTAAGTGGATTTCTAAAACTGATGAACATTTAATAAATTTTTTTAAGATTGAAGAGATTATAATGTTATATGTTTGAGAAACAGGAAACAGGAGTCAAGATCCCAATGGTAAGGAAAATGTTAAAGTTTGAACAAGAGTTCGAGTCCCAGCTTATCGTGAGGGGGAGTCTTCGAAAGGGGGAGTCAAAATTCTGGATCAACATTCAAAGGGGAGTTTGAATATAAACGAATTGAAGGAAGCTTTTACAATGTCAAATCAATTTGGAAAGAGACAAAGACTAAAGACTCGATGCCGAAGACTTCGTCAACATCCAAGGGGGAGTCTATGGTGTACTAATGTCTGTTAACTTCGTCTTTATCGAGTCTTATGTCTAGATAGGATAAACTAGCACACAACAGGGTTAGAAATTAGGGTTTTATATGTGTCTGTGTGTAATTTCGTTTGAATGTGCCAATGACCAGTTCAAACGAAATTAACCAAGTTAATTTCGTTTGAATTGGGTTGTGACACCTTCAAACGGAATCACCAACTCTATATATAGGGATGTTGTTGTGTCATTTGAAACGGAATTAGGTCATGGTTTCTGAGTCGAGGTGCTGTCCATTTGTCATTTGAATCTGTAAAAGCTCAGAATCGATTAATAAGAAGATAATTAGAGGAAAACAAGCTGTGTTACGTCAAATTCACTGATTCCGCCTTTGTTTTTGATGTTGAACTCTTCATATTGACTCGTTAGGGTCACACGACGTTCCAACAGATTTCCTTAATCAACCCGAATATCATCAAATACCGACTTTTATGCGATTTCGACGCATAGTATGGTTTAAAACCATATTTGGCACCTAAAGCTTGTTACCTACTGATGTTATGAGTAAATTTTTATACTTTAACAGTAAGTAAAAGTTTTGAACTCAGATTTCCAAATTTAACCCTTATAACATATGTGAAATGACCAAAATGCCCCTACGGTGCATAGTTTGGCCATAAATGATAAAATTCACATATGTATGATATCTTACTGATATAACTTATTAAAATAAATATTTTTACTGATTGTTTTAGACCATAACCTCGGATTACTATTTAACCTCTTTTATAAGCTTTAAAATAACCAAAATACCCTTACGGGGCATAAATTGTTTTTAAATTCGTTTTGGGCATAATAGAAGGTATCCTACTGATATCACAACATATTTAAAGCATATTAACTTATGGAACCTGTACATGACTCATTTGGTTACCAGTTATGCATTTTCGCGTTCGGTACAGTTTATGTAACTAGTTTGCATAAATTAATCAAAACGGGTCAAACCTTATCATTTTTACTTCAAAATCCAGAATGTGTTTGGTTTACCCATTTTATACAAGTCTTCATACTTGTCGGGTCTAAATCACATTTTGATCCGGTCTTCGCTTAATCTTGCGTTTTGAACCGCAAACCTTTCATTAAAACTAACCGGTCTAAGTTAAGACTTAAATAAGACCCGTTAGGAATCTAATAGGTTATTAAAACCTTCCTTCCAGATTAGGAGCCCAGTAAAAGCTACCGGTGTTTGCTTATTGATATACGGATGAGATTAAAATTTATAATTTTGCTCAGGTAAATACTTTAAACTTATTTTCCCTTATACGGGATTGGGATACGGTATTATAATAATACCGCTTGGTCGGGTATGAAATCGTACAATCGGAATGTGATTTGTAAGGACCTACAAAAATGTCCCAAAAACGACCCGTAAGTGAAAATCCGGACTCCTGAAACCCTAATGTGCATAAAAAACCAAGAAAACAAGAAATTTGAGTTTCGGGCGGGCCGCGTAAACGGTAAGCTTATGCTTACGCGGGCCACGTCAACTTAATGTTGACCATATAAGCATGCCGGGCCAGGTGTCTCACACGTGGCAACCCTACTCGTGACACCCCAGCCCTACACGTAGACTAGGGCCACTCGGTGGCCGCGTAAAGCTTAAGTGTGGGTTTACACGGGCCGCGTAAAACCCAAAAACCAGCTATAAATAGCTTGTGCATGGGGCTTTCATACTGTGTCGAAAATTTTGATAAAAAAACGAAGTTTACTGCTTCAAATCGTAAATTCATAGTAGTGGAACGCTGCTACGCTACAGGGTATTAACTCGATCACTGCTAGGATTCAATGTCCGATGGATTGAAACCAATCTGATGGATGTTTAAGTGCTGCTCAAACTCGGGCTATACTTTGTCATTCGTCGTAAATTCGATGGATGTTTAAGTATAGCACTTTGTCATTCGTCGTGAGGGTTTTAATCTCGTGAGTTATCATAAATGTTGTATTAAGTTACTGACCTAGTTCGTATGCATTGTCATTTAATTTAGGTTATCAGGCTTATCAGTAGGCTAAACTCTGCCCGTCTAAACTTGCAATGTGAGTCATTCTCTTTTTATCAACTGTTTTACAATACCTCAAATTATTTTCAAAAAGTTATAATTACAGGGATTAAGTCTTGGTTATCTTGAATCACTGGCTAGTGGGGTATTGTGCACATTACTAATTTCTCACGGTTAGGTTCATCAACCTAACAGTGATAATCATCACTACTTGGGTGAAAGGACCCAATAGTGGTACGACCATCGTCACCAGGGTGTGACACGGCGCCAGATAAAAATAAGATAGTAGCCATTGTAATCGCTCTTATGCTGTAATTTATAACTAATGTGTCATTTTATGTAAACTGAGTGACTCGCCAGTATTTCCCCGCTGATAAAATATTTTTAAAACATGTTTCAGGCGACCTGCTGTGAATCAAGGAAAAGTGCTACGGAGCACTAACCAGCTTGAAGATGTGGCTCAATAAAATGAATAAACATGTTTTGTAAACCAGGGAATTTCCTTGTGAAATTCCTCTATTGTAAATTACGGGGTTTATCCCAAATTATGAAATAAAATACTTGGGCAGTTTCAAGTTTTAAAAGATCCTGTTAAACTTCCGATGTCAACTCAATAATAATAAATACCACGAGTTTTCAGTCCCGCGGCTCCTGGACCGGGTCACACCAGGACGGGGGCGTGACAGAAAAATGTGGTATCAGAGCCACCGATTTAAGCCAATTAAGTATTCAAAAATACTTAAAAAAAATTCTGATTGCCCTTCTGTGATTTTATTAAAATCTAATTTACAAAATTTTAACTTAGAATTTTGTGTGTTTCTTCATGTATGCTAACAACATGAATGAACTATCAGAAGCACTTCAAAATTTTACTATCCATACCACAGATATGGATACCACCGGTACCTTCACTGGCTACCAGGATGATACTAAAGAACCAATGGTATTCCAAGCCCAACCTCAAGAAAAACCTAAGCCGAAAAAGAAAAGAAGACTTGTAGGCTGGAGGCATGTGCATAGGAAGAAACCAGCAACACAAAAAGTTATAAAGACCGAGGATCCGAAGGATAAAGGCAAAGGAATAGAGATCGGAGAAAGTTCAGGGCAAGCCCAGGAAATGCCACCCTGGGAGGAGCTGGATCGACAACTGGCAAATAACGACCTCATCGGACCTGCCGATGAAAACCTCTTCGATTACCCAGCGGAGGCACAACTTCCAGTCAATCTGGAACCTGCTATCCCAGATCCTATTATCCACCCCCGACCTCTAGGAGAGCTGGAAGAATGGTGGACCACTGACTGGAAATTTCAAAATCTCCTGAATAACCCTAATACCTTTTTCCCTCAGTTTGACCCTGATCCTGCACCATACCCACCTATGAGCTCTGAGAATTTGGCTGAACTCCGTCACTATGGCGAGGAGCTGATTGATGCAGGAAACCGAATTAGGGATGTGGGAGAAAGAATCTCATGGAAATACAACGAGAGGGAACGTCGTTTCTGAGATGCCAGCTGACTGTGGTTGTGTGATTGTGGGAGTATATGTTTAATAATAATATAAGAATATAATCATATAAAAATAACTAAAAATAAAACTTTTGTAATATATTTAGTGTGTACAGATGCATACTACAATATATAAAAATGGACGTCGCAAGGTCGACAATTTTGGCTATACATGTTGACATGCTTCTGTGTGATTATTTTATTCTGAATAATTATTAAATTTGTGCCAATAATTTACATATTTACATATTGATAATTATCAGATGGAACACGCTGACAATGAACCAGTTAACGAAGTTAACCAATCTGAACAAAACCATGAAGATCGGTTTCTTAATAGGCAAGATATAGAAAATATCGTTGCCTAGGGAATAGCAAATGCTATTCCAGCAATCCTTGCTGCTGCCCGAAATCCAGTTGAACCTCAACCAATTATTCCCAGCAAACGTACTCACGGTGACAACTTCAGTAATAGCGTCAATGGAGGCGGCAACAATAACAATAACAATAACAATAACAATAATGATGATGTGATGCAAGCCCCACTTCCTAAGAAAATGAAAACTACAACGCCTGGTTCCACTTACAAGGAATTTCTTGCCTATAAACCGGTTGAATTTGCAGGCAATGAAGGGGCAACTGTTGCACTGCGTTGGTTAGAGAAACCGAAGCAGTAATTAAAATAAGTAAATGTGCCGAGGAAGACAAGGTCATGTATGCGTTAAATCTTTTTAAAGAAGGGGCACTAGAATGGTGGAATACGATACTACAAGCCAAGGGAAGCGATGTGGCTTATGCCATGAATTGGGAAGAATTTAAAAGTCTGGTGGAAATAAAATTTTGTCCCGAATATGAAAAGGAACAAATGACAAATAAGTTCCTGAACCACCGGATGGTGGATGTAGACTGTCGAGGATATACTTTGACATTCTTCGAGTATGCTAGAGTTGTACCAACCCTGGCTTCGCCAGAATCGGTACTTATTTCTCGCTATATTTGGGGTTTGATTGGCGAAATCCGTGATATCGTTAAAGCTGCAAGACCTTGCACTATTGACGATGCAGTGGAACTAGCCAACACTTTAACAGATGGACTGGTACGTACGCGAGAAGAAAATAGAAAGAAGGAAGTGGCCCAGAAGATTACTCAAGGATTCCGAGTGGGTAATAGTAGTGATTTCAAGAAAAAGGAAACCGGCCAACCTTCCATTGCTCCATTTTGCAGTACCTGTAAAAGGAAGCATTTTGGAAGATGCAAAGGGTATTGCAATTTCTGCAAAATTCCAGGGCATCAAGAAGAAAATTGCAGAAGGAAGAAGTAAACAATCTGCTTCAACTGTGGAGAAGCTGGACATTTTAGGCCAGACTGCCCGAAGTTGGTCAAACCAGCTGATAACAAAGCCAAACCTGCAGAAGGAACTACCAAGAAAAACGCAAGAGCCTTTCAACTAACTACCTAAGAAGAAGAACTAATCTCTGATGTGATAGCTGGTACGTTCCTAGTTCATGACGTCTATGCAAAAGTATTATTTGACTCTGGTGCAAACCAAAGTTTTATAAATACTTTATTCTGCCAAGCTCTTAATCTACCCTTAACCAACCTTAGACAAATTTTTACGGTAGAAACGGCAGATGGGAATTCTGTTAACATAGATAAGGTTTTGCAAAAAGGAAAGATAGAAATCCTAGGACATAAATTTTCTGCAAACCTGTTACCTATGAATTTAGCTGGATTCGACGTTGTGTTAGGAATGGATTGGTTAGTAGCTAACCATGCTCGAATCTTTTGTGATAAGAATTCTATAGAAATTCATACACCTACAGGAGAATTAGTGGTGATTACAGGAGATAAGCCACGTAAGCCAATGAAATTCATTTCAGTAATGGGCTGGAACTCCTGGGTGATTAAATAAAGATTCTTGCAAGCTTTTATCACTTTAAGTCTGTTGAACAATACTTCTTTTGTTTTGATCCGCCTGTGGATCCATCTTACAATCCGTTGTATAATATTTTGTTATACTTTCGAATCGGTTTGTAATAATATTACTTTAGACTTCCGCTGTGCATTGAACTGTGATTATTGACCATGATGATATCAACTACGTCACGATACTCCCCACCGGGCCCACCGGTAATACGTGGAAATATCGGGGTGTGACAGGTTGGTATCAGAGCCAACATTGAGTGAATTAAACACTAGCCTTTTGTGTTTAATCTCAATGACACAGTTTGCACATTCCTTGACCTCCGAGTCTAGGCTAATGACTTAGGACTAATCCTAATCTTATTGTTTTCTTTTTGTTGTTTCCATTTGTTTGTTTTGGCAGGAACTAAGACAAGATGCCACCCCGTTTCAGAGGAAGAGGTGGAAGAGGCAAAGCGCCAATCACTGCTCAAAATGACCACGAGGCCGGGCCATTTCACCGGCGAACTCCTTCAGCAACCATGACCTCTAGTCCTCAAGAAGACTGGAGAACATATTTGGAACCCGCGAGGCATTCAGTCTCGCTTAGCTCATCGCCCTCGTACCACCACTCCTTTGGGCCACACTTAGAAAATGAGCCCAATGATTCTCACCACTCCTTCCTTCCATTGCAGCGGTCGAGTTCACACCGGGCTTTTCAGGACCCGACCTCATACTTTCAGAGCCAGTTCAACCCGGCGAACGTGAGTGAAGAACCAATGGGCCATAACCCATTGGGACCAGAAGACCACTTTCCTGAAGCCTAGAATATGGATATGGACGAGGATCCAGAACCTGCTGAGCCACCAACTGGGACGCCAACGCATCCCATAGAGATTTCTGACGGATCATCTTTCCATGGTTCGCCATATAGAGACCCCGATTCATTTGCTCAATGGTGGAGCAATTATCACTGGGAGTATACACCTTCCCACCACTCATCACTACACCAACAGGTCCCCTCTGAGGACCCATATTTCAAGGCGATCACGCCACCGCCACCGCTAGAGCAACAGTTGCCTCCGGAACCACCAAGACGAAGAAGATCAGGTGCACGGATGTCCGTGCAAAGGGGGGATTTTCACTTCAGCATCCCCCAACACTCCAGTGGCAGCCACTACCCGCCACTGTATAAAGACCCACAAATGGGTGGGCCTTCAAACCCAGTTTCAGAAGTCGACTCTGCGCCAGTTGCACCACCACCACACATGGGTTATGATAACCCAATTCCTTCATACGCTGGTGCAGTGGCGTATAACCCTTTTGAGCAACCAGTTTACCCTGGCTACAACTACTACAATGCCCCTGCCGTCGACCCGTACCTCGAGGCGGCCAACTACAATGCTCTCCACCCTGAGGGGCCTTTCGCAGCTTCATACCAGTCTGGGTACCAAGCATATGGGTATCTAACCGCCACCTCCTCAACCTCCGCAGCAGCAGCCGCCACAGCCGCTATTGATCCAACCACCGCAGCAACTGGAGATCCTTCAGAGGTTGAACCAGGTGGAACGAGAGGTTCAGGAGGAACGTAGAAGCCGTCGGGGACTACTTAAGGGTTTGGCAGACTTAATAAAGGGGAAGAAGAAGATGGATTATTAAAATCCTTATTTATTTGTATTGTTGTTTATTTCAATTAAAGTCCCTGCATGGACAATTTTATTTTATTTATGTATTCAGTCCCTGCGAGGACTTGTATTTCTTCTTTTAGTCCCTATGTGGACAAGTTAGTTATTTATAAGTCTCGTTTAGGGCATCTATGTACTTCATTTAAATTTATTGGAATGTTTTATTTGGATTTCATTTGTCATCACATGTATGAATATATTATATGAAATAAATCAAAATATCATTCCTTTTTGCAATTGATCTGCCAATATATATTAAAAAGAATCTTAAAAGGTATAACCTAACCTAAATCTCATTATAGACCTGGCCATGATGGTAAAACCTATTTAAAAAGATTCAAATCCTTGTTAACATCTGAAAACATGTTAGCACTCCTGGCAGATGTGATTCGGTAAAGTCACACATGTCATCCTTATATTGGGATTTTCCAATCCCTTTTTCTAGCCTAATGACTTATAAATCATGGGCTCAAATCATCAGTTAAGATGATCACATACGAAACATCCATTAGTGATGAAGTGCTTACGGGCCATAATAATTGTCAAATAAGACAAAAGACAGTTGTAGTATACGACTCCCTGTCAATAAAAGGTAATGAACTACGTTCAAACGTTAATGCCTCGATTCTATGAAATCATGGCTTAAAACTGTCCTTGTGACTAGGCCTTATGTGCCATTAATAATACCCTTAATGTTTTATAACTAGGGATTAATTATAACAAAAAGTTTAAAATAAAAGCTTGATTAAAAAATTAACCAATATGGTTTATATTACCATGGTTAATAAATCATCAAAATGATGATCCCATAATAACCTCTGAATAAAATATTGTCAATTGTTTTGTAGCAATCAAGCTACATGGCTGAATCGGAGGAGGTTAACAGTCACCCGAGAGAGAATAATGATACCACCAGAATTAATGTAGCTGGTGCAGATCTTCAGGAATTGATAGATAATGATGTTACTAGGGCACTTGATAGACAGTTCAAGGAATCAAGTGGTGCACGCTCTAAGACTCAATCTGTGGCTCATAGTAAGCCCCCTTCTAAAATGCACAAGTTAAAGAAGAACGATGCTCGTCACTCGTCGAATCAGCAAAGTATCATGTCTAAGAAGATTGTGCTCAATCTAGAGCCACGTGTTAAGACCTGTTCTTATAAATATTTTGTCTCCAGCAAGGCAAGAGACTTCACAGGGGAGAAAGGAGCCATTGATTGTATGACTTGGCTCGATGAGATAGATAAAGTGTTTGATATTAGCGGTTGTGCAGAGCAGGACATTGTGAAGTTTGTTTCACAATCTTTTAAAGGAGAAGCTTTAGCTTGCTGGAGGTCCCTAATCCAAGCTACAGGGAAGATCCCATTGTATAATCTGACTTGGGATCAGTTTGTTGCTCTAATCAAAGAAAATTTATGTCCTCAACATGAAGTTGAGAAAATTGAGACTGACTTCTTGACCTTGGTCATGAAGAACCTAGATTGTTAGGCTTACCTTACAAGTTTCAACACCATGTCACGATTGGTTCCATACTTGGTCACACTAGAACCAAAACGCATAGCTCGTTTTATTGGAGGTTTAGCTCCGGAAATTAAGGCAAGTGTGAAAGCATCAAGACCTACCACCTTTAGGTCAGTGGTTGATCTGTCCTTATCTCTTACTCTCGATGCGGTTAGGCAAAGATCGCTCAAGAATTCTTAAGAAGGGAAAAGGAAACGTGAGGATGAGAAATCACGCCGTTCTTATAAGAAACAAAAGGGGAACTCTGATCACAGAAAGAGTTCCAGGTTTAAAAAGGATAGCCAACAGAGGGGTGAGAAACCTAAATGTAAAACATGTCAGGAACATCATTTTGGAAAGTGTAGGTTGGAGTCGAAATCACACCCGCAGTCGCAGTCAAAGCCGTTTGGATGTGGGATCTGCAAGTCCAAGGAGCATAAGACCTTGGATTGCAAAAAGATGAAGGATGCGACTTGTTACAATTGTAACGAGAAGGGGCACATCAAGACCAACTGTCCCAAGTATGCGAAGAAGCCTGAGGAGGCTAAAAAGACCAATGCTAGGGTCTTTCAGGTGAATGCTTAGGAGGCCATTCAGAACGACAAGTGATAACAGGTACCTTTCTTATCAATGATGTTTATGCTAGAGTATTGTTTGATTCTGGTGCAGACAAATCTTTTGTAATAAGTTTTGTAAATTATTAAATCTACCTGTTAAGACTCTAAGCATAAAGTATGTAGTATAATTGGCCGATAGTACTATAGAAACTGCCTCAACAGTTCTAGATGGATGTTTTATATCCATTAGGAATCACTCTTTTCCGCTACCCTTGCTTCCATTGAAATTGGCAGGATTTGACATAGTGATAGGCATGGATTGGTTATCTCATAACCAAGCCCAAATTGTATGTGATAAGAAGCAAGTAGTTATCAAGACTCCTTATGGTGAGCCACTTATGATTCAAGGAGATACTCAGTATGGATTGCCTAAGCAAGTGTCTATGCTTAAGGCATCAAGGTGTATGAAAAAGGATTGTGTCATTTATATGGCACAGGTAACCATTGATGAGCCAAAGCCCAAGATTGAAGACATCCCCATTATTTCTGAATATCCAGATGTTTTTCCTGAAGAACTACCTGGTTTACCTATAGATAGGCAAGTGGAATTCAGAATCGATATCATTCCTGGAGCAGCACCAATTGCAAGAGCACCTTACCGGTTGGCACCGACTGAGATGAAAGAGTTAAGGACTCATTTGGATGATTTGTTAGAGAAGGGATTTATCCGACCTAGTTCATCCCCTTGGGGAGCACCGATTCTATTTGTGAAAAAGAAGGATGGCTCGATGCGTCTGTGCATCGATTATCGCGAGCTAAATAAAGTTACAATCAAGAATAGGTATCCATTGCCCAGGATCGACGATCTATTCGATCAATTGCAAGGGGCAAGTTATTTCTCCAAGATTGATTTAAGCTCAGGATACCATCAAGTGAAGGTCTGAAATGAAGATGTGCATAAGACTGCATTCAGAACTCGTTATGGTCACTATGAGTTCTTGGTGATGCCTTTCGGGCTCACTAATGCACCTGCAGCATTCATGGATCTCATGAATCGCGTTTGCAAGCCATACTTGGACAAGTTTGTCATTGTCTTCATTGATGACATTCTTATTTATTCAAAGAATCAAGCCGATCATGAAAGACATCTCCGGTGTATCCTTAAACTTCTACAGCAAGAGAAGCTCTACGCCAAGTTTTCTAAATGTGAGTTTTGGCTTCGAGAATTCCGATTTCTTGGACATGTAGTAAGTGAGCATGGTATCCAGGTGGATCCTGCTAAGATTGAAGCTATTATGAATTGGCAAGAGCCCAAGACTCCTGCGGAGATTCGCAGCTTCTTGGGTCTAGCAGGATATTATAGACGTTTCATCAAAAAAAATTCAAGGATTGCAGCACCTCTAACCTCGTTGACCCGCAAGAATGTTAAGTTTGACTGGGGTCCCAAGCAGCAAGAATCCTTTGATATTCATCCTTTGATATTCTTAAGCAGAAATTAAGCAATGCTCCTGTGTTGACATTGCCAGAAGGAATTGAAGAATTTGTAGTTTATTGCGACGCATCGCACATAGGTATGGGTTGTGTGCTTATGCAGAAAGGCAAGGTCATTGCTTATGCATCTCGTCAATTAAAAGTGCACGAGAAGAATTACACCACCCACGATTTGGAATTGGGTGCCGTTGTATTTGCTGTCACACCCCAACTGATGGCGGAAACATCGGGGTATGGCACTGAGCGAAACAGATTGTCCAGAAGTTTCCATAACAATTATCATTACCAATCAATTTAAAGTAACATGTCCCATACCATGTCTCAAAAGGTAAACAAATTATTATAGACAAAATCTAGGCAAATAGTTCTATTTCGACAACTCAAATTTTATCAAATAGCCCAATTGTTTATCTGCTTCTAGAGACCCTTGATTTCATTTGTACAGACAACTATTTGTTGGCCTCTAGAGCCTTATTCTAGCCTCGATTTCCTAGCAGATAAGCATCCTAAGCACCTGTCACATACGTTAAAATAAAAGTCAATACACATAGTGTAAAGGTGAGCATACAAGTTTGTTAATAGCATATAGAGTTCGAAAGCGTTTACGCATAACCAGCACGTACGCATAGTGAAATGAAGCACGTTAGTTATCGACATAGATCTGTCGATACCAATGACTGCGGGTTGACTGCCCAAGGCAGTTCGTAATACATGATCACCATTGTAATCCATGCAAATAATTGTCCTTAACAACCCCCGAGTGAACGGGTGCTGAGTCCAAACTATAGTACTATCGTTGCTAAGGCAGGTAGACAGCATTCCATGTGTAAACATAACAAACAAGTATTCATTAAGCCACGTATAACATGCAGGAATGGTTAGCGTTTAATAGTATTAAGTAGTGTGTCCGATGTGATTTTAATATTCGTAACGTATGTAACACCCAAAAGTGCACAAAGCAAAAAGGGATCGAGTATACTCACAGCGATTGATGGATTGAAGGGAGCGCTTAGAGAGTAAGATTAGCCTGAATAGATTGATAGCATAATGATAAGTGACGCGTAAAACGAGGCAAAGTGCGAGTGGCTCGGACAGTAGTTCGATCGGATGGTAGTCCGTTCGGACAGTAGTCCGGTCGGATGAATGTTCGAGTGGATTGTTTCTTCCTTTGAGAAGGATGTGTTTGTGTATGATGGCTTGACTTTTGAAGTTTTCGTTGTAGCATTCTGCAAACATCGAAGTATCTCTACCTTTCGGGTCGATCGATCGGACGGAAACCCGTTTGGTTGGACACTTCGCGTTCGTAGCAGGTTGTCACCCGTTCGGTCGTTTGTTCGTTCGGATGTCATCCCTTGTGTATTAAACATGTTGAAAATTTGTTTAAGTGTGGAAGTCAAAATGTCTCATGGTTCGAATGGTAATCCGATCGGATGGTAGTCCGATCGGACAACAACTCGTTCAACATTCAATCCTTCAAATATTGTGCAAGTCGTTCAGCTAGCAACCCGTGCGGTTGACAACCCGTACGGTTAGCAGTTCATTCGGACAGTGGTCCGATCGGGCAGCATTCCGTCCTGGTCGTTCCGTCTGTCTTACACTTGGCTGTTTTGTTCGTTTGTCATTTTATCGAGATGTGTTGATATCGTGCTAACCAACAGAACCTCATCCTAAGTCTAGTGACCCGTTTAAACAGGAAACCACCCAAGTTCATTCGTTCCACCGGTTTAAGATGTTGGTTCATGGTTAACCCGGACTCGGTAATCTCATGGGTAGAGTTACGGATCTCGAACCAACCCTAACCACAATGATGTGTAGTGAGCCGGCACAAGCTCCGATTCTATCGGTTTTGAGTGCATTGAGTGTAAAAGAATGAGAAAACTTGTGATTATTTCTTTCAACTCTTTTATCTTTTCAAAAATGTTCAGATCTATGCGAAATCATTGTAAAATCATGTGGAAATCCTTCAGATATGAGTTATCCTTGGTGGAATGAGGTCAAACTTGAAGTTCATAAGAACTTCATGATGACGTCACCCTAGAACACCCCAAATCTTTATGATTTCACGGTTAAAAGTTAAGATTTAAAAGATAGAAAGGTGTAGGAGTGCGTGTAGATCATGAAAGTATAAGATTTAGGACGAGATCTTACCGGAATCGTGAGAAATCTGAAGAAAAGTGAGGAACACGAGCTGGTCGGACGTCACTTGCCAAAAGTAGTAAGTTTGAGAGTGACAAGGGGTATTTATAGGGTTACCCAAAGAGGAAAGGGTTGGCCGTTCAGCCAGGCAGCTCGATCGGACAGCCTGTCCGATCAGACGGCAGTCCGTACGGACAGCTGGTCGATCGGCTGATTGCCTGATCAATCGGTTGCCTGATTCAAGTGTTCGGCGTGACGAGTTTTTGATGTTTCGATTGCGATTGCGAGCGTTGCGATGCGTTAGATTTTCCTAGTCAAATTACTTTTAATCCCAACCACTCATATCTCACGCTATCTCTTCTCCACTAATTATTATACCAGTTCGATTGCGTTTGAGTTTCGATTGCGATTCGATTGATTACCACACATAACATAAATAAACATGCACAAGTAACACTTAAGGCACACACACACGTATAACAATGATCAAAATGCGTATTTCAAGTTGCGAGTGCGATTACCATTCGATGTCGATTCAATTAGCATAGTTCGAGTATTGTTTAGTTAACTTTATCGCATTGTTACTTCCTATAGTTCGCAGTCGTAAGTTGATTAAATAGTGATTAACACACGACGATTATTGCGATTATTGACACTTACTCCACATAATACAACTAAAGTAAACACATAAAAGAAATTCACTATCAGTCAAGCCGCGCGATCGGCCGTTGACTTTGACCTTGACTTTGACTTTGGATTTCGAAACACGGGGTGTTACATTTGCACTGAAGCTTTGGAGGCATTATCTTTATGGGACTAAGTATGTGATCTATTCTGATCATAAGAGCCTTCAGCATCTGTTTAATCAGAAGGATCTTAACATGAGACAGCGTCGATGGATGGAGACATTAAACGATTATGATTGTGAAATCCGATATCATCCAGGCAAGGCGAATGTAGTCGCCGATGCCTTGAGCAGGAAAGAAAGGGTTAAACCTATTCGAATCAATGCAAAGAGCATTGAATTGAAGAGCAGCTTGAATGAAAGGTCGTTAGCCGCTCAAAAAGAAGCTGTACTAGAAGCTAACTATCCGAATGAGAAGTTAGGCATAAATGCTGAGCAATTATCATATGGAAAGGATGGAATCCTAAGATTGAATGGTAGAATATGGGTTCCAATTCATGGAGAACTTCGAGATGTGATTCTTCAAGAAGCTCATAGCTCCAAATATTCCGTTCATCCTGGCAGTGATAAGATGTACCAGGATTTAAAGGCAAATTATTGGTGGATAGGTTTGAAGAAATCTATAGCCACATATGTAGCTAAATGTCTGACATGCGCGCAAGTTAAAGCAGAGCATCAAAAACCGTCAGGCTTGCTACAACAGCCTGAACTTCCCACTTGGAAATGGGAAATGGTAACTATGGATTTTATTACTAAGTTACCAAAGACAAAGCGTGGGAATGATACCATTTGGGTTATAGTCGATAGATTAACCAAGTCAGCCCACTTCTTGCCTATTAAAGAAACCCACAGCTCAGATAAGTTAGCTCAACTGTACGTAGATGAGGTAGTATCTCTTTGCGGAGTGCCAGTGTCTATTATCTCTGATAGGGATACAAGATACACATCGCATTTTTGGAAAAACTTTCAGCAATCATTAGGCACTCGTTTAAACTTCAGCACTGCCTATCATCCTCAGACGGATGGGCAAAGTGAACGTACAATTCAAACGCTAGAGGATATGCTATGAGCTTGTGTTATAGACTTGGGTGGAAGTTGGGATGACCATCTTCCGTTAATTGAATTTTCATACAATAATAGCTATCATTCGAGCATCCAAGCCGCACCTTTTGAGGCATTGTACGGAAGGAAGTGTAGAACGCCCGTTTGTTGGACGGAAGTTAGAGATGTCCAACTATCAGGACCTGATATAGTCCTGGAGATGACGGACAAGATTGTTCAGATCCGTGAACGTCTCAAAGCTGCCAGGGATAGGCATAAAAGCTACGCAGATAAAAGGCGTAAACCTCTGAAGTTTGAGGTTGGTGATAAAGTGTTACTTAAGGTATCACCCTGGAAGGGGGTGAAGCGATTTGGAAAAAAGGGCAAGCTTAGCCCAAGGTACATAGGACCATTCAAGATCATCGTATTTGTCAGAACTGTAGCTTACAAGCTAAATTTGCCAGAAGAACTTAGTGGAATACATAATGTATTCCACATCTGCAACTTAAAGAAATGTCTAGCCGATGAGTCGCTAGAAAAGTCGCATAAGAACGTGCAGATAGATAAGAGCTTAAAGTTCGTTGAGAAACCTTTGTCGATCGAGGATCGACAGGTAAAGAAGCTTCGAAGAAAGCAAGTGCCAATTGTCAAGGTAAAATGGGATGCCCGAAGAGGCCCAGAATACACGTGGGAGGTTGAATCCACAATGAAACAGAAGTACCCTCATTTATTTCAGTAAATCTTGAGGTTGAGATTTCTTTTAAAGGGGTGAGGATGTAACACCTCGTAAAATCACGACCAATATAATAAAGACACGTGTCATGTACTTAAACGTGTAATGAATTGATTCTGAGGGACTAAAGTTGTCAAGCAATGTAAATATGCAAGTAAAAGGATCAAACGTGTCATCATGCCAAACGAGTGCCTCTGAATGACCTCATATGATGTTCGTATTCTTTGATGAATAAAGTTATCGGACATTGAAAGCCGTTTGCGCTTAAATTTAAAACTTTACGAAGCATAGGGGTTAAAAGTGTCAACATGTTAAAAGTTACCTCTGAGTGAACTTTTAACGATCCCAAAAACATTGTAATAATTTAATATTTCGCTCTCAAGAATATTGGATATTAATTTTGTGGAGTTTCGATGAAAACAAGACTTTTCGGGTGATCTTGCAACTAACCGGGAGCTTAACGGAGTTATAATATGACCCAAGGCCCTTAAAAGTTAACTATGGGGGTCATAAGTGCAATAAATGGAAGTTAAATAAACTTAAAATGGACCAGGGACCAAAATTGCAAAGTTTGAAAGTTGTTTTCCGGTTTAGGGGGAGCCTCGCGGCCCGCGTAGACTCTCTCTGAGTCTTACGCTGCCCGCGTGAGAAGTGCCAGCAAACAAAAAACTGCACAGCTACAGATTCATCCAGTTCCACCACCTTTGCATGCAATTTTTCGATGCCAGGGTCTGAGCAAATGGTTTTTCATGCACTAGGGACACCTGGTAACATCTGGGATCAATGTAGGGACATGTGGATTGATCATATGAATTGAAAATTGCTATATAAAGGCCCTTTGTTGCACTTGTTCATTTGCATATTTCAAATTCACTTCAAAACACTTTCTCTGGAGCTTCCTGGAGTTCAAGAGAGCTTTCTTCTGTTCTAATCTCGTGCTAAGTATCATTGTAAGCATTCTTAGCCTCCTAAGTTCTAGTTTTATTAGTTTAATGACCAAAAGTCAAAGCTATCGTAATTAAGCTTTGACTTAGTGATTAATCACTAATGATCCAGCCATTATTTGAATTGAAAGTGGCTATGAGTTAGTAATTATGTAGGTAATAAACCCTTAAAAGGGCACCTACTGATTATCACTCTAACTTGGTCAATTGTCGGGTCAAACTTATTAATAAAAAGTCAACAGAAGCAGTTTTTATAAAATAATTCATAACTGATAATGTAAAGGTTATGGAACATGTTTTAACACTTAAATAACTTGGTAAATAATATAAGAACATGTTTAGGCATGTTCAACCCGACAATTCTTAGTTAGGCTCGGTTCGGAACCGAAAGTCGCAAAAGTAGACTTTTGCTTTGACTTTCAGTTCTGACCCGATTTAGCTTGTTTTAGATATGCCTTAGGGTTCCTTTAGGACCATATTAGAGGTTAGTATAACCCTCTGAGGTTATACAACTTGGTTCCATAGAAATCCTAGTTCATTTGCATGTTTCCGTTAAATGCTTAAATGTTGAGCATTATGCCCCTTTGATATTAAAACAAGATTTTTGAAAATGTGAGTGGACAAAAACCTTTATTACTGATATTTAAGTATGTCCTAAAAATTTGACATCAGTTTATGGTCTAAAATGAGAGTTATGCACAATATCGTAAATGAAAGCCTTTTTATTAATTAAATGGCATTTTGATATAAATCATATTTAAACTCAAATTTTGACACCAAACCTTTTACCCACTAATGTAATATAATATGTAGGGATTTTTGGAAATTTTTATTAAATTTTAAACTGATCATAACATAGAGTTCTTGCATAGACTCGGTAATTAACGATAATGCCCTTTTTGCTAATAAAATGAGTTTTACACATCCTTTACATATCAAACATTTTTCTACTGATTTTATATATTAAATAAGTTATTTTAAACAGTAAAGGCTGATCAAAATCTCAGATTTCCTTAATCAACCCAAATATCGTCAAATACCGACTTTTATGCGATTTCGGCGCATAGTATGGTTTAAAACCATATTTGGCACCTAAAGCTTGTTACCTACTGATGTTATGAGTAAATTTTTATACTTTAACAGTAAGTAAAAGTTTTGAACTCAGATTTCCAAATTTAACCCTTATAACATATGTGAAATGACCAAAACGCCCCTACGGTGCATAGTTTGGCCATAAATGATAAAATTCACATATGTATGATATCTTACTGATATAATTTATTAAAATAAATATTTTTACTGATTGTTTTAGACCAAAACCTCTGATTACTATTTATCCTCTTTTATAAGCTTTAAAATAACCAAAATACCCTTACGGGGCATAAATTGTTTTTAAATTCGTTTTGGGCATAATGGAAGGTATCCTACAGATATCACAACACATTTAAAGCATATTAACATATGGAACCTGTACATGACTCATTTGGTTACCCGTTATGCATTTTCGCGTTCGGTACGGTTTATGTAACTAGTTTGCATAAATTAACCGAAACGGGTCAAACCTTATCATTTTTAATTCAAAATCCAGAATGTGTTTAGTTTACCCATTTTATACAAGTCTTCATACTTGTCGGGTCTAAATCACATTCTGATCCGGTCTTCGCTTAATCTTGCGTTTTGAACCGTCAACCTTTCATTAAAACTAACCGGTCTAAGTTAAGACTTAAATAAGACCCGTTAGGAATCTAATAGGTTATTAAAACCTTCGTTCCAGATTAGGAGCCCAGTAAAAGCTACATGTGTTTGCTGATTGATATACGGCTGAGATTAAAATTTATAATTTTGCTCAGGTAAATACTTTTAACTTATTTTCCCTTATACGAGCTTGGGATACGGTATTATAATAATACCGCTTGGTCGGGTATGAAATCGTACAATCGGAATGTGATTAAAAAGATGCATAACCCGTTTTAATCTGTCTTGTTTGATGCAATGCCTTTGGGGGGTTAATGACCATGTCCTGGATATCCTCGGCTCATTCATTAGAAATAGCCACGACTTAACCACGGGGTGTAGGCATACACCTGACAGTTGCGTATGTAAAAAGGTACCCCACTCGTAAGGAAACTTCTTGTGGGTATTATACCAAGTGGTGTGTCTATTAATCTTAACCGGATCTTCTAACCGGGCCCTAAATGGACGACAAACATGTAAAACTGTATACAAGATTATTTTTAAATAATTGTCCCAAGTTAATAAAGAATATTTATGTGTATGATCGTTCTCTGACCCAAACGAGTCGATCAAAAGAGTTCTAATCAATTCAAGAGGCGGAAACAAAAGAATTGACTTGGAAAACAGCTTGATTCACACTTAAATGTCTTGTATATTGATTATAACAAGTTTTCAGATCAGTAGACACATCGGCAGCACTTCGGTACCGGAAACAAGAACGTTACAAATGATCTCGCATGAACAGTATTTATACTGGTGGTGGTTTCGTTTGAAAGTGGCACTGGCCATTTCAAGCGAAATTACCAATGTTAATTTCATTTGAAAGTGCACTTGCCACTTTCAAGCGAAATTAACCAAACACACCCAAAACCTATTTTCTTCGTACAACATGCCCTGATCTAACAATCTAGTACAAGACTTGATACAAGACGAAGTCGACAGACGTAATGCACCAACAGACTCCCCCTCGGATGTTGACGAGTCTTCAGTGTCGAGTCTTCACAGTCTTCAGTCTTTATCAGTATTTGGGCTTCTTTCAAAATATGTAACAGAGTAAGCATCCTCCAACTTTATCTCTCTTCTTTTTATCTTTTACCAGGATCATAAGCTGGCTCTTACAATTTCTTGATCAGGTCTCTTGATTCTGCAAGCTTGTCAGCATCAGCAACTCTTCTCCTCCTCGGATGTTAATCTACTAGCAGACTCCCCCTTGAATTGTGCTGGGATCGTAGTCTGACTTTCACATGTTTCAAGATCGTGATCTGGCTCACATCCTGCTCAGGTATCGGAACCTAGCTAACCTGCACACATCTCTACCTAACAATAAATTTCACAAATATAAAATTTGACAAATTTAAACTCTGTTAAACACTTGATAAATTCATTTCAAAACATCAATTACAATTATAATTTCTGATTAGCACCTGTATGTATATCATTTTTTCTAATCACACACTCCCAAACCTGTTCGTCATGTTTAGCACTCGGAATTTTGAAAATCAGCTTTTCAATATCAGTTGTCTAAAATCTTTTTGAATTTTTCAAAATTTATGCTAAAACAATCCGAAAATCTTTTTGGATTTTAGAAATAAAATGAAATGCAGTAAAGAAATGTTTACAAACAATATTTTGTGAGTTTGTGTAAGAGGATCATATCAGTTTCTGAGACAAATCACTAACACCGTTAAGCTTTATACATTTTAAGTTCTAAACGATTCACTTAGATTGTCAGTATACTGATCCACTTAAATTTTCACACAAAGTTCAAATGTTTCGAGATACGAGATTAATGTTTTAGAGACTTAAACTTATTCACGTGTCCCACCTCAGAATATACTCCCGTATCCAGATCCCAATATTCAGTCTTACAGGTGAGTATACCTAGATGATATCTGTAAGGGGTTAATTTACGAGGGCCGTGAGAGCTCAGGCTATTGCTTCCGCAAAATCAGAGAGAGTATACCAACTTTTAACTTCAAATTTTCTTTTGACAATGGAGGAAAGTTTTCCTCGTTCAACTCTGGAACGGAATTCTCAACCTTTTTCTCAACAAATGACTCCTCTGATTTTATGGAATCAGATTCATTGTCAGAACTACTATCAGATTTTACAACCCATCTTTGTTTGTTCAAATCAACTTTTCTTTTGTAAAAATGTTTTGAAACATCACTAGTTTCGAAAGTCGAATTTTCAAACACTTTAGATTTCTCAGTTGATTGTTTCTTTTAATCAACCTGTTTTTCTTTCAATTTTAAGTTAAAAGAAACTTCCTGTTTCGTGTTATTGAACTGTTGGCAATTCCAAGCAATATGTCCAACCTTTTGACATTTGAAACAAGTTCTTCTATCAACCCTTCGTTCAGATTCTTTCAACATATTCTTCTTTATTTCAGCAAGAAACTCTTTGTTTGACTGTCTCCAGAATGATTTCTTCTGCTCTTCTTCAGAACTTCCTCTGGCAACAAATTTCGTTTTTTGTTTATAATTTTTCTCATTTTTATAATTTTCCAGGGGAATGAAACCAAGACCTTTCTTTTTGAAATTACCATTGTGGTTTGGTTTCTTTCGATAACCTGAACCAAAACTGTAACCCTTTTTCTTGTTCAATCTCTGTTGAACTCTTGAAGTGTACTTTTTAGGTTTTTCATGAAGATTTAAATCTTTTATTTTAGAAATGTTAATTTCTGTTAATTTGAAAACCTGTTTGATCATTTCAGATTTGAGACTTCTTATTGGAAATTCCTCATCAGAATATAATTTGTCTGAATCATTCAAAGTATATGCCACTTTGATTGGTTCGTCATTCAAATTAGATTTTAATAACAGGAATTCTTTATTGTAAACCCGTTTAACCGGTGAACTCGGACTCTTTTCTGACGAACTCAAAATTTCAGATTTAGACTCCGACTTTGACTCTTCATCCATATCCAACACCTGATCGACAACTTTCTTTAACAACTCAGACTCATGATCAGTGTCAGACGCTGTGAATGTAACATCAATATTATCTGGTAACTCATCAATGATTTCAGACTTTAACTTGATGTTGAGAGCCTTATTTAAACGTTCCTCATTTGGCTTTCTGGGAGAATAACTTTCAAAGATCGGGGGTGGACACTTATTATACTTAGCACTTTGTTTCTTACCAGCATCCGTTTCTTCTTTCTTTTGTTCTTGAAAAGCTTCAAGACCTGCAACAGTAGGATAAACTCGATCAATCAAATAATCACAAGTTGTATAACTCAACAACAATCTTTTGATTCTTTCACTTTCTATCTTTTCAAGTTCCAAATCCTGCTTCAATTTTGCACAGTCTTCAATGTACTCATTGATGACCTTCTGCTTTGACATTAATGTAGAACTCATCTTTGTCATAGCAACCTCAATTTATGAATTTGTCTTTTTCAGACCATTTAATGTTCTGTTCAGCACATCGTATGATTCTTTCACATACTTCACATCAGACAACAAATTCTCTTTCAAATCTTCCAGTTCAACAATCTTCTTGTCTTTTTCCTCACAATGTTTGTAAGGCTCCAAACATTTCAGACAAGGTTTAATGACTTCAATTATCTTTTCAACCTCGACAACCTTTTCAACTTCAATAATTTTTTCTACCTCGACGATTTTCTCAACTTCGACTATTTTTTCGATCTCAACAATTTTCTCTACCACTTTCTCCACTTCAACGATTTTTTCTATTACTTTCTCAATTACTGGTTCAACATTTACTCCTTCAGCTTCCAACTTTACCTTTTCATCAGCTATTTTTCTTATTGCTTCCAGCTCTCTCTTCAGTCTAGCAATCTTCTTCTCATTCAGCATCTCAACTTTATCTGCAAAAAACAAATTAAAACTATTAGGATCCAGACCCTTTCTAGCTTTATTGATATATTCTTCTTCATCATCAGTATCAACATCACTTCCAAAATCTGGAAAAATCGATATTCTTTTCTGACTAGATTTGACTTCATCTTCTTCCAGAATTCTAGCAACAAGACCTGAACCAAGTGGAATATATTTATCCCAGCTAAATCCCTCTGCAACAAATTCATCATCTTGATCAATTATACCAAAACAAGCTCTTTTCTCTTTTTCTTCAATGGCACGTGCATGTGCAGTTTGTGGTTGTTGAGCAATCTGATGAAAAATTGACTTTTGATAATAATTGTTCTTTCCAGACTGATCCTGTCTTCCGTTTGCTTCTTTGTTTTTGCACTCACGTTTAAACTGTCCCTTTTCTTTGCAACGAAAACAAGTGACCTTTGATTTGTCATACCCTATCGGAGATGCACTCATTTCCCGAAAATCATCTCTACCAGTGATTTGTTGAAACTTTTCTGCTCTTCGAACATCACTAGCTAAACACCACTTTACATCCATCAACTCAAGTTCCTCTGCATCAATCTGATCATAATCCTCTTTAGTAAGCATCGGATTTCCAATTCTGCCACCAATCAAGCTTTCCTATGATTCCAACATAGCAACGAGTGATGCCATGTGTTGCTTAGCTATTTCTGGAGAAAGATTTTGACCATTTTGAATGTTCAAGGTAACATTGCACTGCAGATTTGTAGAATTCTGTTTTTGAGGACTTGGTGTTGTAAAATTTGGATCAAAGCTTGAATATGAAGATGAATGTCCAGCACTCTGAGTTACAGTACTACCCTTTGTTTCAGACGAACTATCAGCACTGAAACCAGTTTGGATCTTTGGGCTAGGAGTAGCATCAAATTTGTTTCCTCTGTAGTATAAACTTACATCTTGTTGAGCATTTGGATTCTTCATGATTGTTGTTTTCTGAATATCCAACTCGTGCTCTCCAATCTTCTGTATAAACTGTGCCAGATTCATATTTTCAGATTTTCTCATGTGTTTAAGAATCAACAAATAAGTTCCCCATTTTTGCTGTGGTAATGCATCAGCAAGTTTATCAACCCATTCATCATCGTCTTTCTTTATGTCCAATCTTCCCATTTCCAAAACAAGATGACAATATCTGTCAATGGTCATTTTTGTTGTTTCATGGTCAAATGCTACAAACATGTCAAATGATTTCTTAAGTAAAGCCTTTTTGTTCTTGATCATATCTGCACTTCCTTTAAACTTCTGAATCAAAGCCATCCAAATTGACCTAGCAGTACCCTCATGTTGGAGCAAAACAAAGATATCTTCTTTAATCGCTTGTTGAAGAATATTGATCATCATTTTTTCACTTGTATATTTCAATTTATCATTCTCTGAAAAATCACAAAATGCTTTTTCAAGCCCACGTTCATTTTTCGGTTTCTCATAATCTTTCTCTAATGAACACCATGCGTCAAACTTATAAGCTTTCACCCAGTTCTCAAATCGATTCTGCCATCCTTTAAAATCTTCAATGTACATAAGCTTTGGCGGTTTTTTATGAGTTCCCGTTTCATTCTCACTGTAAAGAGTTTCAGCAGCTGTAACAGGAGCAACTGGTGTAGTAAATGCATTATAGAATTCCTCTTCCATGTTTTAGAAAATTGTTTCACAAAAAAATACAAGTTTTACAAACTCAGTTTCACACGAAATACCAAACTCAAACGGAATCAACTATTGAAGCAGAATCACCCTTTGACGCGAAATAACACTTTTGATACGAAATAAATTTCACACGGAATACACTCTCACACGGAATACCTGATTTCGTGTGAAACAGATGAATTTTCAAACGGAATTACACTTTAGAGCGAAATTATCTAATTTCGTGTGAAACCTCTCAAACAAAATCACACTCTGAAGCGGAAAAAGGTAATTTCGTGTGAAATCAGATGTACTTTTCAAGCGAAATAGCCGTTTCAAGCGGAATCAAGTGCTAATTTCGTGTGAAATGCTGCTGACGTCACTTAATCCGAAATCATTTTCAACCGAAATTACAATTTTTACCAATTTTAAGCTGAATTAAGGTCCAATTCTTTCAAGGATTCTTTAAAACACTGTTTCGCGTCTAATATGTGAAATTCAAATCATTTTGACCGTAAAATCTTGTGAATTTTGTAAAAGAAGGTGTAGAAGTCAGAAATAATGGTTGTTTTGCCAAGAACTCTTCCTCCTGAGCTTTGATACCACTTGTAGGATCGTTCTGTGACCCAAACGAGTTGATCAGAAGAGTTCTAATCAATTCAAGAGGCGGAAACAAAAGAATTGACTTGGAAAACAGCTTGATTCACACTTAAATGTCTTGTATATTGATTATAACAAGTTTTCAGATCAGTAGACACGTCGGCAGCACTTCGGTACCGGAAACAAGAACGTTACAAATGATCTCGCATGAACAGTATTTATAGTGGTGGTGATTTCGTTTGAAAGTGCACTTGCCACTTTCAAGCGAAATTAACCAAACACACCCAAAACCTATTTTCTTCGTACAACATGCCCTGATCTAACAATTCTAGTACAAGATTTGATACAAGACGAAGTCGACAGATGTAATGCACCAACATTATGCCTTGTGCATTTAAATCAATTTTTATAAACACTTTTCAAAAGAGTCAGTTAATTGTATTTACCAGTGTACACTGACGTATTTTCAAAAGGTTAAGTGCAGGTACTACGCGTAATGGGCTGGAACTCCTGAGTGATTAAATAAAGAGTCTTGCAAGCTTTTATCACTTTAAGTCTGTTGAACAATACTTCTTTTGGTTTGATCCGCCTGTGGATCCATCTTATAACCCGTTGTATAATATTTTATTGTACTTTCGAATTGGTTTGTAATAATATTACTTTAGACTTCCGCTGTGCATTGAACTGTGATTATTGACCATGATGATATCAACTACGTCACGATACTCCCCACCGGGCCCACCGGTAATACGTGGAAATATCGGGGTGTGACAAGTATTATTTTGGCGTTTTGCTAATAAAGATAGAAATATATCATTTAATTATCTTAAAAAAAGAAGATTACATAGAAGAAAAAAAAGAGGAAAAAAATTAAAATCCTTCGTCAGAAGGTACTTTATCCGAATAGTATCCATCACTTGTGTCATCTTCTTCCTCCTCGGAGTCTTCATCTTAATCTTCATCCATGTCATCACATTCACCTTCATGAGCTTCTCGTTCCTGAAGATTCTGAAGCCTCCACCTGAACATGTCTTGCATTAACTCCAATTTTGAGTCTATTTCTGTGTTGGTATAAGTGGCGTTATGCAATTCTTCCATGAAACCCAGTCGCTGCTTTGTCATGATGTTCTCTAGCCAGTATACTTCCTGCTCTCCGCTGTCGTATGTAACCGTCACCATGTCTGTTTCATCATCAAAACGCCATGATGTCATGACAGGGTCTGGCTTCACATCTCCTTTGATTGGTCCAAATTTGCTGGTTAATGCTTTCATAAGCATATGTGTTTCATGGCATTCGTTGTCTAGAGCGATGCCAATGGATAAAATTTGCCTGTGTATCTCTTCTTCCATCTTCAGAATTGCCCTGACCGTCTTAACGTACACCCTCCTTCTGTTGTCAAAATGGAGGACGTATCTCCTGATTCCCAGAGTGTATCTCCACGAAACGATTGTTGCCATTTTTGGCGTTTTGTTTAAGTTGGCGTTTTTTGTTAACGATTTTTTTTTTCAGAAAATGGATAGATTGAAGTGATTATGGAAGCTATGGTTTACGTTTCTTTATATAATGATGATTTTTGCACGTAATTTAGGAGGGAATTTCTTCTAATAAATGTTAATAACTGAAATTCAGTTATTTGTGTTGTTTCATCTTCCTGTAATATTCAACGCGTTTTATTACTAATTTTTGGCGTTTTGTTTTTAATGGCGTTTTATTTTTTTGTATGGCGTTTTATCATTTGATGGCGTTTTGAATATGAGTGGTAAAAGACCCTTTTACCCTTAATGAAGCGCGTCCCACGTAATAATATTGATGTTATTTACGAAAACGCCACCGCGCAATCTAGTCCATGGATTGTTTTGATCGGACGATCCATAAGCGTTCTCACCGTTCTCACACTTTTCACCGTTTTCTCTAAATCCCGACCCTATATATATATATATATATACATATACATACAGGGGAAGGTTCAAATGAAAACCACTAGTTATTGTGAAAACTCGAAAACTAATTAAAAATGCCAAAAAAACATACCAAAAAAAAAATTGCATAATAATTTTCGCTACTTTTAGTATATAAAAAAAATTCAAAAAAAAAATTCGTTTTTGTAGTGCACATGTGTAATACTACACATGTGTAGTACACATACACATGTGTAGTATTACACATGTGTAATACAAAAAAAAAAAAAAAAGTTTTTTTTATATACAAAACCTGCGATTTTTTTATAAAAAAAAAATTGAAAAAAAAAATTTTGTGTGTTTTTTAGACTTTTTTTAGTTAGTTTTCGAGTTTTCACAATAAAAGTGGTTTTCATTTGAACCTTCCCCTATACATATATATATATATATATATATATATATATATATATAGAGAGAGAGAGAGAGAGATGAGGAGTTGGGTGGAAAGTGGGTTTTTCCTAGAAAGTCTAGGAAGCAATAAGAATTGGACATGTGGCATTGAAGGATTTTAACTAGAATGGCATTTATGTACTTTCACATTCTAATTTTATATTTGGAATTTATATTCATTAACTAATATTGCACGTACTTGAGTTTGTAACTGATTCTATCCATGATTTTCGGATTTTTTGTTGTTCTCGATTTCAAATCATACGTATATATCAAATGTAGGGGTGAGCGTATAACCGAAATAACCGAACCGAAACCGAAATAACCGAAATAACCGAAATTACCGAACCGAAAATAACCGAACCGAGCCTTAACCGACGGTTCGGTTATCCGTTTTATAATAACCGAAAAAATCGGGTCGGTTACGGTTAAGCCCATTTTACCGAACCGATTTATCCATAACCGAACCGATTGGCCCAATGCATATTTTTGTGATTATATTTATATATAGTCCTAAGTTTTTAAGAAGCCCAAGTTACTAAGCCCATTTACATTAATAAAATACAAATGTCAGGTCCATTACATTACACTAATAAACAAATGAAAGTGAAAACCAATTCAAACCCTAAATCTGATCATAATATGACGCTCTGGTTCTCCCGCTCAAAGAAGACGACGCTTCAACTTTCCGGCTCTGCTCGGGGTCTAAATATGTGACCGCAAATTGGTTTTTTGTTGAGCTTTCCAAAATGCACTCAAGTATAGCAAGTATGTGTTTAAGTATTGATGAGAAGAAGCGAGCCATGGGTTTGTATATGAACACAAAGTTTGAGAAGTATTGGGATAATTTAGACAATATTAACCATTTGTTGTATGTGGCACTTGTTTTAGACCCACGGAATAAGATGTCTTATCTTGGTTATTCTTTAAGTTTGATACATGGCAAAGGTTCCATAAAAATCAAGCTAATCAAGGAGCTAGTGAAAGAAACATTAATGGAGTTGTTTGATCATTATAAAGGAGCGACAAAGTACTTCATCATCCTCGCGTAATTTGGTTGATGATGTTGGGTATGTTGACTTAGAAGATGGTTACAAGAAGTATTTAGAGGAGGAAGGTGAAGAAGTTCTTGATGATCATGAAGTAGAAATTTATTTACGGGATGGAACGGAAAAAAGAGAGGAAACATTTGATGTTTTAGTTTGGTGGAAGGCAAATAAGATTAAGTTCCCTGTCCTCTCTGAAATTGCTAAGCATGTTTTAGGAATGCCGATCTCAACTGTTGCATCCGAGTCGGCTTTTAGCACCGGTGGTAGGGTGATTGATAAATATAGGAGCTCTCTTACTCCTAAAACTGCAGAGGGATTGATTTGTGCCCAAGATTGGTTACGGTCTACACCAAAAGATTTGCAAGATCTTTACGTGCATGGTGAACAACTAGAGGTGTTGGTTGATGCTTTGGAGAAAATGGAAATTGGTAATAACATTTTTAATTTACATGTTCTTATTTTTACTTAGATATTAATTATTTATGTGCGCTTTTGTAGATTGCATACCCGGAAAGAAAACGCCCAAAGACTCGATTACTGAAGATGATGAAGATGAAGATTGGGACTAACGTCTAGAAGTAGAACTTTTAGCGTTTTTGTTTTAAAACTTTGTTAACTTTAAAACTCTAGCCACTTTTTTTGTATTGCTGTGGCTTCACGTAACACGTGCCTACTTTAGATTTTCGGGTTAACATTATGATGTTATTTTGTTGGATTTAAACCCTTATGTTGGGTTGTATAACATTTGCTTGTCTACTTCTAGTTAGCTGCTATCTTGCAATGGTTTAAGTTGCATTTTGTTTATGACTTTATGCTTTAATTGTTAATTATTTCATGTGGGCTGTTAGTTTTTTTTAATTGTATTTGTATCATTCACAGTTTCCCAACAAGTCAACAGCTTACACAAACTATAAAAAAAAAAATTGAAAAAAAAAACGGTTATTTAACCGTAACCGAACATTAACCGAAAATTAACCGAATTATCCGAAACCGAAATAACCGAACCGATCGGTTAAGGATATGTAATAACCGATCAAATCGGTTTCGGTTACGGTTACGGCTCAAAACCGAACCGAACCGAACCGTGCACACCCCTAATCAAATGTTCGATCGTTATCTGTTCACAAGCTTCAGTCGTATTCAATATTATTTTGCTGAAAGGATAATTATGGATTCAAACACACTTGTTGATTGTGGAGATGGTAATTACAGTTATTTTTTTGTTTATTGTTATAGTTTTGTTTGTAGATTTTTAACGTTTATCTGGAAAATCATCAGCCTGTTCTTGGTAATGCTGTAGGATTTCTTGACGCTGTGTTTTACACTTTTACCATCCATGCTGGTAATGCTGGAGAATTTCTTGACATTGTGTTTTAACAACAAGCATATTAATACAGTTGTGTTTTAGTATTCATGTTGGTAATGATGGAGGATTTCTTGACGCTGTGTTTTACCATCCATGCTGGTAATGCTGGAGGATTTCTTCACATTGTGTTTTAAGAGCAAGCAG
Source organism: Helianthus tuberosus (assembly GCA_030545235.1). NCBI lineage: Eukaryota > Viridiplantae > Streptophyta > Magnoliopsida > Asterales > Asteraceae > Helianthus > Helianthus tuberosus. The sequence goes on along the minus strand of CM060434.1, from coordinate 14,391,679 downwards.
ATTAATAGAGTTGTGTTTTAGCATTAATGTTGGTAATGCTGGAGGATTTCTTGACGCTGTGTTTTACCATCCATGATGGTAATGCTGGAGGATTTCTTGACATTGTGTTTTAACAGCAAGCAGATTAATACAGTTGTGTTTTAGCATTCATGTTGGTAATGCTGGAGGATTTCTTGACGCTGTGTTTTACCATCCATGCTGGTAATGCTGGAGGATTTCTTGACATTGTGTGTTAACAGCCAGCAGTTTAATACCGTTGTGTTTTAGTATTCATGCTGGTAATGCTGGAGGATTTCTTGACATTGTGTTTTACCATCCATGCTAGTAATGCCGGAGGATTTCTTGACATTGTGTGTTAACAGCCAGCAGTTTAATACCGTTGTGTTTTAGCATTCATGCTGGTAATGCTGGAGGATTTCTTGACATTGTGTTTTAACAGCCAGCAATTTTATATCTTGTTTTGTAGTGTTAGAAAGAGACGGGAGAAAGGGAGAGAGAGAGAGAGAAAAAAATCGCAAAAAATGTGGAGTGGTTATGGAATGATAGTTATTTCCATATTTAAAATAAGCTAAATGACATATCTACCCCTGATTAATTAAATAATCCTATTTTTAAGAAACACATATTACCAAAATGTCATCAAGATGATCTCAACCATTAAACACACTCATTGGATGACCCAGATTGCTTCCTAGACTTTCTAGGAAAAACACACTTTCCGTATGATCCCCACTATATATATAATTGCGCTAAAATAAGAACCACCTCGAGTTGTAAGAACCGTGAGAACTTTTTGATCCGGGGCGAGGTGGACCAAATTTTTTTTTTCACAAACGTAGATGCGTGTATTATAAACACATTTGTAAAAAAAAATCAAAAAAAAAATGTCGTGTGTGTAGTTTTGAGCACCACAAGTTTGTGTTTACGGGTACCGTAAATTTTCCGGTTAGATTTACGGTACCCGTAAACACAAACTTGTGGTGCTCAAAACTACACACACGACATTTTTTTTTTGAATGTTTTTACAAATGTGTTTATAATACACGCAACTACGTTTATGAAAAAAAAAATTGGTCCACATCGCCCCGTACGGTGTAGTTCTCACGGTTCTTACAACTCGAGGTGGTTCTCATTTTAGCGGTCCCCTATATATATATATTCCAACCCACACATAAAAAAAAAAAAAAAAAAAAAACTCTTTCTTCTGCAACCTTCTAATCCGCTGTGCATATCTCCATCAAACCTTCTTATGATAAGAAGGTTTGATGGAGATATGCACAGCGGATTAGAAGGTTGCAAAAGAAAGAGTTTTTTTTTTTTTTTTATGTGTGGGTTGGAATATAATATGAAGAACTAGAGAAAATCTGGGATATTAAGGGAGTGGAGCTAAAGAGATGTGGAGAGAGAGTTTAGTGTGCCATTGTGAGAAATTTGTGTACAAAGGTCGCTTGCCAGCTGCCTTTGATTGCTGTTGTGTATAAAACTGTCCCTTCTTTATCTGTGGTAAAGAGGTGTGAGGAGAATTGTATATCCTTTCTATTGACTGTAAGTATGACTGTTGAATCTTTTCATCAGAATTGTATATCTTTTCTATTGACTGTAAATATGACTGTTGAATCTTTTCATCACCTGATGAAGAATTCTCCTGCTGCTTTTGTTTTGGATGTATAAGCTTTAACTTCTCCTTATCTTTTTTCCTGGTCTATGAGGACTTTCCGATTTTCTAATTAATCCTTGATTTACCATTTCAGGGATTTGTTTTTTAAACTCTTCTTTGTCTAATGGGCTGTATTCTATATTAGCTGTTTTGATTACTATATCAGGATTTTTTAATTTAAATTTACAAATATATTTTACATTTGATTTTGTTATATCTTCTCCAATATATCCTATTTTTTCTAAATGTAATATCATTGGATGATTTACACTTTTTGTAATATCTTGTCCTTTCTCTATTTCATGGCTTAGAATATATATATATATATATATATATATATATATATATATATATATATATATATATATATATATAGGGTAGGGATCCTAAGAGAAGTCCACCCTATTTGAGAAACTTGAGAAGCAATCTGGACCACACATTTTCCCTAAGCAAAAAATGCAAAAAAAAAGGTGAACAAAATGCAAAAAAAAAAAATTAATTTTTTTTTTTTGGATTTATACACATGTGTATATTGTTAATCTTTTAACTATACATATATGTATATTGTCAACTATATATATGTGTGTATATACATGTTTAAAATTGAAAAAATATGTCTTATAAATCCTAAACCATAAACACTAAAGCTAAACCTTAATGTTAAACCCTAAACTCTAAACCCTAAAGCTAAACGATAAAGTTAAACCCTAATGCTAAACCCTAATGCTAAACCTTAATTCTAAACCCTAAAGCTAACCCCTAATACTAAACCCAAAAGCTAAAACTAAACCCTAAAGTTAAACCCTTAATGCTAAACCCTAAAGATAAAGCTAAACCAAAAGGTTAAAGCTAAACCCTAATGCTAAACCCAAAAGCTAAACCCTAATGCTAAACCTAAAAGCTAAACCCTAAATACTATTGCTAAACCCTAATGCTAAACCCTAAAGCTAAACACTAAACCATAAAGCTAAACCCCAATGCTAAACCCTAAATACTAATGCTAAACCCTAAATAACACTTATTTTTCAATTTTAAACATGTATATACATATATGTATAATTGACAATAGGCTTGAGTTCATTTCAGAACTCTAAATAACTGCAGAACTTTCAGAACTCCTAATAAACAATCATTTTATATATAAGTTTTTGTATTTAGGATCTTTTTATCATCTATTATATGTATTTATTTGATTACATACATTTAAAAGTAGTTTACATATGTTTAATTGCCAAAATTATATATATGTGTCATAACTAATTACATACATGTAAAAAAGCTAGTTTACATATGTGTAATTATAAAATTACATATAAAAATGATAAAATTACTCTTAACATGTTTGTAATCGTAAAAATAGACATAATAAATGATAAAATTATCATAAACATAAAAATATACAAATAAAAAGATTGTTTATTAGGAGTTCTGCGAGTTCTGTAAATATTTATGGTTCTGAAATGATCCTGGCCCATTAACAATATACATATATGTATAGTTAAAAGATTAACAATATACACATGTGTATAAATCAAAAAAAAAAATTAAAAAAAAAATTTAATCCTTAAAGAAAAAGATGCGATTTTTTCCAAAAAAAAAAAAATGCATTTTTTCACCTTTTTTTTGCATTTTTTGCTTAGGGAAAATGTGTGGTCCAGAATGCTTCTCAAGTTTCTCAATTAGCCTACTACTTCTCACATGATCCTTATATATATATATATAGGGAGGAGTTCATGCGAGAACCACCCTTATTGCGAGAACCGCGAGAACCAATGTGAACACAACCTAAAAAACCTAAAAAAAACCTAACCCCACCCCCCCCCCCCCCCAAGCTAAATGCTAAAAACTAAAACCCCAAAAAAACCTAACCCCCCCCCCCCCAACCCAAAAACGTAAACACCCCCCCCCCCCCCCCAAGCTAAAATGCTAAAAACTAAACCCCCAAAAAACCTAAAAAAATAAAAAAAAATCTAAATTTTTTTTTTTTTAATATTTTTTATGCTCAAATCGCTACTTTTAGTGTCCAAAAAAATTTTTAATTTAATTTTTTTTTTGCTTCGAAAAGTAGCGATTTTTATATAAAAAATATTAAAAAAAATTGTGTGATTTTTAGCTATTTTTAGGCATTTTTGGTTGTGTTCACATTGGTTCTCGCGGTTCTCGCAATAAGAGGTGGTTCTCGCATGATCTTCTCCCTATATATATATATAATAGACTCGTTTAGGTTGCATGCCAACTCGTGACCGATAATTGAAACTCATGCTCGGGCTCGTTTATTGAAAAAACTTGTTTTTATGCTCGCGCTCGGCCTTGTTTATGCTCGGCTCGTTTCAAGCAGATCTCGAGTAGCTCGCGAGTAGCTTAGCTCGTTTACAACTCTATTTGGAACCGATTGTTGGGTCACAAAGAAGACACAAACACGAAAGATGGATGTCTAAGCACACAAAGATGGATCAAGTAAGAAATGGGGTTTTTTGAGAGAAATTGTGGGTAGCATGTATCTCGAATAAGATAAGGGAGGGGAGTTTAAGATGGTTTGACATGTGAATAGGAGACAGAGAATGACACTAGTGAGAGGAGCGGGGGCATACCCAAAGTAACATAGGATAAGCAGATTAAGCATGATTTGCTAGACTTGCACCTCTTTGGGAACATGATATCGGATAAGAGTTCTTAGAGACGCCATGTTAGAGTTAAACAGGTACCTTGGTAGGCGTAACTGTTTGTTTTGCCTGTGTATCTGCTCTACCTTTTGTAGCTACTATACGTTTAATTTGGCTGGGAAACGATATGGAAGGTGGTTAAACTCATTTTTAAGTTAGTACTTGAAATTAAGCCCCACCAACTTCAGAATCAATTATTGTGAGCCCATCCTTCTTACTAGAGTTGCCAAAAACATTACATTTTACACCGATACAAAGAAAGCAGATAACGAGTAAACGGGTCAAGTAGAAGATCGACTTTATTTTGTTTATGGGCTAATTTTATCCAACCAAATTCACCCATATTTAGTCATGAACTGCCATTATTGCTGGTCCACAGAGAACCAGCTACAGCTATGAGTTACTTATGAGTCTATTCATGCATGTTCTCATTTACCAAATTAAACGCAAACATCAAGGTTCTGATCTAAGTATTTAGTTTAAGCCCTGCGACCTATGGTCTAAAATATTTCAAAAACCGTTTATACCACCCAAACCGAGCTAAATCGACCATGTTAGGACTAACAAAGTTTGATCTACGGTTTCAAAAACCAGGTTACGCAATTAAGTTTACAGCTTGGAACTAGCTGAGATTTCAATAAAAAATATAACGTCTATAAATTATTAGTTGAACTGATTCTCTCACTCCTAAGTTTTTATTCCACATTTCCACTTTTTTTCGTAACAGCCCTTTAATACTTGTAAAACGTTCGGTCATTTCCGTTTCACTAAACTTTTGAATATCTAATAGTACGATTGCATGTAAAAGCACAACCCACCTACCAAAGCCGAAGCAAAGCGTATTTGGCTGTGCCGGCCGATCCAGGAAACCCGGCTGGTTCAGATTAGCTTCTCCAAAACCCGTGGTTACCGATACAGCCCAAAAATCCCTGGACAACAAACATCCCTACCGAATACTTTGATTCAAGCCAATGACCATTCAAAAAAAACTATAAGACAAACCTGAATTAGAAGACCATGACATGCTACATATGTAATTAGTTCCAACTCCAACAAACCTTGAAAACTTCAAAAAATGACTAGATTTGACTATGCTAACAAGTTATCGGGGTTTTTGGTATATTTAATCAAATTTCTTCTGGCGTTACGCGGATCACCTTTGCGACATGATGCTCAGGTCAATCGGTGAAGGCGGGAGGAAAACGCCAGCTATACTCAACTACTAACTGCTGAATTGTATCTTACACACCGTACCCATAAAGGACCACCACTAGTTCAGATTGCGTTAATGTGTTGAGCTGAAAAGTGAAAATGACTGCAAAACAGATTTGTGCGGTTCGAATTAGATATTCAGTTGATTAACGATAAGGATAGATAAGTAATGTTACATTTATGTTTATAATCTGTTCTTACAGCAAAAAAATTACTTGTATTCCCAAATCTGATCATTTTGGATCTAATAAACATTGAACTTATGGTGTGATAAAGAGGCATTCATTAACTTCGCAATTTGCAAACAATCATGTATTCCATAAAAGAATTAAGCATATACATGTTGAGAAAAGCTTGAGGATGGGACAATCGCAACACCTCGTGTTAGAACTCCGAAGGAGTTCCTAAAATGACTTAGATTTAGGATGGTAGATACATCGGCTAGGATTTCAGAGCCATAAGGGTTTTTGTATATTGATTGTGTATATAAATAACATTAGTATAGGAATCTATATATACAACAACAACAACAACAACCATACCCAGTAAATCCCACAAATAGCAAAGCTACTTATAGGGTCTGGGGAGGGTGGGATGTAGGCAGACCTTGCCTCTATCCATAGGGATAGAGAGGCTGCTTCCAGAGAGACCCTCGGCTCGAAAACGAACAACAAATCAACATACCAAGTCAAAGAATATAGAAATAAGAAGTCCCTCATACCAAGAAATTGATCCGAGTGACACAATATAATGTAAATCATGTATAATAGCATGCATACAACATCATTTGGGCATAAACACAAGAAGGCAATCAGCGGAAGAGTCCCTTAAAGAGTAAGAAAAACCTACCTCCTTAAAATTATATTGTGTCACTCGGATCAATTTCTTGGTATGAGGGACTTCTTATTTCTATATTCTTTGAGCACATGAGTAAGAAAAACATCATAGGAATCTATATATAGAGATACATAATACACATGAGTACCCTCTAGACTTGCTCAATACAATAATTGAGCACATCTAGTCAAAATATACATCTTGGATGGATAGTTTATTAGACTGAATATTAAAGGCTGTTCACACAGCTGTATTGGATTAATTATGTTCTCACAATTGTATTGCATTAATTAGATTAGATCTAGAATATCTATATATATCTTGTCCTACATTGTATAATACATATTCTACAACCAAATATAAGATTAATTTGGTATCAGAGCTCAGGAAAGCAGCCACCAGAAAACACAGCCGGAGGGGCGGCTGGCCACCGCCGCCGCCCTACCACTACCACCATCAACAAGCGCTCAGTCTTCATCTTCATCTCCTACTCCCATCCCGTCACCTTAACAACCATCTTCTCCCTACCACCACCACAAACAACAGCAGCGGCAGCAGCTATAATCAGCAGCAGCAGAAACCCTAAACGCCGCCTACCACCCTTTCAAACCTTAGCAGCCACGATTATATTACCCTAGCAGCCGCAGTCGGCACGAATCCCTAGCCGACACATCTACAACAACAAACTACTACAACAACCAACAACTTACCTCCCTGCGTTTAGGGTTGCAGAAATAACCTGCCACATAACCCTAAATGCTGTCACAGCCACCACAACGGTGCCATCGCCGCCACCATTCAACGGTGGCAGATTTTTTCTGGCGATAAGGGAGAAGACCGATGAAGGGAAACAAATCCCAGTTAAGTTTCGTGTGAAGGGGAACAAACCCCATAACAACAGATCTGGGCTGAGAGGAACAACCGGTGAAGGCTGCTGTTTTGTAATGGGTACTGGGTAGTCTCAAAAAAAAAAAAAAAAAGGGCAGAAGCAGTAACGGGTGGAAGCAAGGTGGAGAAGAGTGAAGACCTACTATCTTTATGTTTTACGTTTTTATTTTTTCAAACAAAGTCGCTCCCCATCAGATCGCTTTCTCTTTCTGAAGTCCAAGCTAAAGGTCCGGTCCCGGCCTTAGCTTGCGGGGGAATATTAGACTGAATATTAAAGGCTGTTCACACATAATACATATTCTACAACCAAATATAAGTTTAATTTAGTTGAAAACTAAATATTGAGATAAAAGATAATGGTAAGGTTATATTACCAAAAACCATCCCTTGTTTTAAACAAGTGTTTATGAAGCTCCAAGTTAGAGATGCACAAAAAAACCGAGTACAGAACCCGACCCGACAAAAAAACCCAAAATAAGACTATGGGGTATGGGGCGTGGGTTGGAGAGAAACGCCCAAGTCACCACCCCGGGTGGGCTTGGGTTTGGGCGTGGGATTCAGCCCGGGCGTGGGGCATGCTAGCGATCCTATGTGGCCGGCTCTTATTGGCTTGTTGGCTAGGGGCATAGCGGGCCATTTTAAATTTTAAAATATAACCGTTAGATTTTTTTTATTTTAATACACATGGCCAAGCCACGCCGGACTAGCCACGCCCCGCCATACCCCACGGACACGTCACTCACCAGCGGGGGGGCTCGAACTCCACGTGTCAACCCATGCCCCAAACCCCCGCCCCACCATACCCCGCGGTCTAAGGAATTAAAAAAACCAGGTATGGCATACTCAGTTCCATACCCAACCCTACCTGTCGATGGTCATATTGGTTCAATACTCTTACACATAGTTGTCAAAGGCAATGCGATCGCCCCTTTCCCGCTTTTTCCTCCTAGGTAAAAAAGCCACGACCTTTTCTTTCGAAATCATATATAACAAATCTCAATCATATCTTTAAATAATATCATCATCATCATCATACTCATACTCATACTTAGTAAATCCTACCAATAGCAAAGCTAAGGTAGGGTATGAGGAGGGTAAGATGTAGACAGTCTTACCTCTACCCCGTAGGAATAGAGAGGCTGCTTCCAGTGAGACCCCCAGCTCGATAGTAGTTTTGCATCAAGCCTTGGACATAAAGCACATAACACTCAACAATCGGGACAAAGGCCAACTAGTGCATGTACCCTTTTGTCTTTAAATAATATACTAATACTAACTAGATATATAACAAATCTTTATTATATCTTTAAAAAAATTTAAAAATGTATTTAAATTTTAAAATAGTGAAGAGATATATACAAATCAGCAATATACATATCTTTTTTATTCAAGAATTCTGCAGTATATCTCTTTTAATAAACCGATTTATTCATAGTCTTCTGATAAATAATTCTGCAGTATGTGTATGTCAATTTCATTACATCATATAAACGATTTATTCATACGTGATACGTTTGAACTTTTTTTTTGTTTTCAAGTCCAAACATTTTGCTATTGAGATATTTTGGTAATTTAAAATGGAGTAAACTTTCGTTTTGCTCCCTGTGGTTTGATCACTTTAACGGTTTTGCCCCAAACCTTTAAAAATAGCCATTTTCCTCCAATAGTTTGCTATGGTTTTTCCATTTTGTTCCCCGCCTCTAACTCCATCCAAATTGTCTGTTTTTCCATTTTGCTCCCCGCAGGGAGCAAAATGGAAAAACCATAGCAAACTATTGGAGGAAAATGGCTATTTTTAAAGGTTTGGGGCAAAATCGTTAAAGTGACCAAACCACAGGGAGCAAAACGGAAGTTTACTCTTTAAAATAATTGTGGTACTTTATTATAAAGATTATGGAATTGGAATACTTTTGGAATTTGAAAAGGTGTTAATTTTTCAATACATAATATTATTTTTAGGTTTTTATTTATTTGAGCTTTTTTTCTCGGGCCCACGTTTTGCGCTTCTCGCCTAGGCCCCAGGCGGAACCTATGCGCCTTGAGTGCGCCTCAGCCTTTGATAACTATGCTCTTATAATTCAAATTGATCCCAACCCGGTTATACCCAACCCGAACCAGTCAAAACACTAAAAAAACCCGAAACCAGAAACACCCCATCGCTTCCACTCCAAAACCCCGGTTCCATACCCAACCCGGTTATTGCTATACCTGGTTTTAACCTTGTTGACCATACATGTAACCATTTTCAATCCGGAACCAGGTATGACACAATACCCGATATGTGAACCACTACTCCAAATCATAATAATATGCATTCAAACTCCCCATTGAGATGGTAGATGATATTTTCAAATGATACACAGTTGAACAAGTAATAGCCTTCAATCCTTATAAATTTGTTTTAGTGTTAGATTTGCTATGAAGGCATACAAGATGAGATGTTGTGATTATGCTTTTAGCCAATGATATAGTAGTTTGTGAGTCCAAGTGAGGCGCGTCAATCCAAAGTTTAGGGTTCTTAGGGACACTATATGATAGAGACTGAATTGATGAAGATGATGAAAACAAAGCTGTAACTATATTGATAGAATGAAGAAGATGATACACAATAATACCCACCGAAGTGGTCCAGGGCTAAGCCCTTCTCATGCACAAAGCAATGAGCCTAATCACTAACTAATTCTCTTCCTATCCTTCCCTAATGACTAATGCCTTATTTATAGAAATAGAAATACACTTTACCCCCACCTATAATAGACAAGTGACAATTAACTATAAACCAAAGTATGATTCCTATCATTACTCCCCCCTTCAAAGCAGTCTTGTCCTCAAGACTGGAATCCGACAACGACTTCCGGTGGCCGAGGCTGCCCATGCACGACCCATAAATGCGATGTAGCCGAAAACTTCAATCGCATTCCAATGAGAGGACGGTGAGACAATGAACTCTTTCCCCTATCAAATGGAGCATTTCCCTTCTCACACAAGTCCAAATCAGAAAAAATCAGGCCCACAACCTTTTTTTGCTCCACACCTTGGCCCGGATCTGGATAATCCCAATCCACAACTGTTTTCAGCTCCCCATTGTGGCCCACCAGTGGATCTGAGCCCAACATCCTTTGTAGGTTGTCCAAGAGTCCATTAACTCTATGCGACATCAAAAGGCCATCGCCAAGTGAGTTTTCTCCAGATCTGGACATTATATTCTTCAATTGAATGCATAATGACGGAGAAGAAGGAAGAGACGGAAATCTGAACAAAGGATCTGCAGAACCGCCTGAAAAACATGAATCCGAATGAATATTCCTCAGCAAATGGCCATGGTCGGCTGAAGCTTCTTCAAATCGGTCATGAACAAACGTGTTTTCAGCAGTTGATAAGGCCCAATTAACACTCTCTGGCCTAGATTTGGAGCCACATCCAGTATGCAGTAACGATTTCCCCAAGCGTTCTTCAGATCTGGCGATGATCGCCTCCAATTGCGCTGAGAAAGAAGGTGGAGAAACAGAACCTGAAGACGAGTCTGGAAATTGTGAAACCGATCTGAAATTAGATCTCGAATCCTGATGGTGCATCCAATTGAGAACCACCTTTCGAAACTCCCTGGATTCAACAAGTTCCTCTTCTAACAATTTCAAAGAGGTTTTGATTTTAGCAACATCACCTTGAAGTTGTTTGATCTGTTGTTCCTGAGCATCCAATCGATAGGTTTGAACTAGGATTTCCATGATAGAATGAAACGGCAGGACACAGATCCGAAAATTGGATCAGAAAGCAGAGGTGAAATTGTGACCGGAATTTGATGGAATTGAAGCAGCGAAGAGAGGCAGGCAAGCAAATTGAAACACAGAGCCGAAAATGGAAGATAGATCTGAAATTGAAGATGAAGGAGAGTAGAGTAGGCAGGTCGGACCAATGATAGAGACTGAATTGATGAAGATGATGAAAACAAAGTTGTAACTATATTGATAGAATGAAGAAGATGATACACAATAATACCCACCGAAGTGGTCCAGGGCTAAGCCCTTCTCATGCACAAAGCAATGAGCCTAATCACTAACTAATTCTCTTCCTATCCTTCACTAATGACTAATGCCTTATTTATAGAAATAAAAATACACTTTACCCCCTCCTATAATAGACAAGTGACAATTAACTATAAACCAAAGTATGATTCCTATCACTATAACAACTAAAAGCTTTAAGGTTATAGTGGCATATGCTAATTAATCATATACTCTATTTTGGAATTGTAAACGTGGCAAAATGAAACAGGCCAAAACAGGGTTTATTCGAGATGGGTCATTTTTAGTATGAGTCAAAACAGTTGCGTCAGATTTAGTTGACCCGCAAGAAGCCTTTCCATTGTTTAAAATTATTTAATGTGTTATCTAATAAACAACGAATAGACAAAGTACTTAGCAACTTGTAACATCAGTTCCAAAATGAATCGAGTAGGTTTTTTTCAATTCCAGAAAGCAAGACTCGATTTGTAGTAAGTTTGATCGACTATTATTATATGTCAAAATTGACGCTATTATGGTGCTTACACTTCCTGAAGCTTTTGCTTAATATATTTAAGCGAAAGAAAGACAGAACATAATGTGTATGCTCTTATTTGTTTGTCTTTACGCACAAGTAGATTTTGCACCATAGTAAATAATCACAAAACCAAAAGGCGCTGCACTAGTATTCTAGTAAAAACATACCTTTTGACAAACTTATATTTTGTATTCTTCGACATGCATCCACTTTGTAGATGACCATTTATTTCCTTTAATCACAGGACAACCACCTGAAATAGATCAACTGAATCTAGTTAACCGACACAGATTTAAAAAAAACATGATGCAGAAATTGCCACACAATTTTAGAACATGAAGTGGATTAATCTTGTGAATTTAAAATTTGGTTTCATGGTGTCTTTTCGACCCATTCAATTATGAAGGGTAACTTAAAGAGACATGTGGAAAGTCGCCCAAAGTGAATTTTTGCTGCTAAAGTTGCCTAAACATGTTATTTAGAATGAGAAGATAATTATTGTAATCATAGATTTTTTGCTTATCATAGTTGACACAGTAATTAAATCTTCATAATGCCTAAAATTGCCCAAACATTATATTCAAAATGAGAAGATTGTTATTGTAATCACAGTCTTTCATATCATATTTGACGCAGTAAATTACTATTCAAGAAATAATAACATTTTATAACCAAAAGTGTGTTGGTTCAACCCAACCCAAACCAGAGAATAATTACCTATTTTAAACCGTTACCCAACCCGTCCATTTTTGACACCTGAACACCTCGAACTAAAACCCTTTTTTAATTTCTCATCAGAAAATAGAAGCTGCTAAACATACCATGCAAACTACTTGGATTCACTGTTGCATCAGGCCTCATGCTCCAAAAAAGTAACGCATCACCCATTTTCGGTTTCACATGAAGACCCTTTTTAGCACACTCAGACGAATTATTCCACCCTGGCCTGGAGCTGAAATCTCCTTGTGCAGCCGGAAAAACTGTCTCTCCCCCTTCCTCCACGTCAGACCTGCAATGGGTAAAACAAAAAGTTAAGCTAAAAAGTGGGCAAAAATGGGTGTTCAAAAGGCTCGCGGCTCGCTCGATAAAAACTCGAAAATAAGCTCGGCTAAAAAAACCTCGGTTGTAAACAAGCGAAGCTCAAACTAGGCCTGGCTCAGCTCGTGAGCCAGATCAAATTATTTTATTTTATATAGATTAATTTTGATTTTAAATGTATTAAATAAATAAAAAATATGTGGGAGGGGGTTGAAGTGTTAACATTTTAAGTTTAATTAATCAATAACATATAAAAATATGGGAAATTAAACAAAACTTATACATATAATACTTTTAATATGCCTTTCGATCTTTAAAATATTAGAAAAAAATAACACATATAGATATATGTGTGATTTTTATTTATTATTTTGTTTTTTATGTTATCAATATTTGTTGAAAAACAAAAAATTAACGAGCCAGCTCGATTGGCTCGAACATTTTACCAACCGAGCTTGAGCTCGACTTTTCAGCTCGTTAAAATAAACGAACTGAGGCGAGCTGGCTCATTTAAGTTTGAGATCATCCTGGCTCGGCTCAATTACGGTGCCAAATAGATAAAATAGAAAGTATAACAAGAAAGTGGGCCAAATGGATAAAATAAACAATTTAACTAAAAAGTGGGCCAAATGAGTCAGACAGGTATAAGGGTTGAAAGTCATCATCCACCAAAGTGTATTTTTAATGCATACAACCTCCTAATCTCCTATAATGCTTTGTTCAAAAATTAGATTAGAACTGCAATAATCTAGTTTCTATAATCACTTCTAACGCCCATATTACTACAGATGCATCTTAAAAAAGCAGTTGTAACATGAATGCATGATACTCACAAATACATAAGAACTGTAGCTATTCGCTGGCCTCCATTTTTAGTGTTGAACTCATCAAGAAAGTAGTCAAAGTGAGGCTCGTACTTTTGACCTTCTTCATAATGGAGAACTTGTAGTCCTTCTCCATGTTCTGTAAATTTAGAACAACATTAGTCGGTATAATCCGCTTATGTTCCCAAAAGCAGCATGTTTTAAACTACTAACAATCAGATATTGCTTTTTGAATTGTCAAACAACTGGCATCCCGAAAACAGAGCATAAAAAGTACATCAAACTATCAAAGGCTCAAAGCTGTTTTATCTGATATTGTTGAATGTTACCGATTGATGAAATTCAACGTTAACATCTAAACTCTAAAGGCTGGTATAAAACCATGTAATATTCAAACATCATACCTACAGGGATGAATGTGAAGTCTGCAATTCTTTTCTCTATATTTCGTATAATTTTATCCCTTCCTCTCCTCAAAAATGTCCCGGAGCTTGTACGCACTCTAAAATATATAAACAAAAATTGTCAAATTGTAATCAAGATACAAGAAAAAAAGACCTCCCGAGTGTATTAAAATTTAGAAGTAAAGATGAAAAAATTGCGAAGACAAACCTGCTATCTTTACTCTGACCAGTCTTGCTATCAACAACTGTTGACTTTGCCATGTGAGGTTTGGCAAGATTTATCAAGTACTCACACTCTTCCTTGGACTGTTTTACAATACAAAGCAAGAGTCAAATATAATGTTCCTACTTGTTACCACTGCTAAGAGTAAGTGGGAGAAGGGAGATCAAAATTTAAAATCATAAAGCAGCAGTTTTCAAATATAAAGTGATTAGTAAAGTAACAATACTGAATAATAGTATAATACAACGCGATACTGAATCTCAACAAGTACTGCGTACACACGAGCATAAATAAATATAATAATATAAACTAAAAACCATAAAATGTCCAGTGATAAAGAATGAGGCATACGATTACAAAATGGCTACTCACCAAAAAATTGTGATAAAGAAAAGCTCTGGGCTCCCAAGAGAGAATCTCAGTCCACTGATCTCCTCTTTTTCCAGCCCCATCACCATCAATGTCACCACTGCATTCAGACCGATCAAGTTAAGCTACATCACATAAAAGAGAAGATAAATAATGTAAAACAATGGCACCACTACGGAAAGATCTGCATCTTAAAGTAATGAAAAGAAGTGTACATGTTGTTGACAATATTATCAAGATTCACATAAAAAAAATAATATCATTCATCATCATCATCATACTCAGTAAATCCTACCAATAGCAAAGCGAATGTAGTGTCTGAGGAGGGTAAGATGTAGACAGCCTTACCTCTACCCCACAGGAATAGAGAGGCTGCTTCCAATGAGACCCCCGGCTCGAACATAAAAAAATTATATGCAATCATGATATTAGATAAACATAACTACCATTGAATCACACAGGTATAAGGCATTTTATGTCTCGTATAATATAAAGTTGTAATTTTCTAACAAAAGTCTCGTATAATATGAGGTTGCAACTCTCTAACTGCTTAAATCATACTAATCATGGATTAACCAATGGTTGTCTTTATGATTAGAAAACCCCAATCTACGCCACTACGAAAGTTAAATACAGGAATCAAAACGATAACACATCACCTAAATCCACCTTCATCCACATCTCAAACACATACTAATCTACACAAAACCTAGATTCACAACTGTTTACACTTTACAATATAATCAACACTCACATAACAAAATGATATACAATCACAATGCTAGATAAACATAATCACTTTTCAATCACGCAGATACGACGCATTTATAGACGCTTCAGCATACATCTCATACAATAATTCTCTAACTAAACTCTCATACAACACAAAGTCACAACTCCCTACCTGCTTAAATCACATAATAATAATAATCTAAACTTAACTTAAATCCATCCACACAAATTCAGAAATTCAACTTACACAAGCAACCGTTTTCGCTTGAACGTGATGCGATCATGAAGATAAAACGAAGAATCATCATCATCAGATCCAATCGGAAGTGAGAATATCCCCAACGCAAGAAGCACAAGGAGAACAATTGTGAGCATCAAAAGCATGGAGAGAACTAAGGCAACTGTTGACGATCTCTTCCCTTGGTGATGGCGACCTAATAAGTTTCTTCCTTTCCGCATTGTTGGTTCGATCGAAGAAACCCTAATTGTTAGGGTTTTGAGGTGAACGTTGGGGTTTGCAGGTTTGGAGAAATGAAAGGTTGGTGGTGGGTGATGAGTTATTTTGGGTTTATGAGGGAGAAGGAAGGAAGGAATGGACAGCTGGCGTGGAAAGTGGGACGAAATGACGGATTTGTCCCTTCGCTGTTTCGACACCTTTTTTTGTTTTTTTTTTAAATAAAAAACAACCGGTCAGAAGCTTGGCCCATAGGAACCGAATGAAACAAGAAACAAAACCGGATTACAAGTCCGAAAAATTAAAGGAGCGTTGACCCGTCTAAAACCGGATTACAAAACCGGGTATATTCGGTACCGATACCGGTACCCATTTTTCCTATTTTTTGGTATCGGTACGGTACCAGTATTTACGGGTAAAACACCGGTAAATACCGGTACCGAACCGGTGTATTTGGTTCCAATACCCATTTTTCCTGTTTTTTGGTACCGGTATTTTTGGTACTGAATGGGTACCGTACTCATCCCTATTGTGAAGCTTGGAGCTATGTTTTTTTGTTATTATTTTATAGAGTTAATTACAAGGTTAGTTTTTTGGTTTATGGTAAAAGAAAAGGTTGAGTACTTAAAAGCTCAAAATAACAATATATGCTATTAACTTTTGATTTTGTAATATTCAGAGTATTAAAGTCTAATTAAAAACTAACTGAGAATTAGGATAGTGTTTGTTTCACAAAATAGATGGAATCTAGAAAATAAAATTATCAAAAGTAATAAGATTGGGTACTGAGATGTGAAATGACGAAACTAACCTCGACTATTAGTTAGTTTTTAACTGATGTTATCCTTAATACCTTTGGATGTTACAAAATGAAAAGTTAATACATAGATTTTTTTTTTTTTTTTTTTTTTTTGCAAAATAATATTTTTTTTTTATTATAAATACTTCCATTAATATTTCGGATCATCAGGGCAAATTACATAGATTGTTATTTAAAATTCTTAGTACCCAACTTTGTTACTATCCACAAACCACAGGGACTGACCATATGATTAACTCTATTTTCTATAAATTGTTATAAGATTGATTAATATTCGGTTGCAAAGTGGCTAAAGTAAAAACTAAGCGGAATCATAATCGTTTTTGGTTTGGTTTAATTAGTTATTTGAGGAAAGGGGCCCATGGGTACTACCCTTGCTCCGACCAATCAACCGGCGCTATGTCAAATTCTTTACAAAGTACTCTTGCACTACAAAACACTGACGACACCCTACTCTAAGTACCCTTGAACCATAGACTCCCTCTTTTACTCCACCCACCAATCACACACACCCTTAAACTCTTCAAACATTCCAACCCTCCACCCTTACGACTTCCTCTACCCACACACAACTTGCCCTCAACCCTTACCCTTGGGAGGTGGCAGTGGTGTTGTAGTGAGGGTGGAAACCTTCAACTCTCCACCCTGAGGTGCCCCTCCTTAGTTCTCGACTTGAAAACAGTTACTTATTAAATAGCATATATTGATAGAACCTAATATTTAATGTTTAATTCCAAATAAGCATAGAATCAAACAAAATATGATTCAATTGTATTGTATGTGTCACTTGTTCGATCAGCTTCAGCTCACAATATGTATATCATTTATTTAATTTGATGATACATCTCAGTAAAAAAAAATAAGAACATTTTATGATGAAAAGGTTATGTTGTGGGATCTATATGTCTAAACACAATTTATATCACATCCTAGTGAAATATGATTTTATATCACGAGACATTTGGAATGAATCCTACTATGTAAATAGTTGCGAATTATTATAAATGATTAAATTCTGTATAAAATAGTTTATATAATATTTTCTTTATGCTTCTATGAATATATGTGCACACACATAAGGGAATAATCAGTTGCAAACCACTTTATCATGTAAAAGCTAAAATTAGGTTATACGGTAAGAGGCTCGTCCTTGGAGGATGACCCTCCACATAAGCGTCACGTAGGATGGGTGTGTGGATGGGGCAAGGGGGATGAAACTAAGGAAATGGGGGATGAGCCTAATATATATATATATATATATATATAGGGTAGGGTTCATGCGAAAACCACCCTTATTGCGAGAACCGCGAGAACCAATGTGAACAGGGGGCAATTTTGTAAATACATACAACTTGTAAATTAGTCACTCCTCTCCCTGCATCCTGTACTACTCTACTGGACTTCAAACAAAAAATAAATCACAATCTATCAAGTAATCACGTCCGACAATCCCACAAGCATCATCAATCTGCGATTCATCATAGCGATTCATAAAAAATCAAGTTCGTCACTCCACAATATCAGCAATTCGTCATCAAAATTCAACGTATGTTCGATATTAGTGCAATAAGAACATAATCATCGATCGCACATTCGTTTTCGATTCGAAATTAGGGCAAAACGATCATAATCATCAAGGGTTGTTGTACAAATAAGGATAATTTGAAGAACATATGTCGTCTAACGGAATCACGATTCGTTGTTTCACCGTTCTGTGAACTTGTAAGTTCATACATTTTGTTTTGTAGTCGTATATGACAATACAACACTTAATCGTCGATTCAGATATGTTATTATGTGATTATGACACTTAAGCAATCGTTTCATATCTGTTTCATATCTGCATTATTGAAAATTGTGTTATATAAATGATTTTTTGAGTGAACAGGGGCGAATGTTGTGATAGAACTATATGTAATGAGGTAGTTATGTGTTTGTTCATGTAGTTTTTCTTGATGAATAATGTTATGTGAATAATGCTAGATATGATGGGCAACACGAAATTTGATTTGGTAAGTGTTAGGGGTTTTTTTTACTGAATTATAATTGTTGATAAGTTATGTCATGTTAATGCACATGTGCATAGCTATAGTTATGCACATGTGCATATTTTGATAGAATATGCTTACACGGAACAGGATAATAAGGTAATGTTGTGATCTATATAGATATGCACATGTGCATATTTTCTGATAGAACAGGCTTACACATAACATGTTGATTAGGTATAATTGTGTGATATATAGTTATGCACATGTGCATAGCTTCACAAAATATGATTACACATAACAGGATAATAAACTAAATTTGTGATCTATATAGTTATGCACATGTGCATAAATTGTTATAATAGGTTAATATGCACGTGTGCATAGTTTGCAATAATAGTTTAACAAGGTAGATAATGTTGATGCATATGACTTTGAATAGGAGTCTCACCTATGCATCAATGATCTGTAATCGGTATTTAGTATCAGATACTCCACTCTCAGAGGAGGACATAGTGTCTGTAACAAATCAATCACAACATATGCACATACATCAACAATCATCAAATAAGCATGTAAGTAGTAACAACGTAAGCATGTAATCATCCTAGTCTTCCCAGACTATCCCACCCAGCCTCTCAGACTAAACTACCTAGCCTCTCAGACTAAACCTCCCCAGTTTCCCAAACTGAATTTCCCAGTCTCTCAGACTAATTTTTCCCCAGTCTCTAAGACTAAACATCCCCAGTCTCTAAGACTGAACCATAAACATAACCTTGAAATGTGTTTTGTGCCTTTTGTTTGTAAAATTGTTTGTTCCATGGATCTAGACATTTTGTGTATGCAATGTAAACATGTTTGAAAACATTTTCGTGATAGCCCTAATGATCGTAGTCTAGACTCGAGAAGGAATCCTAGTTCGCTACGATCGAAGCTCTGATAACAAGCTGTCACACCCTGACTTTTGCGGAAGCGTGATTATTGGTGTGACTTCCTTAATACCATAGCATTCAATCATAACAACGCTATATGATAAAAACGGTAGATGTTCATCCATAAATTTAAGTTTGAAAATAACACAACATAATTGTCTGAAACGTTGACACCAAATTTAAGTTACAAACCACAACATGTTTAAATGAGTTCATAAAGACTCAACAAAAGACTTAAACAAACCCGAGCTTAGAACCATGTATCTCGTCCAGGAGTAAGATACATCTCGTAAACTCTAAAGACATGGATGACATCTCTTATTTATACGCAGCTTGAAAAACATGCAACACCTGCCAGATCCACTTAGTTCCCTGAAATACATGTAATTTGAAAAACATCTAACAAAAGTTGAGCAAGTTCATGTGTTTGTGTATGAATAAACCTTTAAAGTATGTCTGTATGTATGTATGTCCCAGGTATGAAGCAGTAAGGAAAAACAGATCACCAATGGTTTGCAAGGCCAATGGTATGTGTGAAATGGTGCAGGAAAACTCAAACCTAGCGGAATTTGCCACGACATTTGTATGTGGACACAGTCACCACATGGGCCACCCTGGTCCTCATGGGTGTGGGCTCACTACACCCAAATAGATCTATCACTCATGTCCCTCGGTCCTACGACGAGGATTAATGGCCTTAAGTGTTATACCCACCTTTCACATGATCAAGCAGTAACCCTCCTTAGCTAAGCATACCATGTATAAAAGTTTGTAAACAATTGTAACATGTATATCACCCCCGAAGTTATAAAACTGAAAACAGTTAAAAGAAAAAGGGGGACATAAACTCACAGTATTGCGTCTTCAGAATCGTAACCCAAATCTCCTCAGCGAACACGACTCCCTACAATGTACTAATGTCTATTAGACTAACGGGTCGTGCCTTGCCTTAGTATTTACGTGTTTGAGTTACGTTTCTTACACATCTTCAATATTATTCGAAGTTATAATTACTTGTTAAAATAAATTATTTTAACTTTAAATTATATTTAATTTTTGGAATAATTGTTAAACAATATTTTTGTATTAATACTTCTCAAGTATTTATTTCCGTATTTCCTTCCCAATGATGGGGGTATCTTATACATGTATATTTGTATTTGTAGTTCCAAAACAATATATATTTCAAGTCTTATTTTAGAAAATATATATAAACTTATTTTGTCAAAAAAATAATGTATTTCAAGAATATATATATTTTTCCCAAAAATCATATATCTTCTAAATATACTAAGAAAATATTTTTTTTTACTTCCGAAAATAATATATTTTCTCCTTGTAAAAAATATGATACAACTTTGTAATATTTACAAAAGTCATATTTTCATGTTCTTATGTCCAAAATAATATTTACCAAAAATATATTTGTAACGGTTTACTCCAGAATATTTCATAAGTTACGTTATCGTTCGGCTTCACAATATTAAGTGTGTAACTTATATATTTATCCCTTGTGATTTTTGGTATTATTTTGGATTGTAAATTCTTGGTATTTTGTTAAGTTATATTACTTTAAATCCTAAAATAATATAACTAATACACCAAGCATACAAATAATCATACACAATGTGTAAATATATATTCTAAATACATATTTATCCATTTTTATTTATAAAAACCAACCTCCAATACTTGTATTTTTGTAGCAAAATCTATGGCAAAGTTTATGTTGAAAACCATAGTTAAAACACACTTGTAAACATTTGTTTAGAAAATATTTTTCTAAGTGTTTATATTTTTAGAAAATTTCGCCATAGTCTCCCCTAAAAATGGAGGTGTCCATGCTATTTAAGCATATCATTTTCTTTTCAAAAATTATCATAAACAATCAACAATCAATCTACACTTACCATGAGCTACAACAAAGCTATCTACATAATGATCATTAACTTGAGTTTTTATAAAAACTTGTAGTAACTTGGTAGTGTGTTTAGTGGACTTAGTTACCCTTTAAAGTGTGTTTGTTTCTTTAAAAATCTCATTCTTGAAACATTTGAGTGTTTACAACTTGTTAGATGATTTTTCCAAAAATCATTCTTTTGAATTTTTCTTGTAAACAAAGTGTTCTTATACTTATTTCATTACCAAAAATAGTGTATATTTAAGTAAGAACCAAGATCTAAAAATCACATTTTGAACTTGGTTCTTTTGGAAAACCATTCATAAATCTTAGATCCATAAGATTACTAACTCACTTTGTTTATTATTTTCCAAGAAATCATTTTATTTTTCAAGCTCATGCTTAACACATGATGATCAACATCATAATCTCTAGTAAATAACAAGCAAGTATCATTCATACACTAAACAACATAGTTTCTTCATACATCAAGATTATGTTCATGATTCATGTTTATGTTATTTGGTGTTCTTGTGATTAAAAACATACTACATCTTTTAACCAACTACATATGACGTAAATAAGGATTATGAGAGTCTTACAACTAGCACAAAGGCTAGGGAAGAACACAAGATGATGGTGATGATAAATGTGGAGGATAAAAGCAATCGGGAGAGGTCCTTCAAGATCCAAGACCACCAAGCTTGCTTAAACACCTTCTAACATCTTTGTAGGAACTTGGAATGGATGGATGATGGATGAAAAGTGGTGGTGGTGTGGGTGTGATTCTCGGCCGAGAGAAGAGGGAGGAGAGGAAGAGAGATGTTGGTGAAATGTGTGAGTGATTATGATCCATCATGTTCACTTATAATCTCAATTTTGAGTATTACCCATTGTATAACATGTTTGTAATAGTACATACACAATCTAAGCAAATCTTAGGAAGATTTAAGCAAGATCTAGTGAGGATTATGGTGGGGTCACTAGGTGACCGATTACTAGCATGGGGGGGGGGGGGGTTTCTAAGTGTAACTTTGAACCATTTAGTTAGATTAAAGGTCCAAATCCAAGTATTAGTTATAAGTGTTAGTTACTTGATATTTTTAGTGGGTGTTAGGGTGTTCGGGGATCATAACTAGCTTAGAAATAATAAAACAATGCTTCTAGTAAAATTTTGGTGTTTCGGGTAGTGTCCGGTTGTTCGGTTAGATACTGGTTCGTTAAAGTGTCAAACTATTCCGTTTAGTGATCTTTAAGTACCCTTTTGTGACACTTTTAATTCCCGACATTTAGGAAAGCATTCAGGACCATTTTGCCATATTTTTGCATGTTACTAGCTCATTAAATTGCTGATTTTTGCTGAAATGTGCTGAATTTAGCACTTTAAGTGGGTTTTAGGCACTTTCCGGCACTTAAACTAACACCTAGTGAAGCAGTTTTATGGTACTCACTTTCCTACACACCATACTAGTGTGAAACTTAGTCTCTGGCCCATACAGGGTCTCAAAAGTCAAAACACTTTTTGTCTATGTACTGAACATTGTCAGCATTTTGCTGAGTTATCCGCTAATTGTGCTAATCGTGCTTTGTGCATCGTTTATGTCACTAAAGTTTGTAAGTAAAGATGATGTGACAATATGTAATATGTGATGCATGCGTAAGTATGATGCAATAATCAGAAAGCAGTTTAGGTCATCAGTTGTAGTTTAGCACAGTCATTAAGCACTATTCAATATTAATTAATTGTACGGATACCTGGATTTTTGACGGTTGTCACAGTTGAAGCAATAGGAATGCTGGGGTGTGCTCAACAACTGGACAAAGGAACAGACATTATGATGTTATGGATGTTATATGTGAGTGATTCAAGGACATGAAACACGTAGTGTTTGTTTTTTTTTGTTTTTTTTAAGGGGGGGGGGGGGGGCAGTAGTAAGTGGCTAACTGATGTGGTGTGGGTATATTTGGTTGACAGTAGTTGTATAGGATAAATTATGTATGGATCCACATGTGCATTATTCAAAATTAGTAATCATATGTCGATGTATTATGTATATCAAATGATGTATTATGTATATCAAAGGATGTATTATGTATATTAAAGCGATGTATATACATATCAAAGCGTGCTGGTATGTTGTTAAAAATATGTATGGGTGCACATGAGCATTATTAGAACACGTATATTGCGTGTGTGCATCTTTTTTTCCGTATCAAATAACCATGTTAAGTTAAACAGAAAAACATGTATGCATATGTGCATCTTTCTTTCAATACATTAAGTTTGGTAATGCACATGAAAACAACTAAAAAACATAATCAAAATGTAAATTTGATAATCCACATCATGACAACTAAAAAAACAGAATCAAAGTGAATACTGATTGGAATTTGTTTATCGTCATAATAGTTAATTCAAGAATCATAAATTTGGGTTGGTCGATTTACGATGTCTGGTTGAACATCTAAGAACGATTGTAGCTTGTTATCAACTATAACGTAAACAAAATAAAAGTCTTTGAGGTTGGCAAATTGGGGTTTCATTGTATGTAGTATAATGTATGAATCACGTTCACCGGTAATAGACGTACGTCTCTCGTATGTCTCTGGAACAGTTTTTGAAATCTTTTCTCGTCTGCATCACCCTTATCATCCTATATTTTTCAAATGTATACATAATGTAATTGTCAATATAATGCACGTGTGCATAATGTAATTGTCAACATAATGCACACGAACATTATCAATTTATATAAAACGACATTTTTTTGAACATAACAAGATGCCATATATTCAAACCATAACTTTAGACATGAACTAGAGAAGTACACTTACAGTAAACATATAAACTCCTATTTTTCTATTACATTCACATCACTGGTGTACCACTCTTCAATCACTAAATTATCCATTTTGGCTATGACTTTCATCCACAACAGAGTACACTCATTGACTTATTCCAGTCTTCTAGCATTTGAACACTGCACGACTTTGAATACCTTCTCATTTCTGCTTGACCATATGATCCATAATGTAACCATCACTATGCAGTTAACTGCCTTTTTCTTCTTCTTAGAAATATCCAGCTTCCAGGAAAAAAGAGAGAATATCTGCCACTGTTGAGTAAGAATGTAAATCTTTTACTCCCAGCCATGCTCTGACCATCCACCATAGCGTTTTCGACATCAAACACGGAATGAGGATGTGTTCAACAGTTTCTTGCTCGTATCCGCAAACCGGGCACAATGTGTTGCTGATATGAATTCCCTTCCCTTTTTTTACAGCTCTGTCTTTGTCGGTAACCTGCCTTCGACGCCTTTCCATGCTAACATGTTGGCTTTAGGTGTAGCCCAACCGTTACAGGTCATTACAAAGCCACTCGACGGGTCCCCGCTTGTGGCACATAAATCCTATCTAACGGGTTTAACATTGAAAGTCGACTTATTTTTCCGAGTGCCAACCCAATCGATATTGACCCGTCTTCATTCGGGTGTCTTTCAGCAGCGCCAAAAGCTGCATATACTCCACCCATGCCTCCCCGGTTGTCGGCTTGTTCTTCCATTGCCAATCTCACACAGTGACCTCCCTTTTTTGTAGTTGTCCGCCACCCAAGACCCTTTGTTTGCTGCCATTTTGTACATAATTGGATATTTATCCATAAGGCACTTGTTCATAATCCATACATCAACGATATAGTCTAATTTTCAACATAATGCACATGTGCATATAATTTAATACAATATCATTTACAATCAACATAATGCACATGTGCATATCATTTAATATAATATCATTTACAAAGTATATACATCATTTGCAGCCAACATAATACCTTTAGTCACAAATCGAATGAATTGCAACTCTTGATGTTCTGTATTTGTAGGTGCTGTACCAGTCGAAGTAGTGTCAAAAGATAATGAACGATCAGATACATTGATTATAAGACAACATTGTCTGATGTAGACATAGATTCAAGAGTCTGAATTTCAAAGCCATGAATGGTATGTTGACTTACAACAGTTTTAGACATAAATTTGTGACTATCAACGGGATTGACAACAGATGGACCACCAAATTCGGCATCAGATGTTGTGTGAGGATGATATTCAGACAATGAATGAAGAGGATCATCAAATATACGAGGATATACAAGTGATGAATCAGGAGACGCCATATGTCGCTGTAAACACCGTGTAAACTGCAATCGCCGTGAAATACGTGAACGCCGACTATCTATATGCCGTGAAAACCACCGTACACGGCTCTTCGTCGCCGTGAAACCGCCGTGAATGCATCTCAGACGAGTGTGAAGACCATGAACTGGTGAACTTCTGAAACCCTAGAATGGAGATAACAGTGACATAAGGAGAAAAAAAAGAACGCGTGTTTTGGTATAAACATAAGACAATTACAAAAATGCCATGTGTTCACACTGGTTCTCGCGGTTCTCGCAATAAAGGGTGGTTCCTAACGGATCCTTATCCTATATATATATATATATATATGTATATATATATATATATATACGAGTTGTATGTATATGTGTGTGTGAGGAGAAGTTTGTCTTCTTGTGCCCGTCTCAAACGTCCTACCCTTGACGTTTTGGACGACGTCGGTGCTCAACGTGGCTGGACGACCCCCATACCGTCAAACCTTACGACCACGCATTTATTTTTAGTTAATGAATGAAATTACATGTTGACTTTTAGAGTTATAAGCCATATAAACTGTGTGAATGGTTTTTTTAGTTTGCAATCCATCTCTCCCATAAATTCATATGCATATAACATATTCAATTATAATATCATGTGTCTCATACTCTCATTTTCGAAACCCTACTATAGGGCATTATGTGCTTATAAGAACACGTGTGATACTCCTTTTGAAAATAAATATTTTAATGCTTTTATGGAGGTTTGCTAATATACTGATTATGAAAATGAAAGAACTTCTTTATGTTATTGTGGGGTATATTTTGGTAGAGTTGTACCAACAATTGGATGAATAGGTGAAGTTAAATTTACAAGTTTTATTAAAGCAGCTCTTCTTACAGACTTATTTATTTACTCATATATCACATACAAATGTTGTGTGTGATTCCAATGAGTGTTAATATTTGTAAATAACTAGATATGTAACACCCCAACCCGGAACGGCTGGCATGTCACTATTACGGATATCAAAAACCAAAGAGTTTCAATAACCGATGAAACCAATAAACAAAAGTCTCGAATTCTCCAGAAAACCTAAGTCTTGTATTATTCAATTACTGAAATAAAAAGAAAACGAAAAGCTTTAAAAACTTGAACTTCATATTCCTCTCATTCATCCCTGTTTCCCCTAATTACCTGTAAGCACATAAGACAAACACTAGAAAGAAAATACGGCTGAGCCAAAAAGTCGCCCAGTAAAGGAGTAACAGTAACAGTAAAACAAGTCACGTAATATAGAAGCACCCACGAGCCTAAACAGAGGGGTACACGGCTATAGTCCATGTACCGAGACGGTGCGTGTAGGCGTACACACATTCCATCTCAACAGGAGTCAGGAGTCAGAGCTAAGATTAATCTATTTGCCTCTAGGGGCCAGGTGCTACACAAGCACAAACTAGAGACGCCGTGAACTTTAGTTACGCACCGTCACGATAAGTGCCATGTCGTTGACGCCCCAACGACAAGTCTTAACTTATAATTGCTTGGGTGACGGAGTACAAAGTTATATCAGAAATAAACGTATCATAGGGGAACATGCAATAACGAGCACAAGATCTAAAGTCTATTGCATGCTATTATATATACTAGTCATGTAACAATACGAAACAGAAAAATCTAACGAAAACGTCCTCACTGCAAAGTAACAGACTGGAATAAAAATACTATGATGTTAAGAAAAGGAATCCATACCTTAATCAAATCAAAGCAAACAAAACCAATACAAAACGTCTTCAACAATCGTGCAAACCTATATTTTCAAATATTATAGGGTCACACTAACGAAGCACAAAGTTGTTTATCTAGCCCATTGGCTCTTTGATTTCCGGTGACATAGACCTTTACGACTCTCCAATAATTATTATAATAGTAAAGTTTAGAACTATGAATTTTAGTAAACACACTTTTAGTAACTAATGACAATGTAAAGAACACATAACTTCAATTTCCAATATTGGATATACACCTATCCATGTTTTTTTTTCATGGGATCCAATATTGGATATACACCTATCCATGTTTTTTTTCATGGGAAAATTACCAAAATGTCACTTGACCAACCAAACTTACCAAAATATCACTCTCTTGCGTCCTTGGATGGACTCCTGCGACATGAGATGCGTCCGTCTGTCAACTTGAAGAGTCCATGAATGAGGAGCTTACACGTGTCCGACAAAGGTGATGCGTCGACGGCGGACTCCTCCCATGTACTTGGCAGACTCCTCCCATTGTACCTGGCAAACTCCTCCCATTGACTCGGCTGACTCCTCACATTTCTTTTTAATTCTATCAAATATTTATATCTATTTAATATAACATTATAACATAACTTAAAAATTAGAAATATAACATAAAACATTACAACATAACTTAAATATTACAACCTAAAAACATGAGATATCATGTTGTAATGTTTAAGTTATGTTGTAATGTTCTATGTTATATTTCAAAATCTTAAGTTATGTTCTGAGGTTTTATGTTATATTAAATAGATATAAATATTTGATAGAATTAAAAAAAAATGTGAGGAGTCAGCCGAGCAATGGGATGAGTCAGTCAAAATATGAGGAGTCCGTCAAGCCGTTGGGAAGAGTCAGCTGAGCCAACGGGAGGAGTCTGCCAAGTACAATGGGAGGAGTCGGCCAAGTACATGGGAGGAGTCTGCCAAGTACAACGGGAGGAGTCCGCCGTCGACGCATCACCTTTGTCGGACACGTGTAAGCTGCTCATTCATTGACTCTTCAAGTTGACAGACGGACGCATCCCATGTCGTAGGAGTCCGTCCAAAGACGCAGAAGGATGACATTTTGGTAATTTTGATTGGTAAGTGACATTTTGGTAATTTTCCCTATTATTAAATTTATAACTTACTTTCTTTCTTTGTCCTTTACGTAACCAACAACATGCAGATGCATTTTAGCATATGATTGCTAAAAAAAAGAGTATGTATGCATGATGCATAATAGCCATGTAGGATGATTGCTCATATTTATATCTTGGTTTTTCGCATGTCTTGTGTTTCAGCCATAGACACTTTGTAGGTTGCACATGGTATTTTCATTTAGTTACATAACAGATTCTAGAAGCGAGTTACAAAGCTTGAGTAAACTCTATAATGGGGCCAGAGCCTACTTTTTGTGTCATAATTTGAATAGCAGCTGGTAACATAATAATAATAATGGATAAAAATGTAGTTATGTATATTACAAGATATGCTTAAAGAAAGAACTTCTAAAGTTACTAGTTTATCTTGAACTTAAGTGGATGGCTAACTGTCGAATACTTGGAGTGTATGCGTATAAAAGAAAGCCTCCGGTTAAGTCACTTAATTCATCAACTTCTTACAGGAGAAGCATCAAAGGCTCTACTTTCTAAACACTACACTTTATGCTTATTCTTTTTTGATTTTACAACTTCTTTGCAAATGATTTTTTTACAGGTGAACTTCACAACAGACGGCTAATTCACACCCGCAAGACGCAGGCCCGCCACCACTCATTACCAGGACTATGTTGTCTTAACCGGGCCCACGCCTGGTCGAGAGAGGCGTTACGCTGCCCCGAGAAAATTTCCAGTCTCCTGACACATGACAGGAGTTGCACCCTCCACAAGAGCCGACCCTCTAGAGTAAATGCACTGTAGTAGAAAACTCAGGTGAGATCAAATGTCGAACCTGAGTCCTTCCCCATCATTTCCAATGCATCAACCTGCTGGGCTAGAATCATTTGCTTCTTTGCAAATGATTATTTTAAAGTTTTTAAAAGTGTTTAAACTTGTTATATACCTTTTTTGCTTTTGTTGCTTGAGAAATTTGTTAAAACCCACTTACATATACTTAACATATAATATATGATATTAAAATTAATAAGCTAGATTTACATCATTCATATTACTTGTTAATAGCTAACATCATTAACCATGATTTAAAAATATATATTTTACTTAATGAAATCATAAAGTGCTAAACTATCGAGTAAATCACATGATAGCCGAGCAATGAACACGTGAGAACATGCCCGAGGTTCGAGTACGTAGTGTCATTTAGTTTGAAAATGATTACATATATTTAAAAGAAAATATATAGGATAGAGAAAATAATATATTTTTTAAGTATCTTTCCGTTTGTCCAGTGGGTACCCCGAGAGTGCTCGGGATTAAGTTTGTTGGCCGTTCAAAAAAAAAATTATCTTTAGTCTTAAAATAAAAAATAAAAAATACCAGAGAATGGAATGGTTTTAAAAACCCAAACCCTGTTTCTTTAGTTTTAGAGTTCAAATATAGTACCGATATTATCTGATAAATTATAGATCTAGTCATTTCTTTGAAGAAATTATAAATCTGGTCTCTATTTTTTACATGTTTGATTGCTAACACTAACAAAGGTTAAAAAGAAGTTTGTTAAATCAATGCGAGCAGTGGCGGACCCATAATTTTTTTTCTGAGGGTGCGGATGAGGTGTTCAACCATATTTTCAAGGGGCGCGGTCGGGTTTTTTGCCTAAAATATACACTAATTTTTTTTTTCAAGAGGTGTGGCCGCCCACCCTGACCAAAGGCTAGGCCGCCCATGGATGTGAGTGCTATTATATCTATACTATATTATAATGCATGAGGCAAGGGCATTTTAAGATACCCAAAAAATAAGAACTTTTCCCCCTCTTTATTTATATAAAGACCCCTAAAATGTGGGTAATTTGGTCTTTTAAACACTATTTATTTTTTAGCCCCTAAACTTATTACACTTAAATCCCTAAGGTTTTAACAAAATTATAGATAATTTGTTACAATTCACCCATCCACAACAAACTTATATTTTTTTTACTTATTCTTGACATATTTTATAAACTATATGTTTTAAAAAAAGTCCATAGGCACCATGACGACCTACTCATTTTTGTCAACGTGTCGATACTTGTCTTGTTCAGTATTGACGTGTGGATTAAAATATACAAGTAGATATGCCTTAGTGTACAAGTGATTAAAGCCCAACGTATTTGGTCATAATTAGGTAGTAGTTACATTTTCCTCTCTCTCAACAAACTTATATAATTCTTTTATGTATTTTGGTTGTATCTTTTAAACTATGATATTTAAAAAAAAAAAATCATTCGAAGGCACCGTGACACATGCTCATTTTTGTCGACATTTCGATATTTGTTTGTCAATATTGATGTACGGATTAAAATATAGAAGTAGATGATGCATTGATCTACAAGTAAATAAAGCAATCTCATGGAAACACATCTATATTAATTTATCTATTATTATTATAAAATATAAGTGAGAGAGGTAGTTTAATTAAAAGCATACGTACAACAGATTGAACCTAAAACTCCGAAAACTATTTTAAGATTTGACTAATCTGGCACTTGATTCTGAAATTTAAAAAACTGAATATTGCAATAAAAAATGTAATATAGGTTTTTAAGCTCTAATATCAAATTTTGAAATTCTCCAAATACACCTCACCTGCCACCATTTTCTTCGTTCATTCTACACATAGAGAGTGGCAAGCGATAGAGACACTCATTTTCACCAAATTTTGACCCACTGATGTCACCGTCGTCGTTGTACGAGTGCTCCGATTGAGATGATACTTACAAATTTCGACGGATCCGGAGTTGGATTCGGTACAATTTCGTCCAATTTTGATTCTTTGTTAAGATCAATCCTACAATTTCTCACTAGCTTTCTCTTTTTGGTTTTGGTGTAGGTTGTGGTTACGAGGTTGAACAGCGGCGGTGACAACTTAGAGTGTTCAGATCTAGGTTCCGACAAAAACGGAGATAGTTACGACTTCCGGTGGTGAATGTGTTAAGATCCTACAACTATCAGAGGAGAGGAGGATCGAACCTTCCAATCAAGTTCCGTTAAAGATTCCGGCAACTCCAGTAAGGTTGTTTCACAATTTTATTATAGGTTTTTTTTTTTTGTATTTGGTTAATGTCTTGAGTTTAATAAAAGATATATGGTTTCTTATGAGCCCCCCTCCGGTTCCGTCGCATCGCTTCCGTCGGCCAATCCATGAAAGCGACGAGCCTTTTGTTTGTTGGATCTTGTTGCATGGCAGTTTGTGAATGGTCAATATAAAGGGGGAGGCTTATCACCCACACCCTAGGCCCATCACTTGGGTTCGGTGATGACGTGGCCGCTTACATGGAGGCCCATCACCAAGTGATGGACCACCTCCACACCCAATAACCTTAGTAGGAAACTTTTCATTTTTTGGTAATAAGTGATTAATTAAGAGTTTGTTAAATATAATTACATCATTTATTAAGCTTCTTATTGTGTTTTAGGGTGTTAATATGAAGATGGGAAGAACGTTTTTTGGCAGGTCCTGATGGATGTGTTTTGGGTTGAGGTCTTGCTGGTATGGCAGCTATGCATTTGGCTCAACCTTCCAGTGATGCCTCCCTTCGAGTCTCTAAAACAGATTCTTGTGTTCAGCCTCAGTCTAGATGTGCAGGCTAAAAAGAAGGTTATCCATGCTATTTTCTTAATGAAGGTGTCAACACATCACAATCAAGGATGATGTTTCTAAGATATTAAGGAGAATACTTTGTGGTGGATGCTTAAGAGATTGACGATCACGGGAGTCTATATCACAAACTGGGCGTCGTTCTCTGGTCTAGACTTGTAACTTTGTGTTTTTGTTTTGGTGTGTTATTATTGGTTTGTTTCTGTTCTTGGGGGGCAATATGATGCAAGTGTGTGGTGTCTGGTCTCTGCCCAGCTTCTTGTTAGGTGGTGGCCATGACTGTTTGGTTTGATAAAGTTGGATTTGGCTGTTAAAAAAAAAAAGATAAGTGCCTAAGTGGTTCACCACCTGTGGGAATAAGACAATATTTGAAGTTTTCAAGTTGTGGTCACAAAAGTTCAGCAAATCCTTTTAGATATAACACAAACAGAAAATTTAATATTCATTCTACTACCTTCATTGGACATTATTCATGAATTTACAAATAAATATGAGTTTTTGATGAGCTGGCCTAAAGTATACAATGACGTTAAATCTATTATTAACTAGACATGTGTAACACTTATTATGTATATCCACCATAATGATGCGACAATAAATATTATACGAATAAGAGAATTACAAGAAATGGGTATTACAATACAAATTGTCACCCCCGCCGCATCGCGCGGGCACCCTGCTAGTCTAGGTTAATGAATAAAATACCCTTAATTATTCACATAAACATAACCCTAATTGTCCCTTAAAGCAGATGAAGATTAGTATTTCGAGTTACTAAAATACCCTCAATTATTAGAAAAAATAATGAGTAAAAAACTATCTAATAAGACCCTCCAAAAGAAATTAAAACATTAATACGAATATTTTAGTTTAATACTTTTATAACATTGAAAAGGCCTGTTTTAATCCACAACTAAATATTCCAGTGGGCTAGTTTTGGACTGAACGTGGATTTCAGAAAGTTGATTTTGACTTTCAAATGCTTTTCTTTGTTCAAATAAATCCCGTTCCAGGTTTAACGTTTAATTATATATAAAATAGACTGATAAAGTAATGCGACTATCAACATTTACAAAAGGTAAAATAATATGAAATTATTTTTGCTGTTTGTAAATCAACATATGCAAGTTATACCTAAAGTGTAAAAGAAATCTACCCCCTCCTCCCATTCTCCCAAGACAAAGCTAGGGCATGCCCATACCCTCCCCTACAAGTCTTTAACCTTAATCATACGTCTCCACGAACTCCTATCCTGAACCATGTCCTCAGAGAGGTGCAACTCTACCAATTCTGGCCTAAGTCGTTCATCCCAAGTCAACTTGGGTCTGTCTCTACTCCCCATTCCTTCCACTTTCATGGTTTCCATTGCTTTAACTGGTTATGTCATCTGCCTCCTCTTCACATGCCCAAACCATCTCAATCTCCCCTCTTTTAATTTGTCTGATATATTTGCTACTCCTAACTATTCCCTAAAAACCTCACTTCTTATTCGGTCTAACCTCGTGTGCCCAAACATCCACCTCAACATCCTCATCTCCGCTACCTCCATCTTGTGCGCTTGTGTTTTCTTGACGGCCCAACAATCTGTCTCGTATAACATAGCCGGTCTAATTGCTACCCTATGAAATCTCCCCTTTAATTTTGTTGGGAACCTCATATCACACAAAATCCCAGTGGCTGCTCTCCACCTACACCAACCAACCTGGATGCGGTGGGATACGTCACTGTCTATCTCCCCGTCCCTTTGCACAAACGTTCCTAAGTACTTGAACTTAGTCGTTTGTGGGACCACTTGACCCTCAATGGTAACCTGAGAGTCTTCGTTATCACTTGCACCGCTGAAATTACGATAAAAGTATTCAGTCTTAGTGCGAATAATCCTTAAAATATTGTCCTCTAAGGCTGCTCTTCATTCCTCTAGCCTCACATTTAGGGGTTGTCTAGTTTCACTAGTTAAAGATATATTTAAAAATAAAGACATATAAAAAAGTAAACAAATGCGTACAAACTTTTAAAACTTGTTTTATTAAAAAATAACTTGAAAAAGTATATCGTACAATTGGCCTTAACGTACACGATGGCAAAATCGCATGTTATTTTATAAAAAAAAATGGAAATCACATGTGTGTATATGTATGAAGTCGCATGAAACAAGTGTTTGATTTATATGATGTATTTGGATGATAAATTGGATCAATTTTATATCCAAGTTGAATTGAATGTTTAGTTTATTTTGGGGTTATTGGATTTTAATAATCCTAAGTTTCACCTGTTAGCCGATAATAATCTCAAATTTAAAAATTTCCTCCAACGATGCCAACTTGTAGAAGTTTGGCCCTCATTGATCCTTTTCAAACATATAAGAATTTGGCATCCTCAATAGATTCAAGTGCACATGCAGACTCCTTAATTGATTTAAGTGCACCTTTGTTAGAAAATAATCAATGGGTGGCCAAATTCTTACAAGTTAGAATCGTTGAAGGGAATTTTTAAAGTTGGAATTATGATTGGCTAATAGGTGAAACTTAGGATTATTAAAATCCAATAACCCTTTATTTTATTGTTTAATCCTTTGCTGCTGATGGGCCAGCTTGGTTTGCACGCGGGTCACATGCAGGTCGTTTTGGATATGGAGCAGGTTGTATACAAAGAGAGGAGAGAGATCAGTTTTGTGGCTCGTTCCCTCGATTCTTCTGATTTCGGTTCTTTGCAACGTTTAACATTTGTTTCTAAGGTTTCATCATATTGCGAATATGTAATTGTTCATCTTGTTTTAGCCGTTGTCTTGTGTCATCATATCACCGTGTTGATGACTAGGGTCTGTACTTCGTGTCTGAAACATTTGTATTTTTCCTGTCTGAAACTCATTACGACCCGTTATCAAAGTCTAGTATTAAACAATGTAACTGTTACATGTTTTTGGGCTTCTAGCATCTTGCTAGTTCCTTGTTGTACATTGCATTGTTTGAAAAAAAAAATAGAACTAACAATATCAAAACATTAGGAATTCGACAAGTATCATGAGCCAAGCTTTTCAGGTACAGGTTAAAACAAGCTCAAGTTCGCAAT
Organism: Helianthus tuberosus; assembly: GCA_030545235.1. Classification (NCBI taxonomy): domain Eukaryota; kingdom Viridiplantae; phylum Streptophyta; class Magnoliopsida; order Asterales; family Asteraceae; genus Helianthus; species Helianthus tuberosus. The sequence continues at coordinate 14,356,436 of CM060434.1, read as the reverse complement.
CTAAATTCCACTTTTAAAATTACACCCAAAATATACTTTAATTTACAAAAATAAAAAAAAAATTAAAAAAAAAACCTACTACCCAGCAGCAGGCAACAGCAGTGATCACTAAAGCCATCAAATGGCTAATACGTCAATCATTCGAGAATAAGCCAAGATTTGAAGAAGTAACGGTCCTACACGTGTAGCATACCATACGAAGATGCTGTTCCTAAAGAAGCATGTAGACCTTTACATCGTTTTCCTGACAATACGATGTAAAAGTTTGCCGAAAATGTTGACTTTCAGCAAAGAAAGAAATAATTAGTTCATCTCCAAATGCATACAACTAGAGGTGACAAAATAAACAAGTAGGTAACGGGTCAAAATGGGTTCTAGTTAAATGGGGGCCAAAATGGGGTCATAACGGTATCCAGTTAAATACACTTTGGGTGACTTTCAACGCATTCGACAATTGATCCATTATAGACTGATCATGATGCAAATCAACCCAACCGTTAGTAAAATGTGTCAAATGATTCAAATTCCATTTGACCGTCTATTATTTGTGAATAAAACATGCCAAAAATGGTACAGAAACTGAGAACACTCAATGTTTATAGCTATAGGTGGCTAAAAGGTAAGATAAACGGGTCGATAAAGGTTACGGTTTATCTCTAACATGTCAAAAAATTAAACTTAAACAAAATAGATACGGAATAAACGGGTCGAATTCATCCAAAATGTATTTTTAATGTATATAACCTCTCTAACAGTTTATTCAGATTGTAAAATAGTTCCTGAACTAATTTTTGTTATCATATTTAACAGAATAACTTTTTATGATCATCCACACTGCCCGTTACCCAACCACCCATTTTGCCACTTTTATACAAAACTGGTATAATTTGGTGCAAGTCGGTTCGAGCCAGTTGACTGTCCAATTTTTTGTCTATTTTATTTGAATTTTGTAGCATTAGATATTAAAAAAATCATAATAGTAACGACAACTTTTATTATAAAAAAATAGGACGCTGTAAACAAACAAGTACACTTCGAAAAACTTTAGAATTGTTTTCACCTTATGCTAGGGGTGACAATACCTGGTATGCCACAAACACAACACGAAAAACTAAACATGTTTTGGGTTGTCATATCTATAACGCGTTTAATAAGCATGTGTTCAGATTGACATGTTTAGCCCGTTTAACTAAACAGCAACCCGTTTACAACCCATTTCACGACGTCTTAACACGTTTAAATTTAAAACGCTTTTGACAACATAGGTTTAAAACACATTTACAATGTGTCAACCCATTTGACTCGTTTAGCTAAATGGGTTAAACGAGTCATGTTCGGGTTACACAAAGTTAAGTGTGCCCGGGTTAAGTTCAATGTCTTTGACACAAATAAATATATGGGTCATGGTTGCAAACGATGATTCAACGCACCAACCCGTCAAACCGACTTGATTGGCAACCCTACTTTTAGTTCTACCTAAGATTTCAATTTGACATATTAACGATAAAACACAAGTAAGCAAGCCAGAAACTTTCATCTTTATCCATAATCATTCAGAAATCAAACACCCTGCAACGCTGGGCTTCTAATACTAATACCAAATACACAATCTTACAAGAACTCATATCGTTACCTGTATCATCGACGATCACGGTCTGCTTGCTCCTTAGCAATCTGCTGCTTCTGCTTTTCAACTAATTTATCAAGAGCAGCTTGAACAGCATCATGTCCACCAATAAGCAATCGCGTAATAACTTCTGGATCTTTCTCAAACCGGGCTTCTTCAAACTCCTTTCGGGCATTTGCTCTGAGAACATCCCGCCACAAAACACCATGTGAATCAGGCCACATGAAATAACGGGTCGCACGAATTATGTCTCGATAGAGGCCCATTACTTCACGACGGGTGCTTGTAAGCTTTTGCCTAGTCAATATCTCATCTTCAGTATCATCAAAACTTTTCTTTTTCTTGACTACATGTCGATCCAGAAGCTCTTCCACAGTGTCTGGCCCGTTATTCAAGAAATTTCGACAATGCCGGCGGTTGAAGTATTGTTTGGGCTGAAGAGAAATTGCAAGGGCCCGGTGTTTCGCCATAGCAGCTGCCATTGTTCTGTGCCATAAGGTATTGATGTAAGAGACCAAAAGTTATTATTCAGCAGTTAATAGGGCAATCAAATGGCCCAAAATTGATAACCAAATTAACCGAATAGCAATTTATCATTAAAATTGAGAAAATACTAGGGTTGACCCGATTAAACCGAATAACAGTATAACCAAGCAATGCTGAACAGTTAAGCCATTCTCTAAAAACCATACATTATGGTTCAGATTCAGTTATAGTTCGTGCCATAAACCGAATAACCAAATTCCGGTTCAGTCAAGACACTTTCTAAGAATCGATAACCAAATAACTGAACCATTACTGATTGCTCGGTTAAGACACTTTCTAAGATCCAAATTTTATGGTTCGTTTCGGTCATAGTTGTTAAAAGCCTTCGCCTCTTGCGCCTAGGCCCAATTTCCTAGCAAGGCGAGGCAATTGCGCCTTAAGTCAAGGCAACTGCGCTTTAATTCTTCAGGTGATGGTTCATGCGCATACTCCAGCGAGATTCCTAGATTCTGGAGAGTTTCCGGCCAAAATCTTTAAATTCTGGCAAGATTCCAGCTAGACTTCTACTTTTATCTAACGAAAACTATTTTTCTACACTAATAAACTAGCATTTATAACTTTTGGTACTAAATAGACAATATAAAATGTTATATAATAGCTTTAATTTAATTTTATTTAAATAATAGTATTAATTTTCTATTATATAAAAATATTTTAAGTTTTTTTGCAGTGCACTTTTTTTCTCAGGCCCGTGCTTTTTTTGCGCCTTGCGCCTAGGCCACAAGCGAGACTTATGCGCCTTGAGTGCGCCTAACGCCTTTAATAACTATGGTTTCGGTTATGGTTTTATACGAACGTTTAATTTTAATATTATTGTTAATGTTAATGGTAGAAAATCTCTAGCTAAAGACAAAAAATTCACGCCAAAATATGTATTAGTTTGTGAGAAATCTATATTAATCAGAGCCCAAAAACGAAGCCCTGTGTAATCGGTTAATCGAATCATAAACCCTAAACAAACCATTTCATATATTTAACCTATGACCAAAAACCGAAATTAACCGCACCTAAACTTTCGACAGTGGACACCCTTAAGTCAAGACAAACATTTCGTTGTTTCAACATCCCTATGAATCATCTTGATGCAATCTTTCACAGAATATGACCAAACTTTGAAACAATTAACAGGCAAATTGACGATGCAATAAAACGATCAAAGAGATATCAATCAATTAAGGTACGACATAATAACATATTGATTGATGAAAACGATATTCGAATTACCTCCTCAAATGAGGGTTGAATGAGCTCTAAATCAACTGCTTGTGGATAGCAATGGGAGATGAAGAATTGCTATAAACGTTCTTCGTTGTTGTAATTTGGGAATTAGGGTTTCACAAGATTCTATTGATCAATGATTCTGATGGTTGAGGGCATGTTTGGCTAAGCTTTTTGAACCCAGAAAAAAATTATTTTTGATAAGTTAGGATGTTGTGATTTTTTTGAATCAACTTATTGACTTAATAGCTTTTAGTTATTTTATAAAGTAAATTACAAGTTTTGTCCTTTATGTATGTCCCAAATTGCAGGCGTTGTCCTTTAAACCAAAACTTGACAGGCGGTGTCCTTTGTGTTTTCAAAATCTTGCACGTTTTGTCCTTTAGGCCAAACCCAGTTAGATTTGTTAGTTAAATCTGGTATCAAGGGGCTATTTTGTAAAAAAAAATTATTCAGGGACTAGTTTCTAAAAAATAAAAAGATTATAAAGAAGCCCTATTTCTCTCTCTCTCTATCAGACGTGCTCTCTCTCTCGACTCCAACTTTCTCAGATCTGGAGGGTGGCTTTAGCGGTGTTGACGGAATTGGTGGTGGTAGATTAGATTGAAGGTGGGTGCGTGGTTGATGGTGGTTGTTGGCGGCGGTGGAAGTGGATGGTTCCAGATGGTGGAAGATGGGTGGTTGCAGATGGTGGAAGATGAGTGGTTGCAGATGGTGGGTGGTGGCTGGTGGTGCCGTGATCTCGTCGGAGGTTGGCGGATATCGATTTTGTTTAATCGGTTGTTTATCGATTTTGTTGAAGAATTCGTTTTTAGGGATTTGGGGATTTTTGGGGGATGTTGGTTGTTCATTTGGAGATGGTGGAGGATGGTGGTAGGCGGCGGTAGATGATGAAAGGCAATTGTGGTGGTGATGGCGGCGGCGGTAGGTGATGTGGAGTGGCGGTGGCAGGTGGTAGATGGTACAAGTAGGTGGGTGGTGGCAGTTACAGATGGTATGGGGTTCGTGGGTGGTGGTGGTGGTGGTGAGGGTTGTGTGGGGTGTGATCAGACGACGCCGAAGACAAAAACAACAATGGCATCACCCACACCAAGTCGCCTCTTAATGTCAGTCAGTACCTTCTTATTTTCGGTTGCCTTGCATTCTTTTGTGGCTCTCAGCTACATGTAAATTTATTTATACCAATCTGTGTAAATAAGATTGAAAGTGCAAACAAGTTGATTTGGAATTTGATGATTTGATGAACTGTGAATTGATGCTGTGAATTGATGATTCCATAAGTTGCAGATTATTTGAACTTATATGATATTAGACCTTGCGTAGTGGGGCGCGAAATGCCCCCATAGCGCCGAGATGGCGCCGGCCACACCAACACGGAGGGCGCTATGCCCAAAAAAAAATTAAAGGCGCTATATTTATCGCGGCGCTATTCGATGGATATTTATGAGTTTTGACCGTTGTCAAACGGTCATGTTTAAAAAAAAAAAATCAATTTTTTTTTATTTTCACACTATAAATACATTCCAACTCTACCATTTTTTTTACAAATCAATACATTCCAACTCTCATTCTCTCTATATTTTTTAAAAAGTGTTGAAGCTACTCTCACCTTATTCAAAAAAATGGGTTCCCCGTCGGAAGACTCGTTCACCGATATTTACCGAAGATTTTTTTCGCCCGAAGAAGACGCGGAGGAGGAAGAAGCGGTTACGAGTGTGTGTAGTTTTATGATACGAGCACTTGAGCACGTTCGGCCTACTCCCCCTCCACGACCCATCTTGCGGCGCACCTATATCTTGCGAGATCGTGAAGCCGCGAACGAGCGTTTGATGAGAGACTATTTTGATGCGACACCGGTTCACGGACCCAATGTTTTTAGACGGCGTTTTCGTATGAGCCAAAGGTTATTTTTGCGCATTTCTAATGATTTGGAAAATACGTATGATTTCTTTAAGCAAAGAATGGACGCGCGAGGATATTTAGGCTTCACCTCAATTCAAAAGGTCACATCCGCGTTACGCATATTAGCATACGGAAACACGTACGACATCAACGACGAGTACTTGAAGATGGCGGAGAAAACAACCCGAGATTGCGTGGAACATTTTTGCTATGGTATTTTTTATTGACTTTTATTTATTTATTTACTTACTTTTATATATTGATTTTTTAGTAGCTTAGTAGTAAAACTTTTATATATTAAATTATATTTTAGGTATATGTCAGTTATATGGAAAACGTTATTTGAGAAATCCCACTTGGAACGACCTTCAACAAATATATGAGGTGCATCTAGAAAAGCATGGAATACCCGGCATGATTGGTAGCTTGGATTGTCGTCAATGGCGTTGGTATAATTGTCCAACCGCATGGCGAGGTCAACATACACGGGGTGATCAAAAAGGGCCAACTTTGGTATTACAAGCTGTTGCGTCATACGACCTTTGGGTTTGGTCGGCCTTCTTTGGTGTAGCCGGGTGTTTTAACGATATTAATACGTTAGAGGCTTCACCATTAATAGAGGGCTACATTTCTGGAACTATACCAAAGGCCGGTTTTCATGCAAACGGGAACGACTACGAGCATGGCTACTACTTGGGCGATGGTATCTACCCGGAGTATTCGATTATTGTTAAAACGTTTTCTGAAACGTTCGATGAAAAAAGAAAGTATTTTAAAAAATTACAAGAGTCTTCGAGAAAGGATATCGAGAGGTGTTTTGGGGTTCTACAGCAACGATGGCATTTTCTCAGAAATCCTTGTCGCATGTGGCATAAGGATAGAATACGAATGACCATGTATGCTTGCATCATTTTGCATAATATGATCATTGAGGATGATGGAAAAGCGATATGCCAAAACTACATTCCGGAAGATTTCGTCGAAGGAACCCAAGCAACAATGGAAGAGAGACTCGCAAATGTTCAACTATTGCGATCTAGGGACATACATAACACGTTGAAGGCAGATTTGGTTGAGCATGCTTGGGCGATTCGGCCAATTGGATACAACAATGAAGACGAAGAAGATTCCGAGGAAGAAGAGGTTGAGGAATTCGAAGACGGGAACTTTGAAGACGTAGGTTTGGATGCTGGAGAAAACGAAGAGGAAGAAGGAGACAACGAAGACGAAGAAGATTAATCTTTGAAGTGTTGTTTTTTTTATTTTTTTGGTCCAACTTTTTTTTTTTGGAACCGTTTTTTTTTTTTTTTTTTAGGTTACTGTATTTTTTTTTATGTGTAATGTTTTTTTTTTAATTGTAGTGTAATGTTTTTTAATTTAATGAAATGAATTTTAATTTTATAAAGTTAGAAAATAATTATAAAAAATTAGAAATTAATAATTGAGTAATGATTAGACGGGGGCTTTATGACTACGGACTTAAAATGCATAACGCCCCACGCTGACGTGGCGCGCCACGTGTCGCATAACGCCCACAAAGGGGCGTTATGACTACACATGGCCTTAGTATACTTAAAATCGATCCAGTTATGCTTGCTCTGTGTATGGTAATTGTTAGATGGTCCCTATATGACAAATGGTTCTTCATCTTTTGGGTGTCATGATTGTTATGTTGGGCGGTTTAAGGTGTGTTTGATGGTGGCGGTGGTGGTGGTGGCGGCGGTGGATGGTGGTGGTGATGGTGGTTAGTAATTTAGTCCCTGAATAATAATAATAATATTAAGTTTTGTACAATTTAGTCCCTGAATAAAATTTTTTTACAAAATAGCCCCTTGATACCAGATTTAACTAACAAATCTAACTGGGTTTGGCCTAAAGGACAAAACGTGCAAGATTTTGAAAACACAAAGGACACCGCCTGTCAAGTTTTGGTTTAAATGACAGCGCCTGCAATTTGGGACATACATAAAGGACAAAACTTGTAATTTACTCTATTTTATATCAATAAGCTAAGTCAAATACTTTTTAAAAAACAACTTATTAACTTATTGATTTTTCCCACCTATAAGCTAACTCAAACACTTTTTTAAAACTCATTTTCAAAAAGTTATAAGTCAATAAGTCATTTCTAAAAAAAGTCCTTTTTAGTTTAAATAAGCTTAGCCAAGCATGCCCTAATGTAAGTCATGTAACAAAACTTTTGTTTTGTTTTGTTTTTTTTTTTTTTTGTGAGTGGCGACTTTTTTTGTGCTAGGCCACCGCAATCTGTAATTTGGAGAGTTATGTTGCCTCAATCTCATCAGACTATGTTGTTTTAATCGGGTCTACGCTGGCTTCAGAGTTTGGCTTGGGCGTCCCTCGAAAAACCATACCACCGACTGACAGACTATGTTGTCTTAACCGGGTTCACGCTGGCTTCAAAGTTTGGCTTGGGCGTTCCCCGGAAAACCACACCATCGACTGACCAGACTATGTTGTCTTATTCGGGTCTACGCTGGGTTCAGAGTTTGGCTTGGGCGTACCTCGAAAAACCATACCACCGACTGACAGACTGTGTTGTCTTAACCGGGTCCACGCTGGCTTCAAAGTTTAGCTGGAAACATGCCACGTGGATTCCATTTAAGGATAAAATAATCTTTTTACTCTTTCTGGATCATTTGTGTAAACATGCCACCACTAATAATATATAGGAATAATGAATTTTAATAATCTCAACTATTAGTCGTTGACCGAAAACAATCATAACTTTAAAAATAACCATTTGGTGGTCCCACATTTTCACATATTGTAAACCAATGGATCTTTACTATCAGAAAAGGAAAAATGGACAAAAAGAAATTAAGGTTATATTAGTAAAGGTCCATTGGTTTACAATATGTAAAAATATGGGACCACCAATGGTTATTTTTAAAGCTGGGATCGTTGTTCAGTAAATTCTTACCGATAAATCATTGTCAGAAAGCCTTTTTAGATTATCATCAAGCGACCCAAGGCAACATGTGCATCGAAAGTTTCATTGTCCACTTCAATCGACTTCGCATGAGGTGTGCCATTGATGAAGAAGAAGAACAAACAATTGCTCGGGTTTTAGGGGCCATTAAACCCAAGATCGCTGGTGTTGTCCACCTTCAGCAATATTTAACATATAATGATGTTTGTAGGTTGGACCTAAAGGTGGAGAAGCAACAGAAAAACCGGAATCGTCCATCGGGATCCCGGGGCGTGGTAGCTCTAAAATTGACTCCAACTTTAACGGGAAAGTGATCAAGTGTCAATTTCCTATACCCCATTTTGACGACTTAGTTGACTAGCTTCACAGGGCGCGCATTTTTTCTAAAATTGATTTGAGGAGTGGGTACCATCAAATACGTATGAGGCTAGGAGATGAATGGAAGACCGTGTTCAAAACACGGGATGGGCAATATGAATGGATGGTGATGCCTTTCGACTTGACCAACACCCCTAGTACGTTCATGCGTCTCATGAACCACGTGTTCAGGGAATTTATAAGTAAGTTTCTTGTCACACCCTCAAATCCACGTGCGGAGTATTACCGCGAGGTGTACTACTGACCAGGATCATGTCACCAATCATATTGAACGATTAATTAAAATAAATAAAACCCATCACCATCAATACGATCAGTGACTAAATATTCAGAAGTCCAAAATTGAGTCTAAGTTATCAGCGGAAGCTTAAAGTTTAAATTCCAAACAATTGTTTAAAAACCATAATCGTTTAATAAGAACCCAACAAATAGTTCCTTGCAACAACGACACTCATCCAATGCAAGCTCCTGCGCTGTACCTAACGACCTGCAAAGCATGTAATAGTATGTCAATATAAAGTTGACGAGTTTATGGTTTTTCAGAGTTGTTTTCAAAAACATAGGTTTTTAATTTACTCAGTTTATAAAAATGTCATGGGGAGCTACCCCATCTTTAAGCTACTAAACAATGGGGTACCGAAACTTTGACTGTTTAAGTTGTTTGTACCCAAGGTCAATGTCTATTATCATTGACCAGTTGCCAAGGCATAAAAGTTCACATCCATCCTCCCAGGCATGGTGTGAGGTTTGTCAAACCTAATAGCGTTATCAACTAATATCCCGTTCGCTAGGCCCCGACGATTAATCAGTATAATGTGTGGGGACTTTCAGATAGAGTTCGTTTAGTCTGCTAAAGACATGAAATATAAATAGCATTTAACAGTATTCCAAACCAGGAATACTAGGCAATCCTAAACCAGGGAAAGTGTGTCACACCCTGACTTTTGCGGAAGCGTATGCGTGTGACTTAATTGGTTCTCATTGCATTCGATTATAATAAACAACTATATGATCAAAATGATGTTCATCCATTCATAAAGTTTAAAATATTACAAACACGAGTCATTTAAGTTTCAAACAACACAATCTGATTAAGTAAACCAACAAAAGTGGATGACATCTAAACTTGAAATTCATATCCCGAAACAACACCAGCGCCCAAGATCCAACTTGTTTCCTGAAATACATGTAATTTTGAAAACATCAACAAAAGTTGAGCGATTTCATGCGTTTTGTATGAGTATTGGTAAACTTGTAAACATTTGAGAGACTCCTTTGAAATATGTATGAAAAGCGTCTATGAACATATCAATTAATGTTTTGCAAGGACATTAATGTATGTGAAGACATAGGGAGTACTCAATTTGAGTAGGCTTTTGTCTTTATCGAATCTCCTCGACTGTGTCGAATTCCCCTCGACTGTGTCAAATTCACCTTGACTGTGTCAAATTCCCTTGACTGTATCAAATCACCTTGATTGTGTCAAATCTCCTTGACCGTTGTCGAATCACCTCGACTGGGACACTAAAGCACTCTAAGTGGTCACATAAGGACCATGAGTGGGGCTAGGCCGTACCCGTTAGATCTAACCTTTGTCCATGTTTTTTATGAGAGTTATCGGCATTTCAATTTCAGTTTATGCTCACATGATCTAATAGTTCATTTCATAGCCAAGTCAAACCATTTGAACATTTGTAACATGTATTCCACCCCCGAGAGTTATAAATCCGAAAACAGTAAGAGAAAAGGGGGACATGAACTCACAAGTTTGCGTCCTGCTATCTCGTATGCTCAAAGGTCCTTCTATGAGTCGTACAACTACCTACTCACATGCCATGTTTTATTAGACATTTAGGTCGTGTAACGAATCTTTGTCTTAGTCGATCATTAAGACTTGTTTTGTAAATCTTGGTATACTTTGAGTTACATCTTTGAGGTACGTTGTATAATTTCAAAGTATATAATTATCAGTTAAAATAATATTTTAACTTAAATTTTTTCATCCATTTATTTGGAATATTGGCAAAATAATATATTTTTGGCTTAGTTCATTTTGTAATTCCTTTCATGGATATTTCCCAAGTATGGGTATAATTATCCTTGTGTATTTTGCCAAGTATTTGAGGTGTATTCCGGTGTGTATTCGTACGTATGAGAATACGTATCTTCTTGTATTTATTAAGTATTCATATACTTACTTTTTGTATTTACACTTTCCGGAATATTGTTTTTAACCAATAAAATCCCTAATTTGTATTCCTAAAATATATACATTTTAAGAAAACTTTTATAGAAGATTGTTATAATTTTTCCTTGTCAAAAATACTTATATTTTCATATAAACCTCAAAAATAATATATTTTCAAGTTTAACTTAGAAAATATTTATAAATTCATTTTTCACCCAAAAATAATATATTCTAAGTTTATTTAAGAAAATATATATTTTCTCCAAAAATAATATATTTTCTAGTAATTCAAGAAAACATATATACTTTCCTTTACTCCAAAAATAATATATTTTCTTCTTGTCAAAATATGATATATTTTTGTAATAATTGTAAAAATCATATTTTTGTTCTCTTGGTGTCCAAAATACCGTTTACCAAAATATACTCATGAATTTAATTCCGGAATATTTTTGTAAGTTATATTCCTTGTTCGATTTCTACCAATTTTTTGGTATAAATTATAGATTCGTTTCTTGGAATTTTGGTAATATTTTGTATTGTAATTTTTGGTATTTTGGTGAGTTATATTATTTCAAGTCCTAAAATAATATAACTAATATACATAACATACAAGTAATCACACACATTGTGACATCTAAATACATATTTAGTCACTTTTATTATAAAAAACCAACCTCCAATATTTTGTAATCTTTTTAACAAAAATTATGGCAATTTTCATATGAAAAATTATGGTTAAAATACACTTGTAAATATTTGTTTAAAAATATTTTTCTAAGTGTTTAATTTCTAGAAATTTTTTGCCATAGTTTCCCCTTAAAAATGGAGGTTTCCATGCTTTCAAAGCATATCATTTTCTTTTAAAATCATCACAATTCATCAACAAAGCAAACAACACTTACCAAGTGTAACAACCCTCGGTAAAACTGACACCCTAGTATATTTTAAATTACCCTTATATGCCTTTTATTTCACCCCGTATGTGAAAACCGAGCTCGAAATAAGTTATAGTATTTAAAATAAATTAAAAACAAGAAATATTAAGCTGAGGCGGGCCGCGTAGACCCACCCCAACCATTTACGCGGGCGGTATCAAGGTGGATACCTGATTCCGTTTGATTTCTTTAGTTCAAGCGGGCCGCGTAAGACCCCGTTTAAGTTAACGCGGGCCGCGAGAGTCATGAATGGTGGCGCAGCCCTGAGCTGACACGTGTCGACATCGTGGCGGACCTACATGCTGACCCAGCTAAGCTACGCGTTGACCATATGTTGACGCGGGCCGCGTAAGCCTTAGCTTACCTTTACGCGGGCCGTGTGAGAGTCTGGTTTTGCAACTATATAAGCAGGCCATCGGGTTTCACTTTCCGTCGTTCATTTCTTTCTTTCAATCTCGAATTTCTGAAGTTATAAGCATTATAGTCTGGTATTATACCCCTAATTAGCGAGGTTCTGCTCCGTTGTAAGTATTATAACCCCAGTTTTATAATAGTTACGCTGCCCGATTGATTTAGGGTTCCGTAACAACTGTCGTGGTTCTGCCCGACGTAGTTGTTGGAATGCCGTCTCGGGGAGGGTATCATTAATATTTTCAAAGGGTTATGATACTAACCAATGTACATTTGTATAAATTATAGATTATATCCAGGAAACCCTTAAGCGAAGTCTAACATAGCAATGTGAGTTTATCCTCTTTTTGTTAACCTTTTTGGAATTTTTACAAAACCTTAATTGTTTTACAACGTGATTAAGCGGTGATTGAGTCTTTGTAGTTCTTCAATTACTGCCGGTATTATGGGGTTTTGTATACAAAATTTATTACTACTTGCGAGTAGTAAGTCGGAAACGACAGTACATTACCATTGGACAACGAGTTAGCCAATGGGTAATTTGACCATAGCCATAGATCCGGTCGAGTGGCAAGTACTGAATGAGTAATTGTGTAGAAATAAACAATGTGACCGCTCTCAATACTGTCTTAATTAATAAAATGTTTCTTGATTAAACTGGGATTCACTCACCAGTATTTCCGACTGACAAAATGTTTTTAAAACGCGTTTCAGGTAACACAATGTGACAGCCAATTAGTAAAAAGCCAGCTGGAGAGCACTAAAGGCTTGGAAAAAATGTGGCTATAAAAGTTACCTAATAAACGATGTTTTAAATTCAATAAAATAGGGTTTGTCCCTATAAATGTATTGTAATAAGAAACTTGGGTTTTGCCCATGTTATTATTAATATCAAATATGGTGGTTTTACTCTGATAAACATTTCCTAACTACGGTCCTGATGTAATTTCCGCCGCAAGATTAAATAGCTGATACCACCGAAAATATGAGCTCGCGTCCGCCCGTTCCCGGGACAGATAAGGGATCGGGGGTTGCGACACCAAGTGCCAAAATCAAGCCATAATCACTACTTCATGAACTTGAAAATTTATAAAAATTTGTAGTAACTTGGTAGTGTGTTTAGTAAGCTTAGTTACCCTTTAAAATATGGTTGTTTGTTTAAAAACATCATTCTTGAAGTTTTTAGATGTTTACAACTTGTAAAATATTTTTTTTTAAATGTTTCTTCTTGAATTTTTCTTGGTAATAATATGTTTCTACACTTGATTAACCACTAAAAATGTGATTAGTTTCTTTAAGAACCAAGTTTATGTAAATCTTGTATTTTAACTTAGTTTCTTGAGAAAACTATTTTGAAATCACATATTTTCAAGACTTACATTACACTTTGATCATCATTATTCAAGAAAAACATTTAACCTTTCAAGTTCATGTTTCACATAAGGATGATCATCTTGATTTATAACATAACCATCCTCTCATCTTGCTAGATCATGTCTTTAATCACAATCTAGCAAGTTCATATGATGTTTAACATCATTAACACACACAATCAACAATCAAGAAGCATAATAACACTTTAACAACATAGATTATTATGATTTAAAGCTTTATGTTAGAAATTATGTTCTTATTCTTTCATGATCTTCATGTTTAGTCTTTTACACACACTTTTAACCAACATAATATGAAGCAAAATGAGATTAAGAAGGTCTTACTACTAGTACAAGGCTAGGGATGAGATTCAAGAAGATGAAGATGACAATCTTGGTGGTTAATAGCTCTTGAGAAAGGTCCTTCCAATTTCGATGCTTCCAAGCTTCCTAACTAAGCTCCTAGCACCTTAGAACCTCCTTAGAATGGTTGAGAATGGTGGAAGTATGGTGGTGGTGTGGTGGTCGTAGACAAGGAAGGAAGGAGAGGAGAAGATGAGTTTGCTTATGGTGAAATGAGTTATGAGAAGGTCTTGTGGTTTTTATTCTTAACTTTCCAACATCACATGAACCCTTGGATTTTATGTTTCTAAAGCATGTAGCAAATCAAATAAATAATTGTAACAAAATTATGGGTGTGGGACCCATGTTTGGTTCGCCAATAGGGGGGTCTTAGTTGGGGAGTAATGATAAGTTAAAGATATTAGTTAGTTTTCAAGGATAATGGTTAGGGTTATGTGTGTTATGGCATTTTAAGGTGTGTTATGATGTTCGGTGACCATAACTAGCTTCGTAACACAAAAACAATGCTTCTAGTGAAAATTTGGTGTTTCGGGTAGCGTCCGGTTATTCGGTTGGTTACCGGTTCGTTAAGGTGCTAAATTGCACAGTTTAGTGTGCTTTATGTTGTCTTTTATGACAGTTTTGATTCCCGACACCTAGGAAGGTATTCTGGACCATTAAACCATAATTCTGCATTATATTTAGATGTTAAAAAGCTGAATTTTGCTGATTTGTGTTGTTTTATGCAGAATTCTGCAGTTTTGTGTGTTTCTGGCACTTTCTGGCACCTAAATCATCACTAGGAAGACAGTTTTGTAACCCCTACTTTCCTACACACTATTCTAGTGTAACACTTGGTTCTGGGGCTTATTTTGTGTCTTAACATCATGTCTGTCTAAGTACTGAACTCCCGTCAATACTTATAGTTTGTCTGATAACTGTGCTAACTTTGTTATGTGCACTAATTGAACCATATTGTGTTGCATGTAATAATGAAGAAAAATCTTGCAACCTGAAATGCCTTTGTATGTATATGGCAGTAATCAGAAATTCATTCGTCTGATAAATTAAATCATGCACAGTCATTAAAGCACAGATTACTGTTTATTATTATAACAATCCTCAAGAAAACCGACACCTCGAATTATTTCCGACACCCTAATATATTTTAAAATATCCCAATATGTCCCAAAATACACCCCATACGTGAAAACGGGCCCCGAATACCTTAAATATTATTAAAATAATCAAAAATCAGATTTTTGGATTTTAGGCGGGCCGCGTAAAGGACCCTTAACCCTTACGCGGGCCGCGACAACTTAAAACCTGGCACGACCCTGGGCCGCCACGTGGCCCGAAACACGGCAACCCTATAAGCTGACCCAGCCAAGCTACGCCGTTGACCGGGTTTGACGCGGGCCGCGTAGGCCCTTGTCTACATTTACGCGGGCCGCGTAAAAGTTGAAGCGAGGCCCTATATAAAGGAGCCATCGGATCTCAGTCGAAATCGTTCAAAAATCGTTTCTTTCTCTCAATTCTGAATAGTATACATAATACACGGGTATTATACCCCCCTAAATAGCGAAGTTCTGCTCCGTTGTAAGTATTATAACCCCTAGATACGTATTAGATACGCTGCCCGATTGATCTAGGGTTCCGTAACGGTTGTCGTGGTTCTGCCCGACGTAGTCGTTGGAATGCCGACTCGGGGATGGTATTACTAATGTTAAAATGGGTTATTATACTAACGCGTGTGCATTTGTGTAAATTATAGATAATTGTCAGGAAACCCTTACGGAAAATCTAAGACAACAATGTGAGTTGATCCGCTTTTTGTAAACCTTTTATTAACTGTTTTTACAAAACCTTAAATATTTTTCCATGCGAATAGCAGTTATTGAGTATTTGTAAGAATACAATTATCATGAGTATGTTGGGGTTTTGTATACAAAATTTGTTACCACCTGGTCAAGGAGTAACATTTCCACAAGTCAAGTGTGACAGTACCATGGATGTTAATTGATATAACTTGGAAACAAATGTAATTGCGAGATCGCCCTCAATACTATGAAATGGTTTTTATTTGAACTTGATTAAACTGGGATTCACTCACCAGTATTTCCCACTGACAAATGTTTTTAAAACGTGTTTCAGGTAACAAACTGTGAAAGCCAAATAGAAGCTAGCTGGACAGCAGTGAAGGCTTGGAAAAGTGGCAATAAAGTTACCTAAAATAAAATAAATGTTTTTATTAAATAAAATAGGATTTATTCCTATGAAAGTATGTGTAATGAAAACTTGGGTTTTATCCCATTTGTTTAATGTTATGAAAATGTGGTATTTTACCCTGATTCAATATTTCCTAACTACCGTCCTGATGAAAAATTCCGCTGCCAAATTAGACAATACGTGATACCACCGAAACTGGCTCGCGGCCGCCCGTTCCCGGGGACATGGGAACGGGGGTTGCGACAGAAGGTTGTATCAGAGCTAAGCCACTGATTCAGCCACAGAAGTGTTCTGCTGACATCAAAATTCAATTTGTTAGGAAATAAATTACGAAAATACGTGCATTTTATTGTTATGTATTATTTGACTATTTGTTAGTTTACAGTATGAGCGACCAAGGACCATCTGACGCGTATCGTCAATTGTCTGGTTCGCCTAAAAGCGAAGGCACCTCCTCTTCTCAGCCTGCCCTCTCAGGGTACTCTGCTGATACGGAAGAAGGAATCTTTGTGTTTAAGGCTCAGTCCGAGGAGCCATTTCCTCAGAAAAAGAGGGGATGGTTCAGTCGAGGCGCACATGAACGTAGGAAGCGTATGAAAAAGTTACAAGAACAGAGAGTGCTAGCAGCGGCCAAAAGAGAAACTGATGCCTATGCCCAGGATATGATAAATAGGGGTATAGCCAATATCCATATCCTAGCCACCACTGCAGCTGACCCTAATCTGGAGCAAATAATAGCACCCCAACCACAACCACCTATCCCTGACCAACCCATGGAGATAGAAAACCATGAAAACCAAGTAGAAATGCATGACTTCAATCCGGAGGAACTACCTAGGGTACCAGCACCAAATCCCTTAGACCCAAATTACGACCCCTGGTGGGATGACGTTAGGGACTATGTGCAACGCTACCCGATACATGAAGACACACCCATGCAGAACATAGGAGCCTACCCAGGTATGGATCCCTTAGATCCCTATTACCATGATGAATACATTAGGGAGATTTTAGAAGATCCTTACAGATTCTAGGCCCCTACACCCCCATACCAGGAACCCGCACCCCAGATTCCGAACGCATTCCTAGTACCTGCACCCCCAATGAGTGCAGAAAACGTACAAGAACTTAGGACATTCGGTGAGGAAATTTTAGAGAGTAGTGAACGAATGAGACAGGTGGGAGAGCGACTCGTCTGGAAGTACGACGAGCGCAATATGGATTTTTGGATGAATCCATATCCGTGAATGTGATGGTGGAAACAGTAGTGGTAATAATAATAATAATAAAATAATAAAGTATGTGTGTACGGATGCCTACTACTATTAGTGTAATTTTATTTCAGTTGGTATTGTAATTTTTATTTCAGTACTGGTGTGTAATAGATGCATACTATATGAATAGAGTAAGTCGCAATGATCGACGCTTTTGACCAAAATGCGTGTCATGTGATTGACTATATTAATATTATTTTGTAATATTAATAAGGGGTAACTGTTTAAAATTCAGATGGCCGACGAAGGAAATCAAGATAATCTGAATAACGATAACCAGAGTAACATTAACGTGGTTAATGAGAATCCGAGCATCAATAACAATGGAAACCAAATGGATAATAGTGTCGTTCAACATATAGTGGCACAAGGAATTATAGATGCAATGTCATTTATTATTCAAACGGTTCAAGAAGCGAATAATAAAAGTAAACACAGCAGTAAGCGACCAATTGAACCAGAAAACAGTGTGAACAATGGAACCGTACTTCAAGTGCCCATTCCCAAAAGAAGAAGAACCATGCCTTATAGTTGTTCTTATAAAGAATTCTGGTCCTGCAAACCAATAGAATTCTCGGGCAATGAAGGACCCATTGCAGCCCTACGCTGGATAGAGAAAACTGAGGCTGTTTCAAAAATAAGCAAGTGTGATGAAGAAGATAAAATAATGTTTGCTTCTAGTTTATTTAAGAACTCAGCCTTAGAATGGTGGAACACTATCCTCCAGTCAAGAGGAAGTGATAAGATATACAACATGGAATGGGAAGAATTTAAAAATATGGTAGAAAGGAAATTCTGCCCTCCCAATGAAAAGGAACAGATAGCTAATAAGTTTCTGAACCTTAGGATGACCGGGGTAGATAGTAAGGGGTATACTACTACATTCTTTGAATATGCTAGAATAGTACCAACCCTTGCATCACCTGAACCGGTATTAATCTCCCGTTACATCTGGGGATTAATTGGAGAGATTAGACATGTAGTCAAGGCAGCTAGACCACAAACTATAGAAGAAGCTGTAAAACTAGCAAACACATTGACAGATGAATTAATCCGTACTAGAGAAGAAGACCAGAGGAGAAACCTAACCCAAAAGCTTACCCAAGAATTCTGTTCTGGGAATTGCAACCGTAGGAATATGGGTTCTACCTCCGCACCTTTCTGCAAGGTCTGCAAGAAAAAGCATTCGGGAAAATGCTCCACTCTTTGCAATTTCTGCAAGATGCCAGGACACAAGGAAGAAGATTGCAGGAGGAAATCCAGTAATGGACTGTGCTTCAACTGTGGAGAAAAAGGTCATATCAAACTGAACTGTTCGAAATTGGCTCCAGCTGCGAACAACAGGAACACTAAAAATGCAAGAGCATTTGTTCTGACTGCAGATGAAGCCAAGATGATTCCAGATGTGATAGCTGGTACATTTTTAGTTAATAATGTATTTGCTAAAGTATTATTTAACTCTGGTGCGAACCAAAGTTTTATTAATACTTCGTTTTGCAAACTTCTAAATCAGTCATTAACTAAACTACCACAAGAATGTCTCGTAGAAACAGCTAATGGAGAAACGATTAAGATTTCTGAAATCTTGCAGGGAGCAAGAATAGAAATTTTAAATCAAAAGTTTATGGCAAATCTGTATCCCATGAATCTGGCAGGATTTGACGTCGTTTTAGGAATGGATTGGTTAATAGCCAATAAAGCCAGTATTTTATGTGATCAAAAGTCAATTCAAGTAAATTCATCAAAAGGTGAAAAGATCACAATTAAAGGAGATAGACCATTTAGATCCACGAAATTCATCTCTGTGATGAAAACCGCAAGCTATATAAGAAAAGGATCTAGAGTGTATTTGATTTCTATAATCACTAACACTAAAGGAAAAGAACTAAAAGATATCCCAGTAGTGTCTCAGTTTTCAGATGTATTTCCAGAAGAATTACCAGGACTACCACCAGACAGAGAAGTTGAATTTAGAATTCACCTGCTACCAGGAACAGCACCGATTGCTAAAGCACCTTACCGTTTGGCACCCACCGAAATGCAGGAACTGAAGAAATAATTAGATGAATTGCTGGAAAAAGGATTCATACAGCCGAGCTCATCCCCATGGGGAGCGCCAATTTTATTCGTTAAAAAGAAGGACGGATCAATGCGTATGTGCATTGACTACCGTGAATTGAACAGGGTCACGATTAAGAATCGGTACCTATTACCGAGGATCGATGATCTGTTCGATCAACTGCAAGGAGCCCGATTCTTCTTTAAAATCGATTTAAGGTCAGGATATCATCAATTAAAGGTACAGGAAGAGGTTATTCATAAGACCGCATTCAGAACAAGGTATGACCATTATGAATTTACTGTCATGCCATTTGGTTTAACCAATGCCCCAGCCGCATTCATGGACATGATGAACCGAATATGTAAGCCATATTTGGATAAATTCATAACTGTCTTCATAGATGATATTCTAATTTACTCTAAAAGTAAGGAAGATCATGCAAAGCATTTGCACGCACTTTTATGTCTATTAAGAAAGGAAAAGCTTTTTGCTAAATTTTCAAAGTGCGAGTTTTGGTTAGAGCAAGTACAGTTTCTTGGACACTTAGTCAATCATGAAGGAATTCACGTGGATCCAACAAAAATCGAGGCAATTACTCAATGGAAAACACCTGAATCACCAATCGAGGTTAGAAGTTTCTTAGGATTGGCCGGTTATTATAGAAGATTTATTCGAGATTTATGTAGAATAGCCATTCCTTTAACTAAGTTAACCTGTAAATCCATTAAGTTTGAATGGGGACCAAAGCAAGAAGAATCATTTAGAATTCTTAAGCAAAGATTAACCAACGCACCCATACTAGCATTACCAGAAGGAACTGAAAACTTTGTAGTCTATTGTGACGCTTCTAAGTTAGGTTATGGATGTGTATTGATGCAACGCCAAAAGGTTATAGCTTACGCATCTAGACAACTTAAGAATCATGAAGAGAATTATTCAACCCATGATCTAGAGTTAGGAGCTATAATTTTTGCCCTTAAGATTTGGAGACATTACCTTTATGGTAGTAAGTTTACCATATTTACCGATCATAAGAGTTTAAGGAATGTTTTCAGGAAAAAGGAGTTGAATATGAGACAAAGACGCTGGATGGAAATGCTTAGTGATTATGATTGTGATATCCAGTATCATGAAGGAAAAGCAAATATAGTGGCAAATGCTTTAAGCCGAAAGTATCATGAAAAGCCAAAAAGGGTACGTTCTCTTAAATTAAATCTACAAGTAGATTTAAATGATCAAATTAGAAAAGCAAAAGAATCAGTAATCAAGGATGATACTGGGAAACTAAAAGGTATGATTAAAGAATTAGAACAAGGAACAGATGGAATTTGGAGATTTCATAAGAAGAGAATGTGGATACCTAAATTAGGAAATCTACATCATCGTATATTAGAAGAAGCCCATAAGTCTAAGTATACGATGCATCCGGGAATGATAAAATGTACAAGGATTTAAGAAAGAATTTCTGGTGGATAGGAATGAAAAAGGAGATAGCAGCCTATGTTTCTAAATGTTTAACTTGTTCACAAGTTAAAGCTGAACACCAGAAACTCTCAGGTTTGTTACAATAGTTAGAAATGCCAGTGTGGAAATGGGAATTGATAACAATGGATTTTGTTACCAAATTACCCAAAACAAAGAAAGGTAACGATACAATCTGGGTGATTGTAGATAGGCTAACAAAGTCAGCTCATTTCCTACCAATGAAAGAAACTTTCAGTATGGAACAGTTAGCTAAATTATATGTAAATGAAATTGTTTCATTACATGGAATTCCTTTATCAATTGTTTCTGATAGGGATAGCCTTTTTACCGATCATTTTTGGTCAAGTTTCCAAAAAGCCATGGGAACCAAGTTAAATCTAAGCACAGCTTATCATCCTCAAACAGACGGACAAAGCGAAAGGACAATTCAGACAATGGTGGACATGCTTAGAGCCTGTGTAATTGATTTTGGAGGTAACTGGGACGATCACTTACCTTTAATAGAATTTTCTTATAATAATAGTTATCACACAAGTATCAATGCTGCACCATTCAAAGCACTTTATGGACGAAAGTGCCGAACCCCAGTCTGTTGGGCAGAAATTGGGGAAAAATAACTATCTGGACCTGAGATAGTGCAAGAAACAACTGACAAGATTATTCAAATCAAGGAACGACTGAAGGCAGCACGTGACCGACAGAAGAGCTATGCTGATAACCGACGAAAACCATTGGAATTTCAAGTAGGAGATAAAGTATTGTTGAAAGTCTCTCCTTGGAAAGGAGTGGTAAGATTCATCAAAAGAGGAAAGCTAAGTCCCAGGTATATTGGACCCTTTGAGATTATTAGAAGAATAGGACCTGTAGCCTATCAGCTACAACTGCCAGAGGAAATGGTAAGAATACATGATGTATTTCATGTATCAAATCTCAAGAAATGCTTAGCCAATGAGTCATTGATGGTACCTCTTAAGGATATAGAGGTTAATGAACAACTCAAGTTTGTAGAAAGGCCTCTACAGATTGAAGACATGAAAGTCAAGAATCTCAAGCATAAGAGACTAGTTCTGGTCAAAGTGAAGTGGGACTCCAAAAGAGGACCTGAGTACACATGGGAGCTTGAATCTGAAATGAAACGAAAATATCCACACTTGTTCCAGTAGATCTCGAGGACGAGCTCTAAAACAAGGTGGGGATGATATAACAATCCTCAAGAAAACCGACACCTCGAATTATTTCCGACACCCTAATATATTTTAAAATATCCCAATATGTCCCAAAATACACCCCATACGTGAAAACGGGCCCCGAATACCTTAAATATTATTAAAATAATCAAAAATCAGATTTTTGGATTTTAGGCGGGCCGCGTAAAGGACTGTCATTAAAATCATATCTTCAATCTCAAATTCCAACGGTTTTCGCCGCTTATCGGCGTAGCTTTTCTGTATCTATAACAACCCTCCAAAATATTTTCCGACACCCCTAATATAATTAGAATGTCCCAAAATGTCTTAAAATACACCCCTTATGCAAAAACCGAGCCCAAAATACTATACATAATTAAAAATTAAATAAAAACAAAGTTTTCACAACGCTCGCGAGCCGCGTAAGACCACATCAGGGTCTACGCGGGGCGCGACAGCTCGGAGTCAGGGCTGCACCCGGTGCTGCCACGTGTCGTGCATCGTGTCGAAGCTAGGGCTGAGTTGGATACACTGCCCGATTGATCCAGGGTTCCATAACGGCTGTCGTGGTTCTACCCGACGTAGTCGTTGGAATGTCGTCTCGGGGAGGGTATTACTAATGTAAATATTGGGTTATTATACTAACACGTGTGCATTTGTGTAAATTATAGATAATCACCAGGAAACCCTTAAAGAAAACCTAAGACAGCAATGTGAGTAATCTCCTTTTTGTAATCTGTTTTTACAAAACCTTAAATATTTTATAATATGATTAAGCAGTGAGTGAGTCTTTGTAATTTTTCAATTACTGTCGGTATGTTGGGGTTTTGTATACAAAATGTGGAACACGTTACCATTGGACAAAGAGTTAGCCAATGGGTAATATGACCCACCAGTCAGGATTGACAGTACTGAATGAGTAATTATGTAGATGTAAACATTGTAATCGCTCTCAATACTGTGAAAATTGATAAAACTCTTCTTGATTAAACTAGGATTCACTCACCGGTATTTCCCACTGACAAAATGTTTTTAAACGCGTTTCATGTAACAAAATGTGAGAGCCAACCAGAAGCTAGCTGGACAGCACCGAAGGCTTGGAAAAGTGGCTATAAAAGTTACCTAAATAAAAGAAGATGTTTTATTCAATAAGATAGAGTTGATCTCTATAAATCAGTTTGTAATGAAAACTTGGGTTTTATCCCAATATGTTTACTTATATAAAATATGGTGTTTTACTCTGATAAAATATTTCCTAACTACGATCCTGATGTAATTTCCGCTGCCAAAATGATAAACACCGATACCACCAATACTGCATTCTTGCGGCCGCCCGTTCCCGGGACAGATAGGGGGCGGGGGTTGCGACAGAAGGTGGTATCAGAGCTAAGCCACTGATTCAGCCACATAAGTGTTCTGCTGACACCAAGATATTATTCAAATTGTTAGGAAATTTATTATGAAAATAAGTGCATATCTGTATTTTATTATTGTGTGTTATTTGACCATTTGTTAGTTTACAGTATGAGCGACCAAGGACCTTCCGACGCGTATCGTCAGTTGTGCAGCTCACCTAGAAGCGAATGTACGTCTTCACAGCCTGCCCTCTCTGGGTATTCAGCTGACAATGAAGACGGGATATTCGTGTTTAAGGCTCAGTCTGAAGAGCCATTCCCTCAGAAAAAGAGAGGATGGTTCAGTAGGGGAGCACACGAGCGTAGGAAAAGAATGAAAAAGTTACAACAACAGTGCGTTTTAGCAGCCGCTAAAAGAGAAACCGATGCCCACACCCAAGACATGCTTAATAGGAGTTTAGCAAACTTTCATATTTTAGCATCCACAGCTGCCGACCCAAACTTGGAGCAACTAGTAGCCCCCCAACCATTACCACTATTCCCCGCTCAGCCAATGGAAATCGAGAACAACCCAGAAAACCAAGTCGAAATGCATGATTACAACCCAGAGGAGATACCTAGGATACCAGCACCCAATCCCTTAGACCCAAATTACGACCCGTGGTTAGACGACCATAGGGTTTATGTGCAATGCTACCCAACACCAGAAGACACACCTATGCCGAATCTAGCAGCCTACCCAGGTCTGGACCCTCTAGATCCCTACTATGATAACGATGAATATATTAGGGAAATTTTAGAGAATCCATACCCTTACCAGGAACCCATGCCCCAGTTTCCAAACCCAGTACCAGAACCTGCACCCCCAATGAGTGAAGAGAATGTCCAAGAGCTCCGAACTTTCGAAGAAGAGATTTTAGAAAGTAGCGAGAGGATGAGGCAAGTTGGAGCGCGACTCGTCTGGAAGTACGACGAGCGCAATATGGAGTTCTGGATGAACCCATATCAGTGAAGGTGATGGTGGAAGTAGTAATAATAATAATAATAATAATAATAATAATAATAATAACAAATCTATCGTAGTATAGACCACTTCGTGGTTAATGATGCATAGTAGTATTGTAATTTTAAATTCCAGTATCGGTTTGTGTTAAATGCATACTATAAGAAAGAGTAAGTCGCAATGATCGACGTTTTTTATCAATATGCGTGTCATATGATTGGTTGTGTTAAATATTATTTTGTGATATTAATATATGGTAAATGTTTAAAATTCTGATGGCTGACCAAGTGAATCAAGAGAATCCGGATAATAACCCGGAAAACCCGAATAACGATAACCCGAACAATGATAACAATGGAAACCAAGTGGATAACAGTGCCATTCAACACATAGTGGCACAAGGAATAATAGATGCGATGCCATATATTATTCAAACAGTTAGGGAAGCCGATAATAAAAGTAAGCGTGATAGTAAACGACCCACTGAACCAGAAAACAACGTAAATAATGGACCTATACTTCAAGCGCCCATTCCCAAAAGAAGAACCACGCCTTATGGTTGTTCTTATAAAGAATTATGGTCTTGTAAACCAATTGAATTCTAGGGAAATGAAGGGGCCGTTGCGTCTCTACGCTGGATAGAAAACACTGAGGCTGTCTTAAAAATAAGCATGTGTGCTGAAGAGGATAAGATAATGTTTGCTTCCAATCTATTTAAAAATTCAGCCTTAGAGTGGTGGAATACTATCCTCCAATCTAGGGGAAGTGATAGGACTTACAATATGGAATGGGAGGAATTTAAAAACATGGTAGAAAGGAAATTCTGTCCTCCCAATGAAAAGGAACAGATAGCCAATAAGTTCCTAAACCTTAGAATGGCTGGAGTATATAGTAAGGGTTATACTACATTATTCTTTGAATATGCTAGAATAGTGCCAACCCTTGCATCACCTGAACCTGTATTGATCTCCCGTTACATTTGGGGATTAATCAGTGAGATTAGACATGTAGTTAGGTGTCACAACTCTCGCCAAAATTATTATTTCTTATTTTATTATGTCCAATAGGAAACCCGAATTGAGACCCCCCAAGTAATATTGCATGACCCCTAAAATTTTCAGAATAGTTGGAACTAGGATCAGGGCCCTTAAAACTCAGGGGGGGTATTCCCTAATTGACGATTATCTTCACAGTTTGTTGTAGAATGCGAAATTCGTCGAACTGTTGACTCACCTAGGCTATAAATACACGAGGCTACCCTACCCTAAAAGTTCACCTGTCGCGCCACGCGCCAGGACCAGGTGGGTCTGGCGCGCCACGCGGGGGAGACCATTTTTCAGCATATAAATCAGGGGCTTGGCACTTGCATGGCATAGTTGTTTCGACGTAAAAATTCGTTTCTTACACTGAGTTATACACTATTTCGTTCAAAAACACTCACAAACACGAATCTCTACTGCGACAACCGGGTAATAACTCGATCACTGCTACGATACAATGTCCGATCGATTGAAACCGATCCGATGGATGTTTAAGTGCTGCCCGAATACGGGCTATACTTTGTCATTCATCGTGAGGGTTTTGATTTCGTAATGACCGATCGATTAAAACCGATCCGATGGATGTTTAAGTGCTGCCTGAATACGGGTTATACTTTGTCATTCGTCGTGAGGGTTTTGATTTCGTGAGCTTATCGTAAATGTTGTATTAAGTTACTGACCTAGTTTCGTGTGCATTGTTATTTACCTAGGTTACAAGACTAAATCAGTAGGCAAAGTTCTGTCCAACTAAACTTGCAATGTGAGTCATTCTCTTTTTATCAAATTGTTTTACAAAACCCTAAATGTTTTCCAGTTATACTTTGCAGTGATTAAGTCTTTGCTAATCTTTAATTACTGGCAATATGTGGGGGTTTTGTGCACATTACTACTAACGATTTATCACTTAGGTGGGCGAGCCTAATTTGTGATATGTCCACAGTCATAGATTCGGTCAAGTGACAGCTGAACCAGATAATTATATGATAGGGGCAAATATAAAAACCCTTAATGCTGTAAATTTATAACAATGTGTCTTTTGTGCAAATTGAATGACTCACCAGTATTTCCCCGTTGATAAAACTTTTTTTAAACATGTTTCAGGTGATCTGCTGTGATCCAGGAAAAAGTGTCATGTAGCACTACAAGCTTGAGGAAGTGGCTCAATAAAATAAATAAATATGTTTTGTAAAACAGGGAATTTCCTTGTGAAATTTCCTTTATTGTAAATTATGGGATTCATCCCAAATTTGAGAAATAAAATAAATTGGGCATGTTTAAGTTTAAACGATCCTGTTAACATTTCCGCTGCCAAATTAATTAAAATACCACGAGTTTCTGTCCCGCGGCTTCTGGACCGGGTCACACCGGGCCGGGGGCCATGACAGAAAAAGGTGGTATCAGAGCCACTGATTTAAGTCAATTAAGTATTTAGAAATACTTAATTTTTTTTGTTGCCATTCTGTGATGTTGTAAAATTTTGATTTGCAATAAATAAAATTTTAACTTAAAATTTGCGTGTTTCTTCATGTGTGCTAACAGCATGAATGAATTATCGGAGGCACTCCGAAACTTTACTATCCATAGCACAGATATGGATATCACAGGAAATCCATCTAGCTACCAGGCTGATACTGAAGAGCCAATGGTATTCCAGGCCCAACCACAGGAGAAACCAAAGTCGAAAAGAGAAGGAGAATCATAGGCTGGAGACGCAGACGGAGGAAGAAGCCAGCTGCACAGAAGATTAAAAAGACTGAGGATCCAAAGGATAAAGGGAAAGGAAAGGAGATCGGAGAGAGTTCAGAGCAAGCCCAGGAGATGCCACCGTGGGAGGAGCTGGATCGCAAACTGGAAAATAGCGACCTCATCGGACCTGCCGATGAAAATCTCTTCAATTACCCAGTTGAAGCACAACTTCCAGTTAATCTAGAGCCGGCTATCCCAGATCCTATTGTCAACCCCCGACCTCTACAAGGAGAGCTGGAAGAATGGTGGACCACTGATTGGCACCAAACCCACCTATGAGCACTGAGAACTTGGCTGAACTCCGTCACTATGGCGAGGAACTGGTGGACGCAGGGAATCGAATCCGGGAAGTAGGAGAACAGATCTCCTGGAAATACGACGAGAGGGAACGTCCTTTCTGAAGTGCCAGTTGACGGGGATCGTACGTGGTTGTGTGGTTACGTGTTTAATAATAATAAAATAATAATAAATAATAATAAAAATATAATCATGTAAAATAACTTAAAATAAAACTTTTGTAATATAACTGGTGTGTACGGATGCCTACTAATATATAAAAATATCAACGTCGCATAGTCGACAATTTTGGCTATATGTGTTGACATGATTATGTGTGATTGCTTTATTGCGTTTGGTTGTTATTTATTTTGTGCCAATAACTTATATATATTGTTAATTATCAGATGGAACACGCTAGTAATGAACCAGTTAACGAAGTTAACCAATCCGAACAAAACAATGAAGATCACTTTCTTAATCGGCAAGATATAGAAAACATCGTCGCTCAGGGAATAGCTAATGCTATCCCAGCAATCGTCGCTGCTGTTAAAAGTCCCGTTGAGCCTTTACAAGCTCACCCCAGTAAACGCACGCACGACAATAATTTCAGTAATAGTGTTAACGGAGGCGGCAATAACGACAACTTGATTCAGGCCCCAATACTTAAGAAAATGAAAGTTGCAACACCTGGTTGCACCTATAAGGAATTTCTTGCATGTAAACCTCTCGAATTTGCAGGCAATGAAGGGGCAACTGCCGCGCTACGTTGGTTAGAGAAAACTGAGGCAGTAATTAAAATAAGTAAATGTGCCGAGGAGGATAAGGTTATGTATGCTTCTCACCTTTTCAAAGAAGAAGCATTAGAATGGTGGAATACGGTGTTACAAGCCAAAGGAAGTGACATGGCCTATGCCATGAATTGGGAAGAGTTTAAGCATTTGGTGGAAAGGAAATTTTTCCCTGAATATGAAAAAGAGAAAATGGCGAATAAGTTCCTGAGCCACAGAATGGTGGATGTTGACTGTCGAGGGTATACTTTGAAATTCTTCGAATATGCCAGAATTGTGCCCACTCTGGCCTTGCCAGAACCGGTACTTATCTCTCGCTATATTTGGGGTTTAATTAGCAAGATTCGTGATATCGTCAAAGCTGTGAGACCCCGCACAATTGATGATGCAGTGGAATTGGCCAACACCCTGACTGACGGGCTGGTGCGTACACGAGAAGAAAACAGGAGAAAGGAGTTAGCCCAAAAGATCACCCAAGGATTTCGTGTGGGTAATAATACTAACTTTAAGAGAAGG
Organism: Helianthus tuberosus; assembly: GCA_030545235.1. Lineage (NCBI taxonomy): Eukaryota > Viridiplantae > Streptophyta > Magnoliopsida > Asterales > Asteraceae > Helianthus > Helianthus tuberosus. The sequence goes on along the minus strand of CM060434.1, from coordinate 14,327,599 downwards.
GGAACTGGGTCCTCTTCCACCCCGCCATTTTGCGGGAATTGCAAAAAGAAACATTTTGGAAAATGTAGAGAAAATTGTAATTTCTGCAAAATTCCGAGCCATCGGGAGGAGGAATGCAAGAAGAAATTAAAGTTCTGCTACAACTGTGGGGAAGCTGGGCATTTCAGACCAGAATGCCCTAAATTGGTCAAACTAGTGGATAACAAGACCAAACCTGCTGAAGGAACTAATAAGAAGAATGCAAGAGCCTTCCAATTGACCACGCAGGAAGCCGAACTGATTCCCGACGTAATAGCTGGTACGTTTCTGGTACACAACGTTTATGCGAGAGTATTATTCGACTCTGGTGCAAACCAAAGTTTTGTAAATACTTCTTTCTGCCAAGCTCTTAAGCTACCCTTAACCAAACTTAGGCAGATTTATATAGTAGAAACGGCAGACGGGAACTCTGTTAACATAGATACGGTTTTGCAAAAAGAAAATATAGAACTTTCACGTCATAAATTTTCTGCTAACCTATTACCTATGAATTTAGCTGGATTCGATGTCGTATTAGGAATGGATTGGTTAGTAGCCAACCATGCTCGAATCCTCTGTGATAAGAATTCCATAGAAATCCGTGCACCCACAGGAGAAGCAATTATGATTACAGGGGATAAACCGCGTAAACCAATGAAGTTCATTTCAGTAATGAAAGTTGCTAGTTATGAACGAAAGCAAGGAATAATATATATGATTTCGGTAATCATGAGCACTAAGGGTAAGGAACTTAAAGAAATTCCTGTAGTATCAGAATACTTGGATGTATTCCCAGAAGAACTACCAGGATTACCACCAGATATGGAGGTAGAATTTAGAATTCATCTGATTCCGGGAACTACTCCCGTAGCTAAAGCACCCTACCGGTTAGCACCCACTGAAATGTTAGAACTGAAAAAGCAATTAGATGAATTGCTCAGTAAAGGATTCATACAACCTAGTTCATCCCCTTGGGGAGCACCAGTGTTGTTCGTAAAGAAGAAAGACGGTTCGATGCGAATGTGTATCGATTATAGGGAATTGAATAAGGTTACAATTAAGAATCGATACCCATTACCTAGGATTGATGATCTTTTTGATCAACTGCAAGGAGCTAGATACTTTTCTAAGATAGATTTACGCTCCGGATATCATCAGTTGAAGGTACAAGAAGAAGACATACCTAAAACCGCTTTCAGAACTAGGTATGGTCACTACGAGTTTACAGTCATGCCATTTGGATTAACAAATGCTCCTGCAGCATTTATGGACATGATGAATAGGATCTGTAAACCGTACTTGGATAAATTTGTAATTGTCTTCATCGACGATATACTTATTTATTCCAAAAGTCAGGACGAGCATTGTGAACATTTACGAGCACTCTTAACTTTGTTAAGAAAGGAAAAGCTTTTCGCCAAATTCTCAAAGTGTGAATTTTGGCTACAGGAGGTGCAATTTTTAGGACACATGGTGAATCATGAAGGTATTCACGTAGATCCCTCCAAAATAGAAGCGATCACCAAATGGAAGTTCCCACAATCAGCTATGGAAGTTAGAAGTTTTCTAGGGTTAGCTGGATACTATAGACGATTCATTAAGGATTTCTCTAAGATAACGGTACCATTAACTAAACTAACTTGTAAAGCAGTTAAGTTTGAATGGGGACCGAGGCAAGAAGAGGCCTTTAGGATTTTAAAACAAAGGTTAACAAACACCCCAATTCTTGCCTTACCCAAAGGAACAGAAGATTTTGAAGTTTACTGTGATGCTTCTAAGCTAGGATTAGGATGTGTGCTAATGCAACGCAAAAAGGTAATTGCATATGCCTCTAGGCAATTGAAAAAGCATGAAGAAAATTATACAACTCATGACTTAGAATTAGGAGCAATAATTTTTGCCCTTAAGATTTGGAGACACTATCTGTATGGAAGTAAGTTTACAGTCTATACAGATCATAAAAGTTTGAGATACATATTTGGGCAAAAAGAATTAAACATGAGGCAAAGAAGATGGATGGAAATTCTAAGTGACTATGACTGTGATATTCAATATCATGAAGGAAAGGAAAATGTAGTAGCAGATACCCTAAGTCGTAAGTATCATGAAAAGCAAAAGCGAGTTCGTGCTCTTAGATTAAATCTACAGTTAGATTTAATGGAACAACTGAAGAAGGTTCAAGTAATAGCAATTGAGGATGATACTGAAGGAATGAAGGGAAGAATAAAGGAATTAGAGCAAGGAGCTGATGGAATTTGGAGATTCCACAAAAGAAGGATTTGGGTACCTAAGCAAGGAGAGTTAAGAAATAAGATTTTAGAGGAAGCCCATAAATCTAGATATACCATGCATCCTGGTAATAATAAGATGTACAAAGATTTAAGAAACAACTTCTGGTGGATAGGAATGAAAAAGGACATAGCTAGATATGTATCTAAGTGTCTAACTTGTTCACAAGTTAAGGCAAAACACAAGAAACCTTCCGGGTTACTCCAACAATTAGAAATGCCTGTTTGGAAATGGGAACTAATAACCATGGATTTTGTTACTAAGTTGCCCAAAACCAGAAAAGGTAACGACGCAATTTGGGTAATTGTGGATCGATTAACCAAATCAGCTCATTTCCTGCCCATGAAGGAAACTTTCAGTATGGAAAGATTAGCCAAGTTATACGTAGACAAGGTAGTATCCTTACATGGAGTCCCACTCTCTATTGTATCGGATAGAGATAGTCGTTTCACTTCGCATTTCTGGACAAGTTTTCAAGAAGCAATGGGGACTAAACTAAACTTAAGCACTGCATACCATCCCCAAACAGACGGACAAAGTGAAAGGACGATTCAAACTCTGGAAGACATGCTTAGGGCATGTGTAATAGATTTTGGTGGAAACTGGGATAATCACCTTCCCTTAATTGAATTCTCCTATAACAATAGTTACCATTCAAGTATCAAAGCTGCCCCGTTCGAAGCACTGTATGGAAGAAAGTATAGAACTCCAGTCTGTTGGGCAGAAATAGGAGAAAGCCAATTATCAGGTCCTGAAATTGTACAGGAAACCACTGACAATATCACTCAAATCAAGGAAAGACTGAAAACGGCCCGAGATCGCCAAAAGAGTTATGCCGACAATCGACGCAAGCCGTTAGAATTTCAAGTCGGAGACAAGGTACTCTTGAAAGTTTCTCCTTAGAAAGGGGTAGTTCGGTTCGGTAAAAAGGGAAAACTAAGTCCAAGGTACGTAGGACCATTCCAAGTAATCCAGCGAATAGGACCAGTTGCTTATCGCTTACAACTACCAGAAGAACTAGCTGGGGTACATGACGTATTTCATGTATCCAACCTCAAGAAATGTTTATCTGACGAATCCCTGGTAGTACCTCTTCAAGATATAGAGGTAAATTAGAAGTTAAAATTTGTGGAGAAACCACTGCAGATAGAAGACAAAAAAGTCAAGTTTCTCAAGCAAAAACGACTAGTGCTGGTCAAAGTCAAGTGGGATTCAAAGAGAGGACCGGAGTACACTTGGGAACTGGAATCAGAGATGAAGCGAAAATATCCCTACTTGTTCCAGTAAATCTCGAGGACGAGATTTTAATAAGGTGGGGAGGATGTCACAACTCTCGCCAAAATTATTATTTCTTATTTTATTATGTCCAATAGGAAACCCTAATTGAGACCCCCAAGTAATATTGCATGACCCCTAAAATTTTCAGAACAGTTGGAACTAGGATCAGGGCCCCTAAAACTCGGGGGGGGGGGGTGGGTATTCCCTAATTGACGATTATCTTCACAGTTTGTTGTAGAACGCGAAATTCGTCGAACTATTCACTCACCTAGGCTATAAATACACGAGGCTACCCTACCGTAAAAGTGCACCCGTCGCGCCACGCACCAGGACCAGGTGGGTCTGGCGCGCCACGCGGGGGAGACCATTTTTCAGCATATAAATAAGGGGCTTGGCACTTGCTTGGCACAGTTGTTTCGATGTAAAAATTCATTTCCTACATTGAGTTATACACTATTTCGTTCAAAAACACTCACAAACATGAATCTCTGCTGCGACAACCGGGTAATAACTCGATCACTGCTACGATATAATGTCCGATCGATTGAAACCGATCCGATGGATGTTTAAGTGCTGCCTGAATACGGGCTATACTTTGTCATTCATCGTGAGGGTTTTGATTTCGTGATGACCGATCGATTGAAACCGATCCGATGGATGTTTAAGTGCTGCCCGAATATGGGCTATACTTTGTCATTCGTCGTGAGGGTTTTGATTTCGTGAGCTTATCGTAAATGTTGTATTAAGTTACTGACCTAGTTTCGTGTGCATTGTTATTTACCTAGGTTACAAGACTAAATCAGTAGGCAAAGTTCTGTCCAACTAAACTTGCAATGTGAGTCATTCTCTTTTTATCAAATTGCTTTACAAAACCCTAAATGTTTTCCAGTTATACTTTGCAGTGATTAACACTTTGCTAATCTTTAGTTACTGGCAGTATGTGGGGGTTTTGTGCACATTACTACTAATGATTTATCACTTAGGTGGGCGAGCCTAATTTGTGATATGTCCACAGTCATAGATTCGGTCAAGTGACAATTGAACCAGATAATTATATGATAGGGGCAAATATAAAAACCCTTAGTGCTGTAAATTTATAACAATGTGTCTTTTGTGCAAATTGAATGACTCGCTAGTATTTCCCCGCTGATAAAACTTTTTTTAAACATGTTTCAGGTGATCTGCTGTGATCCAAGAAAAAGTGCCGTGTAGCACTACAAGCTTGAGGAAGTGGCTCAATAAAATAAATAAATATGTTTTGTAAAACAGGGAATTTCCTTGTGAAATTTCCTTTATTGTAAATTATGGGATTTGTCCCAAATTTGAGAAATAAAATAAATTGGGCATTTTCAAGTTTAAACGATCCTGTTAACATTTCCGCTGCCAAATTAATTAAAATACCACGGGTTTCTGTCCCGCGGCTTCTGGACCGGGTCACACCGGGCCGGGGGCCGTGACATCAAGGCAGCTAGACCTCAAACCATAGAAGAAGCTGTAGAACTAGCAAACACATTGACAGATGAATTAGTACGTACCCGAGAGGAAGATCAGAGAAGAAACCTAGCTCAAAGGCTTACCCAAGAATTTCGTTCTGAAAATTCCAATCATGGGAAAAATATAGGTTCTACCTCTGCACCTTTTTGCAAGTATTGCAAAAGGAAGCATTCTGGAAAATGCTCCATATACTGCAATTTCTGCAAAATATCTGGACACAAGGAGGAAGACTGCAGAAAGAAGCCTAACAATAGGATATGCTACAACTGTGGAGAACAGGGTTATATCAAGCCGAACTGTCCAAAAATAGCTTCAGCCACGAACAACAAGAATACCAAAAATGCTAGAGCATTTGTTCTGACTGCAGAAGAAGCAAAGATGATCCCGGACGTGATAGTCGATACGTTTTTAGTTAATGATATTTTTGCTAAAGTATTATTTGACTCTGGTGCAAACCAAAGTTTTATTAATACTTCATTTTGCAAAATTCTTAATCAACCATTAACTAAACTCCCACCAGAATGTCTAGTAGAGACAGCAAATGGGGAAACCATTAAGATTTCTGAAATCTTGCCGGGAGCAAGATTAGAATTTCTAAATCAGAAATTTATTGCTAACCTTTACCCAATGAATCTGGAAGGATTTGACGTTGTGTTAGGAATGGATTGGTTAATAGCCAATAAAGCCAGTATTTTATGTGATCAAAAGTCAATCCAAGTAAATTCACCAAAAGGTGAAAAGATCACAATTAAAGGAGATAAGCCATCTAGATCCACAAAATTCATCTCTGTGATAAAAACAACAAGTTATATAAGAAAAGGGTCATTAGTGTATTTGATTTCCATAATCACTAACACTAAAGGAAAAGAATTAAAAGATATTCCAGTAGTATCCCAGTTTTCAGATGTATTTCCAGAAGAATTACCAGGGCAACCGCCAGACCGAGAAGTCGAATTCAGAATCCACTTAATACCAGGGACAACACCAATTGCTAAAGCACCTTACCGTTTGGCACCCGCAGAAATGCAGGAACTGAAGAAACAGTTAGACGAATTGTTGGAGAAAAGATTCATACAGCCAAGCTCATCACCATGGGGAGCACCGATTTTATTCGTTAAAAAGAAGGACGAATTAATGCGTATGTGCATTGACTACCGTGAATTGAACAAAGTCACGATTAAGAATCGGTACCCATTACGGAGGATCGACGATCTGTTTGATCAATTGCAAGGAGCACGATTTTTCTCTAAAATCGATTTACGATCAGGATATCATCAATTAAAGGTACAGGAAGAGGACATTCCTAAGACCGCTTTTAGAACAAGGTATGGCCATTATGAATTTACTGTCATGCCATTTGGTTTAACCAATGCTCCAGCTGCATTTATGGACATGATGAACCGAATATGTAAGCCATATTTGGAAAAATTCATAATTGTCTTTATAGATGATATTCTTATTTACTCTAAGAGTAAAGAGGAACATGCAAAGCATTTGCACGCACTCCTAAGTTTATTGAGAAAAGAAAAGTTTTATGCAAAGTTCTCAAAGTGCGAATTTTGGTTAGAACATGTACCATTTCTTGGACATTTAGTTAATCATGAAGGAATTCATGTAGACCCTACCAAGATCGAGGCAATTACCAGATGGAAAACCCCTGAATCACCAACCGAGGTTAGAAGTTTCTTAGGATTAGCCGGTTATTATAGAAGCTTTATTCGAGATTTTTCTAGAATAGCCATTCCCTTAACTAAGTTAACCTGTAAATCTGTTAAGTTTGAATGGGGACCAAAACAGGAAGAAGCCTTTAGAATCCTTAAGAAAAGGTTAACCAACGCACCCATACTAGCGTTACCAGAAGGAACTGAAGACTTTGTAATTTATTGTGACGCTTCTAAGTTAGGTTATGGATGTGTATTGATGCAACGCCAAAAGGTTATAGCTTATGCATCCAGACAACTTAAGAATCATGAAGAGAATTATTCAACCCATGATCTAGAATTAGGAGGCATAATTTTTGCCCTGAAAGTATGGAGACATTATTTTTACGGTAGTAAGTTTACCATTTTCACATATCATAAGAGTTTAAGGTATGTTTTCGGGCAAAAGGAGTTGAATATGAGACAAAGACGCTGGATGGAGATACTTAGTGATTATGATTATAATATTCAGTATCATGCAGGAAAGGCAAACATAGTAGGTGATGCTTTAAGTCGAAAGTATCATGAAAAACCAAAAAGAGTACGTTCTCTTAAGTTAAATCTACAAGTAGATTTAAATGTGCAGATTAGAAAAGCACAAGAATCAGTAATCAAGGATGATACTGAGAAATTAAAAGGAATGATTAAAGAACTAGAACAAGGAACAGATGGAATTTGGAGATTCCATAAGAAAAGGATGTGGATACCTAAATCAGGAAACTTACACCACCGTATATTAGAAGAATCCCATAAGTCTAAGTATACGATGCATCCTGGAAATGATAACATGTATCAAGATTTAAGAAAGAATTTCTTGTGGATAGGAATGAAGAAGGATATAGCAGCATATGTTGCAAAGTGTTTAACCTATTCACAAGTCAAAGCTGAACATCAGAAACCCTCAGGTTTGTTGCAACAGTTAGAAATGCCAGTTTGGAAATGGGAATTGATAACAATGGATTTTGTTACTAAATTACCCAAAACAAGAAAAGGTAATGATACAATCTGGGTGATTATAGACAGGTTAACTAAGTCAGCTCATTTCCTACCAACGAAGGAAACTTTCAGTATGAAACAATTAGCTAAATTGTATGTAAATGAAATAGTTTCATTACATGGAATACCTTTATCAATTTTTCTGACAGAGATAGCCGTTTTACCTCTCATTTTTGGGCAAGTTTCCAAAAGGCAATGGGAACTAAGCTGAATCTAAGCACCGCTTATCATCCTCAAACGAACGGACAAAGCGAAAGGACAATTCAAACAATGGAAGACATGCTTAGAGCTTGTGTAATTGATTTCGGAGGTAATTGGGATGATCATTTACCATCAATAGAATTTTCTTATAATAACAGTTATCACACAAGTATCAATGTTGCACCATTCGAAGCACTTTATGGACGAAAGTGCCGAACTCCAGTCTGTTGGGCAGAAATTGGAGAAAAACAACTATCTGGACCTGAGATAGTACAAGAAACAACAGACAAGATCATTCGAGTCAAGGAACGACTGAAAGCAGTACGTGATCGACAAAAGAGTTATGCTGATAACAGAAGAAAGCCATTGGAATTTCAGGTAGGAGATAAAGTGTTATTGAAAGTCTCTCCTTGGAAAGGAGTGGTAAGATTCATCAAAAGGGGAAAGCTAAGTCCCAGGTACGTTGGACCTTTTGAGATTATTAGAAGAATAGGACCAGTAACCTATCAGCTACAACTGGCAGAGGAAATGGCAGGAATACATAATGTATTTCATGTATCTAATCTCAAGAAATGCTTAGCTGATGAATCGCTGATAGTACCTCATAAGGATATAGAGGTAAATGAACAACTTAAGTTTGTAGAGAGGCCTCTACAGATTGAAGACAGAAAAATTAAGAACCTCAAGCACAAGAGATTAGTTCTGGTCAAAGTGAAATGGGACTCCAAAAGAGGACCAGAATACACATGGGAGCTTGAATCAGAAATACAAAAGAAATACCCGTATCTATTCCAGCAGACCTCAAGGACGAGTTCTAAAACAAGGTGGGGAGGATATAACAACCCTCCAAAATATTTTTCGACACCCCTAATATAATTAGAATGTCCCAAAATGTCTTAAAATACACCCGAATGCAAAAACCGAGCCCAAAATACTATACATGATTAAAAATTAAATAAAAACAAAGTTTTAACATCGCTCGCGGACCGCGTAAGACCACATCAGGGTCTACGCGGGGCGCGACAGCTCGGAGTCAGGGCTGCACCCGGTGCTGCCACGTGTCGTGCATCGTGTAGAAGCTAGGGCTGAGTCGGACAAGCTAGGGCCTACCCTAGCTGCCCTCGCGGGCTGCGTAAGCCCCTTCCATTTCTTACGTGGGGTGCAACAAACTTAATTTCAGCTCCTATAAATTGGGAGCTCGGGCCTTCAGTCTCAATTCGCTCACGATCTTTCCCTCTCTCGAAATTCTGCATAATTGAAGTAATATTTGGGTAGTATACCCCCCTAAATAACGAAGTTCTGCCCCGTTGTAAGTATCATAACCCCGGTTACGTATTAGATACGCTGCCCGATTGATCCAGGGTTCCGTAATGGCTGTCGTGGTTCTACCCGACGTAGTCGTTGGAATGCAGTCTCGGGGAGGGTATTACTAATGTAAATATTGGGTTATTATACTAACACGTGTGCATTTGTGTAAATTATAGATAATCACCAGGAAACCCTTAAAGAAAACCTAAGACAGCAATGTGAGTAATCTCCTTTTTGTAAACTGTTTTTACAAAACCTTAAATATTTTATAATGTGATTAAGCAGTGATTGAGTCTTTATAATTCTTCAATTACTGCCAGTATGTTGGGGTTTTGTATACAAAATGTGGAACACGTTACCATTGGATAAAGAGTTAGCCAATGGGTAATATGACCCACTAGTCAGGATTGACAGTACTGAATGAGTAATTGTGTAGATGTAAACATTGTAATCGCTCTCAATACTGTGAAAATTGATAAAACTCTTCTTGATTAAACTGGGATTCACTCACCAGTATTTCCCACTGACAAAATGTTTTTAAACGCGTTTCAGGTAACAAAATGTGAGAGCCAACCAGAAGCCAGCTGTACAGCACTGAAGGCTTGGAAAAGTGGCTATAAAAGTTACCTAAATAAAAGAAGATGTTTTATTCAATAAAATAGAGTTGATCTCTATAAATCAATTTGTAATGAAAACTTGGGTTTTATCCCAATATGTTTACTTATATAAAATATGGTGTTTTACTCTGATAAAATATTTCCTAACTACGATCCTGGTGTAATTTCCGCTGCCAAAATGATAAACACCGATACCACTAATACTGCATTCTCGCGACCGCCTGTTCTCGGGACAGATAGGGGGCGGGGGTTGCGACAGTATATCACGTGATGACTTGATACAACCACGTATCTTAACGATCTTGTCTGTAGTTTCCTGAATCAACTCGGGGCCAATAAATCGTTTATCTCCGGTCTCCATTCAACACAACGGGGACCGACACTTACTCCATATAAAGCTTCAAACGGGGCGGCCTGAATGCGAGTGAAATAGCTATTATTGTAGGGAAACTTCACTAAAGACAAGTGAGTATCCCATCTTCCACCAAAGTCCATTACATAAGCATGTAACATATCTACTACGATCTGTATCGTTCGTTCACTCTGGCCGTCCGTCTGAGGGTGAAATGCAGTACTAAAGTTCAATCGTGACCCAAACACCTTCTGAGACGTCTACCATATCCTCAGCATAAAACGACCATTTCGGTTGGATAATATAGAAACATGCACTCCATAACGTGCCACAATCTCTCTAGGATAAATCTCTGCTAGTTTTCCTTGTGCTGTCTTCCTCACTGATCGGTAGGAAATGTGCAGACTTGGAGTGTCGATCAATAATCACCCAAATCATATCGTGACCTCTTTGGGTTCTTGGTAGCTTTGTAATGAAATCCATTGAGATTTTTTCTCACTTCCACACGAGAACCTCAAGTTGTTGCAGTAGTCCTGACGGTTTCTGGTACTCTGCCTTAGCTTTGGCACGAGTAAGACAGTTACCCACATATGTAGCAATTTCGGCTTTGATCCTGGGCTGCCAATAAGAGTCTTGGTACATCCTGTCGAATCCAGGATGGATCGAGCTGCCAATAAGAGTCTTGGTACATCCTGTTCTTGATTGCTTCATTTTTTAGCAGGGTCGCTGTGAATCACGTTCTTATTCACCATGTGAACTAAGAATCTTTCCTCGCAAATCCAAGGTTCGCACTTCGATATCCTGGCACACAACTGTTCTTTCTCCAAGACTCCCAAGATAAATTGCAGATGTTGCTCATGGCCGTCCTTGGTCTTTGAGCATATAAGAATGTAGTCAATAAATATAATCACGATCTTATCCAGGTACAGCTTACACACCCGATTCATGAGGTCCATGATTACTGCCGGTGCATTTGTCAAGCCAAACGGCATGACAAGGAACCCGTAATGCTTAAAGTGAGTCCTAAAGGTCGTTTTAGGGATACTTTCTTCTCGTGTCCTTAACTAATGATATCCTGTCCTTAACTCCATCTTGGAATAGTAGCTGGACCCCTGTAGTCAGTCAAACAAGTCATCAATTCTCGGTAAGGGGTACCGATTCTTGATGGTTAATTGTCTATCTCCCTGTAACCTATGCGTACTACTTTTTCCTCATTAATTCTTTTGAGTTCCTCTCAGATTAGGCTGTATGCACATACGAAAAATGTTGTCCTTCTGCCTATCAAATAACGCTAGAGCTCCCTAGAGTAAGAAGTTCGGTCTGATAAGTTCCCTTATCCAGCAGCTCTTGCAGTTGAGTCGAAAGTTCTTGCATCTCGGACGGAGTTAGTCGGTAAGGCTCCTTTGCCACTGGTGCCATTTCTAACACTAGGTTTATCCTAAACTCCACTCGTTGCTGTGGAGGTAACCCAGGCAAGTCTTCGGGAAAGACTTCCGGAATTCCTTTTATGACGAGGATGTCTCCTAGCCCTGGCTCCTTGGTCTCCTTATTGTCAGTATGAACAATGAAGAGCTATGCAGCCTCTTCGAAGTCACTTCTGTGCCTTTCTGACCAAAGTGAAAGGTCACAGTCTTTTGCCTTATGAGGTCCAGTGTCCTTGCTTCATCTGTACGGAGGCCGTGTACTATAATTGTTTCATCATTCGCAAGAGGGATGCAAACGACTTTCTCATGACAAACAACTTCAGCTCCATCTTTGGATAGCTAATCCATGCTGATTGCAACCTCATGACTTCCCAAGTCAACAGGTAATAGAAGGTTCCTGCCTTCTAAGTTCTAGAATACATTCCTTAATTACCTCATTCGCTTTAACTAACCTTCCATTTGCCAATTCTAAAGAATACGGGACGTCTATTCTACTTGAAACTAAGCCAAGTAGGTTCTTAAGTTCTAAGGATACATGGTTAAAGTCGGCGTCAGTGCCAATCAAAATGAATGCATAGAGTTGGTTAGTAGGGAACGTACCCGTAACCGCATTTGGATCCTGGCGTGCTTCACGAGCTCGAATCGTGAAGACTCTTCCTTGGTTGGTTCCTCCTAGGGCAATCCTTCCTGAAGTGCCCTACATCACCACATTTGAAGCAACCTGGAACTCTTCCATTATCGTTTCCATCTTGGTTGCAGGCACCATTTCCCCCTTGTTTGGGATATTTTGCCCAACAGGCATCCTTGTTGTGTCCTTCCTTTCCACATTTGTCGCATTTAGGCCTTAGACATCGACCTTTATGGTGAAAATTGCACTCGTCATATCTCGGCTTAGTCCCCAAATAAACCTTACCACCGGCCTTATTAGTGGCTCCATAAGCTTTCATGCCACGAGGCGGGTTCACTTCCCTTCATTTGTTTGCATTAGAGTTGTCATAAATGACTTGGGCACCTTTCTTCAGGTTCGAAAACTTTCTTTTATTGTCGCCCAATGACTCCACATGAGTTTCTTTCTTGTTTGTCACAGATCCCGAAAACTTTCCCATACGAAGAGCTTCTTTAGTAAGTGTAACACTCAAATCGATAGCCTCTGTGATGGTTGGAGGCTTTGAGGCAGTGACCATGCTCAGGATTTGAGGTGCAAGTCCCCAAATGAATCATTCAATCCTCTTAAATTCTGGCTCAACCAAGTAGGGAACAACCCTAGACAAGTCGTGAAAGCGTTGGATGTACTCAGTAATCTTCAGGCCGTCCATTTTCAAATTCCAGAACTTAGTCTCAAGCTTCTGGATTTCAGCCCTGGCGAAGTATTTCTTCTGCATCAATTCCTTGAGCTCGTCCCAGCTCAGTACATAAGCAGTAGCTTCACCAAGGGTCTGAACCTGAAGGTTCCACCAGGAGAGGGCGCCATCCAAAAACAACCCTGAGATATAGGTAACTCTCTGCTCGGGCGAACATTTACTCATTCTCAGAACGGAGTCAGTCTTTTCTGCCCAACGAACAAAAGCAACGGCACCTCCTGTGCCATCAAAATTCAATGGCTTGCAGTCCAGGAACTGCTTATAGGTACAGCCAGTTGGAGGGTTATTTCCGGAAGTGTCGTTGCTGTGTTCAGAGCGGAGGGCTTCATGCTGCGCTATAGCTTGGGAAATGCGCTCATTGAGTTCGGCCTCAGTTCTTGGTAACGTATCTGAGTTTTCATATATGCTCGACAACTTGACTTATTGTTTTTATCAGAGGAAAACAAAATGAACTCGAGGTTACATCACCTCGGTCATACAAGTTCCATAATATGAAAGTAGTAGTTATTTTCCTTCTACTTGGGTTTCCTTAGGTTTTTAGTTTCACAAAGACGGGTATACTTCCCAAGAGATGGGGTTGTGCATTTCTACCACATATAGGGGTGATAGAGGGTGTAAAGTTGCTGAATCTTTCCCGAGTGTTAGCCATCTTTACTTGCTCAGATACCGATTCCCAAACGACTCGTACATGGGTAGAAGTGTCGGGCACGAATGTCACGACCCCCGACCCCACCCTGGACGGAATCGGGAGCCGCGAACCAGTTCAGTGGTACCGGTGGTTATTTAGAAAAGTAGTGCAGCGGAAATTTCATCAGGACCGTGAGTTAGGAAAAATATCAGAGTTTAGAAAACACCGGATTTTATTTATTAAATAGATGGGATAAAACCATGTTTTGAAAGGTAGCTTTAATATGGGATAAACCTGAATACATAAAACAACTTTTCTTAATTTAATTTAATTGATAAATTAAGCCACTTCTGTAAGCCTTTTTGGTGCCGTATCCAACTCTTATTCCGATCTACTGTAATTACCTGAAACGCGTTTTAAAAACATTTGGTCAGCAGGAAATACTGGTGAGTTCATTCAGTTTGTACAAAAATGACACATTGTTATAGATTACAGCATAAGAGCGATTACAATGGCTACTATCTTATTGTTATCTGGCGCCGTGTCACACCCTGGTGACGATGGTCATACCACTATTGGGTCCTTTCACCCAAATAGTGATGATTATCACTGTTAGGATTGTTATCCTAACCGTGAGAAATTAGTAATGTGCACAATACCCCACTTGCCAGTGATTCAAGATAACCAAGACTTAATCCCTGTAACTATAACTTTTGAAAATAATTTGAGTATTGTAAAACATTGTTGATAAAAAGAGAATGACTCACCTTGTTAGCATATAGTCTTGATTAAACAAGTATCTACTTTATAGTTCTGAATCTTCTGATTATTAAGCATCTTGTTTGATTGTAAGTGTATAGTTTGGAGTTTTCTGATAGTTAAACATATGGTTTAACAGAGTGGAATACGTTTTAGTGTAAAACTATATCAAACCTAATGATGGTCACGAGATCAGGACCTTAACGAAATTCACAAAGTATAGTCTTTGTTTAGACAACACTTTGGCATTCGTTTCAGAATCCTAACGAAATTCACAAAGTATAGCACTTTGGCATTCGTTAGTTGGTTCCCGAATCGATCGGACAGAGTATCGCATCGGTGATTATTGGTTAGAACACCAACGTATAGAGAGAGAAGAATAGAAGAAATGAGCAAAGAAAAATAAATCCTAAGCTTCCTATTTATAGGTAGGAAATTTCATATAGCTTTTCTAGGAAGTTACCTATACATTTTCTAGGAAGCTTCCTACCCACATATATATCTTCTTATACCTTCCTTGCACCTTCCTTTGATATTATCTATCTCATATATTTTCATGTATATCTATTTAGGTGTTTAATTTACTTAGCTTAATTAATCTCGCTTAGCTTAATTAATCTCACTTAGCTTAATTAATCTCGCTTAGCTTAATTAATCTTGCTTAACTGATTAATTAATCATACTTAACTTAATTAATCATGCTTATCTGATTAATTAATCTTACTTAACTTTAATTAATCTTACTTAACTGATTAATTAATCTTACTTAGCTGATTAAGTTTAACTTATCTATTAAGGTTTCTTAACCGCTAAGTTATCTTAACTACTAAGTTTACTTAACCACTAAGTTTTCCATAACTATTAAGTTTACTTAATCGCTAAGTATTCTAGCTTAGTAGTTCCCTGGTTACAAGTTCTAATTTCTAGCTACAATGGAACTCATATTAGTGTATTACTCAATTCAACTTTAACGATAATCACGAGATCAAAACTCACAACGAATGACAAAGTATAGCCGTATATAGGCAACACTTAAACATCCATTGGATCAGTTTCAATCAATCGGATATAGTACCGTGTCCGTGATTAGAGTTATTACCCTGATAACGAGCATAGTTTCGGGTTTTAGAGTATAATACCCGAGCTATTAGAAGCTAAAAGAAGAAAAGAATTGAGCGACTTTCAAGTGAACTCGAACTCCTTATTTATGGGGTTGGAAATGGGGCGTGTCGCGGCCCGCGTAAACTCGAAGGAACATCTACGCGGCCCGCGAGGAAGTCGAGGTCGGCTGAGTCATCAGAGGTTTGGACACGTGTCATGCCACGTGGCCTTGATCGTTATCCGATAGTTTGCATTGCTGTCGCGGCCCGCGTAAGCTTGGCTTAACTCTTACGCGGCCCGCGAGCGAACCAAAAATCTTGTTTTTCTTGATTTCTCCAAGCACGAAGGTATTTCGGGTCCGTTTCTCGCACTCGGGGTGTATTTAGGAGCGTTTAGGGTTACCTTAAGGGTCCTAGGAGAGTCGTTACAACGAAGTAGGCAAAGACAGATTTCCTACTTTGTAGAGTGTTATAACAACTGTCTAGGTATTGTTCTACTAGATGAAGGTGTGAACACTTATAAATCTTTGGATGGGTGGTGATCACTAGCTTGACCTGCAGAGTCCACCAGGATTTGCATGCACTACAAGTCGTTATTACGTGGGCCCCCGTAATAATAAATCGTCTTGCATGGTCACCCCAATTTTCCCTCGTTCAAAGCAGATGATCAACCACAGAGGGAACACTACTGTCCTTATACCTCTGATATGGAAAGGACCATTATGGTGGTCCACACGCTATCATTCGTTATCATTACGCGCGTATAGGCACAATGCTTAGACGTAATAGGAATAAGGGGAATTCCTAGTAGTTGGAGGGGCACCTTCAAGATGAGTACCCCAACTTCCTTGAATGGACGAGAGTGTCATCAATCTTGTTTCACAAAAGCCACAGGGACCTCGTCCTGCTGATAAGGTTGTTATCCAAGGTTGCCTCCTCCGCCTCGCCGTCACTACCGTAGTCAGGCACCTTTACATTCGAGAGGGAAGGACAACCATCTTCTACGGGAACCAGCTCAGGATCTCGTTTGGTGATCACTCCAGCCATGAGCTTCGCAATAGGCGCGAGGTCGACAGTCTCATCGTGCGAGTCAAGAACAATAATAGGATTTAGAGTCGATGGTATCTTGTTCACGTCAATAATTCTTCCATACACTTATACATACATATATATTAATGAATAAATATGTTACTTAGTATAAACAGGCAAGTAAATACATAATGTCACATATAACTCTCGTTTGTCCTTTCCGGGGGGGGGGGGGTCATTTTGTTTTTGGCAAGTCTATCTCACGTAGACTATACCTCAATTGGCTCTTTAATTTGGGGTATTCTCCTCCCTACTAATGTCCTTGCCTTGTCTTTTCTTTGAAAAATGTTTGACTCATGGATCTTGGCGGTTTTGTAAATGCAATGAAAAACCTTTTTTTGTAAAAATGTTTTCGTGAGAGGGTCCTAGTGATTGTAGTCTAGACTCGAGAAGGAATCCTAGTTCACTACAATCGAAGCTCTGATACCAAACTGTCACACCCTGACTTTTGCGGAAGCGTATGCGTGTGACTTAATTGGTTCTCATTGCATTCGATTATAATAAACAACTATATGATCAAAATGATATTCATCCATTCATAAAGTTTAAAATATTACAAACACTAGTCATTTAAATTTCAAACAACACAACCTCTGATTAAGTTACAAACCAACAAAAGTGGATGGCATCTAAACTTGAAATTCATATCCAAAAAAAACACCAGCACCCAAGATCCAACTTGTTTCCTGAAATACATGTAATTTTGAAAACATCAACAAAAGTTGAGCGAGTTCATGCGTTTTGTATGAGTATTGGTAAACTTGTAAACATTTGAGAGACTCCTTTGAAACAGGTATGAAAAGCGTCTATGAACAGATCAATTAATGCTTTGCAAGGACATTAATGTATGTGAAGACACAGGGAGTACTCAATTTGAGTAGGCTTTTGTCCTTGTCAAATCTCCTCGACTGTGTCGAATTCCCCTCGACTGTGTCAAATTCACCTTGACTGTGTCAAATTCCCTTGACTGTATCAAATCACCTTGATTGTGTCAAATCTCCTTGACCGTTGTCGAATCACCTCGACTGGGACACTAAAGCACTCTAAGTGGTCACATAAGGACCATGAGTGGGGCTCGACCGTACCCGTTAGATCTAACCTTTGTCCATGTTTCTTATGAGAGTTATCAGCATTTCAATTTCAGTCTATGCTCACATGATCTAGTAGTTCATTTCATAGCCAAGTCATACCATTTGAACATTCGTAACATGTATTCCACCCCCGAGAGTTATAAATCTGAAAACAGTAAGAGAAAAAGGGGACATGAACTCACAAGTTTGCGTCCTGCTATCTCGTATGCTCAAAGGTCCTTCTATGAGTCGTACAATTACCTACACACGTGCCATGTTTTATTATACGTTTAGGTCGTGTAACGACTCTTTGTCTTAGTCGATCATTAAGACTTGTTTTGGAAATCTTGGTATACTTTGAGTTACATCTTTGAGGTACGTTGTATAATTTCAAAGTATATAATTATCAGTTAAAATAATATTTTAACTTATATTATTTTCATCCATTTATTTGGAATATTGTCAAAATAATATATTTTTGCCTTAGTTCATTTTTTAATTCCTTTCATGGATATTTCCCAAGTATGGGTATAATTATCCTTGTGTATTTTGCCAAGTATTTGAGGTGTATTCCGGTGTGTATTCGTACGTATGAGAATACGTATCTTCTTGTATTTATTAAGTATTCATATACTTACTTTTTGTATTTACACTTTCTGGAATATTGTTTTTAACTAATAAAATCCCCAATTTGTATTCCTAAAATATATACATTTTAAGAAAACTTTTACAGAAGATTGTTATAATTTTTCCTTGGCAAAAATACTTATATTTTCATATAAACCTCAAAAATAATATATTTTCAAGTTTAACTTAGAAAATATTTATAAATCCATTTTTCACCCAAAAATAATATATTCTAAGTTTATTTAAGAAAATATATATTTTCTCCAAAAATAATATATTTTATAGTAATTCAAGAAAACATATATACTTTCCTTTACTCCAAAAATAATATATTTTCTTCTTGTTAAAATATGATATATTTTTGTAATAATTGTAAAAATCATATTTTTGTTCTCTTGGTGTCCAAAATACCGTTTACCAAAATATACTCATGAATTTAATTCCGGAATATTTTTGTAAGTTATATTCCTTGTTCGGTTTCTTTCAATTTTTTGGTATAAATTATACATTCGTTTCTTGGAATTTTGGTAATATTTTGTATTGTAATTTTTGGTATTTTGGTGAGTTATATTATTTCAAGTCCTAAAATAATATAACTAATACACATAATATACAAGTAATCACACACATTGTGACATCTAAATATATATTCTCCTAAATACATATTTAGTCACTTTTATTATAAAAAACCAACCTCCAATATTTTGTAATCTTTGTAACAAAAATTATGGCAATTTTCATATGAAAAATTATGGTTTAAATACACTTGTAAATATTTGTTTAAAAATATTTTTCTAAGTGTTTAATTTCTAGAAAATTTTTGCCATAGTTTCCCCTTAAAAATGGAGGTTTCCATGCTTTCAAAGCATATCATTTTCTTTTAAAATCATCACAATTCATCAACAAAGCAAACAACACTTACCAAGTGCCAAAATCAAGCCATAATCACTACTTCATGAACTTGAAAATTTATAAAAATCTGTAGTAACTTGGTAGTGTGTTTAGTAAGCTTAGTTATCCTTTAAAATGTGGTTGTTTGTTTAAAAACATCATTCTTGAAGTTTTTAGATGTTTACAACTTGTAAAATAATTTTCTAAAAATATTTCTTCTTGAATTTTTCTTGGTAATAATATGTTTCTACACTTGATTAACCACTAAAATGTGATTAGTTTCTTTAAGAACCAAGTTTATGTAAATCTTGTATTTTAACTTAGTATCTTGAGAAAACTATTTTTGAAATCACATATTTTCAAGACTTACATTACACTTTGATCATCATTATTCAAGAAAAACATTTAACCTTTCAAGTTCATGTTTCACATAAGGATGATCATCTTGATTTATAACATAACCATCCTCTCATCTTGCTAGATCATGTCTTTAATCACAATCTAGCAAGTTCATATGATGTTTAACATCATTAACACAAACAATCAACAATCAAGAAGCATAATAACACTTTAACAACATAGATTATTATGATTTAAAGCTTTATGTTAGAAACTATGTTCTTATTCTTTCATGATCTTCATGTTTAGCCTTTTACACACACTTTTAACCAACATAATATGAAGTAAAATGAGATTAAGAAGGTCTTACTACTAGCACAAGGCTAGGGATGAGATTAAAGAAGATGAAGATGACAATCTTGGTGGTTAATAGCTCTTGAGAAAGGTCCTTCCAATTCCGATGCTTCCAAGCTTCCTAACTAAGCTCCTATATAACAACCTTAAAGAAAACCGACATCCTCGAATTTTTCCGACACCCTAATTTATTTCAAAATATCCCAATATGTCCAAAAAATACACCCCATACGCGAAAACGGACCCTGAATACCCTAAATATTTTTAAAAATAATTAAAAATAATGTTTTTGGTTTTGTCGCGGGCCGCGTAAACCCCTTAAGGGTCTTACGCGGGCCGCTAGAGATCAAAGGTGTGGCGCAGCCCGGTGATGACATGTGTCATCATCGTGGCAGGTCTAGTCGCTGACCAGGATCACCTACGCGGTTGACCGGAGTTGACGCGGGCCGCGTAGCCCCTTGTTAAACTTTACGCGGGCCGCGTAAAAGCCAAAGTGAAGCCATATAAGTAGCAGGCCTCAGATCTTCAGTCGACTCGCACCATTCTTTTCTTTCTAATCGAATTTCCACATAGTAGAAGCTATACTCGGGTCTAATACCCCCTAAATAGCGAAGTTCTGCTCCGTTGTAAGTATCATAACCCCTGGATACGTATTAGATACTCTGCCCGATTGATCTAGGGTTCCGTAACGGCTGTCGTGGTTCTGCCCTACATAGTCGTTGGAATGTCGTCTCGGGGAGGGTATTACTAATGTTAAAATGGGTTATAATACTAACACGTGTGCATTTGTGTAAATTATAGATAATTCTCAGGAAACCCTAAAGGAAAATCTAAGACAGCAATGTGAGTTGATCCGCTTTTTGTAAACCTTTTGTTAACTGTTTTTACAAAACCTCATACAATTAAATGTATATTAAGCAGTTATTGAGTATTTGTAAGAATACAATTATCATGAGTATGTTGGGGTTTTGTATACAAAATTTGTTACCACCTGGTCAAGGAGTAACATTTCCACAAATCAGGTCTGACAGTACCATGGATGTTAATTGGTATAACTTGGAAACAAATGTAATTGCGAGATCGCCCTCAATACTGTACAATGGTTTTTATTTAAACTTGATTAAACTGGGATTCACTCACCAGTATTTTCCACTGACAAAATGTTTTTAAAACGCGTTTCAGGTAACAAATTGTGAAAGCCAAATAGAAGCCAGCTGGACAACACTGAAGGCTTGGAAAAGTGGCAATAAAGTTACCTAAAATAAAATAGATGTTTTTATTAAATAAAATAGGATTTATTCCTATGAACATGTGTGTACTACAAAACTTGGGTTTTATCCCATATGTTTAATATTATGAAATGTGGTATTTTACTCTGATCCAATATTTCCTAACTACGGTCCTGATAAAAAATTCCGCTGCCAAATTAGACAATACGCGATATAACCGAAACTGGCTCGCGGCCGCCCGTTCCCAGGGATTTGGGATCGGGGGTTGCGACAGAAGGTGGTATCAGAGCTAAGCCACTGATTCAGCCACAGAAGTGTTCTGCTGACATCAAAATTCCAATTGTTAGGAAATAAATTACGGGAATACGTGCATAATTGTATTTCTTGTTATGTGTTATTTGACTATTTGTTAGTTTACAGTATGAGCGACCAAGGACCATCTGACGCGTATCGTCAATTGTCTAGTTCGCCTAGAAGCGAAGGCACCTCCTCTTCTCAGCCTGCCCTCTCAGGGTACTCTGCTGATACGGAAGAAGGAATATTCGTGTTTAAGGCTAAATCCGAGGAGCCATTCCCTCAGAAAAAGAGAGGATGGTTCAGTCGAGGGGCACATGAGCGTAGGAAGTGTATGAAAAAGTTACAAGACCAGAGAGCACTAGCAGCAGCTAAAAGAGAGACCGATGCCTATGCCCATGATATGATTAATAGGGGTATAACCAACATTCACATCCTAGCAACCACTGTAGCTGACCCTAACCTGGAGCAAATGATAGCACCCCAACCATAATCACCAATCTCTGACCAACCAATGGAAATAGAAAACCCTGAAAATCAAGTAGAAATGCATGATTTTGATCCAGGGGAAATATCTAGGGTACCAGCACCAAATCCCTTAAACCCAAATTACGATCAATGGTGGGATGACAATCGGGACTACATGCAACGTTACCCGATACATGAAGACATACCCATGCCGAACCTAGGAGCCTACCCAGGGTTAGATCCTCTAGATCCCTACTACGATAACGATGTATTCGTTAGGGAGATTTTAGAGAATCCTTACCCATACCAGGCACCTACACCCCCATACCAGGAACCCGCACCCCAGTTTCTGAACCCAGTCCTAGAACCTGCACCCCCAATGAGTGCAGACAATGTACAAGAACTTAGGACCTTTGGTGAGGAAATCTTAGAGAGTAGTGAACGAATGAGACAGGTGGGAGAGCGACTCGTCTGGAAGTACGACGAGCGCAATATGGATTTCTGGATGAATCCATGTCCATGAATGTGATGGTGGAGACGGTAGTAATAATAATAATAAAATAATAATATAATATGTGTGTATCTGTATGAGAAAAAAAAACTACGGATGCCTACTACTATTAGTGTAACTTTATTTCAGTCGGTATTGTAATTTTAATTTCAGTACTGGTGTGTAATAGATGCATAGTATATGAATAGAGTAAGTCGCAATGATCGACGCTTTTGACCAAAATGTGTGTCATGTGATTGACTATATTAAATATTATTTTATGATATTAATACGTGGTAAATGTTTAAAATTCAGATGGCCGATGAAGGAAATCAAGAAAATCTGAATAATGATAACCAGAGTAACATTAACTTGGTTAATGAGAATCCAAGCATCAATAACAATGGAAACCAAGTGGATAATAGTGTTATCGAACACATAGTGGCACAAGGAATTATAGATGCAATGCCATTTATTATTCAAACTGTTCAAGAAGCGAATAATAAATGTAAACATAGCAGTAAGCGACCAGTTGAACCAGAACACAACATAAACAATGGACCCATACTTCAAGTTCCCATTCCCAAAAGAAGAAGAACCATGCCTTATGGTTGTTCTTACAAAGAATTCTGGTCCTGCAAACCGATAGAATTTTCGGGCAATGAAGGACCCATTGCAGCTCTACGCTGAATAGAAAAGACTGAGGCTGTTTTAAAAATAAGCAAGTGTGCTGAAGAAGACAAAATAATGTTTGCTTCTAATCTATTTAAGAACTCAGCCTTAGAATGGTGGAACACTATCCTCCAATCAAGAGGAAGTGATAGGGTATACAATATGGAATAGGATGAATTTAAGAATATGGTAGAAAGGAAATCCTGCCCTCCCAATGAAAAGGAGCAGATAGCAAATAAGTTTCTGAACTTAAGAATGACCGGGGTAGATAGTAAGGGTTATACTACTACATTCTTTGAATATGCTAGAATAGTACCAACCCTTGGATCACCTGAACCAGTATTAATCTCCTGTTACGTCTAGGGATTAATTGGAGAGATTAGACATGTAGTCAAGGCAGCTAGACCCCAAACTATAGAAGAAGCTGTAGAACTAGCAAATACCTTGACAGATGAGTTAATCCGTACTAGAGAAGAAGACCAGAGGAGAAACCTAGCCCAAAGGCTTACCCAAGAATTCCGTTCTGGGAATTCCAACCTTAGGAATATAGGTTCTACCTCTGCACCATACTGCAAAGTCTGCAAGAGGAAGCATTCGGGAAAATGCTCCACTCACTGGAATTTCTGTAAGGCACTAGGACACAAGGAAGAAGATTGCAGGAGAAAATCCAGTAATGGACTGTGCTTCAACTGTGGAGAAAAAGGTCATATCAAGCCGAACTGTCCGAAATTGGCTCCAGCTGCGAACAACAAGAACACTAAAAATGCTAGAGCATTTGTTCTGACTGCAGATGAAGCCAAAATGATTCCGGATGTCATAGCCGGTACGTTTTTAGTTAATGATGTTTTTGCTAAGGTATTATTTGACTCTGGTGCAAACCAAAGTTTTATTAATACTTCATTTTGAAAACTTCTTAATCAACCATTAACTAAACTCTCACAAGAATGTCTAGTCGAGACAGCGAATGGAGAAACAGTTAGGATTTCTGAAATCTTGCAGGGAGCAAGAATAGAGTTTTTAAACCAAAAGTTTATGGCAAACCTTTACCCAATGAATCTGACAGGATTTGATATTGTATTAGAAATGGATTGGTTAATAGCCAATAAAGCTAATATTTTATGTGATCAAAAGTCAATTCAAGTAAATTCACCAAAGGGTGAAAAGATCACAATTAAAGGTGATAAACCATCTAGATCCACAAAATTCATCTCTGTGATGAAAACTGCAAGCTATATAAGAAAAGGGTCTATAGTGTATTTGATTTCTATAATCACTAACACTAAAGGAAAAGAACTAAAAGATATCCCAGTAGTGTCTCAGTTTTCAGATGTATTTCCAGAAGAATTACCAGGATTACCGCCAGACAGAGAAGTCGAATTCAGAATTCATCTGCTACCCGGAACAGCACCAATTGCCAAAGCACCCTACCGTTTGGCACCCGCCGAAATGCAAGAACTGAAGAAACAGTTAGATGAATTATTAGAAAAAAGGATTCATACAGCCAAGTTCGTCGCCATGGGGAGCGCCGATTTTATTCGTTAAAAAGAAGGACGGATCAATGCGTATGTGCATTGACCACCGTGAATTGAACAAGGTCACAATTAAGAATCGTTACCCATTACCAAGGATCGATGATCTATTCGATCAGTTGCAAGGAGCTCGATTTTTCTCTAAAATCGATTTAAGATCAGGATATCGTCAATTAAAGGTACAGGAAGAGGATATTCCTAAAACCGCGTTTAGAACAAGGTATGGTCATTATGAATTTACTGTCATGCCATTTGGTTTAACCAATGCCCCAGCCGCATTTATGGACATGATGAACCGAATATGTAAGCCATATTTGGATAGATTCACAATTGTCTTTATAGATGATATTCTAATTTATTCTAAAAGTAAAGAGGAACATGCAAAGCATTTGCACGCACTTTTAAGTCTATTAAGAAAGGAAAAGCTTTATGCTAAATTTTCAAAGTGCGAGTTTTGGTTAGAGCAAGTACAATTTCTTGGACACTTGGTTAATCATGAAGGAATTCATGTGGATCCAACAAAGATCGAGGCGATTACCAAATGGAAAACCCCTGAGTCACCAGCCGAGGTTAGAAGTTTCTTAGGATTGGCCGGTTATTATAGAAGGTTTATTCGAGATTTTTCTAGAATAGCCATTCCTTTAACTAAGTTAACTTGTAAATCCGTTAAGTTCGAATGGGGACCAAAGCAAGAAGAAGCCTTTAGAATTCTTAAGCATAGATTAACCCATGCACCCATACTAGCGTTACCAGAAGGAACTGAAGACTTTGTAGTCTATTGTGACGCTTCTAAATTAGGTTATGGATGTGTATTAATGCAACGCCAAAAGGTTATAGCATATGCCTCTAGACAACTTAAGAATCATGAAGAAAATTATTCAACCCATGATCTAGAATTAGGAGCTATAATTTTTGCACTTAAAATTTGGAGACATTACCTTTATGGTAGTAAGTTTACCATATTTACCGATCATAAAAGTTTAAGATATGTTTTTGGGCAAAAAGAATTGAATATGAGACAAAGACGCTGGATGGAGATGCTTAGTGATTATGATTGTGATATCCAGTATCATGAAGGAAAAGCAAATGTAGTTGCTGATGCTTTAAGCCGAAAGTATCACGAAAAGCCAAAAAGGGTACGTTCTCTTAAATTAAATCTACAAGTAGATTTAAATGATCAGATAAGAGAGGCAAAAAATCAGTAATCAAGGATGATACTGAAAAGCTAAAAGGAATGATTAAGGAATTAGAACAAGGAACAGATGGGATTTGGAGATTCCATGAAAAGAGAATGTGGATACCTAAATTAGGCAACCTGCGTCATCATATATTAGAAGAAGCCCATAAGTCTAAATACACAATGCATCCAGGAAGTGATAAAATGTACCAGGATTTAAGAAAGAATTTCTGGTGGATAGGAATGAAAAAGGACATAGCAGCCTATGTTTTCTAAATGTTTAACTTGTTCACAAGTTAAAGTTGAACATCAGAAACCCTCAGGTTTATTACAGCAACTAGAAATGCCAGTGTGGAAATGGGAATTGATAACAATGGATTTTGTTACCAAATTACCCAAAACAAGGAAAGGTAATGATACAATCTGGGTGATTGTAGATAGGCTAACCAAGTCAGCTCATTTCCTACCAATGAAAGAAACTTTCAGTATGGAACAGCTAGCTAAATTATATGTAAATGAAATAGTTGCTTTACATGGAATACCTTTATCAATTGTTTCTGATAGAGATAGCCGTTTTACCTCTCATTTTTGGTCAAGTTTCCAAAAAGCAATGGGAACCAAGTTGAATTTAAGCACAACTTATCATCCTCAAACGGATAGACAAAGCGAAAGAACAATTCAGACAATGGAAGACATGCTTAGAGCTTGTGTAATTGATTTCGGAGGTAATTGGGACGACTACTTACCTTTAATAGAATTTTCTTATAATAATAATTATCACACAAGTATCAATGCTGCACCATTCGAAGCACTTTATGGACGAAAGTGCCGGACCCCAGTCTGTTGGGCAGAAATTGGGGAAAAGCAACTATCTGGACCTGAGATAGTGCAAGAAACAACTGACAAGATTATTCAAGTCAAGGAACGACAGAAAGTAGCACGTGATCGACAGAAGAGCTATGCCGATAACCGACGCAAACCATTGGAATTTCAAGTAGGAGATAAAGTGTTATTAAAAGTCTCTCATTGGAAAGGAGTGGTAAGATTCATCAAACGAGGAAAGCTAAGCCCCACGTATGTTGGACCTTTTGAGATTATTAGAAGAATAGGACCGGTAGCCTATCAGCTACAACTGCCAGAGGAAATGGCAGGAATACATGACGTATTTCATGTATCAAATCTCAAGAAATGCTTAGCCGATGAATCGCTAGTAGTACCTCTTAAGGATATAGAGGTCAATGAACAACTCAAGTTTGTAGAAAGGCCTCTACAGATCGAAGACAGGAAAATCAAGAACCTCAAACACAAGAGACTAGTTCTGGTCAAAGTGAAGTGGGACTCCAAAAGAGGACCTGAATACACATGGGAGCTCGAATCAGAAATGCAAAGGAAATATCCACACCTATTCCAGTAGATCTCGAGGACGAGCTCTAAAACAAGGTGGAGATGATATAACAACCTTAAAGAAAACCAACATCCTCGAATTTTTCCGACACTCTAATATATTTCAAAATATCCCAATATGTCCAAAAATACACCCCATACGCGAAAACGGACCCTGAATACCCTAAATATTATTAAAAATAAGTAAAAATAATGTTTTTGGGTTTGTCGCGGGCCGCGTAAACCCCTTAAGGGTCTTACGCGGGCCGCTAGAGATCAAAGGTGTGGCGCAGCCCGGTGATGACACGTGTCATCATCGTGGCAGGTCTAGTCGCTGACCAGGATCAGCTACGCGGTTGACCGGAGTTGACGCGGGCGGCGTAGCCCCTTGTTAAACTTTACGCGGCCGCGTAAAAGCCAAAGTGAAGCCCTATAAGTAGCAGGCCTCAGATCTTCAGTCGACTCACACCATTCTTTTCTTTCTAATCGAATTTCCACATAGTAGAAGTTATACTCGGGTCTAATACCCCCTAAATAGCGAAGTTCTGCTCCGTTGTAAGTATTATAACCCCTGGATACGTATTAGATACTCTGCCCGATTGATCTAGGGTTTCGTAACGGCTGTCGTGGTTCTGCCCGACGTAGTCGTTGGAATGCCGTCTCGGGGAGGGTATTA
This sequence comes from Helianthus tuberosus, assembly GCA_030545235.1. NCBI lineage: Eukaryota > Viridiplantae > Streptophyta > Magnoliopsida > Asterales > Asteraceae > Helianthus > Helianthus tuberosus. The sequence continues at coordinate 14,299,786 of CM060434.1, read as the reverse complement.
CTAATGTTAAAATGGTTATTATACTAACACGTGTGCATTTGTGTAAATTATAGATAATTCTCATGAAACCCTAAAGGATAATCTAAGACAGCAATGTGAGTTGATCCGCTTTTTGTAAATCTTTTGTTAACTGTTTTTACAAAACCTCATACAATTAAATGTATATTAAGCAGTTATTGAGTATTTGTAAGAATACAATTAACATGAGTATGTTGGGGTTTTGTATACAAAATTTGTTACCACCTGGTCAAGGAGTAACATTTCCACAAGTCAGGTCTGACAGTACCATGGATGTTAATTGGTATAACTTGGAAACAAATGTAATTGCGAGATCGCCCTCAATACTGTACAATGGTTTTTATTTAAACTTGATTAAACTGGGATTCACTCACCAGTATTTTCCACTGACAAAATGTTTTTAAAACGCGTTTCAGGTAACAAATTGTGAAAGCCAAATAGAAGCCAGCTGGACAACACTGAAGGCTTGGAAAAGTGGCAATAAAGTTACCTAAAATAAAATAGATGTTTTTATTAAATAAAATAGGATTTATTCCTATGAACATGTGTGTACTACAAAACTTGGGTTTTATCCCATATGTTTAATATTATGAAATGTGGTATTTTACTCTGATCCAATATTTCCTAACTACGGTCCTGATAAAAAATTCCGCTGCCAAATTAGACATTACGAGATACCACCGAAACTGGCTCGCGGCCGCCCGTTCCCAGGGATATGGGATCGGGGGTTGCGACATCCTAGCACCTTAGAACCTCCTTAGAATGGTTGAGAATGGTGGAAGTATGGTGGTGGTGTGGTGGCCGCAGACAAGGAAGGAAGGAGAGGAGAAGATGAGTTTGCTTATGGTGAAATGAGTTATGAGAAGGTCTTGTGGTTTTTATTCTTAACTTTCCAACATTACATGAACCCTTGGATTTTATGTTTCTAAAGCATGTAGCAAATCAAATAAATAATTGTAACAAAATCATGGGTGTGGGACCCATGTTTGGTCCGCCAATAAGGGGGGGGGGGGCTTAGTTGGGGTGTAATGATAAGTTAAAGATATTAGTTAGTTTTCAAGGATAATGGTTAGGGTTATGTGTGTTATGGCATTTTAAGGTGTGTTATGGCATTTTAAGGTGTGTTATGATGTTCGATGACCATAACTAGCTTCGTAACATAAAAAAATGCTTCTAGTGAAAATTTGGTGTTTCGGGTAGTGTCCGGTTGTTCGGTTGGTTACCGGTTCGTTAAGGTGCTAAATTACGCAGTTTAGTGTGCTTTATGTTGTCTTTTATGACAGTTTTGATTCCTGACACCTAGGAAGGTATTCTGGACCATTAAACCATAATTCTGCATTATATTTAGATGTTAAAAAGCTGAATTTTGCTGATTTGTGTTGTTTTATGCAGAATTCTGCAGTTTTGGTGTGTTTCTGGCACTTTCCGGCACCTAAATCATCACTAGGAAGGCAATTTTGTAACCCCTACTTTCCTACACACTATTCTAGTGTAACATTTGGTTCCGGGGCTTATTTTGTGTCTTAACATCATGTCTGTCTAAGTACTGAACTCCCGTCAGTACTTCTAGTTTGTCTGATAACTGTGCTAACTTTGTTCTGTGCACTAATTGAACCATATTGTGTTGCATGTAATAATGACGAAAAATCTTGCAACATGAAATGCCTTTGTATGCATATGACAGTAATCAGAAATTCATTCGTCTTGTAAATTAAATCATGCATAGTCATTAAAGCACATATTAGTGTTTATTATTGTACGGAATTCATGGAAAAGTGCCAGTTGTCACAAAGTGAGGTTAACATTATTCCAAACCAGGAATACTAGGCAATCCCAAACCAGGGAAAGTGAGGTTCCCAACCACCGGGAATAAATGCTTTTAGTAAAAGTGTGAACTCACCTTTGCTTAGCTCGGCAAGTTAAATTACTTAAGTTAAGTTGGTCAACCTCGTCCTATTAGGGTTACCAACGTTATTAGGATGGGTGCATAATTAATTCACGTATAGTCTACACACAATAGCAAGTAGCACGCAAGTTAAAATATCACGTAACACATAATTCATGTGAGCCATACATGGACTTATGAAAAATGCCCAAAGTGTTTACAATACAAGTGTGTGGCCCAATATAGATGAGTGTGCGGCGACCACTATAAGTGTGCAGCCCAATATGGTGTATGGCCCAATGTAAGTGTGCGGCACACATGAGGGTGTGCGGCCTCATGTTAGTGTGCGATCATGCATTGTATAGTTGTACCACGTGCATCTGATGGATGTACGATACAGAGGTGTGCGGGTAATCAGTGTGCAACCATGAATCATTAGACTGTACATTGTAAATCAAGTGTGTTCCATTCAGAAGTGTGCGGATCAATATGGCACCCAAGTGTGCGGTGTGCATCATAAGGGTGTACAATATGCAGTATACAAGTGTACGATTCATGAGTGTGCGGCACAAGGTGTGCGACATTCAGGTGTGCGGGGTGAGGGTGTGCGACATAAGTTAAACCCTGCCGTAAACTACGGTGCTCAGCCGTAGTCTACGGTTCAGTCTTTCTGGTCAAACAAATAACCACGCATGTTCACACGATCAAAACAAACATTTTTAGAATTCACAACTTTCCATAGATTCGCATGAACCCTAATCATCATCTAATCATTAACAGCAATATCCCAATCAATTTATGAATAACATATCACACAACATCATCAAAACACTAACATCATCATCCACAGTTTATCATCACAATAAAATTATCAAAACCCTATCGCATATAAACACTAGATCATTGTTTAATCATCATAAACAACTTCCAGATTCATAATGGTAGTTATCATTATAAACAATTCATCAAAAACCGTTATTATCGTGCAAAACTAATTGTTTAACAACATTTTAATGAGCAACCAGATTCAAATCAGTTTATAAACAAAACCCTAAATCTTACTTTGATCCCATACATACAAATAACAATTAACAAACATACACATAGCCAAGAACAACAAGGAATGCAAATCAAAACAGTGATGAACATACTAACCGAGGGATTGTGAAACGAAGGGGAATGTTTGAACGAGAGAGGAAGAGTTCCGAGTAGAGGAGGCTGCCGTCAATCACCAAAGTGCTCAATGATTTAAATACCCAAAGGAGTCACACACATAATGCATGCATGTGTGCGGTTCAATTTAACAAGGTTTTGGGCTCAGTTGAGCTTGGGTAGACTGGGTCGATTTATGATGCAATAATGACATAAGAAAACAGTCTCTATGGCTGCCACATCAGCTTTTCTTATGTCATTGAGTTTTCTCATTTTATAGAAAGTATATATTTTTAATATGGTTTAGGGGTTATTGTTTAGTCAAGGTTTATGGTTTAACTTTTAGTAGTTTGGTTTTTGTGTTTATGGTCCAACTTTTAGGGTTTAGTTAGGGGTAACTTTATAGAATAGTAACCAAGTTTCTCAATTGTTTCACTAAAGTCACTCAAACTATTTTTGTGATATTAAAGTCATTTAACTTTTATTTATTGTTCTAATCTTGTGCAATTATCAGGTTAATAGGTAACATTTGATGACGTGTCGGGTAAACTTTTTTTTAGTTCATAATTGCTTACGTGGTTTATTTATATATGATGATGTGGCTTTTATATTTAACTAAAACACCACTGTGATAAGAAAAAGACATAAAACAGAAAGGTGGTGTTTGTTTTTTGGAAGAAGAGCTTCCTGGCCTCTTCTGTCTGCACCGTGCAGACGCGGGAAGAGGTTTAGCCTCAGAAGAGTGTTTTTTTTTTTTTTTCGTGAAGTGCTTTTTACCTCTCCCCAACCTCTTCTTGGGGAAGTGATGAGAGGTAAGCTTCTCCAAGCAGAGGTTTACCTCTTCTTGCACCACCTTCACCTCCGACACTGCTCCGCCACTGCTCCGCCACCACCTCCACCTCCGACACTGCTCCGCCGCCACTGCTCCGCCACCACCTCCACCTCCGCCACTGCTCCGCCACTGCTCCGCCCTGCTCCGACCCCAAAATCATCAAATCGAACCCCCAAATCATCAAATCGAACCCCAAATCATCAAATCGAACCCCCAAATCATCAAATCGAACCCCAAATCATCATCATCAACAACATCACAAACAAAACCCCCAAATCAAAAACCCTAAAATCGAAAACCCTAAATCGATTCGTTACACGAACTAGTGTAACATGGTAAACATAAAATGGCATAATATAATGTCATAACTGAATCATTCGAATGAATAAAGTTGTAATTAATAGAACAAACAAAAAGGGGCAGTGGAGAAGCTAGAAGGATTGTTCCGATCTCAGACTTGGATGAGAGTGGCGACGGCATGAAAGTGAAGGCGGAGGTGATGATGGCGGTGGTGAAGTGCTGGCGGTGGTGATGATGGCGGTGGTGAAGTGCTGGCGGTGGTGATGATGGCGGTGGCTAGATAGAGAGTAGAGAGAGAGTGGAGGTGATGATGGCGGTGGTGCTGATGGCGGTGGTGCTGATGGCGGTGGTGATGTGCTGGCGGTGGCTAGAGAGAGAGTAGAGAGAGAGTGGAGGTGCAGAAGATTGTTGTGTGTGGTGTGTGTCTAGAAGAAGAAGAGGAGGTTTTATATAAAAAAAAAACAAACCCTCTTCTCCTTGCAGACTGAAGACATTTGGTCCACCTCTTCTCCTGCAGATGCCTGCAGATGTGGCCTGCAGCAGAAGAGGTTTTCGTGCAGAAAAAACAAACAGCACCAAAGTAAATTAAACCCAAACTCTGTCTTCTCCATTGAGTCCACGAATAACCTGCAACTAATTCATCTCCAAAAAATCAAGTTTCTTTTTAGCCCTTGGATCATAGGAACCCTACTAATATTTCCCTTATCACCTCGATTCCATATAAGGATTTCAAACTCATGTGCACAACAACTCTTCAACTTATCTTCTCCAGGTTTTAATTTAATCTAATAAATAATGTGTTATGAACTGAAGTCAAGAAATAAAGCAATAACTTTACAAAACATGCAACACTTTTTGTTTTCTTTTTGCAGATTTCAATAATACTCAGATTGTTTATCTTCGAAAGAGTCTCACAAAATCCAAAATAAGCATCCCCTGCCATGACTTTATCTCTGAACGAGCCTCACAACCGTCAAGACGAATTCCTGAAATAGACTATGGATACACGTTTGTTTTAGATTTTGCCTAATCAATTGTCAATCAAGCTAATAATGAGGTAAGTTTAGATTGTTTCATGCTGATAAAAACCATGGAATCAAATCGATTTTCAGGGATGCTTGTTTAGTTTTGGGTTTTCTTGACGGCGAGGTTTTGATCGGTTGTTTCTGCTAACCTAGCTCATAGTTTTTTTTAATGAAACAGGCACGTAATATCCACATAAGCAAATAAAAGAAACTTAAAAATAAAAGAAAAAAAATGGTAACTTAATGACCTGGTAATTACACACTAACAGAACACTAAATTAAAGTTTGGTTACTTTATAAAGACAAAAAAAGTTTGGATGACTTAATTGAAACATTCAACAAACTTGGTTATATTTCTGTAGCATTTTCCCTTTAGTTAGGTTTAAAGTATAGTTTTTTAGAACGAGAACTCATGTAGTTTCTATTTTACTCATAAATTACACTTTTTTTTTGTACATCAAAGGATTAAATCTTCACCACTTAAAAATACAAAAGCCTTAGATCATGAGTAATGAGCATTATATAGGGCATGAAGTGGCTTGCTAATGCCCCGACACCATCCCGTGGGCTTTATATGGACATGAAGATGTATGGGCATTTCTAGTATACTGCCCAATGAGGAAAACACAATTGGAAAGTAATGATGGAATGAGAGCATTAAAGGGCGTTAACATTTACACAAATTTTCAAGAGGCATTATGGTATTGATGTGGCGGAAATCCCCGTTAAAGGGCATTAACCATTACAGATGACTTTATGCGACAACTTGATACATCATCATCATACTCAGTAAATCCCACGAATAGCAAAATTAAGGTAGGGTTTGATGAGGGTAAGATGTAGACAACCTTACCTCTACCCCTCAGGAATGGAGAAGCTGCTTTCAGTGAGACCATCGGCTCCATAGTAGTTTTGCATCAGGCCTTCGACATAAGGCACATAACTCTTGGCAAAAATGCCGATTAGTGCATGTATCCCCTTGTCTTTTGGCTACCATCCCTCACCTTTAACATTATTTTTACAAATTAATAAAATAATGTTAAAATTAATACAATTACACTTTTGTCCCCTCGAATTTCCGCACATATATACCTTTAGTTATTGCAAATTGTTAAACATAGCATTTTAGCCGTTCATGAGGCGTCGCAGCATCCCTCGCTCCACCAAATGTCCCGGCTCCTCTTCCTCCCCTAAATCAAATTTAGGGTTTGTAAGTTGTGTTCGATTCTAATTTTTAGTTCAATTCGTATGTATATCTACGCTTTTACATTCGCACATTTTTCACTCTCACACTCTATTTAGGGTTTTTTTTTTGGTTTATAACTTCACTTATTTTGAGCTTTCTGTGTGTTATACTTTGAGAACTAATAAGAAAAGTTTAATATTGCAATTATTTTCGTCAAAATGTAGTCAATTGTTTTAGGGTATGTTTGGCAAAAGTATGGCCGGAGGCGGGAAGGGGAAGGGGAAGGGGAAGCGGTAGGCGGTAGGGGGTAGGGGGTAGGGGGTAGGGGGTAGGGGTAGGGGGTAGCGGGTAGCGGGTAGCTGGTAGCCGTAGCTTTTTAGATATATTTGGTGTTTGGAAGAGTAGCTGAAGCTTTTAATAAAATGTATAGAATGACCAAAATTGACATACTAAAAATTTAAAAAGTTTGTGCATTAAAAAATTCCTTATCTTTAGAGGTTAAAATAGTCATTTTTTTCCCTAAAAGCTTGTAGCTCCTTCTAAACGCTACTAGTAGGAGCGTTCAACCAAAAGCTTCAAGCTCCTAACCTAAAAGCTTCAAGCTCATTCAACCAAACAAGATTTTTTATTGAGTAGGAGCTTTTTCTTAAAAGCTTAAAGCTGAAGCTTTTAAAACCTTCTAAAAGCTCCATGCCAAACATACCCTTACTAGTTTTTGCTTAATATGTTTCGCTAGTGTAATGCTTGTTCAAAAAGCTCCCAACTCACTTGAAAATAGCTTGTTTGAAATCAGTTAGTTTGTAAACGAGCCAAGCGAGCCCAAGCCAAGGTCCGCTCTTGGCTGGCTCGTTAAAATATTATTTTTAGTTCAAATTTATAAAGTATTAGTATTTAGGACCCGCGGTTTGCGGCGAGACCATTAAGCCAAATATAAAGTAGACGTAATTAACATTGAACCACACACATGTTGTAGCATGTAGCTTGCAAACCTTAGACAGAAACGTAAACCATAGAAAATTATAACTAACAAAACTCGTGCATTACGACAGGGCCGTTAAACCGTAAAAAAACATAAAAATGTTGAACCTCATGCGCGTTGCGGTGTGTTAACTCGAAAAATTTAGACTGAAACAAAATATAACAAATTTGTAAAAGATGAAAAATATAAGTGCCAAAGTTAGAAGTGTAAAAGTGTTGGGATTACAATGAAAAATAGTTTGTGACAAAATTGTAAAGAAGAAAAGTATAGAAAAATTGAATAGTGAATTTGACTCACAAAGAAAAGCTGTAAATTAATAAATAGGTAATGTGTAAAAGTAAAAAAATGAAAATAAACAAGCCGGCTCTATGAGTGACGAGCTGTCTCAAGCTTTTGACGAGCCGAGCCCAAGCTCAACATTTCAGCTTGTTAAAATACACAAGCTGTCTTGGCTCGGCTCGACTTGGTTTGTAAACAAATTGCAGCTTGTATCGTGAGCGTTTAGTTTGTCCTAACTGTTTCATGCAATCAAATTGCAGCTTCTGATGCTGGTGATTTAGCAAAGAAAAGCCGGGAAAGAGGAGCAAAGACATAAGAGTCCTAAGATTCCTATCAAATCAACAAGAAAAGAACCAAAACTAATGTGAACTCCTATCTTATCAAGGCAGAGTTAGAAGAGAATGGATTTGGGCGAAATAATAGAGAATGTAGAAGGTGATAGACTAAGCAACTTGCCAGATGATCTTATCCATAAAATCCTCTCCTTTATTGGCATTAAACATGTTGTCCAAACAAGTGCTTTGTCATCTAGATGGAGGTTTATCTGGACTTCAATGCCTTATCTCAATTTCTCAACCAAGGATTTCCCTAGGTTGCCCAGGTTCTCCAAATTTGTTACACGTCTGCTATCCAGTCGAAATAATCAAAGCGAAGTGTTTTCTGTCAATCTCACTTTTCGTGGAAAGGGTAGCCCTGAGTTTGTCCAAAGAATTTTGGACTATGCATTCTCCCACAATGTCCAACAACTGAATATTACTTGCTTGCCTGGCCGCGTGTACTATGTGGGCGAATTCCCTCCTTCTCTTTTTAATTCTCAATCTCTCAAACATCTCACCATGACTGGACGTATTCAGACATGTCCCATTCCGGCCGCACCTACTTGGGTGCTGCCGAATTTAACAACACTGAATCTCTCATTCTATGATGACAAATGTGCTGCTCTTTTCTCCAACTGTCCAAACTTGAAGAATCTGACTTTGAAAAACTGCTCAATTTTGAACAGTTTTCATATACATCATTCTGGGCTATCTAGTCTAACACTTGAAAACGGTAGGGAGTGTGTCAAAGTGGTTACGCCTCAACTCAAGAATCTCACTATAAAATATTGGCGAGGGATACATCTGATTTCCGCACCCAACCTTTCCTCCTTGCGTTACACAGATCGTTATTGTTGTTACAAGGATAATGATGATGGTCCTTTGCTGCTTCCCACCGATCTTTGTCATTTGGAGAACGTGGATATATGTATTGATTCTAGCGATGATAATGAGGCATATACTCGTAAAATTTTTTGTCAGCTTCAACAGCTCCATTGTGTCAAATTTCTTACACTTAACTTGGAACTTGTCAAGGTATGCTAGTATTGATCTCTAAATTTTTGTCATGTGCACATAATAAAGATTTTTATTATAATATACTTGGTATTTTTTTGCAGTTTATTTCGTCATCAAAGAATCTAATCTCGCATCAACCTACTTCTCCATTTATCAACTTAAAGAGTTTAAAAATTTATCCAGCTACATTTCTATCGGTAGGAGTAACTTTGTCTACTGAAATTCAAAGCTATCTACTTGGTGGTTCTCCAAGTGCCGCCTTCACACTGGTTTCACATGAGGTATTTACTCCATCAAGTATATTTATATCTTCCACAGGCTCTACTTATTGCTCTGATTGCTCGCAAAGTTCTTATTCAACGAGAGCCTATGCACTTTTTTAACGTGTTCTGGTGTGAGCAGCTTGAGCTTGTTTAAGTTTGGCTCTATTTGAGCTTTTAGCGAGCCGGATTGGCGCGATACACCCGTAGAATTTAAAATATATTTCATGCTTATTATATGATCTATGTAAACCCTGCAGGAGATCAGAGCTGTGAAGAATGTTACATCAGCACGAAACCTTATGAATGAATTGCACGACAAGCTGAAAGGAAATATTGAAACAAACACGAGTCATGCGTTAACAGAGCATGAGCAATTGAGGCGCAAATATAACATGGTGGAGATGATTAACAAAGTATTGACAAAGGTGCCTGCATCCCATCAGGATAAGGATAAGCTGGTGGCAAGGTTTTATGGTTTATTGGTAGAGGTCAAGACTCTCTTCACACGTGATGAACCTGCTACATCATCACAACCGTCTTCATGAAAAATGGTAAGTTCTTGATTTTCCATATAATCACATTTGAATTTGTCAGTTATCCTTTATAGCAATTTGCAAAAAGAGAAGCATAAACATAGCAAAAGGTTGAATTGCCTGATCTTACTGGTGGGGCAAGTTCAAATCCCACCTTCAACGCTTATTTTTCGTTTATCAAGTTGCCAAATTACATAGCAGCCGTTGAAGTTCTATAGAATTTGGATGTTAAGTTTTTCTAAGTTTTTTAAGTGGAGGGAAATTATTAAAAGAGTAAAATGACATTTTCGTCCCTATCGTCTTGGTCACTTTTGCGACTTTCGTCCAAAGGCTTGTTTTTCCGTATCTGAGTCTTGGTGGTTTCAAAATCTTGCCCTTTTCGTCCATTCCTTTAACACCATCCATTTTTTGGTGTTAAAAGAGGGGCATATTTGTTGTTTTACAAATACACAAATAAAAATATAAAAATTAAAACTAGAACTAAAATAAAAAAAAATAGTATAAAACAACCAACAACAACCGTACTCAAAAAAATCCCACACATAGCATAAAAAATAATGTAATGTATATAAAATTTAAAACATAACCACTCCCTCCCGTGGCTTGATGGAAATGGTAAGATTTTGAAACCACGAGGACTCAAATGCGGAAAAACAAACCTTTGGACGAAAGTCGCAAAAGTGACCAAAACTCAGGGACGAAAATGAGAGCTTACTCTTACTAAAATCTTATAATGTTTTATATATTTATATAAGACCTCAATATTAGGCTATAGGGTGTGGTCATGACCCTCATGGTCACCATGACCCTCCATATCAGCGCCAGGTCACACACTTCTAGTCCATCATCCAAAACCACTACCCTAAGGGTGTGGTTATGACCTAAACCACTATTCTCTTATTTTAATTTATTTTTGTGAAAAGGAAAAGGAAATATTGAAAAAGGAAAGGAGGCTCATGGTTGCCATGGTTTAATCCATACCAACCATGGTGGATGATGCATTGGTTTTAAAAAGCGAAAGACGCACAAAAGCGACGGGGTCTAAAAGCTCAAATAGAGCCAAACTTAAACAAGCTATGACGTAGTTATGATACTTATCTATGACGTATCTCACAATGAAAGATTTTAATAGTTCTTTTTTGGTAATTAAATCAACATATCTACGCTCTAAACTTTGAGTTTATGCTCTAATTTTAACCCACCGAGTGAAATAGCTATTATTAGTATAAATTATAGGCTGATTCTTAAGAATCATAGAAAATAATAGTGTACCAAAATCATTTGGACAAGATTTTGTAGTTGGTTGAAAAATTATTCAAATACACTAAATGTACCTAACTAATTCATTTTGATCGCGGCCTCCTCTTTATTTAAGTTGTCAAACTACCAGTACTTCTCTTTTCACTTACAAAAAGGATCCCATTTCAGGGAGAGTATCATAAATTTATATAAAGTCAAGGCTTTTATTTTGGAGATGTCAATTTAGATTTATTAAGCCGGTGATATAAATTTCATTGTTTATCTATCAACAAATGATTTGTTATTTTAGCAAAAAGTGGGCAACTTTGTTACATGATAGAACTAATAAAGAGAATATCTGGCTGAAGAGTCTCAATGATATATCATAACTGGTAAATAATATCAATACAATAACCCTTCTCTCTCTCTCTCTCTCTCTCTCTCTCTCTCTCTATATATATATATATATATATAGGTAAAGAGTAAAATACAAATGCGTTTATCGTACGATACGTACGCGATCATCCCAGTCGTTCGATCAGGTGCAGATTTGGTGCGAATTCAATACATATCGCATGTGAAAAAATGGTTAGCATGGGGTAGTGTGAAAAATGGCATGGGGTGTGTAGATGGACAAAATCGCATGTGGAAGATTGAATTTCGCATGTGAAAAAATGGCAGCATGGGGGTAATGTGAAAAATGGCATGGGGTGTGTAGAATCGCATGTGGAAGATTGAATGTCGCATGTGAAAAATTGGCTACCATGGGGTAATGTGAAAAATGGCATGGGTAATGTGAAAAATGGCATGGGGTGTGTAGAATCGCATGTAGAAGATTTAATATCGCATGTGAAAAAATGGCTAGCATGAGGTAATGTGAAAAATGGCATGGGGTTTGTAGAATCGCATGTGGAAGATTGAATATCGCATGTAAAAAAATGGTTAGCATGGGGTAATGTTAAAAATGGCATGGGGTGTGTAGATGGAGAAAATCGCATGTGGAAGATTGAATTCGCACAGTTCGTACAGTTCGCATGGAGGTATGAAATCGCATGGGAGATGAAGATCTGACGGCTGGGGTTATCGCGTACGTAATGTACGATAAGCCCTATTGTACGTTAACCGGCCTCTATATATATATCTATACGATTATCTTCCTGACTAACTCAACTACTCTAACTAACAACCCGCACTATCATACAAAATACACTCTAAATATGCCCCTCAAGCTGAACGGGGTGCAACAATGTGAAGCTTGGATCGAAGAGTGTCAAAGCGAGCCAAAGACAACCCTTTGGTCAACATATCAACAAACTGAACAATCGTTGGCACATTGCGAACATGAAGAGTCTGAGCCAACACCAATCCCGGATAAAATGCAAGTCAATCTCCAAGTGTTTTGTGCGCTGATGTAACACTGGGTTGACTGCAAGATAAGCGGCACCAAGGTTGTCACACCCAAGAGTAGGTGGACATGACAAACTAATATGAAGCTCCTGTAAAAGCGATAAAATTCGTCGAATCTCAACAATAGTATGAGCTAAAGCACGATACTCGGCCTTTGTACTAGAACGGCCTCTGTACTTAGGTTCGTGCTAGAATCATACATGCTTTATGTCATTTACTTAGCTAGCCCAAACTTAACATATATAGCGCTATAGGAGTAGCACGCCGCCCGTCGGGGTCTTGTTAAGTCTTTTATTCATAAACTAGTCTCGTTACTTTTTTGGCGAGGGAAACTTAAATTCTTGTGGACACTTGGGTTTGACATATAGTGATGCATGCTAGTTTACCTTGTATACAATTGCCATGTGGATTCGAAAAAATGCTTTTTGTACTTATGTTATATTTATATAAACCTTGTGTACTCGCTAATGCTTTTGCGTTGAAACTTTATTTTAAACATGTTACAGGTTGATGATTGATGCTCGTATGAATCTAGTAGGAATGACTAGATACACGCTCAAGAAATACCAGATTTGATTACTTTTGTTATGTTGAACTTTTGTTTTATTTTGTCTTTTGATGTTGTACTTGTATTTCGTATGATTGTATTTGACAATATGAATTATCAATGAAAATGGTTTTGAATTAATTATTGTCGCAAAATGGTGTTATGTGTGATGAGCAATCTATTTCGTCTCATTCCGATAATTCCGCTATCGGTTGGGGTGTGAGAGAGGCGGTATTAATAAATAAATATAAAAATTATATATATTATAAAAATAATAATACTAGCTAATTTCATCATGAGATTCTTCAAAATCATCAAAAACATGCATAAAAAAGACATGAAATGCTTGAAATTGACACAAAAAGTCAAAAACAGTAAAAACAACTATGAAAATCCCATGAGGCGCACCTGAGGTGCAGCCTTTCTTAGCGCCTCATCCCCTCTGAGGCGCATATGCAGTAAAAACCCCATGAGGCACGCTTCAAACTCGTTTTTTTGGCCGTTTCGCCTCGAGGCGCGCAAAATGGTGTTATGTGTGATGAGCAATCTATTTCGTCTCATTCCGATAATTCCGCCATCGGTTGGGGTGTGACAGAGGCGGTATTAATAAATAAATATAAAAATTATATATATTATAAAAATCTATACTATACAATAAAAGAAACCAATAAATGACACGTGTCATTCATTGAAGGCGTCTACATTTGTAATTTCCTGCATTTTCATACTTATCTTATATCAATTAATTAAATAATAAATAATCAATTAATATTAAATCTTATCTTACTTTGAATGTCGGATAGAATCATTCTATTTTTTCTAATAATATTTTATCTTCAAATTTAAGCTATAAATATTCTATTTTTACTAATAATATATTATCTTCAAATTTAAGTTATAAATTAAAGATATTTTTTAAATAATGCTTTCTTTCCCTTCGTATTTTATCTTTCTTATTTATTCATAATATTGAATTGATTCTAACAACAAACATTTAAGATGTTGCACATATTATATATTTTTTTTATAAACATTGAACATCATATATTCACCCCGCTTGCGGTATGCGCATATAATATATATGTATGGATGCTCGGAGGGCAAAAGTGAAATTGCACTAATTTTAACGTTATTTTACTAAGTTCGTGAAAATAACGTTAAAAGCGGCGGACGGTTAATAATGCATCATCATCATGTGGTGGCGTTGATAATAGAAAGACAAAAGGGAACATGCACTAATCGGTCTTTGTCCCGATTGCTGAGTGTTATGTGCTTTATGTCCAAGGCTTGATGCAAAACTACTATCGAGCTGGGGGTCTCACCGAAAGCAGTCTCTACATCTTACCCTCCTCAGACCCTACCTTAGCTTTGCTATTGGTGGGATTTACCGAGTATGATGATGATGATGATTTAGTACATATAATTAGACTTATTCAACCCGTATAATACATGAGGTTTATAAGGATATAATTTTTTTATTATTTAGTTTATAAAATTACATTTATCCAACCCGAGTAATATACAAGGTTATAAAATTACATTTATTTAACCTGTGTAATACACAGTGTTTTTAAATATATAATTTTTTATTATTTAGTATATATAATTAGATTTATTCAACCCGTACAAATCACGAGTTTTTATTATTTGGTATATAAAATTACATTTATTCAGTACAATACATGGGATTCTTAGAGATATAATTTTAATATATAAAATTACATTTGTTCAACCCGTGTAATAAACGAGATTTTTAAAGAATAATTTTTTTAATTTAGTATATAAAATTACATTTATTCAACCCGTGTAATACACGGGGTTATAACCTAGTAATAATACTAGTTAATTTCATCATGAGATTCATCAAAATCATCAAAAACATGCATAAAAAAGACATGAAATGCTTGAAATTGACACAAAAAGTCAAAAACAGTAAAAACAACTATGAAAATCCCATGAGGCGCACCTGAGGTCCAGCCTTTCTTTCCCTCTGAGGCGCATATGCAGTAAAAACCCCATGAGGCACGCTTCAAACTCGTTTTTTGGCCGTTTCGCCTCGAGGCGCGCAAAATGGTGTTATATGTGATGAGCAATCTATTTCGTCTCATTCCGATAATTCCGCCATCGGTTGGGGTGTGACAGAGGCGGTATTAATAAATAAATATAAAAATTATATATATTATAAAAATAATAATACTAGCTAATTTCATCATGAGATTCATCAAAAACATGCATAAAAAAGACATGAAATGCTTGAAAATGACACAAAAAGTCAAAAACAGTAAAAACAACTATGAAAATCCCATATGGCACACCTGAGGTGCAACCTTTCTTAGCGCCTCAGCCCCTCTGAGGCGCATATGTAGTAAAAACCCCATGAGGCGCGCTTCAAACTCGTTTTTTGGCCGTTTCGCCTCGAGGCGCGCCTTGAAGCGCACGCCTCAAGCGTTTTTTAAAACCATGAGCTCAAGACACCATCACACTGAAGATGTTTGATGGTACAAGAGAAAAGGTTCTCAACAAGCGGTTTGAAATGCCGAAAGCAATCAACCGCTTGAGAATGACAAGTTAGAGGATACATCCATGTAAATCGACTAAGATCATCAATAAAAGTGATGAAATATCAGTATCTATCTCTAGACATTACAGGTGAGGCACCCCAAATATCACAATGTATAATATGTAAAGGCATAGTGGAATGTGATACAACAGATGTATATGGTAATCTTTTTTATTTTAAAACACTACAAGCGTTACAATGTTTATTTGTGGTTTGTTTGTCAAATGTAAAGATGAACATCTAGACAAAACATCAACAGACGAATGACCTAGCCTAGAATGCCAAGTCTCATGAGAAACAGAGGTGAAACGGTCAACGAGTACAACTGATATGAGCTACCATGTGTGTGGTGGAGAAGCTGTCCAACCAAAGTCTAAATAAACAATCCAAAATGAGAGAAAACAACAACAATGGGGAAATCAATGACTGACTGTGTAATCGATAAAAGGTTCTTGGCTTAGCCAGGAACAATAAGAACATGTCTAAGAACAAGGTCTAAATCGGACAAACGAAGCAAGGCAGTGCCAATGTAGGAAATAGTAAGAAACATACCATTTCCTAAAACGACTCGCTCAGAGCCGGTGTAGGGAGCAACATCAAATACAATAGAAGAGTCGGCGGTCATATACGCTAAGGGTGTGCACGGTTCGGTTCGGTTATTAGCATTATCCGTAACCGTTACCGAAGTCATCGGTTAATTGTTTCGGTTAATTCGGTTAATTTGTCGGTTTTCGGTTCGGTTTAATTAATAACCAATTCAAACAAGGGCTAATTTTTTTTTTGCTTAGAAATACATTTAATGGAGGTATAAATACATGAAATAGATGTATAAATACATGAAATGATGGTATAAATGCATGAATAAATGTTTAAATAAATGAAATGAAGGTATAAATAAATGAAATAGAGGTATTATTACATGAAATGAAAGTATAAAACATAAAATATATGAAATAGAGGTATAAAAGCTAGAAATATATGAAAAAATAAATGATTCGGTTCGGTTCGGTTAATTTCGGTTAACCGATGGTAAAAAAAAATCCGTTAACCGACTTTCGGTTAATTCGGTTAATTTCGGTTCGGTTTTATCGGTTTTTGGTTCGGTTTCGGTTAACAGTTCGGTTATTACACACCTCTAATATACGCAGTGGCACCAGAATCAGGTATCCAAGAATTAACTTTCTCACATATGTTGGATAAACCCGTTGTGAGCCCAAAGTAAGATGCACTAAGGGAATGTGCAGATGCATTTGGGCCTCAGCCCAAAATAAATGGCTGCCCATTTAGATTATATTGTCTTTCACATGATGAGTTGACCTGGTCAAAATGGTGTGAAAGCCCAAACATAGTAGATTGTGTAGAGCCCAACAAGGGTCCAAAATTTGTTGCTCAAACATAGATCCACTAGGCGTTTGATTCTGATGAACATCAATATTATAGCTCGAATCTTTATAAACCCTAACACCAAATCCAGTAGCATCGGAGACGGCCATGTGAGGCGTGAGCCACAAATTACTGATGAACATCAGGTTCGCCACCGTCATTCACAATCGCATAATTTTTCATCTTCTTCACCGATAATCACACCTTGTCTCGATTTTCGGTTTCGTTGAATTTGATTTTGATTCAATCAGATCTAAAAAAAGGATGAAGAATTATGCTGAAAACCTGTTTCGATTGGTATTCATAGTGAATTCAGAAGCTGTTTTTATTGATTTCTTAATCGTATTTATTGTTATCCACTCCTAGATGCAACCTTGGTGAAACTTGTTACGGTACATTTAAAATGAAGGGTTTTATGGTAACTATTTAGTAGTGAATCACTAGTTCGGTCTTTGAACTGGGCGAATTTTACTTCACCGCACCGTCGTGCCTTCGGGCGAGTGTTCACGGGCTTCGGCCCTAGGTGAGGCCCGGTTCGAAGGCGAGTGTATCCCGATGTGGTGAATTTCGCTGGTAGCCCATTTAGAGGATTCGTTGGCCGTTCAAAAAAAGTAGTGAAGGGTCTAGATGTAAATAAAGAGTAACCAACCTAACCGTGTAGCTAAGGGGATTAAGCTAACTAGTTAAAAAAACCGTAGCCGCGTTGCGGCAAACTTATTTTGTTATTTAGTCTGTGTTTATATGTGTTTGAAATCACTACGAGCGCGTTGCACACGGAATCGCTGACAAGAGAAAAAAAATGTAGAAAAAAACACTAAAAAATAACCGAAAGAAAATCAACTAAAAAGTTGTATGTTAATGATGTTGTTCGATAGAACCGTAGTCAGAGATGAGCAAATAGTAACGGGTACCGGTACCGAATTTCCTGAACCGAAAGATCCTAAGTACCAATTCGGTACTGACGTTTGGCGTTTCTGGTCCCGGTTCGCTACCGGTTTTTACCTTCATATACCGATACCGTAACCGGTATTTTCTGTACCAATCAGTGGCGGATCTTGCCCGTTGAACGTGCCAGGGCCGAAAGACACGGGCACTAAAAAAAGCCCGGGCAAGCCTGGGCCAAACATAGTATATAAAAAATTTCGATCGAAATGCGGAAAATTAGCACTACAGCCGAAAAACTTGCCCGGGCCGTGGCCCTGCCACGACTCTTCTAAGAACCGCCCCTGGTACCAATACCGATTCGGTATCAGTTGGCACCGAGCTCATCACTACCCCTGAAACTAAAAAAAAGTCGTAAGATATCGTTGTTGTTCGTACGGTACCCTTGATCAGGGATGACCAAATGGTACTGGGTAGCAGTACCAAATTTCTCGAACTAAAAAATTATCAAACTCAATCCGGTAACAACTTTGGCGTTTTATGTACCACGTTGGTGCTGGTTTTTACCTTCATGTACCGATAACGAACCGGTATTTTCAATACAAGTACCGGTTAACAGTAAGTTTATCAAACTTAAAAAGTAAAGAAGATAACAATTATTATAATTATAATATTAAAATAATAAAACTAAAAAAAAATGTATATAATATTTTATTATATTAGAATACAAGTTAAATTACTGTTCATTTCCTTCGATTATTAATATATAGGACAATATTAAAATAATAAAACTAAAAAAAATGTAATTAATATTTTATTATATTAGAATACAAGTTAAATTACTTTTCATTTCCTTCGGTTATTAATATACAGGACAATGAGATGGTAGCTATGTTTTGATTGGGTTGTTCACCCTTGTGGTAATTCTCTCTTCCTCTTCATTGATTGACAATTTGCAAAAAGTCGATGAAATTGAGGTCTATGGTGCAGGTAGTATGTACAGGGCCGGCTCAAAATATAGTAGACCCGAAGAGGATAACAAAATTGAGGCCCTTTTCGTAAAAAAATAAAAGAAAAAAATTGCTTTTGATCCTATGATTCATATACCATCTCTGTGTATACATAGTTATATATCATAAACCTCAAAGTCAACAATTTTAAAGCCAAAATCACCTACATATAATATGTTTTCTTAAGAATTTGTGGCCCTAGGGAAGTGGAGGCCTAAAGCGCTTGCTTTATTTTACTCCCCTTGAGACGGCTATGAACCAATTTTAATCCATTGAAGGTTCTTCATGTCGGTCTAATGTTTACTACACAATCGGTAATTCTGGTTTGGGATCATGAGTGGACTTTGGTAATTCTTGATGAACGATTTGTTTTGGTTCCAAGTATCAAAATTAACTTTTGAAATTAGAAATCCACATCACTAGTTATAAAATCCACCTAATCATTAAAAGTTAAAAAAAAAATTAATGGCAAACTAGTGATTACACATTATTATAACACTAAGGGGCTGTTTGGTAGCCTCTTAATGACCATTCAGATGCTACATCTTAATAGATGCTACATCTTAATGGTTTAAAACCTCTGAATGAATAAGAGGTAACCTCAAGTCTGAATGGTTAAGAGGTAACCTCTGAATGGTAAATCATCACATGTCACATTCTTCTACCTTTTCATTGGTAAAATTCTTAATGGTTCCATTAAGAGGTAGCCTCTTAATGACCATTCAGAGGCTACCAAACAGCCCTTAAATGAAACTTGAATGACTTTAAAAAATAAAAAATAAAAAGATTAAATAACTTTAGTAGAACAGAGAGAAAACCTGGTTACTATATGAAGTTTTCCCTAAAAAAACACATAAAATATGTGTTAACAAACATTGTGTTGGCAAATACAGATGGACAGCATTGTTTTAGCGAACACTCTTGAATATTTAATGTTGAGTAAATTACTTTTTGCGTCCATGTGTTTTAGTGGTTTTAACCACTTGAGTCCAAAATCAAAAGATTTAATGCCCTAAGTACCTAAAGTCTCATTTTATAACCCTTTGAGTCCAAATTTATAACGTCGTTAACCGAATCTGTTAACTCTTTGTGAAAAGACTAAAATGCTTGATTTGAGTCTAAACTTATAACACCGTTAACTAAATCTGTAACTTTTTGTGAAAAGAGTAAAATGCTTTATATGTTCTAAATTATACTTGTTTTTATATACATTTCCCTCCACTTTTAAGGAACTTTAGAATTGTTTTTATTGATTATTGCTTATTTTGGGTTCATATTTAAAGGTTTTAATAGATAAGAAGCTAAAATTAAGTATTTTGACTAAAATTAAGACCGCGACTAAAAGTGAAATATATTTGGTAGGTTATAAAAAAATAAACTTGATGTAACATATACGATGGGGCTGTTTCGCAATTTCTGAATGGTTAAGTGCTGAATCAGTAAGAGTTCTGAACCATTAAGCATTAAGTGCTGAACAAGTAAGATGTCTGAACCACTAAGGGCCAGTATAATACTTAACCGTTCAGAGGCAAATGTCTGACCAATTCAGATTAGAGGTCTTAACCATTCATACTCAGTATAAAACTTAAACATTCAGAGGCAAATGTCTGAACCATTTAGACATCTGCTCACGAAACAAACAGTCTGAACCATTAAGTGCTAAACCAGTAAGATGTCTGAACCATTAAGAGGCTCAGTAAGAGCTAAACAAACAGCCGCTAATATTAATTCGGCTAACTTAATGGTAATTATTATCATGACAAGTAAATCACATTCAATTGTTATATATATTTTTTGGGTTACCCTTATACAATTAGTAATTTGGGTTACCTACCCCTTTGTGAAACATCACGTCGTATGAATTCAATGAATTCAGATAGCAGTTGAAATTTTAACTTAAAAAAAGTGTAAATTGCCAAAATAGTCCCTGAGGTTTGGTCACTTTTGAATCTGAGTCCCTGGGATTTCAATTTTGTTGACATTTTCACCCAAAAGCAAAATTTGGTCAAATCTAATTTTTTTGTCTTTTTCAACGCTTTTAATGAAGGGCAAAATGGTCTTTTAACGTTTTATTATAACAAATTAAAAAAATTAAAATTGACTTTACAAATCAGTGGCAAAGTAAATTAGTATTCTTTCTCGCCCTCTTTTTCTCTCTCGCTAACCTACACACACACTCTCTCTCCCTAACCTACAGACCACCACCACCACCCGACCATCACCACCTCTTTCTAACCTTACACACACACTCTCTCTAATTTACAGACCACCACCGTCCGGTGCCGCTTCCACCCAGTTACATCCACCACCCGAATTGAAAAACCTTACTAAAAACAAATCATGCAAAACCCTAGTTTTGATTTCAATTCACTATCTCGGTATCTCCCCAAAAGGGTTCGTCACAAATCCAATTTCCCCCAAACCCTCAAAACCCCGACTTAAAAAGCTCTGATCTTGCACCCATAAACACCCATCCCATATCCAAAATCGACGCCAACAAGTTTGATCTGCCCCATTCACTCATCCCCACTAACCCCTAACTATAACCATCCAACTATCGTGACCCTAGATAAATCGGGTTATTGAGAAAAAGAAAGAGATGACGAGAATGGTGTTCTTGTTTTGACAACAGTGGTGTTGGGTTTTTGACAGTGGGTAATGGCAGTTCCGGTGTCGGAGGGTGGTGACTGGAAGTGAGACCTCAACTAGTTCCGGTGTTGGTAGCTGGTGGCTAGAGGTGGTTGTTGGTGGTTGAGGGTGGTGGCGCTTTTTGGAGTGATGGATGGTGTAACACCCCGTGTTCGAAAGTCAAAGTCAAGATTGAAGTCAAAGGGAGACAAGATGGCTAATTGCGATCTGTCACTCCTTGCTCAATTCCTTTTTTGGCTTCTTTGACTTGTAGATAGTCTATTTTATGCTTGACGTTCGTTGTATTATGTGGAGTATTTGCTAATAATCAAGGTTTAATCGCTAATTATCGATATTTATCGCATGTTTTATCGCTTTATTGCTATCGCAATCGCAACTCGAATTACGCGTTCTGGATATTGCTCTCTGTGTGTGTGTGTGTGTGTGCCTTATGTGTTACTTGTGCATGTTTAATTATGTTTATGTGAGGTGATTAATCGAAACACAATCGAAACTCAATCGCAAACGCTAAACGAATATGAAATAAGGATGATTGTATGTTGATATAGTAGTTGGGATTAAAAGTAATTTGACTAGGAAACTCTATCACATCGCAACGCTCGCAATCGCAATCGAAACAGCAAAACTCATCGCGCTGTGCTCTCCAATCGAGTGGCCAGCCGATCGAGCTACCATCCGATCGGGCTGCTATCCGATCGAGGTGCCACTCGATCGGGCTGCCACCCGACCAGGGTAACCACTCGATTGACCAGCCCTCTCCTCCCCTTTCCTTTCCTTTTATGGAAAGCCTATAAATACCCCTGTTAACATCACAAACTTACCTTTTCTGCACCTCTCGTCCGACCAGCGCTTCTTGACCACTTTTCTTCAGATTTGTCGCTATTCTTGTAAGTTTTCCATCTAAATCTTGTACTTTCTTGATCTACACGCACTCCTACACCTTTCTATCTTTTGAATCTTAACTTTTAACCGTGAAATCACTAGATTTGAGGTGTTCTAGGATGATGTCATCATGGTGTTCTTATGAACTTCATGTTTTGACTTTAATCCGCCAAGAACAACTTAGATCGGAACGATTTCCACACAAATAAACAAAGATCTTGCATAGATCTAAACATATTCATGATGAAAAAGGATTGAAAGACGGTTTCTAACTTTCTTTAAACTCGTTTACACTCAATGAACTCAAACCGATAGAATCAGACCTTGTTCTAACCTTCTACTCCTTTTTGGTGATGTGTTGGTTCAAGATCTGAGTTCTACCAACGAGACAACCGATTTTGGGTTAAGCAAGAACAACCGTCTTGAACCGGTTAACTGGTTGAACTTGGGTGATTCCTGTTCGATCGGGTCACTTGTGTCAAGATGGGGTTATGTTGATTAGCACGTTGTCACACCGTCTCAATAGAACTACAACCCGTCGAAAACAACCAAGTGTAAGACGATCAGGCCGACCAGGACGAAGTCCGATCGGATTGACACCCGATCGGGTTGCCACCTGATCGGCTTACACCTTGGCCCCACACTCAACTCTTTTTTTCAAACTTTTGAGGTTGAACATTGAACAAAATGTTGTCCGACCGGATTACCACTCGATCGGATTACCACTCGACCATGAGATGTTCTGACTTCAACACTTAAACAATTTTCAACATGTTCAATGCACAAGGGTTGCCACCTGATCGGACTACCATCCGATCGAGTGACAAACTGCTGTGAACTTGTTCTTACTAAAAGTGTCCAACCATTCGGTTTGTCGTCCGATCGAACGGTCGTTCGATCGACCGGCCTGAAGGTAGAGATACTTCTATATTTTCAAAATGCTACAACGAAAACTTCAAAAGACAAGCCATCATACACAAACATATCTTTCCCAAGCGAAGTAACAATCCACTAGAAAGGTCACCCGATCGGATGACCATATGAGCGGATTGTCACCCGATCGACCGGCTACCCGATCGGATTGCCATCCGATCGGATTGCTGTTCGACCCACTGACACTTTGTTCCGTTTTACGCGCCGCTGATCGTTATACTATCGTTCTGATCAGGCTAATTTCCGCTCTAAGCGCTCCCTTCAATCCATCAATCGCTGTGAGTATACTCGATCCCTTTTTGCTTTACGCACTTTTGGGTGTTACATACGTTACCTATTCTAAATCACATCGAACACACTACGCAAAAATTTAACGCTAACCATTACTGCATGTTATACGTGACTTAATGAATGCTTGTTTGTTATGTTTACACATGGAATGCTGTCTACCTGCCTTAGCAACGGTAGTACTATTAGTTTGGACTCAGCACCTGTTCACTCAGGGGTTGTTAAGGACAATTAGTTACATGGCTCACAGTGGTGAGTGTGTATCGCGAACTGCCTTGGGCAGTCAACCCGCAGTCATTGGTATCAATAGGTTCATGTCGATAACTAACATGCCTCATTTTACACCGTGTACGTGCTGGTTATGCGTAAACGATTTCGGACTCTATTATATCTATTAAACTTGTATGCTCATCTTTACACTATGTGTATTGACTTTTACTTTAACGTATGTGGCAGGTGCTTAAGGTGTTTAGATGCTTTGCTTGCTGTGAAATCGAGGCTAGGAAAGACCTAGAACAATAATAAATTGTCTGTACTTAAAATTTGAGTTGTTGGAACATAACAATTTGACTAGATCTTGTCTGTAATAATTATGATATCTTTATGACATGGTATGGGACATATTGCTTTAAATAATTGGTAATTATAGTTGTTATGGAAACTTCTGGACAATCTGTTTCGCTCAGTGCCACGCCCCGATGTTTCCGTCATCGATTGGGGTGTGACAGATTGGTATCAGAGCCATAACTATAGAGAATTAGGCAAGACTCGACCTAGTCCGGGTCGATGTCTTAGAAACGACCTAGTCTATAGTTAGGCACCAACAGACCGACTTGTGCATATCATGTAGGGATTATGTACGAGCATGCTTGCCATTTCTCGCTATTCTCGCCTACGCTACACTATCACTGCACTCTAGTTTTCAAAAAAAATAAACAAACAATTGGGTCGAGATTAGGTGTGAAAAGCGCAAACTCTCGACTAAATTGCTTGTTCGATCCGCATTTTTATCTACAAACAGGAGAATTTACGTTGAATTAGGAGTGAAATCCACACTTTGACGTATAATCCTTCCTTTATTTTATCAAAACAGGAACCAGTTCGTGAAGTCAGGGGTGAAACCCGAACCTCGACGACTTGTTCCGATCTATATTTTATTTTACAAAACTCTCACCAAAGTCTCGACGGATTCCAATGACTTGAAGTCACGATATGACTGGAAGGATGCTTGCCGATCGCCCAGATTCGAGGCGAGAGCACAGTCCTGAAGGTCAAAGTGTGTACAAAAGTCCTTGTGAATAGTTGAATCACTTTGGGTAGTCAATGTCTATCGAGCCTGAGACAATCTATTTCTCGATTTTTATGTGATTCGATTCTGAGCTCGCTACTGCCGACTCTGATACTCGTCGATTTTATGTGTTTATATGTGTAAATTACCTGTTTATATGTTTTGAATTTGGTGACTTATTCGATTTTCGATATTCGCTTTTCGATCAACACACACTACTCGCACTGCACTTCTATCTCAATACGCTGACAAATCGCTACTACCTGAGGAGCGACTTTGCGAAATGTTGCTTGCTATTCTATTCGCTTACGCTATACTAATCGCTATGATATTTGCGATCGCTATCTTCGAACACTCGCGGACTTTAAACGATAGGTTTCTGTATTCTGACTGCTTTATGTGCTCCATATGCTTCTGTGATTCTGTGCCTTACGTGCTTATGTGCTTCTGTGCTTATGTGAATATGTGATTATGTGTCTGTGTGGTTAAGTGATTGTCCGTGTTCTTGAGTTATAGTAGTACTAGACATGTGAGGTGAGATTCAATTTTATTGAGTTTGAGCCCTATGGCGATGTCTGTTGCAGACAATGTCGTCATCTGGACCTGCATCTAGACCCCGTCACCCATGAATTACTCGTCAAGAACATAGAGACAAACGCCTAGCTGTTATCTTCACGAAGCAAGTAGCAAAGGTCGTCCCTCAGATTGTGAGTGAAATATACGAGAATGTGAGTAAATCGTCTGAAGAGTCCAGAACCGAAGCTTCTAAGGCTACTCCCAAAGCTGCCTTTAGTTTCAAGCAGTTCAAAGCTTGTGGTCCAAAGGAATTTACTGGCGAAGATGGCCCAACGGCTATGTTTCAATGGTTTGATTCCATCGAAGTCACTCTGCGCCAGAGTGGATGTCCTGAAAATATCCGTACACTAAACGCTACCGGCGTCTTCCAGTCCCGCGCACTAGACTGGTGGACGGCCGAGAGGAATAAACGCGGAAATGACGCAGCCTATGAGCTGACGTGGGAAGAGCTGAAGGCCATTATGATGGATGAATTCTGCCCTCCCCATGAACGCCAAAAGCTGGAGGACGAATTCTGGCATATCAAGAAGAAGGATGGAGAGAACGCAGCTCTGACTGCTCGCTTTAAGCAGCTCAGTTTCATCTGTCCCGACCAAGTGAAGACCACCGACATGACCATCAAGAAGTACATTCGAGCTCTGCCAGACTGTGTTGAAGATTTTGTGCATGCCGCAAAGCCAGCAACAATCGAAGAAACCTACTTGCTTGCCTCCGAAATCAACGACAAGCGAGTAAAAGCAGGTTTTTGGGATAAAGCTTCGAAGAGTCTGCACCAAGCTACTACCGCCGCACCAGCTACCGAAACCGCCACCGCACAATCATCAAAGTCCTCACGCCGCAAGAAGAAGAACAACAACAGCAGCTCCAGCAACAAGAACTGTGCTGCCACTACCACTGCTGCCCCGCTTCAAGCCGTACCGGCTTAGCAGCAATCTCAGCTCCGATCAGCACCAGTTATCTATGCACCACCTGCAAAGCGTGCATACACTGGTCCCCACCCTGCTTGCCCGACATGTACTTTCATCACCCGGTGGGTATCGCCTGCAGATTTTGCGTGCATTGCAACATGTACGACCACTTCACTGCTAATTGCCGTACTGGTCCCGGACAAGCACCAGCCCAAGCCACTGCTCATCAAGCTCTACTTCCAGCTCCTCAAGGCCAACAAGCGGCTCAGGCACCCGTAGTCAACGCCAGAGTCTGCTTCGCGTGTGGTGATCCCAACCACTTCGCGAACATGTGCCCGAACAGGGTTGTGAAACAAGAGCCTCAGCAACAACAGCCTCAAATGCAACAGCAACAAGTCGCCCACGCCAGAACTTTCAGCATCAATGCGCGCCAAGCCCAGGCTGACAACAACGTGGTCAATGGTACGTTCCTTGTGAATGGTATTTATGCTTCGTGTTTGTCTGATACTGGAGCCGATAACTGTTTTGTGTCGTTCGAATTCGAGAAGCTCCTTAGTCGTAAGCGCTCTCATCTCCCCTCGACGCTCGATGTCGAAGTCGCCACTAGAAGAACCGTCGCTGTCAATTCTGTTCTTCATGATTGTACTCTTGAGCTCAACAATCACATCTTCCCAATCGACCTTATTCCGATGCAACTCGGAAGTTTTGACATCATAGTAGGCATGGACTTTATTCGTGAAAACCATACTGAAGTTGTGTGCTTTGATAAGATGATTCGATTCACGCTCGCTAATGGTGATGTATTGTGTGTTTACGGTGAAACTGCTTCGAAAGGTCTCAAGCTCATGTCATGTGTCCAAGCAAGCAAGTATCTCTGCAAGGAATACAGAGCTTTCTTGGCTAATATTGTAGTAGCGGAGGAGGAAAAGAAAGGTAGACCGGGAGTAAACGACATTTCTGTGGTTCGAGAATTTCCTAACGTTTTTCCTGAGGATCTTCCCGGACTTCCGCCAAGTCATGATATCGACTTTCGTATCGACCTCATTCCTGGAGCCAACCCTGTTGCCAAAGCTCCTTACCGACTCACCCCGTCCGAAATGCGTGAACTCTCGAGTCAGCTTCAGGAATTACTTGATAAAGGCTTCATTCGCCCGAGCACCTCTCCATGGGGCGCACCAGTCCTTTTCATCAAAAAGAAGGATGGGTCGTTCCGGATGTGCATCGACTATCGGGAATTGAATAAGTTGACAATCAAGAATCGCTATCCTCTGCCTCGCATCGATGATTTGTTTGACCAGCTACAAGGTGCTTCATGTTTCTCGAAGATCGATCTACGCTCAGGCTATCACCAGCTACGCATTCAAGGGGAGGATATACCCAAAACTGCTTTTCGCACCTGATACGGTCACTATGAGTTCGTTGTTTTGCCTTTTGGTTTAACCAACGCACCTGCGGTTTTCATGGATCTGATGAATCGCGTGTGTAAACCTTATCTCGACCGCTTCATCATCGTGTTCATCGATGATGTCTTGATCTATTCCAAGTCGAAAGCCGAACACGCGCAACATCTACGTTTGGTTCTCGAGCTACTCCAGGGAAATCGACTCTATGCCAAGTTCTCCAAGTGTGAATTCTGGCTGGAGGAGGTTTAATTTCTTGGTCACATCGTTAATAGTCAAGGTATTCACGTCGATCCCGCGAAGATTGAAGCAGTTAAGAGTTGGATTACACCCAAGAACCCTTCTGAATTCCGTTCTTTCCTCGGATTGGCGGGGCTATTATCGACGATTTATCGAAGGATTCTCAAAGATCGTTGTGCCGCTTACCGCTCTCACGTATAAAGATAAGCCTTTTGTTTGGGGAACTGAACAAGAGTCTGCTTTCCAAACCCTCAAGCACATGCTTTGCAATGCTCCCGTCCTCGCATTACCCGACGGAAACGACGAATTCATTGTCTATTGTGATGCCTCGAACCTTGGTCTTGGTTGTGTCCTCATGCAATGAGACAAGGTCATTGCTTACGTGTCTCGTCAGCTCAAAATCCACGAGAAGAACTATACAACCCATGATCTCGAGCTAGGCGCATTTTTTTTTCTGCATTAAAGATTTGGCGACACTACCTTTATGGTACCAAGTGTACGATCTTCACCGATCATAGGAGCCTACAACATATCTTTGACCAGAAGGAACTTAATATGCGTCAACGCCGCTGGGTGGAACTTCTCAACGATTATGACTGTGAGATTCGTTATCATCCAGGCAAAGCAAATGTCGTTGCCGACGCTCTCAGCAGACGGAGTTATCTGCTCAGCATCCGTAATACCCAAGCCCAATACGATCTCGAAACCCTCATCCGTGAAGCCCAACATTCCTGTTTTAATGAACGCACTCTGAAGAAGGAAGGAATCTACCACGATGGAGCCCAGCTTGTGAATAAGTCGAATGGGATATTCCACTTTCTGGACCGAATTTGGATCCCTAAGCGGACCAATTTACGACAGATATTGATGGACGAAGCCCACAAATCTCGGTACTCTATTCATCTCGGTGCCGATAAAATGTACCAGGACCTTCGCTACAAGTACTGGTGGCCGGGCATGAAGAGGGATATCGCTCTCTATGTTGGGAAGTGCCTGACTTGCTCGAAAGTCAAGGCTGAACACCGAAGACCCTCTGGCTTACTCGAACAACCCCTGATCCCTGTGTGGAAGTGGGAGAGTATAGCTATGGACTTCATAACGAAACTTCCGCGCATGCCATCAAGCCACGACAGCATCTGGGTTGTTGTTGACCGTTTGACCAAATCTGCTCACTTTTTGCAAATACGGGAAGACTACAAGGTAGAAAGATTAGCCCGAATCTACACCGATGAGATCATTTGTCGACATGGGACGCCTCGTGACATCATCTCTGACCGTGATGCTCGGTTTACCTCGCGTCTGTGGGAAACGTTTCAAGCGGCTCTCGGTACTACGCTTAATCTAAGTACCGCATTCCACCCTCAAATCGACGGTCAGACTGAGAGAACGATTCGTACCCTTGAAGACATGTTCCATTCGTGTGTCATAGATTTCGGTGGTAATTGGGACGCATACTTACCTTTAGTCGAATTCTTGTACAACAACAGTTATCATTCCACCATTCAAATGGCACCGTTTGAGGCTTTAAACGGAAGAAAATGTCGATCGCCTATTGTGTGGCACGAGATCGGGCACTCGCAATTAACCGGTCCTGAGCTACTGCAAGAAACGACTGACAAAGTCCTCCAAATTCGAGACAATCTACTGAAAGCTCGGAGTCGACAGAAAAGTTACGCCGATAGACAACGCAAGCCCCTTGAATTTGACGTTGGCGACTACGTACTCCTAAAGGTATCACCTTGGAAGGGCGTGGTCAGATTCGGCAAGAAAGGGAAACCAGCGCCTCGATATGTTGGACCTTTTAGGATTCTGGAAAGGATCGGAAAAGTCGCCTACAGACTCGAGCTACCGGAGGAACTTAGCAACGTTCACCCGACTTTCCATGTGTCGAACCTCCGAAAGTACCTGGCTGAGCATGATTTAATTGTACCCCTCGATGATCTCTAAGTAAACGAAACACTACACTTCGTGGAGAAGCCTGTCGAAATCATGGACCGCCAAACCAAGCAGCTCAGACGCTCGCGCATTCCCATTGTGAAAGTCCGATGGGAAGGAAAACGAGGCGCAGAGTTCACTTGGGAACTCGAAAGCGACATGAAGGCGAAGTACCCGCAGTTGTTTGTTACGGATTCGGCCTAATTTCGGGACGAAATTCCCTCAACTAGGGGAGGCTGTAACACCCCGTGTTCGAAAGTCAAAGTCAAAGTCAAGATTGAAGTCAAAGGGAGACAAGATTGCTAATTGCGATCTGTCACTCCTTGCTCAATTCCTGTTTTGGCTTCTTTGACTTGTAGTTAGTCTATTTTATGCTTGACGTTAGTTGTATTATGTGGAGTATTTTCTAATAATCGATGTTTAATCGCTAATTATCGATATTATCGCATGTTTTATCGCTTTATTGCTATCACAATCGCACTCGCAACTCGAATTATGCGTTTTGGATATTGCTCTGTGTGTGTGTGTGTGCCTTATGTGTTACTTGTGCATGTTTAATTATGTTTATGTGTGGTGATTGTAGGATCGTGTTCTGACCCGAACGAGTCTATCAGAGGAGTCTCGATCAGTTACAGGTGCGGAAAACAAGTAACCAACGTAGAAACAACTAGATCTTCACTTTAAACACACTTTTGATTGATATTACAGCGTTTACAATCAAATCTCACACCGGCAGCACCTCGGTATGGACAACAAGAACTCAATTATTTGATTTCGCTCATGTAACCTATTTATAGGGCAGGGGATTTCGCTCATATGGACATGATGTCCATATAAGCGAAACCTGTCAAGTTCAAATAAGCGAAACCCCATCCTAAAACCCTATGAGCGAAACCTCAACACTAGACACAATACACTTCCTATTTTCTCGTAAAATGTGCCCTAATCTAACATTCTAAGACTAAGACTCGATACAAGACGAAGTCGACAGATGTAGTGCACCAACAGACTCCCCCTCAGATGTTGACGAGTCTTAAGTGTCGAGTCTTTGCATCTCCAGTCTTGATCTATCTCTGGGCTTCACTCTCTCAATCTCTTCTTGCAAGTCTTCAGACTCCCCCTTGCGATATGCTGGCATTTCTTCAGATCATCAGCATCATCAACTTTAGGATCGTTGTCTGGCTTTCCATCTAACAGCTTATCAATATCAATCAGCCTGACTCTTCATGTCTAAAGATCATTACCTGGCTACACTTACACATTCTTAACCCAGAAATAAATTTCACAAATTTAAACATTTAACAAATTTTTCAATCCAAATTCTCTCTCAAATTAAACCAGAATGATTTATCAATGATAAATTCTGATGAACCATTTGCAAAAATTAATCATTTTTCTTTTCAAAACACATTCTCCCAAACCATTTGTTCATCATGTTTAGCACTTAGGATTTTGAAAATCAGCTCTCCAACATCAGTTGTCAAAAATCTTTTTGAATTTTTCAAAATTTTTGCTAAAACGCACTGAAAATCTTTTTGGATTTAGAGATATAAAGAAATGCAGTAAAGAAATATTTACAGACAATATTTTTGTGAGTTTGTGTAAGAGGATCATATCAGATTTTGACAAGTCACAAGTACCGTTGAGCTTAGTTACACATTAAGAATTAAACAATTCACTTAGATTGCCGATATACTGATCCACTTAAATTCTCACACAAATTTCAACTGATTCAGGATATGAGTTAGATGTTTTAAGGACTTAAACTCATTCATGTGTCCCACCTCTTGAATATACTCCCGTATCCAGATCCCAATATTCAGTCTTACAGGTGAGTATACCACAGATGATATCTGTAAGGGGTTAAATTGCGAGGGCCGTGAGAGCTAGGTCGATACTTCCGTATACGCAGAGAGATGACGGCTTCGACTTTTGGTGGGTCCCCTTTAGAGAATCTTTTGTTACAACAGCAATGACTATCAATTTTATTGTTTCATCAATTTGCTGAGGGCGGCGCTATATTTCAAGCAAGCAGTAAAGTATTCTCCGGGGACTAGGCCATTGCTTCCGCAAAATCAGAAGTCCCGGGATAATACCCCAGATATCACTGAGCATAAAGACCTAGTATCTCAGAAAGAGGGACCTTTCAAACGAGATTTCAGGGGTTACCTATATATCCAAGTAGTGTTTCCCACGAAATAAGCAAGTTTGAATTTATGTTTATATCCCGAAAAAGCTTACTAAATGTGTGAAAACCTATCGGCATATCATCAGTGAGACTGTTTAACGCTATTTAATCATTACATTTCTTTAGCATACTGTGACTGTCTACTGATGTACTATCATTTCCTCTTCTTTGACACAAAAACTCATTTTTGATTTTATTATGTTTTTGTCTTTTTCAAATTTTCTAATATTTTTGGATTTTCTGAAATTTTCTACTCCCCCTAAAATGCAAACACATTAAAGAAATTTGAAACCAAACTATACAGAAAGTGACAACCGATATCGAATTGCGTCAATTCGCCATTCACTTGGCATAAACAATCAGAACTCCCCCTTACAACAAACTATTTTCTCATAATGATTTCAAAACACTTAAGTTTGTTTTAACCAAAATGATTTTTCCGGAAAATAAGTTTTGTTGATTTTACCACTTGTAAAATTAGGGGTTTGGTTCATCATATTGTCCATTCAATCTCTTGTATCAGGATTACATCAAGTTCAACCTAATGACCTTGAGTAATCAATTTGTCAGAATCAACCTCTTACCACTTGTAAGTATATCCAAAACATATAACCACATGTAGGAATAAACATCTACACAAATACATGTTACCAATCAAGATGCCGATTCCTGCTTCACACTTACTAACCTGGAAGCTCCGGCAAGTCACACTTATCCTGTAAAAATTTAACTATTTTTAAGATTCAATCACACAATCAATTACTAAGAAAGATGCCGATTCCTGATCCGCAATTACAAACTTGGGATCTCCGGCAAGTCAGGTTTTTCAATGAAAGAAAATATCCACCCAAGCCTGACCAGCCTTGGGTGTTTTCAATTCAGAAGCAGTTGGAGTGTAAGTTGCTTTCTTTTTAGCATAAAACTCCTTTACCCCTTTCACCTTTCCATCAACCATTTTTCTGAAAATCTTCTTAACTTTCCCATTAAACGCTTTCTCAACATCAAAGTTATCCTTCTCAGAATAACCCTGATTTGAGATTTCAGACTTTCCAGTTTTCCTTTTAAAATTTTCAGTCCTCAATGGTGGAAAGTTCTCATCATCCATTGAAGGAACTGAGTTTTCATCACTCTCATCAAACTGTGGCTCCTCTGATTTTGTGGAATCAGATTCATCACCATATTTTACATCAAATTTCTTAACAACCCATTTTTGGTTGTCAAGTTTAACACTTCGCCTGTAAAATCTCTTCGAACACTCACCAACTTCAAATGTTGAATTTTTGAAAACTTTAAATTTTTCAGTTGGTGGTTCGGTTTTATCAACAACAACTTCTTTCAGTTTTCCAGAAACTCCCTGTTTTGTCTTGGTTGATTTAGGACAATTCCATGCAATGTGTCCAACTTCATTGCATCTAAAACAGGTTCTGGTTTCTGTTCTCTGAACTTCATTCTTCTTTTTCTCAGCTAAGAATTCTTGATTTGTTTGTCTCCAAAATGAGTTCTTCTTCTCTTCTTCAGCAGATGGTCCTGAAACAAATTTTGTATTTTTAGAAAATTTTTCATTTTTATAGTTTTCAGGTGTAATAAAACCAAGTCCTTTCTTTTTGTAGCTACGATTTTGGTTTGGTTTCTTTTGAAAACCAGAACCAGAATTGTAACTCTTTTTCTTGTTTAAACGTTGTTGTACTCTTGAGGTGTAAGGTTTAGGTTTTACATTAAGATTTTCATTTTTTATTTCAGAAATATTAATTTCTGTTAGTTTGAAAACCTTTTTAATCATTTCTGGTTTAACACCTCTTATTGGAAACTCTTTATCAAAATATAATTTGTCAGAATCATTCAAAGTATATGCAACTTCAAACGTTTCATCATTCAAATTAGATTTTGACAACAAAAACTCTTTACTGTAAACCCGTTTTCCCGACGATTTTGAACTCTTTTCGGACGAACTCGAACTCCTGACTGACACGAACTTTCAGACTCGGACTTTGACTCTGACTCCTCATCCTTATCCAACACCTGATCGACCACTCGTTTTATCAGTTCGGACTCATGATCTGTGTCGGATGCTGTGAACGTGATATCAATATTGTCAGGTAAAACATCGGTTATCTTGGATTCTAACTTAATATTGACTGCCTGTTTTAGTTCTTCCTCGTTAGGTTTTCTAGGCGAGTACCCTTCCCAAATCGGAGGCGGACACTTATTATAACAGACATCCTGTTTCTTACCAGTATCCTTTTTCTTCTTTGGCTTTGTTTCTTCACCTTTAAACGCTTCAAATCCTTCAACTGTTGGATAAATTCTATTGATTATGTAGTCACAACCTTTGTAACTTTGCAGCAATCTTCTTATTCTTTCATTCTCAGCTGCTTCACTATCCAACTCTTTCTTCCACTTTGCACATTCTTCTATGTATAAGTTGATCTCTTTCTGCTTTGTCATCATGGTAGCATTCATCATCTTCAAAGCTTTCTCTCTTTCAGAATTAGTCTTCTCCAGACTATTCACATGTCTGTTCAATACATCATACGACTTTTTCAAATTCTTTACATCAAACAACAACTGTTCTTTCAACTTTTCTAACTCACTAAACCTCTCATCTTTTTCTATACATTGTTTACAAGACTCTAAACATGTAAGACAAGGTTTTGTGATTTCAACGATCTTCTCGACTTCAACTATCTTTTCAACTTCCACAATCTTCTCAATCACTTTGACTTCTTTTAAATCTTTTGCAGCTTTCCTTTCTTTCAGTTTCTTCAATTTTTCTACAAAATAAAATTCAAAAGTGTTAGAAGATAAATGAGTTTTTCCCAAATTTATCTGCTCCATCTCTTCATCATCACTTGTTTCTGATGAACTGTTTTCTGATGAAACAGATCCTTCATCTTCACTTTTCTCTTCATCAGATAACACATCCATCCATTCCTTCAACATTTCTGGCTTTCGAACAATATGTGCAATAAACGCTTGAACATTTGAATCAGCTGGAATAAACTTGTCCCAGCTAAAACCTTCAGCCATTTTCTCATCATCTTGATCAACAATGCCATAATAAGCTTTCCTGTTTGCATCCTCGATCATTTTTCCATGTGCCGTTTGAGCTTCTTTTTGTTGATGCGGTTGATGAGTGATTTGCTGATAAATGGATTTCCTATAATAATCATCTTTTCCAGACGACTCCTTTGCTCCTCTCGGCTCCTGATTCTTGCACTCTCTTTTAAAGTGGCCTTTCTCCCTGCAACGAAAACAGACAACTTTAGATTTATCAAATCCTAGATTAGAAAGGTTTGCATCCAAGAAATCATTTCTTCCTGTAACCAATCTAAATTTTTCTGCTCTCCTCAAAACACTAGCTAAGGCCCATTTAATATCCATCAGTTCCAGCTCCTCTGCATCGATTTGGTCATAATCTTCCTTTGTGAGCATCGGATTACCAATTCTTCCGGCAATCAACCCTTCATAAGACTCTAATGCAGTGACCAATAATCCCATATGATTCTTTACAATCTCTTCAGAATAATTTTATCCATTTTGAAGATGTAAAGCCACATTGCACTGAATTAGATGACCATTTCCAGCAGATGAACTTTGAACACTTGGAGGATTCACCGTTGAGAACCCACTAGTGTTGACTGATCCTTGACTGCTTGGTGTAGATTGATTTCCAGCACTAAATGCAGTTTGTATCTTTGGACTTGCTTCAGCAGTTTGAACATTTCCTTTATAGTACAATTTAATATCTTGTTGATGAGTAGAACTGTTCATTCTAGCAATTTTCTGCTGCTCCAGATCTTGTGCCTCCAACTTCTCTATAAACTGTGCAATCGATAACCTGCTAAACTGTCCAGAATTCTTCAATATCATCAGATATGTACCCCATTCCTTTTGCGGTAACGCGTCAGCAAGCTTTTCAACCCATTCTGCTGGAGTTTTTGTAATCTTCAACTGTGACATGGTGCGTACAAGATGACAGTATCTTTCAATAAGACTCTTTGTTGTTTCACCAGGCATGCACGTAAATAGCTCAAATTCCTTTTTCAACAAAGCTGCTTTACTTTGTAGCATTTCAGTACTTCCCTCAAATTTCTTTTTAAGAGCTTCCCAAATAGAATAAGCGTTTTCATCATGTTGAAGCAACACAAATATATCTTCTTTAACAGCTTGTTGTAACAAATTGATCATCATCTTTTCTCCTTTGTAACTCTCTCTTTCTTGCTCCGTGAATTCTGAAATGATTTTATCAACTCCCACTGAGCTTTGTGGCCTCTCATACTGAGTTTCAATACTTTCCCAAGCCTTTAAATGATTCGCCTGAACCCAATTCTCAAACCGTTTCTTCCATCCGTGATAATCCTCAATTCCCATAAGTTTTGGGGGTTTTTGCATTGTTCTAGTTTCATTTTCCATTGTCATGGTCTTAGTAATATCGGATGGATTAGTCGGAGTTGTAGCAAACGCGTTGTAAAACGCAGTATCCATTTTTCAATTCTCGTTGTTCAAACACAGGTACTTATGAGCGAAATCAGGTTCTGTTGGATGATCTAAAAAGCGAAATCAGGTTCCTTGGGTGTCACAAAAACGAAATTAGATTTCTTGAGTGTCCTAAAAGCGAAATTAGGATTAACAGATGACACAAAAGCGAAATCAGGTGCTTAGGGTTGACACAAAAGCGAAATCAGGTTAATGGGTGTACACATGAACGAAATCAGAGGTTAATGAGTGGTCACAAAAGCGAAACCATGTCTTGTTGGTGGTCACAAAAGCGAAATAGGTCATATTGGAGTCCTTATGAGCGAAACCAGAGTTATAATGTACACAAGAGCGAAACCAGGTGGTCCAAATGAGCGAAACCCTTTGTCAAATGAGCGAAACCCTATGATCACAAGAACGAAATCACTGGTTGTCCGTAAGAGCGAAACCTATTCGGAGGGTATTATGGTCCATTTTTAGTTCGAATTTTAGGCTCAAACTTTCAGGGATTTGTCTATGATCAATTTCCTTTAGTCTATGAAAATTTGAACGAATTTCGACCGGTAAATCTTGTTCTGATGAAGAAAGAAGATGTAGAAGTAAGAATTTATGATGAAATCTAGCAAATCTCTGTAGAACTCCTCCTCCTGAAGCTCTGATACCACTTGTAGGATCGTGTTCTGACCCGAACGAGTCTATCAGAGGAGTCTCGATCAGTTACAGGTGCGGAAAACAAGTAACCAACGTAGAAACAGCTAGATCTTCACTTTAAACACACTTTTGATTGATATTACAACGTTTACAATCAAATCTCACACCGGCAGCACCTCGGTATGGACAACAAGAACTCAATTATTTGATTTCGCTCATGTAACCTATTTATAGGGCAGGGGATTTCGCTCATATGGACATGATGTCCATATAAGCGAAACCTGTCAAGTTCAAATAAGCGAAACCCCATCCTAAAACCCTATGAGCGAAACCTCAACACTAGACACAATACACTTCCTATTTTCTCGTAAAATGTGCCCTAATCTAACATTCTAAGACTAAGACTCGATACAAGACGAAGTCGACAGATGTAGTGCACCAACAGTGATTAATCGAAACGCAATCGAAACTCAATCGCAATCGAATCGCAAACGCTAAACGAATATGAAATAAGGATGATTGTATGTTAATTATGATTAAGTGCTTAATGACTGTGCTGGATTACTTAACTGCTTTCTGATTACTGCATCATACTTACATGTGCATCACATATTACATAATGTCACATCATTATCACATACAAACTTTATTGACATACATGATGCACAAAGCACGGTTAGCACAGTTAACGGATAGAGCAGGAATATGCTGACGGGGTTCAGTACATAGACAAACAATGTTTTGAGACCCAGTATGGGCCAGGGACAAGGTACTACACTAGTATGGTGTGTAGGGAAGTAAGGACCATAAAACTGCGTCTCTAGGTGATAGATAAAGTGCCGGAAAGTGCCTAAAACCGACTTAAAGTGCAGAATTCTGCATTTTCCAGCAAAATTCAGCTTTTTAACAAGCTAGTTACATGCAAAAATTTGACTAAATGGTCCTGAATGCTTTCCTAAGTGTCGGGAATTAAAAGTTTCACAAAAAGTTACATAAAGATCATTAAACGGAATAGCTTGACACTTTAACGAACCGGTATCTAACCGAACAACCGGACATTACCCAGAACATCAAAATATTGCCAGAAACATTGTTTAATTATTTCTGAGCTAGTCATGATCCCCGAACACCCTAACACCCTATATAATGCATCATACACTTAAAACACTAGACACTACACTTAACCTCCAACTATTATTCACTTTACCATTCAAACTTACATTTACCCCCCCCCCCCTGGAATTTACGGTCACAAGGACCCACCACCATACCCAAAGATTTTATTCTTATTTTATTAAGATCTTTGCTTGATTTAGTTGCCAAGATATTGAGGGAGGATCATTATAAGTATGGCTTGAATCTCACAAGATCACACACTACCTCACACTTCACAACTTCACTCCATCTCCCTCACTCTCTTCCTCTCCCTCTCGGCCTAGATAGTGCCGCCACCACCACCACCTTACATCCATCATCCAACTTCATTCATCCAATCTCAAGTACTCTCAAGGTTGTAAGAAGGTGTTTTATGGAGCTTGGTGCTTGTAGAACTTGAAGAACCTTCATCACTTGCTTTTATCATCCATCTTTGTCACCTTCATTCTCTAGTGTTCTTCCCTAGCTTAGAGCTAGTAGTAAGACTCTCACAACCCTTGATACTTCTAATTTTGATTTTCTAAAAGATGTGTTATGTTATAAATCACAAGAACCCTAAAAGACATGAACTTGAATCATGAACTTAAAGCTTACATATGGTGAAATCTTGTTGAAATAATGTTGTTTAAGTATGTGTATGATACTTGTTGATGTTTACTTGAGATTATGGTGTTGATCGTCATAAGGAGCTTGCTAGATTTTGATTAAACACA
Organism: Helianthus tuberosus; assembly: GCA_030545235.1. Taxonomy (NCBI): domain Eukaryota; kingdom Viridiplantae; phylum Streptophyta; class Magnoliopsida; order Asterales; family Asteraceae; genus Helianthus; species Helianthus tuberosus. The sequence goes on along the minus strand of CM060434.1, from coordinate 14,260,690 downwards.
TGATCTAGCAAGTTAGAGGATGATTATGTGCTAAGACAAGAAGATCATCCTCATGCATGAGCATGAACTTGAATGACAAGATGATTTCTTGAAAAATGATAATCAAGTAAGCTAGTAAACGTATAGATTCAAGATTTATGAATGATTTTCCAAGAAAACTAAGCTCAAAATATGATTTTTAGAAGATCGTGGTTTTTACTTAAACTTACACTATTTTTGGTGATGAAATAAGTGTATAAACACTTATGAAACCAGAAGATCTAATAAATAAACATTTTTGTAGAATATGTTCACAAGTTGTAAACACGTAGTTTCTTTAAGAATGAGATTTTTAAAGGAATAAACACACTTTAAGGGATAACTAAACCCACTAAACACTTTACCAAGTTACTACGAATTTTTGTGAAAGATCAAGTTCATGTTGTTATATAAACTGCATAGTTTTTACACTTGGTAAGTGTAAGATGTTTAGGGATTTGTTGTTGATTGACTGTAATGAATTTTGAAAAGAAAATGATATGCTTTAATAGCATGGACACCTCCATTTTTAGGGGAAACTATGGCAAAATTTTCTAAAAATATAAACACTTATAAAAATATTTTCTAAACAAATAGTTACAAGTGTGTTTTAACTTTGGTTATCAAAATAAACTTTGCCATAGATTTGTTACAAAAATACAAATATTGGAGGTTGGTTTTTATAAATAAAAATGGGTAAATATATATATATTTAGAATATATATACATATTAAGACACTTGTGTGACTATTTGTATACTTGGTGAAATGGTTATATTATTTTAGGGTAAAATAATATAACTTAACAAAGTACCGTGAAATTTACTATCCAAAACAATACCATTACAAATATATTTTTGGTAAATATTATTTTGGATACAAGAAAGGAAAATATGATTTTTGTAAATACAACAAAGTTATATCATACTTTGACAAAAGGGGAAAATATTATTTTTGGGGAAGTTAAAATATATTTTCCTAGTATATTTAGAAGGTATATGATTTTTGGGAAAAATATATATTTTCTGGACAATACATTATTTTTGGGACAAAATGAGTTTACAAATATATTTCCTAAAGTGAGACTTGGAAATATATTATTTCAGGAATTACAAATACAATAATACGAAAATACATGCATAAGATACCCCATCCTTGGGAGGAAATACGAAGTTAAATACTTGAGAAGTATTGTTACAGAAATACTGCTTAAACAATTATTCCAAAACCAAATATAAGTTAAGTTGAAATATTAAATATTTTGACAAATAACTATAACTTGGAATAATATCAGAAACGTAACTCAAACATTAATACTAAGCAAAGGCACGACCCGTTCGTCTAATAGACGTTAGTACACTGTAGGTAGTCGTGTCCGTTGAGGAGATTGGGTACGATTCTGAAGACGCATTACTGTGAGTTCATGTCCCCCTTTTCTTTTAACTGTTTTCAGTTTTATACGTCGGGGGTGAAATACATGTACAATTATTACAAACTTTTATACATGGTATGGATAGCCTAAGGAGGGTTTACTACTAGATCATGTGAAGGGTGGGTATAACACTTAAGGCCATTAATCCTCGTCGTAGGACCGAGGGACAGGAGTGATAGATCTATTTGGGTGTAGCGAGCCCACACCCATGGGGACCAGGGTGGCCCATAGTGGTGACTATGTCTTCCAGCCGGAGGCCCGGTACAAATTTGCTAGGTTTGAGTTTTCCTGCACCATTTCACACATACCATTGGCCTTGCAAACCATTGGTGATTTCCTTTTCCTTATTGCTACATACCAGGGACATACATACATACAAGACATACTTTAAAGGTTTATTCATACACTCACACATGAACTCGCTCAACTTTTGTTGATATTTTTTAAACTACATGTATTTCAGGGAACTAGAGGACCTGGCAGGTGTGTGCATGTGTCTCAGGCTGCGTTTAAATAAAAGATGTCATCCAAGTTTTTAGAGTTTAGGAGATGTATCTTACTCCTGGACGAGATACATGGTCCTAAGCTCGGGTTGGTTTAAGTTATGTTGTCGAGTCTTCGTGAACTCATTAAAACATGTTATGATGTGTAACTTGAATTTGGTGTCGATGTTTTCAGACAAGTGTGTTATGGTATTTTCTAAACTTAATATTTATGGATGAATATCTTTTGGTTTTTATCATTTAGCATAGTTATGATTGAATGCTATGGTATTAAGAAGTCACACCAAATAACCACGCTTCCGTAAAAGTCAGCGTGTGACAATATAGTAGTTGGGATTAAAAGTAATTTGACTAGGAAACTCTATCACATCGCAATGCTCGCAATCGCAATCGAAACAACAAAACTCATCGCGCCGTGCTCTCCAATCGAGTGGCCAGCCAATCGAGCTGCCACCCGATCGGGCTGCCATCCGATCGAGGTGCCACCCGATCGGGCAGCCACCCGACCAGGGTAACTACTCGATCGACCAGCCCTCTCCTTCCCTTTCCGTTTATGGAAAGCCTATAAATACCCCTGTTAACATCACAAACTTACCTTTTCTGCACCTCTCGTCCGACCAGCGCTTCTTGCCCACTTTTCTTCAGATTTCTCGCGATTCGTGTAAGTTTTACATCTAAATCTTGTACTTTCTTGATCTACATGCACTCCTACACCTTTCTATCTTTTGAATCTTAACTTTTAACTGTGAAATCACTAGATTTGAGGTGTTCTAGGATGATGTCATCTTGGTGTTCTTATGAACTTCATGTTTTGACTTTAATCCGCCAAGAACAACTTAGATCTGAACGATTTCCACACAAATAAACAAAGATCTTGCATAGATCTAAACATATTCATGATGAAAAAGGATTGAAAGATGGTTTCTAACTTTCTTTCAACTCTTTTACACTCAATGCACTCAAACCGATAGAATCAGACCTTGTTCTAACCTTCTATTCCTTCTTGGTGATGTGTTGGTTCAAGATCTGAGTTCTACCAATGAGACAACCGATTTCGGGTTAAGCAAGAACAACCGTCTTGAACTGGTTAACTGGTTGAACTTGGGTGATTCCTGTTCGATCGGGCCACTTGTGTCAAGATGGGGTTCTGTTGATTAGCATGTTGTCACATCGTCTCGATAGAACTACAGCCCATCGAAAACAACCAAGTGTAAGATGATCAGGCCGACCAGGACGGAGTGCCACCCGATCGGCTTACACCTTGGCCCCACACTCAACTCTTATTTTCAAACTTTTGAGGTTGAACATTGAACGAAATGCTGTCCGACCGGATTACCACTCGATCGGATTACCACTCGACCATGAGATGTTCTGACTTCAACACTTAAACAATTTTCAACATGTTCAATGCACAAGGGCTGCCACCCGATTGGACTACCATCCGATTGAGTGACAAACTGCTGTGAACTTGTTCTTACTAAAAGTGTCCAACCAATCGGTTTGTCGTCTGATCGACCAGTCGTTCGATCAACCGGCCTGAAGGTAGAGATACTTCTATATTTTCAAAATGCTACAACGAAAACTTCAAAAGACAAGCCATCATACATAAACACATCTTTCCCAAGCGAAGTAACAATCCACTCGAAAGGTCACCCGATCGGATGACCATCCGAGCGGATTTTCACCCGATCGACCGGCTACCCAATCGGATTGCCATCCGATCGGATTGCTGTTCGACCCACTGACACTTTGTTCTGTTTTACGCGCCGCTTATCGTTATGCTATCGTTCTGATCAGGCTAATTTCCGCTCTAAGCACTCCCTTCAATCCATCAATCGCTGTGAGTATACTCGATCCCCTTTTGCTTTACGCACTTTTGGGTGTTACATACGTTACTTATTCTAAATCACATCGAACACACTATGCAATACTTTAACGCTAACCGTTACTGCATGTTATACATGACTTAATGAATGCTTGTTTGTTATGTTTACACATGGAATGTTGTCTACCTGCCTTAGCAACGGTAGTACTATTAGTTTGGACTCAGCACCTGTTCACTCAGGTGTTGTTAAGGACAATTAGTTACATGGCTCACAGTGGTGAGTGTGTATCACGAACTGCCTTGGGCAGTCAACCCGCATTCGTTGGTATCGATAGGTTCATGTTGATAACTAACATGCCTCATTTTACACTGTGTACGTGCTGGTTATGCGTAAAAGATTTCGAACTCTATTATATCTATTAAACTTGTATGCTCACCTTTACACTATGTGTATTGACTTTTACTTTAACGTATGTGGCATGTGCTTAACGTGTTTAGATGCTTTGCTTGCTGTGAAATCGAGGCTAGGAAAGACCTAGAACAATAATAAATTGTCTGTACTTAAAATCTGAGTTGTCGGAACAGAACAATTTGACTAGATCTTGTCTGTAATAATTATGATATCTTTTATGACATGGTATGGGACATGTTGCTTTAAATAATTGGTAATTATAGTTGTTATGGAAACTTCTGGACAATCTGTTTCGCTCAGTGCCATGCCCCGATGTTTCCGCCATCGGTTGGGGTGTGGCAGATGGTGGTGGCTGGAGATGGTTGTTGGAGGTGTCTGGAGGTGGTTGTTGCAGGCTGTAGAAAGAGGTATCGTGATAGAGGTAGAGTGAGAGACTAGATTTTCTTTAAATCTATATATACACATCTTACATTATATCATATATATATTATATCATTTTAAATTTATTTTTTGTTTTATTTATTAAAATATTTTTTAAATGAATGGATAAAAGGACGTTAAAAGACCATTTTGCCCTTCATTAAAATGGAGGAAAAAAGACAAAAAAGCTAGGTGTTAACTGAAAAATCTGTCCAAAATTTGCTTTTGATGAAAATGACAACAAAACAGAAACCATAGGGGCCCAGATTCAAAAGGTTTGAGTTTTGGACTAAAATGACAAAACTGACCGAACCTCAGGGACCAGACAGTTTACTCTAAAAAGAACACGCCGTATGGTTGTCATTTTAATTTTTAAGACATACCGTTTAAAAAAGAGAGAAAAGGAAAAAAGGAAGTAACCCGTCTATTCCACCGATTCAAATTAACCCACCATCTTAGGGGTTTTGTTTACTCTGTTTGGTGTCTTTTCCGTTCATCTCAACAGGTTCCATCGCTTCACTTTTTGTTCCTATATATTATTCTGTAATTGATGCAACAATTATCCCTCTCCATTGTTATTGATCCGTAGCATATATTCGTCGTTTGACTTTTTTTGTTAGGTTTAGCCAATCCGTTATGTTTTCCTTCAAAATTGATCATACTTTTGTTGGTAGATCAATTTGTTAGATACGTTTATCACAATATCTTTCATTTAATATGGGCCAGCATTTGAATTGATGTGAGATTTAGGTTTCTGTTATTTACTTTTGTATATATTGTTGTTATGCATTGGTAAGTATGGGTGAGAATGGAAACACCATTTTAATAAGAGGGATAAGATAGGATAGGATAGAGAGAAGGATGGCTAGGGTAGTCATGTTGAATAACTAGATTTGATGGGTTTGTGTCCGAAGCGAACCAACGACGACTGGTTTGGTGACGTTGCAATCATCGAAGATTTGCCATCCGGATCTGAACGAACCTCCATTCGCTGGAAAATAACGATCTGAAGCACGCCACTTGGTTCATGAGGCCGAAATTCAATTCGATTGCGGTTCTATATAGGCTACATAAAATCCCTTTGATGCGGTGTGACCCTCTCAAAACTGTTTATTAATGAGCCGGTGTGTCGGTTCATGCGGAGCATGATAAAAAATGACACCTTTCTTTTAGTTGCTTACGAAGCATCATTTAATCGTATCAATTAAATGAAGCCGGTTCAATTAAAGAGAGATTTTGACTTTCGTGCAAATTTTGGTGCGAGTTGTTATGGACTAATACCATTGCATGGTATGAGACTTGTCCCACATCGGTTGTATGGGCAACTGATGTGGGGTTTATATACCAAATGGGCTCTCTAACCTACAAGACTAGTTATTTGGGTTGAGTTCTCTTGTTTGGTATGTAACACGAGTCTCTGATAAGTTGTTTCACCGACTTTCGGTTAATCTCTCTAGATTTGTTGTTTCTCTCCAGACGAACAACTTGTTGTTTCTCTGATGAAGTTATGAAAAACAACCAAGACGAACAACTTGAACTTGCTTGATTTAAGTAAGGGGGTGTTTCGGATTCCTTCTCAAAAACAACTTATTAACTTATATAAGTCATAAGTTACAGAGTTTAGATCCTGTAGAAACAACACATATTGTGAAACCATAAGAACATATCTGAACCATCCAATTTTTAGACTAACTGTTGGTGTTGATTACAATTAAAACCCTTTTAATCACTAAACATTATTATAAGACTAGGGGTAATATAGTAAATGTGCTGTTTTGTGAACCCACCAAATCTTCGAACTCTCGGATGGTCCCCACTTTTTAAGTGATAACCGTATTTACAAACTCCTCCTTCCATCGTCATCTTTGTTTTGCTGATTATATAAAAACCAACCAAACACTTTCTTATTGAACACAGTGCTATCTTTCTCACACAATCCAAGGAATAAGCTTCTCTAAACCGAAGAGTGAAGATTCCGAGGAGGTGTGATCATTTTCCCGTTTATGAATATTGTGCTGATCAAGGGAAACTTGAAATCAGGTAAGGGTATTCATCTCCGACTACTCATCTTCTTTTTTATTTTTCTAGGGTTTTCTTTTGGGGGGAATTTGTTGTATGAGTTTAGTTGCTAGTAATCGAAAGTTCTGATTGATGATGATGGAAAACGAAAGTTGGAAGTTTGTTTTGTTATTTGATTTTTGTTGAATCGAATGAGGTGTGTGTGCTGACGGTGGTGTGTGCTGATGGTGGTGTGTGCTGACGATGGTGCCGACGACGGTGTGTGCAAACCGGTGGTGTTTGATGGCGTCGATGCGCACGGCGGTGTTTGCTGACGGGTGTGTGCTGACGGGTTGGGGTTATCTTCAATTTATCGTATTGTGGTTTTTTTTTGAAAAAATAACATAGTGCTGTCTTCAATTTACTATATTGCGGTGTGTGCTGACTGTGGTGTTATGTATGTAATGATGAATTATGTTTTGTGATAAACATGTACTGAACATAGGTTTTGGTCGAGTCAAATATGGATGAAACAAAGTGGAAACCAAACATCAATAGAAAAGGTATTTTGGGGCATTTTGGTTTTACGGATGAAACGTACATTAATTTTCGATAGTAGGGACGTTTGGTATTATATAACGCATGTGCTGGTTGTAATTCTTGTCTTATGAGGCTAATACATGTGTTGAATGTCCTAAAAACAGAAGATCACAAAGATGTTTCAAAGAAAGATGATATTATTGATAAGGTTGCATCGGACCTAACAAAAAAGAGGAGTCAAGGAAGGAATTTTATGACGGCTAAAAGAGGTGTGCTATCATTGTATTTATATGGTTATTTTGACTGTGGTTTTTACTTTTTTTTTTATTATATTGCATTTTCAATCTCATCGAGAACCAAACATGAAAAGGGTGACAAAGTTGAGGGGTTCAAGGTTTTATCAAAGTCCCCTAAAGGTTTACACATTGGAATTGACACTATGTTTTAAAATGTAAAAAAAAAAACTGTTTTCTATGGTTTGACTTATTTTCATGCAGGTCTAGAAACACCGCGCTCCAACAAAGGAAAGGGATACAAGATTGATACAATTAAAGTGCCCTTTCAAAAAAATATGAAAGCAAAAACAATGTTGAGGTTTACAAAAGGTAATAACGGCTTGTATTATGATACAATTAAGTTTCCTTTTGAAAATACTAATATATATGATATTACGTATAAAAAAAATTGTAGGAAACGGTTTAGAGGGATACAAAAAAAGAGGAGTCGATCATAAATCAAAGAGAGGTAAGCATTTATATTTTTGAACACATGCGGATTTATTTCGTCAACATTAGTGTTATTTGTTGATTTCTAATAAAAGGTTATATTTTACAAGGTCGTAAGAAAAAGAAAGAAAAAACGTGTGCCACTCAGCCACATCATGACTCTGATGACGACTCCATTGACCCACCTCCACGAAATAAAGTCGAGCATTCAACATGCGATAATGTCCACACACTATACGTAGCCCTATCGACCAATAGAATTAGAATACGAAACAGCCCAAGTCATATGGCGAGACTACTAGGGTGTCTTTTAGTAGAACAGTGGCTATCGATAGAGAAAATAGGGGTTGGGGGGATATTGTATATGAATATATCAACGGTCCTAAAGGGTTGTGGTTGGTTTCTAATTATAACTATCATAGTAACACGTTAAATGTCGGTACACACACAATTAAGATAACCCCGAAATTGATCATGGATGTACTAGGCATACCAATGGGTCTTGTAGAGGTAACCAACGTTGAAAGACCAAGTAATTCATATCCTATTATAGCTCAACGGAGGAAGCATGTTAACTTTTTTTCTACATTGCTAATAGTTGGAAAGATTGTTGATTTCATAGAAGCATCAAATGATTGTGGAAGGATGTTTATACTAAGTTTTTTTGGTAGTATTTAATACAATAATGGGGGAGATGAAAAAATCTTCTACGTGTAATATGTCATTCCTACCATCATTGATGAGTAATGTGAGTATAGATCAGATGAATTGGTGCGGGTGTCTCCTGAATTGTTTGAATAAAAACCAAGCGAAAATGGAGCGGTACAGAGTGGTACAACGGTCCACTAGTACTACTTGCGGTATTTACCTTCTCCAACATTGTTTAGCAAATAAAATTCACTTCTTAATTATGTTCAGTCTATTTGCAGCTAATATACGCTCATGACAAAGGGAGACAAGTAACGGGGGGTTGCCAGCAACTAAACACTATAACACGAACCTACTTGACAAGTTAGAGAATGATTTAATCACCGAGGGAGACAGTTTCATGCATTTGTTAACCGTGGGTATGATTACATAAATGATAGCACACGTGATTTATACATTATTTATAGAACATTTATTTCAAAGCAAATTGAAAGCATATTTCATGTTGATAGCACATGTGATTTATAGAGTATTTGTAAATCATTTATATAGCACATATGTAGCACGTTGATAGCACACATGAGTTATACACTATTTATAGACAAATTATTTCAAAGCACAATGAAAGCATATATATAGAGCACATTGGTAGCACATTAATAGCAGATTGACTAAACTGTTGGAATTTGACCAGGAGGTAAAAAAAATGAATCCAAGATAGATGTTAAAGTTAAATCTATCTCACCAAGGAAGAAGAGGCTGCGAGAAAATGATAGCATGGCTACTAGAGGTTTGTCATATTTTATTTATCATTCAGTGTATATATGAATCTTTATTGTATTAACTAAGTGATTTCTTAATGCGCATGAAAAGTGTCTCCACGTACAAAAAAGGAAAAGTCTGACGATGTTGATGCGATAAATGTGTCACCAAAAACCCCGGTGGAAAAAAAAGTGTAACACCTCGGAAATTCACGTCCTATAATGTGTAGACACGTGTCAAATGTTTAAACGTGTGAAAGAAATATTATAGAAGGACTAAAGTTGACAATCATGGAAAGTATGTGGATATACGTATTCTACATGTCAACAGTGAATAAATATAATATACATTAACCCTACTTGGTGCTCATACCTTCAAACGAATAAATCATGGATCATACGAAGCTAAAAGTGAGAGATTACAAACTACAGGGGCTAAATGTGTCAACATGTTTAAGTTATACCTCTGAGTGACCTTTTGACAAACCCGAAGCTTTGTAACGGTTAATTATGCTCACTAGAATGCACGATTAAAATTTCATAAAGTTTCGTTATCGTATGAGAAAGTTATGATCAAATTCGTGTACGAGGGGTTAAAGCGTAAACGTTGAAAGTTAGGACTTTTCGGGTAACAATTAAGTTAACCGGGGACTTAACAAAGTGGGTATATGTTTTAAAGCCCTTATAGATCAATTGTGAGGGTTCATAATGCAATAAACAAGTGCCTAATCGAGTCTTGAAGGGGCAAGGATCTAATTGCAAAAATCAAAAAATTCAGATTCTGATCAGGAGGGGCCTAGCGCGACGCGAGGGGGGCCTAGCGTCACGCTAGGGGTGCCCAGCTTCGATTTCTTTGATTTTTGGCCTGCTGAGTGCAATCTGCTCGATTCTAACTCGATTCTCCACATCCCTTGACCCCTAAAACACCCCCTAAACACTAGAACCAAGTGTTGATCAGTTGTGGTGTGTGCTAGGCTTTGTTGTCAACACTTTGTGGTGATTGAATCCACTATATAAGGCCATGAACTTGCAACTCTTGCTTCACACCTTCAACTACATTTGTGGATCACTTCTGGAGCTCAAACTTCCCCTCAAGTGTTCCCTAATCAAGCTTAGGACTTCAGTAAGTGTTCTAATCCTTTCTAAATTGAGTTTAGCTTAGTTAGTTAGCTAAAAGTCAAACCGTCGTAATTACGGTTTGACTTCGAGATTAGTCAACAATGGCTCAGTCATATCTCGAATTGAAAGTAGATATAAGTTGGTATTTATGTGGGTAATAAACCCTCAAAAGGGTTCCCCCTGATTACCACTCTAACCAGGTCAAAAGTCGGGTCAAACGTGTACTTAAAAAGTCAACAGAAAGTTTAAAATGCGATTTATGCATAATTAGCAATGTAGACCATATACAACCTGTTTGATCATTGTTATAACTTGGTAATAAGTGTAAGAACATGTCTAAACATGTTCAACCCGACAATTTCCTGTTTAGACCCGGTTCGGAACCGAAAGTCGCATACTTTGACTTATACTTTGACTTTCAGTTCTGACCCGTTTAGGCATGTTTTAGAAATGCCTCAGAGCTTTAATTGGACTAGGTTACATGTTAGTACAACCCTCTGTGATTGTACACCTTGGTTCATTAGTTATCCAATTAATATGCATGTTTCCGTTAATTGCTCGTATGTTGACCATTATGCCCTTATTACTTTAAAACGTGATTTTTGGAAATGTAAAAGAGTAGAAACTTTAATTACTGATATATAAACTTGTATGCAAAGTTTGACATCAGTTTGATTTGTAGATTAAGAGTTATGCTCAGTATCGTAAAATGAATGCTTTATGTTAATAAAACGGCGTAATTAGCGTATAGCCTAGTTAAGCCTACTTTTTGGTATCAAAATTAATACCCACTGATGTAATATATTATTATGGGATTTTTAAAGATTTTTAATTAATTTTAGACTGAGCATAACTAGTAGTCATAGGCTTAATCCGGTAATTGTCGGTTTTGCCCTTACGGGCCATAAAATGAGTTTTACATGTCTAAACGACTCCAAACCTTTTGCTACTGATCACATATGCTAAATAAATTATTTTAAGCCTTCTGGAGATATAAAAATATCAGATTTAAGTATCGAACCCGGAAATGGCCTTTAATCGCCTTATTAAGCGTTTTTAACGCAAAGTATGTATTAAAAGCATATTGGACATACCCGGGTTGATACCTACTGATATATGAGGAAAATTATAATATTTTAACAGTAAGCAAAGGTTGTTAAACTCAGACTTCAGTTTTGAGCTTTTCGGCTTATGTGAAATTACCAAAATACCCCTACGGGGCATAGTTTGGTTATAATTGATAAATTTCACATATATACTTTATCCTACTGTTATAACTCATTAATTTGAGTATGTTTACTGATTACATCAGACCTGTAACTCAGTTAAACACTTAAACCCTTTTACAAACTTTTAATTGACCAAACTACCCTTACGGGGCCTAGTTTGTGTTTAAACACGTTTCGGGCATAATGAAAGACATCTTACTGATGTCACAACATATTTGAGGCATAATTAACTTAGGAAACCTGCATATAGCTCTCATGAATACCCGTCGCGCTTATTACGCGTACGGTTCAGTTTATGTAACAAGTTTACATAAATTAGCCGAAACGGGTCAAACCTTAACGGTTTTATCTCAATATCCAGAATGTGAATAATAAACCCATATTAAACAATTCTTCAAACTTGTCGGGTCTAAATCACATTCTATCCGGTCTTCGCTTAATCATGCGTACGAACCGTATCTTGAAACTAGCCGGTCTAAGTTTAAGCTTAATTAAAGACCCGTTAGGATTCTAATAGGTTATTATAAAACCTTCGTTCCAGATTAGGAGGACCAGTAAAAGCTACATACATTTTGCTAATTGTGAATTATACTTTGCTCAGGTAAATACTTTTAACTTATATTCCCTATACGGGCTTGGGTTACGGTATATAGCATACCGCTTGATCGGGCATCAAATTCTCCACCGTTGAGTGGGTAGTTGAATAAATTTGATCGGCTCGTTTAAACAGTCTTGATACTTAAAGCCTTTGGGGGGTTAATGACCATGTCCCGGATATCCTTGGCATCATCTTACGAGATGGCCACGACCTGAGCACGAGGTGTAGGCGTACACCTGTCAGTGTATAACTCTATATTGTGGTGTGTCTATTGATCTTTAACCCGGACAAGATCCGGGCTACTGAACGCACAAGTAACATGTAATTCATTCACAAGATTATAATATTAAATAATTCTCCCAAGTTAAAAAGATTAATTTTGCCTCTGTGCATTTTAATCAAATTATAAAATGTTTATGCCACGTGCATCCAAACCAATTTTCAATCATTTTCCAAAATGAGTCAGTTGATTGTATTTACCAGTGTAAACTGACGTATTTTCCAAAAAGGCTAAATGCAGGTACTATACGTAATTGGCTGGACATTTCTCCTTAGCATCAATAGAAGTCTCGTAAGCTTAAGATGCCTACAAGTCTGTTGAACTATTGCTTCCATTTTATTTACGATCCGTATGTGGATAAACAATCGACAGTTGTGATATTTGATATTACAATATTATATTCGGTTGTATTATATCTTTTAAATTGCTTCCGCTGTGCATTTATATATTGTGTTGTTTGACTATTATGTTGCCAACCACGTCACGATACTCCCCCACCGGGCCCACCGGTGACACGTGGAAATCGGGGTGTGACAAAAAGGTAATCATGTACCTATGTTAAAATGTTAAGACATGATTTTAAAATCTTTTGTTTGCGTTTCCTTGATATGTAATTTGGAAAATAACGCAGGTTGGGGAAAATTTGAAAATGGCGATGATGTTGATGAGGTTGATGGAGATTATGTGTATAGCCTAATGGATCACGTTTCTGCAGCAGAAATAGATGCTATGCCAACACAACAAATTAATAATTTCCTTGAAGGAATTGCACCCTTTTTTACCTCACAAGGTAACTTTCTTCAAGACAAATATCAAAATTTGAAGGAGTATCGACAGTCGGGTTTGGAGTTTGAATCAAATGAAACAGTAACAAGGACTGAACAGGTACCGTTAAATGTAACACTATCTGCTTAGAATTATTCAAATGAGTATTAGTAACTATATTGGTTAGTAATCTGAATAATCTTAGCGAGGAGTGGAAAGAAATCATTGAAAGTAAAGTCGAACAACTGGATAACTTCGTCGAGAAGGTGCAAAAATTAATAAGTGAAGTAGAAAAAGCTTACCCACAATCTGCGGATATAAGGGAGGCAATTGCATCTTGGGAACCAAGCTTCATTAGAGAAGTTGTGGAAGTGGAAGAAGTGTTTAAATATCAAAATCAAAAGTACACGAGAGAGATTACGAAAGATGTTCTTACTAAAACAGTTGTGATCGGTAAGTCTCATTATAATGTATTGGTTCAGAATGATGTTGATACTGCAAATTAGTTTTACATATAGTTGTTAAAATATATTTCCATCTAATATATAATGTATTGGTTGTTAACTGGTCATTTCAAGAAGATCGAACTGTTGAAGAATGTAAGTTTGATAATGAAGACGATATTACGGGTTCATTACTACAAGAAATGGGCGTTGCATGCGACAAGGAGGAAATAGCGTCAGAGAAAAAGGGAAATAAACTCAAAAAAGTAGCAGCGAAAGGCATGCCATCATTTGACTTGATCCTGGCAGATTCGTCACCGGAGAAGGATGATAAAGCATCAAAAGTGGCGTTAGTTGTACATGAACTACGTCCGCCTCGTACAAAAACAATGCTGGATGCAATGCGCTCACCTTATGCACAAAAAAGTGGAAATCTTAGGTGTAAGGACAAAAGTTGAAGAAAATGTTGTAAAAACTATCTTTGCCGCTTACCGTAAGAAATGGTACATTTTATATTTGGTTGTTAACTCGCAAACTTAAAATTTACTATTATAAGTAAGTGTTCTCATCGTTTATTAAATGTAGGGATTACTTATTCGAAACAAACGAAGGAAATATGAAGTGCCCACGGGTATCATTTGAAACCTTTCATCCCGGAGTTTGGCTTCACATAACATTGTTGAATGTATGGGCATGCATCCTAAACAATGAAGAGAAATTTCAGAAAAAAGTAGACCTGCCACGCCTGTTTTGCTCATGTGAAATGTTGGTATGTAATTTCTATGATATGTTAGTACATAGTATTACGCACATAGTACACTTACAAAAAACGGGTATGTGCTATGTTATGTTATGTGAAATTACATACCATAGAAATTACATACCAACATTTCACATGAGCAAAACAAGCGTGGCGGGTCTACTTTTTTCCGAAATTTCTCTTCATGGTTTAGGATGTATGCCCATACATTTTACAATGTTATGTGAAGCCAAACTCCGGATGAAAGGTTTCAAATGATACACGCGGGCACTTCATATTTCATTCGTTTGTTTCGAATAAGTAATCCCTACATTTAATAAATGATGAGAACACTTACTTATAATAGTAAAATTTGAGTTTGCGAGTTAACAACCAAATATAAAATGTACCATTTCTTACGGTAAGCGGCAAAGATTGTTTTTGCAACATTTTCTTCGACTTTTGTCCTTACACCTGAGATTTCCACTTTTTTGTGCATAAGGTGAGCGCATTACATCCAGTATTGTTTTTGTACGAGGCGGACGCGGTTCATGTACAACTAACGCCATTTTTGATGTTTTATCATCCTTCTCCGGTGACGGATCTCCTAGGATTAAGTCAAATGATGGCATGTCTTTCGCATCTATTTTTTTAGTTTCTTTCCCTTTTTCTCTGACGCAATTTCCTCCTTGTCGCATGCAATGCCTATTTCTTGCAGTAATGAACACGTAATATCGTCTTCATTATCAAACTTACATTCTTCAAGAGTGGATCTTCTTGAAATGACCCGTTAACAACCAATACGTTATATATTAGATGGAAATATATTTTAACAACTAGATATAAAACTAATTTGCAGTATCAACATCATTCCGAACCAATACATTATAATGAGACTTACCGATCACAACTGTTTTAGTATCAACATCTTTCAGAACCTCTCTCGTGTACTTTTGATTTTGATATTTAAACACTTCTTCCACTTCCACAACTTCTCTAATGAAGCTTGATTCCCAAGAAGCAATTGCCTCCCTTATATCCGCAGATTGTGGGTAAGCTTTTTCTGCTTCACTTATTAATTTTTACACCTTCTCGACGAAGTTATCCTGTTGTTCGACTTTACTTTCAATGATTTCTTTCCACTCCTAGCTAAGATTTTTCAGATTAGTAACCAATATTAGTTACTAATACTCATTTGAATAATTCTAAGCAGATAGTGTTACATTTAACGATACCTGTTCAGTCCTTGTTACTGTTTCATTTGATTCAGACTCCGAACTCGAATGTCGAGACTCCTTCGAATTTCGATATTTGTCTTGAAGAAACTTACCTTGTGAGGTAAAAAAGGGTGCAAATCCTTCAAGGAAATTATCAATTTGTTGTGTTGGCATAACATCTATTTCTGCTGCAGAAACGTGATACATTAGGCTATGCACATAATCCTTATCAACATCATCGTCATTTTCAAATTTCCCCAACCTGCGTCATTTTCCAAATTACATATCAAGGAAACGCAAACAAAAGATTTTATAAAAATCACGTCTTAACATTTTAACATAGGTACATGATTACCTTTTGTTTCCACCGGGGTTTTTGGTGACACATTTATCGCCTCAACATCGTCAGACTTTTCCTTTTTTGTACGCGGCGATACTTTTCATGCGCAATCAGAAATCGCTTAGTTAATACAATAACGATTCATATATGCACAGAATGATAAAAAAACACTAGTATGGACAAAGTGCACAATAACGTTTTATAGTTAGCACTCTCTGTAATTCAAACTTTAATTTAATGTAAAAGTTGAAACTTGATGGTGAAAATGAAAATACGATGAATCAAACGAATTTTTCAAATATGAAAATTGCAAATTACACGGTGTAACTTCCATTGGTGATGATCCTTCCACTGAAATTCCTATGTTTGAATCCATCAAAGGTAGCAATCAAAAAACAAGGAGATCAAAAAACTACAGATAAGTCGCAATTGGTAGTTACGTATTTTTTTTGTGGTTCCTCTAATAGATCATGAATATAGGGATAATTAAAATTTGGATTTAATTAAATTAAAAAATAGAGTCAAAAAGTCTAAAACACCCTTATCTTATTTTTTTAATGAAGGAAGCATGCCACATGGTGGTTGGTTCTTACAGTTCTTACAAACATGGTGGTTTGTATTTGATCCCATACCATAAGTTACAAATACTAACTTTTCAAAAACAACTTCTCAGCACACAAAAACAACTTAAATAAGCTAACCCAAACACTATAAAAATAACTTATTAACTTTTATAAGTCAATAAGTTATAAGTTGCTCCAAAATAAGCTAACCCAAACACCCTCTAAGTGACTTTGAATTTGATTATACACATATTGCTTCAAATTTGACTAATCGTATGAAGTTTTGTGGAATGAAGTTACGGACCAAACTTTTTTATGAACTTCATCCGATGACTTTTATACGATCACACAATCTTTGTAGCACCAATTTCAAAGAAGGTAAAAATTGTTAATGTGACAACTGTCAAATTTGCGGGTATCCGTACAATTAATTAATATTTAATTCGTGCTTAATGACTGTGCTTGATTACAACTGTGATTAAACTGCTTTCTGATTTCTTTTACATACATACATATGCATCACATTTCATACTGTCACTCCATTTATTTCACAAAAACTTTAGTGACAAACTTGATGCACAAAGCGCAGTTAACACACTAAACGGATAACCCAGTAAACATGCTAATAATACCAGCACCTAGACAGACACTATATTGAGGCCCAGTAGGAGCCGGGAATAAAGTACTACACTGGTAGGGAGTGTAGGGAGGTGAGGACCATAAAACTGCGTCACTAGGTGATAGTTATAGCGCCCGGAAGTGCCTAAAACATACTTAAAGTGCAGAATTCTGCACTAGTTAACCAAAATTCAGCATTTAACAATGCTAGTAAAGTGCAAAAACTTGATAA
Organism: Helianthus tuberosus; assembly: GCA_030545235.1. Taxonomy (NCBI): domain Eukaryota; kingdom Viridiplantae; phylum Streptophyta; class Magnoliopsida; order Asterales; family Asteraceae; genus Helianthus; species Helianthus tuberosus. The sequence goes on along the minus strand of CM060434.1, from coordinate 14,243,266 downwards.
AATGGTCCTAGATATTTTCCAAAGTGTTGGGAATTAAATGTGTCACTAAAAACAATATAAAAGACACATTAAAGCTTTATTTAGCACTTTAACGGATCAACATCCAACCGAACAACCGGACTTTACCCGGAACATAAAAATAATGCCAAACACATTGTTTTTATTTTTTTGAGCTAGTTAGGGTCCCCGAACACCCTAACACACTATATATTTAATAACACACCATAAACCACTAAATATTCTAATTATTTCCTAACTAGATTGTAACTAATCATTTGCAATCCAAATAAACCAACCCCCCCACCTAGTTCACGGTTACAAAGGGGTCACATGGAGATCTTAATTGGATATTCTATTGGATCATGTTCCCTCATACTAGACACATTAACCATTAGATAATTGAGTAAGATGAATTATAAGTAAGTTCATAAATTAAAGCCTATCATTCCAACACTTCACTTTCTTCTCCTTCTTCCCTTATTACCTACGGCCATACCCACTCCCACATAACCTCCATTTTTCTTTCAAGTTCCATACAATCTACATATATCCAAAGGTGTAAGAAGGTATATTAGGAAGCTTGGAGCTTTCGGAAGTTGAAGGACCATCATCGATATCTTTTATCCACCACATTTCTTCACTTGAACTCCCCTAGCCTTGTGCTAGTGGTAAGTGTCTTAGATCTTCATTCTCTTCATGATTTTGATGGTTAATAGTTAAAAGAATGATAAAAAAAAATAAGAACTCTAAAGAACCATAAACAAAGTCTTGACATAAACTAACTTTGAGATGAAGTAGTGTTAAAATAATGATGAAGTCATGTTATTCTTATGTTGTTATGCTTGTTGTTTATTGTTGACTAGTAAAAATGATATGGATCATCATATGGTCCTGCTAGATCATGATTAAAAACATGAACTAGCAAGATGTGAAAGTTAGAAATGTTGTGGATGATGGAATCATCCACACATAAACTATGAACTTGATTAAATGGGTGTTTTCTTGAAAAATAAAGATCAAAGTAAGTTCTAATATTATAGATCTAAAGATCCATGAGTGGTTTTTCAAAAGAACCGAGTGAAAAATATGAGTTTTATAAAAACTTGGATCTTACATAAACCAATCACATTTTTTGTGGATAAACAAGTGTAGAAACACATGTGTAAGAGGAAAAGATCACAAAGAAATATTTTTAGAAAATATGGTTGGAACTTGGAAATACTTAAACTCTTTAAAAATAAAGTTTTTAAAGAGCTAATCACATTTTTAAAGGTAACAAGACTTACTAAGTATGCTAGTAAGTTACTACATACTTTTATAAATTACCAAGTTCATGAGTTTATAGTTTATGCTTGTTTTTGGCAAGTTTGTTAAGTAGAGGTTGTATATTGTTGATTGAGAATTGTTTGAATGAATTTTTGAAAAAGAAAATGATATGCTAGTAAGCATGGACACCTCCATTTACAAAGGAAACTCTGGCGAAATTTTCTAAAATTTCCAACACTTAGAAAATATTTTTCTAAACAAGTGTTACAAGTATATCTTATAACTTGTGTTTCAAATATAAACTACGCCATAAATTTTGTTACGAAATACAAAGTATCGGAGGTTGGTTTTCGCGAATAAAAATGGGTAAATATATATTTAGAATATATATATATATATATATTTTTACTGAGACACTTGTGTGATTATTTGTATATTTTGTGAACTAATTATATTATTTTAGAGTAAAATAATATAACTTACAAAATACCATGGAAATTACAACTCCAAAATAATACCAAAAATTGCAAGGAATAAAATATTTAAGTTACATACGTAATATTGTGAAACCGAACAAGAAAAGCGTAACTTATGAAATATTCCGGGATATACCATTACACTATATTTTTGGTAAATATTATTTTGGGAATGAAAGAAGTGAAAATATGATTTCGTAAATATTACCAAGTATACCATATTTTTGACAACGAGAAAATATATTATTTTTGTAAGATAAAAATATCTTTTCCGAGTATATTTAGAAGATATATAATTTTTGAGAAAAATTTATATATATTCTGGGATAATACATGATTGAACAAAATAAGTTTATATATATTTAAGTGAGACTTGAAATATATGGTTTTGAAAATATATATTGGGAATATATTAAAATATTTTTATTTGGACAATACACCGAAATACGATGCCACTACTTGGTAAGATATTCAAATACAAATACGAAAATACATGTATGAGATACCCCCATCCTTGGGAAGGAAAATACGAAGTTAAAATACTTGAGAAGTATTACTACAAAAATATTGTTTAACAAATTATTCCAAAAGAAAATTCAAGTTAAAATATTTATTATTTTAACAACCAATTATATAACTTGGAATACTACCAAAGACACTTTTAAACGTAACTCAAAGGCACCAATCAATATTAAGACAAGGCACGACCCGTTCGTCTAATAGACGTTAGTACACATGTAGGTAGTCGTGCGTTCTAGTGGAAGCTTCGAGTTACATTGGATACGAAGACGCAAAACAGTGAGTTCATGTCCCCCTTTTCTTCTAACTGTTTTCAGTTTTGTACTTCGGGGGTGAAATACATGTTACATTTATTACGAACGTTTTATACATGGTATGGTATGATTAGCTAAGGAATTTACTGCTAGATCACGTGAATGGATAGGCTATTATCGTAAGACCATTAATCCTTGTATAAGGACCGAGAGGCATGAGTGATAGATCTATTGGGTGTTGCGAGCCCCACACATGGGCCAGCGTGTGGCTGCATGTGGTGACTATGTCGTTCCGCCGGAAGGACCGGTATGAAATACGCGTTACAGGTTTGAGTGCTTCCTAGACCATGTCACTTATTAATGTATTAGCTACACATTAATTGATCTCTTTTTCCTTAATTGCTACATACCAGGGATTTTCATACATACAAACATATTACAAAGGTTTATACATACTCACTTTTACATGAACTCGCTCAACTTTATGTTGATTTTTCAAACTACATGTATTTCAGGAAATTAGTAAATGGATCTGGCGGGCGTTGGAGTTTTTAAGCTGCGTTGTGAATAAAGATGTCATCCAAGTCATTAGGGCTTAGGAGACGTATCTTAATCCTGGATGAGATACGTGGTCCTAAACTCGGGTTTGTTTTAAAATCTTTGGTTGAGTCTTTTTGAACTCCTTAAAATATGTTATGGTTTGTAACTTGAATTTGGAATCGACATTTCAGGCAATTATGTTGTACTACTTTTAAACTTAAATTAATGGATGTACATCTACTGGTTTTATCATATAGTGTTGTTATGATTGTATGCAATGGTATTAAGAAGTCACACCAATAATCACGCTTCCGCAAAAGTCAGGGTGTGACAGCTTGGTATCAGAGCTTCGATCGTAGCGAACTAGGATTCCTTCTCGAGTCTAGACTACGATCATTAGGGCTCTCACGAAAATGTTTTCACGACTTGTTTTTCATTGCATACACAAAACGTCCAGATCCAAGGAACGAACATTTTTACAAACAAAAGGCACACATACACATTTCAAAAATCTATATTTATAGTTCAGTCTTAGAGGCTGAGGGAGGATCAGTCTTAGAGACTGAGGGAGGATCGGCCTTAGAGGCTGAGGGAGGATCAGTCTTAGAGGCTGAGGGAGGATCAGTCTTAGAGGCTGAGGGAGGATCAGTCTTAGAGGCTGAGGGAGGATCAGTCTTTGAGGCTGAGGGAGGATTAGTCTTATAGACTGGGGGGAAATTTAGTCTTAGAGACTGGGAGGTTGGTCTTAGAGACCATGGATTTAGTCTTAGAGACTGGGAGGTTGGTCTTAGAGACCAGGGATTTAGTCTTAGAGACTGGGAGGTTGGTCTTGGAGGTTGGTCTTAGAGACCAGGGATTTAGTCTTAGAGACAGGGAGGTTGGTCTTAGAGACAGGGAGGTTGGTCTTAGAGACATGGAGGTTGGTCTTAGAGACCAGGGAGTTGGTCGTAGAGAGCAGGGAGTTGGTCTTAGAGACCAGGGAGTTGGTCTTAGAGACCAGGGAGTTAGTCTGAGAGACTAGGAAGTTAGTCTGAGAGACCAGGGAGTTAGTCTGAGAGACTAGGGAGTTTAGTCTGAGAGACTGGGTGGGATAGTCTGGGAAGACTAGGACGAATATGTGGATACATGAATACATTATGAATTGCCCTTATTTACACAAAGTGTTAAAGATTACTGTGAATATGCATGCTATGACTATTATGTACCGACACACACACGTCACTTTCCTCAGGGAACGAATTGTCAGATGATGACCCTGACATGTTGACCAGGAACGAGGACGACTGCCAACCATCCGCGCTGCCAGACTCTGGTGATGAATTACCCTTGCTGATGGCTTCCTTGACAAGAAACTTCCTGTCATTCTTGTTTCGGTCCACGACCACCTTATCATTTGGACACTTCGATGACAAGCAAATCGTGGCCCCGATTCTCGACGCCGTACCTCTCGTGGTTATTTTCCCCGAGAATCTGCCTCTTTGACAAATTGTTTGATGACGACATTAATTTGCTTATTGATGATCCTTCCGTTGATACCCAGGATGATGGAAAGTTAGATGAGGACGTTGTTACTGACTTTACGTTTTGAGATCCCTATTATCAAACTATCCTCTGATTCTAGTATACACTCGATTTCAGACTCCTTTGAGTCTGCGACATTTACGACTTTACAAACAGGCAGGTTACCGCTTTTTGCTCCAGACACGGACGACGACGCCGCTTTGACTAGTGCACTAACACCTGCTCAAGATCACATACCCTCACACGCCCCAGGACCTGCCCCTGAGGCAGCTCCAGTTCCTTGCGGGCCAGCTTGATGTTGCACCTGCTGAACCTGCTTAAACGTGACCTTATTTCCTTTGGACTACTATACCTTGCACTCCTCTTACCAGACCCAGTACCTGCACCTATTGAATCTCCTTTTGTTGAGACATTTCTACCGCACCTGCACCCGCTGATGTTGCACCTATGAAGACCGACGTCCATTGCACCGACATGCCTACCGCTTTCTTTCAAGACATACCCGCACCCCGGGAAGGCGCTCCAGGTCAGCACCCGCATAACGATTCTTTTGCTACGGCAACATTTTTCCTAACTTTACAAGTCGCACCGTTTGCTACATTCACCTCTACAACGCTGGACAAGTCATTTCGATGGTTCCTATGATACACTATGTTGATTTTAGACCCTTGTCATCCCTCACATTATGGAGGCTACACACGGGATGAGTACACCTGTCACATCAGCTACAGTTTGAGGATATAAGTCGCAGAATGTTGAAGCTTGAGTTGACACCACAACCTCCACCCTGTTTATTGCCAGTATACTTTGATCCTCCACAATTATCAAAGACTTCTTTTGCGCTCTCATCTGCTGCTATGACGCCTTTTCCAGGTTTTTTATGCTTGTTTCTTTTACTATCGAGCGGCAGATCAGTTAACTACTTCGATGTATATACAAGCTCGAGGAGGAGTTTACGTGTGCTAGCAGTTACTTTTCTTTCCTCCTCCACCTCAGTCACCAGTGTAGTTGATTTCTGGATTTATGCGGATTGCATTACACATGGGTAAAGACACTAATGATAAGCCGGGATTACGGAGACTTTTGAAGACCGCTTCTGACTACGTAATTTTGATACACTAATATACGTGTTGGACAAGGGTAGGGTGACCCTATGTCCCCTCTGATGTGATACATTATGTAAGACACGGTGATTGTGGCCGGAGGATAACGAAAGCCCAATCATCTTTAAACATGCGATAATACTGATGACTAATAACTAATGAAAAACTCAGTCGCTATGTTCCCACTAAGCACGCTGTTGATCAGCATATTTGTGCTATAACTATAATGCTACATGCTTACTTGCTACGTTCCTATTTACAAGTTGTGCAATAATTGTGATGATACGTGATTGAATGTTATAACGACTGCGTATATACATATATGTAATATACCTCTGAGGTCTTATTCGTTAAATAGAGACTTGTGTGCTCGTGTCCTTAACAAGACCTGACCTAACCGACTTTCTTCTAGGAAGATGTCGACTCAAGGGAACACCGATACCAACAACCCTCTGCCAACGACAGAGGCGGAATTTCAAGAACGCCTCTTACAGGTCATCGCACAGTACGAGGCCCTTCGCTCTGAGCGCAGCGGAGGTACCTCGGGAAATAACCCACCCAACGGTAATGTTTAGTCCTTTAAGACACATTACAAACGTTTGGACATTTCCACAAGTGCTTTGCTAATACCTTACGCGAATAATGTTGCTTGTATCGCAGGCTGCACCTACAAGCAGTTCTTAGGCTGCCAGCCCCTACATTTCGACGGCACTGGGGGTGCCGTAGCCTTCGTGCGGTGGGTTGAGAAGACGGACACTGTTTTGCGTGCGAGCAAATGCGCCCCAGAGCACCAGGTCACGTACATTTCCGGACTGTTCCAAGATGGGGCTCTGTCATGGTGGAAACTCCAGGTTCAGACGATGGACGAGGCTGCTGCGTAAGCTTTATCATGGGACGAGCTGAAAGAGCTAATGCATAAAAAGTACTGTTTGAGAACAGAAAGCCAAAAGGTGGAAACTGAGTTCTGGAACTTGAAGATGGAAGGTCCAAAAATAGCTGAGTATGTGAAGAAGTTCCAAGTTCTGTCGCGTATCGTTCCTTACATGGCAGATCCAGAGTTTAAGAAGATTGAGCGCTTCATTTGGGGATTGGCACCCCAAATCATGAGCATGGTGACTACATCAAAGCCTGCAACGATCACTGAGGCCATCAATCTAAGTATAGCCTTGACTGAAGAGGCAATCAGGATGAACAAATTTTCAACCTCTGAGGGGAAGAAGGAGACTCAGGTAGAGTCATCTGGAGACTACAAGAGAAAGTTAGCAAATTTCAAACAGGGTACCCAGACGAGTAGCAACAACAAGGCCAAAAAGAGAAAATAGTACATGGGTAAACTACCTAAATGCAACAGGTGCCGACGTCATCATACCGGGCGATGTAAAAATGGAAAGTGTGATAACTGTGGCAAAGTGGGACACAACAGGGAAACGTGTTGGCGTGAGACGAAGCGTGGAAAGAAAGGAAAGGGGAAAGGTAAGGGATGTTATAACTGCGGTGATATGGGGCACTTTAGGAAAGATTGCCCAAGGGAGATTAAACAAAATCATGGGAAGAATGTCTAACACCGGAGCTAGGGAAGCACGCCAGGATCCAAACATGGCCATCGGTACGTCTCATAGTAGTCAATGTTATGCGTCTGTGCTATTTGACATTATTGTCAGATTTAAGCTTCAGAATATACTTGTTTTAGCAGTACGTAAGATAGATATCCAGTACTTGATAAGAACCAGTCAAGGAGAAGTCTTGACGTGGTAACGGGAATGGACCAGTTGTCAAGCAATCGAGCGGAAGTTGGTATCCGCATCCCGATGGCGAACGAAAGAATGATCGTGGCTCATGGAGCAAGATACGCCTCTACAGATTACTAATTTCTTGAAGGCACAAAAATTGTTGCGTAAAGGATGTGTTGCTTTCTTGGCTCATGTCGTGGACAAGGGAGCCGAAGAACCAAAACTCAAAGATATTCCCGTGACAGGGAAATATCCCGAAGTCTTTCCCAAAGACTTGCCAAAAACTACCTCCTCAACGACAAGTTGAATTTCGCATCAGATTGATTCCAGGCGTCGCGCCTGTAGTAAATACACCTTAACGACTTACACCTTCGGAGATGCAAGGATTGACAGTGAAGCTTCAGAAGTTGATAGAGAAGGGAGATAACAGACCAAAATTCCCTTTTGGGTAATCCTAATTCTGCTCGTCAATAAGGAGGACGACACCTTTCGAACTGACATCAAACTACTAGGAGCCGAACGACCTAACTAACAAGAGTTGATAACTCTTGCTAAGGATTAACGAATTATTTAATTTACTGTGAGAATTCAACTACTATTTCACGACCGACCGATGATCGAGTGTCATTAGCTGTGACTCCAGGAAGAAAGCATGCCGGGAAAATGGCGGGACCATAATTTGTTTCAGACGTACACAAGAATGGTGCTTCCTACACGATGCACAGAACGATTCTACACCAAATACGAAACCCTGAGAATCTAGGAAACACGTACTTAGGACCATCGGGAACCCAGGTCCAAATTCACAAAGATTGTTACTTAGGAACCACATCTGTTAACTCTAGCAGACACCATTAACCTGACATATATGCCAGTTCCGTTGACCAAACAGAGAGTACTTGAATTTCTTTTACTTCTAGCGAGTAGATGTTTGCATCTCTACTCCCCTTAATGATAGTTGCATCCCAATAATTTTTCGTCGCTGAGAGCGAACACACATTGCTTCGATATCTGGTCATTTCTTCATTTTAGCAGATACTCATTATTCCTTTTCTTGGAAACTTATCTGACATACATGCATCATTTGCTACGCATGAGGTTTCGTCTCGAACAAACACTTCATTGAAATTCAAATATTATTTTGCTAAACCTAATTACTGATTCATGATTCGAATGACCTACATTATTGTTATTGTTGGCTCTTTTGTTACCAAGTCAACACACTTTCTTGAAACTGCTTTCTTTCAAGTTACATTCATGGTTTATTTTTGCTACCATGCCAAGATTCCTTTGTTAATACATACGTTTATTGTCGGTTACGCTGAAACTAAGTTCAATTGCTTGAACTTATTCATTTCGCATATTCAGTTTAAGACGTCATATGATGTATTGAGAGCATCATATTCAAATAATTGGCAAGGGTTCTTTTGTTTCGAGTCCTAGTAGACTGGTTTGGTCTACGACTCTACTAAATAGTTTGTTGGTTTCAACCCCTTGTGGTGACACTTTCACAAAAATAAGCTTGCGCTAAGTTGGTTACGCATCTCACACACGAACTCAATTGCTTATTTATTGGCTTGTTCTAAATCCGTTTTGTTTATCACAACCAAAGCAGTCTCAACACAGTTGTGTGTTAAGGCAATGGTACATCGATTCATTTCATATCACAATGTACCACTTAACGATTCTCTTGGTAGTTATTGCTTTTTCATCAGAAACAGTGGTTCTTTGATATTCCATATTCAACTGAAAACTTTATGGCATGGTGTAAATCAAATCTTCAGATTGTCTCAACATACTTTCATTTGATTTCAAACACGGTGAACTTGTTCAGTCACCACTATTATTGAACATGTCAATTACGACACCTTGTGGTGTCCTTACAAATTGTAGCTTGTGCTAATCAGGGTCAACCGTTTCACACAAAACTGCATATATTTTCGTTTGGCTTATCATTTAAACATTTCCGATGCAACTACGAATCAAGACAATGATACACCAGATTCGCTTGTATTCCATTTGGCGTACTTTCGAAATTTAAGAATGTCAACACACTAAACCTTACCAATCATTATTCAGGAGACGACATATCATTTTACTATTACATTTGAGTTGATGATTTTGAATTCATATAGCGGACGCTATGGGTTGTGAAAACTCGTCTGCATATTGCAATCGATCGTTTGAGAATCTTATTAGACAAAACTCCTCTTTTGTGGAACCCCCCTGCTAGCTGGATTACACTAGACTATATGTCAAGTACGTACTGTACCTTTGACATCAAATGCTATGAGCACACACCTTTTAACCCTTGGATTCGGGTTGTTATATATTTTTGGACTCACCCGATGAGAGTAAGGTTTAATTCGGGTTGCTGATTATCCACCTCAGTATTATTTATATACATACACGTGTGACGTAACCATAAGGAGTTAAGGTAGTACAAATTTCGAGGACGAAATTTTCTTAACGGAGGGAGAATGTGACAACTGTCAAATTTGCGGGTATCCGTACAATTAATTAATATTTAATTCGTGCTTAATGACTGTGCTTGATTACAACTGTGATTAAACTGCTTTCTGATTTCTTTTACATACATACATATGCATCACATTTCATACTGTCACTCCATTTATTTCACACAAACTTTAGTGACAAACTTGATGCACAAAGCGCAGTTAGCACACTAAACGGATAACCCAGTAAACATGCTAACAATACCAGCACCTAGACAGACACTATATTGAGGCCCAGTATGAGCCGGGAATAAAGTACTACACTGGTAGGGAGTGTAGGGAGGTGAGGACCATAAAACTGCGTCTCTAGGTGATAGTTATAGCGCCCGGAAGTGCCTAAAACATACTTAAAGTGCAGAATTCTGCACTAGTTAACCAAAATTCAGCATTTAACAATGCTAGTAAAGTGCAAAAACTTGATAAAACGGTCCTAGATATTTTCCAAAGTGTTGGGAATTAAATGTGTCACTAAAAACAATATAAAAGACACTTTAAAGCTTTATTTAGCACTTTAACGGATCAACATCCAACCGAACAACCGGACTTTACCCGGAACATAAAAATAATGCCAAACACATTGTTTTTATTTTTCTGAGCTAGTTAGGGTCCCCGAACACCCTAACACACTATATATTTAATAACACACCATAAACCACTAAATATTCTAATTATTTCCTAACTAGATTGTAACTAATCATTTGCAATCCAAATAAACCAACCCCCCCACCTAGTTCACGGTTACAAAGGGGTCACATGGAGATCTTTATTGGATATTCTATTGGATCATGTTCCCTCATACTAGACACACTAACCATTAGATAATTGAGTAATATGAATTATAAGTAAGTTCATAAATTAAAGCCTATCATTCCAACACTTCACTTTCTTCTCCTTCTTCCCTTATTACCTACGGCCATACCCACTCCCACATAACCTCCATTTTTCTTTCAAGTTCCATACAATCTACATATATCCAAAGGTGTAAGAAGGTATATTTGTGACAACCCGTATTTCAGAACCCATCTTTGTGTTTAATGTAATGTATGTGAACTTGGCGTGATTATCTAATATGTTGGTTTAATAAATGTCTATGAGTTAAATATTTGTATTATGTGAATGTGTGTATGTACATAAATATATGACTCGAATCGCACAAGCCAACAACCCGATCGCACAAGCCTTTGGGCTTTGATTTCCACGTAACTCTCGGCCCACTCCATACCGATCATGTATGGAATTAGTCCATGCATCTAAAATATATTAGCACAAGATGGATCAAACCCTAATACCTTCACCTCTTCCCCATTAGCGACGGCAGTAGGATCCTCTCTCCCCATCATCGAAGCATCACTTTATTGGATCAAGGTTATTGGTTAGTACATTCATTGTTGGTTTTTAACTTGCATTCACATGTGTGTTATTTATGAATCTATGTATATCGATATGATGCACATGATCTACTGACAATTGAAATAGCATGTGATCATGGAAATTGAATTTGAGTGGGTCTTTAGTATCAATTATCTTTCATTAAATGTATGTCAGAGCCATGTGAGCGAATTCATGTATCATTGAATGAAGGAATATGTTTTTTTGGTTGTTTATGATTGGACCGATTCTAATATAATATGGCATGGTTGGTGTGGTTAATTATTTGTGATTCAGACTTGCATGATGGTTATTTGACAAAACAGTTAGACTATCGTGTAGACTATGTGGATGAGTTTGATTAATTGTTAGGGTAGGTGGCCATGATCATGATTTATGTGATGACTAAAAACTATGGGATAAAGGTTAGGTGATTTACGATAATGGTTGGCATGATATAATAAACACAGAATTATTATGAATGGGTAACAAACTCTAGTCCATGAGTTAGGAACACATAATGATGAAAGATTATTGATAGTGTTCAAATTCGTAGCATGGTGATCCGAATGAATGTTTAAATGTTGTTCATGATCTAACCTAGGCTTAGAGTACAAAGAAGTCCAAAGAAATTAAACTGTTTAATCCGATTGTGTTGATGATCGAGCTAGTATTATGATTTAGTATCAATTAGGACCCATGGGGAATTATTTGGTAAATGATTGATTCGGTCAATGAATGTAGAATTGGAAACTGATGAATTGCTTGTAACTGATTGGCGTGATTATTGGTATTAATTGAGAAACGGTTTTGCATGATTTTAGAAAGTTGTTAAACTAATCGCACAAGCCCTCTCGGCCGCACAAGATCAGGTCACACAAGACCTGATCTGATCGCACAAGCAGGGTGCAACCACTTATGGCACATTGCACAATCTAGGATTGCATGATCGCACAAGACTTGTGGATCGCACAAGACAGTGCTGATCGCACAAGGCTTGGGCCACACACAAACTACTTGGACTTTATTATACTGTTGGGCCTCAAAGCCCAAACTCCGTCGCACAAGTATGTTTCAGTCGCACAAGCTCACCAGTCCAATCATCTGAACCGCACAAGTTTGGGCTTTATATGTTTTTGACTGCTACTATTGATATGATCTATGTGTTTGCTATGATTCGCCATGTGACGTGACTTGTTAGCCTATGTGTAAACCTACGTGCACTACTTGAACCTAGACCTGACCTTTATGGTAACCATGATAGGACGTGGTTGACCACTAGCAGCTTGATTGACCTTTTGTGTATATGCCGAGCAAACCGAGGTGAGTTCACATATTCTACAAGGCATGGGATTCCCAGGGGTTGGGAATGGGTTAAGGAATATGGATTCCTCGTCCTTCTTGGGTAGGACAGTACGGGTTAAGGAATGTAATTCCTCATCCTCATGGACAGTTAAATTTCACTAGACCAAAACTCTATCACGAAGTCCCTCCTTTTTATATCGACTTAATCGCCGGTGTTAGTGTATTATCTGTCTATCGCCTCCGTCAATCTAGTCCGTAGTAGAAAACTGAAGAAAACGAGAGTTACATTGTTATTTTAGAATTAGTTAGTCAAAAAGGCAAGGTGGCATAACTGTAATTAATGAGATTCCTCATTAATCCCTTGGCCTATAAATAGATCTCTAGGGTTTCTCATTTAGAACTTTTGTCATTTTCACATCTTGGAGAGCTAGAGGCTAGAGAGAGAAAGCTAGAGAGAGAAAGTTTATTGTTCGTGATTCAGGTGCTGTACGTTATCAGATTTTATCAAAGAATCACGTTTATATTACGTCATGTGTGTTTAGGTCACGTTCGTGTACGGATTCCGCACGTTTCACGTTCGTTTCGCAATCGTTTCGGAGTCAAAACCGGTCCAACAAGTGGTATCAGAGCTAGGAGCTCGATTGCTTGATCAAACACATCGTTTTCGTACCAGATTTCAGCTGATTCAGATCCGATTTCATCTATTTCTTCATCTTCTACCTATTTCTTATGTTTTTCACTGAAAATCGTCAAATTGAACAGGTTTTTACGGTCCGAATCGTCTGATTTTTTGATATGTTGTGCGTATATACCTGATCTATAACCCTACCAAGTTTCAGATCCAGATTCGTAATCGTTTAGGAGAAATCTAAGTTTTTCTGTTCGAAATCGCTGTCAAAATTGCAGGTTCGCTTTTACGAACAAGTCTGGTTCGCTCATCCGGACAATATCTGGTCCGCTCATCCGGACAATATCTGGTCCGCTCATCCGGACAATATCTGGTCCGCTCATAGGGAGGTCCGCTTATACGAACCTTGTAGGTCCGCTCGAACAGACATAATCTGGTCCGCTTATTTGATCATTGCCTGGTTCGCTTATTTGAACATTTGTCAGGTCCGCTCATAGGATAGTTGAGGTCCGCTCATTTGTCACATTAACAGTAGGTTCGCTCTTGAGATTCGCTTGTGTGGTTCGCTCTTGTAACACTTCAGTGGTATCAATTTGTGTGACACATCTATCAAGGTTGTCAGTTTGCGTAAAAGAGATAGTAACGTGTATCAGTTGTCAGTTTGCATGTGATAATAATCAATTTAGTGTGTCAGTCGGTCACATGTGAGTGCATAGTTCAAGAGTTTACATGTGATATTAGATCTCATATGTTGTTGCCAGCTTGAGTGTGTCAGTGTCATATGAATGCTTGGTTCAAGAATAAGGATTGTTTTGATATTAAAAGTTGTCTGCCACATTTCTCGATTTCTACATAAGCACATTTGAGGTCCAATGAGAAATTAGGTGTCATAAATTCGAGTAAATCATTAATTGGTTCATGGGAGTATGTGTAAGCCCAAGTGACATCATAGTTTGAAAGGTCCAATTAAATCATCAGTCCATTGTTTGTTGTCGGATAAGTGGATTTTTAGGCCCGATCATAGTTTTCGGTTCATGTGATTTGAACAATTGCTGTTGTCGACTAAGTGAACTTTGAGGTCCTATAAAATTGAGTCCATATCAAGTTGCGGCCCAATTAGCAATCCAATTACGGCCCAAGTTCAAAGCATAACAGGTTTTCGGACTTTGAAACTGGTTTTAAAATTTGTGTCAGCTCATGTGATTATCCATAATCATCGGCCCAATCAAGATATCTTAGATTTTGTTTATCCCAAGGCCATTAATTTTGTTGACTTGTATGGAGTGTCAGTATCGAAAGTGAACATATTTGTTAAACAATTAATTGACTGGATATTATTTGAACGGCCCAATCATTAATAAATAGTTAAGTGTGTTGTCAGCATAAAATAACTCAAATTGTTATCACGTGATTAGAGTTGGACGGTTCTTTCAAAGTGTTTGTCGGTTTCGTGGATTGTTTGGCCCAATCAGCTGACATTTACGGCACGTGTGATTTGTCGGCACATTATATGTGATTAGCATAGTGTTTTACGGTCAAATAGTTTGTGTTGTAAATTGCTAGTTTTCGGCCCAATCATAATTAGAATTGCAAGCCCAAGAATCACGTGAACAGAACAGGTGTCGGCCCATGTGACTTTGATTTTGAAGGTGAAATAGGATTAAAGTAGATTTGTTAATTGACGGCTACATTAATTGAAGATTGTTATTGCACGTGGTTTGATTCAGGTTTGCATTATGGCTGAGGAATTTTTCAATACGTTTTACAACGCGTTCGCAACCGAATCGTCTGAGGCTACAAATGTTACACCAAAAACCATCACGAAGGCGCTCAATGAAAACATCAAGCATGATAACTTCTACGGAACAAATTCAAAGCCTCCAACTTTGGATAGCATTGATGATTATACATGGTGGAAGGAACGGTTTATTAACTGGGCTAAAGCATATGCTCATGAAAGCTGGTTCTGCCTGGAGTATGGATATGAAAAACCAAAAGATGATAAAGGCGAAGATCTTGTATTCAAGAAGTTTACTAGAGAAGATAAAGTTGAATTTGGAGCTGAACAGAGAATGATAGCATTGATCCAGTCAGCAATCAGAAATGACATCTTTGCACTGCTAAATCATAATGGGTCATCTAAGTCTGTCTGGGAAGCTTTACGACTTAAAGCTGAAGGGGGTAAACAGATTAAAAAGAACAAAATCGCTTTATTAAAGAAAGAATTTGATCTTTTTGATAACATAAAAGGAGAGTCGGTGAGGCAAATGATTGAGAGATTCTGTCATCTTAAAATTGAGTTGGAGAGATTAGAGATAAATAAAACAAGAGAGGAATTGATAGACAAAGTGATTGAAGGGTTACCACGAGCTGATCAGTGGCAAACGTTTGTTTTTATTTTGAAAAATGATGCTTTGTATGATACAATTACTCTTGATGCTTTGTTTGAAAAGATTGAAAGTCATGATTTGGAGTTGCAGAAGCAAAACAAGATGACTGATTCTTCACATCAACAGAACGTTGGCTTGTACTACAAAAGCAGTGTGCTTTCTGATAAAGGCGTTGGTTCACCAAAAACAGCATTTAGTGGTGAAAAGATGAAAGAACCACCAACAATGTCAACAAGTCATCATTCTGGATATCATTCATCTTCAAAGACAAATTCTGATGATTCTGAAGAAATTTTGTGCAACATTGCTCTTAAACTGAAGAATTCTCCTGCAATGAGCATCAATGCAGCGAAGCAGCAAATGAGTTTCCTTGCATCTGTTCTGGAGTCATATGAAGGTCTAGTAGCTGGCAAAATTGGAAACTCCGAATTGACCAAAGAAGACTATGACCAGATTGATCCGGAAGAGATGGAGCTCATTGACATCTGTTGGTGTTTAGCTAGTTGTATTCGAAGAGCTCAGAGGTATATGGAGATTACTGGAAAACAATCGCTTGGAGGTGCTTCAACAAAGCTTGGATTCGACAAATCCAAAGTGACCTGCTTCAAATGCAAGCAGAAAGGTCATTTCAAGAGAGAATGCACTAATTCTGCAGTTGGTGGAAATGAACGTCCTTTCAATGATGACTATTATCGAAAGGCGATCTATCATAGAAGCAGAGAAGAGCCAAAGTTGATTGAAGATAAACCGAAAGAAAAATCAAGAGCTTATGCTGTAATTTACGAGGATGAAGGATATGATTGGAGTGAGGTTCTTCAAATAGATGACATTGTTGATGAACGGTTCAAAGCTGAAGCCAAACAGGAAGAATTAAATAAACATTATGCTCTTGTTACTGAAATTCAAGATGAAAACAAAGATAAAGACACTTCTGAAATCCATGAAGAGAATGTTGAGATCAAAGAGAAAACTCGAGAAGAAATTTTGAGTGAGAAGACTTACAGAGAAAGAAATGTGGTCTACAACAGAATGGATGATATGCAGGAGGAGTATGAGATGGCTGTCGGTAGCAAAAGATGGGATAAAAAGAGAGAATGCTACTATAACAGAGAAGGAGAACCAGTTGTTCCCAAGAAAGACATAATCTTCGATGATGTTCTTCTTGCAGTCCCGTTAAGAGCTGAATACTATAGAAGAGTATTGAAAGATGACACATACGCTAAGAGATATGAAAAGGATATCAGATATGCCATGTTATCATGTCTAAGAAAAAGGGACGAAGAGAGAATGAAGAAGAATGTTGAAGAAATGGTGAACAATCTGAAGAAAGATGCTGAAGAGGTTAAAACAGAAACTGTTGAAGCTGTGACTGAAGAACAGCAGATTGAAGAAGAGGTGCAGAAAGAAGAAAAGAATGAGAATGAGGAAGCTGGTAATGTTGGTGATGAAGTCGGTGTTGAAGAAAAGCAGAATGTTGCTGAGCAGACAGAGGTTGCTGAAAACACCGAAGTGCCAATCACTGAGGTAAATTCTGATTCTGAAAATTTGAAACTGATTGATAAGTGCAAGAAATGCATGGAACCGTGCAGAGCTTGTACTGAAAAAGATGAGCAATTTAGAACAAGAGATCTTGAGTTCACAAAAATTGAAAATATTTTCAAAGAAAAATGCAAAGAGATGTTAGAAAAAGAAAAGTTTTTTAAAGAAAATGATGAAAAACTTTCAGAAAAATGTAACAAATTAGAAAAAGAAAATGAAGTTTTGAAAGAGAATGTTTTGAAAATGACAAATGAATGTGAACAAAAAGAAATTGCTTGTCAAGAAATGAAAAAGGAATATGACTCAATGAAATTATCATATCACATTACAAAAGAGTCATATGATAAAATAAAAGATGAAATGAAATATGCTCAATCAAGAATGAATTATATGTCTGAAACAACTAAAGAGCTTAAACGAATGTATGCGATAAAACAAGATGTTGTTAATTCCTATATTGAGGATGTTGCTAAGTTGAAGCGACAGATTGCTGATTTAGAACAGGATAACAACAAGTTAAAGAGTTATCACGTGTCGTCATATGTGCTTGAACGAATTTTCAATATAAAACCGGGTGATGGTGAGTCTGAGCAGAATAAGAAAGGCATTGGCTCAGAGTTTCATCAAGTTCCACCACCGGGAAAATTTGCATTTTATGATGAGGAAAAGGTCGAAAAAGCTTTCAACATGGTAGACCAATTGCCAGACAACATTGACATAACCTATTCCAAATCTGATGATTCTCATGATTCAGAGGTGGTGGGTAAAGTCGTTGAAAGTGTGTTGAAAGAAGAGTCAGTTGTTACAGCTAAATCTGAATCACAGGATGAAGATGAAGGAAATCTTCATGATGGTTATCTGAAAAACACAAAATCCGAGAAAAATTTGAATGATGATTCAAAAGGATTGGTTTATACCATGATTGGATCGGACAAATTGTTCTTAGATGTTGTATTCCCGATTCAGAATGTGATTTCAGAAAAAATTGACAAAGTTTTCAAAAAGGTTGAGATTGAGAAGTCTGAAATTTCAAAGTTTGTCGGTAAGAGTCATAGAGGTTCGTATACCAAACCTGGTTTCAAAAAGAAGAACATGAAGGCTGGGTTGGGTTATAAGAAGAAACAGAATCGAAACAAAAATGAAACTCCGAATTTTCAAGCTAAAATGAGTTTTGTTCAAGGAGGCAGTTTAGAAAAAGAAAAAGAACTCAAAATGAGACAGTCTAATGATGAATTCTTTGCTCAAAAGAAAAAGCAACAACCACAGGTCAAAGATGTGTCCATGAGAACATGTTTCAAATGTGATCAAAAAGGACATCTTGCACGCAAGTGTCCTAATCTAAAATCTGTGGATGTTGACAAAAAGAAGATTGATGCTGAGAAACAAAAATCTGAGATTGAGAGACAAAGGTCAACCAAATTTGATTCGAAACAAACTTGGAGGTTCAATACAAATAAGTTTGCTTCAAATCAAAATTGGAAATCAAACCAGAATAAGTTTGATTCAAGACAGACCTGGAATTCTCACACACCCTGATTTAGAACAACACAAAGTTGGAAAACAACTGTTGATATGACAAAACCTCAAGAGTTTTGGAAACCAAGAGTTGTTGTTCAAAATTAAAATGTTCAAAAAGTTTCACATTTTTACAAACAAGGAACACCAAAAGGTCAAACATGGAGTGTTAAGAAACATGTTGATTTGGTAAAAGATGAGAAAGTTGAAATTAAAATTGAGAAAGTTTTTGTGAAAAATGACAAAGAATTTCCAGCATTGAATGAAAATTATTGTGTTGAAATGCCTAAGGTTCAACAGGCCTGGGCTAAATTGTTCAAGTAATTGAGTAGTTTGTTTGTGCAGGTGCTCATGGAATTCAAAGATTGTGATAATGGAGGTTGGAGCAGCCTGGAACAACGAGGAGAGGAGGCTGCTGGATCCTGTGTTGGTTGAAACAGGAAGTTTATATGTTTTCTGTAAATAAATAAACAATATTTCAAAAATACTAAAAATTGGAAAACTTGAAAAACCAAAAATATGTTTGTTTTTAATTTTTGTCAAATATTCAAAAATACAAAAATATGTGTTGATTGAATACGCCGAAACCCTCACGGCTGAACAAACATGATTACTTTCACCAGATTGAAAAACGGTTTTCAAACTGTAAAAATCAATGTGTTGTAAATCATGGGGGTATGTTAGATTTTCTGCAAATCAGTACACTTTTAGCAGAAAATGGATGGCGAGACAAAGCTATCAGTGTTAGTTGTCAAATTTTCTTTATATGTTTTTGCATTTTAGGGGGAGAAATATTGTTAGAAAATACAAAAACATTTGAAAATTTGAAAAAGTCAAAAACATGATAAAATTTAAAAAATTGAGTTTTTGTGTAAAAAGAGGAAATGATAGTACATCAGTAGACTATCACAGTATGCTAAAGAAATGGAAAGTTTAAATGTGTTAAACGATCTCACTGTGGATGTGTCGGTAGATTTTTATACATTTAGTAAACTTTTTCGGGATATAAACCTAAATTCAAACTTGCTTATTTTGTGGGGAACACTACTTGGATATATAGGTAACCCCTGAAATCTCGTTTGAAAGGTCTTGTATTCTGATATACTAGGTCTTTATACTCAATGATGTCTGGGGTATTATTCCAGGACTTCTGCTGAATGGAAGTTCTGACCTAGTCCTCGAATAATACTTTCCGCAAATGCTTGAAACATAGCATCACCCTCAGCATATATGATAAGACAATAAAATTGCTTAGCAATACTGTTGTAAAAAAGATCCTCTAAAGGGGACACACCCAAAAGTTGAGTCATGATCTCTCTGCTGAACGGTAGTTCTGACCTGAGCTCTCATGATTCTTCATAAATTATTAACCCCTTACAGATATCATTTGTGTTATAATTACCTGTAAGACTGAATATTGGGATCTGGATACGGGAGTATATTCAAGAGGTGGGACACATGAATAGGTTTAAGTTCTTAATACACCTAATTCGTATCCTGAATCAGTTGAAGTTTGTATGAAAATTTAAGTGGATCAGTATATCGACAATCTAAGTGAATTGTTTAATTCTTACTGTGTAACTAAGCTCAATGGTACTTGTGACTTGTCGGAAACTGATATGATCCTCTAACGCATACTCAAATAAAAATATTGTCTGTAAATATGTTTGTACATATTTCTTTACTGCTTTATATTTTCAGAAAATACAAAAAGATTTTTGATTCTGCTTTATTTTCGACAACCGATGTCTGAGTGCTGAGTTTCAAAATCTAAGTATGCTGATTGTGTTTCTGAAAATAAAACAAGTTCATTAAATTGAAACTTGAATTAAAAATAAAAATTCAAAAACAGTTTGTGATATCTCCAAGGTCATTAAGTTGGACTTGGATGATTAACTGTGAGGATTTGGATGCTTATACTGTTATAGAGCTAGTTTCAGATTCGATTTGATGAAACTGCAAATTCATGGAAATTGTTTGTTTAGAATGTTGAGTAAGCCAGGTTACAATTCCTGGATAGCTGAAATTTGAAATGTTGTTACTTATAAATGTTTGAGTGATTGCAGATGTTGTACCAGACTACGATCCCGGAAGCTGAGTCTAAGGGGGAGTCTAAAGACGAGCTCAAAGCAAGGGGGAGCTTGTAATCGAAAAGCAAGGTGTCGATCCCAAAGCATGAAAGCTTGACGAAAGGGGGAGCCTGATGAAGAAAAGAGGAAAAGCTGAAGCTGAAGACAGATCCACCGGGATTCTGTTCAAGAAGTCTAAAAGAGAAAGAAAAGTCGCTACGAGCTTGACTACAGATTGACTACAGCAATATCCAAGGGGGAGTCTGTTAGTGTATTATCTGTCTATCGCCTCCGTCAATCTAGTCCGTAGTAGAAAACTGAAGAAAACGAGAGTTACATTGTTATTTTAGAATTAGTTAGTCAAAAAGGCAAGGTGGCATAACTGTAATTAATGAGATTCCTCATTAATCCCTTGGCCTATAAATAGATCTCTAGGGTTTCTCATTTAGAACTTTTGTCATTTTCACATCTTGGAGAGCTAGAGGCTAGAGAGAGAAAGCTAGAGAGAGAAAGTTTATTGTTCGTGATTCAGGTGCTGTACGTTATCAGATTTTATCAAAGAATCACGTTTATATTACGTCATGTGTGTTTAGGTCACGTTCGTGTACGGATTCCGCACGTTTCACGTTCGTTTCGCAATCGTTTCGGAGTCAAAACCGGTCCAACAGCCGGGCCAATGGCGAGCGGGTCATTAGTTAGATAGCGCTATTTAGGTCTGACAAGCCTCACACCGTGCCGCAGAGGACGGGCGTGAACTAATGGATCTGGGCACGTCAATGATGATAGACATTGACGCTAAGGGCACATAAAAATGACTAAAGTCAGTGGTCGATATGGAAACGAGTCTAGTAGTGTAAACATGGGGTAGCCCCCACGGCTGGATTGCCAGAATAAATGGGATAAACAAATCACGTTTTCAATTATGGGGTAACCCCCACGGTAAGTAAGCCAGCTAAAGAAGACTATGCTTTTGAAACAACTTAAAATGAACACCCAACTGTGAACTCGCTCAACTTTATTGTTGATTTGTTGTTACATGCCTTGCAGGCCTTTAGGTGCATATCATTGGGACTTCCTGTCTGGGAAGCTGGAGTGGTCATGGGTCGAGATACATGGAAACATTATGCAAGACTAATAGCTTTTACATGTGGTTATAAACACTTAACAAATGATTTATGCTTCCGTTGTACACTATAAAATATAATGTAACATTGTAACACTTATTGCTAATCAATGAAAGTTTTATTTACATATACCTATGAGTTCAATGTGATTGGTGGCTAAGATCCTGGTACGTCATACGCCCTGCGAAGTTTACGCGAGGGGTATTTTGGGGGTGTGACAGATTGGTATCAGAGCCAATGGTTATAGTGAACTTGGTTTAAAAAAAAGGGAAAACGTTTTGTAAAACCAGACTATAACCGAACAGTTCTGCAAACGTGAATACGACCATGACACTCAGCTCCAGATTGCATGGTTCGTCTCTCGTATACTTATTATACTGCCTGATTAGTGAACACTTATGTATGTTATTGCCTGTGATTGCACGTTCCGCACAACAGTATGAGTTAGTATATTACTTGCATGTGACTGATAGGGTGGTATATCCCTAAACCTTCATGACTTACACTTCGTGATACTCTTTGTTAACTATACGAGTTTGGGGAATCATTTGACATGAGTTAAGGGGAACTGAGGTGAGCATGCAAATCACAATATTATTGTGGGTGCACACATAATAATAATGTGGGGTGTATGCGAGTCCTAGTGAGCCTTAACAAGTGGAAAATGAGTTCCATTCCGTTATTCGATCAAGGTAAACATAACAAACCTATAGGGGTCATAGCAGTGATTGTCCCCCTACTCGAACGTGAACTTTTCATTCATCTCTGGATCCTTTCGAATCCTGATGCTAGCGAGTATTACCTGATCACCCATCCGAACGACTAGCGAACTTTGTAGAAGGTTAGGTTTTTATATGAGCGTTCCTGAAATGGATGTCTCCGCGTCAAATGACTGGTCTACGCCTTCCCCACCTAACTTTGTTTGCTAGAACCTAGCGCGATAACGTCTTAGACTCCGAAGTGCGATCACTTCTGCAACGCTTGGGAAGCATATCGTGCAGCCAACTTGCAACATCAATGGACAGGAGGATGAGCGTAGTACCTTACCGACGACAGTGCTGTGACAACCCCGACTACCGGCAATGAGCACCAGCGGATCGGTCGCAAGCGAATCCTTAACCCTCGCCAGCGACTCATGGGAATCAACTCTTATGAATCAATCAGGACATAATCAATGACAATCAACTATAACGTGTGATGTATTGTAAAATACATCTTTATTCGCGTCTAGGTTTGTTCGGTTTTAGTTAGTTTTAGTGTCGTTTTAGATTAGAATGTATTTGCTTTTGATTTATTTGTGTTTCCAGGTCTTTGCAGCCAAATGGATTAGATATGAGTTAAAATCTGGATGGGCGAAAGTCTGGAACGGAAGTCGAGAAGCTCGGAAGCAAAACGGAGCGAAAAAGCACAACTGGGGGTCTGAGGCGGCCCGCATAAGCTTATGGACATTTTCAAGCGGGCCGCATGAACTTAAGATTTGTTTCCGGATGAACATACGCGCGCGGCCCGCGTATACTTACACTAAACTTCAGGCGGGCCGCGTGGAAGCTTATTATCGCGAACCGACCTGATCAGCAGCGAAATTAGGGTTTTTCTTGGATATTTAAGATCATAATCATCATCAGCCGTGGAGAAGAACACAATTACGAATTTAGAGTTCTTCTTGGTCGATTAGAGGCTGTTTGGAGGCGTTCTTAAGGCTCGGTACTGCTGGGAATCATCAGAGATCATTCGGGAGCACACGGGATTGAAGTTAACGGGTTATACAATCTTGTTTCTTCGGTTTTTGTTTGTTTTGATTGTTTAATGATGAATTCTTGTTATACTTGGATTATGAACTTGTTTTTAAACATGATTAGCGGCTAAATCTTTATTACTACCTAGACATGGATGAATGATTGTTTATGTTTTGATTATTATTGGATTTTGGAAGCTATGGCTAGTTTATAAATTGTAAACGGTTTGTTCTATCGGTTAGATGTGTTTGCGTGCTTGATGGTATTTAATTGTTGATTATTGCTTCGCATGAATCTTGGTGACGGTCTTTATCACATAATAGAGTCGTGCTAGGTTTTAGATTTTGGTGACTGTCTATATCACGTAATAAATCTTGAATCTTTAGGGTTAAATCGGCCGATAAACCTTAGAAGTAATAGTTGGTAATTTTATAAAATCAAGTGTTCTACTAATCGTCAATAGCTGTAAGGTGCGAGATTATTGCTAGGTCTAAGTGATTAAACCGCAAGGTGGGTCCTTCTTAGGAAGTTAACCTTTTGGCTGCTGTCTAGCAAGTCTAGCTGAGAAAACAAACCTATCCTAGGTTTAGGTCTCGTAAGGGAGTGAACCTTGTAGGATACTTTTTTAAACCCCATTAGGTGTCTTGTGAAGGAGTCTAATAACCGGTAGTTTAACAACCTTTAGGGGATCTTAGCGTGCTCTTGAGAAGGATTAGGGGTCCTTAGATTTCCCGATAGGTGAGAATTTCAAGATCCCGGTTCCATAGCAGACAACTTCCAATTATAATCATAACTAAAAGCAATCAGGATTCCTGTCTAGGTAGTTCCTTCATCATCCTTGAGTTCAGTCTTCGTGAGAGTTCGTGTCTAGTTCGTCTAGTCTAGCTAATTTTCATTATTTGCATTATTAGGATTTTTAGAAACACCCCCCCCCCCCCTCAATAAACAAATGGTTAAGTCGTGTCAGTTTTAGTCTAGATAGAGTCAGTAGCGTAGTCAGTAGAGTCTCTTGGGTTCGATACTCGGACTTCCTTAGGCTATACTACATTGATCGGTACACTTGCCGATTGTGTGGTTTAGGGTTTAGGTCGAGTCTTAGTTTTATAAATTTAAAGCTTAGAGAGTCTAGAATTAGGGTAAATTTAGTTAATTTAGTTGACCCATTTTCAGCACATCAAGTTTTTGGCGCCGTTGCCGGGGACTCTTTGGCGATTGCGTTGATTACTTTGTTTGGACTTACTTGACATATTCTGTGCTATTTGTGTTAGTTGAGTCGTAGGAGTCTAAAAATTATAAAAATCCAAAAATATTTGCTTTCGTGTCTTTTCTAGATTAGTGAGTCAGTTGTTAGAGTCATAGTACTAGTATTCGGTTTCGTAGTGGATGCCCCATACGCGTTCGCAGGGACCTCCGCCTGAGCTGTTTACGATCGAGTCCACCCTTGCTTTCGATTTCACACCAAAGTCATCACCTCACGTCTCCATTCTAAGAATGAGTAACTGTTCGCCCCGACAGGGTGTTACTTATATCTCAGGGTTATTCGTAGATGGCGCACTCTCCTGGTGGAACCTTCAGGTTCAAACCCTTGGTGCGGATGCTGCTTATGCACTAAGCTGGGACGAGCTCAAGGAAATGATGGAAAAGAAATACTGTTCTAGGGCTGAAATCCAGAAGATTGAAGTGGAGTTCTGGAACTTGAAAATGGATGGACCGAAGATTCCTGAATACGTCCAACGATTTCACGACTTGTCTAGGGTCGTCCCCTACTTAGTCAAACCAGAATTCAAAAGGGTTGAACGATTCATTTGGGGACTTGCACCTCAGATCAGGAGCATGGTTACTACCTCAAAGCCCTCAACCATTGCAGAGGCTATCGATATGAGTGTCACCCTTACTGAAGAAGCTCTACGTGCTGGAAAATTTTCAGAATCCGAGGATAACAAGAAAGAGACTCATGTGGAGTCATCAGGCAATAAGAAGAGGAAGTCTTCGACACTAAAGATGAGCACCCAAGTCAACTATGGAAGCTCTAAAACAGGCAAAAGAAAGAAAGTGAACCCGCCGCCTGGAAGGAAAACTGATGGAGCCACTAATAAGGCTGGTGGTAAAATATACTCGGGGACTAAGCCGAGATGCGAGGAATGCACTTTTCACCATGAAGGTCGATGTCTAAGGCCTACGTGCGGAAAGTGTGGAAAAGAAGGACACAGCAAGGATGCCTGTTGGGCGAAGGACCCAGATGGAAGAAATAAGAGAATACCAGGTTGCTAGAAATGTGGTGAAGCAGGGCACTTTAGGAGAGATTGCCCTAGGAAGAAACAAGCAAGGAAGGGTTTTCACGATTGAAACTCGTGAAGCACGCCAGGATCCAGATGCGGTTACGGGTACGTTCCCTGTTAACCAACCTAATGCATCTACTTTTAATTAATACTGGCATCAACTTTTACCTTGAATGCTTAGAACTTAAGAGACTGCCTGGCCTAGTTTCAAATAAGTTAGACGTTCCGTATTCTTTAGAAACGGGCATATAGAAGGCTAGTTTGAACAGTTGAAGCAATTAAGGATTGCAGTTAGGGACTCAGAAGGTCGGAACCTTCTGTTACCATTAACTTGAGAAGTCATGATATGATAGTCAGCATGGATTGGATATCCAAGTATAGAGCCTGAGGACATCCCCGTTATGGAAGAAGTTCCAGTAGCTTTTTCGGAGGACTTGCCAGGAATACCTCCACAGCGCCAAGATGAGCTTTGATAAATCTCATGCCAGGAGCGGTACCAGTGCCGAATAACGCCATACCGGCTAGCTTCACCATCGAAGCATGAACCTCTGATATAACTGCAAGAGCTGCTAGACAGGGGAAATTAAGGACATAACATCCTTAGTTAAGGAGACAAGGAGAAAGTTGGTAGTCTCCACTTTACATAAACTTCAGAAAATTGAGAATCAGAATCCTTTGCCAAGAATCAACTTGAGGACAAGAGGTCCTCCACTGTGAATACAAGAGGAAATATCCCTAAAACGGCCTTTAGGACTCGCTTCGAGCATTACGAGATCCTTGTCGTATCATTTGGCTTAACACATGCATCGACAATATTCATGGACCTCATGAATCGAACGTGTGAGCCATACCTGGATAAGTCATATACTTATTGACTACACTCTTATATGGCCAACGACCAAGGAAGGTCGTGAGCAACAGCCGCAATTTACCTTGCAACTCTTAGAGAAAGCACAGTTATGTGCAATGATGACGAAAAGCGGATTTCGAGTTCGCGAAGGGAGAACTATAAGATACATGGTGGATAAGAACGAAGTTCACGCCAACCCTGCAACCAAGAGCTAAGGAGCTAGAGTTGCAATTATGTGACGTCTCTCGACAAGTCTCGATTGTGCGTCGATGCAACGAGACCACGACATTGCACACGCGGCACATTGATTAAGGAATCACGAGAAGAGATTTTGAGATAGATACAGTGATTGCGCGCCGCAACTGGACGTCATTAACTGAAAGAAAACGTTGCACGATCTTTATTGATCACAAGGGTTGCAGCACACCGATGATCGTAAGAACTCGAATATGAACTGAGCTGCTGAATGATGCAGACGATACGAACACAATACGTGCTTGTGTGATAAACTTTAATGAAAAGTCGGAACACTCACTTGCCCTTAGTGGAGTTTTCCTACAACGGTATCTATCACACCGCCGTCTAAACCGCTTTGTGTAAAGCTTCAGACGGAACATAATGAGTCAATTCCCGTCATGTTGAACGGAGACCAGAAATAAACAATCAACTGGCCCGAGTTGGCCCAGGAAAACTAGAGGCAAGATCGTTCGGATATGTGACCATATCAGGATAGCCCGCAGAATACAGAGAGATTACGCCGATGAGCGGCAGGAATCGTAAGAATATGAGACAAGAAGTATGACTTAAATGAGAGCCTCGCCTAGAGAAGGCGTAGTGTGAGTTGAAAAACGAAAAGGTTGAATTCCCGGTGTAGGGATCAGAACCATTGTTCACAAGATGAAACTCCCAGAAAAAGATCAGTAGTGATCGCGACACCTTCATGTGTCTAATCGTTAGAGGAGTCTGACTTAAGGAACAGTCGTTGTTCCCATAAATAAAATTCACGTCAACGAAAAACAACAAGAAATACTATAGAAACCTATTGAGGTTATGGACCAAGAGTCCACGAGATACAGAAAAGTCATGATCGACTTACTGGAGTACGATAGAATTCATGTCATGACCCAGAGATTTCATGGGAACATAAAGACAAATCATGAATCTAAGTGACCATATTGGTTTCACAACTCCCCTGCGACCGATGGCATCGCTTGAATTTCGGGACGAAATTCTTTTAACGGGGGGAGACTGTGACAACCGTCACTTTTCCGTACATTCCGTACACTAGATGAACAGTAATTTGTGCTTTAATGACTGTACATGATCTAGTTTACCAGACAAATAAATTCCTGAATTCCATGCAAGTGAATTCATGCATGATATATGCTACAAGAATTACGTTATGATAGCGTTGCGTCAAAAATTAGTAAACTTACCGGTAAGACACATCGTGTCAACAGAACTGCAGAAAGCAGTCAGACATTAGAATTAGGGCCTAGGTGTAGGTCCAACGTCAAAAATACATTAAAACCCAAGGATACATACAAGGGTTACATATATACCGCCCGGATAATATTTAATCCCACAAATATTCTGTTATGATTAAAATTTTATTCTAATCAGGTTCGTGTTGAAAAATAAATTAAAACGCTTAAAAACGTTATTTTTTTTCAAGTTTAAGCGTGTACCGTGTGTTCCTACGCGACACAATGCTTACACTGCAAAACGCAGACAACGCAGCAAACCCAGGAATATGCCAGGAATATGCCAGGAATATACCAGGAATATAACAGGAATATGCCAAGAATATACCAGGAATATGTCAGGAATATGCCAGGAATATGCCAGGAATATACCAGGAATATACCAGGAATATGCCAGGAATATACCAGGAATATGCCAGGAATATGCCAGGAATATGCCAGGAATATACCAGGAATATACCAGGAATATGCCAGGAATATGCCAGGAATATGCCAGGAATATGCCAGGAATATGCCAGGAATATGTCAGGAATATGCTAGGAATATGCTAGGAATATGCTATATGGAAGGTCTATAAATACCACCATTTCATCACAACACTCTTCTCTCCCTTCCTCCCTCCATGGCTACGGCCCAAACACCCCTCTTTCACCCTTCACTTTTCAACTCCTTTCCAAGCAATCTATGGTGATTCTAAGGTGTCTCGAGCTTAATTAGGAAGGTTGCAAGCAACGGAACTTGAAGGACCTTCACCATTTGCTTTTATCCACTCATTCTTCGACTAGATTCTTCCCTAGCCTCGAGCTAGTAGTAAGTTGCTTGAAACACACTCTCGATCTATTTTAAAGTGGTTAAAATAAGATATGACGGTTAAAACTCGCGAACTTGCAAGATGAAGTGTTAAAAGTCTACTAAAATGTTAAAAATGTTGGATAAAAGCTATGTTGTTGTGTAAATCTTGTAAGACTTGTCTTGTTATGATTATTTAGTGCCGATCTATGTTGTGGTAGCTCGGATCATCATCTAACCCGGATTAGTCATGTTCATGAAACATGACATAGAATATGTTAAGAATAAAAATGGTTAAATGATGAAACTCTACTACACACTAAACATGAACTTGAGTAAAAGTAAATTTTCTTGTAAAATAAGACTCTAAACATGTAGATCTAAAGATCTACAAGTGTTTTTTCGGAAGAACCAAGCAAAAATATTAGTCTTGTTTAAAACCCGGATCTTACATGAACTAAATATATTTT
Organism: Helianthus tuberosus; assembly: GCA_030545235.1. Classification (NCBI taxonomy): domain Eukaryota; kingdom Viridiplantae; phylum Streptophyta; class Magnoliopsida; order Asterales; family Asteraceae; genus Helianthus; species Helianthus tuberosus. The sequence continues at coordinate 14,213,795 of CM060434.1, read as the reverse complement.
TAGTAAATAAACAAGTGTGTAAACACTTGTGTAACAAGGAAGTTCAACAAAGAAATATTTTTGTGAATCTTGACTAGAAGTTGTGAAACTTCATATTCTTTAAAAATAAAGTTTTTAAGAAACTAAACTTATTTTTAAAGATGACAAGACTTACTAAATGTGCTAGTAAGTTACTACACATTTTTGTAAATATTCAAGTTCATGAAATGGAGAAATTAGTGATTATTGTTGATGATTATTGTTGATAATTGTTGTTGATGATTGTTGACAATTTAAAAGAAAACACATGTTTTGAAAACATGGGAAACCTCCATTTTTAGGGGAAACTCTGTCAAAATTTTTATAAATTTTGACACTTAGAAAAATATAAGTTTTTGAGAAACTTATTCCCTAAAAATATACCTAAAAACATTACCAAGGTTTCCCTAATTTTTGGTGATAAGAAATGGTGATTTCCTCAAGAATAAAAATGGATATTAAGTATGTATATTTTTGAGAAAAATATATATATATTATTTTATCACCAACTTTTGTGCTAAGTGTGTATAGTATGTGTTATACGTGCTAGTATATTAAGACTTAAAAATACACTAAATACTCATGAGAAGTATAAACATAAAAATACACATACAACATACAAGATACATAATTCGGGTGCAAAGTGCAAAACACGAGATACTTATATTAATTTTAGAGAAAATAATATAAGTAAGATACGTAGTTAAAAATATAAAATATTTTTAACACAAGAATATATATACAAAAGAGAGTGACTGTACTTGTGCGACGCAAGTCTAGTGACTAACGTTAAGAAAACGCGTATAGGTTACGACGTTAATTAAGCAAATCCGGTGAAGTTTACGACGCAAGGAACGCAAAGTTGTGAGTTCATGCTCCCCCTTTTCTTTAACTGTTTTTGGTTTTATAACTCTCGGGGGTGAAATACATGTTACAAATATTATAATTTTTACAAATGGTAAAAATACGAGAAGCACTCGTGGTGAGTGCAATATGATGAGCTTTAAGAAAAGCCTAGAAAATACTAGATCATGTGAGCTTAAACTAGATATTGAGATGCCATTAATACTTAATTAGGGACGAGGGTTAGATCTAATGGGTACGGCCGAGCCCCACTCAGGGTCCTTATGTGACCACTTGAGTGCTTCGGTGTCCCAGTCGAGGGAAATCGACACAGTCGAGGTTAATCGACACAGTCGAGGGAAATCGACACAGTCAAGGGAAATTGACGCAGTCGAGGTTAATCGACACAGTCGAGGGTAATCGACACAGTTAAAGGAGAAAATACTAATACTCCATATGTCCTCACATGCCTTAATGTCCTTGTACAAACATTCAATTAGTACGTGGTGTACACAAGAAAATTTGATTTATACATGAACACTTTATTTATACAAGATACATACAATGTTCTCATACAAGATATGCAAAATGCATGAACTCGCTCAACTTTATGTTGATGTTTTCCAAAAATTACATGTATTTCAGGTGACAGGATGGATCTTGGGCGCAAGTGTCGTAACTAAAAGTAGACTACAAGTTTAGATGTCATCCACTTTTGTTGAATTGTAACCTTGTCAAAGGTCGTGTTTTGAAAACTTAAATAACAAGTGTTTGTAATACTTAAATTTTCATAAATGGATGAACATTGTTTTGATCATGTAGTTGTTTATTACGATTGAATGCAATGATAACAAGCTAGTCACACATCATACGCTTCCGCAAAAGACAGGGTGTGACAGTCTTCGTGAGAGTTCGTGTCTAGTTCGTCTAGTCTAGCTAATTTTCATTATTTGCATTATTAGGATTTTTAGAAACCCCCCCCCCCCTTAATAAACAAATGGTTAAGTCGTGTCAGTTTTAGTCTAGATAGAGTCAGTAGCGTAGTCAGTAGAGTCTCTTGGGTTCGATACTCGGACTTCCTTAGGCTATACTACATTGATCGGTACACTTGCCGATTGTGTGGTTTTGGGTTTAGGTCGAGTCTTAGTTTTATAAATTTAAAGCTTAGAGAGTCTAGAATTAGGGTAAATTTAGTTAATTTAGTTGACCCATTTTCAGCACATCAAGTTTTTGGCGCCGTTGCCGGGGACTCTTTGGCGATTGCGTTGATTACTTTGTTTGGACTTACTTGACATATTCTGTGCTATTTGTGTTAGTTGAGTCGTAGGAGTCTAAAAATTATAAAAATCCAAAAATATTTGCTTTCGTGTCTTTTCTAGATTAGTGAGTCAGTTGTTAGAGTCATAGTACTAGTATTCGGTTTCGTAGTGGATGCCCCATACGCGTTCGCAGGGACCTCCGCCTGAGCTGTTTACGATCGAGTCCACCCTTGCTTTCGATTTCACACCAAAGTCATCACCTCACGTTTCACCACACGTTTCCCCACCACCTTCCCGTTCTCGTACACCTAGTACCCCACCCGTAGTTCAAATGGCGAACCGCACCGTTTACCAGCAGGCTACCACCGGTTTCACCGGTGCCACTTCACCCATCACCCTTCCCGACATAGCGAACGATAGGTCCTGGCAGATTCCTTCCTACGTCATGACCGCCATCACCAATTCTTGTCAGTTCCATGGTCGTGACGACGAGGATGCACCCGCTCACTTCAATCGCATCACTCGTCTTTGTGGTACCTTCTCCATTGAGGGTGTCAATCTAGATACCAGATACCTGCAGGTGTTCCCATTTTCTCTCGCTGGACGCGCAGCCGTCTGGTTTGATTCTCAGCCCGCAGGCACTTTCACTACTTGGGCTGGTCTTCGCGACGCTTTCTTAGCCAAATACTTCCCGCCAGCCAAGGCGTCTCGCCTTAGAGATCAGATCCACTCCTTCCGTATGGAGCCTGACGAGCCATATCATTTAGCGTGGGAGCGTTTCCAGACGCTTCTCTCTCGTTGCTCACAGCATGGGTTGTCCGACTGGGCGTTAGTGGAAAAGTTCTACAATGGACTGACTCCTGAGATTAGAGCGCGTTTCGATACTTCAGCAGGAGGGCAGCTTATGGGAAAGAAGACGGTGGTTGAGTGCAATGATTTGTTTGAGAGTTTTGCACATTCTGATATGGACTACAGCACTACCAGCAGGACTTCCATTCCTGTTCGTACCCCCTCGGCCGGTCGAGGGGCAAACCAAGTTAGCTTGGATCCATCGGTAGCTGCTGTAGTCGAGAGAGCGAAGCAAGACATGAGGGAGGAGATGAGGCGGGAGATAGATGAGATAAAGAAGAAAGTTGATAGGTGTGAGGTTTGTAGGGGAGGTCACGACACACTAGATTGTCCCACACTTACATTAGAGCAGGTAGAGTACATAGCAGGTCAGTCTAGGGGTCAGTTTGGTAGTAATAATAGTTTTAACCCCGGCTGGCAGGGTAATGGTAGTAGTGGTAGTTATCGTTCTTCTGGAAATCCCCCTGGTTTCTCATCTGGTCAGTATCAAAGTAGGGGGTCGGGTCTTTACACGAGTAGTGGTTCGGGTCAGAGTGGACAGTATAGTGGTTCAGGTTCGAGTGGTCAGTTTGCAAGTGGAAGGTCGAATCAGGAGAGTCAAGGTAGTGATAAGGCTTTACAGGGTAGTTTGAGTAGGTTAGAGGAGATGTTTGCTCAGATGATGACGCATAATCAGACTGTAGCTAAGAATCAGGAGCAGATCAACAAAAATCATCAACTTCAGCTTAAAAATCAAGAGGCCACTCTTCTAGATCTTCAGAGAACAGTAGGGGATATAGCTAGGCAGTTGAAAGAATCTCCTTCTGGTCAGTATTCAGGTACTACTCACCCAGTCCACCATTCTGTTAAAGCAATTACTACTCGCAGTGGGTTGAGTCTAGGAGAGGTCGTGAGAGAGAATGTTGAGGAAGAAGAAGATGATGATGTAGATGAGGTGATTGAGATGGAGGCTCCAGGAAAAGTGCACATTAGGCTAGACCCAGCAAGTACCGCACACGCCGAGGAGTTGCCAGTAGAGAAGAAAGTGGAGAAGCAGCCGAAGAAGGTTCGGCCACCACCGCGAGTGATTGATATTTCTCGTCTTCCGTTTCCTGCTCGTGCTAGGCAGCAGCTATATGCTAGCGAATACGAGAAATTTCTTGAGATGTTCACCCAGCTGAAGGTGAATCTTCCGTTCATAGAGGCCCTGAGATCCATGCCCAAATACGTCAAGTTCCTTAAGGATTTCCTCAAGCGTAAGGATAGGGTAGGAGAGTGTTCGAGTAATTCATTGAGTGGAGAGTGTTCTGCTGTGATCCTAAATAAACTTCCTGAGAAACTCACTGATCCAGGCATATTCACGATCCCTTGTTTGTTTGGTGGTGATGTGAAAAACCACGCGTTGGCAGACCTTGGTGCTAGTATTAATTTGATGCCATATTCATTTTACGAAAAACTAGGCCTTGGTGATTTGAAGCAAACTCGTATGACCCTCTCGTTAGCCGACAAGACAGTTAAGTATCCTAGGGGGATTGTAGAGAATCTGTTAGTGAAAGTGGATAAGTTTGTCTTTCCGGCTGATTTTGTAGTGCTAGATATGGAGGCCGATGATAGAGTGCCATTGATTCTAGGGCGCCCGTTCTTGAACACTGCTAAAGCGCTTATAGATGTCTTCTTAGGCACAATCACACTTAGAGCGGAGGATGAGTCGGTAGTTTTTAAGGTGAATAATGCGAGAGGGCCGAGTGAGAGCGTGGAGGCGATAACATCGGTGAAGGAGAGTGAGAAGGTTGAGAGTGATGAGAAAAAGGTGGTGAGTGAGCCGAGTTTAGAAGAGGTGTTAAAACCCAAGTGTGGGGATCCACCTGATAGGAGAGTAGAGGAGTTGGAAGAGAGATTGATGAGGTTGGAGTCTAGGATAGAGATACTGAGCAAGGCTCAGTGTGGGGATAGGTTTCGATATGAAACGTCTAGATTCAAACCGCCCGATGACGATTTGAGAGAGTATGAGAGAGTTTGGAGAGGTGCGGGCGATGTTGGGAATGATAGTGCTACAGCCCGTAAGGTGCGGGCGATGTTAGAAGGTGAGCCCCGCGTATATGACCCTCCGTGAGTGCATGAATAGTTGTGACCCACTTGTAGAGTTTGTACATTGAGTCTTTGTCTGCGTCGTGTCTTTAGCTTAGTGTTTGTGTGTTTTAGTGTCTTTTGTGTCATTTTCGTGTGTTTGCGTTTTTGTGTGTCGTGAGTATATTTTGCAGGTTGCATCACAGGTTTGTTGAATGTTAAAAACGACAAAAACGAGTGCAGGGGCAGTTTGGGAATAAAGAAAACAATTTTCTGCACATTCTGCATTTGCTGCACATTCTGTTGCTGATATCTGCTGTCCAGGCGGCCCGCCTACACTAAATCCATACTTTACGCGGGCCGCGCGGACTAAAAAAAGGGGGACCGGTTGTTTAAGTTGAGGCGGCCCGCATTAACTTATCACACATCTCAAGCGGGCCGCGAACCCACTACTGTGCACGATGGGCTATTCAGGCCCAAATGATTTCAGCTCATTTTATCCATCATCCATGTGCCACATATCGACCTTCATCCATATTTATCACCATTATCATTCGATTGGTTCGGGTCGACGTTCAGGTATGTTTCCTGCATTTGTTGTTGTTGTACTTGAGTCGTTTGTTGCCGGGTTTATTTCCATCTTAAGTGTGGGGAAACGGGTTGTATATTTTTAAGGAGTTAAAATGTGATTTTTCACTAAACCTTCAACCCGTTATCCGTTGCATCCACACTTGGTTAGGTTTGGCACTTGGGTTGTTCGAGGGCGAGCAAAGTGCGGGAGGGGGTAAGATGGTAATTTGGTGGTGTACTTTGAGTCTTTTATTTTGTAACATGCGTCTAAGTTAGTAGTTTTTGAGTCATTTTGTGTTTCGAGTCGGTATTGCTTTGGTATTTTGCTTGTTTTTGTTGATGCAGGTTCGAATATGTACCACCCGTACTCAATCTCCATTCGGGTGAATTTGGAGCTGTTTATTCAAATTTCGGGCATTTATCAAGCATGTCAGTCAGTGTCAAAGCCGATCGCGAATGAAATGCTATACGATCGAGCTAGATTGGACGAGAGTTATGGAGCTTATGCGTCATATTACCAGCTAAGTCCTTTCCAATTTGCCCTTTGTCTTTTTTATTTCTTATTTATTTTTAGTTTTTTTTAGTCGGTTTCCATCCTACATTGAGGGCAATGTAGAGTTTAAGTGTGGGGATGGGAAACTATCGTTTAGTGTCCAGTTAGTAGTGTCTTGAGTCTTAAAAAAAAATTAAAAAAATAGAAAATGTCTTTTGAAATGAGAAGTTTGCAAAATAAAAACGGAAAATGATAGAAAAGTTGGATTTTTGTTCGGGTTCAAATAATGATAATATGAGATTAAAATAATCGTGCTTGTGTCTAGTGTGGGATATGCGGGTAGGCTTGGCTTGGTTCTGGGTTTCTTTGATCTTAATATACCTAATTGTCGGTCTACTAGTGGGTTCTCATCTAGGGAGAGTGAGGAAATTGAAACCGCCAAAAATAGTATAAGGGATGCCGTTATAAGCTAAGATCGTTAGAGTTTTTGGTCATTATCTCGCTGAAAAAAAAAGAAAAAAAAATAGAATAAAAAGTGAACTAGAAACTAAATGAAAGTAGCCATTCCTATGTAGTCTGTGATTGGGGATAGCGACTCTACAGTCGGATTACCGCTAGGGTGTGTGAAATCGACTTGCCGAATAAAAGTACTGAAACCTATGTAATCTGTGGTTGGGGATAGCGACTCTACAGCCGGAATACCGCTTGGTTAGGGAAAGCATCGTCTAGTCTCACGAAAGAAAGAAAAAAAAAAGCAAGCAATAGAAAAAGAAAAAAAAATGGAAAAATAGATTTGATTTTAAACTCTCTTTATCTTGGTATAAAACGGTTAGGAAATAACCCAGTGGTTGTTCCTTTTGTCCTATAAGCTTGAGGGGGGATTAGGTGGACTTGCAATTCTTAGTGTGAGACCCTAGGTAGATTGACCGAACTTGAACTAAATTGCATGATAAGGGCTTGGAACCGGGTTGGGTTTTAGAGGATCGATATACTTGCAATCGCGGCTAACATGAGTTTCGATTTTAATAAAATAACTTATACTTTGGCCCGTTCGATTATTCCGACTATGATTCCGTTTGCATAATTCTTTTTCGAGGACGAAAAAAAGAGTAAGTGTGGGGATATTTGATGTATTGTAAAATACATCTTTATTCGCGTCTAGGTTTGTTCGGTTTTAGTTAGTTTTAGTGTCGTTTTAGATTAGAATGTATTTGCTTTTGATTTATTTGTGTTTCCAGGTCTTTGCAGCCAAATGGATTAGATATGAGTTAAAATCTGGATGGGCGAAAGTCTGGAACGGAAGTCGAGAAGCTCGGAAGCAAAACGGAGCGAAAAAGCACAACTGGGGGTCTGAGGCGGCCCGCATAAGCTTATGGACATTTTCAAGCGGGCCGCATGAACTTAAGATTTGTTTCCGGATGAACATACGCGCGCGGCCCGCGTATACTTACACTAAACTTCAGGCGGGCCGCGTGGAAGCTTATTATCGCGAACCGACCTGATCAGCAGCGAAATTAGGGTTTTTCTTGGATATTTAAGATCATAATCATCATCAGCCGTGGAGAAGAACACAATTACGAATTTAGAGTTCTTCTTGGTCGATTAGAGGCTGTTTGGAGGCGTTCTTAAGGCTCGGTACTGCTGGGAATCATCAGAGATCATTCGGGAGCACACGGGATTGAAGTTAACGGGTTATACAATCTTGTTTCTTCGGTTTTTGTTTGTTTTGATTGTTTAATGATGAATTCTTGTTATACTTGGATTATGAACTTGTTTTTAAACATGATTAGCGGCTAAATCTTTATTACTACCTAGACATGGATGAATGATTGTTTATGTTTTGATTATTATTGGATTTTGGAAGCTATGGCTAGTTTATAAATTGTAAACGGTTTGTTCTATCGGTTAGATGTGTTTGCGTGCTTGATGGTATTTAATTGTTGATTATTGCTTCGCATGAATCTTGGTGACGGTCTTTATCACATAATAGAGTCGTGCTAGGTTTTAGATTTTGGTGACTGTCTATATCACGTAATAAATCTTGAATCTTTAGGGTTAAATCGGCCGATAAACCTTAGAAGTAATAGTTGGTAATTTTATAAAATCAAGTGTTCTACTAATCGTCAATAGCTGTAAGGTGCGAGATTATTGCTAGGTCTAAGTGATTAAACCGCAAGGTGGGTCCTTCTTAGGAAGTTAACCTTTTGGCTGCTGTCTAGCAAGTCTAGCTGAGAAAACAAACCTATCCTAGGTTTAGGTCTCGTAAGGGAGTGAACCTTGTAGGATACTTTTTTAAACCCCATTAGGTGTCTTGTGAAGGAGTCTAATAACCGGTAGTTTAACAACCTTTAGGGGATCTTAGCGTGCTCTTGAGAAGGATTAGGGGTCCTTAGATTTCCCGATAGGTGAGAATTTCAAGATCCCGGTTCCATAGCAGACAACTTCCAATTATAATCATAACTAAAAGCAATCAGGATTCCTGTCTAGGTAGTTCCTTCATCATCCTTGAGTTCAGTCTTCGTGAGAGTTCGTGTCTAGTTCGTCTAGTCTAGCTAATTTTCATTATTTGCATTATTAGGATTTTTAGAAACACCCCCCCCCCCTCAATAAACAAATGGTTAAGTCGTGTCAGTTTTAGTCTAGATAGAGTCAGTAGCGTAGTCAGTAGAGTCTCTTGGGTTCGATACTCGGACTTCCTTAGGCTATACTACATTGATCGGTACACTTGCCGATTGTGTGGTTTAGGGTTTAGGTCGAGTCTTAGTTTTATAAATTTAAAGCTTAGAGAGTCTAGAATTAGGGTAAATTTAGTTAATTTAGTTGACCCATTTTCAGCACATCAAGTTTTTGGCGCCGTTGCCGGGGACTCTTTGGCGATTGCGTTGATTACTTTGTTTGGACTTACTTGACATATTCTGTGCTATTTGTGTTAGTTGAGTCGTAGGAGTCTAAAAATTATAAAAATCCAAAAATATTTGCTTTCGTGTCTTTTCTAGATTAGTGAGTCAGTTGTTAGAGTCATAGTACTAGTATTCGGTTTCGTAGTGGATGCCCCATACGCGTTCGCAGGGACCTCCGCCTGAGCTGTTTACGATCGAGTCCACCCTTGCTTTCGATTTCACACCAAAGTCATCACCTCACGTCTCCATTCTAAGAATGAGTAACTGTTCGCCCCGACAGGGTGTTACTTATATCTCAGGGTTATTCGTAGATGGCGCACTCTCCTGGTGGAACCTTCAGGTTCAAACCCTTGGTGCGGATGCTGCTTATGCACTAAGCTGGGACGAGCTCAAGGAAATGATGGAAAAGAAATACTGTTCTAGGGCTGAAATCCAGAAGATTGAAGTGGAGTTCTGGAACTTGAAAATGGATGGACCGAAGATTCCTGAATACGTCCAACGATTTCACGACTTGTCTAGGGTCGTCCCCTACTTAGTCAAACCAGAATTCAAAAGGGTTGAACGATTCATTTGGGGACTTGCACCTCAGATCAGGAGCATGGTTACTACCTCAAAGCCCTCAACCATTGCAGAGGCTATCGATATGAGTGTCACCCTTACTGAAGAAGCTCTACGTGCTGGAAAATTTTCAGAATCCGAGGATAACAAGAAAGAGACTCATGTGGAGTCATCAGGCAATAAGAAGAGGAAGTCTTCGACACTAAAGATGAGCACCCAAGTCAACTATGGAAGCTCTAAAACAGGCAAAAGAAAGAAAGTGAACCCGCCGCCTGGAAGGAAAACTGATGGAGCCACTAATAAGGCTGGTGGTAAAATATACTCGGGGACTAAGCCGAGATGCGAGGAATGCACTTTTCACCATGAAGGTCGATGTCTAAGGCCTACGTGCGGAAAGTGTGGAAAAGAAGGACACAGCAAGGATGCCTGTTGGGCGAAGGACCCAGATGGAAGAAATAAGAGAATACCAGGTTGCTAGAAATGTGGTGAAGCAGGGCACTTTAGGAGAGATTGCCCTAGGAAGAAACAAGCAAGGAAGGGTTTTCACGATTGAAACTCGTGAAGCACGCCAGGATCCAGATGCGGTTACGGGTACGTTCCCTGTTAACCAACCTAATGCATCTACTTTTAATTAATACTGGCATCAACTTTTACCTTGAATGCTTAGAACTTAAGAGACTGCCTGGCCTAGTTTCAAATAAGTTAGACGTTCCGTATTCTTTAGAAACGGGCATATAGAAGGCTAGTTTGAACAGTTGAAGCAATTAAGGATTGCAGTTAGGGACTCAGAAGGTCGGAACCTTCTGTTACCATTAACTTGAGAAGTCTTGATATGATAGTCAGCATGGATTGGATATCCAAGTATAGAGCCTGAGGACATCCCCGTTATGGAAGAAGTTCCAGTAGCTTTTTCGGAGGACTTGCCAGGAATACCTCCACAGCGCCAAGATGAGCTTTGATAAATCTCATGCCAGGAGCGGTACCAGTGCCGAATAACGCCATACCGGCTAGCTTCACCATCGAAGCATGAACCTCTGATATAACTGCAAGAGCTGCTAGACAGGGGAAATTAAGGACATAACATCCTTAGTTAAGGAGACAAGGAGAAAGTTGGTAGTCTCCACTTTACATAAACTTCAGAAAATTGAGAATCAGAATCCTTTGCCAAGAATCAACTTGAGGACAAGAGGTCCTCCACTGTGAATACAAGAGGAAATATCCCTAAAACGGCCTTTAGGACTCGCTTCGAGCATTACGAGATCCTTGTCGTATCATTTGGCTTAACACATGCATCGACAATATTCATGGACCTCATGAATCGAACGTGTGAGCCATACCTGGATAAGTCATATACTTATTGACTACACTCTTATATGGCCAACGACCAAGGAAGGTCGTGAGCAACAGCCGCAATTTACCTTGCAACTCTTAGAGAAAGCACAGTTATGTGCAATGATGACGAAAAGCGGATTTCGAGTTCGCGAAGGGAGAACTATAAGATACATGGTGGATAAGAACGAAGTTCACGCCAACCCTGCAACCAAGAGCTAAGGAGCTAGAGTTGCAATTATGTGACGTCTCTCGACAAGTCTCGATTGTGCGTCGATGCAACGAGACCACGACATTGCACACGCGGCACATTGATTAAGGAATCACGAGAAGAGATTTTGAGATAGATACAGTGATTGCGCGCCGCAACTGGACGTCATTAACTGAAAGAAAACGTTGCACGATCTTTATTGATCACAAGGGTTGCAGCACACCGATGATCGTAAGAACTCGAATATGAACTGAGCTGCTGAATGATGCAGACGATACGAACACAATACGTGCTTGTGTGATAAACTTTAATGAAAAGTCGGAACACTCACTTGCCCTTAGTGGAGTTTTCCTACAACGGTATCTATCACACCGCCGTCTAAACCGCTTTGTGTAAAGCTTCAGACGGAACATAATGAGTCAATTCCCGTCATGTTGAACGGAGACCAGAAATAAACAATCAACTGGCCCGAGTTGGCCCAGGAAAACTAGAGGCAAGATCGTTCGGATATGTGACCATATCAGGATAGCCCGCAGAATACAGAGAGATTACGCCGATGAGCGGCAGGAATCGTAAGAATATGAGACAAGAAGTATGACTTAAATGAGAGCCTCGCCTAGAGAAGGCGTAGTGTGAGTTGAAAAACGAAAAGGTTGAATTCCCGGTGTAGGGATCAGAACCATTGTTCACAAGATGAAACTCCCAGAAAAAGATCAGTAGTGATCGCGACACCTTCATGTGTCTAATCGTTAGAGGAGTCTGACTTAAGGAACAGTCGTTGTTCCCATAAATAAAATTCACGTCAACGAAAAACAACAAGAAATACTATAGAAACCTATTGAGGTTATGGACCAAGAGTCCACGAGATACAGAAAAGTCATGATCGACTTACTGGAGTACGATAGAATTCATGTCATGACCCAGAGATTTCATGGGAACATAAAGACAAATCATGAATCTAAGTGACCATATTGGTTTCACAACTCCCCTGCGACCGATGGCATCGCTTGAATTTCGGGACGAAATTCTTTTAACGGGGGGAGACTGTGACAACCGTCACTTTTCCGTACATTCCGTACACTAGATGAACAGTAATTTGTGCTTTAATGACTGTACATGATCTAGTTTACCAGACAAATAAATTCCTGAATTCCATGCAAGTGAATTCATGCATGATATATGCTACAAGAATTACGTTATGATAGCGTTGCGTCAAAAATTAGTAAACTTACCGGTAAGACACATCGTGTCAACAGAACTGCAGAAAGCAGTCAGACATTAGAATTAGGGCCTAGGTGTAGGTCCAACGTCAAAAATACATTAAAACCCAAGGATACATACAAGGGTTACATATATACCGCCCGGATAATATTTAATCCCACAAATATTCTGTTATGATTAAAATTTTATTCTAATCAGGTTCGTGTTGAAAAATAAATTAAAACGCTTAAAAACGTTATTTTTTTTCAAGTTTAAGCGTGTACCGTGTGTTCCTACGCGACACAATGCTTACACTGCAAAACGCAGACAACGCAGCAAACCCAGGAATATGCCAGGAATATGCCAGGAATATACCAGGAATATAACAGGAATATGCCAAGAATATACCAGGAATATGTCAGGAATATGCCAGGAATATGCCAGGAATATACCAGGAATATACCAGGAATATGCCAGGAATATACCAGGAATATGCCAGGAATATGCCAGGAATATGCCAGGAATATACCAGGAATATGCCAGGAATATGCCAGGAATATGCCAGGAATATGCCAGGAATATGCCAGGAATATGCCAGGAATATGTCAGGAATATGCTAGGAATATGCTATATGGAAGGTCTATAAATACCACCATTTCATCACAACACTCTTCTCTCCCTTCCTCCCTCCATGGCTACGGCCCAAACACCCCTCTTTCACCCTTCACTTTTCAACTCCTTTCCAAGCAATCTATGGTGATTCTAAGGTGTCTCGAGCTTAATTAGGAAGGTTGCAAGCAACGGAACTTGAAGGACCTTCACCATTTGCTTTTATCCACTCATTCTTCGACTAGATTCTTCCCTAGCCTCGAGCTAGTAGTAAGTTGCTTGAAACACACTCTCGATCTATTTTAAAGTGGTTAAAATAAGATATGACGGTTAAAACTCGCGAACTTGCAAGATGAAGTGTTAAAAGTCTACTAAAATGTTAAAAATGTTGGATAAAAGCTATGTTGTTGTGTAAATCTTGTAAGACTTGTCTTGTTATGATTATTTAGTGCCGATCTATGTTGTGGTAGCTCGGATCATCATCTAACCCGGATTAGTCATGTTCATGAAACATGACATAGAATATGTTAAGAATAAAAATGGTTAAATGATGAAACTCTACTACACACTAAACATGAACTTGAGTAAAAGTAAATTTTCTTGTAAAATAAGACTCTAAACATGTAGATCTAAAGATCTACAAGTGTTTTTTCGGAAGAACCAAGCAAAAATATTAGTCTTGTTTAAAACCCGGATCTTACATGAACTAAATATATTTTTAGTAAATAAACAAGTGTGTAAACACTTGTGTAACAAGGAAGTTCAACAAAGAAATATTTTTGTGAATCTTGACTAGAAGTTGTGAAACTTCATATTCTTTAAAAATAAAGTTTTTAAGAAACTAAACTTATTTTTAAAGATGACAAGACTTACTAAATGTGCTAGTAAGTTACTACACATTTTTGTAAATATTCAAGTTCATGAAATGGAGAAATTAGTGATTATTGTTGATGATTATTGTTGATAATTGTTGTTGATGATTGTTGACAATTTAAAAGAAAACACATGTTTTGAAAACATGGGAAACCTCCATTTTTAGGGGAAACTCTGTCAAAATTTTTATAAATTTTGACACTTAGAAAAATATAAGTTTTTGAGAAACTTATTCCCTAAAAATATACCTAAAAACATTACCAAGGTTTCCCTAATTTTTGGTGATAAGAAATGGTGATTTCCTCAAGAATAAAAATGGATATTAAGTATGTATATTTTTGAGAAAAATATATATATATTATTTTATCACCAACTTTTGTGCTAAGTGTGTATAGTATGTGTTATACGTGCTAGTATATTAAGACTTAAAAATACACTAAATACTCATGAGAAGTATAAACATAAAAATACACATACAACATACAAGATACATAATTCGGGTGCAAAGTGCAAAACACGAGATACTTATATTAATTTTAGAGAAAATAATATAAGTAAGATACGTAGTTAAAAATATAAAATATTTTTAACACAAGAATATATATACAAAAGAGAGTGACTGTACTTGTGCGACGCAAGTCTAGTGACTAACGTTAAGAAAACGCGTATAGGTTACGACGTTAATTAAGCAAATCCGGTGAAGTTTACGACGCAAGGAACGCAAAGTTGTGAGTTCATGCTCCCCCTTTTCTTTAACTGTTTTTGGTTTTATAACTCTCGGGGGTGAAATACATGTTACAAATATTATAATTTTTACAAATGGTAAAAATACGAGAAGCACTCGTGGTGAGTGCAATATGATGAGCTTTAAGAAAAGCCTAGAAAATACTAGATCATGTGAGCTTAAACTAGATATTGAGATGCCATTAATACTTAATTAGGGACGAGGGTTAGATCTAATGGGTACGGCCGAGCCCCACTCAGGGTCCTTATGTGACCACTTGAGTGCTTCGGTGTCCCAGTCGAGGGAAATCGACACAGTCGAGGTTAATCGACACAGTCGAGGGAAATCGACACAGTCAAGGGAAATTGACGCAGTCGAGGTTAATCGACACAGTCGAGGGTAATCGACACAGTTAAAGGAGAAAATACTAATACTCCATATGTCCTCACATGCCTTAATGTCCTTGTACAAACATTCAATTAGTACGTGGTGTACACAAGAAAATTTGATTTATACATGAACACTTTATTTATACAAGATACATACAATGTTCTCATACAAGATATGCAAAATGCATGAACTCGCTCAACTTTATGTTGATGTTTTCCAAAAATTACATGTATTTCAGGTGACAGGATGGATCTTGGGCGCAAGTGTCGTAACTAAAAGTAGACTACAAGTTTAGATGTCATCCACTTTTGTTGAATTGTAACCTTGTCAAAGGTCGTGTTTTGAAAACTTAAATAACAAGTGTTTGTAATACTTAAATTTTCATAAATGGATGAACATTGTTTTGATCATGTAGTTGTTTATTACGATTGAATGCAATGATAACAAGCTAGTCACACATCATACGCTTCCGCAAAAGACAGGGTGTGACAGTCTTCGTGAGAGTTCGTGTCTAGTTCGTCTAGTCTAGCTAATTTTCATTATTTGCATTATTAGGATTTTTAGAAACCCCCCCCCCTTAATAAACAAATGGTTAAGTCGTGTCAGTTTTAGTCTAGATAGAGTCAGTAGCGTAGTCAGTAGAGTCTCTTGGGTTCGATACTCGGACTTCCTTAGGCTATACTACATTGATCGGTACACTTGCCGATTGTGTGGTTTTGGGTTTAGGTCGAGTCTTAGTTTTATAAATTTAAAGCTTAGAGAGTCTAGAATTAGGGTAAATTTAGTTAATTTAGTTGACCCATTTTCAGCACATCAAGTTTTTGGCGCCGTTGCCGGGGACTCTTTGGCGATTGCGTTGATTACTTTGTTTGGACTTACTTGACATATTCTGTGCTATTTGTGTTAGTTGAGTCGTAGGAGTCTAAAAATTATAAAAATCCAAAAATATTTGCTTTCGTGTCTTTTCTAGATTAGTGAGTCAGTTGTTAGAGTCATAGTACTAGTATTCGGTTTCGTAGTGGATGCCCCATACGCGTTCGCAGGGACCTCCGCCTGAGCTGTTTACGATCGAGTCCACCCTTGCTTTCGATTTCACACCAAAGTCATCACCTCACGTTTCACCACACGTTTCCCCACCACCTTCCCGTTCTCGTACACCTAGTACCCCACCCGTAGTTCAAATGGCGAACCGCACCGTTTACCAGCAGGCTACCACCGGTTTCACCGGTGCCACTTCACCCATCACCCTTCCCGACATAGCGAACGATAGGTCCTGGCAGATTCCTTCCTACGTCATGACCGCCATCACCAATTCTTGTCAGTTCCATGGTCGTGACGACGAGGATGCACCCGCTCACTTCAATCGCATCACTCGTCTTTGTGGTACCTTCTCCATTGAGGGTGTCAATCTAGATACCAGATACCTGCAGGTGTTCCCATTTTCTCTCGCTGGACGCGCAGCCGTCTGGTTTGATTCTCAGCCCGCAGGCACTTTCACTACTTGGGCTGGTCTTCGCGACGCTTTCTTAGCCAAATACTTCCCGCCAGCCAAGGCGTCTCGCCTTAGAGATCAGATCCACTCCTTCCGTATGGAGCCTGACGAGCCATATCATTTAGCGTGGGAGCGTTTCCAGACGCTTCTCTCTCGTTGCTCACAGCATGGGTTGTCCGACTGGGCGTTAGTGGAAAAGTTCTACAATGGACTGACTCCTGAGATTAGAGCGCGTTTCGATACTTCAGCAGGAGGGCAGCTTATGGGAAAGAAGACGGTGGTTGAGTGCAATGATTTGTTTGAGAGTTTTGCACATTCTGATATGGACTACAGCACTACCAGCAGGACTTCCATTCCTGTTCGTACCCCCTCGGCCGGTCGAGGGGCAAACCAAGTTAGCTTGGATCCATCGGTAGCTGCTGTAGTCGAGAGAGCGAAGCAAGACATGAGGGAGGAGATGAGGCGGGAGATAGATGAGATAAAGAAGAAAGTTGATAGGTGTGAGGTTTGTAGGGGAGGTCACGACACACTAGATTGTCCCACACTTACATTAGAGCAGGTAGAGTACATAGCAGGTCAGTCTAGGGGTCAGTTTGGTAGTAATAATAGTTTTAACCCCGGCTGGCAGGGTAATGGTAGTAGTGGTAGTTATCGTTCTTCTGGAAATCCCCCTGGTTTCTCATCTGGTCAGTATCAAAGTAGGGGGTCGGGTCTTTACACGAGTAGTGGTTCGGGTCAGAGTGGACAGTATAGTGGTTCAGGTTCGAGTGGTCAGTTTGCAAGTGGAAGGTCGAATCAGGAGAGTCAAGGTAGTGATAAGGCTTTACAGGGTAGTTTGAGTAGGTTAGAGGAGATGTTTGCTCAGATGATGACGCATAATCAGACTGTAGCTAAGAATCAGGAGCAGATCAACAAAAATCATCAACTTCAGCTTAAAAATCAAGAGGCCACTCTTCTAGATCTTCAGAGAACAGTAGGGGATATAGCTAGGCAGTTGAAAGAATCTCCTTCTGGTCAGTATTCAGGTACTACTCACCCAGTCCACCATTCTGTTAAAGCAATTACTACTCGCAGTGGGTTGAGTCTAGGAGAGGTCGTGAGAGAGAATGTTGAGGAAGAAGAAGATGATGATGTAGATGAGGTGATTGAGATGGAGGCTCCAGGAAAAGTGCACATTAGGCTAGACCCAGCAAGTACCGCACACGCCGAGGAGTTGCCAGTAGAGAAGAAAGTGGAGAAGCAGCCGAAGAAGGTTCGGCCACCACCGCGAGTGATTGATATTTCTCGTCTTCCGTTTCCTGCTCGTGCTAGGCAGCAGCTATATGCTAGCGAATACGAGAAATTTCTTGAGATGTTCACCCAGCTGAAGGTGAATCTTCCGTTCATAGAGGCCCTGAGATCCATGCCCAAATACGTCAAGTTCCTTAAGGATTTCCTCAAGCGTAAGGATAGGGTAGGAGAGTGTTCGAGTAATTCATTGAGTGGAGAGTGTTCTGCTGTGATCCTAAATAAACTTCCTGAGAAACTCACTGATCCAGGCATATTCACGATCCCTTGTTTGTTTGGTGGTGATGTGAAAAACCACGCGTTGGCAGACCTTGGTGCTAGTATTAATTTGATGCCATATTCATTTTACGAAAAACTAGGCCTTGGTGATTTGAAGCAAACTCGTATGACCCTCTCGTTAGCCGACAAGACAGTTAAGTATCCTAGGGGGATTGTAGAGAATCTGTTAGTGAAAGTGGATAAGTTTGTCTTTCCGGCTGATTTTGTAGTGCTAGATATGGAGGCCGATGATAGAGTGCCATTGATTCTAGGGCGCCCGTTCTTGAACACTGCTAAAGCGCTTATAGATGTCTTCTTAGGCACAATCACACTTAGAGCGGAGGATGAGTCGGTAGTTTTTAAGGTGAATAATGCGAGAGGGCCGAGTGAGAGCGTGGAGGCGATAACATCGGTGAAGGAGAGTGAGAAGGTTGAGAGTGATGAGAAAAAGGTGGTGAGTGAGCCGAGTTTAGAAGAGGTGTTAAAACCCAAGTGTGGGGATCCACCTGATAGGAGAGTAGAGGAGTTGGAAGAGAGATTGATGAGGTTGGAGTCTAGGATAGAGATACTGAGCAAGGCTCAGTGTGGGGATAGGTTTCGATATGAAACGTCTAGATTCAAACCGCCCGATGACGATTTGAGAGAGTATGAGAGAGTTTGGAGAGGTGCGGGCGATGTTGGGAATGATAGTGCTACAGCCCGTAAGGTGCGGGCGATGTTAGAAGGTGAGCCCCGCGTATATGACCCTCCGTGAGTGCATGAATAGTTGTGACCCACTTGTAGAGTTTGTACATTGAGTCTTTGTCTGCGTCGTGTCTTTAGCTTAGTGTTTGTGTGTTTTAGTGTCTTTTGTGTCATTTTCGTGTGTTTGCGTTTTTGTGTGTCGTGAGTATATTTTGCAGGTTGCATCACAGGTTTGTTGAATGTTAAAAACGACAAAAACGAGTGCAGGGGCAGTTTGGGAATAAAGAAAACAATTTTCTGCACATTCTGCATTTGCTGCACATTCTGTTGCTGATATCTGCTGTCCAGGCGGCCCGCCTACACTAAATCCATACTTTACGCGGGCCGCGCGGACTAAAAAAAGGGGGACCGGTTGTTTAAGTTGAGGCGGCCCGCATTAACTTATCACACATCTCAAGCGGGCCGCGAACCCACTACTGTGCACGATGGGCTATTCAGGCCCAAATGATTTCAGCTCATTTTATCCATCATCCATGTGCCACATATCGACCTTCATCCATATTTATCACCATTATCATTCGATTGGTTCGGGTCGACGTTCAGGTATGTTTCCTGCATTTGTTGTTGTTGTACTTGAGTCGTTTGTTGCCGGGTTTATTTCCATCTTAAGTGTGGGGAAACGGGTTGTATATTTTTAAGGAGTTAAAATGTGATTTTTCACTAAACCTTCAACCCGTTATCCGTTGCATCCACACTTGGTTAGGTTTGGCACTTGGGTTGTTCGAGGGCGAGCAAAGTGCGGGAGGGGGTAAGATGGTAATTTGGTGGTGTACTTTGAGTCTTTTATTTTGTAACATGCGTCTAAGTTAGTAGTTTTTGAGTCATTTTGTGTTTCGAGTCGGTATTGCTTTGGTATTTTGCTTGTTTTTGTTGATGCAGGTTCGAATATGTACCACCCGTACTCAATCTCCATTCGGGTGAATTTGGAGCTGTTTATTCAAATTTCGGGCATTTATCAAGCATGTCAGTCAGTGTCAAAGCCGATCGCGAATGAAATGCTATACGATCGAGCTAGATTGGACGAGAGTTATGGAGCTTATGCGTCATATTACCAGCTAAGTCCTTTCCAATTTGCCCTTTGTCTTTTTTATTTCTTATTTATTTTTAGTTTTTTTTAGTCGGTTTCCATCCTACATTGAGGGCAATGTAGAGTTTAAGTGTGGGGATGGGAAACTATCGTTTAGTGTCCAGTTAGTAGTGTCTTGAGTCTTAAAAAAAAATTAAAAAAATAGAAAATGTCTTTTGAAATGAGAAGTTTGCAAAATAAAAACGGAAAATGATAGAAAAGTTGGATTTTTGTTCGGGTTCAAATAATGATAATATGAGATTACAATAATCGTGCTTGTGTCTAGTGTGGGATATGCGGGTAGGCTTGGCTTGGTTCTGGGTTTCTTTGATCTTAATATACCTAATTGTCGGTCTACTAGTGGGTTCTCATCTAGGGAGAGTGAGGAAATTGAAACCGCCAAAAATAGTATAAGGGATGCCGTTATAAGCTAAGATCGTTAGAGTTTTTGGTCATTATCTCGCTGAAAAAAAAAGAAAAAAAAATAGAATAAAAAGTGAACTAGAAACTAAATGAAAGTAGCCATTCCTATGTAGTCTGTGATTGGGGATAGCGACTCTACAGTCGGATTACCGCTAGGGTGTGTGAAATCGACTTGCCGAATAAAAGTACTGAAACCTATGTAATCTGTGGTTGGGGATAGCGACTCTACAGCCGGAATACCGCTTGGTTAGGGAAAGCATCGTCTAGTCTCACGAAAGAAAGAAAAAAAAAAGCAAGCAATAGAAAAAGAAAAAAAAATGGAAAAATAGATTTGATTTTAAACTCTCTTTATCTTGGTATAAAACGGTTAGGAAATAACCCAGTGGTTGTTCCTTTTGTCCTATAAGCTTGAGGGGGGATTAGGTGGACTTGCAATTCTTAGTGTGAGACCCTAGGTAGATTGACCGAACTTGAACTAAATTGCATGATAAGGGCTTGGAACCGGGTTGGGTTTTAGAGGATCGATATACTTGCAATCGCGGCTAACATGAGTTTCGATTTTAATAAAATAACTTATACTTTGGCCCGTTCGATTATTCCGACTATGATTCCGTTTGCATAATTCTTTTTCGAGGACGAAAAAAAGAGTAAGTGTGGGGATATTTGATGTATTGTAAAATACATCTTTATTCGCGTCTAGGTTTGTTCGGTTTTAGTTAGTTTTAGTGTCGTTTTAGATTAGAATGTATTTGCTTTTGATTTATTTGTGTTTCCAGGTCTTTGCAGCCAAATGGATTAGATATGAGTTAAAATCTGGATGGGCGAAAGTCTGGAACGGAAGTCGAGAAGCTCGGAAGCAAAACGGAGCGAAAAAGCACAACTGGGGGTCTGAGGCGGCCCGCATAAGCTTATGGACATTTTCAAGCGGGCCGCATGAACTTAAGATTTGTTTCCGGATGAACATACGCGCGCGGCCCGCGTATACTTACACTAAACTTCAGGCGGGCCGCGTGGAAGCTTATTATCGCGAACCGACCTGATTAGCAGCGAAATTAGGGTTTTTCTTGGATATTTAAGATCATAATCATCATCAGCCGTGGAGAAGAACACAATTACGAATTTAGAGTTCTTCTTGGACGATTAGAGGCTGTTTGGAGGCGTTCTTAAGGCTCGGTACAGCTGGGAATCATCAAAGATCATTCGGGAGCACACGGGATTGAAGTTAACGGGTTATACAATCTTGTTTCTTTGGTTTTTGTTTGTTTTGATTGTTTAATGATGAATTCTTGTTATACTTGGATTATGAACTTGTTTTTAAACATGATTAGCGGCTAAATCTTTATTACTACCTAGACATGGATGAATGATTGTTTATGTTTTGATTATTATTGGATTTTGGAAGCTATGGCTAGTTTATAAATTGTAAACGGTTTGTTCTATCGGTTAGATGTGTTTGCGTGCTTGATGGTATTTAATTGTTGATTATTGCTTCGCATGAATCTTGGTGACGGTCTTTATCACATAATAGAGTCGTGCTAGGTTTTAGATTTTGGTGACTGTCTATATCACGTAATAAATCTTGAATCTTTAGGGTTAAATCGGCCGATAAACCTTAGAAGTAATAGTTGGTAATTTTATAAAATCAAGTGTTCTACTAATCGTCAATAGCTGTAAGGTGCGAGATTATTGCTAGGTCTAAGTGATTAAACCGCAAGGTGGGTCCTTCTTAGGAAGTTAACCTTTTGGCTGCTGTCTAGCAAGTCTAGCTGAGAAAACAAACCTATCCTAGGTTTTGGTCTCGTAAGGGAGTGAACCTTGTAGGATACTTTTATAAACCCCATTAGGTGTCTTGTGAAGGAGTCTAATAACCGGTAGTTTAACAACCTTTAGGGGATCTTAGCGTGCTCTTGAGAAGGATTAGGGGTCCTTAGATTTCCCGATAGGTGAGAATTTCAAGATCCCGGTTCCATAGCAGACAACTTCCAATTATAATCATAACTAAAAGCAATCAGGATTCCTGTCTAGGTAGTTCCTTCATCATCCTTGAGTTCAGTCTTCGTGAGAGTTCGTGTCTAGTTCGTCTAGTCTAGCTAATTTTCATTATTTGCATTATTAGGATTTTTAGAAACCCCCCCCCCCTCAATAAACAAATGGTTAAGTCGTGTCAGTTTTAGTCTAGATAGAGTCAGTAGCGTAGTCAGTAGAGTCTCTTGGGTTCGATACTCGGACTTCCTTAGGCTATACTACATTGATCGGCACACTTGCCGATTGTGTGGTTTAGGGTTTAGGTCGAGTCTTAGTTTTATAAATTTAAAGCTTAGAGAGTCTAGAATTAGGGTAAATTTAGTTAATTTAGTTGACCCATTTTCAGCACATCAACGTGGAATGTGTAACTGCCAGCACGGTGAGAAGTACTTTAGGACGTGGCTCAGAATGAGGAAAGATGGACCTCGATGGCGAAGAATCGTAGGACATCGTTTCGAGCAGCGGCATTGGGAGCAGCAGTCACAGCGACAACAAGGTATTCGTAACCCTAGTCTACAATAAGGAAAGAAAAGTGTCTATAACATGGATTGGCCGTGGTTAAGTTAAGAAGACAATGACCAAAGGAACAACGATAGCACTTGAACTACTTGTACTGAAAACAGCAACACTGGAAATGATGCTCATGGAAGGGCATTTAGAAATGGCATGGGCGACGACAGGACTCTAGCAACATGGTAGCTAGTATAAGTAGCTAATCGCTTCGTCTATGCTCTGTTTGACCCTGATGCTCCCTGAAATTGAACCTGTTGTGGAATCGGCTGACAACGAGACAATTGACATTTCGTGTGCTAGTTGGATGCGAATTCAACCTTGTGGGACAAGCAAGTGATCGACATCGATCTGCTATCCTTGATGGTTTGAAGCACTAGTTAGAATGGATTGGTAATCCATACATCGCGCAGATATGCACTGTGAGGAGAAAACTTCGTGTATCTCTCTCCCTAGTGGAGAATCGTTATCTGTTTCAAAGTAGCGGAATTGTGCAAAGGTTGGCGTCAAATTGGCAATGAAAACTTGGAAGTGTCCACGGAAGGATATTCCACCATATTAGCGCGTATTATTGATGTTAAGGCTGAGGAAAAGAGGATCGAGGATCCACCCCTTTTGTTCGAGATTTCTACCTAAATGCTACTAGAAGAACTATCAGGTGTACCCTCACGTCGTGTAGAGAAGTACCAGATCAGTATCAGGTCAGAGGCAGCCCTGACTACTCGTACTCCTTGCCAACTTGCACCAGGAGGGTTGCAGGAACTGCCTAACCGACTGCAGGGATTATTGAACAAGCATTTTGTTGAACCAGTTAGATCCATGAATTTTCTTATGTGTACTGATTATCGAGAACTTAGTAAGGTGGCAGTTAAGAACCACTTACCACGACCATGTATTGGCAACCTATTGATCAGCTGCGAAGATCAAGCCCCATTCGAGGATTGACTAACGAGTGAGCTAACATCAGATGGAAGTTCAAGGGGAACATATTCCTACAACAGCATGTCGAACGCGATGCAGCCATTTCAACTTTGTATACCATGACCTTTGAATTGAATGATACACCAGCAGCTCCAGGGATCACATGAATCGACCGTATTTATTGACGACGTTCTGAATCATGACCAGGAGAAAGGAACACCATGGGTGGCAAATGTATTCTAGTTTAGCGCTCCTGTGGAAGGAGCCATTTCGTGTGAAGTCGTGCATTCTTGATCAGATAACCAACGGAGTGGGAATACTCGTGGATCTCGCTGAGATGCATCTTGTTAGAAACTGATCGACACCAAAGATTCCTTCGGGGATGCAGCAATTCCTTGGTTTCACTGAAAACTATCGCAGCTTACCCACAGGATTTTCAAGGGTCACACAGCTTAAATCTCTTTAGCACAGTAGGGTACTGTGTTCGTCAAAGACGAAACAGGAGGATGTCTTTTCAGCTTTCGAGTTCCAACTCTGCAATGCACCGAGCATCGTCTTTACCCGAGGGTGCAGGTGATTTAGTGATATACCATGATGGTCAGAATCAGCATCCCAGCTACACATCGATGAAACTCGATCGAGTGGTGACCTACGTGATGGAGTTACAAAGAGGAACTGCACAACACACAACTGGCGGTGAAAATGTGGCCTTGGGATTTTAGATGGAGGCATTACTTGGACGGTACCAGATGTGTTATTTAGACCAATCACAAGGGCCTCCCGTGTACTTTTGTCTCGTTAGAGCTAGATCAGTCAATGGCATCGCTGGAGGGAGCTTTAGGATGATTGCAGCTACGAAACTTGAACGTGCACGAGCTTTGCAGCTCGCTATCGACCCTAACTTACTTGATCAGACTCGCTCAGTTGGAAGGAAGAGCAGTTTTCAAGTTGAACCCATGCGGGGCACGGATAGGCAACCTTTGACAGGACGGACGATACTCGTTACCTCATGGGGTGAATGTGGATCTCACTATACGACTATTATCGGGAACTCGTGCTGAGCTAAGCGCATCGGCCTCGATACAACTAATCGGGCATGAAGGCCCACATAGTTAGGTGTGGGAATGATGTTTGACTTGTGGGAAAGTCAAAGTGAAGTGTTAACAACCAGAAACACCTATATCAAAAGCGAAAACAGGCTGCCATGGATTTGGTCGCTAGCCTACTTACAACTCGAAATGGAAACAGTGTCACTTGGATGATCGTTGATCGTCATACGTAACCAGCACACGTTCTAGCCAGCAAGGAAGCAGATAAGCCTTTCCATACTTGCAGTCATCTACCTGAAAGAAGTGGGTGCTAGGCACTGGGTGCTAGGCACGGGGTGCCAACCTCCATTATCCCTGATCGCGATCCACGATTTTCATCTGATTTGTGGCGAGCGATGCACAAATCCCTTGGCTCACTCTTGGTATGGGTACAGCATACCATCCCTAAACGGAGGGGCAGACTGAACGCACCATCCATACTTTTGAAGACATGCTTCGGGCATGTGTAATCGACTTTGGCAACGATTGGGAAGGACATCTTCCCTTTAGTGGAGTGTTCGTATATCAACATTTACCCCACTAGCATCTAGACTACTCCGTTCGAGGCATTGTGCGGACGGAAATGCCGATCACCCATTTGTGGGGCAGAAGTTGGAAACAACCAAATCACTGGCCAGAACTCGTCATAGACAACAGAGAAGATCGAACAGATACGAAAACAAAAGGCGGCAGCTCGTGACCGTCAGAAAAACTACGCTGATAAGCGCAGGAAACCACTCAAGTTCCAGGTTGGGGATCGAGTGCTACTTAAGGTCTCACCTTGGGAAGGTGTAGCTCGTTTTGGTATTCGAGACAAACTCAACTCGCGACATATTGGACCTTTTGAAATCACTGAGAGAATTGGCAAGGTAGCCTACAGGTTGAGTCTACCCACAGAACTCAGTGGAGTTCACAACGTTTTCCACGTGTCGAATCTGAAGAAGTGTCTGTCAGATGAGACCCTCATAGTTCCTTTGAAGGAGCTCACTATCGACGATCAGTTGCGATTCGTCGAGGAACCAGTTGAAATCACGGACCGAGACGTTAAGGTCCTCAAGCGCACCAGAATACCTCTTGTTCGAGTTCGTTGGAACTCCCGTCGTGGCCCAGAGTTCACCTGGGAACGAGAAGATCAAATGAAACAAAAGTATCCCCAATTGTTCGAGAACAGTACAACCACTACTGAGGCTGAAGCTACTACGGAATTTCGGGACGAAATTCCAAATCAACGGGGGAAGGATGTGACACCCCAGGAAAAACCAGGAAACCATGCAACTTAACTAGCTTCCTCAGTGAGTACGTGCTAAATTTCGGGACGAAATTTCTTTCAACCTGGGGATAATGTTACAACCCGTATTTCAGAACCCATATTTGTGTTTAATGTAATGTATGTGAACTTGGCGTGATTATCTAATATGTTGGTTTAATAAATGTCTATGAGTTAAATATTTGTATTATGTGAATGTGTGTATGTACATAAATATATGACTCGAATCGCACAAGCCAACAACCCGATCACACAAGCCTTTGGGCTTTGATTTCCACGTAACTCTCGGCCCACTCCATACCGATCATGTATGGAATTAGTCCATGCATCTAAAATATATTAGCACAAGATGGATCAAACCCTAATACCTTCACCTCTTCCCCATTAGCGACGGCAGTAGGATCCTCTCTCCCCATCATCGAAGCATCACTTTATTGGATCAAGGTTATTGGTTAGTACATTCATTGTTGGTTTTTAACTTGCATTCACATGTGTGTTATTTATGAATCTATGTATATCGATATGATGCACATGATCTACTGACAATTGAAATAGCATGTGATCATGGCAATTGAATTTGAGTGGGTCTTTAGTATCAATTATCTTTCATTAAATGTATGTCAGAGCCATGTGAGCGAATTCATGTGTCGTGACTTGTTAGCCTATGTGTAAACCTACGTGCACTACTTGAACCTAGACCTGACCTTTATGGTAACCATGATAGGACGTGGTTGACCACTAGCAGCTTGATTGACCTTTTGTGTATCTGCCGAGCAAACCGAGGTGAGTTCACACATTCTACAAGGCATGGGATTCCCAGGGGTTGGGGATGGGTTAAGGAATATGGATTCGTCGTCCTTCTTGGGTAGGATAGTACGGGTTAAGGAATGTAATTCCTCGTCCTCATGGACAGTTAAATTTCACTAGACCAAAACTCTATCACGAAGTCCCTCCTTTTTATATCGACTTAATCGCCGGGCCAATGGCGAGCGGGTCATTAGTTAGATAGCGCTATTTAGGTCTGACAAGCCTCACACCGTGCCGCAGAGGACGGGTGTGAACTAATGGATCTGGGCACGTCAATGATGATAGACATTGACGCTAAGGGCACATAAACATGACTAAAGTCAGTGGTCGATATGGAAACGAGTCTAGTAGTGTAAATATGGGGTAGCCCCCACGGCTGGATTGCCAGAATAAATGGGATAAACAAATCACGTTTTCAATTATGGGGTAACCCCCACGGCAAGTAAGCCAGCTAAAGAAGACTATGCTTTTGAAACAACTTAAAATGAACACCCAACTATGAACTCGCTCAACTTTGTTGTTGATTTGTTGTTACATGCCTTGCAGGCCTTTAGGTGCATATCATTGGGACTTGCTGTCTGGGAAGCTGGAGTGGTCATGGGTCGAGATACATGGAAACACTATGCAAGACTAATAGCTTTTACATGTGGTTATAAACACTTAACAAATGATTTATGGTTTCGCTGTACACTATAAAATATAATGTAACATTGTAACACTTATTGCTAATCAATGAAAGTTTTATTTACATATACCTATGAGTTCAATGTGATTGGTGGCTAAGATCCTGGTACGTCATACGCCCTGCGAAGTTTACGCGAGAGGTATTTTGGGGGTGTGACAGATTGGTATCAGAGCCATTGGTTATAGTGAACTTGGTTTTAAAAAAAAGGGGAAAACGTTTTGTAAAACCAGACTATAACCGAACAGTTCTGCAAACGTGAATACGACCATGACACTCAGCTCCAGATTGCAAGGTTCGTCTCTCGTATACTTATTATACTGCCTGATTAGTGAACACTTATGTATGTTATTGCCTGTGATTGCATGTTCCGCACAACAGTATGAGTTAGTATATTACTTGCATGTGACTGATAGGGTGGTATATCCCTAACCTTCATGACTTACACTTCGTGATACTCTTTGTTAACTATACGAGTTTGGGGAATCATTTGACATGAGTTAAGGGGAACTGAGGTGAGCATGCAAATCACAATATTATTGTGGGTGCACACATAATAATAATGTGGGGTGTATGCGAGTCCTAGTGAGCCTTAACAAGTGGAAAATGAGTTCCATTCCATTATTCGATCAAGGTAAACATAACAAACCTATAGGGGTCATAGCAGTGATTGTCCCCCTACTCGAACGTGAACTTTTCATTCATCTCTGGATCCTTTCGAATCCCGATGCTAGCGAGTATTACGTGATCACCCATCCGAACGACTAGCGAACTTTGTAGAAGGTTAGGTTTTTATATGAGCGTTCCTGAAATGGATGTCTCCGCGTCAAATGACTGGTCTATGCCTTCCCCACCTAACTTTGTTTGCTAGAACCTAGCGCGATAACGTCTTAGACTCCGAAGTGCGATCACGTCTGCAACGCTTGGGAAGCATATCGTGTAACACCCAGCCAACTTGCAACATCAATGGACAGGAGGATGAGCGTAGTACCTTACCGACGACAGTGCTGTGACAACCCGACTACCGGCAATGAGCACCAGCGGATCGGTCGCAAGTGAATCCTTAACCCTCGCCAGCGACTCATGGGAATCAACTCTTATGAATCAATCAGGACATAATCAATGACAATCAACTATAACGCGGAATGTGTAACTGCCAGCACGGTGAGAAGTACTTTAGGACGTGGCTCAGAATGTGGAAAGATGGACCTCGATGGCGAAGAATCGTAGGACATCGTTTCGAGCAGCGGCATTGGGAGCAGCAGTCACAACGACAACAAGGTATTCGTAACCCTAGTCTACAGTAAGGAAAGAAAAGTTTCTATAACATGGATTGGCCGTGGTTAAGTTAAGAAGACAACGACCAAAGGAACAACGACAGCACTTGAACCACTTGTACTGAAAACAGCAACACTGGAAATGATGCTCATGGAAGGGCATTTAGAAATGGCATGGGCGACGCCAGGACTCTAGCAACATGGTAGCTAGTATAAGTAGCTAATCGCTTCGTCTATGCTCTGTTTGACCCTAATGCTCCCTGAAATTAAACCTGTTGTGGAATCGACTGACAACGAGACAATTGACATTTCGTGTGCTAGTTGGATGCGAATTCAACCTTGTGGGACAAGCAAGCGATCGACATCGATCTGCTATCCTTGATGGTTTGAAGCAGTAGTTAGAATGGATTGGTAATCCATACATCGCGCAGATATGCACTGTGAGGAGAAAACTTCGTGTATCTCTCTCCCTAGTGGAGAATCGTTATCTGTTTCAAAGTAGCGGAATTGTGCAAAGGTTGGCGTCAAATTGGCAATGAAAACTTGGAAGTGTCCACGGAAGGATATTCCACCATATTAGCGCGTATTATTGATGTCACTACAAGAAAAGTGACCATTAGATACTAAATTGTTAGGGACTGATATATCAGTCCCCAATACGTAATATTTGAGACTGATTTATCAGTCACTGATAATATTAGGGACTGATTTCTATGCACCATATATTAGTTACTAGAAATCAGTCTCTAATATCTAAACACCTTAATTGAGACTAAATTTCAGTCGCAAATATGTTTGCATGGTATGGCGTTTTGGAAGGACGATTATTGACTAGTAAATTTTAGTCTCAAATATGTTCCCTCTATAATGAAAAATGACACATCTATGTTGGAGACTAATATTTTGTCTCCAATATAGATGGAACATATTAGGGACTGAATATAAGTTATTAATATTTTCAAGACAACCATAATTAGGGACTGATATTCAGTTTTGAATACCTTTTTATATAGGAAATGATTGGTGACTAATTTTCAGTGTCCAAATATGTTAAAACTTTTCGAAAACTTATTAGGAACTGATTTTCAGTCTCCAAAGTTTTATACAAACATAAGAAACAGTGACTGATAATTAGTCTCTAATAATCGATACAAATCATTGTATTTTAAAGAAGAAATTACGAACTCAAAATTAGTCCTCATATTTATTGTAACATACTACATTTTGGGGGGAAACTTATTGGTTACTGAAATTCAGTCCTAAATAACTGCCCCCATTAATAAAAATGGCGCCATTTTATTGGTCACTAATATTCAGTCACTAATATATTGACACCGAGGGACTAAACTATGAGGGACTAATCTATCAGTCTCAGATACGTAGTATCTGGGACTAATTTATTAGTTACTAATTGTATTAGAGGTTGATTTTTGTGTGACTGATGTCCGTACTGAATTTTAGTCACAAATATGTTTGTCTAAAAATAAATTTTGGGGGGAAACTTATTGGTTACTGAAATTCAGTCCTAAATAACTGCCCCCATTAATAAAAATGGCGCCATTTTATTGGTCACTAATATTCAGTCACTAATATATTGATACCGAGGTACTAAACTATGAGGGACTAAACAATGCTTGAAACTTGTCATTCCTTGAAACTTGCTTGAAAACGTTGATTTTAATTTCGGGGACTAAGTTGCCATTTTTGAAACCTTATAAGTTTTGGGTTAAAAATGAAATTTTTGAAAACTATAAAGTTTAGGGTCCTTTATGACATTCTTGAAACTTATTTTATAAATAAAATAAATATATAAATTTTTGAAATAAAAGTCTTAGGGCCAATTGGTCATTTTCTTAAACTAGTACTTCAGGGACTGAAATGGTCATTTTGAAACTATTTTTAACCAATAAACCCTAACCGGGTTAATTATTATATAAGGAAATCTATTTAAATACATAATCTAGTTAACCTTGTTAACCAAACTATTCAGGGGACTGTTGTGCAAGTTCCATAACCTCAGGGACCTAAGTGTATTTTATAAAAAAAATGGTTCTTTAAAGAACCCAAAGAATCGGTCACCAACAAGAATCGAACCCGCGCACCTCCGCCCACCAAACACACATGACCGGCTGGACTACCAGCTTCGTTGTTAATCATGTGAGATCTAATTATACTTATACAGTTATTATAACAGACCTGAAAATTTAAAACATATTTAAATGTATAATAAATATAAGATTTAAAAAAATTACTTCGTCTATTTATATAGTATAGAATACAATTTTTGAAATATACAGTTTAAAAAATGTTTTATAAAAATATATTGATAATTCATGTCCAATTTTCAACCGGTAATTTACAGCTCTTAATTAGACCCTTGGAGTATCCAGGAACGTCTAACCGGCTTCATAGGAACGCACCGACAACGAAATGGAAGCATCGGACACGAGTATGGTCCCGTTCATCGGTAAACACCCCTTTCTCTCTAGATGTACTGCAACCCTCGCACACCCCCGCTCCCCTAGCTAGTGACTTCCTGCAACTCCGACAACGGAAACAGCCGGCCACCACCATCTGGTGGTGGCGTACGGCGGCGAAAACACAGAGTAGAGAGAGGAGTCAGTTGACCCTCTGGCGAGCAAAATGGTCAATACTTGTTCATAGATGTCCTAATATAAAATATTAATATAATATGTATTATTAAGTCTTACAGTCAGGTCTGGTTTTATACGATAGGAACTGGTCTGGTTTTATACGATAGGAACTGTAAACCAAACCATACTTTAACGTTCTAAATTTAACCTTCCAAATTTAAACTTGAATTGAAAATATATTGAAATGTTGGGGTGTATCAAGCTTCTGGTCTGATTTCATAGATGCCCGTACCTCTTCATGCCCTTATAACACACAAAAGGAAAGTGTTGGGGTGTTATCAAGCTTCTTCACGCCCAAATAGTGCCCTTACACATGGCCTAACAACCCATACTTTAACCTTCTAAATTTAAACTTGAATTGAAAATATATTGAAATGTATAATAAATATAAGATTTAAAAAAATTACTTCATCTGTTTATATATAGTATAAAATACAAATTTTGAAATTTATAGTTTAAAAAAATGTTTTATAAAAATATATTGATCATTTATGTGAAACAATAATAAAACTCAGAAATTAAACAAAACAGAATAATATAAAAAATTAAATCTTGACTAGAAACAAAACTTTATTTGGCGTAATACTATTTATTACTATTTCTTCCAATTATCTTATCATAATTTAGTTTTAATATTTATAATTTTGGACAATGGAACCTGCCTTCACATGTGGTAATACACTTGAGCCAATCAAAATATTTGGTCAGCTATCACATGGATCACAATCCTAGGGTGATCCATTGCTCACATCGTTTCAAATCAACGGTTGAAAATACACCCTATGCTTTCTCCATCCATTTTCTAAAAACCCTAGCCCCCATCTTATTCCTCTCTCACAATACACAATCTTCAAGTCTAAATCAAGAGAGAGAGTGAGAATTATGACAGAGAGAATCGGAGATAGAGAGGGAGTTGTGTGAGAGATGGGGCAGCCGACCACGGCGGCGCGTGGCGGGGCAGAAGGGAGAGAGACGGAGAGAGATTTTGAGTGAGAGCGAGAGAGAGAGAGGAGGCGGAGTCGGTGTGAAGACGCGTGGCGGCGAGACTCATCGGAGACCGCAGATTCGCCGGTAAACCTTACCACACTCCCTTTTCTTTTGATATTTTTTTTTCTAAGTGTACCGGCAGTTAATGTCTGCGATTTTACGATGTTGATGATAAAATGAAGATGACGGTGAAGATCTGTTGATGATGGTGCTATCGGACGTAGCTGGGCGGAAAAACGAAGCCACCGGCGGCAGCCGGCGACGGTAATGGTGGTGATTTTATATTCTGTTGTTTTGGTTTTTGGCTCGGGTTTCGTTATTTCAGTTTGGGTTCACGTCAGCAGGTTCCGGGTCAGATTCAACAAGTACGGTTAGTCAACACATTGGGTTGACTGGTCAACGCAAGTCAACTGGTTCTTTATATGTGTGAGGCCTAATTATGTGTGAATAAATTGGATTGTTGATTTGTTGACGATATCAGCAGTATTGAGGCCTAATTAGGTTCTTTAATTTTGTTCCAGGTTGGGAGAGGCAAAGCGGTATACACGGATGAGGATATTGATGGGATACATGAAGGGTGTTTGAGTTATGGGGCTGCGTTTGTTTTTAAGTGACTATTTTAGATGTCAAATTATGTACGCCAAACAATATTTTTTGTTAACTTAAGATATTTGTATTATTTTTGACGTATGATGTATGACTATGAAATGAATTGTTTTGTTATGTGTATTTTGTTATGATATGGATTTATATATTGTTTTGGTTCTATTAGGAAAATTAGAAAGTCTACCAATAAAATAAAAAATAAAAATTTAAAACCATGACACGCAATGCGTGTCATAAAGGCGTGTCATTAAAGCCGTGTCATTAAACAACTGATTTTTAGTCGCTAAAGTTATGTTTTGGGGACTGAAATATCATAGTATTTGAGACTAATTTGCAGTCACCAAAGACATGTATCGGGGACTGAAATGACGTGGTAACGGGGGACAAATTGAGGACTGAATTTTTATGTATCAGAGACTAACCGTTAGTCACTGTTGGTGTCATACAATTGGGACCGATTTTCAGTTACTAAAAACATTATCTAGTACTAGGTATCTGGGACAGGCTGGGGACTGGAAAATCAGTCCTTGATAAACATTAGGGACTGATTTTTATGTATCAAATACTAATTTTTTAGTCTCTAATACTCATTTTTTTTATGTATCAAGGACTGATTTTCAGTCACCGACGAAATGTATTCGAGACTGAAATGATGTGGTACCACAACGTATATTGAGGACTGATTTTATATGTATAGGAGACTGAATATCAGTCTCTATTGGTGTCATACAATCGGGACTGAAATTTAGTTACTAATGAAAGTATCTAGGACTAGACAATTAGGACTGGCTCGGGACTGGCAAATCAGTCCCTATTAACCATTAGTGACTGATTCTTACGCATCAGATACTGATTTTTCAGTCCCCAAAAGTCATTTTTTTGTAGTGTGTTAAGGCTGAGGAAAAGAGGATCGAGGATCCACCCCTTTTGTTCGAGATTTCTACCTAAATGCTACCAGAAGAACTATCAGGTGTACCCTCACATCGTGTAGAGAAGTACCAGATCAGTATCAGGTCAGAGGCAACCCTGACTACTCGTACTCCTTGCCAACTTGCACCAGGAGGGTTGCAGGAACTGCCTAACCGACTGCAGGGATTATTGAACAAGCATTTTGTTGAACCAGTTAGATCCATGAATTTTCGTATGCGTACTGATTATCGAGAACTTAGTAAGGTGGCAGTTAAGAACCACTTACCTCGACCATGTATTGGCAACCTATTGATCAGCTGCGAAGATCAAGCCCCATTCGAGGATTAACTAACGAGTGAGCTAACATCAGATGGAAGTTCAAGGGGAACATATTCCTACAATAGCATGTCGAACGCAATGCAGCCATTTCAACTTTGTATACCATGACCGTTGATTTGAATGACACACCAGCAGCTCCAGGGATCACATGAATCGACCGTATTTATTGAGGACGTTCTGAATCATGACCAGGAGAAAGGAACACCATGGGTGGCAAATGTATTCTAGTTTAGCGCTCCTGTGGAAGGAGCCATTTCGTGTGAAGTCGTGCATTCTTGATCAGATAACCAACGGAGTGGGAATACTCGCGGATCTCGCTGAGATGCATCTTGTTAGAAACTGATCGACACCAAAGATTCCTTCGAGGATGCAGCAATTCCTTGGTTTCACTGAAAACTATCGCAGCTTACCCACAGGATTTTCAAGGGTCACACAGCTTAAATCTCTTTAGCACAGTAGGGTACTGTGTTCGTCAAAGACGAAACATGAGGACGTCTTTTCAGCTTTCGAGTTCCAACTCTGCAATGCACTGAGCATCGTCTTTACCCGAGGGTGCGGGTGATTTAGTGATATACCATGATGGTCAGAATCAGCATCCCAGCTACACATCGATGAAACTCGATCGAGTGGTGACCTACGTGATGGAGTTACAAAGAGGAACTGCACAACACACAACTGGCGGTGAAAATGTGGCCTTGGGATTTTAGATGGAGGCATTACTTGGACGGTACCAGATGTGTTATTTAGACCGATCACAAGGGCCTCCCGTGTACTTTTGTCTCGTTAGAGCTAGATCAGTCAATGGCATCGCTGGAGGGAGCTTTAGGATGATTGCAGCTACGAAACTTGAACGTTCACGAGCTTTGCAGCTCGCTATCGACCCTAACTTACTTGATCAGACTCACTCAGTTGGAAGGAAGAGCAGTTTTCAAGTTGAACCCATGCGGGGCACGGATAGGCAACCTTTGACAGGACGGACGATACTCGTTACCTCATGGGGTGAATGTGGATCTCACTATACGACTACTATCGGGAACTCGTGCTGAGCTAAGCGCATCGGCCTCGATACAACTAATCGGGCATGAAGGCCCACATAGTTAGGTGTGGGAATGATGTTTGACTTGTGGGAAAGTCAAAGTGAAGTGTTAACAACCAGAAACACCTATAACAAAAGCGAAAACAGGCTGCCATGGATTTGGTCGCTAGCCTACTTACAACTCGAAATGGAAACAGTGTCACTTGGATGATCGTTGATCGTCACACGTAACCAGCACACGTTCTAGCCAGCAAGGAAGCAGATAAGCCTTTCCATACTTGCAGTCATCTACCTGAAAGAAGTGGGTGCTAGGCACGGGGTGCCAACCTCCATTATCCCTGATCGCGATCCATGATTTTCATATGATTTGTGGCGAGCGATGCACAAATCCCTTGGCTCACTCTTGGTATGGGTACAGCATACCCTCCCTAGACGGAGGGGCAAACTGAACGCACCATCCATACTTTTGAAGACATGCTTCGGGCATGTGTAATCGACTTTGGCAACGATTGGGAAGGACATCTTCCCTTTAGTGGAGTGTTCGTATATCAACATTTACCCCGCTAGCATCTAGACTACTCCGTTCGAGGCATTGTGCGGACGGAAGTGCCGATCACCCATTTGTGGGGTAGAAGTTGGAAACAACCAAATCACTGGCCAGAACTCTTCATAGACAACAGAGAAGATCACGCAGATACGACAACAAAAGGCGGCAGCTCGTGACCGTCAGAAAAACTACGCTGATAAGCGCAGGAAACCACTCGAGTTCCAGGTTGGGGATCGAGTGCTACTTAAGGTCTCACCTTGGGAAGGTGTAGCTCGTTTTGGTATTCGAGACAAACTCAACTCGCGACATATTGGACCTTTTGAAATCACTGAGAGAATTGGCAAGGTAGCCTATAGGTTGAGTCTACCCACAGAACTCAGTGGAGTTCACAACGTTTTCCACGTGTCGAATCTGAAGAAGTGTCTGTCAGATGAGACCCTCATAGTTCCTTTGAAGGAGCTCACTATCGACGATCAGTTGCGATTCGTCGAGGAACCTGTTGAAATCACGGACCGGGACGTTAAGGTCCTCAAGCGCACCAGAATACCTCTTGTTCGAGTTCGTTGGAACTCCCGTCGTGGCCCAGAGTTCACCTGGGAACGAGAATATCAAATGAAACAAAAGTATCCCCAATTGTTCGAGAACAGTACAACCACTACTGAGGCTGAAGCTACTACGGAATTTCGGGATGAAATTCCAAATCAACGGGGGAAGGATGTGACACCCCAGGAAAAACCAGGAAACCATGCAACTTAACTAGCTTCCTCAGTGAGTACGTGCTAAATTTCGGGACGAAATTTCTTTCAACCTGGGGATAATGTGACAACCCGTATTTTAGAACCCATCTTTGTGTTTAATGTAATGTATGTGAACTTGGCGTGATTATCTAATATGTTGGTTTAATAAATGTCTATGAGTTAAATATTTGTATTATGTGAATGTGTGTATGTACATAAATATATGACTCGAATCGCACAAGCCAACAACCCGATCGCACAAGCCTTTGGGCTTTGATTTCCACGTAACTCTCGGCCCACTCCATACCGATCATGTATGGAATTAGTCCATGCATCTAAAATATATTAGCACAAGATGGATCAAACCCTAATACCTTCACCTCTTCCCCATTAGCGACGGCAGTAGGATCCTCTCTCCCCATCATCGAAGCATCACTTTATTGGATCAAGGTTATTGGTTAGTACATTCATTGTTGGTTTTTAACTTGCATTCACATGTGTGTTATTTATGAATCTATGTATATCGATATGATGCACATGATCTACTGACAATTGAAATAGCATGTGATCATGGCAATTGAATTTGAGTGGGTCTTTAGTATCAATTATCTTTCATTAAATGTATGTCAGAGCCATGTGAGCGAATTCATGTATCATTGAATGAAGGAATATGTTTTTTTTGGTTGTTTATGATTGGACCGATTCTAATATAATATGGCATGGTTGGTGTGGTTAATTATTTGTGATTTAGACTTGCATGATGGTTATTTGACAAAACAGTTAGACTATCGTGTAGACTATGTGGATGAGTTTGATTAATTGTGAGGGTAGGTGGCCATGATCATGATTTATGTGATGACTAAAAACTATGGGATAAAGGTTAGGTGATTTACGATAATGGTTGGCATGATATAATAAACACAGAATTATTATGAATGGGTAACAAACTCTAGTCCATGAGTTAGGAACACATAATGATGAACGATTATTGATAGTGTTCAAATTCGTAGCATGGTGATCCGAATGACTGTTTAAATGTTGTTCATGATCTAACCTAGGCTTAGAGTACAAAGAAGTCCAAAGAAATTAAACTGTTTAATCCGATTGTGTTGATGATCGAGCTAGTATTATGATTTAGTATCAATTAGGACCCATGGGGAATTATTTGGTAAATGATTGATTCGGTCAATGAATGTAGAATTGGAAACTGATGAATTGCTTGTAACTGATTGGCGTGATTATTGGTATTAATTGAGAAACGGTTTTGCATGATTTTAGAAAAGTGTTAAACTAATCGCACAAGCCCTCTCGGTCGCACAAGATCAGGTCACACAAGACCTGATCTGATTAAAAACTGATATGGATCATCATATGGTCTTGCTAGATCATGATTAAAAACATGAACTAGCAAGATGTGAAAGTTAGAAATGTTGTGGATGATGGAATCATCCACACATAAACTATGAACTTGATTAAATGGGTGTTTTCTTGAAAAATAAAGATCAAAGTAAGTTCTAATATTATAGATCTAAAGATCCATGAGTGGTTTTTCGAAAGAACCGAGTGAAAAATATGAGTTTTATAAAAACTTGGATCTTACATAAACCAATCACATTTTTTGTGGATAAACAAGTGTAGAAACACATGTGTAATAGGAAAAGATCACAAAGAAATATTTTTAGAAAATATGGTTGGAAGTTGTAAATACTTAAACTCTTTAAAAATAAAGTTTTTAAAGAACTAATCACATTTTTAAAGGTAACAAGACTTACTAAGTATGCTAGTCAGTTACTACATACTTTTATAAATTACCAAGTTCATGAGTTTATAGTTTATGCTTGTTTTTGGCAAGTTTGTTAAGTAGAGGTTGTATATTGTTGATTGAGAATTGTTTGAATGAATTTTTGAAAAAGAAAATGATATGCTAGTAAGCATGGACACCTCCATTTATAAAGGAAACTCTGGCGAAATTTTCTAAAATTTCCAACACTTGGAAAATATTTTTCTAAACAAGTGTTACAAGTATATCTTATAACTTGTGTTTCAAATATAAACTTCGCCATAAATTTTGTTACGAAATACAAAGTATCGGAGGTTGGTTTTCGCGAATAAAAATGGGTAAATATATATTTAGAATATATATATTTTTTTTACTGAGACACTTGTGTGATTATTTGTATATTTTGTGAACTAATTATATTATTTTAGAGTAAAATAATATAACTTACAAAATACCATGGAAATTACAACTCCAAAATAATACCAAAAATTGCAAGGAATAAAATATTTAAGTTACATACGTAATATTGTGAAACCGAACAAGAAAAGCGTAACTTATGAAATATTCCGGGATATACCATTACACTATATTTTTGGTAAATATTATTTTGGGAATGAAAGAAGTGAAAATATGATTTTGTAAATATTACCAAGTATACCATATTTTTGACAACGAGAAAATATATTATTTTTGGGAGATAAAAATATATTTTCCGAGTATATTTAGAAGATATATAATTTTTGAGAAAAATATATATATATTCTAGGATAATACATGATTGAACAAAATAAGTTTATATATATTTAAGTGAGACTTGAAATATATGGTTTTGGAAATATATATTGGGAATATATTAAAATATTTTTATTTGGACAATACACCGAAATACGACGCCACTACTTGGCAAGATATTCAAATACAAATACGAAAATACATGTATGAGATACTCCCATCCTTGGGAAGGAAAATACGAAGTTAAAATACTTGAGAAGTATTACTACAAAAATATTGTTTAACAAATTATTCCAAAAGAAAATGCAAGTTCAAATATTTATTATTTTAACAACCAATTATATAACTTGGAATACTACCAAAGACACTTTTAGACGTAACTCAAAGGCACCAATCAATATTAAGACAAGGCACGACCCGTTCGTCTAATAGACGTTAGTACACATGTAGGTAGTCGTGCGTTCTAGTGGAAGCTTCGAGTTACATTGGATACGAAGACGCAAAACAGTGAGTTAATGTCCCCCTTTTCTTCTAACTGTTTTCAGTTTTGTACTTCGGGGGTGAAATACATGTTACATTTATTACGAACGTTTTATACATGGTATGGTATGATTAGCTAAGGAATTTACTGTTAGATCACGTGAATGGATAGGCTATTATCGTAAGACCATTAATCCTTGTATAAGGACCGAGAGGCATGAGTGATAGATCTATTGGGTGTTGCGAGCCCCACACATGGGCCAGCGTGTGGCTGCATGTGGTGACTATGTCGTTCCGCCGGAAGGACCGGTATGAAATACGCGTTACAGGTTTGAATGCTTCCTAGACCATGTCACTTATTAATGTATTAGCTACACATTAATTGATCTATTTTTCCTTAATTGCTACATACCAGAGATTTTCATACATACAGACATATTACAAAGGTTTATACATACTCACTTTTACATGAACTCGCTCAACTTTATGTTGATTTTTCAAACTACATGTATTTCAGGAAATTAGTAAATGGATCTGGCGGGCGTTGGAGTTTTTAAGCTGCGTTGTGAATAAAGATGTCATCCAAGTCATTAGGGCTTAGGAGACGTATCTTAATCCTGGACGAGATACGTGGTCCTAAACTCGGGTTTGTTTTAAAATATTTTGTTGAGTCTTTTTGAACTCCTTAAAATATGTTATGGTTTGTAACTTGAATTTGGAATCGACATTTCAGGCAATTATGTTGTACTACTTTTAAACTTAAATTAATGGATGTACATCTACAGGTTTTATCATATAGTGTTGTTATGATCGTATGCAATGGTATTAAGAAGTCACACCCATAATCACGCTTCCGCAAAAGTCAGGGTGTGACAGTTAAGTCGCTCATAAAATTTTAGTTTTCAGAGAATCTAATTAATCACTTGAAACACAAATTTAAATGACTCTACGGGGAAGAAGCCAGTAGAATTCGGATCGACCTCAGATGGGCGACGTGGTGGGTTGAATTTCGTTTGGGATCCAGGTGTCTACAAACGTTGAAATACAATTAAGTATAGAAACTTTAAGGTATTGATCAGGTAAGTGTCCCAATTCGCATTGCAAATGGATATGGATATGCTCACACGGCTTCTCGACATTTATGGGATGCCGTTACTCAAACTATTGAACCATTGGATGGTTTATGCATGGTAATGGGGAGTTTTGATGCCGTTATATCCCTAGTGGAAAGATTCAACTCTGGTTGTGCTCCAAGAATCAACAATTTCATTAACTATGTAGGATTGATAGGATTTATAAAAATTCTAAGTACGCCGTTTCAACATGTTTATTTTTATATATACGTATCCATATAAATTTAGTTAAAACTATTTCGACATCACCCGATACCGATACACATTTTAATAATTTTGAATATAAACCTAATAATTTTTTTATCTCATATAGTGATACTAAACATACTCATAATAAACATCCTGCCGCAACGCTCGGGTTGACGTTAACTCGTTTGTTAATACAAATACTAATAATTAAAAGAACTCAAAACAAATAAACAAAAAAGAAAGTTACATTGAATTGTGTTTTGGGTCAAACTCAAATATGCGTTTTAGCCTAGTATTACTATATAATCCATCATACATAGTGGGGGTCTTGATTTAGTAATTGAACGATGCCAACAGATCATTACTTGAGGTCGAGACACAATGGAATTGGATTTTGGACGGCTACAAGGAAAGTAACACTGTGGGCAAGCAAAAATTCGCCCAGTACCAGTCTTTACGGACCGTAAGCCAGGACCTCATACGGTTAGTATACGATCTGACCAGCGGGGAAAATTATAAAACTTTGCACAATTGGCCCCTTGACTTGTATAACCTCTATTATGGTCTTGTAACTTATCAAAAGCCATTTTTAGCCAATATTGGCCATACCTAGGAGTGTGAATAAATATTCTAAGGCTCCCGGTTCGTAGATAGACCACCCAAAGGTATTAGTTTCTCTTGTTGACACTTTTAGTCCTTCCGCATACATCTTTTCACTGTTTGTCATCTTTAGTCCTTCAAAGTCAACTTATTACACATTTAGGGTTTATGACAAGTGTCTTCACATTATTGGATACGATTTTTCGAGGTGTTACACAAATAGAGTAAGACATCGAGTTTATGTCTAAATCGATCGATCACCTCCAAGTAGAAGCGTTACTCCTATCTCAAATGCGTAGGCAACAAATCCGTGACAAATACGGACTTTAGAGCTATATTTTTTAAGCATTTGTCGGTTTTTTATTTTTAGTATTTTTGCATGTTTCATCTATAATTTTTAGTATTTTAATTAATGATAATGCAATTTTTATTTATTTCATGGAATATTATTTGTTTTAATTTTCAAAAAAATAAATAATAATAATTGGGAAATTATTGCAAGTGGCATTATACCACTACACCCATTTTAACTTCAAACCCCATAATACATCTTTGACGACTACACAACCACATGTCGGATTATGCCGATGGAAGAGACTTAAAGTTCACCTACCACTACGCATGGTCTGAACAATATTTTTTTATTAGGTTTAAGGCCATCATAAATTTTGTTAGGTTTTAGGCCATCATAATTCATAAAGCAACGGAGCCTATTTAGACCCATTTAGGTTGCCTGAATATAGAGACCCATTTAGTTGGAGTTACATCCAATAAAAAGCCCATCAAGCCATCAAATGTTTATAGGAAAACACACACACTAAAAAAGAAAAAAAAAACGCAT
The DNA here is from genome assembly GCA_030545235.1 of Helianthus tuberosus. Lineage (NCBI taxonomy): Eukaryota > Viridiplantae > Streptophyta > Magnoliopsida > Asterales > Asteraceae > Helianthus > Helianthus tuberosus. The sequence continues at coordinate 14,171,506 of CM060434.1, read as the reverse complement.
CAAGCCATCAAATGTTTAACCCTAAAAGACGACGTCATATTGCTTCTAATTTTCTCCATGATCATTGGATTTGATACTAGAACGAGGTGAGGGGGTATGTTTCATAAACTATTGTTGCTTGTATCGTACGTTTTGTTTTTCAAAAAATCCTTTCTTGATTTGTTGTACGGTTGTAATTAATGGTGTACATTTTTTTCAAGAGCCACACATAAACCTAGTGAAGATAGATTTTTTGTATGCAAAAATGTCACCGTTGACACACTTTTGCTAACCAAGGTTTCTTTTATTAAACATTGATCAAGTTTCGTTTTAAATGAAATGTTTTCTGGTTTAGGTTTGTACTCATTTATAAATATGCATGATGAGATGTATTTGATATAGCTTATTATTAGAAAGGATGATGAGAATTTGGATTCATACATATACACTTAAACTTATTCTTAAGTATTTAATGTTGTAACCAGAAAGATTTCTGTATACACACTAAGATACTTTTATTTGGATGTTCGTAATTGGTTAGTTAGTTAGTTATTGGTGGTTCCAAGTTTGTTAAGATGGATTGGTCAATAAAGAATTAACTATATGTCTATATGATTTAACATGTCCTAATTGTTGCGTTCTACCAAATTGCAGCTTTCGGAGTCAAAGGAATATATATATAAGTGCTTGTTTGTATTAAGGTGCAGAATGGATGTAGAAGACGATAGACTAAGTAGCTTGCCAGATGATCTTATCCATAAAATTCTCTCTTTTATAGGCACTGAACATGCTGTTCAAACTAGTGTTTTTGTCATCTAGATGGAGATTTATATGGACTTCAATGCCTTATCTCAATCTCTCACATGATGATTTCTTTAGGTTGCCCACGTTCTCCAAATTTCTTACGCATGTTCTCTCTTACCGCAGTAATCATTCAGATATGACTTCTGTCAAGCTTAGTGTTCATGGACAGGATACCTATTTGGTTGTCAAACAAATTATGGTGTATGCATTCTCTCACAATATCCAACAACTGAATCTTGGATTCTCTTGTAACTTTGATTTTGAATTCCCTCTTTGTCTCTTTAGGTCTCGGTCTCTTAAACATCTTAGTTTGACAACGGAAGATTTTTCATCTAATGGGTACCGTAGAAAATTCTCCTTTACATATGTTTTAAAGCAACGTCTACGTGGGATCTCCCTGCTTTAACAACATTGTATATTCATGATGTCTATTTGTGTTATGATGAAAACACAGATAAGTTGTTCATTGATCTTTTCTCTAAGTGTGCAAACTTGAAGAATCTCACCTTAAAAGGCTGCTATACGAAAGGATTTACGGGTTTAAGTATTTGTCTTCCACTACTCACTGAACTTACACTTGAAACTGAATACGGGAGTGTGGAGGTTTTCAATATCGTTGCACCTCAACTCAAGAATCTCACTATACGAAGTTTCATTTCGGAAAGTCATGAATATCTTATATCTGTACCACACCTTGTATTCTTGGACTATAAAGGTTGGTCTTGTTTGCAGCTTTCTACAAATGCTTTCCTTTCTTTGGAGAAGGCGCATATTTGTATATCCTATTCAACCTATGCTCATCAAGTTCTACGCCTGCTTCAACAGATTCGCAATGTCAAGTTTCTTACGCTTAACTTAGAAGTTGTTGAGGTAATTGCTAGTCTTTATCTTGTGCGTCTTACAATGATTTTCAATCTGATAAGTTTTCTCATAATTCTAAAAAAAACAATGTAAAACAAAAACAAGGTTAGTTATGTTTGTTAAGAAAGAAATATTTCATTTGTCATGTTTTTTTTGTGTCAAATGTTATGATGGTTATGTCATTTGAGTTATATGCTTGAAAAAATAGTGAAGGTACATAAGCACTTTAACAGAAATTGGGATCCCATGCTTTGATACTTCGAAAAGTCATTTGTCATTGGCTATTTCTCCTTTTTAAGCACCACTTAGGCTGGGTGGTGTGGAGTGGCGCCCCAGCTCCACATCAGCCATTAACGACCCAACACCGCCCTGAGGGCGCCAAAAGGGCTCCAAAGAGGGGGAGGGAGGGCTGTGAGTGGAATGGCGGGCATGAAAGGGGGGCTTTAAAAGGCTTTAAGTGGACCAATGAGAACCCTCCATTTGGAGAGGGGCTTTAAGGGGTTTCACCCCACACCACCCAGCCTTAGCTAAATGCTCTAAAAAAGACATGATTCTTAGTGCATACATATATAAATATGTGCTCATCATTATAATTATTGTGTTTTAAAAAAATTTCTGCAGCTTCTTTCTTCATTTGTGGAACAATTGGCACATCTACCTTCCCCATTTGCTAACTTAAAGAGTCTAAAGATTCATCCAGAAAGGGAACGGTTGAAAGTGCGAGAACATAAGATAGTAGAGATGTCTGCAGAAGTCCGAAGCTATCTGCTAGATGGTTCTCCTGGTGCCACCTTCACAATGGTTTCACGTGAGGTATTCTAATTTTTCATGCATCATACATGTTCTATGTTATATAGAATATTATGGCAAGCAACTTATATAATTGTTTTAACTGTGTTTGTCTTTAAGTTGAAATTTGTAGTATAAACATGTATACATATATCTTTAAGTTGAGAAACTCGCTATGCCTTAATGTTTTTAGATTTTAGGCAGTTTGGATTTAAATAATCAAAACTATGACCCGTTGGCCCATAATAATTCATACTAACAATTGACCGGTGATACTCATTAACTTTTACTTTTGTTGCCAAGGGCAATCTCACTTCCAAAATCATCATAAATTTACACTTGATATCCATTTATCCCACCCGATTATGCTTACAAGGGAAAAAAAATCCTATTTTGCTCATAATCATCATTGTGAGTGATATCGAGTGGAAATCAGGTGTAATCTATATATGATGATTTTGTGAGTAGGATTGCCCTTGGCAACGAAAGTGAAAGTTGTAGGTGTCATTATTAAAATTGATTATTAAAATTGCAAGTATGAGTTTAAGTTTGGAATGTTGAAAATATAAACTTTAATTTGCCTAAAATTTTAACTTTTTATATGATATAAATATAAATTTAGCTATGCATCAATTTTGGAGATTTGTGACATAAATGGTGAGTAGTATTTTGGTTTCTTTAAATTTTATAATATCTATGTGATATCACAGGATATTAAATCTATGAAGAAGTTAGCCGAAAACCTTAGGACTATGCGCATTGCTAGAGCAGGAGAGAGCTAGTACAGAGACGAAATGGCAAAGATGCACGAACAAGGGAAATAAAAGGCTTTCGACATCATTTCAAAGTTGAACTTGCTACAACATTGCAGCCATCTTTCTTAGCTAATTGTAATTAAAAGAGTCATGAAACCTTGTTATTGCTGAAAATCAGTGTCAACTCTTTTTTTTTTTTTTATTGATTTGGTTTACAATTTTTGACACATGATGTGAAACCCGTGTTAACCTTATTATTTGGCAAAGTAACATAGAACACATCAAATATTTTTTGATGATGGAGATAGGTCATGGTGTAAAAATGTATTGATAGGCTTTTGGGCATATCACACTTCATATTTCGTCTAGTTTTCTTTTATGGTTGCTATAAGGGGGTAGGGGCGCCCATCACTCACCACCCACTCATCACTCACAACTTACAATCAAGTTCCGCCACGTCATCGAGCGTTATTCCATCACTAGTGATGGATTTTAGTGGAAATGCTCATCACTTGTGTATATATATAAAACAACCCATCATCAACGGTCATCTACGAAGGCAACGGTCATCACTTGTGAATGGATAACGCGTGAAAAAATTGACGTGTGATAAGTTCCACACGTGAACAACTAGCCCGGCGGCGGTGTTTTCTTTCCATCCACGCGTAATGGGGTGGTGAGCACGGGGCGCCCCGACCCCCTAACAAGTGTTGATACCTGAAAGACAGCAACCAGATTTTCGTTGTAACATGTGGGGAATTCTACTGGTTTTCTTTTAAAATACTTAGCCAAACTAAAAAACCAGTGAACAGTGGTTATTTTTTTTATCACCTGAACTATTTTATTAGTTCTTTCCGATTTCCGATGAGTGATAATACCACGTGAATTAATTTTTCACTTACCTACATGCATCCAATGAAGTGTTTGTGATCAACACATGATTATATTTTGAATCAAAGCTTTAAATAATATTGTGACATAACTGAAAATTTATAACTCAACTAACTAATTAAAATTGATATTTTAGAACGGTCTTAAAAAAATTAGATTTCTTATCCTACCTCAAATAAATGAAACAATCCCAAAGACTAATAAATAAAACAATTTCAAAGAATATAATGTGTCAAGACCATGTTATCCCTCGTAAAATTCGTTTTCAATTGATTTTTTATTATTTTTTTAAATTGGGTTAATATAATAGAATGACATCATCATCATCATACTTAGTATATCCTATCAATAGCAAAGCTAAGGAAGGGTCTGAGGAGGGTGAGATGTAGACAACCTTACCTCTATCCTATAGGAATAGAGATGCTGCTTCCAATGAGACCCCCAACTCGATTATAGTTTTACATCAAGCCTTGGACATAAGGCACATAACACTCAGCAGTTGAGACAAACGCCGATTAGTGCATGTACCTCCTTGTCTTTGGGCTATAAACGTCATCACATGATCCATGATTAACCATCCCCTTCTTTTAACGTTATTTTCACGAAATTAGTAAAATAACGTTAAAATTAATGCATTTTCACTCCCCCCCACCGACCCCGAGCGCCCACACATATATACATTATATGGGCATACCGCAAGCGGGACGTATAGAATGACAACATTGCTTATTTTAAAGAGGTAACTTTGTAAAAATATAACCAAGTTTACCAATTGTTTTAATTAGCTAAATAAATTTTTGAGTAAACTTCCGTTTTGCTCCCTGTGGTTTGGTCACTTTAACGGTTTTGCTCCAAACCTTTAAAAATAGCCATTTTACTCCCTGATGTTTCGGTTTTTTTGCCAGTTTGCTCCCCGCCTCTAACTCCATCCAAATTGTTTGTTTTTCCATTTTGCTCCCCGCAGGGAGCAAACTGGCAACAAAACCAGAACATCAGGGAGTAAAATGGCTATTTTTAAAGGTTTGGGGCAAAACCGTTAAAGTGACCAAACCACAGGGAGCAAAACGGAAGTTTACTCTAAATTTTTTTGTCTCCTTTTAATCACTAAACTTATATTTGGTGTTTCAGTTTTGCGTAATTCCCCGATTACACTTGATGAATTGTGAGGTTCCATTACATTTTTTAAATTTTTAATAGAAAATATATAGTTACTGGATTTTTTTGTTTAAAAACTAAATTAAAAGAAATGAGATTTAGGTTAGAGAAATGAGTATATTGATTTGATCATTTCCAAGTTCCATATTTGGTTCATAACTTCACGTGATATTCATACCTTCATTCCAGAGTCACGATTCATCTGTTTGATATACAAACACAACAATCTACTTTGTTTTAGGGATGGTAATGGGTCGGGTATAAGTCTGATATGGCTAATCCCATACCCATACCTGGCCTATTATCCGTCGGGTTCTCGGGCATACTTATGGGTATCAGATTAACTAACTAAGTGAAGAGGTGAAACCGTAGTTGGAAAGCCAATGCTCCCATTGTTCACACCTTACCAAAACACAAGTCTTACAACATTGAAGGTTGTGGGCTTGGATGGTTTCAACACTTCGTAGGTCACTTGGGACCTTTAAGGAAAAAAAGTTTTGGAGGTTATGAACCTCATAACTTTTGGAAATTTACCATAACACAAGTCCCTCAACAAGAGCTTAGTTTGGAACAAGGTTTGGTGCAATATTTCCACAAGATGAACAAGTAATGAAACAAGCTTGTAATAATTTTATAAAACATAATTCAAATATGACTTTGGAGCCTCATATAAGTGATGTACCACTTTGTCACACCTTGGTGGACCTTGGGTAACATCCTTGGAGGTCAATCAAGTAGATTGAAGAAAGAAAACAAGAAGAAACATGAAGAAAAGGGTCCAAAACTCACTATTTTGGACATGTGCACAATCTGCCAACACTTGAAATTTTGGATGATTTGTGGGATCTTGGGAGTGATTTGAGAGAGTGTAAAGGGTTTGGAGAGTGTGGAGGAGGCCTATTTATAATGGGGATATTAGGGTTTGGCATTAAATGAAGTTAGGTGGAGGTAAGTGGTTAGAAAGTGACACAAGTGCAAAATTCGCAAGGTGAAATAAGGGTCTGCTGCCAGACACCCTTACGGACCGTATGGTCCGAGGCTTATGGTCCGTAAGCCTTCCCAGAACAACAAAAATTGCATTTAGTCCCAGAACACAAGTGCAAAAATTGCAATATACGTATTCACCTACATATATTGCACGTATTCACCTATCATTCAAGTTCGCGAGGCGCGTTCGAGAGTAGCGATTGCGAGTATCGAGTATCACAACGAGTAGCATAGCGAGTAGTATAGCATAAGCGAGTATCATAGCATACGATTTGGTTCACGGAGTAGCAGTGATTGTTAGCGTATTAAGATAGATGTGCAGTGCGAGTTGTGTGTGTTGAGCAAAGCAAACAGCAAAAAGCGTATAAATCACCAAAATTCGAAACACGTAAACATGTAAAACCACATAAAACATATAAAGTTTCCACATAAAAGCGAAAAATCACAGAGTCAGCGGTTGCAGGCTCAGAATCGAAACACATAAAATCAGCGATTGCGAGCTTGAAATCGAAAATAGAGTGTCTCGGCTGATAGACGTCGACTACCCAAAGTGATTCGACTATTCTCAAGGACTTCAAGTACACTTTTTGGCCTAATAGAATGTGCTCTATCACCGGCATACGGCGAATGGCACGCATCCTTTCGGTTTTTTACGTAACTCGAGTCATTGGAATCCATCGAGACTTTGGTGAGAGTTTTGTAAAACCATAGTAGAGGACGGAACAAGTCATTCAGGTTCAGGTTTCACCCCTAACTTAACGACTACGTTCCTGTTTGTGTGATAGAATCACGGGATAGAGAGGGAGATTTGCGTCAAAGTATGGATTTCACTCCTGATTCAACGCAAATTCTCGTGTTTATAGTAAAATGCACGTCGAACAAGTGATCTACTCGAGAGTTTGCGGTTTTCACACCTAGTCTCGATCTAATCACTAGTCCATTTTCGAAAATAGTGTGCGGTGCTAGCCTTAGGAAAGGCTAAGTGATAGTATTCCAGCCTTAGGAAAGGCGGATAGAGTATGGTATGTTCGCGAGTTGATCGAATAACAGAAATAGGCTCGTGCGGAACCCCTACTGGGCTCGCACAAAGCGGTCTGTTGGTACTTAGACAATAGACTAGGTCGTTTCTAAGACATCGACCCGGACTAGGTCAAGTCATGCCTAATTCCCTATAGTTATGGCTCTGATATCAATCTGTCACACCCAACCGATGGCGGAAACATCGGGGTGAGGCATGACGTGCTGTCGTAGTACACGCAAATTTAATCCAAATAACAACTAATAGATAGTGGTAAATGGGTATCGAACTCAAGGAGTATGTGGAAAATGTGTTGAATTTATAGCTTTGCAATTTAACTACAATTAACTAATATGCAGAAATTAAAGGTCAATGATTTGGATTGTTTGTTTAAGAAAACTAAATTATCAACTACTTACTAATCAAGATTGGATGTTTAATTCAGATTATGAGAACAATGACCATCTTAGGATTCATTTTCTTTTAACACTTGTGTGAAATTTCAACTAGAAAGAGTTACATAGACATAACTCATGTATAAACAATTGTTGTGATAAAAGGGAACAAAGTACTCGGATTATATGAATGCGAGGTTGTTTCCCGATGATCAATCAATCAATATCCAACCCTAACCCTTCCCGTGATATCTCGATTGCCAACGGCACCAAGAATGTACGATTTAGACTAGAATTGCAATACCAATTAATAAGCTACAATCAATTACTCATACACCATGATAATCAAAGCAAACACAATGTTATCATTCTAGAAATAAAGGAACAAGCACACAAGAGTTTAAGAAAACCTTCACCTAAGATGATCACCACAAGTTTAGCCGGACATTGTTCGGTTGATCATCATAACATCAAAGTTCAAGTTCATACGAATCATAAACCACAACCAAATGTTTAGAAATGTTTGGAACCCACAAAACTAGCCAAAATCGCCCCCAATATGCAGAGAAAACGTCCAATGATGAGATAATGTGAAAAGACACCACCAAAACTGTTTTAATGAGGCAGTTACACATTTGTCCGTCGCCTCCACCGTAACTTACGGTACCCACCGTAAGTTACGGTGGACATCAAACTGTTACGGTGCCTTGCTACTGTGGTACGGTGGAGAATTGCATTTTTCAGGGCCACCGTAATTTACGGTGACCACCGTAAATTACGGTGGAGCCCTGAATTCCTTGTTTTGTTTCTTCTTTCCTTCCATGCACGACCCGTTCCACTCCAATCCTTCCAAAGCAGCGTTTTATCCATTTTTAGCTCCCAAAACGTACCTGAAACATAAGCAACTGTAGTTATCTAATTCAAGATAATTACACGATCAAGTGAGGGCTAAATTCGTCTTTTAACATCATTAAGGGTTGTCCTATGGACCACCCGTCACATCCCCACACTTAACCGTTGCTTGTCCCAAGCAACTCATCAAAACCATTTTCAAAACAAGCGATCAACATAAACCAAGCATAAACATGTAGTCCTTTTACTAACCCTTTCTTAACACCCAAAATAACGCACCTCTTGCTATGTCTCTCCTCTCGGCAACAAGTAAGCACTAGCATTTGTAAGCTAGACACACAAAAGGCAAACGGGTGGTTCACAACTATAGGCTTGTACCTAAATCGGTCCTCCTCCTACAAGTGCCAAACATGAATGCAAATCAAAGAGGCTTTAAGGTTGTAACGTGGCTAGGTGTACGGGTAGGAAATGGAATATATAGGTAGTAGCGAAAACTTAACCCGGTCTTTTTATTACACAATAAAGTAAACAAACAACTACCAACTTAACTACTATATACAAGATAACTCAACATCACTTTTTTTTAAATCAAAGAGGCTTTAAGGTTGTAACGTGGCTAGGTGTACGGGTAGGAAATGGAATATATATGTAGTAGCGAAAACTTAACCCGGTCTTTTTATTACACAATAAAGTAAACAAACAACTACCAACTTAACTACTATATACAAGATAACTCAACATCACTTTTTTTTCTTTTTTCATTGCTTTTTCATTTTTTTCTTTTTTTTTTTCAACTTAAAACAAACATACAATATAACATCAAATATATCTACATACTACTAAAACAACCACTAACAATATAAGACCGGGTCAAGTCGGGTAAATTTTTAGGTAACTAGCTAAGGGGTAACAAATGATAGGCTTTAGGCACAAAATGAGCAACTAAATGTCCAAACCCCCGCCCCTCTCGCAACCATGCTCATATATATAATTTATGAGGTCCAACTCCCCAAATCCCACACTCGCACACACTAAAGACGAGGCTACCTAAATGTCCTTATCCTTTTCACATTCATATCCAACTAGGACCATGAACCGTATTCAAGCACAAGTTCTAATGCACCCCCACCCATTGTCACTCTCATCAAAGACAAGCATTATTTATTTACAAGTGTGGCTTCAACTCTCACCAAGAACAAAGGGTATTAAGGGTTGCCGGTGCATCATTTGGGGTTAGTCCAAGGTGTTCAAATTCTCACAATGTTTCGCTTGATTTAAAAATTTTCAAAAACCTCAAAATTTCTCCCTATCCCCACACTTGGGATACATTGACCCCAATGTACGGTTTTGGAAAGATTTGATCGCTTAACTCTTTAACATCACCCAAAAGCTCTTCAACTCAAACCACAAATTTCTTTTTGGTAGTTTTTTTTATATTTTTCTTCTTTTAAACATTACACCACCAACTCACCCAACCCGAAACATAACAACACAAACTAACTCCATCCAACCACCCGACCATAAACATATCAAACTAAACAAATATTCACAAAATGTACAAGAAGGAGCACGACCTGACTAATAGTAGCGCGGTTGGGGAGGCCTGAAAATGGAAGACATCATCTCGTTCCATTCTCCGAAAGCAAATGCGCCGCTACCGCTTCCACCTTGTTGCGAAGCTCCTTGTTGTCAACGCGGGTCTAGCCATTGTGAATGATGGAGAGGCGGGGTTGGATACGATACACTACCATCGTATGGTGGTAGAGACGCATAATCCACCGGAGGTGGATCCACAACCACGGGCCGCCTCGCATGCCAATCCGCATGCATCCTTTGGGCTTGATCATCTTCATACCGGTTATTTATCTCTAGCTCATGGGAGTAAGCATGTGCACGATTCCATGATTCTTGACGATCAAAATTATGCTTTAAGGCCCGCTCCATACTAGCACTCATCATCGTTTGTTGATCAAATAAAGTACCCTCCGAACCCGACCATGAATCAAAAACGGGTGCCGGAGGACGTTGGCTCTCAATAACCTCTTGCATAGTGCCATCGTAAGCCCAATTCGGCTCGTATGAACGCTCCGTTTAATCATAGAAAGCACCACCATATCCCCTACCTAGGCCCCCTTGGCCCACATTCACATTCTCACCGTGCGGCTCATCCGCATAGTCATCATCCCCACTCGGGGCTTCCGCTCCACTCTCCGGTTCATCCTCTTCACCCGGTAGAAGATCCCTTGCATCAACTTTCAATGCTCGCCATCTTTGACCCTCAGATTTAAGCTTGTGATATCTTTCTGATTGAGTGTAGGTCCATCCAATACCCATCTTTTGTAGACTAAAAGGATTATGCCTTTTCGGTGCTCCTCTATCCTCCGATGTGATCGCTTTAAACTGCTTCAATAATCCCGTGATAATTCGGCAATACGAGATAATGCTCCTCCCCAATTTGTTCCGGCAAATCCAAAGATGGTTCATAATCAAATACCGAATTGGAAACCGAGGAGACCCATTGAGCAACGAATAGAGGACTGGCACTTCCGGGTACCTTACTTGTTCCTTATCTCCTCTTCTTGGAATGACATTTAAAATGCAAATCGAAAGCAGCAATTTTGCTTCAATCTTCAAGTTCTTCCGGTACAAGATTCCACTATAAGTACCGGGCAAGAACAAAGCCGCTAACATATCATTCCACCTCGGATGCTTCTCCGGTTTTATCAACAAATCATCAAGACTAGGGATCATGTAATCACGAGCAGGTAGACTGTCGTACTTTGCCAACTTCCGTAGTGTATCAAACGACATTTCTACCCTTATCCCATTAACCGTGCCCGTCAACTTCATCAGCGCCGGTCTATCATACGTGTTGTACTTCAGGGTTGCCATCCATTCTTGAATCTCATCCATAAACAGATTCTTATTGTCCTTATCGTAACAACTGAGCGCCGCCTCCCATCTTAAGGCGCGAAACTGGGCAAACACATTGAATGGCCCAAACTCAACCTCTCGAACTTCCCTCTCACAAATAAACGCGGCAGCCTTGTTTTTTAAACGGTTCATACTGTAGTGAAATAATGTCGGCTGCCACACCTCCGGCTGATCATCTAAAGGACCCGATTCCCATCTTGGCTTATCAGCAGGGTCCAACTCTACCATCTCTTCATCCTCACTTTCACTTTCACTAACTCTACCCAAATATTGCCTCTTCTTTGGTTGTTGTTCCGGCTGTTTGCCTTTGCCTTTAGACGAAGAAGACGAACTAGCTCCCGCTCTTTCCTTCGTTCTTACCATTTTCCTACACACATTGCAAAGCAAACAACACAACCAAACACAAAAAGTTAGACCCTTTTCTCCAAAACATCCCCACACTTGCTTGTTACTATGGTTGTAGATGTTAGTGAACCAAAAATTTTATAATTATTTTCTCAAAAATTGGGCATGGTGTCTCTACAATGTAGAGATTCCCAAAATTTCACTACTTTAATCATCAAACCTACATCTACAAACCATAACAATGTTCAAGTAACCATTTTCATGACAAAATCTCAGAACAAGCAAGTGGGTATGAAAAAGTAACAAACATAACCTTCCTTCTCACAATGCATCATCAAAAGTAACAAACAAACATCACATACCTTGATTTGAAGATGCTAGAACACAAGTGAAACACGAACTTCAAAAACCCCCAAAATTTTCGGACATAGGGTTTGTGATTCGGACCAGAAAACGTTGTTTTCTCACAAATCTCTTCTCAAAATCAGCAAATACGTGAAAAATTAGTCAAGATAGACCTAGATTTCACTTGATTTGGCTAAGAATTGAGAGAGATATGAAGGATTGAAGGTGGAAGAAGGTTGTAGGGTTATGGAGATTTTGTGGGGCAATTGAAAGTGATAGATGAGAATGGATGGAGGAGAAAGGTGAAAGAAAACGAGTGGCCAGGGGTTAATTCATGTGACTTATTATTTTTTTTTATGTAACTGCATTACCCAGCCGACCCATCAGTTCACCAGGTCTACCGTAAATTACGGTAGACACCGTAATTTACGGTGGACGCTGGCACAAACTTCTCACCGTAAAACAGTAGGATTCTACCGTAACGCCCAAACTTTTTCACTCCCACCGTAAATTACGGTACCACCGTAAATTACGGTGGTACCTAGGCATCCCTACTTCGCCGAAAAGTGCCATTTTAAGTGTCTTTATTTATATTTTTTCAGTTTTTTCAAAAAAAAATTTGTGTTTTTAAAATTTTTCAAAAACATGTAAAAATTACCCTACCCCCTCGAAAGTCCCGTGTTGTCCTCAACACAATGTTAGAGCAATTCGTGACCCGAATGTCCCCACACTTGTTTCAAACACAAGTTTCAAGCGAGTACGGTAAATGTGCAACTATACAAAACAAACAAAATAAAATACTAACTATTTACACTACCAAACCTGGGCCTCTTATGGTTGTTCATCGTCTACCGGGCATAGAATATAGCCCGCTTTGTCAAGCTCCAAGTTGTTGATGTCGTTCCCCTCCAAGTATGGCTTCAACCGATGGCCATTCACCGTTTGTCCAAACCCCCGCCCCTCTCGCAACCATGCTCATATATATAATTTATGAGGTCCAACCCCCCAAATCCCACACTCGCACACACTAAAGACGAGGCTACCTAAATGTCCTTATCCTTTTCACATTCATATCCAACTAGGGCCACGAACCGTATTCAAGCACAAGTTCTAATGCACCCCCACCCGTTGCCACTCTCATCAAAGACAAGCATTATTTATTTACAAGTCTGGCTTCAACTCTCACCAAGAACAAAGGGTATTAAGGGTTGCCGGTGCATCATTTGGGGTTAGTCCAAGGTGTTCAAATTCTCACAATGTTTCGCTTGATTTAAAATTTTTCAAAAACCTCAAAATTTCTCCCCATCCCCACACTTGGGATACATTGACCCCAATGTACGGTTTTGGAAAGATTTGATCGCTTAACTCTTTAACATCACCCAAAAGCTCTTCAACTCAAACCACAAATTTCTTTTTGGTTGTTTTTTTTTTATATTTTTCTTCTTTTAAACATTACACCACCAACTCACCCAACCCGAAACATAACAACACAAACTAACTCCACCCAACCACCCGACCATAAACATATCAAACTAAACAAATATTCACAAAATGTACAAGAAGGAGCACAACCTGACTAATAGTAGCGCGGTTGTGGAGGCCCGAAAATGGAAGACATCATCTCGTTCCATTCTCCGAAAGCAAATGCGCCGCTACCGCTTCCACCTTGTTGCGAAGCTCCTTGTTGTCGACGCGGGTCTAGCCATTGTGAAAGATGGAGAGGCGAGGTTGCATACAATACACTACCATCATATGGTGGTAGAGACGCATAATCCACCGGAGGTGGATCCACAACCACGGGCCGCCCCGCATGCCAATCCGCATGCATCCTTTGGGCTTGATCATCTTCATACCGGTTATTTATCTCTAGCTCATGGGAGTAAGCATGTGCATGATTCCATGATTCTTGACGATCAAAATTATGCTTTAAGGCCCGCTCCATACTAGCACTCATCATCGTTTGTTGATCAAATAAAGTACCCTCCGAACCCGATCATGAATCAAAAACGGGTGCCGGAGGACGTTGGCTCTCAATAACCTCTTGCATAGTGCCATCGTAAGCCAAATTCGGCTCGTATGAACGCTCCGTGTAATCATAGAAAGCACCACCATATCCCCTACCTAGGCCCCCTTGGCCCACATTCACATTCTCACCGTGCGGCTCATCCGCATAGTCATCATCCCCACTCGGGGCTTCCGCTTCACTCTTCGGTTCATCCTCTTCACCCGGTAGAAGATCCCTTGCATCAACTTTCAATGCTCGCCATCTTTGACCCTCAGATTTAAGCTTGTGATATCTTTTTGATTGAGTGTAGGTCCATCCAATACCCATCTTTTGTAGACTAAAAGGATTATGCCTTTTCGGTGCTCCTCTATCCTCCGATGTGATCGCTTTAAACTGCTTCAATAATCCCGTGATAATTCGGCAATACGGGATAATGCTCCTCCCCAATTTGTTCCGGCAAATCCAAAGATGGTTCATAATCAAATACCGAATTGGAAACCGAGGAGACCCATTGAGCAACGAATAGAGGACTGGCACTTCCGGGTACCTTACTTCTTCCTTATCTCCTCTTCTTGGAATGACATTCAAAATGCAAATCGAAAGCAGCAATTTTGCTTCAATCTTCAAGTTCTTCCAGTACAAGATTCCACTATAAGTACCGGGCAAGAACAAAGCCGCTAACATATCATTCCACCTCGGATGCTTCTCCGGTTTTATCAACAAATCATCAAGACTAGGGATCATGTAATCACGAGCAGGTAGACTGTTGTACTTTGCCAACTTCCGTAGTGTATCAAACGACATTTCTACCCTTATCCCATTAACCGTGCCCGTCAACTTCATCTGCGCCGGTCTATCATACGTGTTGCACTTCAGGGTTGCCATCCATTCTTGAATCTCATCCATAAACAGATTCTTATTGTCCTTATCGTAACAACTGAGCGCCGCCTCCCATCCTAAGGCGCGAAACTGGGCAAACACATTGAATGGCCCAAACTCAACCTCTCGAACTTCCCTCTCACAAATAAACGTGGCAGCCTTGTTTTTTAAACGGTTCATACTGTAGTGAAATAATGTCGGTGCCACACCTCCGGCTGATCATCTAAAGGACCCGATTCCCATCTTGGCTTATCAGCAGGGTCCAACTCTACCATCTCTTCATCCTCACTTTCACTTTCACTAACTCTACCCAAATATTGCCTCTTCTTTGGTTGTTGTTCCGGCTGTTTGCCTTTGCCTTTAGACGAAGAAGACGAACTAGCTCCCGCTCTTTCCTTCGTTCTTACCATTTTCCTACACACATTGCAAAGCAAACAACACAACCAAACACAAAAAGTTAGACCCTTTTCTCCAAAACATCCCCACACTTGCTTGTTACTATGGTTGTAGATGTTAGTGAACCAAAAATTTTATAATTATTTTCTCTAAAATTGGGCATGGTGTCTCTACAATGTAGATATTCCCAAAAGTTCACTACTTTAATCATCAAACCTACATCTACAAACCATAACAATGTTCAAGTAACCATTTTCATGAAAAAATCTCAGAACAAGCAAGTGGGTATGAAAAAGTAACAAACATAACCTTCCTTCTCACAATGCATCATCAAAAGTAACAAACAAACATCACATACCTTGATTTGAAGATGCTAGAACACAAGTGAAACACGAACTTCAAAAACCCCCAAAATTTTCAGACATAGGGTTTGTGATTCGGACCAGAAAACGTTGTTTTCTCACAAATCTCTTCTCAAAATCAGCAAATACGTGAAAAATTAGTCAAGATAGACCTAGATTTCACTTGATTTGGCTAAGAATTGAGAGAGATATGATCATCGGGAAACAACCTCGCATTCATATAATCCGAGTACTTTGTTCCCTTTTATCACAACAATTGTTTATACATGAGTTATGTCTATGTAGCTCTTTCTAGTTGGAATTTCACACAAGTGTTAAAAGAAACTGAATTCTAAGATGGTTATTGTTCTCATAATCTGAATTAAACATCCAATCTTGATTAGTAAGTAGTTGATAATTTAGTTTTCTTAAACAAACAATCCAAATCATTGACCTTTAATTTCTGCATATTAGTTAATTGTAGTTAAATTGCGAAGCTATAAAATCAACACATTTTCCACATACTCCCTGAGTTCGATACCCATTTACCACTATCTATTAGTTGTTATTTGGATTAAATTTACGTGTACTACGACAGCACGTCAAGGCACTGAGCAAAACAGATTGTCCAAGAGATTTCCATAACAACTATAAATTACCAAATATTTAAGCATTACGTCCCATACCGTAACATATTAAGTAAACATAGTTATTACAGGCAGATTGTTCTCAAAGACAAGTAAAATACTGTTCCGACAACTCATAAAATAATTGTTTGTTTCTAGACTCTTCCTAACTTGATTCCACAAAGCAAGCGAAGCACATCATCCTAAACACCTGTCACATACGTTAAAATAGAGGTCAATACATGTAGTGTAAAGGTGAGCATACAAGTTTAATAGTATAATAGATAGCGAAATTGGTTTACGCATAACCAGCATGTAACATGTAGCAAAGTGAAGCTAGTAGGTCATCGACAATGAAATATGCACAGACGTGACTGCGAGTTGTAGAATGCGCAACACATATCACCACTGTGACACGTGAAGTAAAGCCCTTAACAACCCCTGTCCACGACAGGTGCTGAGTCCAAACTATAGTACTATCGTTGCTAAGGTGTCAAGCAACAATCACTGTGTAAACATAACATACAAGCATTCATCGAGTAACACGTATAACATGCAATAACGGTCAGCATATAAAAGTGTTTGCGTTGTGTGTCGATTGTGATTTGAAATAGATAACGTATGTAACAACCAAAAGTGCGTAAGGCAAAAAAGGTTCGAGTATACTCACAGATCGTGTTAAATGAATAACACAGTCTTAAATTGGATTGAAGGGAGCGCTGGAAAGTTAGCCTGATTACAGAACGACAGCATAAGCGATGAACAGTGCGTAAAACGGAGTCGCGTGAACTGAGTGACGAAGGGTCATCCGATCGGATGACAATCCGGACGGATGGTCATCCGGTCGGATGGCCATTCGGTCGGATTGTCATTCATTTGGGATGGATGTGTTTGTGTATGATGTGACTTTGAAGTTTTTGTTGTAGCATTTTAAAGTGAGAGAAGTATCTCTACCTTTCAGGTCGTTCGATCGAACGGTCATCCGGACGGATGGTCGTTCGATCGGATGACAATTCGTTCCAGGTGAAATATTTCCCAAAGTTTCAAGTCTCTTGATAGAATAGTCATTCGATCGGACGGTCATCCGATCGGATGACTATTCGTTGGAAACAGTTATGTTTTGAAATTTTGTTTGAGTGTTGAAAGTCCATAAGTCATCCGATCAGACGGCAATCCGTTGGTAACTTGTTCGTTTTGAAATTTGGAAAATTTATTAAGTTTAGAGAGTTTGCGGTTTGACCGAGACGGTATGACAACGTGTTAAGCAACGGAAACCCCACCAAGTCCTAGACATCCGATCGGATGGGAATCATCCCGTTCGATCAGTTAACTGTTCTTGACGGTTGTTCATGTTTAACCCACTAAGTCGGTTATCTCATCGATAGGAATCAGTTCTCAGACCGACACTTCACTAGAGAATGAGTGGAAGGCTGAATGAGCTTCGATTCTATCGGTTTTGAGTGCAAGAGTGAAAAAGAGTTAAAAGAAGTTTAAATCGGTTTGAAAATGTTTAGATTCAGGTGAAATCAGTGTTTAAACATGTTGAAATTTCTTAGATCTGAGTTGTTCTTGGTGGAATGAGGTCACATCTTGATGTTCATGAGAACCCATGATGACATCACCCTAGAACATCCCAAATCAGATGGATTTCATGGTTAAAAGTTGAAATTTGGTGGTGAAAATGATGGAGAAGTGTGTGTAGATGATAGAAGTACAAGATTTGAGGAAGAGACTTACAAGAATCGTGAGGAATCGAGAGAAAATAGGCCAAAAGCTTGCTGGTCGAACGAGAGCTGTCACATCACATGAACAGTGATGTGACAGGTGCTATTTATAGGTGAAGGGAGAAAAAAGGCGGTGTAGAGGTGCGATCAGAGGGCAATCCGATCGGATGGCCATCCGATCGGATGGTCATCCGAGCGGATGACCATTCGATCGAATGGTCCTTCGATCGGATGGCTCGAGTGAGTTTGATTATGGCGTTTCATTTCGTACGTTGAGCGTTGCGATGCGTTTAAGAGAGTGTAGATTAAGCGATGCGATAGATTTAAATAATAGTCACACAAATAACATAACTAATATTCAACAACATAAATAAACTTGTGTTTCCAGTTTGCGATGAGATTGCGTTACGATAGAGTTGCGATTGTGTTTTCGATTAACCACCACAAACATAAAAATAAACATGCACAAGTAACACATAGTAGCACACACACGTAAAACAATATCCAGAACATGCGATCCAAGTTGCGATGCGATTAGCGTTAAATAGATTAGCGATAAACTGCGGTTATTAGCATTTACTCCACATAATACAACTAAAGTACACAAATTAAAGCAATCGTTTAGCAAGTCAAAGAGTACAATCAATAATTAAGCAAGGAGTGACAGATCGCATTTAGCAGTCTTTTCTTCCTTTGACTTTGACTTTGACTTTGACTTTGACTTGTACTTTAACTTCAAAACGCGGGTTGTTACAGCCTCCCTTACTTCAGGGAATTTTGTCCCGAAATTAGGCCGCAGGCGTAACAAATAGCTGTGGATACTTCGCCTTCATGTCACTTTCGAGTTCCCAGGTGAACTCTGCGCCGTGTTTGCCTTCCCAGCGAACCTTCACAATGGGAATGCGTGAGCGTCTGAGCTTCTTGGTTTCTCGATCCATGATCTCGACAGGCTTTTCCACGAAGTGTAATGTTTCGTCCACTTGTAGATCCTCAAGTGGTATGTGTAAATTCTGCTCAGCCAGACACTTTTTGAGGTTCGAAACATGGAAAGTCGGGTGGACGTTGCTAAGTTCCTCCGGTAATTCGAGTCTGTAGGCCACCTTCCCAATCCTTTCCAGAATTTTAAAGGGCCCAACATATCGAGGCGCGAGTTTCCCTTTCTTGTTGAATCTGATCACCCCCTTCCAAGGTGATACCTTTAGGAGTACGTGATCGCCAACGTCAAATTCAGCAGATTGTCTCAAATTTGGAGGATTTTGTTAGTCATTTCTTGCAGCAGCTCAGGACCGGTTATTTGCGCGTCTCCGATCTCATGCCACACAATCGACGATTGACATTTTCTTCCGTATAGTGCCTCAAATTGTGCCATTTGAATGCTTGAATGATAACTATTATTGTACGAGAATTCGACCAAAGGTAAGTGCGCGTCCCAATTACCACCGAAATCTATGACACACGAGCGAAGCATGTCTTCAAGGGTACGAATCGTTCTTTCAGTCTGACCGTCGGTTTCGGGATGGAAAGCGGTACTTAGATTTAGAGCAGTACCGAGAGCAGATTGAAACGTTTCCCAAAGACGTGAGGTAAACCGACCATCGCGGTCAGAGATGATATCACGAGGCGTCCCGTGTCGACAGATGATTTCGTCGGTGCAGATCCGTGCTAATCGTTCTACCTTGTAGTCTTCTTGTATTGGCCGAAAATGAGCAGATTTAGTCAAACGGTCAACGATAACCCAGATGCTATCGTGACCTGAGGGCGTACGCGGGAGTTTCATTATAAAGTCCATAGCCAGAGGGTCTTTGTTGCTCGGCCTTGACTTTCGAACAAGTCAGGCACTTCGAAACATAGATAGCGATATCCTTCTTCATTCCAGGCCACCAGTACCGTAGACGAAGGTCATGGTACATCTTGTCGGCACCAGGATGAATGGAATATCGAGACTTGTGCGCTTCAGTCAACAATATATCTCGAAGGTTATTACGACTTGGAATCCAGATGCGATCTAGATAGTAATAGCTACCGTTCGATTTGGTGACAAAATGCGATTCAGCACCACACTTCTTCATTTCCTCTCGCAAGGTATTCTCAATGAAGCAAGTGTGCTGAGCGTCACGAATCAAGGCTTCGAGGTCGTGCTTGGCATGAGTATTACGAATGCTATGCAAATAGCTTCGTCTGCTTAGAGCATCGGCCACAACATTTGCTTTGCTAGGGTGGTAACGAATCTCACAGTCGTAATCGTTGAGAAGTTCTACCCATCGGCGTTGGCGCATATTCAATTCCTTTTGGTTGAGGATGTGTTGTAGGCTCTTATGGTCGGTGAAGACTGTACACTTGGTACCGTAAAGGTAGTGTCGCCAAATTTTCAACGCAAAAACAATAGCACCTAACTCGAGGTCGTGAGTCGTAAAGTTCTTCTCGTGGATCTTGAGTTGATGAGAGGCGTACGCGATAACCTTGTCCCGTTGCATGAGGACACAACCGAGACCAAGGTTCGAGGCATCGCAGTAGACAACGAAGTCATCGTTTCCGTCGGGTAACGCAAGAATAGGGGCATTGCAGAGCATATGCTTGAGAGTCTGAAAGGCTTGCTCTTGTTCGGTTCCCCAAACAAAAGACTTATCTTTATGCATCAAAGAAGTAAGCGGAACGACGATTTTTGAAAAGTCAGCGATGAATTGACGGTAATAGCCCGCCAATCCGAGGAATGAACGAACATCGAATGGTGATTTTTGAGTAACCCAACTCTTAACAGCTTCGATCTTCGCGGGGTCGACATGTATACCTTGACTATTGACGATGTGACCGAGGAATTGAACCTCCTCTAGCCAAAATTCGAACTTGGAGAACTTGGCATAGAGTCGATTCCCTTTGAGTAACTCGAGAAATAAAATGTAGATGATGCGCGTGTTCAGTTTTCGACTTCGAATAGATAAGGATGTCGTCGATGAACACGATGACGAAATGGTCAAGAAATGGTTTGCACACACGGTTCATCAAATCCATGAAAACTGCGGGTGTATTGGTGAAACCAAAGGGCATTACGACAAATTCATTATGGCCGTATCGGGTTCGGAAAGCGGCTTTTGGTATATCTTCCTCCTGGATTCGTAACTGGTGATAGCCTGAGCGTAAATCGATCTTCGAAAAACATGTAGCACCTTGCAATTCGTCAAACAAGTTATCGATTTGGGGTAGGGGATCGCGATTCTTGATGGTCAGCTTATTCAACTCCCTATAATCGATGCACATCCGGAACGACCCGTCCTTCTTTTTGACAAAAAGAACTGGTGCGCCCCAACGAGAGGTGCTAGGGCGAATGAAGCCTTTGTCAAGTAATTCCTGGAGTTGACTCGAGAGTTCGCGCATTTCGAACAGAGCGAGGCGATAAGGAAATTTAGCAACAGGATTTGCTCCAGGAATGAGGTCAATACGAAAATCAATATCACGACTCGGTGGTAACCCAGGTAAATCATCAGGAAAGACGTTAGGAAAATCACGAACCACAGGCACCTTATCAATTGCCTTCTTTTCCTTTTCCTCCGCTACTACGATGTGTGCCAAGAAAGCTTTGTATTCCTTGCGGAGATACTTGCTCGCTTGGATACACGCCATGAGTTTGAGGTTCTTCGACGCGACTTCCCCATAGACACAAAGTTGATCACCATTAGCGAGCGAGAAACGAATAATTTTATCAAAGCAAACGACTTCAGCACGATTTTCGCAAAGAAAATCCATGCATACTATGATATCAAAACTACCGAGCTGCATCGGGATAAGGTCGATAGGAAAGACGTGATTGTTGAGTTCAAGCGTACAATCACGAAGAACAGAACGAACAATAACAGTTCTTCCAGTGGCAACTTCAACGTCGAACGTCGTAGGGAGATGGACGCGCTTACGATTAAGGAGCTTTTCGAATTCTAACGACACAAAATAGTTATCGGCTCCAGTATCAAATAAACATGAAGCATATATACCATTAACGAGGAACATACCATTAACCACGGTGTTATCTGCTTGAGCCTGGCGGGCGTTGATGTTGAAAGCAAGTCTGCGGGCTGCTGGCTGTTGCTGCTGCTGAGGCTGCTGCTGATGATGTTGTTGCGGCTGCTGCTGTGGCTCTTGCTTCACCACTCTGTTTGGGCAGACGTTTGCAAAGTGGTTGGGATCACCACATGCAAAGCAAGATCTTGCATGAGCTGCGGGGGCAAGAGCTGCTTGTTGGCCCTGGGGAGCAGGAAGGAGAGCTGGTGGTGCAGGAGCTTGAACCGGGGCTTGAGCTTGGCGAGGACCAGTATGGCAATTGGCAGTAAAGTGGTCGTACATGTTGCAGTGAACACAAAACCTGCATGCAATCCCAACAGGATGATGATAGGTACATGTAGGGAAGACTGGGTGAGGACCAGTATAAGCACGCGCGGGCCGGCGGTGCATTGGTCACCGGTGCCGCTACTTGGCGATTTTGAGGTTGCGGTTGTGCAGGGATAGCTTGGAGTGGAGCGGCAGCTGTGACAGCGCAATTCTTGCTGTTGTTGTTCTTTCGCTTTCGGCGGGAGGACTTGGAAGCTTGCGGAGCGGCGGTTTCAGCGGTGGGAGCGGCGGTTGCTTGGTGAAGACTCTTCGGAGCGTTCTTGAAGTACCCAACGAGAACTCACTTGTCATTAATCTCGGCAGCGAGTAGGTATGTCTCTTCGATTGTTGTTGTCTTCATAGCTTGCACGAAGTCAGCAACACAATCCGGTAAAGCACGGATATACTTCTTGATCGTCATGTCAGGTGTTGCCACCTGGCTTGGACAAATGATACTCATCTGTTTGAAGTGGGCAGTTAGACCGGCGTTATCGCCACCATCCTACTTGATGTTCCAGAACTCATTCTCCAGCTTCTGGAGCTCGTGGGGTGGGCAGAATTCCTTCATCATGAGTTCCTTCAACTCATCCCATGTAAGCCCATAGGTTGCATTGTTCCCATGTCTGTTCCTTTCGGCTGTCCACCATTCCAGAGCCCTGGACTGGAAGACACCGGTTGCGTTGACAGTTTGTAGGTGATCGGGACATCCGCTCTAGCGTAGCGTGACTTCGATTGAGTCGAACCATTGAAACATAGCGCTTGGTCCGTCTTCGCCCGTGAAGTCTTTTGGGCCACATGCCTTAAACTGCTTAAAGCTGAACGTACCCTTTGGAGAGTCAGTCCTTGATTCCTCAGAGGACTTACTGGCGTTCTCATTAAGCTCACTGACGATTTGTGGGATAACTTTAGCCATCTGCTTAGCGACTAAAGAAGCGATTCGCTTATCAGCATGGTTACGGCGAGCGGCGCGGGAGTGATGCGATCCAAATGACGATATTGTCTACAACAGACATCGTCATGGGACTCAGACACAAATCGATTAATCCTAGTATAGTCTACCGCGCTGCTCAAAACTACTTCATACAAAGCACAGGAACACGTCCAAGCACATAGGCACATAAACCACATAAACACATAAGCACATAGAGCACAGAAGCACACAATCACTATATTTTGAAAGTATTCACCTACATATATTGCATGTATTCACCTATCATTCAAGTTTACGAGGCGCGTTCGAGAGTAGAGATTGCGAGTATCGAGTATCACAGCGAGTAGCATCGCGAGTAGTATAGCATAAGCGAGTATCATAGCATACGATTTGGTTCACGAAGTAGCAGCGATTTGTTAGCGTATTGAGATAGATGTGCAGTGCGAGTTGTGTGTGTTGAGCAAAGCGAACAGCGAAAAGCGTATAAATCACCAAAATTCGAAACACGTAAACATGTAAAACCACATAAAACATATAAAGTTTCCACATAAAAGCGATAAATCACAGAGTCAGCGGTTGCAGGCTCAGAATCGAAACACATAAAATCAGCGATTGCGAGCTTGAAATCGAAAATAGAGTGTCTTTGCTGATAGACGTCGGCTACCCAAAGTGATTCGACTATTCTCAAGGACTTCGAGTACACGTTTTGGCCTTATAGACTGTGCTCTATCACCGGCATACGGCGAATGGCACGCATCCTTTCGGTTGTTTACGTAACTCGAGTCGTTGGAATCCATCGAGACTTTGGTGAGAGTTTTGTAAAACCATAGTAGAGGACCGAAAAAGTCATTCAGGTTCGGGTTTCACCCCTAACTTAACGACAACGTTCTTGTTTGTGTGATAGAATCACGGGATAGAGAGGGAGATTTGCGTCGAAGTATGGATTTCACTCCTGATTCAACGCAAATTCTCGTGTTTATAGTAAAATGTGCGTCGAACAAGTGAACTACTCGAGAGTTTGAGGTTTTCACACCTAGTCTCAAACTAATCACTCGTCCATTTTCGAAAATAGTGTGCGGTGCTAGCCTTAGGAAAGGCTAAGTGATAGTATTCCAGCCTTAGGAAAGGCGGATAGAGTATGGTATGTTCGCGAGTTGATCGAATAACAGCAATAGGCTCGCGCGGAACCCCTACTAGGCTCGCACAAAGCGGTCTGTTGGTACTTAGACTATAGACTAGGTCGTTTCTAAGACATCGACCCGGACTAGGTCAAGTCATGCCTAATTCCCTATAGTTATGGCTCTGATACCAATCTATCACACCCCAACCGATGGCGGAAACATCGGGGTGAGCCACTGAGCGAAACAGATTGTCCAAGAGATTTCCATAACAACTATAAATTACCAAATATTTAAGCATTACGTCCCATACCGTAACATATTAAGTAAACATAGTTATTACAGGCAGATTGTTCTCAAAGACAAGTAAAATACTGTTCCGACAACTCATAAAATAATTTTTTGTTTCTAGACTCTTCCTAACTTGATTCCACAAAGCAAGCGAAGCACAGCATCCTAAACACCTGTCACATACATTAAAATAGAGGTCAATACACGTAGTGTAAAGGTGAGCATACAAGTTTAATAGTATAATAGATAGCGAAATTGGTTTACGCATAACCAGCATGTAACATGTAGCAAAGTAAAGCTAGTAGGTCATCGACAATCAAATATGCACAAACGTGACTGCGAGTTGTAGAATGCGCAACACATATCACCACTGTGACACGTGAAGTAAAGCCCTTAACAACCCCTGTCCACGACAGGTACTGAGTCCAAACTATAGTACTATCGTTGCTATGGTGTCAGGCAACAATCACTGTGTAAACATAACATACAAGCATTCATCGAGTAACATGTATAACATGCAATAACGGTCAGCGCATAAAAGTGTTTGCGTTGTGTGTCGATTGTGATTTGAAATAGATAACGTATGTAACACCCAAAAGTGCTTAAGGCAAAAAGTGTTCGAGTATACTCACAGATCGTGTTAAATGAATAACACAGTCTTGGATTGGATTGAAGGGAGCGCTGGAAGTTAGCCTGATTACAGAACAAGAGCATAAGCGATGAACAGTGCGTAAAACAGAGTCGCGTGAACTGAGTGACGAAGGGTCATCTGATCGGATGACAATCCGGACGGATGGTCATCCGGTCGAATGGCCATTCGGTCGGATTGTAATTCGTTTGGGATGGATGTGTTTGTGTATGATGTGACTTTGAAGCTTTTGTTGTAGCATTTTAAAGTGAGAGAAGTATCTCTACCTTTTAGGTCGTTCGATCGGATGACAATCCGTTCCAGGTGAAATATTTCCCAAAGTTTCAAGTCTCTTGATAGAATAGTCATTCGATCGGACGGTCATCCGATCGGATGACTATTCGTTGGAAACTGTTACGTTTTGAAATTTTGTTTGAGTGTTGAAAGTCCACAAGTCATCCGATCGGATTGTTGTTCGATCGGATGGCAATCCATTGGTAACTTGTTCGTTTTGAAATTTGGAAAATTTATTAAGTTTAGAGAGTTTGCGGTTTGACCGAGACGGTATGACAACGTGTTAAGCAACGGAAACCCCACCAAGTCCTAGTCAACCGATCGGATGGGAATCACCCCGTTCGATCAGTTAACTGTTCTTGATGGTTGTTCATGCTTAACCTTCTAAGTCGGTTATCTCGTCGATAGGAATCAGTTCTCAGACCGACACTTCACTAGAGAATGAGTGGAAGGCCTGAATGAGCTTCGATTCTATCGGTTTTGAGTGCAAGAGTGCAAAAGAGTTGAAAGAAGTTTAAATCGATTTGAAAATGTTTAGATTCAGGTGAAATCAGTGTTTAAACATGTTGAAATTTCTTAGATCTGAGTTGTTCTTGGTGGAATGAGGTCACATCTTGATGTTCATGAGAACCCATGAAGATATCACCCTAGAACATCCCAAATCAGATGGATTTCATGGTTAAAAGTTGAGATTTTGTGGTGAAAATGATGGAGAAGTGTGTGTAGATGATAGAAGTACAAGATTTGAGGAAGAGACTTACAAGAATCGTGAGGAATCGAGAGAAAATAGGCCAAAAGCTTGCTGGTCGAACGAGAGCTGTCACATCACATGAACAGTGATGTGACAGGTGTTATTTATAGGTGAAGGGAGAAAAGAGGCGGTGTAGAGGTGCGATCGGAGGGCAATCCGATCGGATGGCCATCCGGACGGATGACCATTCGATCGAATGGTCCTTCGATCGGATGGCTCGAGTGAGTTTGATTCTGGCGTTTCGTTTCGTACGTTGAGCGTTGCGATGCGTTTAAGCGAGTGTAGATTAAGCGATGCGATAGATTTAAATAATAGTCACACAAATAACATAACTAACATTCAACAACATAAATAAACTTGCGTTTCCAGTTTGCGATGAGATTGCGTTGCGATAGAGTTGCGATTGCGTTTTCGATTAACCACCACAAACATAAAAATAAACATGCACAAGTAACACATAGTAGTACACACACGTAAAACAATATCCAGAACATGCGATCCAAGTTGCGATGCGATTAGCGTTAAATAGATTAGCAATAAAATGCGGTTATTAGCATTTACTCCACATAATACAACTAAAGTACACAAATTAAAGCAATCGTTTACCAAGTCAAAGAGTACAATCAATAATTAAGAAAGGAGTGACAGATCGCATTTAGCAATCTTTTCTTCCTTTGACTTTGACTTTGACTGGTACTTTGACTTCAAAACGCGGGTTGTTACATCTCTTCTATCAAATAATATTGTTTTTGTTTTTCCTTCCTGTTAATTTCGTTTGAAAAGCCAGTAAATCACTTTATACTCCAAATGAAACCCCAATCAGCAAGATGTTGGAAAGGACCAATGGATACATCAGAAAACCCCAAAATACAACTTTAGAACCTATACATCAAATAAGGTAGGATCAAATTTTAACCATGAGTCCCATGTAGCATTTAGTAGTTTAGCTCTATTCCTTATCCACAAGTATGACACCTCCTTTATATCCTCCAAGCACTCAGTATAGCAGCTGAAAGAACTAAGGGGGTGTTTGGTTCATAGGAATTCAATGGAATTTAAGGGAATTGGAATTTGAATTCCATCACTTAACATGTTTGGTTCACAGAATTTGATGAAATTGGAATCTCAATTCCAGTCTTAATGTGTTTGGTTGACAATGGAATTGGAATTGGAATTAGGCATGAATTCCTTCAAATTCCTTTAACTAAAGGAATTCAAAATCCTTCCTATATGTGAAGGAATTAAAGTAAATTCATTGGAATCTTCATTCGTTTCAACCCTCGCCGTTTCAACCCATACCGTTTCTACGTGAATCGTTTCGGCGCGAACCGTTTCGACGCGTACCGTTTCGAATCGAACCGTTTCGACCCATACCGTTTCGAATCGAACCGTTTCGACCCGTACCGTTTCGAATCGAACCGTTTCGACGTTAACCGTTTCGAACCGAACCGTTTCGACCCGTACCATTTCGACCCATACCGTTTTGAATTGAACCGTTTTGACGTGAATCGTTTCGACCCGTGTTGTTTTGATCCATACCGTTTCAACCGGTACTGTTTCGAATCCAACCGTTTCGATCTGAACCAATTCGACCCGTACCGTTTCGACCAGTACCATTTCGAATCCAACTGTTTCGATCCAAACCGTTTCGACCCGAACTGGTGGTTGTGGGTGCCGAGGTGATGGATTCCAATTCATTTGACAACGAAACACAACAAAAATGGAATTGAGATTCCAATTCCAACAATTTCCAATTCCAATTGGAATGTTTAAATTCCAAATCCAATTCCTTCAAATTCTAATTCCTATACAAATTACAATTACAATTCCAATTCTAAATCATTCCGCGAACCAAACGCCCCCTAATTTCTTCATCTTTCACATACACAACCCAACCCAACCCAACCTAACCTAAATTTTTATTAAATAAACGTAACTTATGCTTATTTTCTATTGTATTAAAAATAATAATATTAAAAACAAGTATTTTATTTCAAAACAATTAAAAGTAATTTATTTTTAATATAATAATTAAAAAGTTAAATATTCAATATATACAATATACTAGAAAATATATTTTTCAAACGAACTACGTTTTAATAAAATTTATATCGTAATATTCATATTTTTTTAAAAGAAATACAGTGTATGTAGTTTTTTTATTAAGTTTAAATATTACAGATTATTTAAGTAATTAAATTATTTGGGGAATTGGTAGTTAAGAGATAAAAATAAAAAAGGAAATTGGAAGATGAAACCAATCTAATTTTGACAAGTGATAAAAGAACATGGGCAACCTTGGGTTGCTTAGGCGATCGGGTTGTGGAGAACAGTTGAATTTTCCTTTTCTTTAATTATTTAGGTAATCTAGGTTGGGAGAAAGTCACCAACGGTGACAATCTTAGAGCATTCACATCTCTTCCATCAAATTATGTTAGAGCGTTATTTATATTACTAGATGGAAACCCGCGCGATGCTGCGGCGCCAACAAATTGCAATGCGATACTCGTCTATATTAGTTTGTATCAATCTTCGAGGTTAGAGTCTTGTGTACTACATAGACTGAGCATCTTGAGACAAGGGTCATAAACACAAGGGCCCTCGATTTCATAATTTTTTTTACCTTTTGTAGTTAAAGCGCCCGTATGAGGTCTGTTACACAAAGTGTACATATTTACTAAAACAATCTTCAAAATATATTTAGACTAATCTTATAGATTAAAAGCAAGATGTTCTTTTTTTTATCATTATATCATATAATAGACCTTTGTAATCACGGGCCCATGACAAACAATTTGGACATGTGTACGAACATAACTGAGTGAGTTATCATTATAGAAACACACTTAAGTGATTGATAATAAAGCAATAAGAGCATGAAACAAAAACCAGTCTTTAAGCCGTTCGAAAGCCCAAACCTAACAAAAAAATATTTATATTAAATTCTCCTCATACATCTTCCTAGCCATGGCATTAGCAGTTCCAGAATTTTGTTTCATAAGCAGGTCACTTCCAACAACTGTATCATAAGCGAGTCATTTCCAACAATTGTCCCATGTGTGAATTTATTTTCCATATTGATCAAATACAAAGAAATGGCCTCCTACTTAGACAGGAGCCTATCGTGAACACACAAAACTATCAAACAGAGTATAGTATAGAAATATAACTGCTCTATAACTACACTAATATGAAGCATCAACCATGTCTATGACATATGGTTAAATTCATCATAAATGTCATAAATCACCAACACAGGAAGCCTACGTCTATGCCTACGGCTCCGGTAGTCTCAGATGATATAGTAGCAAACAGAAGCTCGCAGACAGCAATTGAAGCCCCAAAATTGGTGGTACAAAGGGAAGCTCTAACATCGCCACGGCGCCACTGCCGATGCCGATTGTAAACAAGTCGAAGTCACACTCGCGTGGCTCGGCGCTGTTAGTCGACTTGGCTCTGATAGCGAATCGACTGAGATTTCAGTGCGGCAGTATCATCTTTCTCCAACAAACCAGTTTTTTTGCCGGATTTTGACCCCAAATGGTCAACAAGGTTATATCTTTGACACTTGGCTTTCCAACATGTGTTTCTTTTCATTTCTTTCACATTCATTTGTAGTGAATCGACTGAAGTTTACCTTGTCATCGGGAATTTCAAGAACCTATAGATCGAGCTGTTGGCGGCCAGAACCTCACGGCAATACCAAGTTTAATTAAATTCAAATGTATAAAAAACCAACAAAAAAAACAACTTGATTATGTAAACTATATGTTCAGCCTATAATCACAAAATAATTAAATCTTGTAGACCCAAATTAATATCAACAATTCTGTAGTGTTCACAAGAGGTGACTATAAAAAAGTTACCAAACTGTATATCTTGTGATTTTAAAGAGACGTGTTGAAAAAAAAAGTGCTGCGACGTTCATGAGACGTGGGAGTACATGTAAAGAAAACATGTGTTCGGGTTTACACGCATAATTTCCTATGTTTTTATTTCTAGACGGGTCAAATAGGTCCTTTTAAGGTTGGCGCAATTTTATATATATCGTTAAAACCTACACAATAACATATTTACTCAAGAAAAAAAAAATATCAAATATTCTCATTTAAAGCTCCAAGAGTTTCATATATTTGCCCATTTCATTAAGTACAATTCGTAATATGCCTATTATACCATTCCCCAACCAATCACACACCTCAAGCGCTCATAAAATATAGAGATATACATAAAGAAAGGCCGGAACGGTGTATATGCCATAATTATAAAATAGTGAATTTGATAATATTAGTTTTGTCAGGTAAATAGAATATTATATAAGACTTCTTTCGGATTTAACACATTAATATCAATATTTATAAATATTCTAAGCAAATGGGAGAAGAAAGACTTGTTTCAGCTTGCCCTTGAGAGTTATTTTGACCCAAACTCAATACCCGACCTGTTCATTTTGCGATTTCTAGTTATGATCATGAACAATGGTTTAAAAGGTTGCATTTTTTTAGATATATTATAGCAGACTTTTCCTTTTTCACTTAGCAAATTATCTGAGATCTGCCAAAGCCTTATTAGAGGAGCATTTTGCATGGACCTGGTGCACTTTGGGCTAACGGTGTCCAACGCTCCAACAAGTAAAAAAAAGCAATAGGCACCTGACAAGATTCAAAGATGCCTTAGCTCTAAGTGCACTCCGTATCATGTCTTCAATCTTCATTGTGGTCAACTTCTTGCTTTATAGCGTCTTGTTTCGGCATGAAGCTAACTTATTAGAGAGGCTCCACCAATGAATCTAAAATTGTAAGGGTGCAAAGCAACTTGTTAAGAAACAATAGATAATAATCAAATATATAAAAAGAAACTTACTTACAAGCGTTTATGCATAAAAAATACTTTGGATGACTATCGACCCATCAACCTACTTGCTTTCCTTACTTCCCATATACAGTTTATCCGAACCAAGCGGTAGTACAATACCACTAATAACCTATCAATCAACCAACAAAAAAAAAACAATCCTAAAATCACAAAAACTACTCAAAACTTGATCCAAAACATACCTCCTAGTGACCTTCAAGTTGAGTTAACATTGCGAAACAATGTGTAGCACATAGGCACCTTAAATAAACAAACGCCTGAAAGCTCCATTAGCATGTTGACAAAGCTGGTTGAAACATATTACATCTGCAATATCAATACACAAACAAATAAATTCAAATGAGATTTCATTATGTCTAGAAAGAATCAAGCAAAGCAAGATGCAAAACACTGATTTAACACCCAATGGAATTATTGCATCTGCAATATCAATACACAAATAAACAAAATATCCTAACTGCCCAATAGTATAGTCCAATAAGCTTTTTTTTATTCAGTACTAAAACTACAAGCTTGAATTTACCATTTTGGGAATGGATTTCCAAAGTTTAAAGTATTCCCAGCTAATATAGAACTACATTTCAAGATAACACATGTTACTTGGCATACCAAATGGAGCAAATTCGGTTTGTATAATTAGCTCCAAAGAACCAATTGTGGCACCTATAAACTGCAATGCAATAGGGCGGGCAATACCAAGTTTAATTAAATTCAAAAGTATTAAAAAAACCAACAAAAAAAAACAACTTGATTATGTAAACTATATGTTCAGCCTATAATCACAAAATAATTAAATCTTGTAGACCCAAATTAATATCAGCAATTCTGTAGTGTTCACAAGAGGTGACTATAAAAAAGTTACCAAACTGTATATCTTGTGATTTTAAAGAGACGTGTTGAAAAAAAAAGTGTCGCGACGTTCATGAGACGTGGGAGTACATGTAAAGAAAACACGTGTTCGGGTTTACACGCATAATTTCCTATGGTTTTATTTCTAGACGGGTCAAATAGGTCCTTTTAAGGTTGGCGCAATTTCATATATATCCTTAAAAACCTACATAATATCATATTTACTCAAGAAAAAAAAAATATATCAAATATTCTCATTTAAAGCTCCAAAAGTTTCATATATTTGCCTATTTCACAAAAACCTTTTCCCATTGTCAACTGCAACTCTTCCTATTGTTTATTAAGCCCAAATACAACAAGATTGAATAAGCGTAAAGTGAATTAAGTCATTAGTATATAGATTTCAGTATGTATTAATAATTTTACCTTCTTAAATCATTAGCAGCTGACTTTTTGGAGCATGGGTTGTTTGAGAACAAAACTCCACGCAGAGGCTTCCCATCTTTAATGGTCTCAATTGTATAGCAATTTGTGATAAGCGTAAATCTTGTTGGAAGTTGCATTGATTCGCTTCACGTATGACATCAGTGAGTCATGGTGATCCCACTACAAAACTCAGTTGGAATATTAATAATAACTTCAAAGCAGCCTTGGAAAAGTTTATAGAACTTACAAAAATGCTTTGTTAGGAAGGTTGTTATTATTATCTAGCCTTTTAATATGAGGATTATAAATGCTAACATCTTGTTTCTATGCTTTATGTTTTATAATGCATTGCTTCCCAATACAAAATTTAGCAACTCGAACACCCAATCTACCAGACCCATTTAAACCGAAACTTGAACAACCCGAACCCGAACAAGCGAATAAAGATACGGGTCGGTTTTGCTTTGAAATTCCTAACACATTTTAATGTTAGAATACTACCCAGTAACCCCATATGTGGCAAGTTCATACAATTTACATGCTTAGCAAATGATACAGATAATCATTAAATATTAAAGAGATTAGGTAAACAATGCCTTACATCAAGAAGGTCTAAAAGGTTCTTGGTGGAAAAAGGGGGAAATGCGAGTTGTTCACCAGTTTCTCTTCTCTGAGTCGTTGCTCCAACTCGTTAACTGTACAAACGTAACCCATTTCCGAAATTAAATTGTACTCAAACACAATGATAAACCAACAAAAGAGAAATTGAAGCATAAGATCACATATAGTTGAAATCACCTAATAAATCAAAACAAAAACACCTTAAAGAATACCCATAAAGATTAATACCAATAAAAAGTCCAAATCGACATGATCAATGACCTCCGATTGTGACATCGTTAGGGCTTGGGAATCCATCTTCAACCATCTTAGGGAAAACCTATACAAAAAACCCAAAGATCTGTGGTGAAAACCTGTTCAAATCAACAAATCTTTAAAATAGATAAAAAAAAATAACCACCACCGTCTTCACCAGATGCGACGGCTAGGGATCCATCTTCAACCATCTGCACACCACACCGTCACAGGATGGGGTCATGGATTCGAAATCGAATGAAAGTAACACCCTAGATCTGGTGAAATCCCCGCTTTTCCTCGTCTCACGATCTCCTGAAACCCTAACGCAAACATCAGTCTAGGGTTGTGTACAAGAAAAAGTAGAAATTCAGAAGAAAAGTAGAAATCAAAACCTCAGTGTAGCCAAATCAAACTGCAAATGTGTACCTACTTCCATGATGGGTTCGATGTTAAATATTGCTGGTATGAAACGTATCTGGGAATTAATTCTTCCAGTAACAATTGATGCTGTGGCTGTAGAGATTCGTGACTGTAGAGATTCAATCATAAAGGTAGATTGAAAGAGAACTCTTCAGGTGAAAACTGATGTAGATATTCGGGGATGTAAGGAGAGGAGGATAAAATGGGAAGAAAAATGTAAAAGTATAGAGTTTATCTAAGACTTTTAGTCTGCCATCTTAAAAAATAGATGTTAAATTACTTTTGTGTCCATTGGAAATGTATTATATAGATATATAGATAAAAAAAAAGTAGTTGTAAGTGGAGGAAAGAGAAAACGTTAGTGTTCATTTGTATATTTGAGGGTATATTGTTCACTATCTATAATTTTTAATATGTTTTAAAAGTGGCGCCATATTATTTAATTGAAACGAGAGAGAAAATGTAGTTTTTAATGTTGTGGACCATATTATTTAAACGAAACGAAAAAGAAGATATAGTTTTTAATGTAATTATAGGATAGAAATAGTAAGAAAAATGTGAATGCTATTAGAACTCTAGTTGTTTAAGCATTTGATTTGATTCTTATGTTATATATATCCGGAAAAAATAGAGTTAAATGTCTGGTTGGTCCCTATGGTTTGCAGATAGTGCAGAATTGGTCCCGAGTCTTCAATAATTACAGAGTTGGTCCCAATGATTGCATTTTTTGCACTCGGGTGATCCTTATCACCAACCCATGTTAAGATTTTCAGTTAAATGTATGTGAAATACTTAAATTACCGCTAAACAATTTAAAAGTGGTTGTGAGCCATATTATTTAAATGAAACGAGAGATAAAATATAGTTTTTAATGTAATTGTAGGATAGAAATTGTAAGAAAAATGTGAATGCTCTTAGAACTCTAGTTGTTTAAGCGTTTGATTTTATTCTTATATTATATATATATAGAGTGGGAGTGGGATAGAAAGTGTGTTTTTCCTAGAAAGTCTAGGAACGCGACATGTGGCATTGAAATATTTTAACTAAAAGGGCAATTGTGTAATTTGAATATTATTTTAATTATGGATTATATTATTAGGACAACTAACTAACCAGAAAATATGGAAACTAAATATCCCATTTAATTCAAATTGACAGTTTCAATTTAAATCATACAATCCATACAACATATTCACAGGAATTCGTAAATCTGGTCTTTCACAACATATTTACCAGCAATGATTTTTTATGGAGGATTTCTTGTTTTCTTGACATTGTGTTTTACCAGCAAACAGACTAATCGACATTGTGTTTTACCAGCAAACAGACTATTACCATTGAGTATTAACTTGATTTTTTGTTTGATTCGCTGGAGCAATTCTTGACATTGTGTTTTATCAGCAAACAGACTAATACCAATCCATACAATGATTTTTGCTGGAGGATTTCTTGATTTCTTGACATTGTGTTTTACCAGCAAATAGACTAATACCATTGAGTATTAAACTTGATTTTTTGTTGATTTGCTGGAAGAATTCTTGACATTGTGTTTTACCAGCAAACAGACTAATACCTTTGAGTATTAAACTTGATTTTTTGTTTGATTTGCTGGAGGATTTCTTGACATTGTGTTTTACATCTACTAGCTAACATATTTGTATCCATTTCAAACAAACAATTTAGATCATTTATATTAAAATACATACTCAGTTTGCCCAACAACCATAAAAAAGGAATGCAAACAAAGAAATATAACATAAAACACACTACTTTAAACATAACGTCCAGAGAAAAATAAAAAAAATAACAACCACACCAATCAGTGTCTTCGTCTTCAACATACTGTCATCATCAACCTTAAAATGGTAAAACACATCAACCTTAAAACACACTGTCATCATCAACATATTCAGGTGTCATTTTAAACCACACTGTCATTAGGCCTGTAAACGAACCGAACGTTCATGAACTTGTTCGGCGGGAAGTTCGTTTATGTTTGTTTATTTAATAAATGAACGAACACGAACAAAAAAATTTGTTCGTTTAATTAAATGAATGAACATGAACACACCTTGTGTTCGTTCATTTATGTTCGTGAACATTCATGTTCGTGAACGTTCGTTTATTTACGTTCGTTTATGTTCGTTTAAATTTTAATAAATACATAAATAGTTATATTTATATAAATATTAGGTTTTCTAACTACTTATATAAATATAACTTATTAGTACATCTATGAACACTTATTTAGATGTGTTTTCGGATGAAATGTAATATATTAGATTTGTTTCTTCAATCATGTTAATTTATGTTTATTCAAATATGTTCAGTTAATTTTTTTTATGTTTGCTTGTGTTCGTTTATGTTCGTGAACTCTTCGTTTAGGCTTTAAACGAACGAACATAAACGAACACGAACATGTCTGATTTCTTAATGGACGAACATGAACAAAAAAAATGTGTTCGATTATATGTTCGTTCGGTTCGTTTACAGACCTAATTGTCATCATCAACCTTAAAATGGTAAAACACATCAACCTTAAAACATACAACGAAGATACGAAAGTGAATCGGGTAACCTGGAGTTAAATGAGACTGACCTGGATTCGAAAAGGGCTCGCCGGAACCCTTGATGTCACACCCCGACCACGTATAACATACAGGACGTGGCGGAAAACGTCGGGGAGTGTTGTAACAGAATTAATTGTTTCATAACCATGGCATTCAAAGTTGTATTTTATTTATCAACAAGCGTGTTACATTGTCAATACAGGAAATAAAGAGTTTATAACATAATTAGACTAGTTCTATCTTCGTTTTATGTCTCTAAGGCACAGGTCCGCCCTAGTGTCACGATCATCGTCCTACGGAAAAGCACCTGAAAACACATGTGAAAGTAGGTACGTCAGCATAAAAATGCCTGTGAGATACATAGGTTTGTGAAAATAAGATTCATGACTTGAGTTTAAGAAAATGTTTAGTCATGAACCTTGTACTTTGATTTGTTTTGTAAATCGCTTGAAAAACAATAAGTTCAGATGATATGTATAAATAAGAGAAATAATGTATGGTTAAATTAATAACCATGTAAAATGAGTTGTATAAAATAAACTGTATTATAAACCAAAGTCTTGTGAAAACATGTTAATGGTGTAAAATGTATAAGTCCAAAATGAATGATTTAAATAACGCTATGATATGTAATATAATACAAACACTTATGTATAGGAAGTACCAGCGGCGTATCCACCATGCTTGTATCATATTACTCACATCTCGTTACTTAAGTCACTTAAACCAACCAACAATGTATAATGTCTATGATTAAATCAATCGTCAAAAGTCCTTGTATAAGTCATGTCAAATGTTTAAAAGTCCAAACGTAGTCAAGTACTGTGTAACAAATGTTATGTATTATAAGTAAAGTATTGTCACATAATCCAAATGTAGAAATGTACAAAACAAGGTAATTTGAATATATCAAAAAGTTATGTTTCGCAAAGTAATACATGTTACATTGATACAAACATTTATGTGGTAAGTTAACGCATACATTCAAGCCTTGAGACAGTCAGATAACCCTTTCAGTCAAGGTTATCAAAAGAAATGTTTTCGGATTCAGTCATTCCTTACATCCAAACAAACCCGGGATGTCAGGAATGGGATTTGTCAAGTCCTATGGTACCAGTACTTACTATCGAGCGGCGTAGCTAATGTTAATGAATGTATAATAGTCTCGTTTGTGCAAACCAAATGTCATAGCAAAAGTGAACATGTTATATGAAAATAATGTACTAAGTATGCTAAGTTAACATACAAAGCATAAAAGTCATGTAAATCAATGAGCTAGCATGCTATCAGTTAACATACATAGCAGAAATGTAATGTAAAACAATGTACTAAGTATGTACACAATGGACGTACATAGCATAAAATGTAATGAATTCATGTACTATAATGTACTAATAAACATAGCAGGTATATGATGTGAAAACAGGAAAGCACGAAAGTAACAAGTAGGCACATGTGTTTCACCCCAAAACAGTTTGGAAAACAGTAAAAGAGGGGTTCTATGTACTCACTTGAGATTGCTTAGTAGTCCTTGAGTAACAACCAAACAATGCTAGAGATCGCGGATATCATACGGCACCTAATATAGGTAACTATGTTAATAACCGGACCTAAATCGGATGATTGGATAGAATGAGGGTTCGTAAACCAAACGAGTATAGAGACTCGTGTCATATGGTTTAACAAAGCCTTCATGCTAAAACGAAACTTAACCTAAGTGTTTGTGACCCATTACGACTCGTTTAGGTAGCTTATGCTACTTTAACGCGTCGTTCGCGTAAAACGCGTTCGGAACGCCTAACTAGTCCTATGACAAGTAAAATATGCCTTAACATGTCTAATATGGTTGTCAAATCAGTTTAGATGACAAAAGTTATGTTACATATGTTTAAAACGAATTTTGGCATCAAAGGGGTATTTTGGTAATTTACCTAAGGCATATGAACTACCTATCATACAACTATTTAAACGAAGCGACCATAAGGTATAACCTCGGAAGGTTATTCCCTATATACTATGGTCACCTAAAGTGTTTGGTCGGATCCTAATGATCGACCAAATGGGTCGGGTTCGAAGGTATAAGCGATTGTTTAGATCGCTTACCTTACGACCCTATATAAGCACTAAACTAAAAGTGACGAGCTAAGCATGCTAAAACATGCTTAACTAAGTTTAGAAAACAGGTTTGGTTACAAAATACGCAAGAATACGTATTCTGACCGAAACTACGGCTCGTCACTGAGCCTAGATAACGTGGTAATCAGTAGGTATAGTCACTAGGGACTATAACCATCGTGATTACGCTCACGTTATGAAGTTCAAACGAACTTCGCATCGACCATAAACTGGTCAATCCAGAAAGTCAAACAAAGTTTGACTTTCGGACTCGAAAAGCAATAAAAGAACAAATGAACACTTACGAAGGGTCCCCGAATGCTAATCTAGATCAAAATAGCTCAGGTATGAAACAAAGGTTTCAACTTAGAGCACAATTGATCAGATTCTAGTGAGAAAAGAAGTGAAATGGGTTGGGTATTTATAGTTTTCGGTCCACCGTTAGGATCGTTTCTTGGAAAAGAGGGAATGATCTAGCCCGTACACTTGTTGCAATGTTGTGGTGACTGATTTTTGGCCACCATAAGAGTTTAACATGTGGCACTTGACCTTTGGAGGGGTTTAAAAGCTGAAATCAGATGTTTACTTGACCTTTGCTGATCTGAAGGGCTGATGCGGCCCGCTTCAGGATCAGACAAAGCTCAGGCGGGCCGCCTGGAGCTTCTGATCAGAAACCAAGTTTCAGAAATTACAGTTTCAGTCCCTGCACGTGTTTAAGGCCATTCCCGACACTTCTAAGGCCCGTAAAGCCAACTTTAAGGCCCTAAAATGATGCCTAAACATTGTGGACATGAAACATGCTCAAAAATATGTCGGATGTCAGTTCGTTTGGTCGTACGAACGCGATGTTCGCTTAATTACGACGGAATGCGCACAAGCGCGAAAAACGATCCAAAATGCGTGACGAATGGATTTTTCTTATGCCAAACACTAAAATAAAATATTTTAGTGCTTACATAAATTTTTGGATGTCCGGATGTATTCAGAACGTAAGTTATGCGCGAAAATGCAAACTTGTGCACTTTTTGACGCTTTTAGTCCCTGAATGACTCAAAAGTTTATTTTAGCACACCGAACCCCTCAAAGCCTATTTCTAAGCTATGTAAAGGATATTTATGGTATGTTTAACTTATGGTCATGTTCCGGAATGTCTGTTACAGTTCAAATTGGCATACTTTCGCAGTTTGTCAAGTTTAGTCCCTGTAAGCGATTTTAACTTGATTTTGCCATACCAAAGCCTTCAAAACTTATTTATAAGTTAAGTAAAGGTTATTTAAGGTATGTTAAGCCTATTTCACTATTCCAGAGTGTTTGTTGCATTAAACTGGTTATATTTACGCATCAGTGCGCGTATAACCTTCCAGAAAGCGATTTAGAGCTTGAATTCGAACAAGAGTTGATATGTGCAAACGATACACATATTTTTACAAATCCCAAGTATGAAATACAATATTTCATTGGCTCGGCATTTGTTTGATGGTCACAGTGACCCAGGTGTCACAGTCTCCCCTACTTTAGGAAATTTCGTCCCGAAATTTATTTGTAGGAGTCTATATGTGGCTTTGTGTTAAGTAACCATCAAAGATAAGCAAGGCATAATCCTGTTATTTCTCTTTAACGGACATTTTTCAGAAATGAAAAATGAACGGAGTTATTTTCAACAGGCATTCTTCAGAAACGAAAAAGAACGGAATGAGTCATTTTCCACAACCTCTTCAGAGACGAAAATGAACGGAACGAGTCATTTTCCACAACCTCTTCAGAGACGAAAATGAACGGAACGAGTCATTTTCCACAACCTCTTCAGAAACGAAAATGAACGGAACGAGTCATTTTCCACAACCTCTTCAGAAAGAAAATGAACGGAACGAGTCATTTTCCACAACCTCTTCAGAAACGAAAATGAACGGAACGAGTCATTTTCCACAACCTCTTCAGAAACGAAAATGAACGGAACGAGTCATTTTCCACAACCTCTTCAGAAACGAAAATGAACGGAACGAGTCATTTTCCACGACTTCTTCAGAAACGAAAATGAACGGAACGAGTCATTTTCCACAACTTCTTCAGAAACGAAAATGAACGGAACGAGTCATCTTCCACGATTTCTTCAGAAACAAAAATGAACAGAATAAGTCATTTTCCACAATTTCTTCAGAAATGAAAATGAACAGAATGAGTCATTTTCCACAATTTCTTCAGAAATGAAAATGAACAGAATGAGTCATTTTCCACAATTTCTTCAGAAAAGAAAATGAACAGAATGAGTCATTTTCCACAATTTCTTCAGAAATGAAAATGCACGGAATGAGTCATTTCTAGACACACGACCAAACTTGCTGTGGTTTCTGTGCAGTGAATTTCATAATTATGTATGCATCCATAATTACGCCATTCCTTGCACAGTCCGCACAATTTGTCTTGTAATGTGAAGGGGAGGAAAATCAAACCTGTGATGAGTGTGACTAGACTACCATAGGGTCCTTTTAATTAGATCGACAAATGATCCCTTTTAATTAGGCCACCGAGGAGTCCTTTCAGCTATATCATCACCTGATATTCCTAACCAGATTTTTGGATCAATCTGTTTAACTAGACCACTCAAGGGTCTAATTATGGAATAGTACAATATAATCCAAGGGTCTTTACGTAAAAGCCCATTGAGGATTTAATATAGTACCTTTGGATATCCTACTATGAATCCCTCATACGAGTGATATGGAAGATCCTACGAGGATTTGGATAACAAAAACTTGGATTACACCAAAAACATAAAAGGGAACACATAAGCACATAATCACATAGTTGTTTAATTTGTTATTAACTTGTTATCGTTTCAAAATGGATATGGAAACCAGTCAATGGACTTCAATGTCCTTTGGGATCTATCTGAAAAGATAGGAAGATCTCCCAAAATTCGATTTTGTTTTCAAAGAAACGTAATATTCGAATTAAGGAACACAACAATTTTAGGATTTACGGAAATACCCTTAGGTACCCTATTAAAGATTTATAGTGGTACTTTGGGTATTCGTCCAGTGTTGTAAATTGCGCCTTGTACTTCGATTTCCTTAGAAGAAACGGGTACTTAGGAATTTCGTGGAAAGCGCAAGAGTTCATAAAATAGAAAAAATCTTGGGGGGGGGGGGGTAGTTTGCTTTTCAAGGAATATGATTCCTTAATTGTCGGTATTGTAAGGGATATGTTGTTTATGCACACAACCTCATAAATACATTGCAATGTAAATAAAAGATTTATTTATAAACAATGATAACAACTGTTTCATGGACCTTGACAACAAAAGAAAATAATACATAAGACGTAATTATTTCTAAAGGGTGTTGTCTTCTAGTCAGTCAGATGCTCATCCCTGTGCTGGATTAGCATTAGCAAGCTTTGGGCAATTTCTTCGGAAATGACCCATCTCGCCACAATTGTAGCAAGAACCTGGTGGAAAGCGAGCTTGAGCAGGATTGTTGTCAGCTTGATTTGGTGCAACTGCTGCTACGCAAACCTTTGCTGTATGACCTTTACGTCCACAAATTTGGCATTCGCGGCACTTCACATTAGCATGATGATGAAGGTTACATTGGTTGCACAAGGGTGAAGTTCCATTGTATGGCTTCCTAGTAGGGGGTTGAGCAGGTTGATTGGGGACGGCTTGATCATTGTGAGTAACCATGGCGAAGTTCTGAGAAGCCTTTCGCTTCTTTGACTTCTTAGGGGATCCAGTCTGTTCATCCATGGTCTTTGATTCCTCGATTGGTTTCGATTCCTCGACCGGTTTCTTGTCACCCTTTCGGAAAAGCTTTCGTTTCCTGATCTGAGATTCAGTCAAGGTTGCAGCTAGCTCAATGGCCTGCCTAACCGTAGTGGGGTTACTACCAGTAACAATGTCCTGAACTGAGTCAGGGAAACCATCAATGTATTTTTCGATCGCCTTATCCAGAGGCGTAACCATGGTAGGACACAACAGGCTCAGCTCCTCATATCAATCAGTGTATGCTCGATGTTCACCGCTGTCTTGCTTAAGATCGTCGAATTCCCTTTCCAATGCCCTGATCTCGTGACGAGGACAGAATTCCTTCATCATCAGTACTCGAAGTTCTTCCCAAGTTTGGGCCAGTGCCACTTCGGCACCCCTATCTCTCACCACACCGTTCCACCACGTCAAAGCTCGTTTCTCAAAGACACTAGATGCGAAATCTACCTTTCGCTCGTTTGGACATTGAACATGCCTGAAGGTGCTCTCTAGACTCTCGAACCATTGCAGAAGTGCAGTCGCTCCTTGAGACCCAGAAAACTTTGATGGCTTAGCCGAGTTGAACGTCTTGAAGTTGCAGAGGGCATTATTGTTGTTGAGAGCTTGGTGACATTGGGCAACGATGTTCGGGATTGCAGCAGTTATTTGCTGTGTAATGACAGCTGCCAGATCCTCAATAGATACCGGATTTTCGCGTCGTGGAGGCATTCTAAAAGGGGAAACATGAAATGAAACGAGTGAGAGAATTAGACGAAAAGAATGAGATGAACAAATCTGATGAAAGCAAGGATAGTGGTCATTTGTTTGTTACTACAAAGCAACAAACGACCCCGGTGATTAATCAAAGTAAATAGGTCAAAAATAATGTATCGCGAAGACATGCTAGCCTATAAGTGAACACTCATCCCAAGAATTCCCAGGTAAGCACAACTGGTCTCGCGTCTGATGAGATGTATACGAAGTGCTTGCCTAGACAGAAAACCCAGAATACAGGCATTCACTCTTCCAGTTTGCACGTGTTCACCTTATTTAAAACCCAAAACGTTGACGAGATTTTGAAAATTCAAAGGGGTTCAAAACCTTACAATAGAGGGTTCAAAACCTAGTAATCAATCATCCTAGAACAGATGATTAGTTTTCAAAGCGGTTTTGAAATTTATGTTCTTGTTGTGGTCGTCGCCTAAGGATAGGTGACGGTATTGTTTTATGACTAAACGCAAGTAAACTCGCGTTAGGGTCCTAGAAAGGTTATAGACTAGGTAAAAGCATTACTAATAACCTAATTCCCTATAACCATTGGCTCTGATACCATCTTTTCTGTCACACCCCGACCACGTATAACATACAGGACGTGGCGGAAAACGTCGGGGAGTGTTGTAACAGAATTAATTGTTTCATAACCATGGCATTCAAAGTTGTATTTTATTTATCAACAAGCGTGTTACATTGTCAATACAGGAAATAAAGAGTTTATAACATAATTAGACTAGTTCTATCTTCGTTTTATGTCTCTAAGGCACAGGTCCACCCTAGTGTCACGATCATCGTCCTACGGAAAAGCACCTGAAAACACATGTGAAAGTAGGTACGTCAGCATAAAAATGCCTGTGAGATACATAGGTTTGTGAAAATAAGATTCATGACTTGAGTTTAAGAAAATGTTTAGTCATGAACCTTGTACTTTGATTTGTTTTGTAAATCGCTTGAAAAATAATAAGTTCAGATGATATGTATAAATAAGAGAAATAATGTATGGTTAAATTAATAACCATGTAAAATGAGTTGTATAAAATAAACTGTATTATAAACCAAAGTCTTGTGAAAACATGTTAATGGTGTAAAATGTATAAGTCCAAAATGAATGATTTAAATAACGCTATGATATGTAATATAATACAAACAATTATGTATAGGAAGTAACAGCGGCGTATCCACCATGCTTGTATCATATTACTCACATCTCGTTACTTAAGTCACTTAAACCAACCAACAATGTATAATGTCTATGATTAAATCAATCGTCAAAAGTCCTTGTATAAGTCATGTCAAATGTTTAAAAGTCCAAACGTAGTCAAGTACTGTGTAACAAATGTTATGTATTATAAGTAAAGTATTGTCACATAATCCAAATGTAGAAATGTACAAAACAAGGTAATTTGAATATATCAAAAAGTTATGTTTCGCAAAGTAATACATGTTACATTGATACAAACATTTATGTGGTAAGCTAACGCATACATTCAAGCCTTGAGACAGTCGGATAACCCTTTCAGTCAAGGTTATCAAAAGAAATGTTTTCGGATTCAGTCATTCCTTACATCCAAACAAACCCGGGATGTCAGGAATGGGATTTGTCAAGTCCTATGGTACC
Organism: Helianthus tuberosus; assembly: GCA_030545235.1. NCBI lineage: Eukaryota > Viridiplantae > Streptophyta > Magnoliopsida > Asterales > Asteraceae > Helianthus > Helianthus tuberosus. The sequence goes on along the minus strand of CM060434.1, from coordinate 14,126,809 downwards.
GGTACTTACTACCGAGCGGCGTAGCTAATGTTAATGAACGTATAATAGTCTCGTTTGTGCAAACCAAATGTCATAGCAAAAGTGAACATGTTATATGAAAACAATGTACTAAGTATGCTAAGTTAACATACAAAGCATAAAAGTCATGTAAATCAATGTGCTAGCATGCTATCAGTTAACATACATAGCAGAAATGTAATGTAAAACAATGTACTAAGTATGCACACAATGGACATACATAGCATAAAATGTAATGAATTCATGTACTATAATGTACTAATAAACATAGCAGGTATATGATGTGAAAACAGGAAAGCACGAAAGTAACAAGTAGGCACATGTGTTTCACCCCAAAACAGTTTGGAAAACAGTAAAAGAGGGGTTCTATGTACTCACTTGAGATTGCTTAGTAGTCCTTGAGTAACAACCAAACAATGCTAGAGATCGCGGATATCATACGGCACCTAATATAGGTAACTATGTTAATAACCGGACCTAAATCGGATGATTGGATAGAATGAAGGTTCGTAAACCAAACGAGTATAGAGACTCGTGTCATATGGTTTAACAAAGCCTTCATGCTAAAACGAAACTTAACCTAAGTGTTTGTGACCCATTACGACTCGTTTAGGTAGCTTATGCTACTTTAACGCGTCGTTCGCGTAAAACGCGTTCGGAACGCCTAACTAGTCCTATGACAAGTAAAATATGCCTTAACATGTCTAATATGGTTGTCAAATCAGTTTAGATGACAAAAGTTATGTTACATATGTTTAAAACGAATTTTGGCATCAAAGGGGTATTTTGGTAATTTACCTAAGGCATATGAACTACCTATCATACAACTATTTAAACGAAGCGACCATAAGGTATAACCTCGGAAGGTTATTCCCTATATACTATGGTCACCTAAAGTGTTTGGTCGGATCCTAATGATCGACCAAATGGGTCGGGTTCGAAGGTATAAGCGATTGTTTAGATCGCTTACCTTACGACCCTATATAAGCACTAAACTAAAAGTGACGAGCTAAGCATGCTAAAACATGCTTAACTAAGTTTAGAAAACAGGTTTGGTATCAAAACAAACGGTTTTGATACCCATAAGTAGTTTGGTTACAAAATACGCAAGAATACGTATTCTGACCGAAACTACGGCTCGTCACTGAGCCTAGATAACGTGGTAATCAGTAGGTATAGTCACTAGGGACTATAACCATCGTGATTACGCTCACGTTATGAAGTTCAAACGAACTTCGCATCGACCATAAACTGGTCAATCCAGAAAGTCAAACAAAGTTTGACTTTCGGACTCGAAAAGCAATAAAAGAACGAATGAACACTTACGAAGGGTCCCCGAATGCTAATCTAGATCAAAATAGCTCAGGTATGAAACAAAGGTTTCAACTTAGAGCACAATTGATCAGATTCTAGTGAGAAAAGAAGTGAAATGGGTTGGGTATTTATAGTTTTCGGTCCACCGTTAGGATCGTTTCTTGGAAAAGAGGGAATGATCTAGCCCGTACACTTGTTGCAATGTTGTGGTGACTGATTTTTGGCCACCATAAGAGTTTAACATGTGGCACTTGACCTTTGGAGGGGTTTAAAAGCTGAAATCAGATGTTTACTTGACCTTTGCTGATCTGAAGGGCTGATGCGGCCCGCTTCAGGATCAGACAAAGCTCAGGCAGGCCGCCTGGAGCTTCTGATCAGAAACCAAGTTTCATAAATTACAGTTTCAGTCCCTGCACGTGTTTAAGGCCATTCCCGACACTTCTAAGGCCCGTAAAGCCAACTTTAAGGCCCTAAAATGATTCCTAAACATTGTGGACATGAAACATGCTCAAAAATATGTCGGATGTCAGTTCGTTTGGTCGTACGAACGCGATGTTCGCTTAATTACGACGGAATGCGCACAAGCGCGAAAAACGATCCAAAATGCGTGACGAATGGATTTTTCTTATGCCAAACACTAAAATAAAATATTTTAGTGCTTACATAAATTTTTGGATGTCCGGATGTATTCAGAACGTAAGTTATGCGCGAAAATGCAAACTTGTGCACTTTTTGACGCTTTTAGTCCCTGAATGACTCAAAAGTTTATTTTAGCACACCGAACCCCTCAAAGCCTATTTCTAAGCTATGTAACGAATATTTATGGTGTGTTTAACTTATGGTCATGTTCCGGAATGTCTGTTACAGTTCAAATTGGCATACTTTCGCAGTTTGTCAAGTTTAGTCCCTGTAAGCGATTTTAACTTGATTTTGCCATACCAAAGCCTTCAAAACTTATTTATAAGTTAAGTAAAGGTTATTTAAGGTATGTTAAGCCTATTTCACTATTCCAGAGTGTTTGTTGCATTAAACTGGTTATATTTACGCATCAGTGCGCGTATAACCTTCCAGAAAGCGATTTAGAGCTTGAATTCGAACAAGAATTGATATGTGCAAACGATACACATATTTTTACAAATCCCAAGTATGAAATACAATATTTCATTGGCTCGGCATTTGTTTGATGGTCATAGTGACCCAGGTGTCACACTTGACTCATCGTCGGCAGCGGCGTCACCCCAGCCGCTCCTCTCTGCCGCAAGCCTCCTTCACCACTGCTGAACATCACGTCACGAACAACCCCCCAACACCTCTCCCCTACCCTCTTCTGGTCGCTAAGCACCACCACCACAACGCCATCCTGCGCCGCCACCTAACCCCACAAAACCCCTCCTCCACTGCGTGTTGCGGCCATCACCGTTTTGAGGTTTTTGGAGGTAGGTTTAGAGAGAGGGGGCGGGGGAATCGCATGAATTTAGGGATTGGTTATTGATATGGCAGTTTCTTGACTGATTTAAAACACGTCCAATTACCAAAATACCCTCACTATATTAAAAGTCTCTAATTATATAACACAAATATTACGAAAATGTCATCCATTTTATCTAAGCCATTAAACACACTCATCTAATGGCCCGGGTCGCTTCCTACACTTTCCGCAGGATCTCCACTATATATATATATATATATATATATATATATAGGTAAAGAGTAAAATACAAATGCGCTTATCGTACGATACGTACGCGATCATCCCAGCCGTTTGATCAGGTGCAGATCTGGTGCGAATTCAATACATATCGCATATGAAAAAATGGTTAGCATGGGGTAGTGTGAAAAATGGCATGGGGTGTGTAGATGGACAAAATCGCATGTGGAAGATTTGAATATCGCATGTGAAAAAATGGCATGGGGTAATGTGAAAAATGGCATGGGGTGTGTAGAATCGCATGTGGAAGATTGGAATATCGCATGTGAAAAAATGGCTAGCATGGGGTAATGTGAAAAATAGCATGGGGTGTGTAGAATCGCATGTGGAAAATTGAATATCGCATGTGAAAAAATGGCATGGGGTAATGTGAAAAATGGCATGGGGTGTGTAGAATCGCATGTGGAAAATTGAATATCGCATGTGAAAAAATGGCATGGGTAATGTGAAAAATGGCATGGGGTGTGTAGAATCGCATGTGGAAAAATTGAATATCGCATGTGAAAAAATGGCTAGCATGGGGTAATGTGAAAAATGGCATGAGGTGTGTAGAATCGCATGTGGAAAATTGAATATCGCATGTGAAAAATCTGTGTGTGTGTTACTGTTCATCTTCTTCCATTGTTGGTCGATCATTGTCAGTCTTCTTCCGTTTGACCCTTACAACTCCCAAATTAGTAGTTCTTATTATCGATATCGCACTAAAAGGAACGAAGGGAGGTTGGGGAAGAAGATTTTCAGGTTTTTGAATTTGATTTAGGGTTTGATTTTGAACTATCATCGGTCAATTACAGAGATTTATGACCTCGCAATGACGTTTTTAACCTTCCTGGTATGATTTAGATATATTAAAATGATTATTTTAATCATTTAAATTAGTTTCGCCCGCGTTTGATCGATTGAAGATCGTACGGCTGAGGGCATCGCGTACATAATGTATGATAAGAGGTATTGTACGTTAACCGGCCTCTATATATATATATAATAAATATGTTAAAAAACCACAATCACGAAAATGTAGATGTTACACTTGTGGAGAAACAACACATTTAGCTAATAATTGTCCAAATAAAAGAAAAAATATGGAAAGAGCTAATTTAGTAAAGCAATTACAAGATTATGAAATAGAAGCTCTAAGAACAGATGATGAATCTGATAATGAATCAGTATATAGTATTTATAGTGAAGAAGAAAATCCAACAGCAAAAGTAACATATACATATATGAACATATAAGAAAATTGTGAACATGATTGGAAACAAAACAACGGAAATAATCATATAAGATGTTGTCATTGTGGATATTATCCTAGTATAGAAAAAAAGTCACAATGTAACAAATGTTTTAAAGAAATTTGTTTTAAATGTCTTAAAGAAATTTATGATAAAGATATAGCTACAACATCAAAAGTGAAAACAAATTCTAAAAGTAATGAAGATGAAAGAATAGATAAATTAGAAGTAGTAATAGAATTACATAGTTTAAAAATAAAAGACTTAGAACACAAAGTTGAAGATTTGGAAAGATTAATTAAAATAGAAGAAATAAGTAAAATGGCTCTACAAAAACCAGATGATCAAACTTACATACAAACACAAGGATCAACAAACATGATAAATATACAATGTCGTTTATGGTTAGATAATAATAAATATTAAGATTTAACAGCATTAGTTGATACAGGAGCTACAAAGAGCTTAATCTCATATAGTTTAGCACCTATAGAATATCATAAAAAACTATCATATGAACTAAGTACGAGAACAATAGAAGACAGGTTAATATCTATTACACATTGTTTAGAACCAGTAGGAATACAATTCTTAGATTTTGCAAACAATTATAGCATAAACTATGAAATGCCACAAATAAATATTAATCCACCAGAGATAAAATCAAAAGATTTTGTAATAGGATTAAATTTTATATTAGGACTAAATGGAACTTTTTAAAAGAAAAATTTCTTTTTTAGGATTAGAAATTGGAAATGGAAAAATAGAATTACAACCACACATTTCTACAAAAATTTTAAATTTTCCAGAAAAAATTGAAAACCACACATTTCTATTTATTTCCAGTTTTTACTACCAGCCTCTCTGATGAAGAAGAGAAAATTTGCGCTTATGCAAGCGGTAATTTTCAAAACAAAACGAACTGGGCTACAATTGATTTTGAAATACAGGCATTAATTTATGCATTAGAAAATTTTAAGATTTTTCTTAATAAAGAATTTACAGTAAGAACTGACTGTGAAGCAATAGTCAAGTTTGTAAAAAATGACCAAAGTAAAAAAGTAAATAGAACCAGATGGGTTAATCTTCAAAATACTATACAAGGAAATGGATATTTTATAAATTTTGAACATATTAAAGGAAAAAATAATGGGATAGCTGATATGTTATCTCGAAATATAAACAAATGGTTTGTTTTAGATGGACAGGAAAAAAGATAAGGAGAAATTAAAGCTTATACACCCAAAGCAGGGGAATCCTTCTTCGGAGGAAGAACAAATTCAACAGTCATATCTACAGTCAACAGAAAAGATATACAGTTCTCCTCACACTTCATTTCCACATATAATGACAGGACAGTTTCATAGACAACAGCAATCAAAAGCAGCTGGCAAACGCCCGTTGTACCCAAATTTCTCACCTAAGCCAGTGATTGAATTTGGAACATATGCTTTACAGATATGCAATGAAGCTGACAAGAAGTTTCGTCCTATTATGAGAATGAAACTCACAGATAAACAGCAATGTTTATTAGACAATTTATGGCATATTCAAACCATGCCACAAGCTTCATCATTCAAAGTACAGGTTTTAAATGCTCTAAGCATTTACTTTCAGGAACAAAGTTCGAAAACACCTGAAAGACAGTTTAAACAAAAACCAAATTTTACACATTATGTAATATTTAGGGGTACAAAGATTGGAATTTTTAACAAATGGGAAACAGTTACACAACACATAACTTGTGTAGGGGGAGCACTTTGGAAAGGTTACACAAGCTTTGCTGAAGCTCTTCAAGCAGCAAGAGATAATTTTGGAATACAAAGCTTTTACATAGAACCTGAAGAGGTTAAGAGTTTTGCTGATCTGGCTAAAACAAATCCAGAACATTACATAAAAGCTCAGCAAGAAATTATTTCTACATTAAAAACACAGCTTGAAGAAAAAACAAAAAATGCACAAGATATACAATTGAAAATTGAAAACAGCCTACTAAAACAAAAAATGATGTTATTAGAAGCAAAAAATACACAGTTATTGCAAAGGCTTGAGAAAAAAGAAAATAAAGACAAAACAGATGTACACATGACTTTTGACTGTTTCAGGACAAGGATTCTTGATACACCTTGGCAACAATGCCTAAAACCAGTCACAGAAAGATTCCCAGAATTTGAGAATCTTGTTTCACAAAAAGTATGTGCAGAGTTTCCTCTAATTCTGTACAACTTGCAGCAACAGTTGGTAGACATGGCATTCAAATTCGACAGTGAACAACAAGGATTCAAGGTGGTGGAAAGAACCAATGAAACAGGAGACGGAGTTGGTCTTCTATTGCTTCAAATATACCACCCTACAAAATTAACAGATGAACAAATAATTCAATTTTATCATCATGGTATGATTGATTATTTGGAAATTAAGTTAAACACCAAAACAGAAGATCTCCTCAACCAGCTTGGAGAAAAGATTATTTTAGTTGCAAGAAATGTTGCAATCAGATCAACAACTTCTATTATTGGTTGCAAATTTTTTTCCTCATTCCCTTATACAGATGCATATACATACAGACCAGCAAGAAAAAGAATTTTCATTGAACATAAAAGCAACATATGTCATCAATATCATTTACAGACAGCAATGACGAAAACTAACATAGAGTTTTCAACTCTACCTTGGTTAAGTCATTCAGATGATAAGACTCCAGAAAGTTTTACACAGTTTATAAAAAATCATCAGGAAACCCCAGAACTTCCTGATTATTTTCCATGGAGAAATTATCAGTTGGTAGGTGAAGGACATTACATACAAGTTTATACAAAAAGAAATTGGAGAATGCTTCTACCCTTTGCAGGGGAAGGAGACACCTTACAGTTACAGCACATCATAAACCTAGAAGACGAAGAAGGCAATAATCTTGAAGATTGTTCAAGTCCACAGTCGATAGACAGCACACACAGAGATTTCTAGAAGATATCGTAAGCAATGACGATACAAGACAGAAGACAAAAACGATGACGTAAGCAATGACGTTTTAAAACACTCAATTATATACAGATAGTGGTCGACAGAGGGCAAAAATTTTCAACACCTAACTTTGGAGTTTAGTGCTATTTTATTCGTCTACTTTTCTTTTTAGACTAGGCTTTTGAATTTTATATTGTTTAGAATATGTCGTTTATGCTTTAGTTTGGCATATATAAAGAGGCATTGTAAATCGTTGTATGTATCAGAAAACCATTACCAGCAATAATATTATTACTTCAATGGCACACTAAAACTCTCTCCATATCTCTTTAGCTCTAATCACTTAATATCCCAGATTTTCTCCAGTTCTTCATATTATATTCCAACCCACACATAAAAAAAAAACCTCTTTCTGCAACCTTGTACTTCGCTGTGCATACTCTCATCCATCATCATCCGCTGTGTATATCTCCATCATTGTAAGCATTTCTAGCTTATTTCTATTTATTTCCAGTTTTTACTACCACCCTCTCTGATAAACTGGGAATTATATAACCAACATCAGTTAGACATATTAAATCCAAGGATATTATATCAAACAGGAATATTTAACATAAATACAACTCTTATAAGAAGTAGTAGAGAAGAAAGTTTAAGGGTAGTAGATAATACAGTAACCCTAGATCTTTTGTCACCAGATACTATTGAAAATTTTAAAAAACAAAGTAAACACTTTGTACACACAGGATTAATAATAATAGGAATTAAGGCTTTGGGAAGAAAAAATTTAGGAACAAAACTATTAGCCTTAATACTAGATAAAAGTTGGAAATCTGATATGAAAAAAGCTATAATTTCAGGAATGGAAGTAGATTTAAGTCAAAACATAGCAATATTCTATTGTACACCAGATATTTTAAAGGATGTTAAAGATTTGCAAAATATAAAAATAGCTTTACAAACAAAAGGATATGAAGAATATGAAGGAAATAATTTAGTAGTAAGTATAGGAGTACTAGGAAGAGCTAGTAACAGTTCAGGAATGAAATATAAAGTAAATATAGAAGGAATAGTAAAAACAATTGCATCAAAATCTATACAAATGATAGAACCTATAAAAATTGATCCAGAACAATTAACAGGATTAGAATGGGATTTAGATGATTTACAAGAAAAAGAAGAAAATACAGTTTTAGTACCTAAGAAAAGTTATATATATGAAGAAACTGATGGAAAACAAAAACTAAGATATACTGATTTTAAAGAAAAACAAACAGAGAAAAATAATGATGAAGAATATCATTTTATGAATATTGAGGAAGAGAATAAAGATGAAATACTTTCTACATATGATACAGATAATGAAGAAGATGAAATAGATTTTAATTTCTTAAAATTTGAACAAGAAGAAACAATGGATTATACACTATTAGACTATGAAGAAGAATCAATAGATTGTTTTAAAGTAGAAGAAACAAATAAAACAATAGAACAAATTATAAACAGAAAATTTACAGAAATAAACATACAAGAAGAAGTAGATGATATGATTATGGAATGTATAACATAATTAGGACTAGATTATGAAGAAAGTTATAAAAGATTACAAGAATATTATAATTTACCATTGGTAGAAGATATTAAGAAGGGAAAAGCCATGTTATCAGATTTTTATAAACAAGAACAAAGTTTTATGGATACACAAATGTATAACTATCCTTTTAATCCCTTAAAAAGACCTAAAACAGAATGGGTAGGAGAATATAGTGGTACACATGAAAGTCAGGGTAGAGAATCATGGACACCACCAACAGTTAATTATCAACAAGAGTCTAATGTTATAGGAAAAGGAAGAAGATTACCTATAGGACAAATATTTAGTGGAAATATGTTATTGTTAGAACAACAAAAACCACAGTTCTGGATATATGAAATCTTAACATGGGAACAAAATGTAGTAAGGTTATGGGAAACAAATAAAAAAGATAGTATGGACACGTTTTCATATTTAGAAACTACATTAGGACCAATAGCATTAGGAATATGGCAAAGTAAAAAAAACACAAAATCCAGAAGAAATAAATAATCTCAAAGCATTAGGGGATAACCCTTACAATTTTACATCACAAATTAGGACACTCATACTAGGAGTCGATCCAGCAAAAAATAACTCTTTAATACAGGATACAGCTATCAGAAATTTAGAACAATTAAGCATAGCAAATATGAAATATATAAATGAATTTACATTAGATTTTACAAGATTATTATCACAAACAGGAAAAGCTATGGATGATAATTTATGTGATAAATATTTTATAAAATTACCAGGAGATTTAGGAAAATCTATACATGAAGCATGGAAAATAAATTATGGTACACAACAGAATTTAGGAATAGGACCAAGAATAACTTATACATTTGGTATACTAGAAGAAAAATGTAAAGAAGTAGCATTACAAGAACAATTAAAAAGAAATGCTTATGCATTTTGTAAAACAGCAATCTATACACCACAAGCATATGGAGTATATGATAAAAAGAAAAAGATACGAAAAAGCACAACATATAATAGAAATTATAGAAAACATTATAATACAAATAAATATGTTAAAAAACCACAATCACGAAAATGTAGATGTTACACTTGTGGAGAAACAATACATTTAGCTAATAATTGTCCAAATAAAAGAAAAAATATGGAAAGAGCTAATTTAGTAGAGCAATTACAAGATTATGAAATAGAAGCTCTAAGAATAGATGATGAATCTGATAATGAATCAGTATATAGTATTTATAGTGAAGAAGAAAATCCAACAGCAAAAGTAACATATACATATATGAACATAGAAGAAAATTGTGAACATGATTGGAAACAAAACAAAGGAAATAATCATATAAGATGTTGTCATTGTGGATATTATCCTAGTATAGAAAAAAGGTCACAATGTAACAAATGTTTTAAAGAAATTTGTTTTAAATGTCTTAAAGAAATTTATGATAAAGATATAGCTACAACATCAAAAGTGAAAACAAATTCTAAAAATAATGAAGATGAAAGAATAGATAAATTAGAAGTAATAATAGAATTACATAGTTTAAAAATAAAAGACTTAGAACACAAAGTTGAAGATTTGGAAAGATTAATTAAAATAGAAGAAATAAGTTAAATGGCTCTAAAAAAACCAGATGATCAAACTTACATACAAACACAAGGATCAACAAACATGATAAATATACAATGTCGTTTATGGTTAGATAATAATAAATATTTAGATTTAACAGCATTAGTTGATACAGGAGCTACAAAGAGCTTAATCTCATATAGTTTAGCACCTATAGAATATCATAAAAAACTATCATATGAACTAAGTACGAGAACAATAGAAGACAGGTTAATATCTATTACACATTGTTTAGAACCAGTAGGAATACAATTCTTAGATTTTGCAAACAATTATAGCATAAAATATGAAATGCCACAAATAAATATTAATCCACCAGAGATAAAATCAAAAGATTTTGTAATAGGATTAAATTTTATATTAGGACTAAATGGAGCAGTTACAATTACAAGGAATTTTATAACATTAAGTAAACAATTATATACAATACCAACTCTAAGATATATGAATACAACACAAATTGTTCAAAAAAGAGGGGATAAAGGGAATTTAGATTTTTTGAAAACACAAAATAAAAAACAGTTTATAGAAAATGAATCATTAAAACTTTTAACAGGTTTTTTAAGTCATGAAATAGAGAAAGGGCAAGATATTACAAAAAGTGTAAATCATCCTATGATATTACATTTAGAAAAAATAGGATATATTGGAGAAGATATAACAAAGTCAAATGTAAAATATATTTGTAAATTTAAATTAAAAAATCCTGATATAGTCATAAGAACAGCTAATATAGAATATAGCCCATTAGATAAAGAAGAGTTTAAAAAACAAATTCCAGAAATGGTAAATCAAGGATTAATTAGAAAATTAGAAAGTCCTCATAGATCTACAACTTTTTTAGTAAGAAATCACAGTGAAATAAAAAGAGGAAAAGCTAGAATAGTTTATAATTATAAAAGATTAAATGATAATACAATAGATGATGGATATAATATTCCTAACAAAGACAGTTTGTTAAATCTTATACAAAGTAAAAAAGTATTTTCAAAATTTATTTAAAATCAGGATATAATCAGTTAAAGTTAGAAGAAAGCTTTAAACCATGGACAGCTTTTACATGTTCAGAAGGACAATATGAATGGAATGTCCTTAGTTTTGGGTTAAAAATGCACCTTCAATTTTTCAAAGATTCATGGATAGTATATTCTTAAAGTTTGATTTCTGCTTAATATACATTGATGATATTTTAGTTGCAAGTAATACAGTGCAGGAACATGAGAAACACTTACAACAGGTTTTTGAAGAAATAAAGAAAAACGGTATAGTTATTTCAAAAAGGAAAATGGAACTTTTTAAAAGAAAAATTTCTTTTTTAGGATTAGAAATTGGAAATGGAAAAATAGAATTACAACCATACATTTCTACAAAAATTTTAAATTTTCCAGAAAAATTTGAAAACCTAAAACAAATACAAGCCTTTTTGGGTTTAGTAAATTATGCTAGAAAGTTCATTCCAAATTTGTCAAAATTGGTTGGACCTTTATATGGAAAAACAACTAAAAATGGTCAAAGGTTTTTTAACCAAGAAGATATTAAATTGGTTAAAGAAATTAAAAAAGCAGTTAAAAATATTAAACCATTAGAATTACCATTGGTTACAGATTATATAATTATTAAAACAGATGGATGCAAAGGAGGATGGAGAACAGTCCTTCTATGTAAGCCAAACAAATACAGTCCCAAGGAAGAAGAGAAAATTTGAGCTTATGCAAGCGGTAATTTTCAAAACAAAACGAACTGGGCTACAATTGATTTTGAAATACAGGCATTAATTTATGCATTAGAAAAGTTTAAGATTTTTCTTAATAAAGAATTTACAGTAAGAACTGACTGTGAAGCAATAGTCAAGTTTGTAAAAAATGACCAAAGTAAAAAAGTAAATAGAACCAGATGAGTTAATCTTCAAAATACTATACAAGGAAATGGATATTTTATAAATTTTGAACATATTAAAGGAAAAAATAATGGGATAGCTAATATGTTATCTCGAAATATAAACAAATGGTTTGTTTTAGATGGACATGAAAAAAGATAAGGAGAAATTAAAGCTTATACACCCAAAGCAGGGGAATCCTTCTTCGGGGGAAGAACAAATTCAACAATCATATCTACAGTCAACAGAAAAGATATACAGTTCTCCTCACACTTCATTTCCACAGATAATGACAGGACAGTTTCATAGACAACAGCAATCAAAAGCAGCTGGCAAACGCCCGTTGTACCCAAATTTCTCACCTAAGCCAGTGATTGAATTTGGAACATATGCTTTACAGATATGCAATGAAGCTGACAAGAAGTTTCGTCCTATTATGGGAATGAAACTCACAGATAAACAGCAATGTTTATTAGACAATTTATGGCATATTCAAACCATGCCACAAGCTTCATCATTCAAAGTACAGGTTTTAAATGCTCTAAGCATTTACTTTCAGGAACAAAGTTCGAAAACACCTGAAAGACAGTTTAAACAAAAACCAAATTTTACACATTATGTAATATTTAGGGGTACAAAGATTGGAATTTTTAACAAATGGGAAACAGTTACACAACACATAACTTGTGTAGGGGGGAGCACTTTGGAAAGGTTACACAAGCATTGCTGAAGCTCTTCAAGCAGCAAGAGATAATTTTGGAATACAAAGCTTTTACATAGAACCTGAAGAGGTTAAGAGTTTTGCTGATCTGGCTAAAACAAATTCAGAACATTACATAAAAGCTCAGCAAGAAATTATTTCTACATTAAAAACACAGCTTGAAGAAAAAACAAAAAATGCACAAGATATACAATTGAAAATTGGAAACAGCGTGCTAAAACAAAAAAAAATGATGTTATTAGAAGCAAAAAATACACAGTTATTACAAAGGCTTGAGAAAAAAGAAAATAAAGACAAAACAGATGTACACAGGACTTTTGACTGTTTCAGGACAAGGATTCTTGATACACCTTTGCAACAATGCCTAAAACCAGTCACAGAAAGATTCCCAGAATTTGAGAATCTTGTTTCACAAAAGTATGTGCAGAGTTTCCTCTAATTCTGTACAACTTGCAGCAACAGTTGGTAGACATGGCATTCAAATTCGACAGTGAACAACAAGGATTCAAGGTGGTGGAAAGAACCAATGAAACAGGAGACGGAGTTGGTCTTCTATTGCTTCAAATATACCACCCTACAAAATTAACAGATAAACAAATAATTCAATTTTATCATCATGGTATGATTGATTATTTGGAAATTAAGTTAAACGCCAAAACAGAAGATCTCCTCAACCAGCTTGGAGAAAAGATTATTTTAGTTGCAGGAAATGTTGCAATCAGATCAACAACTTCTATTATTGGTTGCAAATTTTTTTCCTCATTCCCTTATACAGATGCATATACATACAGACCAGCAAGAAAAAGAATTTTCATTGAACATAAAAGCAACATATGTCATCAATATCATTTACAGACAGCAATGACGAAAACTAACATAGAGTTTTCAACTCTACCTTGGTTAAGTCATTCAGATGATAAGACTCCAGAAAGTTTTACACAGTTTATAAAAAATCATCAGGAAACCCCAGAACTTCCTGATTATTTTCCATGGAGAAATTATCAGTTGGTAGGTGAAGGACATTACATACAAGTTTATACAAAAAGAAATTGGAGAATGCTTCTACCCTTTGCAGGGGAAGGAGACACCTTACAGTTACAGCACATCATAAACCTAGAAGACGAAGAAGGCAATAATCTAGAAGATTGTTCAAGTCCACAGTCGATAGACAGCACACACAGAGATTTCTAGAAGATATCGTAAGCAATGACGATACAAGACAGAAGACAAAATCGATGACGTAAGCAATGACGTTTTAAAACACTCAATTATATACAGATAGTGGTCGACAGAGGGCAAAAATTTTCAACACCTAACTTTGGAGTTTAGTGCTATTTTATTCGTCTACTTTTCTTTTTAGACTAGGCTTTTGAATTTTATATTGTTTAGAATATGTCGTTTATGCTTTAGTTTGGCTTATATAAAGAGGCATTGTAAATCGTTATATGTATCAGAAAACCATTACCAGCAATAATATTATTACTTCAATGGGACACTAAAACACTCTCCATATCTCTTTAGCTCTACTCCCTTAATATCCCAGATTTTCTCCAGTTCTTCATATTATATTCCAACCCACACATAAAAAAAAAAAACTCTTTCTGCAACCATCTACTTCGCTGTGCATACTCTCATCCATCATCATCCGCTGTGTATATCTCCATCATTGTAAGCATTTCTAGCTTATTTCTATTTATTTCCAGTTTTTACTACCACCCTCTCTGATATTTGGTATCAGAGTAAATGAATCATTAAAACTTTTAACAGATTTTTTAAGTCATGAAATAGAGAAAGGGCAAGATATTACAAAAAGTGTAAATCATCCTATGATATTACATTTAGAAAAAATAGGATATATTGGAGAAGATATAACAAAGTCAAATGTAAAATATATTTGTAAATTTAAATTAAAAAATCCTGATATAGTCATAAGAACAGCTAATATAGAATATAGCCCATTAGATAAAGAAGAGTTTAAAAAACAAATTTCTGAAATGGTAAATCAAGGATTAATTAGAAAATCAGAAAGTCCTCATAGATCTACAGCTTTTATAGTAAGAAATCACAGTGAAATAAAAAGAGGAAAAGCTAGAATAGTTTATAATTATAAAAGATTAAATGATAATACAATAGATGATGGATATAATATTCCTAACAAAGACAGTTTGTTAAATCTTATACAAAGTAAAAAAGTATTTTCAAAATTTGATTTAAAATCAGGATATAATCAGTTAAAGTTAGAAGAAAGCTTTAAACCATGGACAACTTTTACATGTTCAGAAGGACAATATGAATGGAATGTTCTTAGTTTTGGGTTAAAAAATGCACCTTCAATTTTTCAAAGATTCATGGATAGTATATTCTTAAAGTTTGATTTCTGCTTAGTATACATTGATGATATTTTAGTTGCAAGTAATACAGTGCAGGAACATGAGAAACACTTACAACAGGTTTTTGAAGAAATAAAGAAAAACGGTATGGTTATTTCAAAAAGGAAAATGGAACTTTTTAAAAGAAAATTTTCTTTTTTAGGATTAGAAATTGGAAATGGAAAAATAGAATTACAACCACACATTTCTACAAAAAATTTAAATTTTCCAGAAAAATTTGAAAACCTAAAACAAATACAAGCCTTTTTGGGTTTAGTAAATTATGCTAGAAAGTTCATTCCAAATTTGTCAAAATTGGTTGGACCTTTATATGGAAAAACAACTAAAAATGGTCAAAGGTTTTTTAACCAAGAAGATATTAAATTGGTTAAAGAAATTAAAAAAACAGTTAAAAATATTAAACCATTAGAATTACCATTGGTTACAAATTATATAATTATTGAAACAGATGGATGCAAAGAAGGATGGGGAGCAGTCCTTCTATGTAAGCCAAACAAATACAGTCCCAAGGAAGAAGAGAAAATTTGCGCTTATGCAAGCGGTAATTTTCAAAACAAAATGAACTGGGCTACAATTGATTTTGAAATACAGGCATTAATTTATGCATTAGAAAAATTTAAGATTTTTCTTAATAAAGAATTTACAGTAAGAACAGACTGTGAAGCAATAGTCAAGTTTGTAAAAAATGACTAAAGTAAAAAAGTAAATAGAACTAGATGGGTTAATCTTCAAAATACTATACAAGGAAATGGATATTTTATAAATTTTGAACATATTAAAGGAAAAAATAATGGGATAGCTGATATGTTATCTCGAAATATAAACAAATGGTTTGTTTTAGATGGACAGGAAAAAAGATAAGGAGAAATTAAAGCTTATACACCCAAAGCAGGGGAATCCTTCTTCGGAGGAAGAACAAATTCAACAATCATATCTACAGTCAACTGAAAAGATATACAGTTCTCCTCACACTTCATTTCCACAGATAAAGACAGGACAGTTTCATAGACAACGGCAATCAAAAGCAGCTGGCAAACGCCCGTTGTACCCAAATTTCTCACCTAAGCCAGTGATTGAATTTGGAACATATGCTTTACAGATATGCAATGAAGCTGACAAGAAGTTTCGTCCTATTATGGGAATGAAACTCACAGATAAACAACAATGTTTATTAGACAATTTATGGCATATTCAAACCATGCCACAAGCTTCATCATTCAAAGTACAGGTTTTAAATGCTCTAAGCATTTACTTTCAGGAACAAAGTTCGAAAACACCTGAAAGACAGTTTAAACAAAAACCAAATTTTACACATTATGTAATATTTAGGGGTACAAAGATTGGAATTTTTAACAAATGGGAAACGGTTACACAACACATAATTTGTGAAGGGGGAGCACTTTGGAAAGGTTACACAAGCTTTGCTGAAGCTCTTCAAGCAGCAAGAGATAATTTTGGAATACAAAGCTTTTACATAGAACCTGAAGAGGTTAAGAGTTTTGCTGATCTGGCTAAAACAAATCCAGAACATTACATAAAAGCTCAGCAAGAAATTATTTCTACATTAAAAACACAGCTTGAAGAAAAAACAAAAAATGCACAAGATATACAATTGAAAATTGAAAACAGCCTGCTAAAACAAAAAAAATGATGTTATTAGAAGCAAAAAATACACAGTTATTACAAAGGCTTGAGAAAAAAGAAAATAAAGACAAAACAGATGTACACAGGACTTTTGACTGTTTCAGGACAAGGATTCTTGATACACCTTGGCAACAATGCCTAAAACCAGTCACAGAAAGATTCCCAGAATTTGAGAATCTTGTTTCACAAAAAGTATGTGCAGAGTTTCCTCTAATTCTGTACAACTTGCAGCAACAGTTGGTAGACATGGCATTCAAATTCGACAGTGAACAACAAGGATTCAAGGTGGTGGAAAGAACCAATGAAACAGGAGACGGAGTTGGTCTTCTATTGCTTCAAATATACCACCCTACAAAATTAACAGATGAACAAATAATTCAATTTTATCATCATGGTATGATTGATTATTTGGAAATTAAGTTAAACACCAAAACAGAAGATCTCCTCAACCAGCTTGGAGAAAATATTATTTTAGTTGCAGGAAATGTTGCAATCAGATCAACAACTTCTATTATTGGTTGCAAAATTATTTCCTCATTCCCTTATACAGATGCATATACATACAGACCAGCAAGAAAAAGAATTTTCATTGAACATAAAAGCAACATATGTCATCAATATCATTTACAGACAGCAATGACGAAAACTAACATAGAGTTTTCAACTCTACCTTGGTTAAGTCATTCAGATGATAAGACTCCAGAAAGTTTTACACAGTTTATAAAAAATCATCAGGAAACCCCAGAACTTCCTGATTATTTTCCATGGAGAAATTATCAGTTGGTAGGTGAAGGACATTACATATAAGTTTATACAAAAAGAAATTGGAGAATGCTTCTACCCTTTGCAGGGGAAGGAGACACCTTACAGTTACAGCACATCATAAACCTAGAAGACGAAGAAGGCAATAATCTAGAAGATTATTCAAGTCCACAGTCGATAGACAGCACACACAGAGATTTCTAGAAGATATCGTAAGCAATGACGATACAAGACAGAAGACAAAATCGATGACGTA
The DNA here is from genome assembly GCA_030545235.1 of Helianthus tuberosus. Classification (NCBI taxonomy): domain Eukaryota; kingdom Viridiplantae; phylum Streptophyta; class Magnoliopsida; order Asterales; family Asteraceae; genus Helianthus; species Helianthus tuberosus. Next base: position 14,108,739 of record CM060434.1, on the reverse strand, counting down.
AGCAATGACGTTTTAAAACACTCAATTATATACAGATAGTGGTCGACAGAGGGCAAAAATTTTCAACACCTAACTTTGGAGTTTAGTGCTATTTTATTCGTCTACTTTTCTTTTTAGACTAGGCTTTTGAATTTTATATTGTTTAGAATATATCGTTTATGCTTTAGTTTGGCATATATAAAGAGGCATTGTAAATCGTTGTATGTATCAGAAAACCATTACCAGCAACAATATTATTACTTCAATGGCACACTAAAACTCTCTCCATATCTCTTTAGCTCTACTCCCTTAATATCCCAGAGTTTCTCCAGTTCTTCATATTATATTCCAACCCACACATAAAAAAAAACTCTTTCTGCAACCTTCTACTTCGATGTGCATACTCTCATCCATCATCATCCGCTGTGTATATCTCCATCATTGTAAGCATTTCTAGCTTATTTCTATTTATTTCCAGTTTTTACTACCACCCTCAGCATTTCTAGCTTATTTCTATTTATTTCCAGTTTTTACTACCACCCTCTCTGATATTACCAAATATCAGAGAGGGTGGTAGTAAAAACTGGAAATAAATAGAAATAAGCTAGAAATGCTTACAATGATGGAGATATACACAGCGGATGATGATGGATGAGAGTATGCACATCGAAGTAGAAGGTTGCAGAAAGAGTTTTTTTTATGTGTGGGTTGGAATATAATATGAAGAACTGGAGAAACTCTGGGATATTAAGGGAGTAGAGCTAAAGAGATATGGAGAGAGTTTTAGTGTGCCATTGAAGTAATAATATTGTTGCTGGTAATGGTTTTCTGATTTTCTAATTAATCCTTGATTTACCATTTCAGGAATTTGTTTTTTAAACTCTTCTTTATCTAATGGGCTATATTCTATATTAGCTGTTCTTATGACTATATCAGGATTTTTTAATTTAAATTTACAAATATATTTTACATTTGACTTTGTTATATCTTCTCCAATATATCCTATTTTTTCTAAATGTAATATCATAGGATGATTTACACTTTTTGTAATATCTTGCCCTTTCTCTATTTCATGACTTAAAAAATCTGTTAAAAGTTTTAATGATTCATTTTCTATAAACTGTTTTTTATTTTGTGTTTTCAAAAAATCTAAATTCCCTTTATCCCCTCTTTTTTGAACAATTTGTGTTGTATTCATATATCTTAGAGTTGGTATTGTATATAATTGTTTACTTAATGTTATAAAATTCCTTGTAATTGTAACTGCTCCATTTAGTCCTAATATAAAATTTAATCCTATTACAAAATCTTTTGATTTTATCTCTGGTGGATTAATATTTATTTGTGGCATTTCATATTTTATGCTATAATTGTTTGCAAAATCTAATAATTGTATTCCTACTGGTTCTAAACAATGTGTAATAGATATTAACCTGTCTTCTATTGTTCTCGTACTTAGTTCATATGATAGTTTTTTATGATATTCTATAGGTGCTAAACTATATGAGATTAAGCTCTTTGTAGCTCCTGTATCAACTAATGCTGTTAAATCTAAATATTTATTATTATCTAACCATAAACGACATTGTATATTTATCATGTTTGTTGATCCTTGTGTTTGTATGTAAGTTTGATCATCTGGTTTTTGTAGAGCCATTTAACTTATTTCTTCTATTTTAATTAATCTTTCCAATTCTTCAACTTTGTGTTCTAAGTCTTTTATTTTTAAACTATGTAATTCTATTATTACTTCTAATTTATCTATTCTTTCATCTTCATTATTTTTAGAATTTTTTTTCACTTTTGATGTTGTAGCTATATCTTTATCATAAATTTCTTTAAGACATTTAAAACAAATTTCTGTAAAACATTTGTTACATTGTGACCTTTTTTCTATACTAGGATAATATCCACAATGACAACATCTTATATGATTATTTCCTTTGTTTTGTTTCCAATCATGTTCACAATTTTCTTCTATGTTCATATATGTATATGTTACTTTTGCTGTTGGATTTTCTTCTTCACTATAAATACTATATACTGATTCATTATCAGATTCATCATCTGTTCTTAGAGCTTCTATTTCATAATCTTGTAATTGCTCTACTAAATTAGCTCCTTCCATATTTTTTCTTTTATTTGGACAATTATTAGCTAAATGTGTTGTTTCTCCACAAGTGTAACATCTACATTTTCGTGATTGTGGTTTTTTAACATATTTATTTGTATTATAATGTTTTCTATAATTTCTATTATATGTTGTGCTTTTTCGTATCTTTTTCTTTTTATCATATACTCCATATGCTTGTGGTGTATAGATTGCTGTTTTACAAAATGCATAAGCATTTCTTTTTAATTGTTCTTGTAATGCTACTTCTTTACATTTTTCTTCTAGTATACCAAATGTATAAGTTATTCTTGGTCCTATTCCTAAATTCTGTTGTGTACCATAATTTGTTTTCATGCTTCATGTATAGATTTTCCTAAATCTCCTGGTAATTTTATAAAATATTTATCACATAAATTATCATCCATAGCTTTTCCTGTTTGTGATAATAATCTTGTAAAATCTAATGTAAATTCATTTATATATTTCATATTTGCTATGCTTAATTGTTCTAAATTTCTGATAGCTGTATCCTGTATTAAAGAGTTATTTTTTGCTGGATCGACTCCTAGTATGAGTGTCCTAATTTGTGATGTAAAATTGTAAGGGTTATCCCCTAATGCTTTGAGATTATTTATTTCTTCTGGATTTTGTGTTTTTTTACTTTGCCATATTCCTAATGCTATTAGTCCTAATGTAGTTTCTAAATATGAAAACATGTCCATACTATCTTTTTTATTTGTTTCCCATAACCTTACTACATTTTGTTCCCATGTTAAGATTTCATATATCCATAACTGTGGTTTTTGTTGTTCTAACAATAACATATTTCCACTAAATATTTGTCCTATAGGTAATCTTCTTCCTTTTCCTATAACATTAGACTCTTGTTGATAATTAACTGTTGGTGGTGTCCATGATTCTCTACCCTGACTTTCATGTGTACCACTATATTCTCCTATCCATTCTATTTTAGGTCTTTTTAAGGGATTAAAAGGATAGTTATACATTTGTGTATCCATAAAACTTTGTTCTTGTTTATAAAAATCTGATAACATGGCTTTTCCCTTCTTAATATCTTCTACCAATGGTAAATTATAATATTCTTGTAATCTTTTATAACTTTCTTCATAATCTAGTCCTAATTATGTTATACATTCCATAATCATATCATCTACTTCTTCTTGTATGTTTATTTCTGTAAATTTTCTATTTATAATTTGTTCTATTGTTTTATTTGTTTCTTCTACTTTAAAACAATCTATTGATTCTTCTTCATAGTCTAATAGTGTATAATCCATTGTTTCTTCTTGTTCAAATTTTAAGAAATTAAAATCTATTTCATCTTCTTCATTATCTGTATCATATGTAGAAGGTATTTCATCTTTATTCTCTTCCTCAATATTCATAAAATGATATTCTTCATCATTATTTTTCTCTGTTTGTTTTTCTTTAAAATCAGTATATCTTAGTTTTTGTTTTCCATCAGTTTCTTCATATATATAACTTTTGTAGGATCGTTTTCGGACCTAAACGAGTCTATTAGAAGAGATATTACTGATTTGAACGGCGGAAACAGACAAATCAGATTCAATTCAGCGAGAATTCACTTTAATATGTTGATTCTATTGATCTGAATGACGTTTACAATCGAATCTACACTTCGGCAGCACTTCGTGGCTCACCGGAAGAACACACCTCGAACTATGTGTGTGATTTCGCTCATAGACCTATATATAGGCAAGCATATTTCGCTCATACGGACATGTACGTATGAGCGAAACCTCTATATGACATAAGAGCGAAACAAAGTCTTGACACATAAGCGAAATCATGAAATACATTTTGACCGAACTCATCATCTAACTTTACATAAATGCTTTTGTCTTTTGTGTAATGATGTCATGATAACTTCACCATTATGATGTCATCATCCAAGATGTTGACATCATCCTCTTTCAGATCCGCAACGAGACTGAGACTCGACATAAGACGAAGACGACAGATGTATGCACCAACAGACTCCCCCTCAGATGTTGACGAGTCTTAAGTGTCGAGTCTTCGCATCTTCAGTCTTTATCAGTCTCTTTTCTTTCTTAGCATATACCAGGATTTTCTCTTTGGCTCTAACCTCGTCAGACTCCCCCTCTCATCATGATGGGATCGCCGTCTGGAATTAGCTATCACCTTGAGATCAATCCCTGGCTTTAATTCTGTTTAAGCTCATCACCTGCACAAATTTTCTTACCACCACATAAGTTTTAATTAACTCAATAAGAAAAACTTACTAGTAATAGTTACATCAAGTTCAAATTAATGATCTCGATTAACTAATCAAACTTTTCTTTCTCAAAAAAAATTTCTTCTGTTAAACTCACACTCCCAAACCTGATCATCATGTTCAGCACTTGAAATTTTGAAAATCAGCTCTTCAACATCAGTTGTTGAAAATCTTTTTGAATTTTTCAAAATTTATGCTAAAACACACTAAAATCTTTTTGGGTTTTTGATAACAAAGGAATGCAATGCAGTAAAGAAATATATACAGACACTATTTTTGTGAGCTTGTGTAAGAGGATCATATCAGTTTTTGAGACAAATCACCAACACCATTAAGCTTTAAACATTTTAAGCTCTAAACGATTCGCGTAGATTGACGATATTGTTGTCCACTTAAGCTCAATCTAAAAACTTTCGACATGCTTACCGATACGTTTAAAGTATATTAATTTTGCACTAAGTTCTTATGGACCCCATGATCTCAGCATATCCCCTCATCATGCAATACACTATCTCAAGCAATGCCTTTAAACTTTTATCAACTGTGATTTGTGCGAAAACAAAGCAGAATGTTTAAACATTAACAATCAGGTCGATACTTCTGTATACGCATAGAAAGTCCAATGTTTAAACAAAATAAGAAAAATAAAACAAGTTGAAGTTGTTTAGGCTTTAACCACCAGGTCGATACTCCCGTATACGCAGAGATGATCCAAAGCTTAAACGAAACACCAATGAAAATAAAGCAGAACGTTTAGGCAACAACATCCATGTCGATACTCACGTATACGCAGAGGATGTCCGATGCTTAAACAAAATAAAGAAATAAGACAAGTTTAAATCTTTGCAAAATGAAATGCACAATCACAGTGTCATTTTTAGTGAAGTTGTGAAAGTTCACAAACTTAACCAGTTTTATGTCTTTCGACAATCAGCGATTACCGAGTAGGCACACAATCAAGAAGGACAAAACTAAGTACTATGCTTTCAACCGTGTTTCCCACTAGAACTAGGCTTTTTCATTTAAGTTTGTATCATTATCGCAAATCTACTAGTCTAGTTGAGCCTATCGTCACATCTTTAGTGAGACCGTTTATCACATTTGACTTTACATATCTTTAGCATGCTGTGATAGTCCACTGATTTTCTATCATTTCTTCTTGTTTCAGCAAAACTCAATTTTAATTTTTTCAATGTTTTTGACATTTTCAAATTTTCTATTTTTTAAAAAATTTTACTCCCCCTAAAATCAAAATATGTCTCAATTTTGATTTTCTGGGAAAATTTGAAACAAACTGTACAAACTTGACAACTTGATGAGAATCACTTCAATTCTCCATCCACCTGGCATAAACAATCAGAACTCCCCCTCACAACAAACTATTTTCCCATTATGATTTCAAAACACTTAAGTTTGTTTTAATCAAAATGGTTTTTCCGGAAAAATAGTTTTGCGTGTCATTTCACAAATTCGGGGATCATTCATCACCTTGTTTTTTTTTAACCACATGTAAAGATTTAACATTTCCGATTTAAACAATAATACCACTTGTAGAAAATCAAGTACAACTTAATGTCCCTGATTTACCACATGTACGTCGAAATATCACTTTCGTGAATTTCTCAAGAAATGTGCCGATTCCTGTTCCACGCTTACCAACCTGGGAACTCCGGCAAGTCAGGTTTTTCATTTAAACAAATTCACCCAAGCCTGACAGTCCTTGGGTGATTTTGAATTCTTGTTCAACAATGGTGGAAAATTTGCATCATCCATTGTTAAACCAGAATTCTCATTTTTTACCTCAACACATGGCTCTTCTGGCTTTACCACACCAGATTCATCGCCTGATCGTGGCTTGTCTGACTTTGATCTGTCAGATTCATCGCCTGAAGGTGGCTTGTCTGACTTCGATACGTCAGATTCATCGCCGACCATTTTATTTTTCTTTTTTTCTTCTTTCATCCTCAGATTTGTATCCGATGAATTCGTTTTGCTTGATTTATCAGTCTTTGGCGAGCAAGATGATTTATCAGAACTTTTATCTGTTTTACCAGTTGTATCCGAGGACAAAATCCTTTCAAGATATTCTCTCGCTTTCTTCCTCTTTTTCCTCAATTTGTCTTTCTGCCCTTGAGAAAGCTTAACTTTCTTTTCTTGAACTTTCTGTTCTTGAACTTTAGATTCTTGAACTTTCTGTTCTTTGGGCTTGACATTGACTGGTTTCTTCATTTGCTTCTGAGATTCAGCCCTCGATCTTCTCATTGATCTCATTGAGCAATCTCTAGCAATATGGCCAATGATGTTGCAGTTAAAGCATCTCCTTGACTCAAATCTCCAACTCTGGCAGTTAACAGCAATGTGTCCTTGATAGCCGCATCTGTAACACACTCTGTTATCGTACCATTCACCACTTTCACACCAAACACTCAGATCATAACATTGTCTGGCTTTGTGGTAATCATCACTCCTCCTAAAAGCTAGATTTGACCTTTGAGCTCTGTGGTCCGGCCTGCACCACTTATTACCAACAATTTTTGAATTTTCATTTTTTACTTTTTGTAATTTTTGATTGCGATTGGATGATTGATCTGATGAACTTTTATTTTCTTTTTGAAAATTTTTCAAAATTTTCTCTTTTTGTTTTTGTTCCACTTTCTTCTTCAAAGGTTTTTGCTTAGAGCATTCTCCCTTTTCAGTTGATTGTAGAACAGTTTCTTGAAACTTTTCTTTTAATTTCAAAAATAAATTCTTTTTCTTCATTTTTTCATTTTCATCATCAGATTTCTCATCACAATCTTCAACTTTGACTTTGTCAAAGTTTGTGACATCGTCACTTATTGGAACTGAATTAATAGGTTTTGGACAGGGAATAGCTGAAGTATTCACAAAAACCTTCAACTTTTCTTCCCATTCCCTGATTTTCTTTTGAGCACACTCTGCTTCCTTTTCAAGTCGAATAATCTTTTCAAGATGAGAATTGATTGCAATTTGTTTTTCAAGATTGTTTTTACCAAACAAATCTCTCTCATCTTCTAAAATTTTTATTTGACTTTGAAAATCTTTCTCAATTTTTACTTTTTCATTTTCCAAATTGTGTATTTGATTTTTTAAAACATTTTCTGATTTTTTAAGATTTTTGTTTTCTAATGACAAACTCTCTACATACTTCAAGAGTTTGTCATTTTCAGATGTCAACTTCTCGCAATTTTTCAGCAAAACAAGAATCTGTTTATCATCAGCTTTTGTCTCAACCCTTAAAGCTGAAATATTTTCAACCTGTTTCTTTTCCTCATGAACACTTTCATCCTTACTCTCTTCTTCTGATGAATGATCAAAGATAGGTGCGTCTTCTGCAACCTCTTTCTTTAACTCTGGTTCAGGATTCACAGATACAGATTTTTCAGATTCTACTTTCTCAACCTTGACCGATGGAACTTGTTCAACCTGCCTTTTCACACTAGGTTTGATTTTCTTTTCTGTTGTTGCTGCTTTTACTTCTTTCTCAGCTCTGATCTCCTCTTTAACAATAACTGCCTTTTGATTCTTTCTTTTTGCATCTTGTTTTTCTTTCAATTTTTCAATTTTATCGGCATAAAATAATTTTCCACTACGTTGATCAGATGGAAGTTGTTGTTTAAGATTTTCAAGTTTCCGTATTTCCTCTTCATAATTGTCACTCTCTTCATCAGACGAGTGATAAAAAACCGGAACTTTTTCCAAAACTTCTTTTGCTGAGATTGTTTCTTCTTCTTTCTTTATCGGAATATACTGATGAGATTCATAATTCATATACGCCAATAATTCGTCAAAATCCATATTTCGATGTCAAATGTTCACAAAATAGACTTTTCAAATGAACTGGGCTATCTTTCAAATGAATTGAACTTTTTCACGCGAACTGACCACACTGTTTGGACCTTCAAAACTTGGGCTGCTCAAAATCAAACTACACTATACTTGGGCCGTGAACTTTAATCAAACAACACTATACTTGGGCCGTGAACTTTAATCAAACAACACTATACTTGGGCCGTTCGAAACAGTGAACAATTGATTGGGCCGGAAGAAATATGGGCTGACAATTTGATTAAAGTGTGTACATAATGAATTAATCAATTTCAATATAATCAGCTGATAACTTTGAGTTCACAAGTGCTGACAACAATTCTTGCAACAATTATCTCATTGGGCCGATCAATATATGCTTCCTGACAATTCCTTTAGTCAAAGCACATGGGTCGGTGATGTTCAAACTATTTGATCCTAATCTCAATTCACATGCACATAAATGGCCGACAACTCTATTGAATTCACATGCAATTCTTGAACCAAGCAATTTCGTGACACTAACACACTTGAAAACTTTCACATGCAAATCTGACAACAACTACAACCTCGTGCAAACTGACACAAGACACGAGATACTTTTCCCAACTACTGACAACAATTCACGTGATTATCCTGTTCGATGACTGACAAAGACTTTTAAGTAAGATCAACTAAACACTTTTGAGCTGAATTCCTAAGTGTCACTATGAGCGAATCCTAAGTGTCACTATAAGCGAAACCTTCAAAGTGTCTTAAGAGCGGAATCTCAAAGTTGTCACAAAAACGGAACCTTGATCTGTTCACTGGAGCGAAACCTAAGTTGTCCAAATGAGCGGAACCAACTTGTTCATATAAACGAAACTAGCTGATGACATCATCATTTTCACGAGTCCATAAAAGCGAAACCTTGAAAATTCTAAGTTCTAGGTCGATTTTAGCTTTGAAACTTTCAAGACTTTGTTAATTGCTAATTTCGAGCACACTGTGAAAGTTTGAACCGATTCTGACCGTAAAAAGTTTTAATTTTCGGAAAAGAATAGTGTAGAAACAGAATTATCGGCTGAATTGTGTAGAACTCTTCTTAACCTGCTTTGATACCAATTGTAGGATCGAATTCGGACCTAAACGAGTCGATTAGAAGAGCTATTACTGATTTGAATGGCGGAAACAGACAAATCAGATTCAATTCAGCGAGAATTCACTTTAATATGTTGATTCTATTAATCTGAATGACGTTTACAATCGAATCTACACTTCGGCAGCACTTCGTGGCTCACCGGAAGAACACACCTCGAACTATGTGTGTGATTTCGCTCATAGACCTATATATAGGCAAGCATATTTCGCTCATACGGACATGTACGTATGAGCGAAACCTCTATATGACATAAGAGCGAAACAAAGTCTTGACACATAAGCGAAATCATGAAATACATTTTGACCGAACTCATCATCTAACTTTACATAAATGCTTTTGTCTTTTGTGTAATGATGTCATGATAACTTCACCATTATGATGTCATCATCCAAGATGTTGACATCATCCTCTTTCAGATCCGCAACGAGACTGAGACTCGACATAAGACGAAGACGACAGATGTATGCGCCAACAACTTTTCTTAGGTACTAAAACTGTATTTTCTTCTTTTTCTTGTAAATCATCTAAATCCCATTCTAATCCTGTTAATTGTTCTGGATCAATTTTTATAGGTTCTATCATTTGTATAGATTTTGATACAATTGTTTTTACTATTCCTTCTATATTTACTTTATATTTCATTCCTGAACTGTTACTAGCTCTTCCTAGTACTCCTATACTTACTACTAAATTATTTCCTTCATATTCTTCATATCCTTTTGTTTGTAAAGCTATTTTTATATTTTGCAAATCTTTAACATCCTTTAAAATATCTGGTGTAGAATAGAATATTGCTATGTTTTGACTTAAATCTACTTCCATTCCTGAAATTATAGTTTTTTTCATATCTGATTTTCAACTTTTATCTAGTATTAAGGCTAATATATATATATATATATATCCGGAAAAAATAGAGTTAAATGCCTAGTTGGTCCATGTGGTTTGTATATATTGCAGACTTGGTCCCGAGACTTCAATAATTACAGAGTTGGTCATAGTGGTTGCATTTTTGCACTCAAGTGATCCTTATCACTAACCCATATTAAGTTTCTTAGTTAAGTGTAACTAAATTATCCCTAAACAATTAAAAAAAATAAAAAAAAATATAAATATGGGCCCACCCTTTTCTTCTTTCTTGTCTCTCTCTTAGAAAAGAGGTGCATTTGACTTTCAAAATCATACCCATTTCTTCACCCGAGTGCAAAAATTACAACCATCCAAATCGAAATCAACGTGTAATTAAAGACTCGAAAAAATAATGCAATTATGCTAAGTAGGGGTGTGCATGGGTCGGTTTTCACCAAAAACCATAACCATAACCGCGATGTCGGTTATTGGATAACCATAACCATAACCGATCGGTTATGGTGGTTATGGTTATTCGGTTTTGATGGTTATAGCAGGTCGGTTATGGGTGGTTAACCGTGTATTTAGCTTAGCTAAAAATAGCTTAATTTTTTTTAACATGGAATAAATTGTTATTGCATATTTGTATATATTAATATATTACATAGTATTAAAAAAATATATATAATCTATAATATTAATACCAATTATATTATAGAATATTCAAATAAAGTGATATGATACATTCCATAAATTCAAATAAACATTCAACCAAAACCACAAAATGATATGAAAAACCCACAAGTACTAAAAATCTTCAGTAAAAAACATCAAATATTAAAAATACGGTGAAAAGTCATAAATCCTACAAACATTTATTACATGTCGGTTCGGTTATGGTGGGTAGGAAAAAATGATAACCATAACCGACCCGCTACTTTCGGTTTTCAAAAAAACCAATAACCGACCCACCGATTTTTTATTTGGTTCGGTTTTGTCGGTTAATTCGGTTATAGTTCGGTTAATTCGGTTGTTTGCACAACCCTAACGCTAAGTGTGCATTATTGCAATAATGTAATTATCAAGTGTGCAATAATGCAAAGGACCAACTACGCATTTAACTCGGAAAAATAGGAAAATCACCAAATGTCCCGGCTACCGGCATACGCTCCTCTTCCTCCCTAAGTCAAATTTAGGGTTTTCTTTTCTGGTTTGTAAGTTGTCTTCGATTTTAATTTTGAAACGTTCATCTCGTACATATAAACTGCTAATCTTTGCTTTTACATTTGCATATTTTCACTCTCACACTCTATTTAGGGTTTTTTGGTTTACAATAAATTAACTTAGTTTGACCTTTCTGTGTGTTACACTTTGAGAACTAAAAAAAAAAATTAGCTATAGTTCAATATTGTCATTATTTTCATCAAAATGCAGTTAACTGTTTGTTTTACTAGTTCTTGCTTAATGTGTTTCACCACTGTAAATGTATTTACCAAGAATTTCCTTTGATAAAAAAAAAGTTGTTAAGCAAAGCAACACATTTAATTGAGAGACTAAGAGTAAAGTTTTTACCTTTTTTTTTCCAATTGTTTGTTGGTGAAACAGATGAATTAGAGTAGGATTCCATGTGGATTACTGTAAATTTAATCCATTATTCTAGAGAACCATGTTTTTAGTTGCTGTTAATGCTGTTCTAAAAGCTCGCGGCCCACTTAATCTCGTACGCAGCGTACGTTAAGGTATTTTGTACAATAACCGGCCTCTATATCAATATGTGTAAAAAATACAAAACTTAAATAAAAAGTTTAAAATAAATGAGCCGGCTTGATGAGCGACAAGCTGGCTCAAGCTTTTGACGAGCCGAGCCGAGCCCGAGCTCAACATTCAGCTTGTTAGAATAAACAAGCCAGCCCGGCTCGACTTGGTTTGTAAACAAGCAGTCAAATTGCAGCTTGCGTCGTGAGTGTTTAGTTTGTTCTAACTGTTTCATGCAATCACATTGCAGCTTCTGGGTCCAAAACAGAAGACATGATGCTGGTGATTTAGCAAACAAAAGCAAGGGAAAGAGGAACAAAGACTTAAGAGTCCTAAAATTCTGGCAAGCCAAAGTTAGGAGAGAATGGATTTGGGGCATGGTGAAATAATAGAGAATGCAGAAGGTGATAGACTAAGCAACTTGCCAGATGATCTTATTTATAGAATCCTATCTTATATTAGCATTAAACATGTCGTCCAAACAAGTGCTTTGTCATCTAGATGGAGGTATATCTGGACTTCAGTGCCTTATCTCAATTTCTCAACTACGGATTTCCGTAGGTTGCCCAGGTTCTCCAAATTTGTTACACGTCTACTATCCGGTCGAAACAATCAAAGCGAAGTGTTTTCTGTCAATTTCACCTTTCGTGGAAAGGTTAGCCAGGAGTTTGTCCAAAGAATTTTGGACTATGCATTCTCCCACAATGTCCAACAGCTAAACATTACTTGCTTGCCTGGCCGCCTGTACTGTCTGGCCGAATTCCCTCATTCTCTTTTTAGTTCGCAGTCTCTCAAACATTTCACTTTCACCGGGCGTATTCAAACATGGAATGCGACTGTACCTACTTGGGTGCTGCCAAATTTAACAACATTGAATCTCACATACTATGATGACACATGGGATGGTCTTTTCTCCAACTGTGCAAATTTGAAGAATCTCACTTTGAAGAGTAGCACAATTTTTAATTGTTTCGGTATATGTCATCCTGGCCTATCTAGTCTAACACTCGAAGACGATAATGTGCGTGTCACTGTGGTTACACCTCAACTCAAGAGTCTCACTATTAAAAATTGGCGAGGGGTACATCTGATTTCCGCACCCAACCTTTCCTCCTTGCATTACACAGATCATTATTGTTCTTATAAGGATAATGATGATGGTCCTTTGCAGCTTCCTACTGACCTTCGTCATCTAGAGAAGGTTGATATAATTATTACCTCTGGCCATGATAATAAGGCATATACTCATAAAATTGTCCGTCTGCTTCAACAACTTCGTTATGTCAAATTTCTTACACTTAGCTTGGAACTTGTCAAGGTATGCTGGTTTTTGTCTCTAAATGTTTATTTAGTTTTTACACTATTTTTATTTCTTTTAAACAATACATTATGTACATATAGTATTTTTCAAATTTTTACAAGTAGTTTAATTTCGTATAAAAAACAATTTAAATATGGAAAATAAATGTAAAAAGAGGTAATGATGTGGAAAAGTAAGGATGTTTGTACAGTTGGGGGAGAAAATGATTGTTTTTGAAGGATTTGTGAAAATCTGAGGTGGCAGCTCACTGAGAGCACGTCTGTGAAAATCTCAGTCTTATGATTATGAGATAGCAACAAATTGTTCCTCTTTTTTTTAATAAATTATATCTTTGGAATATATTGCAGTTTTTTTCTTCATCAGTGGAACTATTCTCACATCAAACATCTCCGTTTGTCAACTTAAAGAGTTTAAAAATTTACCCCGGTTATGTTTCCCCATTTGACCAAGCACAACAAAAAGTAACTATGGCTACTGAAGTTAAAGACTATTTGCTTGGTGGTTCTCCCGGTGCCACCTTCACAATGGTTTCACATGAGGTATTTACACCATCAAGTAATCTTCCACACATTCTACTTATGGCTCTGATTAAGCAACGTTCTTATTCAAGTAGACTCTATGCACTATATTTGAAAAGGGTAAAATGCCATTTTCGTCCCTGAGGTTTGGCTAGTTTTGCGACTTTGGTACAAAGGTTTGCTTTTCCGCATTTGGATCCAAAAGGTTTGAAATCTTGTCATTTTCATCTGGCTCGCTAACTCCATCCATTTTTCTCTGTTAAGTCAGGGGTATTTCCGTCTTTTTTTGTTAATTTAAAGGGCAATTTGGTCTTTTTCACTTACGCACAAGCATTTAGTATAATGTAAAGTATTCACTAAAGACGAAAATACTCTTAAGTTAACAAAAATGATGAAAATACCCCTGCCTTAATGGAGAAAAATGGATGGAGTTAACGAGTCAAATGATGACAAGAATTTAAACCTTTTGAATCCAGATGCGGAAAAACAAACCTTTGGATGAAAGTTGCAAAACTGGCCAAACCTCAGGGACGAAAATGACATTTTACTCATTTGAAAATAACCTGGTGTGGTTTGTATGCTATGTTCTAAAGTGAACCATCCTTTAATTTAATATGTTAAATACAAGTTAAATAAATAATAGGCTGGCGAGCCAGCTCAATAAGTAAACAAGTTCGGACTCATTTATTAAAGAAGCTTGTTTCTAGGAGCTCGGGTCTATTTGAGCTTTTAGAGAGCCGATCTTGAGTAGCTCACGAGCTGCTTGGCTCGTTTACACCCCTAGAACTTAAATTATGTTTCTGGCTTATTATAAACCCTGCAGGAGATTAGAGTTGTGAAGAATGTTACATTAGCACGAAACCTTATGAGAGAATTGCAAGACCAGTTGAAAGAAAATATTGAAACAAACACGAGTCATATAGAGCAAGACAAGGCACCAGTGGAGAGCCACGTGAAAGCGGCGCGTGAGCAACTGGATGATGTGAAAAGAAAAGTTTCAATGGTGCAGAGGATTGATACATTATTGACCGAGGTGCCTTCATCCCATCGGGATAAGGATAAGCTGCAAGCAAGGCTTTATGGTTTGTGCGTACACATCAAACCTATCATGAAACATTTGGACACCATCATGAAACATGTGAATGATCAGATGGAGATCGAATGTGATAACAAGTTTCATGAAGCTGCCACATCGTCACAACCGTCTTCATGATAAATAGTAAGTTCTTGCCCTTATCTTACCCTTCGTAGACTCTCTTATGAGTGGGATCTTACTGGGTATGTTTGTCTGTTTGTTCATTTTTCCATATACTTCCATAACAGCCCTTGAACTTTAGGTTTTTGATAATGACCAAACAAGCCCTGTAGTTTTATAATATCTGTATATTAAGTTTTCCAAAGTTTTTGAAAGTTGAGGGGAATTTGTAAAAAGAATTATAAAGTTCTTAAATATTTATGTAGAATCTCAGTATAATAACAGTTTTAAAATATTTATATATTATTAATTTATAAGTTTCATAATAAATTAATAATATAAGTATTTACTAATAATTTTTTGGATTAATTTCATATATACCCTTACAAACTTGAAAAATTTCATATATACCCAACAAAAAACGAAAGATATCATATGTACCCTTACAAAAATAAAAAATATCATATATGCCCTTACAAAATAGTTAAATATCAAATATACCCAATTTATTAAAAACAATCTAATGAATAATCATTTTACACCTATTTTCTTAACTTCTAAGTTTTCATATATGCTTATCTTTTAACTTCATATTTTTATATAAAACATTTTAAGCTTAAATTTATTTTTACCCATTTTTGTTTTTATTTTCTTATTTTTTTCCATAAACAATAGTAGAATTTCTCCATATATATAATATGAGTTAAATGCGTGGTTGGTCCCTGTGGTTTGCAAATATTGCAAACTTGGTCCTAGTGGTTTAATAATTACAAATTTGGTCCAGGTAGTTGTAATTTTTGCACTCGGGTGATCCTTATCACTAACCTAAGTTAGATTTTTCAGTTAAGTACTTAAGTGTATGTGAAATGACATATTTGCCCCTCAACAATTAAGAAAAATAAAATACATAAATTATAATTCTTAATAAATTCAAGTGGGTCCCATTTTTTATTTAATATTATAATTATAACCTAAGCCCTACCCCAACCCCACCCCCACCTTCTTCTTCTTCAATCCTCCAATTATCTTCCACCACCTCCACCGTAAACCCGCCACCACCGTCACTTGACTTGCAACTTATCTCTATCCTCACACCACTTCTTAGAATATCCCGTCCCCAATTTCCATTTCTCCTCCACCCACCGATCCGATCGATCAATATAACAACATTGACATCCACAAATCATCTGACAAAATCAAAGAAGATTTCACTTATTTTCGACACCATGACAGCAATCGCCACCAAATACGGCCATGGATTAGAATTAGGCCTTTCCAATTTCGTCACTCTGATCAACAACTCCACATCTACGCCTTAATGGCTCCACCTACAATTAAACCCAGAACTGCACCTAAGAAATTGCTAGGAAGCGTTCTCGTGTTAAAAGAAGTTGTAAAACATATGGGGGTGATGGGGATGGTGATGCATTTTTCGATGAAGACGGTGGCGATGGTCCGTATGGTGGCGGTGGCGGCGGTTTTTCGATGAAGACAGTGGCAATGGTCCGTTTGGTGGTTGTGGCGGCGGTAGAGACGGTGGTGGGCTTGGTTTAAAAAAGCGCGCCTTAAGCGCGCTTAAGCGCAAAGTGCATCTAGGCGCAAACCCCATCGCCTTGTGTGACATAAGGCGCACGATGTACAAGAAGCACAACTAAGGCACGCTTTTTAGGGTGAAAATCGACCTAAGGCGCAGCTGAGGCACACGCTTTTTGTACATGGGGTGTTTCTATGCTTCTGAGTGTTGTACAACATGCTTTTTATGCTGTACATAACTATATTTATGTTTTTTTTCATTTTAAAACATATATAAAGCTTAATTATAGCTAAATCATAGGTATTGGATGCTAAACACTTATGAGATATATAAAAAAAAATTATATAATCACTTTGCGCTTTGCGTACGAAAAGCTCACCGCTTTTGCGCTTCGCTTTTTAAAAATCGGTTTTAGACCTCATCGCTTTTGTGCGCTTCCCGCTTTTTTAAACCAAGGTGGTGGGTTGAAGGTGGAGGTGGTGGTGGTTTCGTTTTCTCCGGTGAAGGCGGCGGTGTGGTGGTGGGCTCGTTTTTCCGGCAGCAATGGCGGTGGTGAGTGGGAGTTCAGTGGTGGTGGGTATTCGGTGGAGGAGATGAGATGGTGGTGATGGTTTGGGGAAGAAGAAAGGGGTGGGATGGGACCCACAAAGTTTTATTGTTTTAATTAAACATTTTTTATTTTCTTAATAAATGAGGGTTCTTTGGTCATTTAACAAAATTTAACTGAGAAATTTAACATGGTTTAGTGATAAGGATCACCCGAGTGCAAAAATTGTAACCACCGGGACCAAGTCTGTAATTAGTGAACCCTTAGGACAGAGTCTTTAATTTTCGCAAACCACAGGGACCAACCAGGTATTTAACTCATAAATTAAGCTAGAAAAGAGTAAATTTAATATTTGAAGTTAAAGGTCATGTATGAGATTTCAAAGTTATAGAAAAATAAAGGTAAAATTGTGCTTTATTAAATAGTTTTTAATGAATTGGGTATATATGATATTTCAACTACTTTGTAAGGGTATATATGATATTTATAATTTTGCAGGGGTATATATGAAATTGCTCCTAATTTTTTTATATAGAAGTTTAACATTATAGGAAATTAATCCAAGTATATAATAACTTAAAAAAGTGGTATAAGAAAAAAAAGGAAAAGTATTTAAACCCACATAGCCATCCGTTACGACATAGCCATAGCCACTGGCGTCCATCGATCGCACATTGCAGAATTTGCAGGTGGCCTCAATATCCTAACCGATTTTGTGTTTTATTTTTTTCAGGCTCTTAACCGGCCTGGAGCTATCTCCCTTTGCAGCATATTGGGATGGTGAAGTTTAAATTTGTCTTGTGCTTATAGACTTGACTTTTCAAGGATATGTTTTTTTTTTGGTTTGTAATATCTCTAGTTATGATACTTGCCTATCGCCTATCACGCTGCAAACTTTGAGTTAATGATGCCAAAAAAGTTTAATCCTCTGGTTATATGGTATAGGTTGATTCTTAAGAATCAAATAAAATAATGGCGCGCCAAAACCTTTTGGACAATGTTTTGTTGGTTAAAAAATTGTTCTAATATACTGCTACATGCCTTAGATTTGCTATTACCATTGCTCGGGTGGCAGGTCCATAATGGAGGGCCGATGACTCCCATTGCGGCGTGAGTCTATGACTGCATTTTGGGTCTCAATTCCGTAGGGATCGACCGGTTTGTGGGGTATTTTTTTGTTTGCATGTTTTCCCAAGAAACAAGAAAAAAAAAGAGTAAATGTGTGAGTTGACAAGCCAAGTAAAAAGGAGGAATCAAGAATTAGCTTTAGAAGTACCCTGTATTCAATGTTTTAAAAACCGGTTCAAACCGGCCGGTTGTACCGGTTTAATTATCCAGTAGAACCGGTTAAACTGCTCCAAACACACGGTTGAACCGCCCGATACACCCGGTTAAACCTTTTCTCAAATTAAAAAAATTGAATTCTCTAATCAAGTTTGTCCTTTGACATTAGTTATCTCGGAATTACCTCAACTACATGAACACCCATCGGTTGATCGACCCATCCAAAAACTCCACAGTTCGACCTCTATACATAAACATAAGATTCCTCTATACATAAACACAAAATCTAAGATTTCATTCACAATCGAAACTAAAACTAAAATACAAACTTTAACTCACTTGAAGAGCACAACAATAGAACTGATAACCAGGGTTCAAATATCCAAGAAGTTCGAACCACAACTTCTTCTCTTCTATAATAGTAGACTATCATTGAAGTCGCTAGAGCTTAAAAATGTTAAGGAATGAGAATATGGAAGAAGAAAAAGAGAACATACAAGAAAAAAACAACATTCAAAGGACTAAAATGCCCTCATGTGGACTAATTATTCATTATATAGACGGTCTTCCAAGTCGCAGACCAAATGTTTTACGACTCTATTTACACCATACAAACGCAATAGATAACTTTCCAGACCAAGGACCAAAAGGTGAAACTTGAACAAACTAGGTGTACCCGTCAATATTTACTATGGGAACCAGAAATCGGTCAATAAAGAGTTGACTTTTAGATTAGACACACAAAATTTTAACATCTTTTGGATTTCTCTAGGGAAATTCGGACATGGACTGCCGGTCATTTTGGTGAACCATCAACCTTTATAGGCGATTTATGTAACCATTTGTATCACCACTTTTTTTAACATGTCCTGATTGTTGTGTTCTTTCAAATTGCAGCTCTTGGAGTCAAAGGAGTAGTCACGACGACGACGACGACGACGACGACGACGACGACGACGACGACGACGACGACGACGACGACGACGACGACGACGACGACGACGACGACGACGACGACGACGACGACGACGACGACGACGACGACGACGACGACGACGACGACGACGACGACGACGACGACGACGACGACGACGACGACGACGACGACGACGACGACGACGACGACGACGACGACGACGACGACGACGACGACGACGACGACGACGACGACGACGACGACGACGACGACGACGACGACGACGACGACGACGACGACGACGACGACGACGACGACGACGACGACGACGACGACGACGACGACGAGGATGATGATGATGATGAAACATGACTCTAATGATGATGATGATGATGATGATGATGAAACATGACTCTAAGCAGCTTGCCGGATGGTCTTATCCATAAAATCCTCTCTTTTATTAGCTTCAAACATGCTGTTCAAACCAGTGTTTCGTCATCTAGATGGAGGTTTATATGGACTTCAATGCCTTATCTCAATTTCTCAAGGGATGATTTCTCTTTGTTGCCCAAGTTTTCCAAATTTGTTACACATCTTCTCTCTGATCGCAATTATCAAACAAAAGTGTCCTCTGTAAAACTTAATCTCTATGGTGAGAATAGCGACGTGTTTT
This sequence comes from Helianthus tuberosus, assembly GCA_030545235.1. Taxonomy (NCBI): domain Eukaryota; kingdom Viridiplantae; phylum Streptophyta; class Magnoliopsida; order Asterales; family Asteraceae; genus Helianthus; species Helianthus tuberosus. The sequence continues at coordinate 14,088,814 of CM060434.1, read as the reverse complement.
GTCAAAAAACTTAATAAGTATGCATTCTCTTGCAATATCCAACAACTAAATGTTGCAAGCATGATTGAGAATGAGGTTGAGTTCCCACTTTTTCTCTTTAGTTCTCGGTCTCTAACACATCTTAGTCTGACGATGAAAGTTTCCTCAACTATAGCGAACCGTAGCAAATATTCTTTAGCATACGTCTTTAAAACAACAGCTACTTGGGATCTCCCTATCCCTGCCTTAACAACTTTTATCTCGACAATGCCACGTTGATTTTTAAGAAAATACTGATAAATGCATTGATCTTTTCTCTAAGTGTGCAAACTTGAAGAATCTCATCTTAAGAGGTTGCTATATGGAGGGTTTCAAGGGTTTAAGTATTTGTCTTCCTAAACTTTCTAATCTTACAATTGAAATTGTTTGTGGGGGTGTGGAGGTTTAATATATCGTTGCACCGCAACTCAAGAATCTCACCATAAGAAGTTACTTTGACCAGCACCTTTTGCTTTCTGCACCCGACCTTGTTTTCTTGTTCTACCAAGGTTGTATTATGATTTCTTTATACTTTATCAATATACATGTAAACATTGCAGGATGTTAGAGCTATTAAGAACACCAAGTTAGCCCAAAACCGTATTACAGAGTTAAGCGCGTTGCTAGAGCAGGAGAAAGCTAGTACAGAGACCAAAATGGCAAATATGCATGAACAAGGGAAGGCACATGTTGATGTTGATATGAGTTGGAAAGATTTGGGCGTGCAGATTCAGGAAGGGAAAAAAGGCTTCCGACATCATTTCAAAGTTGAAAGAGATTAACGGAATACTGACAGAGTTGCCTGCATAAAACCGGGATACCATTCAACCATCTTTTTCTACAATGTGTGCAGAGGCTGACATTGTCACAAATAAAATAACAGGGTTTATAAAGATGGTCTGTGATGAGAATCAAAAATGTTTAAATGACTAGGCTAACAACAGATTGTATAATATGGTCATTACCTTCAACATACCAGGAGAGAAGGAATTCAATCTAAGAGCAATCTTAGACACGGGAGCCACCTCGTGCTGTGCGAACAGTGAAGTAATTCCCGAAGGAGCCATTGAAAGCAGCCCATACAAAATTAACTTTAAGGGTATAAACTCACAACAAATTGCAGAAGACAAACTGAAGCAGGGGCAAATGACCATCGCTGGTCACACTTTCAGGATCCCGTTCACCTACTGCATGGCAATGAGGACTGGTGATGGCATAGATATGCTCCTAGGATGCAATTTCATAAGAAGCGTATACGGAGGAGTAAGAATTGAAGGAAACACGGTTACATTTTACAAAAATGTAACTATGGTTAAAACAGAACAAGTCACAGAAGCAGCCAAATATGCCATCGAAGAATTATGTATGAATTTTGAGGAATACCGGGTGGTAGCCTACTCAACAAAAGACAATATCTACAGTGACAATAGGCCCAATAACGAAGCCCAACTCAGAAAACTCAGAAATGCAGTCCGCATCATTAGTGACGCAGCAAATGGGACCATACTCTAGAAGACCCGTATGTACCAAAAGAAGCAGTGGAATCTACAATAATAAAATATATATCAATAATTGCAGGTGTGATGAATGCAATGACGTAATTCTCATCAATGGAGAACATATTATTCGATGGGAAGGGCATGCTGCACAATCACGACTTTAATCAGTACTGGAAGACCCTACTACCTTTGTCGTATAAGGAAATAAAGCGCCTCTTTCCTAGAAGGATGGCCAGTGTGTAGACTTTAGAAAAGTCTTTTGTAATATAGTGTGTATTATTAAGATGCTGTAGGTAATGGAAGTTAAAATTATCAGCCTATGGGGCCCACAGAGTACCCGAGATAATACTTTCCAGTCCTATATAAGCATAGTCTAGAAGTCCATTTGAAGTGGCTACATTAGATTTTTTTTCTTTCACAAAATGATAATGGCATTCATGCTTGATTCAATTCTAGAATTCCATTATTTTACAAAAAAAAAAAATGTAAAATAAAACCCTAACTTCAATCATACAACCTTAGAATTTTAAACACAATACAAACCATATCTAGTGATTTACTACAAGTGAAGCAAATTTGTTGACTAATACAAATGGCATCTATGGTTCATATCAAGAACCATGGAAAATGATGCATTTACATTAATTTTTGCAGTGGTCGAATTCGGTTGAAATCAAGCCGTAATTCGGATTGGGTCGAAAGAATCCATTTTAATTAGTTGGAAATTATTAAGAATCCATTTTAATTAGTTGGAAATTATTTTGTTTAGAAAAATATTTATTTGCTAAAACGAATCAAACCGTCTTAGATCAAAACAAATCAGTTGATTCACTCAACTTGAGATTTATACGGTATGATCCGTGGTTTACAGTTTGGAGAAAAGGCTTAAGTTAAATTAACCAAAGTGGCTAAACTGAATCAAAGCGACCGGTTTAGCCAATTTAAGATTTATACGGTTTGATTCATGGTTTACAGTTTAAAATACCATGTTAAAGGTTGGACTAGCATTCTGAAACTTGAAACATGCCATGTAACCAGTTTATGAACCACCTTTATCGTTAAAAAAACATGGTACAATTTAACGATTTTGAAAAAGAAGTTAACCGATTCAAAAACCCAAACCGCCAAATCAAACCGTGACCCAGTTCAACCGGTCGCATATGTCAACAAAACTATGTTTTGCAGGCCCACATCACACAGGTTTCAATCCTAAACCTCTTTCTTTTACTTTTGTTTAAAGAACCAAAAACTGGCATGAGCAGTTCAAACATTCAAACTCTGACCAAAATAAAGAAAACAAAACATGCCTTTGAAGTCACTACAAGCTAAACAACAAGCATGTTTTAATGCTAGCCTTGGACTGGCTTCTTCTTAACAACACCCTCGAGAACACCGTTATCCAGCTTACACTCCAAGGTTGACGGGTCAACGTTTGCAGGCAGATGAAAGCGAACCTCAAAGTTGCCAGGTGGACAAAGATATTGTGTGTACATATCGAACGTCATGTTGTGGGCCTGAACCTCTTTCTGCCCGGTGTTTGTCACGCCTTGGATTAGGATATCTCCATCCGGACGAATCTCACATTTAAACTCTGCAGATTTAATAATGTAAATTAGGGGTGCTCGTTATTCAAAATGCACTTGAAAACCTCGAAATTCGAACTGAACCGAATTCAAATAACAAATTCGAATTAGGGTTATTCGGATCGGATCCTTTTCAGAACCAATTTCGAATTTGGAAATCTCGAATGGAACCAAGCTGAATTCGAATAATATACCTTTTTTAAGAAATTCTTACTTTTTGAAATAAAAATTTAGTTTTGTGTAATTATTTTGGCCAATTCAGTTTATTCAAATGGACCCGAATTCGAATAAGCTTATTCGAATCGGTTTTTTGAATGTCATTTGAATTCAGTTTTCAAATTTGAATGGCCCGAACAAACCAAAAAGGCAAAAACCAACCCGATGAACTAAACGAAAATAATAATCAACGTACTTAGAAAGTTAAAAAAGTTAAAAAAGTAAAAAAAATTAAACACATCTCACTTAAAACTTAATATAATATCATATTTACCCAACAAAAAAATCATAATATCAGACATCCATTTTAAAAATATAAAAAAATTTAAGTATTTCGAATGAGTATAATATCATATTTACCCAACAAAAAAATCATAATATCAGACATCCATTTTAAAAATATAAAAAAATTTAAGTATTTCGAATGAGTATATCACTGTTATATCAGATACTAACTTTTTTACTCAGGTTAATATGATATTATGCAAGATTTCAAGGATGTATATGAAATGAAAGTGCCCCTATAAAACATCCACCTGATAAAAATACTGTTATAACATATAATCGTGACTCGTGATAACTTGTTCCATATTGACACACTTAGAAATGTCAACCCGTTGTAAGGGCGGTGTTTGGATTCCACATATTTAAGGCTGTAATCGAGCCGAGTCTAGCCGAGCCAGGCTGAGCAGCTCAAACTTATTTTTTCGAGTTGAAAAGTCGAGCTCGGCTCATAAAAACTTCGAAGCCAACTCAAGCCCAATTGAGTCGGTTCGTTGAATTTCTTAAAATCTTTTTGTTAAATTTTGATACAAATATTGATAACATAAAAAACAAAAATACAAGAATTAACAAACATTTCTAAGATATATACACACACACACACACACACATACATACGAGCCGAGTACCACTGACTTGAGCTCGCTTGATTATAAAACGAGCTTGGCTAGGCTCGGCTCAAAAACAAAACGAGCTTTTTTCAAGCGAGCCTTGAGCCGCAAGCTTTTTGAACACCCCTACTCATATTAGGGTGTTTGGCAAAAATTGATTCTGATGTTCTAATCATTTAGGGTCAAAATAATTTATTTAACATTTGTCGGTTTGAACAACTTACTTTCATCGTCGCTGACACCTGGAAGTGCAAAGCGAAACAGAAAACCATCATCAGATTCAGAAAGGTCATACGACCCCATAATCGGTGCCATTAACCCCTTTGCAGCACTCCCAGTAACCAATACTCCACGTTTGGTGACTGCCATCAAGGCATCCTTTTCTTTTTCAGTGGGTTGTTCAGGCAGATAAACCATCATGGGCTTATCATATACCACCATGTCATCAGAGTCGTCAAGAGGCGGGCCCGTGTACGGGACGCAGTTGAGAGGAGCTACGGCAATTGGAACTTGATCAGCCCAATTCGATTGAGAACTGAAATTCAAAAAGCGTAGTCGATGAACATTTATAACAAAAATCATACTATTAACATGAGAAAGGCTATAGAGTCATGAAGTTTTGGATGTGGAAAAGGGTAGAAAGCTCATGAATTTGCTGTTCATTTCTTTTGCATTTAAAAACCTAAAATATTAAAAAGAATAAACAATTGAAGCTTGGAACAGGGTTTTCTCAAAAAGCTGATCCCCTCATTTCTGTCCTATATTGACATATTGTACACACACACACACATATATATATGCAATTGTATCAAACAAGATATGTAATTATATGCCTCTATATATTATACTACGTATTGTTTCAGTGACCCTATAGGCAATATCCACATGTTATCATCATCAAATCCATTTCATCATATGATTCCAACTACATTTAAGATTCTACTTGAATACTAAATCCTAGACATTGTGACCCAAACATGGTTTAAAAAGGCGTTTTGAGGCGCACCTCGGCTGAGGAGGTGAAAAACCGCGTAAGAGGCTTAGCCTCATGGGAGTAAGCTGAAACGTAAGCCTCACCCTGTCCGAGACTTTCCAAGATGGTGAGGCTTAAGAGTTGAGTCTCACCAGACCTTGTGAAACTTGCCGATTTTTTTTCTGGAGTTTTTTTTGACCCATTTAGTGCTTAGTTGGTGGGCCAACCCAATGCATGGGCTTAAAAAACAACATTGTTTTGAGTCCAACACCGTGGACTTAATTGGTACGAATTCAGACATGAAACCCTAATTAGTCAATGAACACATTCACCATTCGATTACGAATAAACAATAGTAACAATGGAAGAAATCAAGAATTTATTGAATATTCATAAAGATGAGGAGAGACATACAGAGCATGAGGTGAGGTGAGAAAGAAAGGGAAACGATATTCTAACAATACGCATAACTATCTCTCTCTCACATGCTCTCATTATATCATGCATTCATGATGATCTATGGTCCAAAGAGAAACTTGGAAGGTTTGGCTACATGGTTGCGTAGGGTCTGTAGGACGATCCGCACATGTTTCAAATGCTCCTCCCATGATGCAGTATAAACCAAAAAATCGTCAAAGAACACTAACACGAATTTTCACAAGAAAGGACGGAACACATCATTTTACTAGTCGTTGAAACGGGAGGGGGGACATCATCTGTGATGAGGCTAAGCTAAATGTCATGACCATCTTTAATGCAAATTTGATAATAACCGTTGGAAAGATCGAAACAAACTAATAACACGAGGCAAAAGCATTGTGGGATTAGAGACAACCTCAGCACAACTGTTGTTGCATCTTCACAAAGATGCCCTTAGGTTCCTCTACTTCACTTTCACAAAAACATAACCATTTAACGAGGGCCATTGTGAATATCGGCCACTTTTTTAACTGAAAACGGTGGCGCGTCCAACTGAACCATTCCACAGCATCATCAAACAAAAAAGAAGCAATTCTCAAACGATTGGGTTCAGAAATTGCATAAAATTCGTAATACATGTTGGCTTTCCAAATTATCACTAGAAAATCGGGCAAGGTGCACTAGGGCAAGCTTATGTCGTCCTAAAGTACTAGAGTCAACTTTGCACATGAGCAATGAAAGCACCAATGAAATGGATCTATTGATTGATCATGAATCTATTGATTGATTGACTAAGAAAGAAACATAAGTAAAAATGGGAGAAATTGGGAAGGTATTGAATACTCGTGAAAAAGAAGACGAGGAAAGAAATATAGAGCATGATGTGAAAAAGAAAAGAAAATAATACTCTAATAATAAGCTAATTTACTCTCTCACACAAGCTTGATCTATTACCCTTTTGTGGATGTGGCATTGACCACAAACTCTTTCAAATGCGCAGGAGTTTTCCGGATACGGGTACTTTTCCTGAGCTCTGTCTCGTCGACTGTATTCGTAAGCTTTTGATCCATAATCTATTCCTTGAAGCCCACTGTTTATGGCTCGTTCACAACATCGTTTCACGCATATACATAAATAGAAAGAGAGAAATAAGCAAATTGAAGAACATGGATAAAGGGCAATTGCTCGACACCTAGAAAGTATGATAAAAAAAACGAATGAACATTGATAGGAAATAATGAGTAAGAATTACCTCTTTTGAAAGACCCGAGATGTTTAAAACGGAACGTACAAAGCCTCGACGAAGATGTAAAAAACTAAAGGAATGGGGCGGCGTTTATATAAGATTGAGAAAAGCCCATACTTTTTGTTGCAAAGCGATGTGGGACGCGTAGTATTTCTATCAATTAAACTAAATATGAAAAATATACATTTACCCCTAAGATTCCAATTTGGATACTTTGTAATTTTGTATCATAGATACCTTAACGGATGATAATCTTCATAGACAATCTAATCCTGATATCTACCATCAACGATTTCGATAACAAAATGATAGATTTAACTTAGACAGACATGAACTAATAGCACACATCAACTTTTAACAAAAATGCATTTAGAAAGTCATAAATAAACACCATTTCATCTTAATAAACTCTTCATGAAACTCTCCACCAATTGAACTGCTACTAAAATAGTCTTTTTAATTATTTAATGAATGTTTGGCATTAGAATATAAGACAGAATAGATACATAGAAAATAAAAGTAGCCTAAGAAAGTAGGGCCCGATCAAGAAAATGCCACATTTATATACATAGAAAATAAAAGTAACCTAAGATTGAACCAGATGACTAAAGTGAACTGAACAAATCTACAGAAGTTAACTATTTGATCAATGGTTTTGCTGCAAAAAGACAGTATGGATCGATTATAATACAAAAAGAAGTAAAAGTAAATGGTTATTCTACACTTGGTTTAAAAAAAGCGGGAAGCGCACAAAAGCGACTAGGTCTAAAACCGAGGCGCAAAGCGCAAAAGCGGTGAGCTTTTCGTACGCAAGGCGCAAAGTGATTATATAAATTATTTTATATATCCCATAGGTTTTTAGCATCCCCTACCTTTGATTTAGCTAAAACTAAGCTTTATATATGTTCTAAAATGAAAAAAAAACACAGAAATGTACAGCATAAAAAGCCTGCTGTACAACACTCAGCTGTACAGAAACATCCCATGTACAAAAGGCACGACCTCACCTGTGCCTCAGGTCAAATTTTAGCCTAAAAGCGCGCCTCACATGCGCCTTTTGTAACCCTGCGCCTTATGTCACACAAGGCGTTTTGGTTTGTGCCTTAGGTCACCTCGCGCCTAGGCGCGCTTTTTTAAACCAAGATTCCACATGAAAGGTAATGAATTAGGCAACTAAAATATGGCAGAGAGCTTGTTATGTTCGATTTAGCGAAGTCAAAGATAGTCAACGGAATGGATATAAAAAGTCAAAACATAGTTTTATTGTTGCTAAGAGAATAAGTCAATGGCTTGAATATGAAAAGGCAACAATATGGCCAATTGCAGGATGGTACTGATGAGAGAAAATGTATAGTACACTGTTGTTGTAAGATGTTGGAGTTAATAGAAGTCGCCAGACATGGATGCAGATGAAAGTCAAAGCCAAAAGTCAAAACACGGGTCAATTGGAATTTAAGGGTTGGTAAAAGGCCTAACTTTTGGTTTCTAAGCGATGTGGGACGGGTAGTAATGTAGTATTGCTATCAATCAAACTAAATATATACATTTATTCCTAAATTTCCAATTCGATTACTTTGTAGTTTCGTATCATAGAAAAACTTTCTGATAATATACCTTCATAGGTCGCCTAATCCTGATATCAACCATCAACAATTTTGATACCAAAATGATAAATTTAACTCATGAACTTACAGCAAGCATCAACTTTTAACAAAATGCATTTAGAAAGTCATAAATCAACACAGAATCATCTTAAGAAACTTTATAAAACTCTCCACCGATTGAAATGCTACTAAAATAGTCTTTTTAGAATTTAATTGAACGTTTTAGTCATAGAATAAGTAACTTCTCTATCCACTCCCTACACCCAAACAGAGACTACATAGAAAACAAAAGTAGCTTAGGGAGTCGGGCGCAATCAAGAAAATGCCACATTTATATACATGGTGAAAAAATTCTCTTTTTTAGTTAATGAAGGATTTTATGTGCTATCTATAAAAATCGGATTCATTTAAAGAACCCATATAGTTATAGTCATGCAGCAATCCACACGAAAACAAAAGATTCAGTACTTTCTAAAAAAGGATTCTTAATATATTTTAGGTATGTCTCAAGAAAAGAATACTTCACTTCAACAAGTGTTATGCATCACACAAAAGAGCAAGCAAATTATTTCATCTACATGATTCCTCAAACATACAAATTCATAATATATCACCAGATTTAAAGTTTTAAACAACTTTTCAATGATTAAAGCAAGCAACTTCAACTTCAGTTATACAACTGCTAATAGAAAGGAAAAGGCTGATTATTAAAATAAGAAACAAGAACAAAACTTTAAAATTAGACCGATTGCATATCAATTACGAAAAGCTGGAGTTCCTTATTAAAACCATCTTATAAATAAACTTAAACAAATTAAAAGCAAACAATTATTTTTAAAAGCAGTGGAATGAACACGTGTAGCCGTGTAGGTATAGATGTCATACAAACGAATTGAGAAACCTTCATTAAATCCAATTATAAAATCACAGTGAAAAAAATAAGAAACACCCCGCAACATTGCTTAGATTGTCTTAACTATTTTTATCGGTTTCCCGCCTTTTGACGTTTTGTCAAACGTTCACGCCATATACATGGAGCTCACAAAACGAATATTTCCTTAAACGAAAAAAAAACAAGTGAATTCTTTTAACCTATATAAAAACTGCTAAAAGTAGGGATAGGTGGTTGATTATCAAAATATGAAACAAGAACGAAACTTTAAAACTAAACCTATAGCATACCAATTAAGAAAAGCTCGATTTCCTCATCAAATCCTTTTAAAGAAGTTTAAAAAAAAGAAAAGCCGAAGAGTCTCATTCAATTCTTTTCTTAAAATAAATAAAACAAATTCAAGCAGACAATTATCTTTAAGAAGCAGGTGTGTGAGCACGTGTAGGTATAGATAGATCATTTGTTGTCATATAAACAAAATGAGATTTTAGAAACATTCACTAAATGCAATTAAAAATCACATTGAAAAAATAAGAAACACCCTGCAACATTGCTTAGATCGTCTAACTATTCCTATCAGGTTCTGCGTTCCGACATTTGGTAACACGTTCCCATCATACATACAAATGGGACTCACGAAACAAATATTTTAAATTTTAAATTAAAAAATATCCGATCGAACCTCAAGGCTTTAAGGGGACATTTTGAAAATGTATGAAAGCAGTAACACGCCACCAACTGTTCTCAGTTAACTCTTTATTTCAAACTTTTCATTAAGTTGAAGTAGTAAAAAAAACTATCTTTTATATCTTACATTCTTACTTGATATTCCTACTAATATTTAGACCAAAACTAAAGATCTCCATACCAAAAAAAAACACAGAAAAGTGGACCACATTCCCCATACAGTCCTGACCTCTTTTCCTTCTTCGATCTAAATAGTATCAATGGATTCTACTACTCTACAACCTTTGCAAATCCAAAATCTCTTTAAAGAAACTACCCTACCGTATCGGTTTGTTCGCCATTTAAAATATTGCATAGTTTAGAAAAATGCTATTATTATTATTAAAAAAAATAAGTTTGTTGAGCCACGGGTCTAATCGTGAGCATCCTCTCTTCTCCTGGGATAGAGATAAGGTTTGCCCTCATCTCCGGTCACGCTCCCCATACCTACCTTACAAGTGGCACACTAACAGATATGTTTTTGTTTGTTTGTTATAGTTTAGACAAAAGAAAGTACACAAAAGAAGCAATATCTCCACCAAATACAAAAATAGGACAAAAAGCCCCAAATTTTTAATTTCATTTTCACTTTGCTTTCAAAGATGATACTGTACAAGAAAGTCTAACAAAACTTGCTTATTCAAACTTTGCCAAAAAAGGGGTTTTCCATACTATAAGTGACACAAACATTCATACAACACAAATCCCATATGAAATCAACAAGCTTTTTGACACACCCAGAAACCATAGGCTTCTTACAAATAATCTACAAAACAATCGACACTTTTTGACACACCCAGAAACCATAGGCTTCTTACAAATAATCTACCAAACAATCGACACATAATCTTGAAAAAAAAAATCAAAATCCTACACATTATCAAGAACAAACGGAACTGATAATCGAACAAAGTAACAGAATCCGATATACAGTAAAACGAAAGGTGTCAAGAATCGATTCACCAAATGTAGCTACAAAACAAATAGCATCAAGAAACCGATTCGATACCAGAACAAGAACATGGGTGTTACATAAATCGAATAGAAAGATAAACATGAATCTTAAACGGTGGTCGGAGGAGTATACATACCCGTTAGGGGCGGCCATGGTTGATGGTTGAGAAAGGTGTTATGATACGACGTCGGATGGTGAGGTGAAGAAGGGTTCTTGAGGTTTTGAATATATATAGAGCGAGATGAAAGTGGTGGAGTGGTGTGAATGCGTAGATATGTAGTAATCAGCAGCAGCAGTCATGAGAAAGTGATGAATCATGATGACATGGGTTGCTTTGTGTTTTTTTTGCTAGGGCTCATCATCAACATAAAATCGAATTAACTAATTTTTTTTATTTTTTTTATAATGTTAGTAGTTTCTCCACCTAGTGGTGAGAAAATGTGAGTTATATCTTAAAATATCATATTTAGGGCTTATATCGATAACGATTAACTTGATCATGTATTCTTGTGTGACTTGATCGTGTACTTTTTCTGGTCGTTAGAGCGTAAAACTTATAGTCTTCAAGTCCATGTCCATAAAAAAGTAAGTCACGTGAGAACAAGTAATTAAGTTAGATGCGTTAATGCCTAAAACTGATAGTATTGTGTTGCACCTTTAATGGTTCAATGTGGGCGCATGGAGCAGAGGTGGGAGGTGATCCAGGTCGGCAAGGAGAAGCGGGAGGTAGTTGCCATAGTAGCCAAATAATTATGAAGAGTCAGAGAGATCGGTAATGCAGGAACACCATCTCCTTATATGGGAACCGCCCCAAATGTTTTTTTTATACATATCGTGCACACTAATAGTAGTAGAAGACTTTGTTAGCCTAGTTACCACAACTCGAAGGAATAAATTTATTAAGTTGTCATAAAGGGTAAAATTCTCATTTTGGATGAATACTAGTTGTAATAATTGTAATATTGACTATATAATTTTATGTGTTGAGCACCAAGGACAAGTTGTGCCATTAATATCATGCAATCGACGAATGTCCCTCAACGTCTCACTTCATATAATGTCTCAAGTTTTATTTTAAAAATATTGAAAATTTTTAATTTAAATTGTGTTATTGTCCATCTACTATTTGCACCGAATTTTATAATTATGTGTGCATCCATAATTACTCAATTCGTCGCATAGTCCGCATAGCTCATCTTGTTATGTGGGGGAGAAACAAATAGGTTCAAAGAAAACACTTAAATCAAATAAGCTTCACAACGACACCAGTAACACAACAATTCAAGCAACACAAGTTTTGCAATAGTATGGCTAACACTACAAGTAACACGAGTTTCGGAATAGCTTAGGTAACACTACACTTAACACATGAGTTTTGAAATAGCTTAACACAAACAATACAACAACACTTGCAACACGAGTTTTATAATATCACAAGTTTTAACACAGATAACATAGCAACACACAAGTTTCATGATTGCACAAGTTTTAACATAGGAACACAAGTTTCGTAAGGTAATCAGGTTCAAGGGTAAGATTGATAGAGAATGTGCGGTTGCACTAGGTGTGATTGCAAAATAGAGGAAACCACGAGAGTAGTTCAAATTTGTAAGAATAGAATCTTTAGGATCGGGTATGTAGATGTATATTATATATGTGTGTAATTAAATGGGTTTGCCAGTGAAATAGGAATGATAAGATGAAATTTGAGATTGTTTCATGGAGTATGGAAATAAATTTTGACATAAATATGCCATTTACAAAATAAAATAACCAGGAGGTGTTTCAGATTTTTGGATAGTGGAAAATGTGAGGGTTAAACGTTCATATGCTAGTTGTAAAAAGACACCATAAGTTGGATTTGTTCATATGCTAGTGAAGTGTATGAATGATTCATTGGTCTATGAAACTTTAAGGAAAGGGAAGTTTCCAATGTTTGTGTATTCATTTTTGCTATATGTTGAATTGACAAAATGATACTAGGAGGAAGAAAAAATGAGCTTCTTTTTTATTTGAGTAGGGCTTCTTATGTAAGAATGCTAGTTGCTCGTGCTAAAGGGTCAGCTTCTTAGTAAGAAGGACAACTTTTTATGTTAGAAGGTCACCGTCTCTGCTGACAATGGTCATGTCACACCCCAACCGATGGCGGAAACATCGGGATGAGACGAACAAATTGCTCAAAACATCATAACACTATGTGACAATATTTAATTAAACTCAAATTTCATTGCAAGAACTAAATTGTCATACAACATGTAAAATGGAAATACAACATTGTTCAAATTCAAATCAACAAAAGATAAATAGATTTAAGGTGTGTATCTAGTCCACCCTAAACTTGTTTCATCATTCATCCATACTTCAATAATCAACCTGCAACATGTATTAAAATAGAGTTTCAATGCAAAGGCAATGAGCGAGTATACAAGTTTGTTTACATAGCAAAATAGAATAAAAACTCAATCCAACATGATTCATAATATGTGATTACTAGTATGCAATTTTGGCGTACAATATGATCAAACCCTAGAACACAACGCATAAAATAGCCTAATCCCAATCGTTCAGCGGGGTGGTAACTTAACAATACCCAAATAGAACAGCAGGCGGGGCGTTAATCCTATAGCGCTATAATTGTTAAGGTGGGCGAGCAAAGTCAATGAGCATATAACGTTCCAAATCGTTCATAGAGCATACAAGAATAGCAAGTAAGTCACATTAGTTTCATGCTTCGTTCAAAGGATGAGTATGTTTAGTTCAAAAGTTGTTTGCATAATTATACATGTTGCATCCCAAAGTGTAAAGGGGAAAAAGGGATCGAGTATACTCACGGTGGTTGCAAGCTTTCCTACTTGTAATCCCGCGAGTGTGTTGGTGGATGGATTAGTTTGGAGCACCTAGCCCTTCTACACGAGGAAACGTAGGTGTGTGAGTTTGGCGTACAACGGAAGATTATAATTTGGAGTTTAACATAACATAAGGTAGAATAAAATATGATACGAAAATAATCATCTTTAACTTAGTAACCCTTGTATGACACTATGTAACCAATATGGTTAGAATGTTTTCATGGGTAATGCGCCCATTAGAATCATACTTGGTGTTTTAGGTTTTTAGATGATATTCTACTACTTTAACATCTAAACACAAGTTCAACATTAAAGGTTCGAATGAATATATATAGTTTCTAGGTTATGTATTACATATTACTTAGTCCAATAATTCATGTAGGAGGTAGAAGAATAAGATCTTCATTTAGGCACCTCGAGTTATTCATGGATGTCATGTATGGGGTAGGAAGAATAAGCTTCCGTTTAGGAACCCCTTGAATGTTCACCACTTCTCTTGGTGTAAAAACAACCAAGGAGGGTCACGAACTAGGATTAGTATAATATAAACAATCTAACTAAGAGAAATCATCAAATCATGTGAGGATTGTATGTTTGGAACAACCCAAGTTGTTCCATAATCACTCTACATCAAGAACTAGCTTGAACATGACTTGTGGGTCAAAACACCCTAAACAAACAGAAAACTATGAGGTTTAATCCTCTGATTTCAAGTGTCTCAACCATGTTTTTAAGCTTAACCAACCATAAGAGGGGTTGTAAGCATTAGGACATTGGTGTGAGATGTGTTAGACACAAGTTGGATGAAGTTTAAACAAGTTTGAAAGAGTATGTAATAAAACAGAAAGTTCTTGGACCATTTCAGGGCAATTCCAGGTCTGATTTCTCCAAGGAGAAGTCAAGGAATCAAACCCCATGATTATCCAAGCAAGTAGGAAGAAGAATCAAGTGATTTCGTTAAGAAATGAGCAAGTTATACCTATTTTAGTGCAACAGTATGAATCTGTCCGAAAATGCAGATTCTTGCTAGAACTTGAGAGTGTTTAGGAGAGATTTGAGAGTGTTGAAAGTGTCCAAGTGCTTGGAGGACCTTGGGTACTTATAGGAGAGTGATTAGGGTTGTTTTGGGGGGATAATTAAGGCTAAAACTCGGTTTAAACAAGGAAATCCCGCTCAAAAATGAATCTGGTCGCGACTGCACATGTTTTCTGCAGACCTGAGGGCCATGCGGGCCGCGTAAGGGGACAGGGTAAGTCCACGCGGGCCGCGCGCCCTTAAGGTTCCGGATATAAAGTTTCATTTATTACAATTTGGCCCCTAGAGTTGTGTATTTGATGTTTTTAGGGTATTTAAGGGCCATATTTGTCACAAAAGCATAGTTTGAGGTACATTTAAGTATGAGGGGTATAAACCAAATATAATTATGCGTACAAGTATCGAATCAAGTGTCGTTCATGTTCAAAATACGTTTCGTGCACAAGTTTAGATTAATTACAAGTATAGCACATAGTTTCCAAGAATAACAATTAAACACCAATTGATCCACCAATTCGAACATACGAGCATATATGAAGTTTGTATAACATATTTGTAACAAAATACGAGTTTTATTAATGATCCAAGTCTCGGTTTTACAACGATTACAACGAAAAGACGAATTACAAGAATACAAAGTTTCCAAAAATAGAAATACGAACAAAACTTTCTATAAATAGAAAATACAAAAGAGTCGGACGTTACAGGTCAGCTTCTCAAGTACGAGGATAAATTTGCTCTTATCAACGCCGGTTAGCTTATTTGCTTCTGGTAGAAGCTTGTCCAGCTTCTTGTAAGGTCGAAAAGCTTGGTGTTTGGCGCTTGGATAAGATAAAAATACCTTGTAACAATGCTAAGTGTAATGGGTTATTTATTGATGCTTGGTGACAAGCACTGGTATTCATATAAGGTTGCCTTTCCCCGTTGCTACTATAATATAGTACATGATTACTTTGGATCAACCATTTTATTAGGTGATTTAGTGGGGACATTAATAAATATAAGCTTTCTTAAGGTTAGGAAAGCCCTTTTTTTCTTTAGGCACTTGAACTGGATGAAGTGAAGGTATGACTTCTTTAGTGCTATGGTTCATTAGCGTGGTGTTTAATTTGAGGAGAGTTAATAAGTAAAAGTTCAAGGGTTGAAGTCTACTTACCTCTTAGGCGATGAATTTTTTAAGGCTTTAACCATTGAAGTTTTGGGACCCCTAGACTGTTTCAGGAAGCTGCTTCTATGTATCCACAAGCTACTATGGCTGGTTGCTTCTCGTCTCCGTAAGGTGCTTACATGCTTCTACGGGTTATAGTTACAAAGAAGTTGGTTATAATCTTTGGTGTGACCAAGTTGTATTGGTGCCTTGGCATTTTGCTCGTATGCTTCTTTAGTTGGTCGGTTGTTGCGATGTTCTAACTATAGTTTGAAGCTTCTCTGCTTATTTTGGTGAGCTATTTGTTTCTACCACAAATTGTTTCTTTTATTGTGTATTTATGCCTTGTACGCTTTGTGGATTTTATGTAACAACCCGACTTTTTGGATTGTTACCCGTTTGCTTTTACTTCGACTTATAACCGTCTTATATTCCGAGATTCGATATGAATAAAGGGTTATGTTATACTAAATATATTTTCATCACACCGCACCGCTACACGTTTAAACGCTTTACATTCGCAACATGAATTATAGAGAATTGTGCTATATAAATTGCCGAGTGTGTTTGTTTGGTTACCATATGCCCCCGCATACGTTTATCGCGACTGACATGCTAAATCGCAAACGTTGTTATTAGTGGTAGTAATGTTATGTTATGTGTTTTTATATCCTTTACTTGTGCATGTTCTTATTATGTGTATTGTTTACTCGCATACGCTATCGCAACGCAAACTCAACTCTACTCGCACAACTCGATTTATCACTCTAAAACGCAACGCAACGCGACCCGAAACACAAAGATACGCTAAAGTACTTAAGGTACCAATACTAACTAGCGCAACAAAACGCATTAAACGAGCATCTTACATGCGAAAATGAGAATTCTTCCCGCATAACAGGCCCCTCATACGAAGTCAGGCAGCCTCGTACGAAGGCACTGCCTTTTGTACGAAGGCAGCTGGTTCGAACCAAGGCCCTTGTGCGATCCCACCATCTCTATAAATAGCCAAGCCCCTCCTCATTCATTCTTGCTTGCTGATTTCCATACCGAAACTCTGCCGAATTGTTGTCTGACCATTTTCAAGTAAGATTTAACAGTTTGATTTGAATACACAACGTTTTCTACTTCGATTTTCCACAAGAATCACTTCGATTTCATCCAAACTTTAGAGTTTTTGCCTAAAACTTCATCTATTTCACTTAAACTCCATCTTTTTACCTTAACTTCTCTGTTTTCATCAAAAGTCTTCATCTTTTTCATCAAATCTTCTTGTTTTATCATAAATCTACACTTAACCGAGTGTATTGGGCCTAGCTTCGGTTTCCCAAGTTAGAAATCTACTAATTTCACACTCACCAAGTGTTATATTTAAATGGAAACTCTTTAAAACATATTTAAACTTGATTTTTACCCTAAAACGGCATGTATTTCGTTCACTGAATAGTGGAACGAGGTAGTGCCAAAACCAGCTCGAATAGGATTCGAAATCACATCAAATTCAGGCGAAAAACACTGCTCCAAACGCCAAGAACAGCCACGTTTGTGAACTGGATTGTTCTATGCGAAGCCCAGCTTCGTACGAAGGCCCTGACTTCACACTTAACAGCCCGATTCTCATACGTGACTCAATCAAAGACCTCTTCGACTCTAAGTTAATCAATAGCTTAAGGTTGGAGGGATGAACACTTGAATTTCCAAAGACAGACGCGAAGACACTTGATTTTGGACAACGAAAGCTCCACGTGTGCGAAGAACCATCTTTGTACGAAGGCACACCTTCGTACGAAGCTTCTGTTCCCACCGACACTTCGATTTTCGACCGTTTCAGCACTTTGGAGGACTTACGCTTCTGTTCCCGTACGCAGGCTGATCCGGCGCTCCTTTCAATCCATTGAGGATTGTGTTTCTTGATTAGGACACGCACTGTGAGTATACTCGAGCCCATTTTCGTTTAACGCACTTTTGGGTGTTACATACGTTCTATATCAAAAACACAACACACAATGCAAACACTTTTTGTACGCTAACCGCTCCCGCATGCTATACGTGCTTAGTAGAATAATTGTTGCTATGTTAGACAGTGATGACTTGTCTTCCGCCTTTAGCAACGATAGTACTATAGTTTGGACTCAGCACCTGTTTAGACAGGGATTGCTAAGGATCACATACTTTACTTCACTTGTTTGCTTCGGTGAACCTGTGTCACGCATACTCTACTCGCAGTCACGTGGATAGCTAGTGTCATTGTGATAGTTACTTGTTTTCACCCGTTACGTGTTATATGATGGTTATGCGTAAACGCTTTTTATACTATATATATGCAAACTTGTGTACTCACCTTTACTTTATGTATTGACTTTATTTTAACGTATGTGACAGGTTGATGGCTTGTTATGCTGAAATCAAGATAGGAAGTCTAGAAACCCACAACAATAAAATCTAGGTTGTCGGATCTGTTTTGTTTGAGAGATTTTGATATTTGTATGACTGTTTGTGGATATTTTGTTTGATAGTATGGGATATTAAACGTACTAAAAATATTGTCACATAATAGTTGTTATGGATTCTCTTGAGCAATCTGTTTCACCTAGTGTCGCGCCCCGATGATTTCGCCATCGGTTGGGGTGTGACATTTTAATCGTCCTTCAGAGATTACACTTGTTTGCAGTATCATAGGTATCTAGGCTTGTTTTTTGGTTTAAACGTCATTGTTGCCATGAAGGTTCTTTGGCAGTGCATTTTGATTAAGCACTTTTGATGCGTTAGTTAGGTGTTTTACTTTTGAAGCTTTGGCGAGGTACAGTTATGTTGTAGCAAGTTGCTTTGGTGATTAAGCAAGTTGTCACACCCCAACCGATGGCGGAAACATCGGGGTGAGGCACTGAGCGAAACAGATTGTCCAGGAGAAATCCATAACAACTAAATTACCGGATAGTTAACATTATATCCCATACCATAACTTATCAAATAAAGCAGTTATTACAGACATAGATATCTCATAGACAAATCATAGTTTCGACAACTCAAATATTAATTGTTTTATTTCTAGACTCTTCCTAACTTGATTCCACAAAAGCTAGCGAAGCACAGCATCCTAAACACCTGTCACATACGTTAAAATAGAGGTCAATACACATAGTGTAAAGGTGAGCATACAAGTTTAAATATACAATAGATAGCGAAAACGTTTTACGCATAACCAGCATGTAACATGTAGCAAAGCGAAGCTAGTAGGTTTTCGACAATGAAATATGCACAGACGTGACTGCGAGTTATAGAATGCGTAACACATATCACCACTGTGATACGTGAAGTAAAGCCCTTAACAACCCCTGTACATGACAGGTGCTGAGTCCAAACTATAGTACTATCGTTGCTAAGGTGTCAGGCAACAATCACTGTGTAAACATAACATACAAGCATTTATCGAGTAACACGTATAACATGCAATAACGGTCAGCGTATAAAAGTGTTTGTGTTGTGTGTTGAGTATGATTTGAAATAGATAACGTATGTAACACCCAAATGTGCGTAAAGTAAAAAGGGTTCGAGTATACTCACAGATCGTGTTAAATGAATAACACAGTCTTGGATTGAAGGGAGCGCTAGGAGGTTAGCCTGATAACAGAACGATATCATAAGCGAACGGATGGTGCGTAAAACGGAGACGAGTGAACTGAATTGACGAAGGGTCATTCGGTCGGATGACAATCCGGACGGATGGTCATCCGGTCGGATGGCCATTCGGTCGGATTGTCATTCGTTTGGGATGGATGTGTTTGTGTATGATGACTTTGAAGTTTTCGTTGTAGCATTTTAAATTCAGAGAAGTATCTCTACCCTTCAGGTCATTCGATCGAACGGTTATCCGGATGGATGGTCGTTCGGTCGGATGGCGATCCGTTCCAAGTGAGACATTTCACAAAAACAAGTCCAGTAGGATGGTCATTCGATCGGATGACCACTCGTTTAGATGTTGACTTTTATTGAAAATGGTAAAATGTTTAAGTATTAAGACCACAAGTCATCCGATCGGATTGTCGTTCGATCGGATGGCAATCTGATCGGACGGCAGTCCGTTTGGTGACTTGCTCGTTCTGAAATTTGGAAAATTTTATTAAGTCTGAAAAGTTTGCGGTTTGACTGAGACGATATGACTATTTGTTAAACAACGGAAATCTCCACCAAGTCCAAGTCATCCGACCGGATAGGAATCACCCCGTCTAAATCAGTTAACTGTTCTTGGCGGGTGTTCATGTTCAACCCGTGAATCGGTTGTCTCTTTGATAGGAATCAGTTCTCAGGCCGACACTTCGCTAGGGAATGAGTGGAAGGCCTGAATGAGCTCCGATTCTATCGGTTTGAGCACATGAGTGTAAAAGAGTTGAAAGAAACTTAAATCAGTTTGAAAATGTTTAGATTTAGGTGAAATCAGTGTTTAAATATGTCGAAATCTCTTAGATCTGAGTTGTTCTTGGTGGAATGAGGTCACACTTTGAAGTTCTTGCGAACCCATGATGACATCATCCTAGAACAGCCCAAATCGATAAATTTCACGGTGTAAAGTTAAGATTTGATGGTGAAAAGGATGAGAAAGTGTGTGTAGATCATAGAAGTACAAGATTTGAGTTGAAAACTTATGAGAATCGCGAGAAATCGAGAGAAAACAGGCTGAGAAGTTGAAGGGTCGGAGGAGAGCTGTCACATCACTGTTCATGATGTGACAGGTGAGTATTTATAGGTGAAGGGGGAGTGAGGCGGTGTAGGGTGACGGATCGGAGGGCAGTCCAATCGGATGGCCATCCGATCGGATGGTCATCTGGACGGATGACCATTCGATCGAATGGTCATTCGATCGAAGGGCTCCAGCGAGTTGGTTTCTGACTTTTCGTTTCTTGCGTTGAGCGTTGCGATGCGTTTAAGCTAGTGTTGATTAAGCGACGCGATAGATTTAGATAATAGTCACACAATTAACATAACTAACATACAACAACATAAATAAACTTGCGTTTCCAGTTCGCGATAAGATTGCGTTGCGATAGAGTTGCGATTGCGTTTTCGATTAACCACTACAAACATAATATAAACATGCACAAGTAACACGTAGATAGCACACACACGTAAAACAATATTCAGAACCTACGATCCAAGCTGCGATGCGATAGCGATGCGATTTGTGATAAATAGATTAGCGATTAAACTGCGATTATTTTAGATACTCCACATAATATAACTAAAATACACAATTTAAGGACATCGATTGACGAGTCAAGGAGTACAATCAACAATTAAGCAAGGAGTGACAGATCGCATTTAGCAATCTTTTCTTCCTTTGACTTGTATTTTGACTTCAAAGACGCGGGTTGTTACACAAGTTTCTTTGGTTGACCTTGACCTCGTAGGTTTAGCCTATACTAGGTTCTTTGCATAAGGTTTAGCATGTGTTGCTCGTTAGCTAGTTCGATAGCTTCTTCTAGCAGCAGGAAGCAACATTCATGTTAGAGAGAAGCATATGCATTATCCTTCTTAATGATTCTGTTTGAGGCATCTTTGGTTCCTCAAGAGGCAAACTCTATTTGCTTCCTTCTTAAATGGAATCACGTCCGTAACAAGATGCTTGTGACTGTATCAACAATAACCTCGACATGTGTAGTTGCTCACCTTCTCGCCTTTTTAGTTTCTATATTTCTCATAAAATTGGAATTTTAGGTACCTATATCAGCCCCCAGTCATAAGTAGTCATGACGTAGTTATGGGTACTTGTGACTTAGTACCTTTCCTTTCGATTAATTATGCTCACTAGAATGCGTGATAAAAATTTCACCAAGTTTCGTTATCGTATGAGAAAGTTATGATAAAATTCGTATGCAATGGGTTAAAAGCGTCAGCGTTGAAGTTTATGACTTTTCGGGTGATGGCAAAGTTAACCGAGGACTTAACAAAGTGGGTATAAGTCTCGAAGCCCTTATATGTCAATTTGGAGGGCTCATAATGCAAGAAATAAGGTTGGATGACCTTTCGAAGGACCAAGAGCCAAGATGCAAAAACTAGAAAAGTTTTAAATCTGACCGCAGGACTCAGGCGGGCCGCGTAAGCCTTAACAGAATCTTACGTGGGCCGCGTCCGATCCCCAGATGCAGAAAAGTGAGACAGCAGCCTGTTTAAGCGCAATAACCGACTTAAAACAGATATTTCCACTTCATGGGCGACCCCTACATGCTTTTTAGACCTTAGGGAACATCTGTGGATGATCCATGACCAATGGTAGACTTAGATGTCAATAATCTAGTGAGATTAAAGCACTATATAAAGGGCCATTAGTTACAACGTTTGATCACACCTTCCATCTGCATTCTTGAAGACTTCTGGAGCTCCAAAGCAGACCCAAGTCATCCCTAGTCGTGCATAGGACTTTGGTAAGTACCCCTGACCTTCCTTAATTGAGTTTAGCTTAGTTATTAGCTTAAAAGTCAAACCGTCATAATTAACGTTTGACTTAGCGATTAATCATTAATGGTCCAGTGATTAGTCGAATTGAAGGTAGTTATAAGTTGGTATTTATGTGGGCAATAAACCCTTAAAAGGGCATGACGTGACCGTGTCGTCCCGATCAGTCAAAAACCCATTTAAACCTAGGTAGCTAGGGTAAGTCGGGTATCGTATCCACGAAGAGCAGGTGGTTAGTATCCCACGACCCGTTCGATTAGTTAGACTATTTACAAACAATGTACAAAGTGATTATGAAGTTTGCTAATTTTATTTTGTTTATTTGTTTTGAAAAGAAATCGGGTGAACCGACAAATGACTATTATTTAAAACAATGATTTATTAACTAAACTTGTAAACTAAACTACTTAATTGAAAACAGGAATTAATAATACGGATCACACCCGGTTTCGGTAATTGTAAGTCCTAGGGTTCCTACAAGTTTTAGATTCAACTCAATTGTATACGATTAGCGGATTTAGTGTACCGTGACTTAGGTGCCAATAACTATCAACGTTTTGAGAAACGGACAAGAATGCACTTTGTAATCAACACAAGTAAAACCTAACCACGACAATGCACAACTACACATAACCATTTCGTAAAGTCATAACTTTTAACATCGTTCGACAATTTACGAATACGAAACAAATGTAACACTATTGTCAATGGTTTCAAAAATCAATACAAATTGTCACAAAGTCGAATCAAAGAACAAATGCATAAACCCTAGAAAATACAACTACCTACACCGGGGTGAATCCGCAGAGACTAGCCGTTCATGGTTGGGTGGACGTGATCACCGGCTTGAGATGAGATTGAAGGCATGATCGATTTGGTTGAGAGGTGGGAATGTGTGATGGTCGATGATGATCTGTATGACAGCCAAGTATCGATGATATATGGCTGCCCCCCAAAAATTAATTATGTTCCTCCTATTTTCGTGGATCAAGAATAATGATGCTGGGCCGATTACTAAAGCCCAAAAGTCCATCAAATTTGCTGCCCATAATTCGATGATAGTGATGATCCCCAAATCAATAATGGCTGCTACCAATCAATGATAAGTTGCTGTTAACTTTCGTGATAATGGGCTCATTTTTATTGTTAGGATTTTTGACCAAATTAATATTCCAAGTCAGCCATAATTTCCATTTAATTTCCACTTTCACTCTCGAGATGTACTGCATCATCACAAAACAATTCAACATTTATTTCCATTAAAGTGTGATGACCAGAAATTACTTTGCCATTTAATTCAACATTTATTTATAAATCAAGTGAGAAACTTAATCACTAAATCATTAAATATTAATTGCTTTAGCTCATTTTATTATTCAACCTACAAACTATAAAAACCGATCAAAGTGATATATTTCCTAAGAATATCGGTACATTTTTATTATAGTTAATACAAACAAGAGTGCACCTAAAATGTACCAATCAGGGCACCCTCTGATTCCCGCTCTATCTAGATCAAATGTCGGGTCAAAGTTGTTTATAAAAAGTCAACAGAAGCTTAAATTGCGAATTAACATGTAATTAGCAATGTAGAAGGCATGTAACCTATTTTATCACTCATATAACTCAGTAATAAGTGTAAGAACATGTCTAAGCATGTTCGACCCGACAATTTTCTGTTTAGACCCGGTTCGGAACCGAAAGTCGCAAAACTTTGACTTTTGCTTTGACTTCAGTTCTGACCCGAATTATGATTTGGAAATGCCTTAGAGCTTCCTTAGGACCAGGTTACGTGTTGGTATAACCCTCTGTGGTTAGTTCGTAGATTACCCGATTCGTTTACACGTTTCCGTTAAATGCTTAAAGTTGACCATAATGCCCTTTTTACCATAAAACGAGAATTTTGGATATATGAAATGACAATAATCTTTATTACTGAATTATAAACATGTCCCTAAAATTTCACATCAGTTGGAGGTCTAGATTAGGAGTTATGCTCAATGACGTAATTAGAACGCTTTTTAGTAATTAAACGGCGTCATTAGCATAAAGCCTATCTAAACCCAATTTTTGACACCAAACCTTTTACCCACTGATGTAAGATAATATTTTGGTATTTTTAAAGATTTTTAATTATTTTTAACCTGCTCATAATCTAAGGTTATGGCGTTGATTCGGTAAATACCGATTATACCCTTTTGATCATAAAATGAGTTTTACATAGCATTTTGACACCAGTCCAATTGCTACTCATTTTATATAATAAATGAAGTATTTTAAACTTTATAACCTGATCAGAAAACTCAGATTTCCGGTATAACCCGGAAATCGCTTAAAATGGCTTTTAAGCGTATTAAACGCATAGTTTGGGTTTAAAACCATTTTGTCATAAAAGACTTATTACCAACTGATATAACCTGATAAAGTAAGTTGTTTTATTGATGTATTCAAACCCGAATCTCAGAATTTCAATTAATCTCTTTTATAATCTTTAAAATGACCAAAATACCCCTACGGGGCTTAAATTGAGATTAAACTCGTTTTAGGCATAATGGAAGGTATCCTACTGATATCACAACCTATTTAAGGCATATTAACTTAGGAAACCTGTAAATGACTCTCATGGTTATCCGTTACGCCTCTTGCGCGTTCGGTTCGGTTTATGTAATTAGTTTGCATAAATTAGCCGAAACGGGTCGAACCTTATCGTTTTTATCTCAAAATCCAGAATGTGTATAGATTACCCATATTATACAAGTCTTTAAACTTGTTGGGTCAAAATCACATTCTATTCCGGTCTTCGCTTAATCACGCGTTTGAACCGTATCTTTCGTTAAAACTAACCGGTCTAAGCTAAGGCTTAACTAAAGACCCGTTAGGATTCTAATAGGTTATTATAAACCTTTGTTCCAGAATAGGAGACCCGGTAAAAGCTACACGCACTTGCTATTTGTGTTTGATACTTGCAAAGGTAAATACTTTTAACTTATTTTCCCTTATACGGGCTTGGGGTACGGTATATAAAATATCGCTTGGTCCGGCATTGAATCTTTAATCGAATAGAGGTTAAATCATTGATATGCTCCATTTTGAAATGTCTTGTTTGCTTAAAGCCTTTGGGGGGTTAATGACCATGTCCCGGATATCCTTGGCATCATCTTACGAGATGGCCACGACCTAAGCACGGGGTGTAGGCGTACACCCGTCAGTGCCAAAAAATAAATAATGTGGTGTGTCTATTGATCTTTAACCCGGTCTACGGATCGGGCTACTGAACGCATAAGAAACATGTAATTCTTTTACAAGATTATATACAAATAATTATCCCAAGTTATAAAAAGTTTGTGCCATGTGCATTCAAATCAATTTTATTAAACCTTTTCAAAATGAGTCAGTTAATTGTATTTACCAGTGTAAACTGACATATTTTCCCAAAAAGGTTAAGTGCAGGTACTACGCGAACTAGGCTGGCTTTCTCCTAGCGTCCACAATAAGTCTCGCAAGCTTGGATGTCAAAACTGTTGAACAATGTTTCCTATTTATTTTTGATCCACCTGTGGATTATTTTCAACTATTTGTGATACTTGATATTACAATTTAATAAAGTTGAAATGTATCTATCTTTTGCTTCTGCTGTGCATATTAAATATTGTGTTGTTTGACTGTAATGTTACCAACTACGTCACGATACTCCCCACCGGGCCCACCGGTAATACGTGGAAATATCGGGGTGTGAAATGGCATGAGTTGACTGACTCATTTTCCCAAAAAGGTTAAGTGCAGGTACTACGCGAACTAGGCTGGCTTTCTCCTAGCGTCCACAATAAGTCTCGCAAGCTTGGATGTCAAAACTGTTGAACAATGTTTCCTATTTATTTTTGATCCACCTGTGGATTATTTTCAACTATTTGTGATACTTGATATTACAATTTAATAAAGTTGAAATGTATCTATCTTTTGCTTCCGCTGTGCATATTAAATATTGTGTTGTTTGACTGTAATGTCACCAACTACGTCACGATACTCCCCACCGGGCCCACCGGTAATACGTGGAAATATCGGGGTGTGACAGTTTGATTTCCGTGATCCCTCAAGCATTGTTTGATTGTTGTTTCAAGATCATTTAGCATTATCAAGTGAGTACATAGACCCCTCTTTTACTGATTTCAAACATTTTGGGGTGAAACACATGTGCCTACCTGTTACTTTCGTGCTTTTCATGTTTTTATAACATATGCTTGCTATGTTCATGTAGTACACGTATAGTACATGATTTCATCCATGATTTTTCTATGTATGTTTAATTAACATGCTAGTACATTGATTTCATAAACACATTTGTTTCATATGTTCATTTCCGCATATGTACACATTGATTTACATCACATCTTTGTTATGTATGTTCATTTAGCATACTTAGTGCATTTTTTTCACATAAACATGCTTACATTTGGTATAACATTTGGTTTGTTTAACGGGACAAAAGTACGTTCATTAACATTGATCACGCCACTTGGTAGTAAGTAGTGGTACCATAGGATCTGACAAATCCCATTTCTGACTTCCTAGGTTTGTTTGGAAGTAGGAAATGACTGAATCCAATATACAAAATTTTTGATAAACCTTTAATTTGTTTAAGAGTTTGTCTCCACAGTCGCAAGGCTTGAATGTATGCATTAAAACAATACCGCATAGATGTCTGTATCAGTAAAGCATGCATTTATTTTACAAAACATAACTTTTGAATTAAACTTTGATTTATTCAAATACATTGTTTTGTGCATTTTACCTATGGTTTTAGTTGACACATTTCACTTGCCATACATTTCATTTAGTTACTCATAAACATTATACATATGGTTTAAGTAGTCATTTTTACTTGCCATACATAACATTTGATTACGCATTACATGATTTACATTTGACAATAGACATTGTTTACACATAAAGATTTTGACAATTGGTTTAAACAATACATTTTGGTGGTTTGTTTGGGTAAGTGATTTAAATAACGAGGCGTGTGTAATATGATAAAAGTATGGTGGATACGCCGTTGGTACTTCCTATATATAAGTGCTTTTATGATATTATATATCGTAGCGTTATTTAAACCATTTCAATTTAGACATATTACATTTTATACAAATAACATCTCTTCACAAAGCATTGTTTTACAATTAACATGTTTTATACAAACTCATTTTACTTGGTTATTCATTTAACCATACATCTTCCTTTCATATCATCTGATTTCTTATAAATTTTCGTATGATTTATAAAAGAAAAACACTTTGCAAGATTCATGACTAACTTTTGTTAAACATTTCTTTAAACTTACAAGTCATGAATCCTAAATCAATAAACCTATGTATCTCACAGGCATTTTTATGCTGGCGTACTTATTTTCACATGTGTTTTCAGGAGCCGATGCATAGGTTTGGTCAGGATACACTAGGGAGGACTCGGGCCTTAGTGACATAAAAGAAGCAAGATTAGTTTAAATTATGTTATGTACTCTTTGTTTCTTTCGTTTTAAGACAATGTAACCAATTTGTTAATAAATAAAACAAAACTTTAAATACCATGGTTCTGAAACAATAATTCTGCCACTCCACTCTCCGACGTTTTCGCCGTGGTTTTGTTGTTTTACGCAGTCGGGGTGTGATACTAGCATAGGCTGCTTTTTTTTATTGATAGATGCTTAAAAATAATTGTGTCATTATTTATAAAGTAAATGTGTTTGAGG
This sequence comes from Helianthus tuberosus, assembly GCA_030545235.1. Lineage (NCBI taxonomy): Eukaryota > Viridiplantae > Streptophyta > Magnoliopsida > Asterales > Asteraceae > Helianthus > Helianthus tuberosus. The sequence continues at coordinate 14,060,562 of CM060434.1, read as the reverse complement.
TGCCTGAGGCATCCTATGTGTATTTGTTCTCTGCCCGAGTATGGCTTGGTCTCATGCTTCATGTCTAGTATGGGTACGTGCTTATCTTATTTAGGCTAGCAGCTTCCGGGCTTATAGGTTTTTGGCTTCAAGCTTCATGGCTTATAGCTTTCGAGCCTGAGCTTATAACTTCTGAGCCTGAGTTTATAGCTTCTGAGCATATAGCCTTAAGCTTGTGGCTTAAAGCTTATAACTTCCAGCTTCAGAGCTTATAGCTTCCGAGCCTGAGCTTATAGCTTATTGCTTGTTGCCTTCTTAGCTTCTTTACTATTGGACTGTGCAAAAAGCTATTACCTTGTATGCTTCATTATTTTGACTAGATGTGCGTACCTACTTTCATTATCAATCCTCAATTAAAGGTGTTTATGGCGAAATTGTAGGTGCTTCTTACTTAAGTTGTCATGCTTCTTGTTTCTCCTCTTGTTGCAGCTTTTCCCCTTATTGCAACTTCTCTTCTTATTCTAGTTGTCTGGTGTATTTTACAGCTGTTGAAGCTGCTGAAAGTTGCAGCTGTCATTTAAAGGTAAGGTGAACAGTAAACCAAAGTACCTTTACTTTGATAAGTGACAAGATGTCACTTTTTGTGAGAGCACATGCCAATGCCCCCATGTAAAGATATTAAAGTTGTTTTAACTTTTCTTGGGCTAAGTGAGGTTTACATGGGTTGTCTTTTCACTTTTCTTGGAAATATGGATATCATCATAATTGAAGTTTTTTGCATTCCAAGAGTTTTGACATAAAAATTGTCAATAGTTTGTATTTCCATTGACCCATGTGGATGACAATTTTTGGATGATAGTAGAGTGGCATGAGTTGTATTGCATCCTTTGATAAAAGTTTACTTGCTGTAGATAAGTTATGCTTACGAATTTGTAAGCTAATTAGCTTTAGATGTACTTGTTGACCAAAGGAAAATTTAGATCATGAAATAATATTTACAAACTCCCATAAATATATAAATTTAATCAAACATTCGAGGGTGAAAGTGTCATGATGTGACAATTGGAAAAAATAATGGTAATTCCGTACAACTTAACAATCTAATCATACATTTAATTGCGTTTGTTATGACTTAATTGATACATGATTAGGTCACGTAAAGTCTAGCAGTCATAGGACATGGTTAAATACTTCAAACAATATAGATACATTCGTTGCGTCGTGAGAAAATCACAAACTATGTCCGAACACTGGCGCCACCACTGACCACCACCTTCGTCACTCTCCGCCACCGAACACTGGCGCAACCACCAACCACCACCATTGCCGACCTCGGCCACCGCCGGCCACCACCACTGACCACCGCTGCCAACCGCAACCGCAACCACCACCCACCAACCACCATCGCTCGACCACCGTTACCCACTGTCGTCGACACCCTCAGCCACTGCCGACCACGGCTACCACTCGCCACCTCCACCGACCCCCGCCACCCACCCCCGCCACCGTCACCCATGCCACCACCACCCACCGCCGACACCCCACCACCGCCACCACCCACTACCACCACCCATTGCCAATTTTTTTCCTTCATCTTTTGTTGTCTACCAAACAAGATAAGGTAATGATTCATTCCATTCCCACATGGTAACCAAACAAGACCATGGAATGGTAATGATCCATTTCATTTCTTTGTCCATTTCATTACCTCGTCCATTCAATTCCCTCACCCATTCCATTACCTCATACCAAACAGACCCTTAGTATTCAAAGAATTATTACTAACAAGGGGCGGTGTTCCCCGACGGGGTACCCCACCACGTCACCTCACCGAGTACACACCTGTTGGTGCATTACGTCTGTTGATTACGTCTTGTATCGAGTCTAGAAGTGAGATAGTTTAGTCATGGCACAAAACCCTAGAAAGTGTGTTATTCAGGGTTTCGCTTATATGGTTCATATAGGTTTCGCTTATGTGTCAAGTCTTATGTAAGGTTTCGCTCATGTGTCAAGGGGTATCGCTTATGTGTCAAGTGGACACATAAGCGAAATCAGACATCTATATATATGTACATCAGAGCGAAATCAGAGAGGAGTTCTAGAAGTTAGTGTGTTTTCTTCCGGTGAGCCACGAAGTGCTGCCGAAGTGCTGTCAGAGTCTGTAATAGTAACAGTGATCAATATAACAGCAGTTTATAGTGTATGTGACTGAAATTGCACCAAATCTTTAGTTTCCGCCTCTAGATTTGGATACGAAGTCTTCTGAACGTCTCAAACAGGACAGAACACGATCCTACAAGTGGTATCAGAGCTCAGGAGGAAGAGTTCTTGCCATTTCAGCCGCATTTCATCTCATTTTCTACATTTTCTTACATTTTTCAAAATTTTTCACGGTAAAATTGGCTCAAAATCACACATTGCACTCGGAATCATACATTAACAAACCCTTGAAAGTTTCAGAATTAAAATCAACCTAGAAATCAAATTTTTAGAGGTATCGCTTTTATGACAATGACCAAAGATGACATCAGCATATGATTTCGCTTATATGGACAATTATGAGTTGATTTCGCTTTAGTGGCAACTTGTGATTTCGCTCTAAGGGATCGAATAGATTTCGCTCCAGTGTCATTTAGGGTATCGCTCCAGTGAACAGTTTAAGGTTTCGCTCCAACGTACAAAGTGGTATCGCTTTTGTGGTTATATTAGATTTCGCTTTAAAGGTCTGCTGGGAAAATTTTTTAAAACCAAATCATGGACGAAGATTTTTACAACGCATTTGCTACTCCGGCTACCTCGGTCAGTATTACACAGAACACGTTGATGGAAAACGAAACGGGAACGATGCAAAAACCGCCCAAACTAATGAACATTGAGGAATATAAGGGTTGGGAAGGTCGTTTCGAGAATTGGGTGCAAGCAAACTACTTGGATGCGTGGGAATGTGTCGAGACAAAGTATATTCGACCGACAAATGATGATGAAGAAGTGGTTCCGATTAAAGATCTAACTGCCGATGCTAGAAAGAAATACAAAGATGAGAAAATGATGCTGAGTCTTCTACAACAAGCTGTGAAAGAAGACATCTTGGTGCTATTACAACATAATGGAACTTCCTACTCGATTTGGAAAGCTTTAAGATCAAAATTTGTTGGTAGTCAAGAAATGATAAAGAACAAGAAGTCACTTCTGAAGAAAGAGTTCGATTTGTTTCGCGGGTTGAAGAATGAAAGTACAAGACAAATCATTGAAAGATACTGCAATCTGCTAGCAAACATGAAGAGATTGAGTATTGAGAAAGACAACGAAGAGTTGATAGAAAAACTTGCTGATGCATTACCACATGAGAATTGGGGCACATATCTCATGATGCTTAGAAACAAGAAAGGCTTTAGCAGTTTGACACTCAGCAAATTCATTGAGAAGCTGGAAGCTCAAGAAATGGAACAACGAAAGATTATTCGAATGAAAGACTTTGATGGTGAACAGGATATTGGGTTGTATTATAAAGCAGGGGTAAATGAGAAGTCTACAAATTTATCTCCAAAAATAGAAACTGCTTACAATGCCAAGAATTCTTCTGGAAGTTCATCATCAGGATCAAACAGCAAATCAAATTTCACATCATTTCCGTCTTTCGATCCAAACATTTCAGCAACAAAGAATGGCAAAAAGATTCAATGCAATATTGTACTGAATTTGGAGAATGATGAAGACTATTCAGTAGAAATTGCTAAAAGCCATATGTCTTTATTGGGAATTGTTCTTGAATCTTATGGTAGTTTTGTTGCAGGTCGAATCGGGAATCCAATGCTGACAAAGGAAGATTACGACCAGATTGATGCTGAAGAGATGGAACTGATGGACATAAAATGGTGCTTGGCCAGCGTGTTGAGGAGAGCTGAGAAATTCAAGCAAATCACTGGAAGAGATGATCTTCGTGAGGCTGGTACTTCTACTTTAGGTTTTGACAAATCTAAAGTCACTTGTTTTCGTTGCAGGGAAAAAGGACACTTCAAGAGGGAGTGCAAAAACCGCGAAGCAAGTGGAGCTCAAAATCCGTTTAACAACAACAATGATTACTATCGAAAGGCCATCTACCATCAAGTTGCTCAGCAACCATCTCAACAACGTCAACATCAAGCACAAACTGCACATGGAAGGGATGTGATTGAAGATTCTGGAAAAAGAGCTTGTGCGGTTAATGAAAATTCTTCAAAGAGAGCTGATGGTAGTGCATTGATAATAGATCAAGATGATGAAAAACTACCTGAGGGTTTTAGCTGGAAGAATTTTAATTGGGATAACTATATTCCTGATCAAACCAAAGCTTATACAGCTTTTGTAGCTCGAGTTGAAGAGGACAGTGATGATGATACTGAATATTGGAAGAGAAAATTCGAAGCTGATATGAAACTGATTGCTGAAAGTGACAGTGAAGATGAAAAGGTTAAAAAGAAGAAGAAAAAGGTCAAGACTCCAGTGAGTAGTGATGACGAAGAAATTCCAGTGACCAAAAGGAAAGTAAAGGTTGAAGTTGCAAAGTTCAAAGTTGAAGATGAAGTTGATGCAAAGAAGATTCCAGTGAAGTGTGAAAACTGTGAAGCTGTGAAGAAGCAAAACAGTACACTGATCTATAACTTGAATAGTTTGAAGGAATCTTACGATGTGTTGAACAAAGCGATGAATCAGTACAACCAAACAAGTGAAGAACAAGCTACAGCGATGAAAACACTTCAAGGAGCTTTTATGACGAAGCAAAAAGTGGTGAACAACTACATTGAGAAGTGTGCTGTGCTAGAACAAAAGTTGGAATTGCAAAGAATTGAGACTGAAAGAGTTAATCGTTTGTTGAAAAGTTACTCATGTACTTCTTATGTCATTGACAGGATTTATCCGACTATTGAAGGAATGAAGGCATTTGAAGAGGATGAAGTAGCTGAAGAAAAGAAGGATGATGGAAAAGTGATTGAAGAAAAGACTCCAGAAAAGACTCCAGAAAAGAAGAACAAGAAGAGTGACTCAAAGAAAAAGACTGACAAGAAGGATTCTGGTAAGAAACAAGAAGCCAGTTATAACAAATGTCCACCCCCGTTAGAAAATGGATATTTGCCCAGGAATCCAAATCAGGAAAGAGTCGAAAAAGCAACAAATTTACAGTGGGAGTCGGAGTCATCAGTCAATTTGCCAGAAAATATTGATGTCGTGTTTACATCATCTGACACTGATCATGAGTCCGAGTTAATTAAGAAAGTCGTCGATCAGGTGTTGGATAAAGATGAAACTGAGGAGTCAAAGTCAGAGTCAGAGTCAAAGTCTGGTTCTGAAAGTTCGAGTTCGACGGCCAACAGTCAAAATTCTTCAGTTAAAAGGGTTTACAACAAAGAATTCTTATTATCAAAATCTAATTTGACTGACGAAACATTCAAAGTTGCATATACATTGAATGATTCCGACAAATTATATTCTGATGAGGAATTTCCATTAAGAGGTGTAAAAACTGAGATGATCAAAAGGATTTTCAAATTAACAGAAATCAATATTTCTGAATTAAAAGATGTAAACCTTATTGATAAACCTAAAAAATACACCTCAAGAGTACAACAAAGATTAAACAAGAAAAAAGGTTACAGTTCTGGTTCTGGTTTTCACAAGAAACCAAACCCTAACCGTAATTTCAAAAAGAAAGGTCTTGGTTTTACTCCAACAGAAAAACAGAAAAATGAAACATATGTTCGTGATTTTAAAGCAAAGATGACATTTGTTTCAGGTACATCAAGAGATGAGGAAGAAAAGAAAAAGTTTTGGAGGCAGTCAAATAGTGAGTTTCTTGCAATGAAGCAAGAAGAGATGAAGTTTGCTGGACAAAGGAAAGATACGAGAATCTGTTTCCAATGCAACACTGTTGGACATATTGCCAGAGATTGTTTTAAGGCAATATCATTAAAACAGGGAGTTTCTCATAAACAGAAAGAAAAAGAAGTTATGTTTGAACCACCAATTGACCGAACCAAATTATTCAAAAATTCGACTTTTGAAATTGGTGAAAGTTCAAACAGGTTTTACAAGAAAAGAGGAAATCTTGACAACCAGAAATGGGTTGTTAAGAAGTCTGTTGATAGTTCTAGCGATGATTCTGATAAGTTGAAATCAGAGGAGCTATCTTCTGGCGATGAAACTGATTCTATAAAGTTAGTTGAGCCACAGGTTGAGGTAAAGGGTGATAACTCAATACCGAGTGTGAATGATGATAATTTTCCATCACTTCGGGCTGAAAATTATAAAAAGAAAATTGGTAAAGTTGAGATATCAAATCAATTTTATGATGACAAAAAGGATTTTGATGTTGAGAAAGTCTTTAACTCTAAAGTTCATCATATTTTTGGTAAAATGATTGACAGGAAGGTCAAAGGAACGAAGGAGTTTTATGAGAAGAAGACACAGAAGGAGAAAACTGAACCATCCCTAGTTCGTGACTGGGATGGGTCATACTATGAACAGTGAGTCTGTGGACTTGCCGGAGATCCCAAGTTGGTAATCGTGGATCAGGAATCGGCATCATTCTGTGTATTTGATTATGTTTTTCGTACAAGTGGTAAATCAAGGACATTAAGTTGTACTTGATTTTCTACAAGTGGTTGAAGACAATATGATGAACCACATCCCCAACTTTACAAGTGGTAAAATCAAACTTATTTTCCGGAAAAACCATTTGATTAAAACAAACTTAAGTGTTTTGAAATCTAAATGGGAAAATAGTTTGAGGGGGAGTTCTGATTGTTTATGCCAAGTGAATGGCGAATTGAGGTGATTCGATATTAGTTGTCAACTTTATTGTACAGTTTGTTTTCAAATTTCCTAAAATGTGTTTGCATTTTAGGGGGAGTAAGAAATATTTAGAAAATCCAAAAACATTTGAAAATTTGAAAAAGTCAATAACATGATAAAATGAAAAATGAGTTTTGTTGCATAAAAGAGGAAATGATAGTACATCAGTGGATGATCACAACATGCTAAAGAATTGGTAAGATAAAAAGTGATAAACGGTCTTACTGATGATGTGCCAGTAGATTTTTACACATTTAGTAGATTGTGACGAGATATAAACCTAAAATTCAAACTTGCTTGTTCTGTGGGTTAACAAAATTGCTTGGATATATAGGTAACCCCTGAAATCTTGTTTGAAAGGTCCCTTATTCTGAGATACTAGGTCTTTATACTCAGTGATATCTGGGGTATTATCCCGGGACTTCTGATTTTGCGGAAGCAATGGCCTAGTCCCCGGAGAATACTTTCTGCTTGCTTGAAATATAGCACCACCCTCAGCTAAAAAATGATGAAACATTGAAAAATGCTAATCATGGCTGTTGTAATTCAAAAGATCCTCTAAAGGGGACACACCTAAAAGTCAACTAGGCTCTCTGCTGAACGGAAGTTCTGACCTGAGCTATCACGGTTGCATAATTTATTCCCCTGACAGATATCATCTGTGGTATACTCACCTGTAAGACTGAATATTGGGATCTGGATACGGGAGTATATTCAAGTAGTGGGACACACGGATAAGTTCAAGTGCTTAAAACATTAATATCGTATCTCGGATCAGTTGAACTTTGTGTGAAAATTTAAGTGGACAAACATACTGACAATCTAAGTGAATCGTTTAGAACTTAAAATGAAATGAAGCTTAACGGTGTTGTTGATTTGTCTCATAAACTGATATGATCCTCTTGCACAAACTCACAAAAATATAGTTTGTAAATATTTCTTTATTGCATTTCATTTCATTAAAAAATCCAAAAAGATTTTCAATGTGTTTTAGCTTAAAATTTTGAAAAATACAAAAAGATTTTCGACAACTGGTGTTGGAGAACTGATTTTCAAAATTCCAAGTGCTAAACATGATGAACAGATGGTTTGGGAGAGTGTGTTGTTTTTGAAAATGAATATGATATTTCTTCAAGTGGTTCATCAGATTGAAAGATCATTTTGATTAGGTTTTTAGAGAAGAGTCTGAATTAGTGAAAGTTTATATGTTTGAAATGTGTAAATTGTAAAATTTATTGTGAGGTAGAGTTTATGCAGGTTAGCCAGGTTCCGAAACCTGAGTTTGTTGGAATGCCAGGTTACGATCTAAGAACCTGTGGAAAGTGAATTTCAGGCTACGATCCTAGCTGATTGAGAGGGGGAGTCTGAAGATTATTAAAGGAGAGTTTGCTGGTGATAAAAAGAGAAGAGAAGAGAAGATAGAGATAATGGATTCTTACAGTGTGAAATACTTCAAAATGAAGATTGAAGACTGATAAAGATAGTAGATCAGAGACTCGACACTGCAACTCCATCAAAATTCGAGGGGGAGTTTGTTGGTGCATTACGTCTGTTGATTACGTCTTGTATCGAGTCTAGAAGTGAGATAGTTTAGTCATGGCACAAAACCCTAGAAAGTGTGTTATTCAGGGTTTCGCTTATATGGTTCATATAGGTTTCGCTTATGTGTCAAGTCTTATGTAAGGTTTCGCTCATGTGTCAAGGGGTATCGCTTATGTGTCAAGTGGACACATAAGCGAAATCAGACATCTATATATATGTACATCAGAGCGAAATCAGAGAGGAGTTCTAGAAGTTAGTGTGTTTTCTTCCGGTGAGCCACGAAGTGCTGCCGAAGTGCTGTCAGAGTCTGTAATAGTAACAGTGATCAATATAACAGCAGTTTATAGTGTATGTGACTGAAATTGCACCAAATCTTTAGTTTCCGCCTCTAGATTTGGATACGAAGTCTTCTGAACGTCTCAAACAGGACAGAACACGATCCTACAACACCTGTCGCAACCCCCGATCCCTGATCCCCGGGAACGGGCGGCCGCGAGCCAGTTTCGGTGGTATCGTGTGTTGTCTAATTTGGCAGCGGAAATTTTCATCAGGACCGTAGTTAGGAAATGTTTATCAGAGTAAAACCACCATTTATATATAAATAAACATATTGGGATGAAACCCAAGTTTTTATTACAAGCTGGTTTACAGGGATAAATCCCATTTTATTTGAATTAAAACGCCTTCTTTATTTAGGTAACTTTTATAGCCACTTTTCCAAGCCTTCAGTGCTGTCCAGCTGGCTTCTAATTGGCTTTCACATTGTGTTACCTGAAACGCGTTTTAAAAACATTTGTCAGTGGGAAATACTGGTGAGTGAATCCCAATTTAATCAAGAAACATTAATTTAATTTAAACTTAACAGTATTGAGGGTGATTACAATGTTTATATCTACACAATTACTCCTTTAGTACTGTCAAACCTGACTTGTGGGTCATATTACACATTGGCTAACTCATTGTCCAATGGTAACGTATTGTCATCCCGACTTACTACTCACAGTGTAGTAAATTTTGTATACAAAACCCCAACATACCGGCAGTAATTGAAGAATTACAAAGACTCAATCACCGCTAAACTGCATTGTAAAATAGTTAAGGTTTTGTAAAAACTGTTAACAAAAAGGAGATTATTCACAAAAAGGTTTACACAAAAAGAAGGATTACTCACATTGCTGTCATAGATTTTTCGTAAGGGTTTCCTGGTGATAATCTAAAATTTACACAAAAGCACACGCGTTAGTATAATAACCCATTTTGACATTAGCAATACCCTCCTCGAGACGGCATTCCAATGACTACGTCGGGCAGAACCACGACAGCCATTACGGAACCCTAGATCAATCGGGCAGCATATCTAATACGTATCTGGGGGTTATAATACTTACAACGGAGCAGAACTTCGCTAATTAGGGGGTATAACACCCGCTTTATAAAGCATATAATTCAGAAATTGAGAGAAAAGAAATGTTTGTGAGCCATCGGAACTGAAAGCCGATGCCATTCTTATATAGTGCTGAAATCTGCCTTTCTCGCGGCCCGCGTAAAACAAGGACAGGGCTTACGCGGCCCGCGTCAAACCTGGGTCAACGCGTAGCTCGTCCGGATCATCATATAGACTCGCCACGATGATGACACGTGTCATCACCGGGCTGCGCCACAACTTTCGATCTCACGCGGCCCGCGTAAACTAATCAGGGGTCTTACGCGGCCCGCCTGAACTTAAAAATCAACGAAATCAGGTTCTAACCTTTATACCAACCGCGTAAGAGTTGAGGTGGGTTCTAGCCCGCCTCAACTTTCTTTTTATTGTTTTTAATTTATTTTTAAATATTGTATTGTATTTCGGGCTCGGTTTTCACATACGGGTATATTTTAAAATATTTTAGGGTGTCGAAAAAATTATGAGGGTGTCGGTTTATTTAGGATTGTTACAACACCCATGAGTCTAACCACCCCTAGCCACATTTCCCCTCTTAAATGAACATTAAGGGGCTGTTTGTTTACCTCTTAATGAGGCTTTTAATGGTTCAGACCTCTTACTGGTTCAACACTTAATGGTTCAGACTGTTTGTTTCACGAGCAGATGTCTGAATGGTTCAGACATTTGCCTCTGAATGGTTAAACATTATACAGAGTCTGAATGGTTAAGACCTCTAATCTGAATTGGTCAGACATTTGCCTCTGAACGGTTAAGCATTATACAGAGTCTGAATGGTTAAGACCTCTAATCTGAATTTGTCAGACATTTGCCTCTGAACGGTTAAACATTATACAGGCTCTTAATGGTTTAGACCTCTTACTGGTTCAGCACTTAGGGGCTGTTTGGCAGCATCTGAATAGTTAAGTGCTTAACTAGTAAGAGGTCTGAACCATTAAGTGCTAAACAAGTAAGAGGTCTGAACCATTAAGAGCTTGTATAATGCTTGATCGTTCAGAGGCAAATGTCTGACCAATTAAGATTAGATGTCTTAACCATTCAGACTCTGTATAATGCTTAACCATTCAGAGGCGTCTGAACCATTCAAACATCTGCTCATAAAACAAACAGGTCTGAATCATTAAGTACTGAACCGTTAAGAACCTCATTAAAATGTAAAGTTAAAGATATATCTTACTGGTTCTATGTTGCCCCTAAACAACCAATCGAAAATTAAACCCTAGTTTGTTCCTCTCCTCCCTCCCTTTGCAACCGAACTTTATCATAATTTTCAAAATCGAAAACACCTGTAATTGATCACTCCAAACCTTGATTTTCCGGTCACAGATCTACAATAAGAACCTGATTCAGTCAACCGTGCACCAGGCGGAACAGGTAATTGAATAAACCCTAATATTCAAAACCTACCTATTTCTGTATATATTCTTTCCTAATTACTGTCATTGTTAGACATTCAGACCTTTGTTTGTTCCTTTTATCCATAGAAGATTGTAAAATTTCCGTCTTCTAAGTTACATGTTTCGATTTGTAATGCCTCTGATGCTAGTCAACAATCTTACTAGCTATGTAATACATACATAATTATAATAAGTGTTTGAATTTGTGTTGCTAGTTGAAGGGTGTTTGGATGTGCCTGTTAGGTTTTTTGGCTCTAAAAAATTAGACAAACACTGAATACATAACTCAAATGTAATCTATGTAGTCCAAGCGCGCACCTAACTGACCTGACCGAAGCAGGGCGGTCTTCTTCATCCGGTGCAGTGAGTGCCTCGGTGCAAGCACAGGCAAGGTGTGCACCTTGGTCCAGGTGATACGTGCTTGGCTTCGTGGTGCAAGAACCGGTTGATTTTGCTAGCCACATGCCAAACACATCTTATGGTTCCTTGTTTTGACCTGCCTGCCTCCCTGAAGCTACGTGGGATGAAAAAACAACAATTTCTTATATTTTTTACTCGACTTTTAAGTGAATTTATGTTAGTTTTTTTTATTATATTTGTAGAATAGCATTAGAGTAATTAATTTTCTATGCTTATTATTTATTGTTTTTTATTTGTGCTAGGCGTGCATGTTGTTTTGCACCTTGCGCCTCGGCGACATGCTAGCTCTTTGCACCTTTAGTGCGCCTTTGAGGCTTTGACTACCTAGAATCTGATCAAGAAGGTATTAATCAATCACAAAAAATAGCGTAAACATCACAAGTCTATACATATCATTATCTCATCCTATAGACAAGAAAATATAATGCTCTTAAATGTTACATAAAAGGAAAACAAAAATTGAACTTGACGGTATGATAATAGAAGCACGTGCCTTTCACGCGGCATACTTTAGTACTAAATTTCATTAATATTGAAAGATTCTTCTTGGTTGTAAATGAATCATTCATTTTTTAAGTATATATGATAATGCATGTGAAAATGAAACGAGTAAGTAATTGTAATTCTTCTATAAGGATTTAGTTCTGTAATACATTATGTATTACTAGAGGTTGCCAAACATTGTGCAGTGTATACACACACGCCCACGCCAATTTACAGATGAGACATGTGTTGATGTGGCAAAATGGGTGGGTTGGTTGGGTTTGGTAACGGGTCAAATTGGGTAACTTTGGTTGCACATCTTCTGGTTGACCCACACACACTTTTGTTTTGTTTTTATATATTTTATCAGTATTTAATGTGTATAATATGATGGTAATAGTTGTTATTTGCAATAAGAATCTAAAATGTTGAAAGAAACGATTTAGGAGGTTTGTTGTGTGCATAGAGTATAAACTATAAAAAATTATTCCGGCCCGAAATAAACAAAACCCAATGTGACCCGTCCATAAGTAACCTCTAGACCTGCACAGTAAGTGACTTTCTGCTGCATTTAAAAATTAAAATCAGCTCACTAGCTTTCTGCAGATTTATTTATTCTGCCACATATTTCTATCATTACATTCGCGTCACTGACATGTGGGTTCATTTGTAAAAGGTTTTGCTGCCATATCGAGAATGTTATCGACCATGGATCAATCAGGGGCGCCAAAGAAACAATTTTACAGGGATATGAAGACCATAAATGATGTCACGAGCTCACTGAATGCCATACATTTGGTCAACAAAACTGAGTGGACCGAACAAGATATGGAAATTGATGAAATGGACATAAAAATGTTTGAGGGAGAGCGGAAAATGTATGAAATATATGTGGATTATTGTTCGGAGGATGCTGATAAATGGATGGAAGTTTACTTGAGCATTATGAGTGGTGTTGTTGGTGGCCATCAGAATGCAATTGCAGTGATGGAAAATAGCGTGCGTAGTATGAATTGTTTTTTTGTAAATCTTACACGAGCGGAGTTGGATAAACTTGTGGAAATAGACCATGATCGGGTTCGGGGAATCTATCCTCCTTATAAACCTCTTTGATTGAATTTTGATGCTGGAAAGTTGTTTGTGAGGGCAGTGAAAGAAACCACACACGTGCAACATTTGCCTGTTTCAAGCATATTAAAACAGGTCTGAATCCATCCCGTATTTATCACGTGGGGTCCACATGACTACCGTGTCAAGGTGATAATTTATTTGTTTTTCTATTGGCTTATAGAGGTGGCAAAATGGGCGTGTTGGATAGGGTAACCAGTGTGGTCGACCCCCACACGCCCTTTTTTTGTCATTTTTTACATGTTCTTTGTAAATAGTTAATTATGTCGATATTAAAAAAAACATTATTATTTCAATAGTAATTTCTTTTTTGATTTAGGAGGTTGTATGCAATAGGCACAAAGTATCCATAAGTAACATTGGCACTTTGGTAGTTTGGTACACAACCGAAGTCTCATGCCTTACCAACATAAGTTAAATAAACCAAGGCTCAAAATAGACATCGCTACTAAAACAAATATGAAAAGAACAATGACTAAATATTTTTAAACTTCAAACATTGACTTTTCTAAACAACTAAAACCACCCTGGCATGTGGCCAAAAGTATCTTTGGGCATAATGTAGTGGTAACATGATAAGAAACTATCACCACTTATGACAAAGAATAGTGATAAGTCGACTCTTGCAAAAGAAGGTTTAGGAGGACAAAGTGCTCTCATGCGGTGGGACTAACGGTTTGTTCTATTGCCTTAATCCTTTTAAGGGAGAGGATTTGAACCAGTTGATAAGGTAGTCTGCATGGGCACGACCCCATGCCTTGGTGGCACGGCCCCGTGCTTTCTTTCTGGTTTGTCGTTTTGGCCTTGGAATGTAGCTTGGAGGGTAGACATGGTGTGTCAACTCTTCTATCTTGTATTTATGTTGGTTTTTTGCCGTTAATTTGTTCCTTTTGTACGGTTAAGCTCATTTAATCCTGAAAATCAAAAGTATACAAAGAAACGCACTTATTCCCAACATTAGTACATAAAAAGAGTTGATTTTATGCTTTGTTTATATAAATTATAGAGTAAACTGCCATTTTGGTCCCTGTGGTTTGAGCACTTTTGCCATTTTAATCCAAATCTCAAACATTTTAAATATGGGTCTCTGTGGTTTCACTTTTATTGTCATTTTAGTCCAAAATTCAAATCACCTCTTATTCGACTATTGAAAGCTGGTTATTTTGTCTTTTTGTTTAGGGGCAATTTTGTCCATCTCAATTTATTATAACATATTAATAACTAAATTAATTATACTTAATTCATTTATACCATCTAGGAGTAGGATACAGCTTGAGAGAGAAACACTGTCTAACCCCACAAGTCAACTTCAACTTAACCATGGTTAGCCACTAAACAATTCTTCATCATCTCCACATTTTCACGCGTTCAGCTCCAGATCTCACACTCTCACTCCCCTTACACACAGATCTGCCTGTAGATCTAGCAGCAACAATGTCGTTTATGGATTCCTTAAGGGCGATATCGTTGTTACTGTTCGTTAGGGTTTTAACCGTTCATAATTACGCCGGAGTTAAGTTCGCTACAAAAGGAAATGCGTATGTAGTTCATGGAGGAAGTGAAGAAATCTATTACTCTCATCCGAATCTCAACGGTTGTCGCAACCCCCGATCCCTTATTCCCGGGAACGGGCGGACGCGATCTCAGTTGTGGTGGTATCAGGTTATTTAATCTCGCAGCGGAATTTTCATCAGGACCATAGTTAGGAAATGTTTATCAGAGTAAAACCACCATATTTTATATAAATAATCACATGGATAAAATCCAAGTTTCTTATTACAATACATTTATAGGGATAAACCCTATCTTATT
Organism: Helianthus tuberosus; assembly: GCA_030545235.1. Taxonomy (NCBI): domain Eukaryota; kingdom Viridiplantae; phylum Streptophyta; class Magnoliopsida; order Asterales; family Asteraceae; genus Helianthus; species Helianthus tuberosus. The sequence continues at coordinate 14,045,532 of CM060434.1, read as the reverse complement.
TAATTTTAAAACATCGTTTATTAGGTAACTTTTATAGCCACATTATCCCCAAGCCTTTAGTGCTCTCATGTTGGCTTTCTACTAGTTGGCTGTCACATTGGGTTACCTGAAACGCGTTTTAAAAACATTTGTCAGTCGGAAATACTGGTGAGTGAATCCCAGTTTAATCACAAAACATTTTATTGATTAAAACAGTATCGAGGACGATTACAATGTTTATGTCTACACAATTACTCCATTTGGTACTATCAATCCACTGACTTGTGGGTTATATTACACATTGGCTAACTCATTGTCCCAATGGTAACGTACTGTCATTCTCGACTTACTACTCACAGTGTAGTAAATTTTGTATACAAAACCCCAACATACCGGCAGTAATTGAAGAATACAAAGACTCAATCACCGCTTAATCGCATTGTAAAACATTTAAGGTTTTATAAAAACTGTTAACAAAAAGGAGATTACTCACTTTGCTATCTTAGGCTTCTTGTAAGGGTTTCCTGGGTATAATCTATAATTTATACAAATGTACATTGGTTAGTATCATAACCCTTTGAAATTATTAATGATACCCTCCCCGAGACGGCATTCCAACAACTACGTCGGGCAGAACCACGACAGTTGTTACGGAACCCTAAATCAATCGGGCAGAGTAACTATTATGAAACTGGGGTTATAATACTTACAACGGAGCAGAACATCGCTAATTAGGGGTATAATACCCAAATATTATGCCTAATACTTTCAGAATTCGAGATTGAGAATTGAGAATGAGCGACGGAAACTGAAAACTGATGCCTGCTATTTATAGTTGTGAATTACGACTTTTAGGCGGCCCGTGTAAGGTAAGGCTAAGCCTTACGCGGCCCGCGTCAACACGCGGTCAACCTATAGCTTAGCCTGATCACCAAGTAGACTCGACACGATGTCGACACGTGTCGGCTCAGGGATGCGCCACATTTGGAACACGCGCGGCCCGCGTGAACTAATGAAGAGTATTACGCGGCCCGTATGAACTAAAGGAATAAACGGTATCAGTTTTAAACACTGATACGGCCCGCGTAAGCTTGAGGTGAGGTCCTACGCGGCCCGCCTCAGCTTACTATTTCTTGTTTTTTATTTATTTTATAAACTATAACATAATTTGGGCTCGGTTTTCACATACGGGGCATAATATAAGACACATAAGGATATTTTAAGATATAATAGGGTATACAAAATATAATGAGGGTGTTGGTTTTACCGAGGGTTGTTACATTCTCCCCACCTTGTTTTAGAGCTCGTCCTCGAGATCTATTGAAATAAATGCAGGTATTTCTTTTGCATTTCTGACTCGAGCTCCCATGTATACTCAGGTCCTCTTTTGGAATCCCACTTCACTTTGACTAGAACTAGTCTTTTGTGTTTTAGATTCTTGACTTTTCTGTCTTCAATTTGTAGAGGTCTTTCTACAAACTTGAGTTGTTCATTTACCTCTATATCCTTAAGAGGTACTATCAATGATTTATCAGTTAAACATTTTTTAAGATTTGATACATGAAACACATCATGTATTCCTGCCATTTCTTCTGGCAGTCGTAACTGATAGGCTACAGGTCCTATTTTTCTAATAATCTTAAAAGGTCCAACATATCTGGGACTTAGCTTTCCCCTTTTTATGAATCTTACTACTCCTTTCCAAGGAGAGACTTTCAACAATACTTTATCTCCTAATTGAAATCCCAATGGCTTGCGTCGGTTATTGGCATAACTCTTTTGCCGATCCCGTGCAGCTTTCAGTCGTTCCTTGACTTGAATAATCTTGTCAGTTGTTTCTTGCACTATCTCAGGTCCAGATAGTTGCTTTTCCCCAATTTCTGCCCAACAGACTGGGGTTCGACACTTTCTTCCATAAAGTGCTTCAAATGGTACAGCATTGATACTTGTGTGATAACTATTATTATAAGAAAATTCTATTAAAGGTAAGTGATCGTCCTAATTACCTCCAAAATCAATTACACAAGCTCTAAGCATATCCTCCATTGTCTGAATTGTTCTTTCACTTTGTCCATCTGTTTGAGGATGATAAGTTGTGCTTAACCTTAACTTGGTTCCCATTGCCTTTTGGAAACTTGACCAAAAATGAGATGTAAATCGACTATCTCTATCAGAAACAATTGATAAAGGAATGCCATGTAAAGAAACAATTTCATTTACATACAATTTAGATAATTGTTCCATACTAATTGTTTCCTTCATTGGTAAGAAATGAGCTGACTTGGTTGGTCTATCTACAATCACCCAGATTGTATCATTTCCTTTCTTAGTTTTGGGTAATTTAGTAACAAAATCCATGGTTATTAATTCTCATTTCCAAACTGGCATTTCTAATTGCTGTAACAAACCTAAAGGTTTCTGATGTTCAGCTTTAACTTGTGAACAAGTTAAACATTTAGAAACATAAGCTGCTATATCCTTTTTCATTCCTATTCACCAGAAATTTTTCCTTAAATCCTGGTACATTTTGTCACTTCCTGGATGCATCGTATACTTGGACTTATGAGCTTCTTCTAATATACGATGGCGTAAATTTCCTAATTTAGGTATCCACATTCTCTTTTCATGGAATTTCCAAATTCCATATGTTCCTTGTTTTAATTCTTTTAACATACATTTTAACTTTTCAGTATCTTCCTTGATTACTAACTCTTGTGCTTCTCTTATTTGATTATTTAAATCTACTTGCAGATTTAATTTAAGAGAACGTACTCTTCTTGGCTTTTCATGATACTTTCGGCTTAAAGCATCTGCCACTACATTTGTTTTTCCTTCATGATACTGGATATCACAATCATAATCACTAAGCATCTCCATCCAACGTCTTTGTCTCATATTCAACTCCTTTTGCTTGAATATATACCTTAAACTCTTATGATCAGTGAATATGGTAAACTTACTACCATAAAGGTAATGTCTCCAAATCTTAAGAGCAAAAATTATAGCTCCTAACTCTAAATCATGGGTTGAATAATTCTCTTCATGACTCTTAAGTTGTCTAGATGCGTAAGCTATAACTTTCTGACGTTGCATTAATACACATCCATAACCTAATTTAGAAGCATCACAATAGACTATAAAGTCTTTAGTTCCTTCTGGTAATGCTAATATGGGTGTATGGGTCAATCTTTGCTTAAGGATTCTAAAGGCTTCTTCTTGTTTTACTCCTCATTCAAACTTAACAGATTTACAGGTTAGCTTAGTTAAGGGAATGGCTATTCTAGAAAAATCTTGAATAAACCTTCTATAATAACCGGCCAATCCTAAGAAACTTCTAACCTCAGTTGGTGACTCAGGGGTTTTCCATTTAGTAATTGCCTCGATTTTTGTTGGATCTACATGAATTCCTTCATGATTGACTAGGTGTCCAAGGAATTGTACCTGTTCTAACCAAAATCCGCACTTAGAAAACTTAACATAAAGCTTTTCCTTTCTTAATAGACTTAAAAGTGTTTGCAAATGCCTTGCATGATCTTCTTTATTCTTAGAATAAATTAGAATATCATCTATGAATACAATTATGAATTTATCCAAATATGGCTTACATATTCGGTTCATCATGTCCATAAATGCAGCTGGGGCATTGGTTAAACCAAATGACATGACAGTAAATTCATAATGACCATACCTTATTCTAAAAGCGGTTTTAGGAATGTCCTCTTCCTGTACCTTTAATTGATGATATCCCGACCTTAAATCGATTTTAGAGAAGAATCGAGCTCCTTGTAGCTGATCAAACAGATCATCGATTCTTGGTAATGGGTACCGATTCTTAATCGTGACTTTGTTTAATTCACGGTAGTCAATGCACATACGCATTGATCCATCCTTCTTTTTAACAAACAGTATCGGCGCTCCCCATGGCGACGAACTTGGTTGTATGAATCCTTTCTCTAATAATTCATCTAATTGTTTCTTTAGCTCCTGCATTTCAGCGGGTGCCAACCGATAAGGTGCTTTGGCAATTGGTGATGTTCCTGGTAGCAGGTGAATTCTGAATTCAACTTCTCTGTCTGGAGGTAGTCCTGGTAATTCTTCTGGAAAAACATCTGAAAACTAAGATACTACTGGAATATCTTTTAGTTCTTTTCCTTTAGTGTTAGTGATTATAGAAATCAAATACACTATAGAACCTTTTCTTATACAACTTGCAGTTTTCATCACAGAAATTAATTTAGTGGATCTAAACGGCTTATCTCCTTTTATTGTGATCGTTTTACCTTTTTGTGAATTTACTTGAATTAACTTTTGATCACACAAAATATTGGCTTTATTGGCTATTAACCAATCCATTCCTAGAACAACATCGAATCCTGCCAGATTCATGGGATAAAGATTTGCAATAAATTTCTGATTTAAAATTTCTATTCTTGCTCCCTGCAAGATTTCAGAAATCCTAACAGTTTCTCCATTGGCTGTTTCTACTAGACATTCTTGTGGTAGTTTAGTTAATGACTGAGTTAGAATTTTGCAAAACGAAGTATTAATAAAACTTTGGTTTGCACCAGAGTCAAATAATACTTTAGCAAATATATCATTAACTAAAAACGTACCAGCTATAACGTCTGGGATCATCTTGGCTTCATCTGCAGTAAGAACAAATGCTCTAGCATTTTTAGTATTCTTGTTGTATGCAGCTGGGGCCAATTTTGGACAGTTTAGCCTGATATGACCTTTTTCTCCACAGTTGTAGCATAATCCATTACTGGATTTCCTCTTGCAATTTTCTTCCTTGTGTTCTGGCATCTTGCAGTAATTGCAGAGATTTGAGCATTTTCCCGAGTGCTTTTTCTTGCAAACTTTGCGGTATGGTGCAGAGGTAGAACCCATGTTCCTACGATTTAAATTTCCAGAACGAAATTCTTGAGTAAGCCTTTGGGTTAGGTTTCTCCTCTGGTCTTCTTCTCTAGTACGGACTAACTCATCTGTCAAGGTATTGGCTAGTTCTACAGTTTCTTCTATAGTTTGATGTCTAGCTGCCTTGACTACATGTCTAATTTCTCCAATTAATCCCCAAATATAACAGGAAATTAACACTGGTTCTGGTGAAGCAAGAGTTGGTACTATTCTAGCATATTCAAAGAATAACTTCGTGTACCCCTTACTATCCACACCAGTCATCCTAAGGTTTAGGAATTTGTTTGCTATCTGCTCCTTTTCATTTGGAGGGCAGAATTTCCTTTCTACCATATTCCTAAATTCTTCCCAATCCATACTATAAACCCTATCACTTCCTCTAGATTGAAGGATGGTGTTCCACCATTCTAAGGATGCATTTGTAAATAAATTGGAAGCAAACATTATCTTGTCCTCTTCCGCACATTTACTTATTTTCAGAACAGCCTCAGTCTTTTCTATCCAGCGTAGAGCTGCAATAGGTTCTTCATTGCCCGAGAATTCTATTGGTTTACAGGACCAGAATTCTTTGTATGAACAACCGTAAGGCACGGTTCTTCTTCTTTTGGGAATGGGCATTTGAAGTATAGGTCCATTGTTCACGCTATGTTCTGGTTCAATTGGTCGCTTACTGCTATGTTTACTTTTATTATTCGCTTCTTGAACCGTTTGAAGAATAAAAGGCATTGCATCTATAATTCCCTGTGCCACTATATGTTGGATAGCACTATTATCCATCTGATTTCCATTGTTATTGATGCTTGGGTTTTCATTAACCACGTTAATGTTACTCTGATTATCGTTATTTAGATTTCCTTGATTTTTTTCGTTGGCCATCTGAATTTTAAACATTTACCCCGTATTAATATCACAAATAATAGGTAATATAGTAAATCACATAACACGCAATTTAACCAAAACCGTCGATCATTGCGACTTGTACTCTATTTTCATATACTATGCATCTATTACACACTAGTACAGAAATAAAGATTACAATACCAACAGAAAAAAATTACACTAATAGTACTATGCATCCGTACACACATATTTTATTTTATTTTTATTTTATTATATTTATTTATTATTACTACTACCATTTTCTCCATCTCATTCACGGATATGGATTTATCCAAAAATCCATATTACGTTCATCGTATTTCCATACGAGACGTTCTCCCACCTGACGCATTCTCTCACTGCTTTCTAAAATTTCCTCCCCAAAAGTCCTAAGTTCTTGCACGTTTTCTGCACTAATTGGGGGTGCAGGTTCTCGGACTGGGTTTGGAATCTGGGGTGCGGTTTCCTGATATGGGGGTGACATTTCCTGAAATTGGTAAGGATCCTCTAATATCTCCCTAATATAGTTATCATGGTAATAGGGATCTAAAGGGTCCATACCTGGGTAAGTTTCTATGTTATGTATGGGTGGATATTCCTGAATAGGGTAACGTTGCACAAAGTCCCTATTGTTGTCCCACCAGGGGTCGTAATTCGGGTCTAGGGGATTCGGTGCAGGCACCCTAGGGATTTCTTCTAGATTAAAGTCATGCATCTCCACCTGGTTTTCCTGGTTTTCTATCTCCATGGGTTGTTCTGGGTTTTGTGGTTGTGGGCTACTAATTGTTCCAGACTTGGGTCAGCAGCAGTTGTAGCTAGGATATGGAAATTAGCTAGGCTTCTATTAAGCATATCCTGAGTATGGGCATCTGTTTCTCGCTTAATGGCTGCTAAAGCCCTTTGCTGTTGCAATTTTCGCATTCTCTTCCTACGAGCAAAAGCTTATTTACTGAACCATCCTCGTTTCTTATTAGGAAATGACTCTTCAGATTTAGCTCTAAAAGCAAATATTCTCTCCTCCTGATCAGCAGAATACCCTGAAAGGGCAGGCTGTGATGATGTACCTTCACTCCTAGGTGAATCAGCTAACTGACGATTTACGTCTGATGTTCCTTGATCACTCATACTGAAAACTAACAAATAGTCAAATAACACATAACAAATAATTACAGTTATACACGTATTTTCGTAATTTATTTCTTAACACAAATTTTAAAATTTCAAGTGTCAGCAGGACACTTCTTTGGCTTAGACCAGTGGCTAGGCTCTGATACCACCTCCTGTCGCAACCCCCGATCCCTTATTCCCGGGAACGGGCGGACGCGATCTCAGTTGTGGTGGTATCAGGTTATTTAATCTCGCAGCGGAATTTTCATCAGGACTGTAGTTAGGAAATGTTTATCAGAGTAAAACCACCATATTTTATATAAATAATCACATGGATAAAATCCAAGTTTCTTATTACAATACATTTATAGGGATAAACCCTATCTTATTTAATTTTAAAACATCGTTTATTAGGTAACTTTTATTGCCACATTATCCCCAAGCCTTTAGTGCTCTCCAGCTGGCTTTCTACTAGTTGGCTGTCACATTGGGTTACCTGAAACGCGTTTTAAAAACATTTGTCGGTCGGAAATACTGGTGAGTGAATCCCAGTTTAATCACGAAACATTTTATTGATTAAAACAGTATCGAGGACGATTACAATGTTTATGTCTACACAATTACTCCATTTGGTACTATCAATCCACTGACTTGTGGGTCATATTACACATTGGCTAACTCATTGTCCCAATGGTAACGTACTGTCATCCTCGACTTACTACTCACAGTGTAGTAAATTTTGTATACAAAACCCCAACATACCGGCAGTAATTGAAGACTACAAAGACTCAATCACCGCTTAATCGCATTGTAAAACATTTAAGGTTTTATAAAAACTGTTAACAAAAAGGAGATTACTCACTTTGCTATCTTAGGCTTCTTGGAAGGGTTTCCTGGGTATAATCTATAATTTATACAAATGTACATTGGTTAGTATCATAACCCTTTGAAATTATTAATGATACCCTCCCCGATACGGCATTCCAACAACTACGTCGGGCAGAACCACGACAGTTGTTACGGAACCCTAAATCAATCGGGCAGAGTAACTATTATGAAACTGGGGTTATAATACTTACAACGGAGCAGAACCTCGCTAATTAGGGGTATAATACCCAAATATTATGCCTAATACTTTCAGAATTCGAGATTGAGAATTGAGAATGAGCGACGGAAACTGAAAACTGATGCTTGCTATTTATAGTTGTGAATTACGACTTTTAGGTGGCCCGCGTAAGGTAAGGCTAAGCCTTACGCGGCTCGCGTCAACACGCGGTCAACCTATAGCTTAGCCTGATCACCAAGTAGACTTGACACGATGTCGACACGTGTCGGCTCAGGGATGCGCCACATTTGGAACACGCGCGGCCCGCGTGAACTAATGAAGAGTATTACGCGGCCCGTATGAACTAAAGGAATAAACGGTATCAGTTTTAAACACTGATACGGCCCGCGTAAGCTTGAGGTGAGGTCCTACGCGGCCCGCCTCAGTTTACTATTTCTTGTTTTTGATTTATTTTATAAACTATAACATAATTTGGGCTCGGTTTTCACATACGGGGCATAATATAAGACACATAAGGATATTTTAAGATATAATAGGGTATACAAAATATAATGAGGGTGTTGGTTTTACCGAGGGTTGTTACAACGGTTCTGATGCATCTTCTAATGGCGATGCGTATATTAAGTAAGTAATTTTCATGTGTTTTACTGTTACTGGTTATCGTTGATTGTATATTTTTCATGTTCTCAGTTGGGTTGAGGCTCCACATGTGCAAACCACCATTGTCGTCAGGGGAGAAGATGAAGAAGATTGTTGAGGGTAGGGTTTTTTGGGGAAGATGATGAATAAATGGGGGAATATAATATGCTCTGTATATAGGGTATAAATGAATTAAGTATAATTAATTTAGTTATTAATATGTTATAATAAATTGAGACGGACAAAATTGCCCCTGAACAAAAAGACAAAATAACCAGCTTTCAACAATCAAATAAGAGGTGATTTGAATTTTGGACTAAAATGACAATAAAAGTGAAACCACAGGGACCCAGATTTAAAAAGGTTTGAGATTTGGACTAAAATGGCAAAAGTGCCCAAACCACAGGGACCAAAATGGCAGTTTACTCTAAATTATATGTTGCTTTTTGTGCATATCACATGTATGTATGAATTTTAGAAGTATGATAAAAGTGTATTTCCATTATGATCAAAGTCTCGAGATTACAAAGATTGAAACGAAATAAGAATACAAGCTTTCGAAAAATAAACGGTACAAAATTACCAGCCAAGTCTTTTCCATTGTATATTTTATTTTTAGTTTATTTTTGTGTTTTGTCTTTATTTTTATTTTTGAGTATTTTAAGTGTGGGGATGAGACACCTGAGTCGTAGTGTTAGTTAGTCGGTATTAGTTGAGTCGTTTGAGTCAGAAAAATTTTGAAAAAACGAAAAAAAAATAGAAAGTCCCGAAAATAAAAAGAATTGGAGATTTTGAAAAAATGTCTCTGTTTTAGAAGTTTGTAGTTAAAATATGGAAGATGATAGATAAAATTAGGTGTCCAATTTTTCAAATAATATTAATATGAGATGATAAATAAGTTGAAAATGTGTCCGACTTGAGATATGTGGGTAGACCCAGCTAGTTGATATGTTTCCTTTGAGCTTAAAAATACCTAATAGTGTTAGAATACATGTGGGCTAGAAGAAATAGGGAAACCGAAATCGCCGAAAATAGTATAAGAAATGTCGTTATAAGTTAAAACTATTAGATTTTTTTATTAATATAAAAATACGTAAAAAATTGGAATAAATGAGCTAGATAAATGACAAGGCTTGTGCGATCTCCCTTGGGGATTGTGACTCTGATTGAGAATCCCTCTAAGTTAAGTTAAGAAAATAAATGATAAAATTACCTAAGCTCATGTTGTCATTACTCGGGATGGCAACTCTGATTCGGACAACCTCTGGATTAGGTATAGTTATGTCTAGTGCTCATATGAAAAAAGAGATGTTAAACTCTTTTAGTTTTGGTATAAGACGGTTATGAAATAGTCATTTAACTGTTCCTTTTGTTTCATAAGCTTGAGGCGAGATTAGGTAGAAAGGTAGAACTGTGGCTTTTGTAGTGTGAGACCCTAGGTTGACTCACCACACTTGAACTAAATAAACATGATATTGGCTTGGATACTAGTGTTGGGTTTAAGTGGATACATTTACCTTCAATCGTGGTTAACATGTGAGTAGATTTTAGTTAAGTGACATAGTTTTTGAAACTGGATGTAAACCGGATTATGATTCCATAGTATAATTCTTTTTCAGAGACGAAAAAAGAGTAAGTGTGGGGATATTTGATGTATTGCAAAATACATACAGTTTCCATGTATAGTTTGTACAGTTTTTTAGTCCAATTGTGTCATTTTTAGGTAGAATTTGTATTTTACTGATTCGTTTAAATTTTCCAGGTCTCGGGAGATAAAAGAAGCTGAAGCATGCGGAAAAACGAACTAGGTAGGAAGAAAACTGAGTATCGAAACATGTATGAGTGATCGAACAACGAAACGTCTAAGAAAACGAGAGAAATCACCATGTCGCGTCGCACGACAGGGGAAGGGAATCTCCCTCGCGTGACGCGAGGGAAGGATTTGACCTGATATTGACTTTATGGCCCTCACGCTGCGCGATGCCTTAATTAATTACCCCTCGCGCGATGCAAGGGGACCTAAATCGAAGAAAGTGTCGTTTGTGATCATGATTTGCAATGATATATACCAAATATAATCCCATAAAATAACATCATCAATCTTAAACGAAATTCTACAAACCCTAGGCGAAATTCAGAGCTTTAAAACATCAAAGTGGAAGAATTTAACGCGTAGAATCACGAAGGTTGAAGATTCAAAGCACGTGATTGAATAGTATCAGGTTCACACTTCCGGTTTCCCTAGTTCTTTGTTTTTTATCTTTCAAACCATGAGTTCTCTGCTTAACCTTTGTTTTGTTCTTGTTCAATCAATGATTCTAGGCTAAATCTTTGTATATTACCTAGGTTAATGATGATTACATGACAAAATTTAGATTTTTATCGGTTTTGATTCATGTTTGTGATTGATTAATCAAGTAACGACTTTGGTTTCTTGATTCGATGTAAACGCATATCTAAACTTGCTTGATTTCATGATTATAGCTTTACATGCTTCCTTATTGAATGTATTTCATTGATTGGTTCATGTTAGATTCAACAATGGGGTAACTTTGTAGAATAGTAATCAAGTTTCAAAAGTGTTCCAATTAGGTCACTCAAGTTTCAAAAGTGTTCAAATCAGGTCACTCAACATTCATTCTTCATTAAAATTAAGGGTTTTTTCATCCATTTCGTAGATAACCGTGGTGATGTGGATTTTTGTTTCTTTTTTCTCTTTTATTTGATGCTAACGTCGAGTGATGACGTGGATTGTAACTTGTTTTTTTTTATTTTTTATGTAATTAAATAGTTTTTATTTTTAATAAATATAATTTCATATATTAAAATAATTCGACCCCAGCATCTTATGCTCCATTTTTTTCTTGACACGTGGAAAAAAAGACATGGCTCGATTTGAATGTTAAGTTATCTAATTGTGACAAAAACGACACCAGTGACCTAATCAGAACACTTTTAAAACTTGGTTACTATTCTATGAAATATTCCCATTACTGTGTGTCTTTGATTAGTTTATGGTTTGCTAGACATGGTGTCCATAAAAGTTATCTTCATGAATCAAGTAGGTCTATGTGTTCAACTAATATATATATATATATATATATATATATATATAGAGAGAGAGAGAGAGAGAAAGTATAATGTACAAAAGGCCTTATCGTACTTCACGTACGCGACAAATCTGACCGTCTGATTTTGTGTCATTATTACGCATGGAGCAGATTATCACGCATGGACAATGTTTTGTGATTATCACACATGGGAAACATAATAACGCATGTGTATAATAAGCATGTGGTAAACTAATCACGCAAGTATCAAAGACTGAAAATAATCACGCATGGAAAATAATCACGCATGGATCTGATGGCCAGTATTGTCGCGTACGTGAAGTATGATAAGACCTTTTGTATGTTAACCGCTCCCTATATATATATAGTGGGGATCCTACGGAAAGTGTGTTTTTCCTAGAAAGTCTAGGAAGCGATCTGGGTCATCCAATAGGTGTGTTTAATGGTTGAGATCATCTTGGTGGCATTTTGGTAATATGTGTTTCTTAAAAATAGGATTATTTAATTAATCAGGGGTAGATATGTCATTTAGCTTGTTTTAAATATGGAAATAATTGTCATTCCATAACCACCCCACATTTCTTGCGATTTTCTCTCCCTCTCTCCCTTTCCCTATGTCTCCCTCTTCCTTCTATCCTTCTTGAAGAAACACATCAAGAAAACACATTGTATTAATCTGCTTGCTAATCTGCTTGCTGTTAAAACACAGTGTCAAGAAATCCTCTAGCATTACCAGCATGGATGGTAAAACACAGCGTATGAATTTGCTTGCTGTTAAAACACAACTGTATGAATCTGCTTGCTGTTAAAACACAACGTCAAGAACATTCTGGTGGTGACCAAATAATAGTAAACAGAAAAAGAAGTGTATTTGCCATATCCGCAATCAAGAATTGTGTTTGAAGCCATAACTATCTCTCACGTAAAAAATGATTTACGAATAAAGTTGATCAAGATTGTGAAAGGAACGAATGAGAATTTGATTGATATTTACATCTGGTAGTAATTCGCAAATCATGGAGAATCAGTTACCATAAAATCGTGCATAGTTAGTTAATGAGATATAAATTCCAAAATTAAAATAAAATGTCAAATTACACAATTGCCCTTTTAGTTAAACTCCTTCAATGCCACATGTCACGTTCTGATTGCTTCCTAGACTTTCTAGGAAAATAAGGCTTTCTACCCAACTCCCATTGTATATATATATAGTGGAGGGTTCAAATGAGAATAATATTTTTGTAAGAAGAAAAAAGAAGAAGTTTCAACCAATAAGAACGCTTCATTTTACTTTATTTAATATTTGTAGTTAATTTTAATATAAGGGTATATTGGTAAACTTATATAAATCATTAATTTGTATTCTTCCCTTTTAATAACTAAGTAAATTAAATTTGTAACTCCTTTTCAAAATATATGTTATACATAATTAATAATATTATGATTATCAATTCCTAATATAGTTCAACTTGTTCTCCAAGCCTTTTTTCTCTTATAAATACTCAATGTATTCTATTTTATATGACACACCATTAATAATAAACATCTCTTTCTTCCCCAATATCTCTTCTCATCTTCTTGCTATTTGGCTTGTTCATAACACGTTTTGGATCACACAATCATAAGGTATATCATATTCTCTAATTATTTTACCATTATTCATCACACTCATACATAATCCATATTGTAATTCATACGATTGTGGGTTGTGTTAGAGATTCATGTTATTATTCTTTTGAATTTCCAAAAGAATCATAATAATAAACTTAAATGATTTTTTTTTTCTTATGGATATATACTGATCTCGAAGAAATCCATCTATGTATTGATGAAATTATTATAAAATTTAAAGTTATAATATTTTATAAGGATTTAGGCATATGAACCTAAATTAAAAGATAACAATTTTTTTTTTAATTTATTGTACTTTAATTATCTTCAACAACCTTTGATGTTTCTAATAGTGAGCTTGAATCGGTTTTGCCTACTTGTTTGTATTTTTTTTTCCTGATGATAAAATAGAGTTGTAAATTTTGTATAATTATAAAACCAAATTATTATTGTTGATGTTGCTGCTGTTACTATTAAAACAGTAGTTATTATTATTATTGTTATAAAAACCGTAGTTATTTTCATCAAATATAATTAATTTTTTTTTTCTATACATGCATGCTAATCGATTTCATGAAATAAAACTTATTATAATCCATTTATGAAACAGTTTAGTTATGTACAATTTTTTTTGTGAGGTACATGAGTAAGAAACTATAATATTCGTAGGTGTATGCAACATAACCTCCTGTGAGATATAGATGGAATAAACTTTACAAAGGTGAAGTAATTAATTAAAATTTAGAATAAAAACAAATGGCTAATTAACTTAAGGAATTTTATTAATCAATCCAAAAGTTAAATAATTATTATATTTGTTATAAGTGTATATTTATGTTTAAATACCTATTAAATTATGAGGTTGGATATTAATAACATACCAAGTAAGTGTTTCTAATCTTCAAACCTACAGCTTTAGAAACGATTTTTTGTTTTACAAGTTTTATTATGGGCAAACTTCTGTTTTATTGCATTAGGGTTTTTGTTCTTATCTTTTAAGTATTTGTAGGGTCTAAAGTCTCTAATTTAGTTACATTTAAAAGACTTGAAAAAAATTTGGAAATTGTGACACGTTAAAGTTATTTCGTAATTTGTATGCATGTGTTGTCTTATATCTATTTATATGTAATATTCTGTTGGTATTTTTAATATTTGTTGCAATATATAAGAAGTAAAATAGTAAATTTCACAATAACAATTTATCACAATAACAATCTATCTATTATCTTATATTTACAATAACTATATTGTAATCAATGTTATTTATAGTTTTAATTCACATGCATCTTTTTAATACAGTTCATCATGACAAATCTTGCAAAACTTGAGTTCATGGCTTTAGATATTACTGGGAAAAACTATTTGTCATGGGTATTGGATGCTGAAATACATTTGAATGCCAATAATCTGGGTGAAACAATTAAAGAAGGAAATAAAGCAAGTACCCAAGATAAGGCAAAAGCCATGATCTTTTTACGCCATCATATTCATGAGGCTTTAAAAAGTGAGTATCTCACTATCAAGGATCCACTTGTCCTTTGGACCAACCTGAAAGAAAGGTATGATCACCAGAAAACGGTAATATTACCGAGAGCTCGTTACGAGTGGATCAATTTAAGGTTGCAAGACTTTAAGTCTATAAGCGAGTACAACTCGGCAATGTTTAGAATCACATCACAATTGATTCTATGTGGTGAAAATATTACTGATAAGGAAATGTTGGAAAAAACATTCTTAACCTTTCACCCCTCAAATGTGATACTACAACAACAATATCGTGAAAGGGGTTTCACCAAATATAGTGAGTTAATATCATGTTTGCTTGTGGCCGAGCAAAACAATGAGCTCTTAATGAAAAATCATGAGACTCGTCCGGTTGGAGCAACCCCAATCCCTGAAGCTAATGTGGCAACATATAATGGCCAAAGTGAAAGTTACGGACGTGGTCGAGGTTATCATCGTGGCCGTGGTCGTGGTTATGGTCGTGGTCGTGGTCATGGTCGTGGTCATGGTCGTGGACGTGGCCGAGGAAATTATCATAGTGTTCAGTTTAAAAACAAAGGGACCCACCAAAAGTGGCATAATAATGAAAATAAATCCAGTGATGAAAAAAATAAAAAGAAGGTGGGATCTTCATCGAATGCATGTTACCGATGTGGAAGTAACAATCATTGGTCGAAGACTTGTCGTACGGCCAAACACTTGGTGGAACTTTATCAACAATCCATCAAAGACAAAGCAAAAGGAATAGAAACAAATTTTACATATGAGGTTGCAAATGTTGATGTCACTGATGGTCATAAAGATTATAATGATGCAACTAACTTGGATTATGATGATTTCCTTATTGAGCCAACTAACTTGGATTCTGGTGATATCGTGGCTGATACAACCCAGTTGGATGCTTGCAATTTTCCTTACATATGAATTATTAGTTTTTAAGTGATATTATTTCTTTCATTTCTTTAAGACATTTTGAGATTTTGTTTTGTTTTGTTTTGATGCGTATGAAACATTTTGGGATTTGTTATGTTTGAATCATGTTAGACATTTTATTCATATGATTTTGTTTTGTTTTGAAGCATATGGAGTGTGTAACTAAGATCCCTATTAATGGAGAAGACATATGTCTAATTGACAGCGCATCAACGCATACAATTCTTAAGAAAAAGAGTTATTTCTCTACTTTAACCATGAAAAAGGCAAATGTTGGTACTATATCTGGTAAATCAAAATTAATTGAAGGCTTTGGAGAAGCTTATGTAGTGTTTCCAGGTGGAACACCATTTAAAATAACCAATGCGTTATTTTCCCCAATGTCTCAAAGAAATCTAATAAGTTTTAAAGATGTTCGTTTAAACGGATATCATCTTGAGACTACATCTGAGGGACATGATGAGTACCTTCATATCACAAATATAAGTTCGGGTAAAAAGCATGTGTTAGAAAAGTTGCCCGCACTTGCCTCTGGTTTGTATTATACTAAAATTAATGCAATCGAATCAAATGCAGTCATAAACAAGAAGTTTATCGACCAAGAAAATTTTATCATATGGCATGACCGGTTAGGCCATCCCGGATCAACAATGATGCGAAAAATTATAGAAAATTCAGTTGGGCATTCTTTGAAGAATCAGAAAATTCTTCAGTCCATGGATATTACATGTGTTGCATGTTCACAAGGGAAGTTAATTACTCGCCCATCACCAATGAAGGTGGAGACTGAATCCCTGATTTTCTTGGAAAGAATACATGGGGATATTTGTGGACCTATACATCCTCCTAGTGGACCATTTAGATACTTTATGGTCTTAATTGATGCATCAACTAGATGGTCACATGTGTGCCTACTATCAAGTCGTAATATGGCATTTGCACGACTACTTGCTCAGTTAATAAGACTAAGAGCACATTTTCCCGATTACCCCATCAAGAAAATCAGATTAGACAATGCTGGTGAATTTACATCCCAAACATTTAATGATTATTGCATGTCTATTGGGATACATGTTGAGCATCCTGTACCTCATGTACATACACAAAATGGGCTTGCTGAATCGCTTATCAAGCGACTTAAAATGGTTGCAAGACCAATGATTATGAAATCAAAACTACCAGCATCTGCTTGGGGACATGCAATTTTACATGCAGCAACACTAATTCGCATCAGGCCAACGAGTTATCATACTTCCTCCCCATTAAAGTTGGTTCTTGGTCAGGAACCAAATATTTCCCATCTAAGGATTTTTGGTTGTGCTGTATATGTTCCAATCGCTCCACCACAACGCACACAGATGGGGCCTCAAAGGAGGTTAGGAATATATGTTGGGTATGAATCACCATCGATCATTAAGTATTTAGAACCTACAACGGGTGATTTATTTACAGCTCGATTTAGTGATTGTCATTTTGTTGAATCAACATTCCCAACATTAGGGGGAGACAAAAAACAGCTGGATAATAGTATTATTTGGAATGAATTATCATTATCTCATCTTGATCCTCGAACTAAACAATGTGAACTAGAAGTTCAAAGGATAATTCATTTACAAGGATTAGCAAATCAATTACCAGACGCATTCACTGACCCAAAGAAAGTGACTAAGTCACATATACCAGCTGTTAATGCTCCAGTTAAAATAGGTGTCCCACAAGGACAACCACTTATTGGTAATGAGTCTAATGCACGCCTAAAACGTGGTAGACCAATCGGTTCTAAAGATAAAAATCCTCGAAAGAAAAAGGGAGCAAATAATGTAGATGGTCAAGTCGAGGTAACAATAACGCAAGAAAATGAGTCTCCAGAAGAGACACTAGACATGATGGTTCCAGAAGAACCTCAGGTACCTGAAAACGAAGAGATCTCAATTAATTATATCATGTCTAGAAATGTATGGAACCGAAGCGAAATCGACGTCGATGATAGTTTTTCATATAATGTAGCGCTACAAGTAATGGAAAACAATGAGGATCAAGAACCAAAATCAGTTGAGGAATGCAAACAAAGAAATGATTGGCCAAAATGGAAAGACGCAATAGAGGCAGAATTGAATTCCCTAAATAAACGAGAAGTTTTTGGACCTATGGCCCACACACCTGAAGGTGTAAAGCCTGTTGGATATAGATGGGTCTTTGTGCGAAAACGTAATGAGAAAAATGAAATTGTACGATACAAGGCAAGATTAGTAGCACAAGGATTTTCACAAAGACCTGGAATTGATTATGAGGAGACATATTCTCCAGTGGTGGATGCGACAACTTTTCGTTATCTTATTAGTCTGGTAATACAAGAAGGGATCGATTTGCGTCTAATGGATGTTGTGACAGCCTACCTCTATGGCTCACTTGATACTGGTATTTACATGAAACTTCCTGAAGGATTCAAATTGCCAAACTCATGTAAATCTAGTTCTCGAGAACATCTTTCAATCAAACTAAACAAATCATTATATGGGCTAAAACAATCTGGGCGTATGTGGTATAATCGCCTTAGTGAGTATTTGTCGAAAGAAGGCTATAAAAATGATTTTGTATGCCCGTGTATTTTTACAAAAAGGTCAGGATCTGAATACGTTATAATTGCCGTATATGTTGATGACATGAATATAATTGGAACTCCAGGGGAGCTTCAAAAGACAGTTGAATACTTGAAAAGAGAATTTGAAATGAAAGACCTTGGGAAGACAAAGTTTTGTCTTGGATTACAAATTGAACACCTTAAGGGTGGAATCCTTGTGCATCAAGAAACTTATATAGAGAAACTACTAAAAAGATTTTATATGGAAAAATCACATCCATTGAGTACCCCAATGGTTGTAAGGCCGCTTGATGTGGAAAAAGACCCATTCCGACCTCCTAAAGATGGAGAGGAAATCCTTGGTCCAGAAGTACCATATTTAAGTGCAATTGGTGCACTAATGTTTCTTGCTAGCCATACACGACCTGATATATCATTTTCTGTAAATTTATTGGCAAGATATAGTTCATGTCCAACAAAGAGGCATTGGAATGGGGTAAAACAAATATTTAGATATCTTCAAGGTACAAAAGATATGGGTTTGTATTTTACAAATCAATCGAAAACAGGTTTGGTTGGTTTTGCAGATGCAGGGTATTTGTCTGACCCTCACACTGGGCGATCTCAAACTGGATATTTATTTACAAGTGGAGGTACTGCAATTTCATGGCGTTCGGTAAAGCAAACAATCACAACCACATCATCTAATCATGCAGAAATATTGGCGATACATGAAGCTAGTCGAGAATGCATTTGGTTAAGGACTGTAATACAACACATTCGTGGATCTTGTGGTATTTCTTCGGGAGAAGAGGGACCAACAATCTTACATGAAGACAACGCAACATGCATTGCTCAACTAAAGGAAGGATACATCAAAGGTGATAGAACAAAGCACATTTTGCCAAAGTTCTTTTTTACACATGATCTACAAAAGAATGGAGATATTATTGTCCAACAAATTCGTTCCAGCGAAAATTTAGCAGACTTGTTCACTAAATCATTGCCGACCTCAACATTCAAGAAGTTAGTTCATGGGATCGGGATGCGTCGACTCAAGGAGCTTAAGTGATCATCATCAGGGGAAGATAATACGCGCTGCACTCTTTTTCCCTTAGTCAAGGTTTTGTCCCATTGGGTTTTCCTGACAAGGTTTTTAATGAGGCAGCATTAAGCGTATGGAATTGATAATCAAGGGGGAGTGTTATAAATAATTAATAATATTATGATTATCAATTCCTAATATAGTTCAACTTGTTCTCCAAGCCTTTTTTCTCTTATAAATACTCAATGTATTCTATTTTATATGACACACCATTAATAATAAACATCTATTTCTTCCCCAATATCTCTTCTCATCTTCTTGCTATTTGGCTTGTTCATAACAATATATACTTTTTCCAAATTAAAAAAAAATAACTTAATTTAAAGTGTAGAATAAATTACTACTTGTGTAGGATAAATTACGAGTTGTGTAGGACATATTTCGAGGTGTGTAGGATAAATTTCGACTGTGTACGATAAAATTCTATAATGTGTAGGGTATATGTAATAAAATTTTGATATGTGTAGGTTTTGTAGATTATATGTATGATAATTAATGATTAGTTGACTTATTAATTAAAGAGTTAAAAATTAATGATATGAGTTATAAATGAAATAGTATTTTACTAATATGTCATTTCTTCTTTTTCTTCTCACATTAAATTTTCTTCTCAAATGAACCTTCCCCTATATATATATATAGAGAGAGAGAAACAGTATTAGGAGAGAACACCTCAAGGTGTGAGAACAGTGATAACGATTCTCAGCCACAAGATCTTAGTGGTTTGTGGCTGAGATTGATACGGTGACATTTTTGTAAATAATAGGGGCCTTGGAACTTCCAGGAGGGGTAAAATAGGAAGATTCAAACAAAGGTGCACATGCCAATCACATGTCATTTTCCCCCCATCATATTTAAACGACAATAACTTTTTTATACGTGATTATTTTTCGAAAAAAATTACACCATAAAACTCAGCGTTTTTTTTATCTTTCCAACGAGTATATATATATTGATGCCCATCCCCCACACCCTAGGTCCATCCCATTTAGGCTCATTCTCACACCCGTTTACGTGGACGCCTACGTAGCGGATCATCCTTTGAGGACTACCCTCCTCCACACCCTATAGTCTTAGTGTCTAATTTAGGATCAATTTAGTTATTAATTATTAAACTACTTTTAGCACATCATTGTGTAATTATTTTACTTTATGCGAAATTAACCGCATATACTTCAAACATTAATTCTCATGTGTACATTAACTTCCCTCTAGTGTTTTTATGAAATACTAACTTGTTTTTAATTAATATAATAACATAAACTTACTCTATCATTATCAAGATTATTATGGTATTTTATTTTAATTTTGTTTGAGCTTGTGAAGTTATCAATCGTTCTATCAGAACAAAATTGTTAAAAGGGTTTTCCCAGTTAGAATACGTAGTCTAGTTTTGATATTAAAAAAAATTTGGTGTCACTCACGTGTGTACCAATTTGGTTTACCATTCTAGAATGAAACATGTTGTATTGGATTATCACCTCGTGCGTGAACGAATAGTAGTTGCTGGCTCTCTAAAGGTCATACATGTGAACTCTAAGGATTAACTTGCTCAAATCCTTACCAAAACGCTCTCCCGTGCTCCCTTTCTAACATTGCGGTCCAAGATTGGTGTCTTCGATGGGTCCACTGTCTTGTAAGGGCGTGTGAAGGCATCAACAAGTTCAAGGATTAATTGAAATAATATTTAAATTTTAAATTCTAATGTAGTTTAAATATTCAGTTGTAGAATAGGTAAACCATTTTTGTATTATTATGTAACAAACCCTTGTAATTATCAACATACATCTCATCAGTGAAAATATGTGTTCAAAACTAATTAGAGTGTCAAATTAACACATTAAACGTATGTCAAATGGATACTCTTTTTTTTTTTTTTTTTTTTTGAGTTAAATGCCATTTTAGTCCCAGTAGTTTTGGTCATTTTGGCAGTTTAGTTCAAATGTTCCATTTTTCGTCTGTGGGTCCAAAAATGTTTCATCGTTACCATTTTAGTCTACTGGGTTAACTTCATTCATTTTTTTGTTCACGAGAAAGGCAATTTGGTCATTTTATATGAAATTCTGTTAACTAAAATGACAATTCGACCATATACAATGACCGAATTGCCATTCTCGTTAACAGAAAAAATGAATGAAGTTAACTCAGTGGACTAAAATGGTAAAAATGAAACCTTTTTGGACCAACATGCAAAAAATAAAACATTCTAACTAAACTGAAAAAATGACCTAAACTAGATGAAATAAAATGAGGTCTAACTTTTATTTTTATTTTTTTTAACGAGTGGGCATATCAATTAACCAATCACAACACTTGACTCTACATCACACGGATCACCAATCCAACGGCTGAGATCCCATCCATCCCACACTACAAACCAAATCACCACTATATAAACAACAACTCCCTCTTACAACATTATTCAAACCCAAATTCACCACAAATACAAACAATGTCAGGAAGAGGAAAGGGAGGCAAGGGGCTGGGAAAGGGAGGAGCAAAACGACACCGTAAAGTCCTCCGTGATAACATCCAGGGTATCACCAAGCCGGCGATCCGTCGTCTTGCAAGAAGAGGAGGTGTGAAGCGTATTAGCGGTTTAATCTACGAGGAGACACGTGGCGTGTTGAAGATCTTTTTGGAGAATGTGATTCGTGATGCGGTTACCTACACAGAGCATGCTCGCCGGAAGACTGTTACTGCCATGGATGTCGTTTATGCTTTGAAACGACAGGGCCGTACCCTCTATGGCTTTGGGGGTTGAATGGTTGTTTTTTCACAGATCTATTGTTTTAAGTTTGTTCATATATCTGTGTAATTGAAGCTTCTAATGGAATTCAGTTGTTTTATTCTGCGATTTATAGCTTTATATGCTTATCGTGTTTGATGTTTTGGGGGTGGACTGGACTATGTATGATTCATTTAGTATTGTGCGTACCAGGTGTTCGATGAAATGGGTGTGTGAGTTTCTCTTTCTAATTTGGTTCACAAGCAGTGGCAAAGAGATTTCCGACCGAGCGGTGGAAGTCACCGGACCTAAAATTTTCTATAAAACTGAGGGTCGAAAACGTATATACCGAAAAATTTCTATACGAAAACTACATACTCTCCACTACTGAGCGAAAAGTTCGGGGGGCCGCCATGTTCACAAGAGTGTTTTAATGTATATGCATACCAAACGTTTGATGAAATGTTTTTATTTTTATTTTTATTTTTGGTTACTGATTTCAACTTGCTAATAATTAGTATAATATGTCGTCAATCAAAGCTTTTTGTCTATTACTTTCATGTGTCAACTGTTCATCATATTATGATTCATTGAAAGGAAAGAAGAGGGTGGATTAGGCAATTAACAGATAGCAACATTAATGATTTTGGCAATTAACATACCAGCAATTGATTACCAGATTTCCTTAAGGATGATTGTTTTCCATCAACACCCGGCGATTGTAAGACCTAAACCTTTAAAAGAAACTAGCAAGCTTTCATTTGATAAAATACCAAACGGGTCGAATAATTTATAAGAAAATTTCTACATTTAACTTCTTGCTACTAACGAAATAGTTACAAAAGAGTTTATAACCCAACATTTCATAGACTATTAACAAAGTCTTTAACTACGAGTTTAACATCTAACAACTACCGGGTTAAGTTACATACAAAAGACCCGTTTTTAACAAAACGTTTAACCAAGGTTTAGACCACAACTAGTAACTTTGCGGAAGCGTGCATCACAAGTGTGTTCGATCCAAGTAGCGCCATCATCAAATTGCTTTACCTACATTCAACCAATTCATTAGACATTGTAATTCATAAATTAAACGACATTAAATTACTAATTGAATTTCAAGGAAACTCTTTAGACCTTCTCTTGAACATGAATTTCTCAACTTGGCACATTATCCCTTTCTGTTAGGTCAAGAACACGATTCCACAAACACTAGAACAATAATCAGCAAGCTTACACACTCACACACACACTCTAATTCACAAGAACACAAGATTTATAGTGGTTCGATCAAGCTTGATCTACATCCACTCTCCACAACTAGTTTTCTTTGTATTAGGTGCTCAAGAAGTTTACAGTACATGAAGAGAAGTATTTATATGGGTTACAATTAGGGTTGTTGACTTTACTACATAAACAGAGAAACACTCCTGCTAGATGTAGGAGTGTAACACATAACACCCCTGCTAGCTGTAGAAGGAGTGTAACACATAACACCCTTGCTAGCTTGCTAGGTGCAGTAGGAGTGTAACAAAGAACACCCCTACTAGTCAAATCCTCCACAACCCAACAATCTCCCACTTGGAGGCTTTGACGACTTCAAACTGCTCTCCTTAAAACTTCATCTTCATAAGTACCTCTGTAACCTCTTCATCTTTACTAGTTGTGGGCGGCCTTCTCATCAGTTAACCTGAAGGCCAGTTGAAGCTATGCAAAGCTTCAACTTCTCTAAGGTGACAACCTTAGTCAACATATCAGCTGGATTCTCAGTTCCTTTGATCTTCTTTAACTTCAGAGTGCCATCACTGACTTGATCTCTGATAAAGTGATATCTCAACTGTATATGTTTCGTCTTCGAATGGAAGACAGGGTTCTTTGCAAGGTGTATTGCACTTTGATTGTCACAGAACAATGCACAATCAACTTGTTCCTTGTCAAGCTCTTTGAGAAAATTCTTCAACCAAATAAGCTCTTTGCTTGCTTCAGCAACTGCCATGTACTCCGCTTCTGTGGTTGATAGGGCAACACTTTTCTGAAGTTTGGACATCCAACTTACAGCAGTGTTTCCTACTGTAAAGACATACCCTGTGGTGCTTTTGAATGACTCTTTACACCCACCAAGGTCCGCATCCGCAAAACCCTTCAGAATAACATCTTTTCTCTTAAACTGCAATGCCACTTTGGAAGACCCCTTTAAATATCTTAGCAGCCATTTAACTGCTTCCCAATGTTCTCTTCCCGGATTGGACATAAACCGACTAATAACTCCCACTGCATGAGCAATGTCTGGTCTCGTGCATACCATTGCATACATGAGGCTACCAACTGCAGATGCATACGGAACTTTAGCCATTTCTTCTTTGTCTTCATCTGATTTGGGTGACTGAACTTTAGAAAGCTTAAAGTGACTTCCCAAAGGTGTGCTTCTGATCTTGGCATCTTTAAGGCTGAATCTCTCCAACACTTTCTCAATGTACTTCTCTTGAGAGAGTGTCAAAGAACCATCTTCTTTGTTTCTGAAAATACTCATCCCGAGTATTTGGTTTGCAGCTCCCAAGTCTTTCATCTCAAATTCTTCAGACATTTGCCTCTTTAACTTCTTGATCTCTGTCATGTCTGAACCGGAAATTAACATATCATCCACATAGAGTAGTAGAATGATATAAGAACCCTTGAACTTCTTGATGTAACAACAATGGTCATTGTCACATCTCTTGTAACCAACTCTTCCCATGAAGTTATCAAACTTCAAGTACCATTGTCTGGGCGCTTGTTTCAGACCATACAAGCTCTTCTTCAATTTACACCCCAAGTTTTCTTTGCCTTTAACCTGAAAACCTTCTGGTTGTGTCATGTAGATGTCTTCTTCTAGGTCACCATGTAGAAAAGCTGTCTTGACATCTAGCTGCTCTAGATGCAAGCCTTCTGCTGCTACAATACTGAGAACAAGTCTGATGGTAGTCATCTTCACCACTGGAGAGAATATTTCATTGAAATCAATTCCCTCTTTTTGTTGAAATCCCTTGACTACTAATCTTGCTTTGTACCGTTTGGTACCATCATGTTCATCCTTAACCCTGAAAACCCATTTGTTCTGAAGAGCCTTCTTCCCAGATGGAAGCTTTGTCAAGTGCCAGGTCTTGTTCTTCTCAAGCGACTTCATTTCATCTTTCATTGCAAGCTCCCACTGCAATGAATCTTTCAACCCCATAGCTTCAGAGTAACACTGGGGTTCACCATTTTCTGTCAAAAGTATGTAGTTGACTGATGGTGAGTACCTGTTTGGCGGTCTAGTGGCTCTAGACGACCTTCTTGATTGAACTTGAGGTGTTTCTGGGGAGTTTGGAGTTGAAGGAGTAGCTTCTTCTTCCTCTGAATCATTACTAGAATCATCCCCTAAGCTCCCACTGTCACTTGACTCATCCCCATTTTCTGGAATGTCGACTGAAGCTTCTTTTCTTGTCTCACCACTTTCGAATTCAACATATTCTTTTTGAACTTATGGCCCTTTGGTGTTTCTGTCTTTGTACAATTCGTTTTCATTGAAGATGACATTTTTTATTCTGATTACTTTTCTGCCTTCATTATCCCAAAGCCTATAACCCATTTTTTCTGACCCATAACCAATGAATGTGCACTTCTTGGACTTTGAGTCTAACTTATCCCTGTCACCATCTTCTAACAAATCGTAAGCACTACAACCAAAGACTCTTAAGTGTTCGAGACTTACCTCATTTCCTTGCCACATTTCTTCTGGCAATTGGAAACCCAAGGGAACTGATGGAGATCGGTTGATCAAGTAGGCTGCAGTGTTAACTGCATCTGCCCAGAATGCTTTAGGCATCCCTGCATTCAACCTCATGCTTCTTGCCCTTTCATTCAGTGTTCTGTTCATTCTCTCAGCTACACCATTCTGCTGAGGAGTTCCAGGAACCGTCTTGATCATCTTTATCCCTTTCTCGGCACAATAGTCAATAAACTGCTTGCTTATGTATTCACCACCATTGTCCGACTTTAAGCACTTTACCTTCAAATCAGTTTCATTTTCAACAGCAGATTTCCATATCTTAAAAGCATCAAATACATCAGATTTATGTTTAAGAAAATAGACCCATACCTTGCGTGTTGAATCATCGATGAAAGTAACATAGTATCTCGAGCCTCCTAGAGATGAAACTGATGTTGGTCCATATACATCCGAGTGAACAAGCTCCAGCTTCTGAGCTTTCGGTGTCCTCCCTGTCTTCGCAAAAGTGACCCTCTTTTGTTTACCAAGGACACAAGATTCACAGAATTCAGTTTCCACTTTCTTCAAGTCTGGAAACTTCCCTTTCTGAGCCAGCATCTTCAATCCCTTCTCGCTCATATGTCCGAGTCGATTGTGCCATAAAGTAGATGGACTCGAACTGGTGGTCATGGCATGAACACCTTCAGCATGAATCTCTGCCATGTATAGAGTGCCTTGTTTCTTTCCTTTGGCAATCACTAAGTTGCCTTTGATCACTTTCCATTGTCCACCCCCAAAGTGAACATTAAACCCTTCATCGTCCAATTTTCCAACTGAAATCAACTTTCTCCTCAAATTAGGAATAACACTGACATCTTTCAATGTCCATATAGTTCCCAATGAGGTCTTCAAGTCTACATCTCCAATACCCGTAATATCAAGCATTTGATCATCGGCTAAACGAACTTTACCAAAGTTACCTGTTCGTAGATTCTTGACCATATCTGGGCATGAGATAGCATGGAAAGAAGCACCAGAATCCATAATCCAGGATTCTACTGAGTTCTCAACACAACATACGAGAGCATCTCCTGATTCTTCAGAGACTACACTGTTTACTTCTTTCTTTGCAACTGGTTTTGTACATTGGCTTCTAAAGTGACCCTTTTCTTTGCAGTTCCAACATTCAATGTCTTTTCTGTTCTTTAACTGCCCCTTTTTTCTGGACTTTGACCTACCTCGATTAGTTCCTCTATCGTTTCTTCTTCCTCTACTTTCTGTGTGCAATAAAGAACTTGAACTGGAAGTTTCATTATTGCTTCTCCGTCTGATATCTTCATTTATAATCAAGTCACGAATACCCTCAAAGGTGAGTTTGGTAGTGCCGGATGCACTACTAACAGCTGTGACTGTGCCTAACCAACTTTCGGGCAATGATGATAAAAGGAGGAGCGCTTGTACTTCATCATCAAACTTTATTTCAACTGAGGCTAAACGAGAGATAATCGAGTTGAACTCGTTTATGTGAGAGGTAACCGACATGCCTTCCTTCATCTTGGTGTTAACCAATTGTCGGATGTGGAATACTTTGTTTGAAGCAGATGGTTTTTCATACATGTTGGACAAAGCTTTCAATACACCATACGTAGTTGTTTCATTGACAATGTTATACGCAACACTCTTTGCCAAAGAAAGCCTAACCACACCCAAAGCTTGTCTATCCAACAACTTCCATTCTTCATCATACATGTCATCCGGTTGTTGTCCCAACATAGGCAAATGCAAACCCTTTTGATACAACAAATCTTCTATTTGCATTCTCCAAAATCCATAATCACTACCATCAAACTTGTCAATCTTGATTTTACTATCTTCTGCCATTTTAACAAATAATTATCAACTGCTACAAACTAAACGAATTTGTACTACTAAATGATAATTATACTAGCGGAAGCAATAAACGGAAACAAACACTTATATGTTTCAAGCTTTGAAATGGCACTGAGGAAAATAAGGATGGCTGATAAGAACTTTGTCAAAGTTGGGGGTTCTTCTAGCAAATAAGGAAAACTTGATTCCCTTAAAAAAAAGACAAAAAAAAGAACGTATAGTTCTCTTCTTTCTTCCTGCGACCTGCAACCTCTCCCAGGAGCTTCACAAAATCACCACTCCCAAATGCAAAATCGAAACCCTAGACCTTCGATTTTGGAACCCTAGATGCTATATTCAGCAACAATGGTCTCCAATTTGTAACCCTAGGCGACGGAGCAAACCCAAACGAAGTAAGGAACGGACGACGGCGGCGGCTGTGCTAGCGGCTGCGGGAAGACGAGCGGCGGCGGCTACTGAGTTTCTGAAACCCTAGTCGCGATTTGCAGGTATCTTCCTCTTCACCTCTATTTGTTACTAGTTTGTGTGAATCAATCGAGAGCCTGAGCTCTGATACCAGTTGTTAGGTCAAGAACACGATTCCACAAACACTAGAACAATAATCAGCAAGCTTACACACTCACACACACACTCTAATTCACAAGAACACAAGATTTATAGTGGTTCGATCAAGCTTGATCTACATCCACTCTCCATAACTAGTTTTCTTTGTATTAGGTGCTCAAGAAGTTTACAGTACATGAAGAGAAGTATTTATATGGGTTACAATTAGGGTTGTTGACTTTACTACATAAACAGAGAAACACTCCTGCTAGATGTAGAAGGAGTGTAACACATAACACCCCTGCTAGCTGTAGAAGGAGCGTAACACATAACACCCCTGCTAGCTTGCTAGGTGCAGTAGGAGTGTAACAAAGAACACCCCTACTAGTCAAATCCTCCACAACCCAACACTTTCAACTCATTCAACCCAAAATCTTAACATATTCCGATTTACACTAACTCATTACAAGTATATGATCTCAATTCTAGGATAACAACATTCCACATTAATTCATACTAGTAGTGATTTGTAAGTAAAAGAACTTACCTTTGTCGTTGTTTGTTTGTGATCCGGAGCGACTCGAGCTTTCTTCTTTGATTCCTATAATCCAAGAATCACATACTTTTAATATTCATGTCGTTCTTTTCATTCCGTTATTTACAACTTCAAATTAATAATCAACAAACTCCGAATTCTAACCATTTAACTTTGTAAAATCATTTGTTCACCTCAGTTAAGCATTTTAACAAACACTTGGTGTGCGTACTACTAGTTAAGCATAATGTACAAGTATTGTGTGCATAACATAGCTAGTTCATATCAACAACATCAAGAATATTAATCTTAATCAAAATCTCATACAACCTTCATCATAATTCGATTTGACATAACAACATCTTATAAGAATATCATCATGCAAAATTTACACCAAAATCTCATGTTACATACCACTATCATTCTATTCTAGGTGGGTTTTTACTTATAATCACCAATTAGGCCGAATTTAAGCATAATTCAAGCTCTATATGGAGTTTCTAACACATATTCATACTAATTCCATATAATTTCGAGTTTTACTCAAAACCCATTTCATACATGATCATTAATTCATTGATTTCAACATACCTTAGGTAGAGAACTCTTAGATAGTTATGAATCTCATCACATGCACAAGAACTTGCTTCTAATTCATCCTCAATTGGCTGGATTTCTAGTTGATATTGAAGAGGTAGGTGTTGCTCTTCCTGCTCTAAGTTTCGACACACACACACACCCACTACTGGCTTCAAGTTTTGTTTATAACATTCTTACTTCTAATATTCACCTTCAGCCCCTTAAGTTTAACTACTTGTCAATTAATTACCCATCTTTTAATTAAATTTCTTTTTCTCTATATAGACTTTGTTTATATTACTTGGTTAGTTTTTCTAACATGACAAATAACATGCTATTATTGAAAGTCTAAGGTTACCATTTAATACTAAGGATTCATACATGAATATTATATTAAAGCATATAATAATAAAATTTTGGGGCGTTACAAGTCTACCCCTCTTAGAGAAGGTTTCGTCCCCGAAACCTGATTTACGTACCGAAAAGAGACGGGTAGAACCTTCTCATTTCATCCTCCGACTCCCAAGTGAGATCCGAACCCTTTCTGTGTTGCCATTGGACTAATACTTGCTTGATTTCCTTGTTGCGAAGAGTCTTCACCTTGGAATCCTTTATAGCTACCGGTCTTTCTATGTAATTCATTTTCTCGTCTATTTCAATGTCTTCAAGCGGTACATGCGCCGTTTCATCCGCCAAACACTTTCGTAATTGTGATACATGGAAAGTGTTGTGAATTCCTTCTAATGTTGAGGGTAGTTCTAACCGGTAGGCTACCTTTCCAACCCTAGCTAAAATCTTGAACGGTCCGATATATCGAGGACCCAATTTTCCTCGCTTACGAAATCGGATTATGCCCTTCCACGGAGTCACTTTCAACAATACTCGGTCCCCCACTTGGAACTCAATAGGGCGCCTTTTTTGTCTGCATAGGACTTTTGTCGATCTTGCGCTGCCTTTAATCGGGCCCGTACTATGTCAATCTTTTCATTAGTTATTGCTACTATATCTTTAGGTGCGAGTTCTCTTTGTCCCACTTCTCCCCAACAAACAGGGGTTCTACACTTTCTCCCATACAACATTTCCTACGGCGCCATTTGTATGCTACTTTGGTAGCTGTTGTTATACGAGAATTCCACTAATGGCAAATGTTCATCCCAATTTCCCCCGAAATCCATAACGCATGCTCTCAACATGTCCACAAGAGTCTGGATGGTCCTTTCGGATTGACCATCCGTTTGTGGATGATACGCGGTACTTATATGCAATTGTGTGCCCATTTCTTCATGAAATTTCTGCCAGTAGCGGGAGGTAAATCGCGTGTCCCGGTCCGACACAATGGACATAGGCACGCCATGGCGGGAAATGATTTCATCTACATAAATTTCTGCTAATCTTTTTGAGGAATAAGTCTCTCGTATGGGTAGAAAATGGGCGCTTTTGGTAAGTCGGTCAACAATGATCCATATTGCGTCATGCCCTTTTCTTGTCCTAGGAAGTTTGGTTACAAGATCCATGGTTACATCCTCCTATTTCCATACCGGGATTTCTAAAGGTTGCAATTTTCCGTAAGGTTTTTGATGTTCCGCCTTTACTTGGGAACACGTCAAGCATTTAGATACATACTTAACAATATCGCGTTTCATTCCCGGCCACCAATAATTCTCCTTCAAATCTCTATACATTTTAGTGGCTCCCGGATAAACCGAGTAACGGGATTTATGCGCTTCCTCCAATAATAAAGTCTTTGCTTCACAATGACGTGGTATCCACACCCGTCCAAACCTCGTTCTTATCCCGCTAGCGTTCATTTCAAGTTTATTTTCAAACCCTTTCGTTCTTTCTCTTTTCGGATCACCTGCATTCAAAGATTCGTCTTGCGTCTTCCGTATTGTTTCGAGAAGGTTTGGTGTGACTATCATTCTCATCGATGTCACTCGAATGGGTGGTGGGTATTCTTTCCGGCTTAGCGCATCCGCCACAACATTAGCTTTACCCGGATGGTAAAGAATGTCACAGTCGTAATCTTTGATCAATTCCAGCCACCTTCGTTGCCTCATATTGAGATCTTTCTGTTCAAAGAAGTATTTAAGGCTTTTGTGGTCTGAATAAATTGTACACTTTGTTCCAAACAAATAATGCCTCCAGATTTTTAAGGCAAACACTACCGCCGCCAGTTCTAAATCGTGGGTTGGATAGTTAATTTCATGCTTCTTAAGTTGTCTTGAAGCGTAAGCAATAACCTTGCCTCGTTGCATCAAGACACAACCCAACCCTTGATGAGATGCGTCCGCGTAAACCACTAAGTCTTCCGTTCCCTCTGGCAGAGTTAATACGTGAGAGCTTGACTGTAACGCCCCAAAAATGAAAACACAATAAAGATAAGTGAGGATAAATAATAAACTTAATATGATTAAGGATTTATGGCAAAATGATAGTTAAATGTGGTTTAAAGATTAGAGTTGAATTTTTAGGATCTTTTATTATTTTTTAGAATTTTATTGATTTTTTAGAATTTTTTTTGATTTTTGAACTTTTTATTATTTTTTATTTTTTTTTTGATTTTTTAGAATTTTTTGGATTTTTATTATTTTTATATTTTTTTTGAATTTTAGGATTTTTTGGATTTTTTATTATTTTTTGATTTTTTAGAAATTTTTCTGATTTTTTATAATTTTTTGAACTTTTTATTATTTTTTAGATTTTTTTAATTTTTTAATTTTTTTTGATACTTTTGAATTTTTTGGATTTTTTAGAATTTTTTAGAATTTTTAATGATTTTTTATGTTTTTTAGAATTTTTTGATTTTTTAGAATTTTTTAGAATTTTTTTGATTTTTTAGAATATTTTTGAATTTTTATCTAAGATAGTTGTTTTTAAAACTTTTGGCAATTGTTTATAACTATGGGTAATTTTGTCTTTTTAAGTATTTTTAAATTCTCATTCCATTAATAATTTATCAACCAAACACTTCTATGTATTTCAAAGGAACCCTTCAAATTCCAATTCAAACTTTAATAACTATGGGTGATTCGTGTCTTTTTAGGTATTTTAAAACTTTGATTATCGAATGACTAACATTAGTGTGTTTTATGTTGATTATCGTGTTGTGTTTTATATTCATAGTTGTACGATGGTGTGTTTGAAGTTTTTAAGGACTATTAGGGTTTGGATATTGTGTTTTAGTGATATTCACTATGTTATTTGTGGGTTTGAGTGTGTTTTATGGCTAAAATTGTGGTGTTTTATTACTTTGTACACTTTGTAGGAAAAATGGACTTTGTAGCTGAACCCCACCCTGCGGTTTCTCCCATGAATATCTTTATATAAAACCGTTCCACATACTTTGAATTTCCATCACCCCTAAAAACCTATAATTATACCAATTTCAGAATTTTAATACTTTCATGTTTCTAGCATATTCAAGAAATTGAAAATGTTATGTATTATACTTTTAATATCATGTTGTAAGTTTAAAATGTTTGGTTTTTGGTGCGGGTAAACCGATGCAATATTGAATTTAAGTGGTCAAGTTGAGAATCACCTAATACCATCTCGTACCTGAACTCATGATTTCTTTTTAGTGATACTCGTATCTAGTCTTGTCCCTTGATATTTGGCACAAATGTTTTTATTTTTGGTTCCCCCCCTTGGGTGTGGGTTCTTTTATCATGGCTAGACTTTCATCCCCGAACGGCAATTGCATTTTAGCTTGTGGTGTCGCCCTCTCTTCTTTCAAGATTCCATTTGCTTAAGCTCATTAGATTCAGTATGGCTGACGACGAACTTAGCATTTTTGTGGGAGGCAATCTACGAACTGTACATGTAAATCATCAACTCATCCACTTGGGTCTATGGAGATGTTTAATGGTTTCTTAGTACTACAAAACAAAATGGGGGCTTTTACACACTGCCAAATCTGTAGGTAATCATTAATGATAGTTACAAATGCATGTGTAAGTTAACAATTTACATATAACATGGCCTACTTATGTAGGCAAAAGATCAAATACAAATAAACTTAATCTACTAAACATACAAATTGAAGGAACAATCAAAAAGACAATGTGGCATTTTTGTAATTACCACCAACTATCAAAGTTACTATACAAATGTGAACTCAACCAAAAATACCTAAAAAACACAATTTTTTTTTATAAAAAAATCGCTACATTTTGTTAGCAGAAAATATATATATATATATAGGGTGGAGTTATTGTAAAAAAGACCAAAAGTGTGAGAAAGGTAAGAAAGAATCTCAGCCATTAGATCTAAATTAATTGAAAAGGGTATAATTGTAAATGCATTAACAAATTCAAATATGGTAATCCTTGATTTAAGGATTTGGAGAGAGAAAATCCTTGATTTAAGGACTTGTAACCGTCCATAATCAGAGCATGTTCATGACATGGTGTTTTAAATAAATTCATAGTTCAATTCATGGTGCTTTTACAAAATAATATAACACCATTCAGTAAACAAAATATAACACCATTCAGCACAAAAAAAAACACCATTCACACAAAAATAACATCATTCAGCACAAAATATAACACCATTCAGCACAAAAAAACACCATTCACACAAAAATAACATCATTTAGCACAAATATAACACCATTCAGCACAAAAAAGCACCATTCAGCAGTAAATAATATAACACCATTCAGTACAAGAATATAACACCATTCAGTAAAGAAATATAACACCATTCAGAAAAAGAAAATAACACCATTTAGAAAAGAAAAAAACACCATTAAGAAAAGAAAAATAACACCATTTAGTACACAAAATAACACCATTTAGTACAAGATATAACACCATTCAGTAAAGAAAATATAACACCTCTGTATCATCTTCTCCACTTCCGGCAAAGAGATTTCCGTCACTGTCTCCGGCGACTAACCGGCGAGATCAGTCCGTTTAAATGTCAACAAGCGTCTCACCACCACTTCCGACCCGGCACCCACCACCGCCGCACCACCAGCGTCGCACCACCACCGCCGCACCACCAGCGTCGCACCACCACTGCCGATCCGGCACCCACCGCCGCCGCACCACCAGCGTCGCACCACCACTGTCGCTCCGGCACCACTGCAATGTAGAGAGATAGATCGAATTTGAAGAGAGAGAGAGCTATGGTCGTGCGATTGGAGAGAGAGATCGAAATTGTAGGGATTTTGATTACAGTTACCTATTTTGAATGGATATAAAGACTTTATTGCCCCTAGATATTTCAATTCAATCCAAATTAATAAAAATATTTTACATTTTGGTCCCTATTGATCTCAACCATTAGATCAAAAGATCTAATGGCTGAGATTCTTTCTTACCTTTCTCACACTTTGAGCCTTTTTTACAGGATCCTAACTCTCTCTCTCTCTATATATATTTTGCTGCTACTAAAAGTAGCGATTTTTTATTAAAAAATATTTAAAAAAAAAAATAATAATTTGTGTTTTTTTTTTTTTTAGGTTTTTTTGGGGTTTAGTTTTTAGTATTTTAGCTTGGGTGGGGGGGGGGGGGGGTTAGTTTTTTTTTAGGTTTTTGGGGGTGTGGAGGGGGGGGGGGGGTTAGACTTTTTTTAGGTTTTTTAGGTATATTTGTAGAGTAACTTTGATAGTTATTGATAATTACAAAAATGTCACCTTGTCTTTTTGAGTTTTCCTTCAATTTGTATGTTTAGTATGTTAAGATTAGAGTTAAATGCTTGGTTGGTCCCTGTGGTTTGCAAAAATTTCATACTTGGTCCTAGTGGTTTACTAATTACACGCGTGGTCCCAAAAGTTGTCAAAAATGAACTCGGTTGGTCCCCTGACCTAACCTCTGTTAAATTTATCAGTTAACTATGTGTGTGTTGATGCAGATTTTGTGTCCGATGCTTGTCGAATAGATTAGATTTATTTTACGCTGAATTTGTAATAGTTAGTGAAACGGTCAAACGAATGTGTATTGACCCGCTCGTTTAAAGTGGTCGAACGAGAGGGTTACGTGTTTGACCGTGTGTGTGTTTGCTAGACAAGTAGGTGTGGGTATAAATACCAACCCCTTGTTCATTTACAAACCAGAGAGAGAGTTGTGAGACAGGGGAGCTCATTTGAGAGTTCCATGTGAGCTTCATTGTGTGGGGGAGAGATCACCACTTGGTCTCTCCCCGGATGTATACTCCTTTGGTATTAGTTCGGTTATCATGTAATCGGGCCGACTTGTAATGTTATACTACCGATTAATACAAAGAAGTGTTTGTTTATCTCTCTAATCCCTCCCGTCTTGAACTGATCTCACACGAATCACGGTTTCGGTCCCGAAACTCGGTCCTACAATTGGTATCAGAGCCATGGTGCCCGATTTAGTAAATCTAACCGTTTACTAAGTCACATGTGCTCTAGATCTGTGATTTTTGTACTTTTTGTTCAAGATGTAAAAATGGTGAAAATGGAGAAAACCCAGATCTGGATCGAAATATTCGGGTCTAGGTGAAAAAGAACATATACAGAAGTTGGGTTTTACGTTTTACACCATGTATTTCATGTTTTCATCATCAAATATCACTTTTGAAGTGATTTTCGTCAAGATCTGCATAAGAACAGTCGCTGTGTTCTTCAGATGTTCTTGGCGGCTGTTAAGAAATTTTAGGGTTTCCGACGAAACCCCACTTCCCCTGTGACGAAACCCCACCCCCACGAAACCCCCTGTGGCGAAACCCCCCACGAAACCCCACCCACGATGAAACTCTTGCATCTGCTTTCGTCGGCTTCAAGTTTTGGGGTCGACCTGGTCATTGTTTCGGCAGCAAGAACTCTTGAATGGGAATATTGATTTGTTTTGCGTGTCGTTTTGGGTGTCGCTCGCATCAGCATCGACATCTGAAGGAGCTGCAGCCGGGCTAACCACAACCATCCCGACATCTTCACCGGTTTTTAACACGGATGGTTAAAGTGTGATGTGAATAGATCTGAAATAAAGGGGTGTAGTTGTGGATCTAGGTTTTGAGGGATCAATCGGACAACTGAATGTTTGATTTCAGTGGTTCGGGTGGCAGATGCACAATTAATCAAGTCTTCATCGAACTCAGAATGTTTGATGATGCCAGATGCAAAATTTTCTTTGAAGGTGGAATTGGTTGTTTGTGTATCGAAGAAGAGGTGAAAGGAACTAAAGAATGGTCTGCAATTTTGACTTTTGGTTGTTTGTTGTTTATGTATCGAAAAAGAAGAAGAAGACAAAGTTGAAAGAGATTGGTGGCTGTACAAGAAGATGTCGACCAAAATTGATTTGTCTGGCAGCTAGGTATTCCTCTTGGGCCCACTAATTGTTAGAGAATGGTTGTTGGTCTTTTTCTGTTAATGGGCCATAATCACTGATTGTCTCTAGTATTGGTTTTATTGGGCTCTTATGATCTCTCATGAAGAACCATTTAAAACACAAGTCAACCAAACCTCCTGAGTCAAATAAATACAAATTGTTTTGTCCTCATTCGTATTGATTCCACGAAAAAAAAATATGTACTAAATTTATTAGTGGAATGTTAAAGTTAGTGGGTGATGAATAATATTAGGGTTGTTGACTAATGGGATTTATTAGATGTCATCAAATGGAATGGGGCCGTGAATCCATGTTTGTATTTAGGGTCTGTTTGGTATGGGGTAATGGTTTGGACGAAGTAATGGAATGAACGAGGTAATGGAATGAACGAGGGAATGCAATGGATCATTACCATTCCATGTCTTGTTTGGTTACCAACTTACCATGTGTGGATGTAATGAATTATTATTGTATATTGTTCGGTAGGCAAGAAAAACGGAGTAATAAAATCAGCAGTGAGTGGTAGTGATTGTGGGTGGTTATAGGTGGCGGTGGTGGGTGTCGACGGAGGCGATGGGTGGCGGTGACGGCGAGTGGTGGTGGCGGCAAAGTGGCCGTTGGTGGTGGGTGGCAGCATAGGTGGCGGTGGGTGGCGGCGGCGGTTGGTGGTGGCGGTGGTGGTGGTGGTGGCGGCGTCGACGATGGTGGTGGGCGGCGGCAGCGAGTGGCGTTGACGGTTGGTCGCGACTGTGCTGATAACGGTGGCGAGTGGGTGGCGGCGACGGTGGCTGTCGGGGTGAGGTGGTGGTGGGTGGCGGCGATGGCGTCGGTGGTGGGTGGTGGTGGTGGTGGGTTGTGGCGAAGGTGGTGGGTTTTGCTGTTGTTGATGAATGGTGCAAGAGGGGATGGAATGGAAAAAAAAACATGGGGGGGTGTAATGAATGATTTTGAGGGAATGGAATGCATTTTGGAATGAGTGATTCCATTCCATTGACAAACCAAACACTCTTTTCTTCATTCCCTCGTAATCATCCATTCCATTCCACATCACATTCCTTCATACCAAACACTACCTTATTCTTTTTTTGGGCCATTCACATTTGGAGCATATAATAGTGTTTGACAAATTATGTCTTGGGCCGAGTTGGTTTAGATCAACAAAACTTGTTACAAGTTCAAATTGGGCCAGGGGTACAAGATTAGTTTTGTTGTGGGCTCCATTTAAGAACTTGGATTATTAGAGGTCGGGTATTCGCGGAGTTGAT
The DNA here is from genome assembly GCA_030545235.1 of Helianthus tuberosus. Lineage (NCBI taxonomy): Eukaryota > Viridiplantae > Streptophyta > Magnoliopsida > Asterales > Asteraceae > Helianthus > Helianthus tuberosus. The sequence goes on along the minus strand of CM060434.1, from coordinate 14,007,573 downwards.
TTGAATCGCGCTTCAAAATTTCAACGTCAAATTAGTACAGGTTCGGGAGCGCGCGGGGTGATGAAGCATGATGAAAACAGATGATGATTTTTTTTAAAAATGTGGGGTAGTCACGGTTACCGATGCAAACGTCAAATTTGGTGACTTGACTACTATGGGCCAAAAACCTATAACGGTATGTTTACTTCCGCACGTCAATGTTTATGATTGTTATCGGTTATTCGTAAATGTTCGAAAGCATTTTTGTTTATTGTCATATTCTCGCATTTGAAAATGAACGTACGAACCTGGAATGTCAATACCGGTCCTAACGAGTTCACAAAGTCTTTGGAGGGATACAAGTCGGATCCTACGGGGTACTAGGCGAAATTTCTTTATCAACTAGAATATGCAACGAAGAAATCTTTTTGTTTATTGACATATTCTCGCATTTGGTAACGAATGAATGAACCTAGAATGTCAATATCGGTCCTAACGAGTTCACAAAGTCTTTGGAGGGATACAAGTCGGATCCTACGGGGTACTAGGGGACGTTCTTATTCAACTAGAATATGCAAAGAAGAAAGTCGTTTTCGTGATTTTTCGAACAACCGAGAACATTCAGTGAAGATTGACGACAATTCCGCTCAGTGGAGGGAATTGGTGAACATTTGAAGATAAATTCTACTCAGTGGAGAGAATTTGTTCTTGTTCTGTGAAATTGACGACAGTTTCTTTGAAGTGGAGAGAATCTGTTAAGGTTTAGAGATCTTACCAAAGAAATGGGGGGATAAAAAAAATTCATTTGTTGAATTTCTTCGGTAAATTTCTAAACGCAATCACAGGTGGTAGAGTTTGTGATTTTCTGGTGATACAAACGGTTCGGCGTGGAATGTTTTGCACAGACACATATTTGAGGATTTTATTTCCACAAAGACGGTTTACAGAAGACAGTTCACCAGAAATCTCTACCAATGTAGTATGCTTGAATAAAATAAAGGTCTTATGACATATCAAGACTTGATGTAGTTCTTAAAGATTGGAACCCTTATCAAATGCCGGTTGTAGTATTGGAAGATCAGCGGAAGATCGGTTAATTGAGAAAATTGCACAACACCCAACACGGATACGCGTACTTTAAGGGGGAAATATTATACAAGGAGCGTCAAGATACTACTTACCCGGATCATCGGTCAAGGGGGAATTTGTTAACACAGTGAAGATGAATACTTGACTGAAGATCGATTGCAGTTGCATTTTCAGCATTCGACAGCAACGGACAAGGGGGAATTTGTTGATGCAGATTTTGTGTCCGATGCTTGTCGAATAGATTAGATTTATTTTACGCTGAATTTGTAATAGTTAGTGAAACGGTCAAACGAATGTGTATTGACCCGCTCGTTTAAAGTGGTCAAACGAGAGGGTTATGTGTTTGACCGTGTGTGTGTTTGCTAGACAAGTGGGTGTGGGTATAAATACCAACCCCTTGTTCATTTGCAAACCAGAGAGAGAGTTGTGAGACAGGGGAGCTCATTTGAGAGTTCCATGTGAGCTTCATTGTGTGGGGGAGAGATCACCACTTGGTCTCTCCCCGGATGTATACTCCTTTGGTATTAGTTCGGTTATCATGTAATCGGGCCGACTTGTAATGTTATACTACCGATTAATACAAAGAAGTGTTTGTTTATCTCTCTAATCTCTCCCGTCTTGAACCGATCTCACACGAATCACGGTTTCGGTCCCGAAACTCGGTCCTACAGTGTGAAATGACTATATTACCCTTAGAATAATTAAAAAAAACACATGCCCATCATCTTCTTCTCCACCTTTCTTCTCAAATTAACCTCAACACTGTGACAACTCGAAATTTAGAACCTTTCGTTGTATGCTTAAACGTGTGAATAGTTAACTTGTGTGATAATGACAAACGAACCTCTTATATGACTATGTGATTTTTATGTGTTATGTTATGCCTATGTGTATGTATGCGAGTATGTCTATGAACCGAAACAACAAGAACCCGACTCGAGACCGTGTGGTCTCGAGTGAACTAGTGAAACAATGGGCCGAATGAGCCATACACCTCACTTAACCCAACCGAGAGCCCATTAGGGTGCATACTTGGTACGGATATATATACACTTGATAGATGGCCATGTTACCATTTTGAACAACATTCATACTCTCCAACACACACTCTCCACTCTCTCACACTAAAACCCTAAACACTAAACATCACACTCTTCTCCTTTCTTTTCGGATCAAACCAACCGGCCACAAGAAGGCTTTCTCGGATTTGGCTTGTTCACACTAAACAAAGCTTCATCTTTCACCACCTCACAACCGGTTAGTGAATCTATGATGTTTGATAGTACACATTGATGTTAAGTTAGTGTTCAAGAAATCGGTTCATAAATATCCTATGTTATGAGTTTACATTCGGTTAATAATGATTGTATGTTTATGATGTTGATGTTACAAATGATATAATTTAACTAGTGTAGTGGAATGATTGATGATGTTTTGTGAATCGATTTGTGGGTAATATTGATAATCGGAACATGCTTGATTTCGGATATGTGGCGTAATGAACTCATGATGTTTTGTGTTTAAATGTAGTCTAAAACACTAGTTGTTGATGTTCATATAAATCGGATTGTGTATTCTTGTGTTAAGAACCGAAAGCTTGCCAACTAGGGTGATTGTTGATAAGTTGTTCATGATTCTTGTTAGACTTAGGTTCATATGAATGAAGATGAGTTACTTGAATATTTGAATGATGATGAACATGATGAATGCGTGAAGAACAACTTGAATATCATATGAACATGTTGAATATTTGAATTCTGATGTGTTTGATCCATTTTTAGTAAATTGCTAGACAAGAAACATGTTTAAGGATTTTGGTTGGTTAGTACAAACTGCATGAAATCAGAATGTTAGTGGATAGTACACTGTTCCGAATCAGCTTATGTCCACTCGTAACCATCGGTTGCGACTCGAAACCAAGCACAACGAGTCGAAATCTCCCGGTTGCGACATCAGTTGCGAGTCGCAAACACCCGGTTGCGACTCGAAACCACACCGGATCAAGCCCCAAACCTTGTGACTCGAAACCACCGTTGCGAGTCCAGTTACGACTCGTAACCAAAACAGTATGGACCGAAACCATGGTTGCGACTCCGGTTGCGAGTCGCAAACGCCTAGTTGCGACTCGAGACTATACACGCTGTTTGGGCTTTCACCTCAATTCGGACTTAGTTAATTTGGGCCGGACTCTTGGGCCCAATACACAGACCTTGTATGTTACTGTTGAACGTGAATCTGCCATGATTAAACGTGTATGCCATATGTGCACTACTCGAATACGAACCTGATTGTATGATACAACTATGATAGGACGTGAGTAGCCACAACATTGCTTGTTTGACTTTCTGTGTTTCTACCGAGCAAACCAAGGTGAGTTCACACCCTCTACAAAGCATGGGATTCCCAGGGGTCGGGAATTGGGGTTAAGGAACTGGGTTCCTCGTCCTCCTTGGGTAGGACAGCAAAGGTTCAGGAATGTAATTCCTCGTCCTCACGGACAGATAACTCGTACTAGACCAAAACTCTATCACGAAGTCCCTCCTTTTTATATCGACTTAATCGCCGGGCCAATGGCGAGCGGGTCATTAGTTAGATAGCGCTATTTAGGTCTGACAAACCTCACACCGTGCCGCAGAGGACGGGCGTGAACTAATGGATCTGGGGCACGTCAATGATGATAGACATTGACAGTTTCAGGGCACATAAACATGACTACAGTCAGCAGTCGATATGGTAACGAGTCTAGTAGATACATGGGGTAGTCCCCACGGCCGAAACGCCAGACAACTAACACGGGGTAGCCCCCACGGCAGGATTTGCCAGAGTAACCGGGAATAAACAAGTCACGTTTTTAACTATGGGGTAACCCCCACGGCAGGATGCCAGCTAAAGGAAACTGTTTTCGAAACAACTTAAAACGAACACCCAACCGTGAACTCACTCAACTAGTTGTTGACTCGTTACTACATGCTTTGCAGGTCCTTAGGTTCTTAAGCTGGAGCTTGCATGGAGGAGGATCGTTGTGGGACATGGACGACTGTGTGCCATGTTAAACTTTGAAACAATTAAACTTATGCTTTGATTTAAGACTTATGCTTCCGCTTGCAACTTAACGATATTTTGTTTGAACACCGATTGTATTGGTTGAACTTTTATAACTACTTATATGCTTGTTCAATATGATTGGTGGCTGGATCCTGGTCAGTCACGCCTCCAAGCGGTAGTACTCCGCAGGTGGATTTTGGGGGTGTGACAGATTGGTATCAGAGCCATTGGTTATAGAGAACTTGGTTTTAATAAAGGGGAAAACGTTTTTGTTAAAACCAGACTATAACCTGTACAGTGCTCAACGGTCCACAACGATGCTTCACTCCACATGCGAGGCTCGACACTCTAGGTGATATGGTCTGTATATTACCTACTTGTTAGATACATGGTACATTGCTTATGGTATGCTTGGTTAGTATAACTACTGTTGCTTGAACACGTGCGTGCTTACTCTATCCTATCATCGCATTTTTGCGAACCCCTCTCACTCACGTTCTTCTTGGTATGAAGATCATGTCTGGACGCGTTAACATGACACAAGCCCAGTTGACGGCTCTGATCAACGAACGAGTTGCCGCAGCACTTGCAGCTGCACACGCAGGAGGTATATCCTGCAGTCCGAACTCATTCTAGGATCTTTAGGATCCTACTCTCGTGAACCAACCTTTGTGTTAAACTCTGTCTTTTCTTTCACCTACGATAGGTCATCATGTTCAGCCACCCGTGTGCACTTTTAAGACTTTCATGGACTGCCGACCAACTACTTTTAGCGGCACTGAAGGAGCAGTAGGTCTCCTACATTGGTTTGAGAAGCTAGAATCTGTGTTCGAAATGTGTGAATGCCCTGAGGCGCGCAGGGTGAAATACGCTACTGGTACTCTCGAGGGTTTAGCCCTCACGTGGTGGAACGCTCAAGTTCAGATGCTAGGGTTGGTTGCTGCCAACGCCACCCCATGGGAAACTTTTAAGGAAATGATCAAGGAAGAATACTGCAGTCGTGATGAGATTCACAAACTCGAGGTGGAGTTCTTCAACCTCAAGATGACGGGGTCGGAAATTGAAGCTTATGTGAAAAGGTCGAACGAACTGGCAATTCTGTGCCCTACTATGGTGGACCCTCCCATCAAACGCATCGAACTATTTCTTCAGGGCTTAGTGCCGGAAATCCAAAGTCATGTGACTTCAGCAAACCTCGCTACCTACCAGCAAACCGTTCAGTTGGCTCACCGTCTAACGGATCAGGCGGTGGAGCAGAACAAGTTACCAAAACGCATTGGCGCTGCAACTACTACTGGTACCTCAAGTGACAACAAACGGAAATGGGATGGAACTTCGAGTAAGGGTTCGGCTTCTGTTCCGTCCCAGTCTCAGCAGAGAAAGACTGAGGACTACAAGAGCCCTAATCAGCAATCGTCTGGTGGCGGATACAAAGGAAATCACCCCAAATGCAATCGCTGCAGCCTGCACCACAGCGGACCATGCACCAGGGGCAACTGCCATAGGTGCAACAAGCCTGGTCATGCTGCAAAGGATTGCAGGAGCTTATACCCCGCTAATCAGAATCGTCATCAAGCTCAACAGAACCAGCGCCAGCAACAGCAACAGGGTGATAACAAAGGGTGCTTTCAGTGTGGAGCTGAGGGCCACTTCAAGAGAGATTGTCCCCAACTGAACAGGAACCAGAACAACAACAACAACAATAACAACAATCAGGGGAATGGTAACAATGGGAACAACAACAATGGCGCCAGGGGGCGGATGTTTGTGATCGGCCAAGGTGAAGCAAGGAATGACCCCAATGTTGTGGCGGGTAAGTTCCTTCTCGACGACTTTTATGTTTCAGTTTTATTTGATTCGGGTGCCGATACTAGCTACGTGTCACTAGAAGTTAGTCGAATGCTTAAGCGTATTCCAACACCTTTGAACAACAAGCACACCGTAGAGCTAGCAAATGGTAAGAGTTTAGAAGCCACACACGTAGTCAAGGGTTGTAAACTTGTTCTCGCTGACCAGACCTTCTCTATCGACCTCATTCCTATTGTCTTGGGTAGTTTCGACGTTGTCATTGGGATGGATTGGTTATCCCGACACCGCGCAGAGATTCTTTGCAACGAGAAGGTTGTCCGTATTCCAGGTCCCGGTGGTGAACCTCTCATGATTCATGGCGACAAAAGGAGTGCTGTTGAGAACGTCATTTCTCTCCTTAAGGCCCAAAAGTACTTGCGAAAGGGCCACACTGCTATTTTGGCTCTTATTACTGACACCACGGAGAAAGAGAAAAGGATAGAAGATTTTCCAGTTGTACGCGATTATCCAGAGGTATTTCCTGAGGAATTACCTGGTCTTCCGCCCCATCGCCAAGTCGAGTTTCAGATTGAACTAGCTCCTGGAGCTGCACCTATCGCTCGTGCACCTTATCGTTTAGCTCCATCAGAGTTGAAAGAACTCTCCGCGCAACTACAAGAGCTCCTGGATAAGGGTTTTATTCGTCCTAGCTCGTCGCCCTGGGGAGCTCCAGTGTTATTTGTGAAGAAGAAAGACGGTACTTTCAGAATGTGCATCGACTACCGAGAACTCAACAAGGTGACGGTGAAGAATCGTTATCCTCTACCGCGTATCGACGACTTATTCGACCAGCTGCAAGGGTCGAGCTACTATTCGAAGATTGATTTGAGATCGGGCTATCACCAACTGAGAGTCCGGGAAGAGGACGTCTCCAAAACAGCTTTCAGAACTCGATACGGGCACTATGAGTTTTTGGTCATGCCTTTTGGGATGACAAACGCACCTGCGGTTTTCATGGATTTGATGAACCGAGTGTGCAAACCTTACCTGGACAAGTTCGTTATAGTCTTCATTGACGACATCCTGATCTATTCCAAGAGTCGGGAGGAACATGAGCAACATCTGCGACTTATTCTGGAACTCCTTCGAACAGAACAGCTTTATGCAAAGTTCTCGAAATGCGACTTCTGGCTTCGAGAAGTCCATTTCCTAGGCCACGTGGTGAACAAGGATGGGATTCATGTTGATCCATCCAAGATAGACTCGATTAAGAACTGGCCTGCACCTCGTACACCAAAGGAAATTCGCCAATTCTTGGGTTTGGCGGGATACTACCGGAGATTCATAAAGGATTTTTCTAAGTTTGCGCAGCCTCTCACTTCACTAACGCAGAAGGGCGTTGTTTATCGCTGGGGAAACGCACAGGAGTTGGCATTTCAGCACCTAAAGGATAGACTTTGTAGCGCACCTATCCTTTCCTTGCCGGAAGGCACGGACGACTTTGTGGTCTACTGCGACGCGTCGATTCAAGGTCTTGGTTGCGTGTTGATGCAACGAGACAAAGTTATAGCTTACGCCTCACGCCAACTCAAGGTTCATGAAAAGAACTACACGACACACGATTTAGAGCTGGGAGCTGTTGTTTTTGCACTTAAGTTATGGCGGCATTACCTGTATGGTACCAAGTGCGCGATCTACACCGACCACAGGAGCCTCGAGCATATCTTCAAGCAGAAAGAATTGAATATGCGGCAGCGACGATGGGTCGAGCTACTGAATGACTACGAGTGCTCAATCAGGTATCACCCGGGCAAGGCCAATGTTGTGGCTGACGCCCTCAGTCGGAAGGACACTGCGCCTAAGCGCGTGCGAGCTTTACAACTCACGATCCACTCTAGTCTCCCTTCCCAGATACGAGCAGCTCAGATAGAAGCACTGAAACCAGAAAACGTCAGGGCTGAAGCCCTACGCGGATCAAGGCAACGATTGGAACAGAAGGAAGATGGTGCTTACTACGTGACGGGACGCGTTTGGGTCCCACTCTACGGCAACCTACGAGAGCTTGTGATGGATGAAGCACACAAGTCTCGCTACTCGGTACATCCTGGATCGGATAAAATGTATCACGACATCAAAACTACGTATTGGTGGCCTAGCATGAAGGCCCACATAGCGACCTACGTCAGCAAGTGTTTGACTTGTGCGAGGGTCAAGTCGGAATACCAGAAACCATCAGGCCTGCTCCAACAACCAGAGATACCTCAATGGAAATGGGAGCAAATTTCCATGGATTTTGTTACTGGCCTACCTAGATCCCAGCGCGGGAACGATACTATTTGGGTGATCGTGGATCGACTCACAAAGTCTGCACACTTCCTGGCTATCAAGGAGACGGATAAGTTCTCCACTCTTGCAGAAATTTACCTCAAGGAAGTTGTTTCGAGGCACGGGGTGCCCACCTCTATTATCTCAGATCGAGATGCACGGTTTACTTCAGAGCTGTGGCAAGCAATGCAAAAATCCTTTGGCTCACGATTAGACATGAGCACAGCGTACCATCCTCAGACGGACGGGCAGTCCGAGCGCACTATTCAAACCTTGGAAGACATGCTTCGTGCATGTGTAATCGACTTTGGCAACCGCTGGGAAAAGCATCTGCCACTTGTGGAATTCTCATACAATAACAGCTACCACACCAGCATTGGAGCTGCTCCGTTTGAGGCATTGTACGGACGTAAATGCCGGTCTCCCCTTTGCTGGGCAGAGGTGGGAGAAAGTCAGATCACTGGTCCAGAATATGTGGTAGATACAACCGAGCAGATCGCTCAGATACGAAAACGCATGACGGCCGCTCGCGAACGTCAGAAAGTTTACGCCGACATGGGCAGGAAACCACTTGAGCTCCAGGTTGGGGAGCGGGTACTACTCAAAGTTTCACCCTGGAAGGGTGTGGTTCGCTTTGGTAAACGCGGCAAACTAAACCCACGATACGTTGGACCTTTCGAGGTCATTGAGAAAATAGGCAGGGTGGCCTACAGACTAAACTTACCAGCGGAACTCGGTGCAGTTCACAACGTTTTTCACGTGTCGAATCTGAAGAAGTGTCCGTCAGATGAGACCCACGTAGTTCCTTTGAAGGAACTCACGATCGACGAGCAGTTACGATTCGTCGAGGAACCAGTCGAAATCACGGACCGGGATGTTAAGGTCCTCAAGAGCACTAGAATACCTCTCGTTCGAGTTCGTTGGAACTCACGTCGCGGCCCAGAGTTCACCTGGGAGCGCGAAGATCAGATGAAACAAAAGTATCCCCAACTGTTCGCAAACAGTACACCCACTACTGAGGCCGAAGCTACGGAATTTCGGGACGAAATTCCAGATCAACGGGGGGTGGATGTGACACCCCAGGAAAACCGGGAAAACCAAACAACTTAACTAGCTTCCTCAGTGAGTGCTTACCAAATTTCGGGACGAAATTTCTTTCAACTTGGGGATGATGTGACAACTCGAAATTTAGAACCTTTCGTTGTATGCTTAAACGTGTGAATAGTTAACTTGTGTGATAATGACAAACGAACCTCTTATATGACTATGTGATTTTTATGTGTTATGTTATGCCTATGTGTATGTATGCGAGTATGTCTATGAACCGAAACAACAAGAACCCGACTCGAGACCGTGTGGTCTCGAGTGAACTAGTGAAACAATGGGCCGAATGAGCCATACACCTCACTTAACCCAACCGAGAGCCCATTAGGGTGCATACTTGGTACGGATATATATACACTTGATAGATGGCCATGTTACCATTTTGAACAACATTCATACTCTCCAACACACACTCTCCACTCTCTCACACTAAAACCCTAAACACTAAACATCACACTCTTCTCCTTTCTTTTCGGATCAAACCAACCGGCCACAAGAAGGCTTTCTCGGATTTGGCTTGTTCACACTAAACAAAGCTTCATCTTTCACCACCTCACAACCGGTTAGTGAATCTATGATGTTTGATAGTACACATTGATGTTAAGTTAGTGTTCAAGAAATCGGTTCATAAATATCCTATGTTATGAGTTTACATTCGGTTAATAATGATTGTATGTTTATGATGTTGATGTTACAAATGATATAATTTAACTAGTGTAGTGGAATGATTGATGATGTTTTGTGAATCGATTTGTGGGTAATATTGATAATCGGAACATGCTTGATTTCGGATATGTGGCGTAATGAACTCATGATGTTTTGTGTTTAAATGTAGTCTAAAACACTAGTTGTTGATGTTCATATAAATCGGATTGTGTATTCTTGTGTTAAGAACCGAAAGCTTGCCAACTAGGGTGATTGTTGATAAGTTGTTCATGATTCTTGTTAGACTTAGGTTCATATGAATGAAGATGAGTTACTTGAATATTTGAATGATGATGAACATGATGAATGTGTGAAGAACAACTTGAATATCATATGAACATGTTGAATATTTGAATTCTGATGTGTTTGATCCATTTTTAGTAAATTGCTAGACAAGAAACATGTTTAAGGATTTTGGTTGGTTAGTACAAACTGCATGAAATCAGAATGTTAGTGGATAGTACACTGTTCCGAATCAGCTTATGTCCACTCGTAACCATCGGTTGCGACTCGAAACCAAGCACAACGAGTCGAAATCTCCCGGTTGCGACATCAGTTGCGAGTCGCAAACACCCGGTTGCGACTCGAAACCACACCGGATCAAGCCCCAAACCTTGTGACTCGAAACCACCGTTGCGAGTCCAGTTACGACTCGTAACCAAAACAGTATGGACCGAAACCATGGTTGCGACTCCGGTTGCGAGTCGCAAACGCCTAGTTGCGACTCGAGACTATACACGCTGTTTGGGCTTTCACCTCAATTCGGACTTAGTTAATTTGGGCCGGACTCTTGGGCCCAATACACAGACCTTGTATGTTACTGTTGAACGTGAATCTGCCATGATTAAACGTGTATGCCATATGTGCACTACTCGAATACGAACCTGATTGTATGATACAACTATGATAGGACGTGAGTAGCCACAACATTGCTTGTTTGACTTTCTGTGTTTCTACCGAGCAAACCAAGGTGAGTTCACACCCTCTACAAAGCATGGGATTCCCAGGGGTCGGGAATTGGGGTTAAGGAACTGGGTTCCTCGTCCTCCTTGGGTAGGACAGCAAAGGTTCAGGAATGTAATTCCTCGTCCTCACGGACAGATAACTCGTACTAGACCAAAACTCTATCACGAAGTCCCTCCTTTTTATATCGACTTAATCGCCGGGCCAATGGCGAGCGGGTCATTAGTTAGATAGCGCTATTTAGGTCTGACAAACCTCACACCGTGCCGCAGAGGACGGGCGTGAACTAATGGATCTGGGGCACGTCAATGATGATAGACATTGACAGTTTCAGGGCACATAAACATGACTACAGTCAGCAGTCGATATGGTAACGAGTCTAGTAGATACATGGGGTAGTCCCCACGGCCGAAACGCCAGACAACTAACACGGGGTAGCCCCCACGGCAGGATTTGCCAGAGTAACCGGGAATAAACAAGTCACGTTTTTAACTATGGGGTAACCCCCACGGCAGGATGCCAGCTAAAGGAAACTGTTTTCGAAACAACTTAAAACGAACACCCAACCGTGAACTCACTCAACTAGTTGTTGACTCGTTACTACATGCTTTGCAGGTCCTTAGGTTCTTAAGCTGGAGCTTGCATGGAGGAGGATCGTTGTGGGACATGGACGACTGTGTGCCATGTTAAACTTTGAAACAATTAAACTTATGCTTTGATTTAAGACTTATGCTTCCGCTTGCAACTTAACGATATTTTGTTTGAACACCGATTGTATTGGTTGAACTTTTATAACTACTTATATGCTTGTTCAATATGATTGGTGGCTGGATCCTGGTCAGTCACGCCTCCAAGCGGTAGTACTCCGCAGGTGGATTTTGGGGGTGTGACAAACACCCCCACCCAATCCCCCATTTCTAACAATCAACCCCACCGGAGAACGCAACACAATGGTCTCGTTACGCTTCCCCTACTCCGCCACTATCGTCGACGACATTTTTGCGGGCATTTCGTTTTCGGTGTTTCGTTTGATGATCATTTTCTCTCTCCGATGATGTTGGATTGAGGAGGAAGGCGGTGAACGACACGCCTCCTTCATCTCCCATTTCAAACACCGACCTCAGCTTAACCGACATTGAAGGTTTGAGATTTGTTCCCCCAAAGTTCTTGATTCGAAACCTTGATTTTGTTTCAGACCCCAGATCGAAAACCCCATTGCCGGAATAGCGTAATGTTGTTGCAACCACTTCCCAGCCCCACTATTTCTGTTCAAATTGCAGCACCCCCACCTCAGGCTCTATTGAATATTATGAAACTCGTCTAAAAATGATCTTGGCGGCAACGGTTTTAAAATGGTGACGGTGATAGCGGTTTCAGAGATATGATACATAGTGGTGGTGGAGTTTGAACAAGATCTGTTAGGCCATGGTGGTGGTGGCTTCTCTGAACAAAAGAATTTTGAAGTTCAAGAAACGTTTTAGGGTTTTAAAATACCACGGCCGGCTCAAAACTGGTTGGATTCGAGAAGAAATAGAAATGGGGGATTGGGTGGGGGTGTTGCAGGTTTATTTGAGAAGAAGATATGGGTATGTCTTTTTTTTAATTGTTCTAAGGGTAATATAGTCATTTCATACATAGTTAACTGAGAAATTTAACAGAGGTTAGGTCAGGGGACCAACCGAGTTCATTTTTGACAACTTTTGGGACCACGCGTATAATTAGTAAACCACTAGGACCAAGTATGAAATTTTTGCAAACCACATGGACCAACCAAGCATTTAACTCTTAAGATTATTTGTAAAAGAACTTTCCCCTACTTATGTATAAGTTAACAACATACATATATCTATATCCACCACGTTGAATTGGTTCGTTGGCGACAGGGAAGTATTGGAAATAACATTGGCGGTAGACACCTCAACGGAAGTGGAGACGGCCCGCTGTAGCGGCGGATGCTAAGTAAGACCCGCAACATCTTAAATTTGTTTTGTTTTTATTTACTTAGATTAGTTGTAATACCATACATCAAACAATCTTTAAATAATACAAGAACCGGATGAAGATTGGCACACACTCGTCCAAACCTACGATGATCATACTAGTTATTCTTTGGAGGATCTAATGTAGGATCCTCGGTAGGGCGCCATTTCATCTGGATAGACATCCATCCTCTAAAAAGAAATGATCCATTTCTTTAAACCCAAGGGCAATTCATCGATACAGCCCGCCACATCCCTACAACTTTACAAGGTGTACTAGTCATAGAGACGAGCAAAGTGGTAAAAAGAACTCGAAAAAGGTACAAATGACGTACTTCGTTGTGTGCCCCTCATGATATCTTAAAGTGCGTAATTTGCGCTAAAGACTTACATAGTGAAATACAACCTAAAGATCTCTTGAAGCGAACTGCACCAGATGACGTGCTTGATGTGTGAAATAACAAGGTAACACGAGTGTCACATCGTGCCTCAGAATTTGCAAACCAAATCGATATTACTTTAAATACTAAATAAAAAAGACGATGCAATAAGAGTTGGCATTTTGGACAGACGATTACAATGGCACCAAGGGTTGGCCTTTTGATTACAGTGTGAAATCAACTTGTAAATCTGCTTATGAGGCAGTTGCAACATTTAGTGAGTTCATGAAAGCACAGACTTAAGAAGTTGTAAATCCATCTTTATACAGTCTGTAATTTTTTTCATGACAGTGTCCGCTTCTGCACGCAAAGTAGAAATAGATGGTTGAATCGTAGCCCGGTTTGACGCAGGCAACTTTTCCAGTACTTGGTTAATATCTTTCAATATTGAAATGATGAAGGAAGCCTTTCGTTTCCCTTTCTCAACCTGCACACTCAAATCTTTCAAACTCATATCAATATCAACATCTGCCGTCCCTTGTTCATGTATCTTTGCCATTTTGGTATCTGTAGCAGCTTTCTCCTTCTCTAGGAACATGCGTAACTTTTTTATATGGTTTTGGGCTAACTTGGTGTTGTACATAACTCTAATATACTGCAGCAGTATTTACATGGATATTAATAAAACTTTAAGAAACCATAATACTACTCATCATTTTTTGTCACAAATCTCCAAATTAGTATCATATAAAACTTGGGCCAACTTTGTAAAATACTAACCAAGTTTCTTATATGTTCCATTAAAGTCACTCAACTTTTATTTATTGTTCCAGTCTTGAGTAATTTCCAGGTTAACAAGTTACACTTGATGATGTGTCAAGTTCTTATTTTTTTTTAATTGTTAATGCTGACATGGAGTTTAATAGATGATAAGATTGATTTTAAAACATAAAGAGTAAATTGCCAAAATTGTCCCTGAGGTTTGGGTATGTTTGCCAGTTTCATCCAAAACAACTTTTTTGTACTAAAAAGTCCTTCACTTTTGAGATTTTTTGCCATTTTCATCCAAAAGTCTAATTTGCTTTATTTTTTCTGTCAAATATTTGGGTGAAAATGGCAATAAATCCCAAATCTCAGGGACGATTTTGGCAAAAAAAAAAGCTAGACGTTTGGATGAAAATGACAAAAAAATCCCAAAAGTGAAGGGCAGTATGGTACAAAAAAGTTGTTTTGGATGAAATTGACAAACATGCCCAAACCTCAGGGACAATTTTGGCAATTTACTCAATATAAAAATACACAGATATTTTTGAAAAACCTAAGTAGATGTTGCTTTAAAATATAAAAATACACAGATAATGTTGCTTTAGTTTTGGAATTTAATGGTCGATGAGATAGATTTTAAAATATAAAAAATACACAGCTGACATGGATAAAGATGTGTATACAAGTATGATGCATGGCAAACAAGAATATAGTTTATAGAGTAAACTGCCATTTTGGTCCCTGTGGTTTGGCCAGTTTTGCTACTTTAGTCCAAATCTCAAACTTATTACATCTGGGTCCCTGTGGTTTGCATTTTGTTGCCATTTTAGTCCAAAATCCAAAAACCCTCTATTTTGACTGTTGAAAACTGATTATTTTGTCCTTTAGTGCAGGGGCATTTTGGTCATTTTTTAAATTTCATTTTTTTTTTGCAATAAAACCCAGATCAAGAACATCATCTTAGAACATCATCAAAACCCAGAAAATTCATCTTCAAACATCATCATCACAACCTAGAAAATCAAGATCATCAAAACCGGCAGATCTGAACCACCATCTCTCACGGCGCACCACCATCATCTCCGTCCGATCACCTTCTCCAACATCATCTCCGATCACTATCCATCACCGTAAATCCACCAAAGCAACCACCATCATCTCCGATCACCTTCTCCAGAAAATCAAGAACATCATCAAAACCGGCAGATCTGAGCCATTACCGTCAGTACAACCTCCATCAACACACCTTCACCACAACCTTTATTATTCACCATCCATCACTGTAAATCCACCAAAGCAACCACATACACCACACCCTCTGCCACTCTCCTTCTCCGATAACCACACACCCACACCCAAATCAGACCAGTAGCGAAATCAGGGGAGGAGAGAGAGAGAGAACCGGTGGAGCAGGTGAAGGAGGTGGCGGTTCTCCGACAATTCAGAACCGGCGGAGCAGGTGAAGGAGGTTGTTTGAAGAGACAGAAATGGCAGTTTACTCTAATACAAAAAAAGTTATACAAGGTGAATTGATAAAACTCACTTCAGACAATTCATCGGCTCTAACAGAAACGATTTCTGGTTTTCTAGGGTTTTAACTTCGTCCCCAACCTCACGCACCACCGCCACGTCACCCTCCATGATGTCATCTTCCAGCTCCACTTGTCTGTGGTTTCAACGGTGAAATTGTTTGATCTGATTTCATCTGACGATGGATTTAATTCACCGGAATTAGGTTTATCTTGCTCCTGATCTTCTTCCGGTAGCTTTTTGTTGTTGATTATCGGTAGTAATTAGGGCTTTTTGGGAGGAGATGTGCCGATCTCCTGTGGGTGCGGGTGGAGGAGTGGTGGCGGGTGTGTGTGGTGGCTAGGATAGAAAGAGGGGAGAGGAGTGATGGTGGTGGCGCTGTAGATCTGGTATGGGTGTGAAGAAGATGATGTTTTATTAGGAAATGATACAGGGATTATTTATTTTAATTTAATTAATAATTTGTTATAATAATTCATAAATGACCATTTTGCCCCTGAAGATAAGGACAAAACAGGGGGTTGAAATTGGTGATTCTGGTCAAATTTCACTTTTGGACTAAAATGGCAACAAAATGCAAACCACAGGGACCCAGATGTAATAAGTTTGAGATTTGGACTAAAGTGGCAAAACTGGCCAAACCACAGGGACCAAAATGGCAGTTTACTCTAGTTTATAATGTAAAAAAATACCTCATGTGAATACACTGTGAAGGTGGCACCGGGAGAACTATCTAGTAGATAGCCTCTAACTTCTGTAGACATCTTTACTCTTTCTCGCGACCTTATAAGTTGTCCTGGATGAATCATTAAACTCTTTAAGTTAGCAAATGGAGAAGGTTGATTTGACAGTAGTTCCACGGATGAAGAAAGAAGCTGCAGAAAAAGCACAATTCAAAAAAATTATGTATAAAAGAAAAGGAGTAGTTACTTAGGGGTGTAAACAAGCCAAAGGTGGATAAACAACATAATTAGAAAAATATTTCTTAAATTGAAAATCATTGTTGGATTGGATGCACAACATAAACATTACTAATTACCTCAACAATTTCCAAGCTAAGTGTAAGAAACTTGACACTGTGAAGTCGTTGAAGCAAACATAGAACTTGATGAGCACATTTTGGATAGAATACACAAATATCTGCCTTTTCCAAAGAAAGAAAATCATTTGCAGGAGGTTGCAAACAATGATAACCTTTGTAGAGCAAGAATACAAGGTTGGGTGCAGAAATCAGATAATTCTTGTGTTGGAAATCAGTTATAATGAGATTCTTGAGTTGAGGTGCAACAATATTGATATCCTTCACACTCCCGGAGATAGACTGCTCAAGTGTAAGATTAGAAAGTAGAGGAAGACAAATGCTTACAACCTCAAATCCGTTCATATAGCAATCTCTTATGGTGAGATCCTTCAAGTTTGCACACTTAGAGAAAAGATCGACGCACGGATCATTACGTTCATCACAACACAAAGTGACACTGTTAAGATACAAAGTTGTTAAGGCGGGGAAATCCCAAGTAGATGTTGCTTTAAAATAATACGGAAGATATTCTACTACCGTACGATACTCTCTAACTGCGGAACATCTCATCATGAAACTAAGATGCTTTAGAGACCGGGAACTAAACAGAAAAAGAGGGATTTGAACATCACTCTCAAGCACGGTTGCAACATTGAGCGTTTGGATATTGTGAGAAAATGCATACTTGATAATTTGTTTGACAAACACATCACTATCCTCTCCATGAAGACTAAGCTTAACAGAGGACACTTCTGTTTGATTGTTGCGGTCAGAGAGAACATGCGTAACAAATTCAGAGAACTTGGGCAACAAAGTAAAATCATCTCGTGAGAGATTGAGATAAGGCATTGAAGTCCATATAAACCTCCATCTCGACGACAAAACACTGGTTTGAATAGCATGTTTGATGCTAATAAAAGAGAGGATTTTATGGATAAGACCATCCGGCAAGCTGCTTAGTCTATCCTCTTCTACATTCATTCTCTTATCATCATGTCTAGAATCCATTCTCTTACCTTGATGCAATTATACATTCATATACATGCTAATTTTTAGTATTCATCTTTGTCTTTCTATTATTTATCTCCAAAAGCTGCAATTTGATAGAACACAACAATTAGAACATATTTTATAAAAGCATTCCAGTTTTCCTATCACTATCTATGTCCCTAATTCCCTTTATTCATGTCATAATAACATCCAAAAATCAATCAAACACTAAATGCAGGCTATGTATTAAGCTTGATAGATGAAAACATTAAAGTTATCAAATCATTTTTGCATACAACGATTCTTCATAAAACATTTACAGGCGTTAAACATATCAATAAAACACGCGATCACCTCCGTACGATGTTGAGTTTAATAGATCAGTGGTCAGATTAATAAGACGGCCACACGGCGGCAGACGGTGGCGATCGGTGTGGTGTGAAGCGGACGATTTAGGGCTCCGTGAGTTTTTTATGCTTTTTCTTTTTTACAAGAGTTAAATGACTGGTTGGTCCTTATGGTTTATAGAAATTGCACAATTGGTCCTAAGGCTTCACTAATTACAACTTTGGTCCAAATACTTATAAAATATAAACTCGCTTGGTCCTAGACCCTAACAACAGTTAAATTTCTCAGTTAAAACACCTCATGATCCTTTTAAATGGCCCCCACCTTTTTCATTTAATGTAAATATATAACTAGTATTAAGCACCCCCGCGTTGCGGCGGGAGCGAACACCAATGCCACACTACTGCCAGCGACCACCGATACTGAAGTTGCGGCGTGTTAATGCGAAAAATTAAACCGAAGCGTAAAACATAGAATAAAATAACTAAATTGATCTAGAACTCGCGCGCTACGATGAACCCGCCTCTATTTTTTTCCCGTTTAACAGGTTCATCGTAATCTGTATATAATATATATCATTACCACTATACAAACCATAATGCATACATTACAACAACCATTGCATCAATATGTTGCAAATTATATTTATACAATATTTTGGCAAAATTAATTAGATTATTATAAATAATAATAATTTACAAATAAAACAACACATCTTTGAATGGATCAAACCGATTAAATATGGTAAGATAATGAAATCATTATTTGATTAGGGTACAACCACTTAAGCACAATTTACAACCATGCATGCATACAAAACAGATTGAATTTGGTAAGGTAATGAAACCATTATTTGTTTTAAGGTACAACCACTTAAACACAATTTACAACTAAACATGCATAAAAATGTTACAAATAGTATATAAATAAATATAAACTAGAAGATTGATCCGTGCGCGTTGCGCCGCGGCCAACGAAATTGACAAGTTGTTGATTAGATTCACATTTACAATGTGTTAAAGATGTTTTTGTCGATTAAGTGTGAATTACTATCTTATACAAATAAGTAATTCACCAAATAAGCTCAATACAATTAATGGTATCATAATTACTACGTTACATGACTTGTATCCATATAAATAACCTATCGTATTAAGGAACCCCCCCCCCCCCCGCGTTGCGACGGGGGCGTTAAACCGTGACAAATAGCACCAATGCCACACTGTAGCTAACGGCCACCAACATTTAAGTTGCGGCGTCTTAACGTGGTGAAATTAGACCGACATATAGAACATAGAAAATAATAACTAACTCGATTTGGGACTCGCGCGTTGTGACGAACTTATTAAACGGGAAAAAAATAGACGACGTAAATACACTGAACCACACACGTATGTTGTGCCATGTTAACTCGCAAAATTTAGAACGAAGCGTATAACAAAACGTAAAATCGTTGAACCACACACACATTGTGCTGTGTTAACTCGCCAAATTTAGAATTATACGAAAAAAGAATTTTTTTGCAAAGTATGAAAAACATAGGGGATCGAAGTTGAAAGTAAAAAAGTTGTGATGTTAAATTGGAAAAACTAAAGCTTTTGGGTTAAAACTACAAAATCAAGTAGTTTTGGGTTTAAAGTAAAATATCAATTTTCTTTTTTGAAAAACCCCTAAAACACGGGGTACAACACCTCAATGCTTTAACTTGTTGCTAATTTATATTATGTAAATATAAATCATTCCATAATATAAGTTTGCTAAACAAGTCCAATTTTAATGTATCAATGCATCCATCTGATATAGTTAGTATTTGCCTATTTGTATTTGATTTTGGTGGTTTTTCTTGAACCTGGGATGAATTTTAATTACAGGTACCACAATCAACTTGAAATTATTCAACCACTTTGAGCCAATCTATACGAATAATACGTATGAATTCTAAAATTATTAAAAAAAAAAAACATTACAACACGATAGACGACAAACAATGATATTTTATGACCGTCGTCATCGTTTGATTCATCTCCTACTTTTCTTGTCGTCTTCTGTTGCAGATGTACACCTGAAAAAACTTTCATATCACTAAACTTCAACACGATATATATGGATGGTTTCGGTTCCAGTAATGCTGGAGACGAAGATGCCGGCGCTGTCGGAGAGAGCATCTCCTTCTTCAAATTCTGACATATTGTGATATTGACGGTTGGAGATTTCCCGTATAATAGCAGTCAAATATTGACTAACTCCGAGTTCATGACGCGACATCCGGTGAACTCTTTGTGGAGCAGAAGGTTGCAACATGTTAGCCGGCTAGTGGCGTCAGAATGGCCTCCGGTGGTGGTCGGGATAACGTGAAGAAGAAGGTTGGTGTTTTAAGTGAGATATTTAACTGATGCTAGGGCCGAGGACCAAGCGAGTTTATATTTTGCAAGTATTTGGGACCAATGGTGTAATTAGTGAAACCTTGGGACCAATCGTGCAATTTCTACAAACCACAAGGACCAACCAGACATTTAACTCTTTTTACAAATATAAGGGTTTACGGTGTGGCAGCGGTAAACATGTGTTTACTGAATGTCTAACCACTGCGCACCATGTTTGCCGATCAAGTTTAACGATTTAGTGGGTGTTTCCGGTAAAAGATTACCGAATCGGGGAGAGGGAGGGAAGGGAAGAGAGAGGGATGTGTGTGGTGGGGTCCATGCCTTTTCAACTAATCACACATTTTTTTTTAAATAGTTTACCTATTCCAAAGTGTCTAACTACCGCCAACGTTTTTAAGCAACAGGTAAACAAAATAAGATAAAATGACGTGGCACTGTTTGATTGGTCGATTTGGGAGTTTACCTATTCAAGGTGTTTAAGTGTAAAACGCTTTGGTTTTTACTTTTTGGGTAAATTACAAAAATTGTCAGGTATCTTATTGCAAAGTGTATCCATTTCCTTTAATAATTACAATACCATCCCTAATACACTATATCTTTAAACACAGTTAATTTTTTTTACAGTTAACTCAATTCGCAGTCATCAACAGTTTGTTGTTTTGAAGTCCAAAACTTAACATACAAAAGTGAAAGTGTTTGTTTATTTATTTAAGCTACAACTCTCGCTTACTCTGTATGTCCCTTTCATTTAGCGATGAAACAATGGAATCACTAAGGTGAAGAACTGCAGCAATTTACAAACGGGTAACACAAGTCCTTTTCCGAGTTATGTCTTAATTCTGTCGTTGTGGACAATTTTCCTGCCAAAACTGATAATCAAGCCCAGGTTGATGTCTCGAGCCTTGTGGAAGTTGTCCACACAGGTACTGTCTGGGGGTTTTCTGGCTTCTGGTACATAGCTAACCATAAAATTGGGGTTTTTAACAGGTGGAAGGGCAGTAGGTAGGTTAAATGACTTTAATGCCCTTACGTGGGTTAAAGGATATAACATGTTACGATTTGTAAGCATTAAGTAGATTTTTTTTTGTAGTTAATAAAGATAAATGACATACTTTACAATAACATACATTCATAAAGGATGATGAAGAAACACGTAACTAATTATGAGGCTAATCAGTTTGGTTTATGTTTCAACCATGATGGTTAATCTTCTTATGGTTTCCTGAGCTCCTTAATGACCGTGTTTATCTGCAAAACAAAACACCGTTACTCGTTAAGAGGGGAATGTGGGGGTTTCCCTCTTAACCGGGCTCCGGCGTGAGAATAAGCGACTGCTTTGGGAGAGAATTTAAGTATTAAGTGAGAGTAGAGGGAATGGAATGAATTTAACCTGTGAAGTGAAGGTCTCTATTTATAGCCGGAGAGGTGCAAGAGAGTGTGGGCTGATGGGCCTTGGGCCGGAAGGCGACAACATGGGGGATATGCTCCTTGTCTTATTGGTGTCGACCGTTAGTGGCTTCCAGGAGCTTTATGGAGCTGGCGCAACGTGATTGGAGCCACGTGTCACTGTTGTCGGCCTGGTCGTCCTTCTGCCATCAGCAGGTAAGTGGAGATCGTGGGGCAGTTGTCTCTGCCTTGTGATTGGTGCTACAGGCGTCCTTAAGTACTTTTTGTCTCCTGCATGTCAGACGATCGTGGAGCACGATTGCGCAGGGACAGAGGGACCCTGATTGGCTCTTTTGTTCTGCCACTTGTACCTTGTGTACTATCTGGAAAAGCCTCGCGCCGAAGTTACGCATGATTCTTGCTGAGCATGTTATCACCTCGCGCGAGCTTCGTGGGCCCTCAGATGTTCTTTTTAGAATGCCAAGTGTTGCTAGCTGGAGTTTACTCTTATGTGGACCTCGCGCAGTGTTACACAGATATGTTGTAACCAGCGCGAGGTTGGCAATCAAGAAAATTGCTGAGTAAGGAGTATGGTCCCGCGCGACCTTACAGGGGTTGCGCGCCTTTTTGGGACCATACCCTTTCAAGTCCCCCCAGTACAGTGCTGCACCATGCGCAAGGCAAGTGGTTGGAGCTCTGGACTTAATAAAGTAAGATGATGCTTTTGGGTTTGGTAGACGGCGCGCGTGTAAGTTGTTGGTTACTACGGCGCGGCTACCAGGCCTGTTGTTGGCTTTGTTGTTACCTTTAACACGAAGTTTCTAATGGCTTTGGGCGGGAAAAATCTCGCAATTCGAATTCTCTGACAGGTTGGTGCAAAAGTCGTGGTTGGTGACGACTGAGTTGACCTCTGACGGTTGCCATCAACTGGTTGCTGACGGTTCAGATTTTCGTTGGGAGAGTGAAGCTCACGCGCGCGTGGTAACTGTCACTCCGGGAAACACGCCTTACGTGGCGCTTTCTGGTTGGCCTTGCTTGCGGCGGTTTCGGCACGGTTACCCATCGCATTAAATGCGATGGGTATATATATCCGGAGAGATGTGAGGCTCATCACTTTTCTCTTCTACTATTCTTTTACTTCCTCTCAAACTTCTTTGAATCTTCAAAGTTTGAAGAACACGGTTGCAGCAGATCTCTTAAAAGTTCTTGAAGAACATCGTAGCAGATTATCAGGCTTGTTTCTAGGACATTCAAGACCTTTGTTTATCTATCGATGGCTGAAGAACAACATGAGGATAATCCCGGAGAAGAAGGTCCTGTGCCTATTCTCCGGTGGGATTTAGGGCTTTTTGAACAGCTTTCACGTAGTTTTCGGTTCCCACCGGAGTGGGATGCCCGGTACCCCGGCCAGAACCAGACGGCCGCTGATGCACCGCCGGGGTACATTACTTTATTCGAAGATTTCTTCCATCAGGGCAACTTCCGGTTGCCGGCGACTAACTTCATGGCTCATATTCTTCGATATTATGGGTTCCATATATCTCAGATGAGCCCACCCGGAATGGTTCGGGTTCGACATTTTGAGTTCCTGTGTTGGGCTCATGGCATAGAGCCAACTGTTGATAGATTCCGGGTTTTCTACCAACTTCAGAGGAATATGGGTTTTTATTCCTTTGCCAGTCGTGGCACCGCCAAGAAGATATTATTGAACCCTCCCAAGAGTTTCCATGATTGGAAACCAAAATTCTTTTATATACGCGAGGAGGTTATTCCTATTGCCATGACGTTTCGCGCTTGGAATGAGGCTATTGTGAAAGAAGACTTGGCGATCCCCAAGACTGAGGCTTGGTATCGGGAGCTTACTGCTACCCCCAACAGGGTGTTTGGGGAAAATGTACTTGTTGCGGCGCGGATGAGTGATCAATGGCCGCCTGAGAGCCAAGACGGCCCTGTCTTGAAGTTCCAGGATGAAGGTTAGTTAATTCGTTTGTTTTGTTGATATTCGTTTCACAACTGTTTATTTATACAATTTGTCTTGTAGAGGCGCGCCTGTATCAAGCTGCATTCTCTACCTTTGGTGAGTCAATGAGCGTGCGCCCGCTCCAAGCTGGAGAGGAGTATTGGTACGCACAAATTAGGGGCAATTTCATGTACCCGGTTGCTGATGCATTTGCCGCGCCACCTACTGCAACTGAAGGTGCGCACATACCTAAACCCCGTCCTCTGCGCTATGTGACTTCTGCTGGGAAAGAGGTTGTCTATCTTTCCAGCGAGGAGTCTGTAGGTTCTTCGAACGGGGAGTTAAGTTCGTGGTCTAGCGTCTTTGCAGGTTTGTTGCGCGACTTGGGCATCGACCCTGAAGAGAAGAAAAAGAAACCATTGAAGAAGAAGAAGGTTGCTGCGTCGGATGCTGAGGTGACCAGTAAGGGTGCTGGAGGTAGTCGCGCAACCTCTGGTAAAGGTATTCTTCGGCTTCGTCAGAGTGACTTAAAAGATTATGTGATAATTAGTGACTCACTTGAAGGCTTGTCGCGCGCAGGCGAGAAGAAATCCGGAGCAGGTGGCTCGAAGGGTGAAGGTAGCGCGGGTTCTCGAAACCCGGATGTTGGCGCTACTCCTTCTACTGCCGAGCATGAAGAAGAGGAAGAAGAAGAAGATGCTGCTGAGAAGTTGGTCAGCAGAAAAAGGAGTAGAAGCGCGACCACTGCTGGTGCGGCTGCTGCGCCGGCAGCTGGAGGGGCGTTGGTGCTTAGGAAACAGAGTAATCTGCGTTCTCTTTATAGATTCTCTCCTGGTACGTTCCTGATTTGTCTTTTCCTTTTGTTGCTCTCTTCTTAACCCCTTAGTTTATGCAGAAACCAAGAAGAAGACCCCTGAGAATGGTGTTGTGTTTACGGGGCCAGAGCCAAAAAGGCCAAAGCTTATCATCAAATCTTCCAAGACTGCTGGCTCTGAATCTGCCAAGGACAAGCATACTGCTGAGGGTGATACGGCGAAGGCTGCTGAGGAGAAGAGGAAGGTTGATGAAGAGCGTAGGAAGAAGGCTGATGAGGACAAGAGGAAGAAGGCGGAGGAGGAGAAGAAGAGGAAAGCTGAGGAAGATAGGAGGGCTGAGGAGGCGAAGCGCAAAAAAGCCTCTGACATCGAGAAGGAGAAAGAGCAGAAGAAAGAGGAGGAGAAACTTGTTGAGAAGGCGCAGGGTCCGGAGGTTGAGAGCGCGACTGGGCCTGAGAAGCCTCGTCAAGAGAGGAGGAAAGAGCCTGAGGTTGAGGAACCTGCCCGCCCCGCGCATACTGAGGTTCCCCATCGTTCTAAGGGGCTTTCTACCAGGGGATCGGGCCCCTATGTTTCTAGCGGCGCAAGCTATGGTGGCGCTAGTGGTTATAATCTGCAAGCTATTGGGGCGAAGGATACACTTGGTGATATCTACTATAAAAGTTACACCGAGGAGGAACGCGGTAATGCCCCCCATCAGGCTCCCTGGAGTTTGAGGCAAAAGGACACCTTTCAAGAGTTCGGTCCTTGCCGCGATTGGTTCTTCAACTCTTTCACTCCTGGAGAGGTTAACCGGCAGAGGGCGAAGACCCATGAAGCGCTATACCGCACTTATATGCTCGGGGAGGCGAATGCTCGCGCTGCTAACCAGGAGATTGTGCGTGAGTGGCGAACAATGGTTAGGGAGCGGTCGGACTGGGAGAGGTACCGCGAGCGGATGCTGAAACGTATTAGTGAGTTTGAGAAGTCGAAAACTGCCCTTGATGAAGAAAGGGCCAAGCTTGAGGCTGATAAGAAAGCCGAAGAATGGGGGCGCGAGGGCCTGAAAACAAAACTTCAAGCTGCTGAACAGCAGCTGGCTAAGGAGAAGGCTGAGTTTAAGCGCATATGTGCGAAAGACAATGAGCGCGCGGCCGCGGCTCATAACAAGATTGTCAACCTTGAAGCCAAGGTTGTTGAGTTGACCGGCAAGGTCGAGGATACGCAAGCTGCGCAGGTTGCTAAGGAGCAGATTGAGGTTTGTAAATCTTTCCTGCCTTTTCCTTTTGTGCTTGTTTGCAGAATAGCCTAAATCTTGCCTTTTTTAGGTTGAGCTTACTGAAGTGAAGACTCAGTTGTCAGGCAAGGACAAGGATCTTCATGCCAAGGATGTTGAGATCGCCGAACTGAAGCGTCGCCTAAACGATCAGGTTGACAAATGCGAATCCTTAGAAATCGATCTCGAAGCTGAGAAGGTCAAGGCAGCCACTGCTGAAGAGGCTAAAAAAAGAGCCGAAAAAGCTCGTGATGTTAGTACCAAGGCCCTTAATGTGGCGCAGACTAATTATGCTGAAGCTCAGGGCATCGTTGATACTCTTGTTTCTGAGGCCGAATGGATGCGCGGCCGTGGAGTAGTGTTGGTATGTTGCTCTTCTTTTTTTTTTCTTTAAATGTTTTTTAATTTGCTAGGAGTTGCTTTAAATGCGCGGTCTTCATTATAGCTTGCCAACTCTGTCCTTAATGCTGAAGAACTGGATCGCGCTGTAGCTGCTCTGACAGACGCCGCGCGCGCCGTCGGTCATCGCGGGGGTTACCTGGAATGTGCTCAGCACGTAGAAGAGGTGTTTGGACAGGAGTTTGACATTAGTCATTGTTCAGCGACTGATCATGCTAGCGCCGAGCTGACACGTGCTGAGAATTCTTATGATCATTTGTCACTGCCCGTGATGGACTTGGTCGCGAAGGCTTTAGAGCATGATGACTGGTGTCACCGCCTTAAGGCCATCCTTGATCCGCCGATAACTGTTGAACTATCAGATGAGGAGCCAGCTGGTGATGATGGTGGGAATGATGGTGATGACGGCAAACCTGATGATGATGATGGCGATGAAGGCGATAAGCATGGCGGCGATGGGAATGATGAGTTTGAATAGGCTTGGGAACAGGCTTTGTGCCTTGTAAAAAATTCCAGTAGGTTTCTGATGTAACCCCTTGCGCGGGCGCGCTTTTATCTAATGAATGACATTGTGTTTCTATAACTGATGCGCGGTTGCGCTTATTAAATAGTATGTTTGCTTATTTTCCGTTACAATTATTGCACTGTTGCTAGAAACTTTGGTTAAGTTAGTGCGAATAAATGCAAGTGTGGCTATTGTGAGAGTAACTGGAGTGTTTTCGTGCTAATCAAAAGTTTAACATGCATTTGTAACGAAATAAGCCGGATAGTGATAAAAGAGCATGTCGTATGCTTTCATCGATTACGTGGGCGCTTAGGCCGAGGTACATTGCTTGTAACATAAAAGGCGTGTAGCCAACATAAGAAAGTAAAGGGCGCGTAGCCGACATTAGTGGATAAAGGCTCAGGGCCTAATAGTCATATATAGCATTTGCGCAGTTGTTGCGCATTCCACGTGCGTGGGATGATGTGTCCATCTAGGGTGCGCAATTTGTAAGCCCCTTTTCCTAGCACTTCGTGCACCAAGTATGGGCCTTCCCATTTGGGTGCTAGTTTTTCTGGGCGTTCGGCGTTTGAGGCTTCGTTTTCTCGAAAGACATATTCCCCTGGAATGAAGGTACAGATGCGGACTCGCGCGTTGTAGTACCTCTCCAGTTGTGTTTTGTACTTGGCTTCTTTGATTCGCGCGATTTCGCGCTTTTCCTCTAGCAAATCCAAGTCAAGATGACGCTCTGCCTCGTTGTCGATTGCGTTGACTGCTGTCAAACGCGGAGAGGGCAGGCCAACTTCTGCCGGGATAACCTCTTCTGAGCCATAGACTAGGCTAAAAGGGGTTTCGCCGGTACTTGTTTTCGGCATGGTTCGGTGGGCCCACAAGATACTCGGGAGCTCATCCACCCAGCCTCTTCGCTTTGTGCCCGGTCGGGCCTTAATCCCATCGACAATACACTTGTTTACACTTTCAACCTGCCCGTTGCCTTGGGGATGCGCAACGGAGGAGAAAGTGTGTTCGATTTTCATCTCCTTCATCCAGTTTTGGAGATCTTCAGACGCAAAGTTGGTGCCGTTATCAGTTACAATCTTGAGTGGGAGGCCAAATCTGCAGATGATGTGTTCCCAAATGAACTTGCGCACCATCATGGCTGTAGTTGAAGCAAGGGCTTTGGCCTCCACCCATTTCGTGAAGTAATCGACGACCACTATTATAAACTTGACAGCACCGGGAGCGTCTGGGAAGGGTCCTACCATGTCAATTCCCCACTGCTGAAAAGGCCAAGCAGTGGATACGGGGATCAGGTCGTTCTTGGGGCGCAGGGTTTTTGGAGAGTGCCGCTGACAGGAGTCGCACTTGCGCAGCTCCTTCAGGGCATCCACATGCATCCCTGGCCAGTAGTACCCAGCGTTCATAATCTTCGCAACAACCATGCGTGGTCCCGCATGGATGCCGCAGATTCCTTCGTGAATCTCCCTTATCAGATAATTCGCATCTTGGGGGTCCACGCAGCGCAGTAGTGGCCCCAAGAAGGACTTGCGGTATAAGATACCACCATTCATTTCGTACTGCAGAGCTTTGGTCTGAATCTTTCTTGCCTCTGCCTTGTTCTCTGGGAGTATTCCTTCTTTTAAGTACTGAATGATAGGGGTCATCCAGGATGGCTGTCCTAACTCGATCACATTGACTTGTCGTAACAAGACTGACGGGTTCTTGAGTACCTCAATCCTTACATCTTTGGCAAGATGTTGGAAAGATGTTGAAGCAAGCTTGCTCAAGGCGTCAGCTGGTTTGTTCTCAGAGCGATTGATGTGGACGACCTTGTGAAACTTGAACTGTTGAAGCAACTCTTTTGCTTGTTCCAGATATAGGGCCATAACTTCACCCTTTGCATCGTATATACCGTTGACTTGACTGGCTATCAAGAGTGAATCAACATGTGCTTGTAGACTTTTAGCTCCCATTTTGATGGCGAGGCGTAAGCCTGCCAAAAATGCCTCGTATTCCGCCTCGTTGTTGGTGTTTTTAAAATCCAACTTGATGGCGTAAGTGAATTCATGGTTTTCAGGGCTTACTAGGCGCAATCCAGCTCCCGCGCCGTCCTCATTTGAGGCCCCATCAGTATAAAGCATCCAAGTCTCATTTGTCTTGTCTTTTTCAGGAGTTTCAACAAGCTCACAATCTTTGATTTTCTCTACCGGGACTTCTGTGATAAAATCGGCGAGCACCTGGCCCTTGATGGCTGGGCGTGGTCTGTACAAAATGTTGTGACCTCCCAACTCGATTGCCCATTTGGCGAGCCTCCCAGATGTTTCTGGTTTCTGAAGTATCGTGCCGATATGAAAATTGGTAAGTACTGTGATCACGTGCCCTGTAAAGTATCTGCGCAGCCTTCGGGAGGCGTGTAAAAGTGCAAGCACCAATTTTTCCATCGTGGAATATCTTGTTTCCGGGTCAGTGAGTACCCTGCTGACGTAATAAATTGGAGTTTGGACTCCATTCCTTTCCACCAGTAGTACCGATCCTACTGCCTTGTCTGAAGAAGACAAGTACAGTACGAGTGGTTCTTTTTCGAACGGTGCAGTCAGGGTAGGGAGCTCGATCAAACATTCTTTCATTTGCTGGAAAGCCTTTTCAGCTTCAGGGGTCCATCTGAACTCTTGCTTCTTGACACAGTTGCGCAACGTGCTGATAAAAGGGTACGACTTCGCGGCGTGATTTGACAAAAAGCGGTTAAGCGCGGCGAGGCGGCCGGCCAACCGTTGCATTTCTTTGATTGTTCGCGGCGATGGCATCCGCTCTATTGCCTGGACTTTTTCCGGATTCACTTTGAAGCCGCCGTTGGTGACTATAAAGCCTAAAAACTTCCCTTCTTCCATGCCAAAAGAACACTTGGCTGGATTCAATTTCATGTTTACGCTGCGCAATGAATTGAACGTTTTCTCGATGTCTTTCAACATTTGGTCCTCTTCGGGACTCTTGACCACGAGGTCATCGATGTAAACCTCAATATGCTTTCCGATGTCACCCGCGAAGGTTTTGTCCATCAATCGCTGATATGTGGCGCCAGCGTTTTTCAGGCCGAATGGCATCTTTGTATAGCAAAAAATCCCAAGATCAGTACGAAAAGCCGTCTTGTCTTCATCCTCGAGCTTCATTTGAACTTGATGGTACCCCTTGTAGCAATCCAAGAAGCACTTCCATCTGTATGGCGCGAGAGAGTCTATCTTTTTGTCGATCTCAGGCAAAGAGTAACAATCCTTAGGGCATGCCTTGTTGAGATCGGTATAGTCGACACACATTCGCCATCCACCACTAGATTTCTCTACCATTACGGGGTTGGCAACCCAACTTTGATAACGTACTTCTCGCAGGATGCCGGCTTTAAGTAACTCGCATACTTGCTCATTCATTGCTTTCGTTTTGTCTGCCCCTAAGCTGCGCCTTCTTTGGACTTTCGGCTCAACCGAGGGGTAGGTATTTAAACAGTGCTCTGTGATGTCGCGCGGGACTCCGGTCATGTCGGCCGGGGTCCAGGCGAAAATATCCATGTTCTTGAATAGGAGCTGCTTGAGACGAGTTCTGATGTTTGGTGAGATAGCGTGGCCTATCGTCACAGTTTGCTCCGGATATTTACGATTTAAAACCCATTTTTCGGGCTCAGTTGCTGAAACCTTCGCCGCTTTGGTTGGGCGCAACTCTTCTGTTGACATTACTTCTTTCTTTGCATAAACAATTGCCACCCCGGTCTTGGTTGGGAAACCAATCGCTGAGTGCGGGGTGGAAGTTATCATATTCAGCTCGCCTTGTGTCTCTCTCCCGATCAGCACATCGTGTCTTGACTTAACAGGCATCACTATGAAGTTGACGTTTGTTGTTCTTGAATGCTTCCCGTCAGAGAGTGTGACGGGGAAGCTGATCTGGCCTAGCGGGAAGACCATTTCATTGCAGAATCCAGACAATGGATAATCAACTGGTTCGAGTCTTGCTTTGTCTTCATCGTCGAACTGGTTAAAGCATTGCTCATAGATGATGTCTGCCGTGCTCCCCGGGTCAATGAAGACGTACTCAGTTTCATAATGACCGATTATACCAGTGATGACGATGGGTCGTGTGGCTCGGGGACCCCCGCGCACCACCGGGAAAATAACTTGCTGTTCTTGCCATGACGGCTCATAAGGTCTCTTGCCATTTTCTTTCGCGCTATGCCTTGGTCCATTGACCATGTGTGTCTCCAAGCGTCGGACTTTCTTGTGATTTCCTTCATCGTGGCGATGGAGCTGTCTTGTTTCTTTGCGCACGTTTTTCACCAAGTGGCTCAGCTTTCCACTCTTCAGCGCTCTTTCGATCTCTTGGCGTAAGCTGTAACAATCATCTGTTAAGTGGCCTGTATCTTTGTGGAAATCACAATACAAGTTGGGGTCCTGCCCCTTTTTGTTCGTCATTGGTCTTGGCGTCTTAAAATCATGGTTCTCCGTCATTAGCACCTCTTTTGGTGTTTTTATGAGCGGAGTCCAATGCTTGTCACGATTATCGTCTCGGACTGCCTTTCTATAGCCGATGCGATCGATAGTATCTCACGCGTCTTCCTTATAGCGGGATCGTTCTTCATAACGGGGTCGTTCATTATAACCGCTGGAGTGGTTGGCCTTCCACCCAGGGTTCTTGCCTTTGTTGCGTCTGTTGTCGTCGCGTGAGTCCCCTTTGGAAAATCTATCTTCAGAACGATAGCTGTTGTTTCGTGCAAGTGACTCTTCAGTTTGCGCGACTATCTTCGCGGCTTCCATGAGTTTATCCCATTCCTTGGGCATTCCATCTTTCCCAGTGATGGTTCTAATTAGGCTATCGCAGCGGATGGCTTTCTTGAAATGGCAGCGCATGAGTTGCTCACTAACGCCACCGATTTCCAGGCACTCTTTGTTGAAGCGAGTGATGAAATCTTCCAAACCCTCATTATCTCTGCGCCAGATATCTTCCACCTCGGCTGTGTCGCGCTGGTATCGTCGTTGTTGACTAAAGTGACTCATGAACTGGGTCCTGAAATCCACCCATGATTTTATCTTTCCCGGAGGAAGGCTGTCGAACCAGGCGCGAGCAGCCCCGGTAAGCGTTTGGATAAACAGATGGCACCACATGGGCATATTCCAATTTCCCATGCAACCGGCGCTTGTGAAAGAGCTGACGTGATCATCGGGATCAGTCAATCCGTTAAACTTGCCAACTGTCGGAGGTAACTTTTCTTTTTTAAGCGGCGCAAGCTCTATCTTCGGAATGAACTTCGAATGCTCTACGGCTTCAGCTGGCCGGTAGGCGAGGCGAAAGTCTTGCTCTGCCTCTTCGGTGTATCCCACATGTTGCCTTGGTTTGTAGCATTCGTGATTCCTTTGTAAACGATTGAAGACCGAAGATCCCTCATCGTACTCCCAAGTTGGATCATTTGGGTCAGTATCTTCCCATTCGTCGTTCATGTTGCGCGGCGTAAGCCGGCTATGAACTGGGACTCTTTGGAAGTTTGACGGATCGTCATAGTAACTTTCAGTTTCTCCCCGTGTGTCGCGCGTGTCCTGCACGCTTAACCTTCTGGTGGGGGGAGGTCTGTTAACTCTTCTCTGGATATTTTGCGGTGGTGGCATCTGGCGCGGCCCGTGACTTGGGCCGGTTGGCGTAACTAAGGAAGGTTCTGCCGTTAAAACTGCTTGTTGCGCGCTCAAAGATTGATATGCCTCGTTAATGGTGGCAAGTTGCTTGGCGTACCACGAGGCTGGGGTTTCGCCTTCTGGTAGCCCTAGTAGCGCCGAGATATTCTGAGGTGGAGCTGGGTTTGAAGGTCCAGCACCGTTGTTTCCTAGGGTAGTTTGAGTAATGCGGGTGAAGCTCCCGCGCGGACCCCCCGTATTGGCTACTTTGACTTCACCAACTTCTTCGAAGTGTTGAGGTTGCGCGTTTGGATTACCCTCCCCCAACGCTGTATTAGGGTTTTCACCGAAACCAACGAACTCGGGAACGATTCCTTGACCAGCCATGGATCGAAGGAAGAAAAAACAAACGAAAAACTCAGGAAAGAAGATGAAAGTGGTTTGTAGAAAAAACCGGTGGGCGCCAATGAAGAAACACGTAACTAATTATGAGGCTAATCAGTTTGGTTTATGTTTCAACCATGATGGTTAATCTTCTTATGGTTTCCTGAGCTCCTTAATGACCGTGTTTATCTGCAAAACAAAACACCGTTACTCGTTAAGAGGGGAATGTGGGGGTTTCCCTCTTAACCGGGCTCCGGCGTGAGAATAAGCGACTGCTTTGGGAGAGAATTTAAGTATTAAGTGAGAGTAGAGGGAATGGAATGAATTTAACCTGTGAAGTGAAGGTCTCTATTTATAGCCGGAGAGGTGCAAGAGAGTGTGGGCTGATGGGCCTTGGGCCGGAATGCGACAACATGGGGGATATGCTCCTTGTCTTACTGGTGTCGACCGTTAGTGGCTTCCAGGTGCTTTATGGAGCTGGCGCAACGTGATTGGAGCCACGTGTCACTGTTTTCGGCCTGGTCGCCCTTCTGCCATCAGCAGGTAAGTGGAGATCGTGGGGCAGTTGTCTCTGCCTTGTGATTGGTGCCACAGGCGTCCTTAAGTACTTTTTGTCTCCTGCATGTCAGACGATCGTGGAGCACGATTGCACAGGGACAGAGGGACCCTGATTGGCTCTTTTGTTCTGCCACTTGTACCTTGTGTACTATCTGGAAAAGCCTCGCGCCGAAGTTACGGATGATTCTTGCTGAGCATGTTATCACCTCGCGCGAGCTTCGTGGGCCCTCAGATGTTCTTTTTAGAATGCCAAGTGTTGCTAGCTGGAGTTTACTCTTATGTGGACCTCGCGCAGTGTTACACAGATATGTTGTAACCCGCGCGACCTTACAGGGGTTGCGCGCCTTTTTGGGACCATACCCCTTCAGATGATTTTTGTAATTTACTTTTTTTTTAAGTGGTTAACACTGTTCTCTAGCAAATACGACCCCGCGATGTGGCGCGCGATTCAGTTTCGTTATATTCGTTGTACAAAGTTAATAGACAAACCAAAAAAAATATAGTTCAAAACGTGTTCATTTCATATTTCTTATTGAGTTTTAGTTAGATAATAAGAAAAAGAATATTGAAAAGTTGTTTAAATAGTTAATTAAAAAAGGAAATAGATATGATAACATTAATGGATTTTATGCTGTTTAAAAAACTATAACATGAATTATGATGTTGAAGGGTATGGTCTCTAATCCAGTGTTGACTACACGAGTTAATCTCAGATTGTGCGTGAGGCCATACTAAGAATAAATGAAATCCAACACTTTGCTCTTTTCTTGCAATCAAATTGGCGCAAGTCCAAGAAGCGCAGACGATACCTGCGCCAGCAAGGCGGTGTTGGGCCGTGCAAATGGTAAGATTGTCAAAGCGGTAGGCCAATGAGCGCACGACAGGCTGTGCCCAGTAATGCTGCACGACGAGCAATCGTGCAGGAGACAGGAAGTACACAAGGACATATATGTGGCACCAATCAGAGTGCGCCGACCACTACTCCATGATCTCCACTTAATTGTTGATGCCAGACCAGACAAAAAGGATAACTGTCAGGCCACGTGGATTCATTCAACGTGTGTCAACTACACCCTCGCCTGTAAACACTAACGGTCGTGACATGGGAGACAAAACGGATATTCCTTGTTGTCGACTTTAGGCCCAAGGCCCACCAGTCCATCTCCTTCATAACTCACTTCGGCTATAAATAGAGAACTCCGTCTACAAGTTTAAGGATCCCTCTCTTGCTCTCTCACTTAATACACACACTTTTATCCTCAAAACAAGTTCTTATTCTCACGCCGGATGGTGGTTACAAGGAGAACCCCATATTCTCCTCCTTGTAAAGAGCTTTATGGTGTGTTGATTGTTTTGCAGGATCATCGTAACTGTTTGTCGAGGAAGAAAGAAGATTAACCTTATTTGGACGATACACAAACCACAAGCTAATCTCTAGTTTATCTTGGTGTTTCTTCATATGTGAACAGAGGAGCTTAGATTGAATTCAAGTGTACCATACTCATAGTCTTGATTATATTATATATATAGTTACCATGACAAGAAACTGAAAACTAGAACATAGTTTGGTAGAAGTCAAAGTAACTGATTTGGGTTGGAGTGTCGGGTTTGGGCATTGAAAGGAACAGTATGATTAACCGTTCCATGCAAAGACCGAAGAAACGATTCATGCCCTTCGGCTTGGGCAAGGAGATACTGGAATGTCAGAGACGGGTGAGTGGCACGAATAGCCGTGGAGAACGTCTCAAATGACGCCCCAACAAGAATGCAATCGCAATGATGGAAAATAACATAAGTAGCTTTTTTTGTAAAGACCATGATTGGATTCCGGGAATCCATCCTCCTTATAAGCCTAAAGTTGTTTGTGAGGGCAGTGAAAGAAACTAGGGATGAGCTCGGTACCGTCCGGTACCGAACTGGTACCGGTACTGATACCGAGAACGATCTGCTCATCCTTAAAAGAAACCACACAATTGCAACATTTGCCATTTGTTTCACATCTCTTATCCATTACCTCACTCATTGAAGAAGCCCATGCTAATTCCCACGTTGGGGGTTAATCGAAAAAGGACAAATATGTACTTTTACCTTTTTTTTAAACAATAATTTTTACATCTAAACCACCTATCACTTTGTACATATAGACTGTAGAGATTTAAACCAACACCACTTTTGTGGTGACAGCCACCCATGTTGCCACTATGTTATGACATTCTCAAATTTATGTATATGAGCCCCATAATTTTATTAAAGGCGTGCACTTCAGTAAAAAAATATTATTATTTAGTTATTATAATTGATTAAAGTCAACACAAGTCTCCTAAACAAATCTAAATCCATACCACATACCTGGTCTCATTAGTCCATCGTCATTTAGTACCGGATTACTCATTAACCATCGGATAAGTTGTTTTTTGTTAGATATTTTAGTGTAATCGGGGATTAACTTGGTGATCAAAGCGAATTATACTACACATCAAGCAAGTTAGGAGGTGCGGGAGTGCACGCTTGTTTGAGTTATTATAATTCGAAGTGTACGAGCGCCCGTACTCTACGGGGGTTCCGAGGGGGCAGCGCCCCCTTGGCGGGGGTCCGGGGGCAGAGCCCTTGGGAGCAGGGTCCAAGGGGCGGCAGCCCCTGGCGGGGTCCAAGGGGCAAAGCCCCTGGCTGGGGTTGAGCTGCCAGATCAGCTGGGAAACATTTTATTTTCATTAAATTACCTTAATGAAACTGCATCAGAAAATTTTATTTTCTGGAATTTGTCACTTTTTCGAATTGATGGAAAAATGGCAGTTTTTGGCAAATTTTTGTCTGAAAAATAGAGGTAACTGCCATTAGGCAGTTACAACCCCAAAAACCAAACTCGTAGACAGTTTTGATTACATTATTCAATCTGGTTCGAAAATTCACACACACTAACATACCCTGGTTCAATTTCTCATAAAATCAGAGTTGTATCCGATTGAATTTTTCGGGTGAACCACCGAAATAATTTGATCTGAGAGTGATTACACGCCTCTCTGATCATCCGGCAAACTGAAATTTCCCCAACAAAGATCAAATTAGTTTCTGTGAAGATGGCAAGCGGATCGATGAAGGATATGGCAAGCAAGGTTGACAAACTGGAGAAGTTCGAAGGGCAGGACTTCCGAAGATGGCAGAAGAAGATGCACTTTCTTCTGACTTCGTTGAAGGTTGCGTACGTGTTGACTACTCCAATCCCGGAGAGATTGGAGGAGGGCAATCTGGAGCAAATCAGGAAGAGGTCGAAGTGGGATAACGACAATTATATATGTCTTGGCCACATTCTGAATGGTATGTCTGATCCCTTATTTGATGTTTATCAAAATGTTGAAAC
Organism: Helianthus tuberosus; assembly: GCA_030545235.1. Lineage (NCBI taxonomy): Eukaryota > Viridiplantae > Streptophyta > Magnoliopsida > Asterales > Asteraceae > Helianthus > Helianthus tuberosus. The sequence goes on along the minus strand of CM060434.1, from coordinate 13,970,934 downwards.
TGCAAAGTTACTGTGGGACACGTTGGAAGCCAAATACATGGCAGAAGATTCTTCTAGTAAGAAGTTTCTTGTTAGTAATTTCAATAATTATAAAATGGTTGATGAAAGGCCTGTGATGGAACAGTATCATGAATTGGTACGAATTTTGGGGCAATTTGCCCAACATGATCTGCAGATGGATGAATCCATCTCTGTTTCGAGTATCATTGACAAGTTGCCTCCTTCCTGGAGAGATGTTAAACATAATCTGAAACATCAAAAAGGAGAGTTAACTTTGGTTGAACTTGGAAGCCACTTCAGAATTGAAGAAGGCTTGAGAGCATAAGAAAATGTGTTGGTCAATGATGAAAAGAAACGGGCTGGATCAAGTTCTGTGAATATGGTTGAGACAGGTGAATCGTCGAAAGGAAACAGTAAGTTCAAAGGGAAACGAAAATTTCAAGGAAATAACAATTCGGGTTCAAACAAAAAGCCGAATTACCCTTGCTGGAAATGTGGTAAGGTTGGTCACTTTAAGAGGGACTGTAAGATGATGAAGAATAACAAGTCTGGTTAAAAGAACAAGAATGAGGCTGGTTCTAGCGGGTCCAAGGACCCGGTCAAGCAAGGTCAGAATTTAGTACAATTTAATAATTCGGTTCAGAATTACGTGTTACTAATTTCTGAGGCATTTTATGTGCAGGATGATGACATTGCTTGGTGGGTTGATTCGGGTGCAACAAGTCATGTATGCAAGGATCTTCGTTGGTTTAAAGACTTTCAACCAATCGAAGACGGGTCTATCATAAAGATGGGTAATGTTGCAACTGAACCAATCAAGGGAATAGGAACTGTGAATCTTGTGTTTACTTCTGGAAAAACTTTACTTTTGAACAATGTTTTGTATGCGCCGAGATTCAAAAGAATCTGTTAAGTGGCATTGTGTTGAATAATTGTGGGTACAAACAAGTATTGGAAAGTGACAAGAATATCTTGACAAGACATGGCACCTTTGTTGGTTTCGGTTATCTATGTAATGGTATGTTTATGTTGAATGTTGATGTCTCGTTTATGAATGAATCTGTTTGTGTTGCTTCAACTAGTAATGTTAATGATGTACCTTCAACTAGTAATGCAAATTGCATAGCTTCAACTAGTAGTAGAAACAACTTGACTGAATCGGAATTATGGCATGCTAGACTAGGACATGTACATTATAAAAGAGTTAAAGAAATGTCTAAAATGAGCTTAATTCCGCCTATTAACATAAACAATGATAAATGTCATGTTTGCAAGTTGAATAAGATAACCAAGAAGCCTTTCATGCAACATGTTCATAGGGAAACTAAAGTGTTAGATTTGATACATAGTGATCTATGTGATTTTCATGCTACACCGTCTCTAGGCAATAAAAAATATGTAGTAACATTTATAGATGATGCTACTAGATTTTGTTATGTTTATTTGTTGCATGCTAAGGATGAACCTCTTGAAAAGTTTAAAATTTATAAGCAAGAAGTAGAGCTTCATCGGAGTGGGTTGATCAAAACCCTACATACGGATAGAGGTGGTGAGTATTTTGATCCGGTGTATTTCCAATCTACTGGAATAATACACCATACCACTGCTCCTTACACACCAGAACAAAATGGTGTGGCGGAAAGGAAAAATAGGACTTTAAAGGAAATGATCAATACCATGTTGTCCTATTCGGGCCTAAGTGAGGGCTTTTGGGGTGAGGCTATGTTGACAGCCTGCCATTTGCTAAATAGGGTTCCAAATAAAAGGAACAAGACCACCCCTTTTGAGCTTTGGTATAAAAAACCACCTGAGCTGCATTAGCTGAGAGTTTGGGGTTGTAGAGCCGTGGTGAGGCTCACTGATCCTAAGATAAGGAATATAGGGGAAAGAGGTATAGACTGCATTTTCATTGGGTATGCGGAGCATTCATTTGCTCACAGGTTCTATGTTATAGAACCAAATGTATAACACCTCGAAAATTCGTGTTAAATAAAATAACGACACGTGTCGTGTAAGACAAAAAGCGTTATAAACTCGGATTTATTAAAAATGTTTGACAGGATTTAAAAGTGTCGTCATGTTAACTTTTGCACCTCTGAACGACCTCGTTATAAATCCCAAGACTCAAATCATACTAAAAACATCTGGTATATGTTCAAGTTCAGTGAATTATAGCAATGAATGATTCATAATTCAATTGGTGGACTCCTACGAAGAAATTCCTACGGTAACCCTTAGTTTTCGGTACTTTTATAAAGGATCCAAGCAAACAAATTCAAATGGTAGGGTATATAACTGATAATTGAGGTCCCATGTTGTAAATAAGAAGTCCACAATTCGTTTATACCCACTTGCCCCTTCAAAACGTCAAAGAACAACAATTTTTCGCGTCTGACCAGAGGCTTACGGACCGTAAGCCAAACCTTTACGGTCCGTAAAGCAGTGCCCAGCGACCTGAAACCTGCTGCAGCCTGTTTTGCGAGATTTTGACCGATCTCACTGGTATTTATCACTATTGGGCGACCCCTAAAATGTTCCTAGACCCCAGGGACACTTGTGGGACAATTGTGGTCACTTGTAGCCTTAGTTGTCAACATCTTATGGTGATTACAACTAGTATATAAGGCCTTCAAGTTTACAAACATTCTTGCACTCACTTCTGATCATCTCTGGAACTCCAAAGCAGATCCCAAGCCTTCCTAATCATCCATTAGACACTTGTAAGTATGTTTAACCTTTTCTAATTAAGTTTTAGCTTAGTTATAGCTTAAAAGTCAAACCGTCGTAATTAACGGTTGACTTTAAGATTAATCACAAATGGTCCAGTGATTAGTCGAATCAAAAGTAGTTATAAGTTGGTATTTATGTGGGTAATAAACCCTCAAAAGGGTTCCCCCTGATTCCCACTCTAACTATGTCAAAAGTCGGGTCAAACTAGTTTATAAAACGTCAACAGGATACTTAAAATGCCATTTATGCATAATTAACATTATAGATCATATACAACCTGTTGGATCATTTTTATAACTTGGTAATTAGTGTAATAACATGTCTAAACATGTTCAACCCGACAATTTACTATAAAGACCCGGTTCGGAACCGAAAGTCACATAGTTTGACTTTCACTTTGACTTTCAGTTCTGACCCGTTTAAGCATGTTTTAGAAATGCCTTAGAGCCTTATTTGGACCAGGTAACATGCTAGTATAACCCTCTGTGATTATACACCATGGTTCATTAGTTAACCACTTATTATGCATGATTCCGTTAATTACTCGTATGTTGACCATTATGCCCTTTATACCTTAAAACGTGATTTTTGCAAATGTAAAAGAGTAGAAACTTTAATTACTAATATATAAACTTGTATGCAATGTTTGACATCAGTTTGAGGTGTAGATTGAGAGTTATGCTCATTATCGCAAATTTAAAGCTTTATGTTAATAAAATGGCGTAATTAGCATATAGTCTAGTTAAGCCTACTTTTTGATATCCAAATCTTTACCCACTGATGTAATATATTATTTTGGGATTTTTAAAGATTTTTAATTAATTTTAGGCTGAGCATAACTAGTAGTCGTAGGCTTAATCCGGTAATTGTCGGTTTTGCCCTTACGGGCCATAAAATGAGTATTACTTATCTAAACGACTCCAAACCTTTTGCTACTGATCACATATGATAAATAAATTATCTGAAGCCTTCTGGAAGTATAAAAAAATCAGCTTTATGTATCGAACCCGTAAACGGCTCTTAATCGCCCTATTAAGCGTTTTTAACGCATAGTATGCATTTAAAACTATATTAAACATACCCGGGTTGATACCTACTGATATTTGAGGCAAATTATAATATTTTAATAGTAAGCAAAAGTTGATTAACTCAGACTTCAGTTTTGAGCTTTTCGGCTTATGTGAAATTACCAAAATACCCCTACGGGTCATAGTTTGGTTATAATTGATAAATTTCACATATATACTTTATCCTACTGATATAACTTAGTAAATTGAGTATATTTGCTGATTACATCAGACCTGTAACTCATCTTGTTACTTAAACTCTTTTATAAACTTTTAAATGACCAAACTACCCCTACGGGGCCTAGTTTGTGTTTAAATACGTTTCAGGCATAATGAAAGACATCCTACTGATGTCACAACATATTTGAGACATAATTAACTTAGGAAACCTGTCTATATGTCACACCCCGATTTCCACGTGTCACCGGTGGGCCCGGTGGGGAGTATCGTGACGTGGTTGGCAACATCATAGTCAAACAACACAATATTTAAATGCACAGCGGAAGCAAAAGATAAATATATTACAATCCGAATATAAAGTAATATCCAAGTATTACAACGGAAGGTAAAGGATCCACAGGCGGATCATAAAACGTAAACATTGTTCAACAGACTTTAGACGCCTAGAACTTGCAAGATTCCTTATTAACGTCCTGAGCTGCTTCCAGCCTATTACGTACTTGTACCTGCCACTTAGACTTTTGAAAATACGTCAGTTTTCACTGGTAAATACACTCAACCGACTCATTTGAAAATGTTTATGAAACTTTGTTTAGGTGCACAAGGCACGAAAATATTTCGACACTTTAATTAGAATGCACAAGGCAAAATTTATATTTTATACTTGTATACTTGATTACTTGGGACAAACTATATTTCATGTTATCAGTTTTACATAACTTGCTCTACATGCGGGGCCCGGATCTATGCCGGTTCATGATTAACCGACACACCACTATTCCCCTATTGGGAATTCCATATTGGTATAAACATGTGGCATATGTCAGGTGTATGCCTACATCCCGTGCTTAGGTCGTGGCCATTGCAATTTAATGAGTCAAGGATATCCAGGACACGGTCAAATTAATCCCCAATGTTTCAGTCAAGCAATACGAATTAAAACAGGTTATTTGGATTTCCCAACTCATTGGTCTTTGAATCCCATACCTGAACATGCGGTATTTATATTACCGTATCCCAAGCCCGTAATAGGGAAAATAAGTTAAGGGTATTTACCTGAGCTAGCTCCTGTCTTAAATAGCAAGGATTATAATAACTCAGCCGTATTCACTTAAGTAAGCGTAGGTACAATTTACCGGAAGGCTCTAGTTTGGAAATGATGGTATAAATAATCAATTAGAATGCTAACGGGTCTTTAATTAAGCCTAAGCTTAGACCGGTTAGTCTTAAGGAAATATATGGTTCAAACGCATGATTAAGCGAAGACCGGAATAGAATGTGTTTTAGACCCGACAAGTTTGAAGACTTGTATAATATGGGTAATCTAAACACCTTCTGGATTTTGAGATAAAACCGATAAGGTTTGACCCGTTTCGGCTAATTTATGTAAACTTGTTACATAAACCGAACCGAACGCGCAAGAGGCGTAACGGTAACCATAAGAGTCCTAAACAGGTTTCCTAAGTTAACATGCCTTAAATATGTTGTGATATCAGTAGGATATCACCCATGACGCCCAAAACGAGTTTAATCTCTTAATAAGCCCCGTAGGGGTATTTTGGTCATTTTAAAGATTATAAAAGGGTTTAATTAGACACCTGTGATCCGGATCTGAGTTGATCAGTAAAATAGCTTATTTTAACAGGTTATAACCTTTGGTAATAAGTCTTATATACTAAAATAGTTTTAAACCCAAACTATGCGTTAAATACGCGTATAAAGTCGTTTTAAGCGATGTACGGGTTAAAATACGATTCTGAGTTTTCTGATCAAATAAACAGGCTCAAAATACTCCATTTATTATTTAAAATCAGTAGTAATTGGATTGGCGTTAAAAGGATTTGTAAAACTCATTTTATGGCCGAAAAGGGTATTTTTGGTATTAACCGAATCGAGGCGATTAACCTAGCTTATGATCAGTTTAAAAATAATTAAAAATCTTCAAAAATCCCAAAATATTATATCACATCAGTGGGTAAAAGGTTTGGTGTCAAAAATGGGTTTTAGATAGGCGTTACGCTAATGACGTCATTTAATTACTAAGAATCGCTATAATTACGTCATTAAGCATAACTCCTAATCTGGACCTCCGCTTGATGTGAAAATTTACAGACATGTCTAATAATCAGTAACTAAGATTATTTTACTTTCATATTTCCAAAAATCTCATTTTATGTTCATAAGGGCATTACGGTCAATATTTAGGCCCTTAACGGAAACATCGGACGATTTGGGATTCGAGTGGTATAAACGTAGAGGCTTATACACACATGTAACTAGGTCCTAATGGAACTTTAAGGCATGTCTAAACCTATATAAATCGGGTCAGAACTGAGGTCAAAGCAAAAGTCAAACTTTTGCGTCTCTCGGTTCCGAATCGGTTCAAAACATAAAGTTGTCGAATCAAACAAGCTTAGACAAGTTATTATACTTATTTTCAAGTTGTATGGCTGATAAAACAGATTACACGCCTTCTGTATCATTAAATATGCGATTAACATTTCTGTTGACTTTTCGGAAGAAGTTTGACTCGACAAACGACATAGTTAAGATTGAAATCAGTAGGTGACCTTTTAGGGGTTTATTACCCATATAAATACCAACTTATAACAACTTTCGATTCGACTAAACTCTGGACCGATTGTGCTTTATCGCGAAGTCAAACCGTAGTTACGACGGTTTGATTTCTAGGCTATAAACTAAGCTTAACTGAATTAGAGAAGGTTAGGCATACTTACACACGACTAATGGATGATTTGGAATGCTTGTGACCTGCTTGAATGCTCCAGAAATGCCCAGAAATGAAGTGTGGTTGAATGTTGCACATAATGGCCATAAATATCAACTTTGATCTTTCTTAGATGGTTGACAAAGAAGTCTAGGAGTGTTATCAGATGTCAAGCATGTGTCCCTAAGCCTAAAAACCATTTTAGGAAGCCCATTGTATTGCCAAAGGTCGATCTAAGTCGGTTAAGGGACTGAAACAGGCACCTGTCAACATTTTCTGCATCTGCAGGTCTGACGCGGGCCGCCTCACATTTTCTTAAATCTCATGCGGGCCGCCTGAGCCTTATGTTCAGGTTTCCCATTTTTCTTTAATTGCATTTTGGCCCCCGGTCCTCCTAAACGTCACTTTCGCTTCAATTCTTGCATTATGAGGCTTTAAAATTAACATATGGGGGCTTTAATACTTATACCATCTTTGTCAAATCCTCGGGTAACTTTGTGATCACCCGAAAAGCCCTAATTTTCAATGTTGACGATTCTAACCCTCGCACACGAATTTTATCATAACTTTCTCATACGATAACGAAACTTGGTGAAATTTTCATGGTGTATTCTAGTGAGCATAATTAATCGTTACAAGGCTTCGGGTTTGCTAAAAGGTCACTCAGAGGTATATCTTAACATGTTGACACATTTAACCCCTGTAGTTTGTAATCCCTCACTTTCTTTCACAACTCGCTACGTATGACCCATGATTTATTCGTTTAGGGTTATAAACACCATGTAGGGTTATTCTAAAGTATATTTATTCATTGTTGACACTTTGAACCCTTATATTTACACAGTTTCTTTGTTTGTCAACTTTAGTCCTTCAAGAATATTCTTTCACACGTTCAAACCTATGACACGTGTCAACACAATATAGGACGCAAATTTTCGAGGTGTTACACTATAGCTCTCATGAATACCCGTCACGCTTATTACGCGTACGGTTCGGTTTATGTAACAAGTTTACATAAATTAGCCGAAACGGGTCAAACCTTAACGGTTTTATCTCAAAATCCAGAATGTGAATAATAAACCCATATTAAGCAAGTCTTCAAACTTGTCGGGTCTAAATCACATTCTATCCGGTCTTCGCTTAATCGTGCGTACGAACCGTATCTTTGAAACTAGCCGGTCTAAGCTTAAGCTTAATTAAAGACCCGTTAGGATTCTAATAGGTTATTATAAAACCTTCGTTCCATATTAGGAGGACCAGTAAAAGCTACGTGCAATTTGCTTATTGTGATATATACTTTGCTCAGGTAAATACTTTTAACTTATTTTCCCTATATGGGCTTGGGTTACGGTATATAGCATACCGCTTGATCGAGAATCAAATCTCCACCGTAGGGTGGGTAATTGAATAATTTGATCGACTCGTTTAAACAGTCTTGTTTACTTAAAGCCTTTGGGGGGTTAATGACCATGTCCCGGATATCCTTGGCATCATCTTACGAGATGGCCACGACCTGAGCACGGGGTGTAGGCGTACACCTGTCAGTGTATAACTCTATAATGTGGTGTGTCTATTGATCTTTAACCCGGACAAGATCCGGGCTACTGAACGCACAAGTAACATGTAATTCGTTCACAAGATTATAATATTAAATAATTCTCCCAAGTTATTAAAAAGATTAATCTTGCCTCTGTGCATTTTAATCAAGTTATAAAATGTTTATGCCATGTGCATCCAAACCAATTTTCAATCATTTTCCAAAATGAGTCAGTTGATTGTATTTACCAGTGTAAACTGACGTATTTTCCCAAAAAGATTAAATGCAGGTACTAAGCGTAATTGGCTGGGATTTCTCCTTAGCATCATTAGAAGTCTCGCAAGCTTAAGATGCCTGAAGTCTGTTGAACTATTGTTTCCACTTTGTTTTCGATCCTACTGTGGATAAACTTCCGAATATTGTGACATTTGAATTTACAATATTAAATTCGGTTGTATTATATCTTTTAAATTCGCTTCCGCTGTGCATATTAAATATTGTGTTGTTTGACTATTATGTTGCCAACCACGTCACAATAATCCCCCACCGGGCCCACCGGTGACACGTGGAAATCGGGGTGTGACAAAATGACTACGTATCAGTGCATACGGTTATTGAGGCAAGAACTGCAGAGTATGATGAGAATAGATTCTCTTCAATACCTAGGCCTAGATATATGGTTCCAAGCTCTAGTAACTCTCACGTGGCCGATCAAGTGATTGATCACGTGGCCGATCAAGTGATTGATACTCCTCCGGAACCTAGGAGGAGTGGTAGAGCAAGGAAAACTAAATCATTTGGTGATGATTTTCAGCTATATTTGGTTGAAGGATCTAGAGATGAAATTAAAATTCAATATCAATATTGCTTCAATATTGAGGAAGATCCTAAAACCTATAGTGAAGCCATGGCATCTCGAGATGCAGCTTTCTGGAAAGAAGCTATAAATGATGAGATGGACTCTATTATGCAGAATAACACTTGGAAACTGTCTGATCTACCCCCTGGGTGTAAACCATTTGGTTGTAAATGGATCTTCAAGAAGAAGATGAAAGTAGATGGTTCAATTGAAAAGTTTAAAGCTCGATTGGTTATCCAAGGCTTTAAACAAAATGAAGGAATTGACTACTTTGATACATATGCTCCTGTAGCAAGAATATCCACTATTAGATTGTTGGTTGCCTTAGCTGCAATACACAATCTTGTAATTCACCAAATGGATGTGAAAACCGCTTTCCTGAATGGTGATTTGGATGAGGAGATATATATGAAACAACCAGAGGGTTTTGTTATGCCTGGAAATGAGCATAAGGTGTGTAAGCTAGTTAAGTCATTATATGGCTTAAAGCAAGCACCAAAACAGTGGCATCAAAAGTTTGATGAAGTGGTTTTGTCTAATGGTTTTGTATTAAACCAAGCAGAGAAGTGTGTATATAGCAAATTTGATGATTCTAGGAAATGAGTCATAATTTGTCTATAAGTAGATGACATGTTGATCTTCGGTACTGACCAGGATCAAGTTGATGAAAAAAAGAAATTTTTGTCGTCTTGTTTTGATATGAAAGACTTGGGGGAGGCGGAAGTGATCCTTGGTATAAGGATCAAACGGGAGAACAATGGCATATCTATCTCTCAATCTCATTATATATTATAAAGAATATATTTAGATTATCAACTCCTAATATAAACCAACTTGTTCTCCAAGTTTATTATCCCTATAAATAGTCCATGTATTCTATTGTGTATGATGCACCAATAATAATAAACATCTTCTCTCTCCCAATATCTATTCTCATCTTTTTGCTATTAGGCTTGTTCATAACACGTTATCAGCACGATTGCTTTGGATCATACATCATAAGGTATATCATATTCTCTAATTATTTTATCGTTATTCATCACACTCATACATAATCCATATTGTAATTCATACGATTGTGGGTTGTGTTAAAAAATAATAATAATTAACTATACCGATTAAATTCTTATCAATTATTATTCATGTATAGAACTATTTAAAATTTTTTAAATTTATCATTAACTAATTGTTACCCTCAAGAAGTGTAAAGGCTAGCACTGTGAGTTGCAGAATGTTCATTTAATTTAAATCACTTCACGTAGTTAAGTAAAATCGTAAATAACTTAAAGAAAACATAAAATCGTAAATAGCACTATGACCTGATTTCAAATTTAATTTTCCTATTCATCTCTATTTGATCGTTAATAATTATACTTAAATATGGGGAAATATTTTTTTTTTGTTCCCTGTTTGCATTTGTTTTGTTGTTGGGAGGACGAGGGTTTTAATCAAATAGTTTTGAATGTTTAGAAGGCAATAGATTCTCTATCTAATGCTTATTCTGTTAACCCTTATGTGAGGCTTAAAGAAAAGCTAAAAACTTGAAGAGGTTGATAATCTGTATCACAGAAGTTTTCTTTAACTATTACCAGGTTAAATTTAGAGATTTGATGGTGCTTTGATTTTGCTGGGTAGTTGTAGATCTCGGTTAGGCTTTTAATGATAAGTTCCATTTTGTTGTTATAAAAAATACAAGATGTTGGTATGTAAGATGTTTAGATGATTTAAAAAGCTTTCATATCTATTATGAAAATTAGAGTGACATATATTAACATTGCCTTTTAACTTTGATATATATTAATTTATTGAGTGGGAGTTGTGTGGAAAGTCTATTTTTTCTAGAAAGTCTAGAAAGCAATAGTAAATTGACATGTGTCATGGATGTATTTTAACTAGAAGGGCAAATATGTAATTTCATATATTAATTTTATTTTTGGTAATTATCTCAAATAACTATTTTTTGCATGATCATATGTGTAACCGATTACATGCATGATTTTCGGGATTATAGTTTTTTTTAATCCAAATCTCTTCCAAATATCACGAACACGAAACACATATCTATATATTATAATTTCGATCATTCTATTCTTCACCAGCATCGTTCTTATTCAATATTATTTCAGTCTGAAAAATCATGGCTTCGAACACACTTGCTGATGGTGGAGATGGTAATTACAATTACTTTTGTAGTTTTTTGTGTTGTTTATTATCATTTTTCTGCAAAATCGTCAGTTTGTTCTTGATGCTGTGTTTTAACAGCCAGAGGGGTTGAGGTTTTAGTGTTCAGTGATTCTATAAGGTGACCGATGTTTTGTAATCTGAAGATTAATTTTTTTTCTTAAGATATTTCATGGTGTGTTTTAAAATCCATATTTGTAATTTATGTGCCAAACCATCATCTTTGTTATTGGTGTTGTGTTTTAACAGTCATACAGGTTCAGGTTTTTTGTGTTTTAACAGTAATGTGTTTTACCAGTTATGTGTTTTAACAGATCTTGAGGTTGTAGTCAACGGTTTTTATAATTTCATTGAATGGTGTGTTTAAATAGTAATGTGTTTTAAAAGTTATTGAGGTTGAAGTCAATGTTTTTTATAGTTCCATCTTGAATGTTGTGTTTTAACAGTAATGTGTTTATCAGTTATGTGTTTTTAACAGATATTGAGGTTGTAATCAACGTTTTTTATAGTTTCTTCTTGAATGATGTGTTTTAACAGTAATGTGTTTTACCAGTTATGTGTTTCAACAGATGTTGAGGTTGTGCCAAACCATCATCTTGTTATTGGTGTTGTGTTTTAACAGTCATACAGGTTCAGTTTTTTTGTGTTTATTGATTCACATAAGTGGGCTGATGGTTTGTAGTCCGAAGATCACCATTTTCTTAGATATTGAATGGTGTGTTTTAACTTCCATATTTGTAGTTTTTTGTTCTGTTTATTTAAACTCTTTCTGAGAAAACATCAGCTTGTTATATGTGATGTGTTTTAACAGTTATTGAGTTTGAAGTCAATGTTTTTTATAGTTTCACCTTGTATGATGTGTTTTAACAGTAATGTGTTTTACAAGTTATGTGTTTTAACAGATATTGAGGTTGTTTTCAACGTTTTTTATAGTTTCATTGAATGGGTGTGTTTTAACTTGCATTATTTTGTTCTTTCACATGGCTATAAGTTTCTTAGCATTCAGGTCAGATTTTTTTGTGTTGTTGTGTTATATAAGTTCATTAGTTGGTAGCATGGTCAGTATGTTTTTTTACTTTGGCCTGGGTTGCTTTTTTTTTTTCATCACATTTTGTTTTAGAAATGTGTTTTATGCTCATTTTTTGTCATGTGTTGTAGATGCACCTAATTACCAATTACGTGGTGTTGAACAAGTCTCTCCAAACACTGAAACAAAGAGATATATCCCAGATTCACCCTCTTCGTTGACGCCAGCAGAGGGCATGTTATTCGACACAGTTGATGACGCGTATAACTTTTATAAAACTTACGCAGAAGCTGGAGGTTGGACTGTAAGGAAGGGCACACAGCACGAGAACCGTGGTATTGTTATAAACACGTACTTTTTTTGTTCAAAGGAGGGTCAAAAAGACTTTCGACCGGTCGATACTTTAGTCGAACAGCCGTCTGATAGGTGGGTACGTAGGGTACCATCCAAAAGGACCGGATGCCAAGCTGCGATCAGAATAAAGCTTACCGATGCTAAGAAGTATTTGCTGTATCATTTTACAGAGGCGCACAACCATAATTTTGTGCATGAAGAAGATTTACATCTTCTCAAGGAAAACAGGGGTATTAATTGTGCACACGAAGAGATGATAAACAAGATGTCACATCTCAACATTGGTCCTGTTCATGCATTTAACATTATGAAGGAAGTGTATGGTGGGTTCGACAAAGTCGGTGCGACCAAAGTCGATTTTAAAAATTTCAAGAAAGAATTAAATCTTTTTATCGGAGAGTTTGATGCGGAAATGTTTGTCAAGCGATTGATGAGGAAAAAGGAGTTTTTACCGAACTTCTCTTGTGAATATGAAACGACAGATGAAGGTGTGTTGAAGTGCATTTTTTAGGCCGGCGAGGATATGAAGAGGAATTATTATATGTTTGGGGACGTTATATCATTTGATGCTACATACAAGCGTAACAAGTAACGATGAGTTTAATTTTTTATTTATTCAATGTGTTTTAAAACCTACTGTGTTATAAATACATTATGATCTATTGTCATCGCTGATTGTGTGTTTTTTTGCCGATATAACATGATGTTTGTCCCTTTCACTGGGATTGATAATCATAATAGGAATGTCACACTTGGTGCTGTAATTCTCGGTTCTGAAACGGCAGAGACGTATAGCTGGTTACTTAGGGCGATCAAGAACGCATATGGGTACGCGCCTCCCGTAATCGTTACTGGCCATGACCCTGCGATGAAAAGGGCTATAGCGGATGTTTGGCCTGAGTCGTGGCATCGGTTATGTATGTGGCATATCATGGATAAACTAACTACAAAGGTCTGTTTTTTATATGACAGGGTTTTCTTTTTTTACATGTGTGTTTTTTACTGTGTTTTAATATTTTTTTAACATACATGCTAAAATGTTCCCTTAGGTCGGGGCTGCCCTGTGTTCAAATACAGATTTCAGGAAAAGATTGTCTGCAGTTGTTTGGACTGATTCTCTATTGCCCGAAGCGTTTGAGGCTGAATGGGCAGCTATTTTAAATGATTTCGGTTTAACCGACCATGAATGGCTGACATATATATACGGGCTACGTGAATCATGGATTCCAGCTTACTATCGCGAAGAAGAAATGTCTGGTCTTATGCAGACATCATCTAGGTCCGAAAGCGAGAATCACTTTTTTGGCAAGATTAGCAATCCAAAGTGCACATTGGTTGAATTTCTTAGCCATTCGACACGGCTATTGAAGCGCAAAGGCAAGAGCATCGAAAAAACGATCATGACACTCGATACACCAACCCTGGAGAGTGGAGTGATTTTGTTCTCGAGAAGCAAGCAGCTCAGATATATACCAGAACTATATTTTTGGATGTTCAACTCGAGATTCAACATGCTATTCATCGATGTACTAGTGTCAGATTAGATCACGTCGGTGATTTCATTAAGTTTTTTTATAAAGGATCTCGATCAGCCATGTTCTTCGTTCTTCTAGGTGACATTTTGTTTTACTTTATGTATACATTATTTTTTTTAATTATCCATCTTTTTATATGAACTGTGTTTTATGGATATTAAATGTTACAGGTTATGATACGCGAGGAGGATGTTACTGTTAAGTGTATCTGCAACAGGTTTGAGCAGTTTGGATTGTTGTGCAGTCACATTTTTTGCGTGTTACGGATTCTTGATGTAAGGGAGTTTCCGAAACAATATATATTGAGGCGTTGGATGCGTGAAGCTGTTCCAAATAGTTCCCCTGGGTCCATTCTTACGGATGGTGGAGATCCAGATCGTAGTGATGAGGTTAACCGTTGTGTTCGTGAGATTAGTCACGCAACTGAGTATGTTGTGAACAAGTTGATTTCAAAATTTAAGTTGTCTGATTTTCGTGATCATATCAAGCAGTTTATGTCAGTCGCTGATGAAGCTCAAATAAATGCACCTCCCAAGACACGACGTAATCGATTTGCTGAACTGCTGGGAGTTGCTCCAGAGAGCTCGGACACTATCCGTGTTCCAGTTGGTACCAGGTTCAAGGGTTGTGGTTCTCATAAATGCCTTAAATCTCAAAAGGAGCGAGCTATAAGTCAGTCTGGAAGTAAACGTCGTCAATGTTCATTATGTAAAAAATACGGTCATAACAGAGTAACGTGTTGGAAATACACCGTGGCCGTGCCTGAGGCAGGTGCTTCGCGGAATGCTGAAGGTAATGAAGATACAATTCGCGAAGGAGACGCTGCTACAGTTGTTGAAGGTGATGGTCCTGGATCGAACGATGCTGATGATGAGTTTTATACATTTGGAAACGATACAGATATGGATGATGAAGACATGGCAGAGTAGGATCTTTTTTTATCAAAATTTTAAGTCTGTTGCTGAACTATTCAATTTTCTGTTTTATTTTTCTCGTATGTTTGTTTTGGATTTGTTTTTGTTGATTTAAAGACTTGTTTGATTCGACATTTATTTTTCTCGTGTGTTTTATAGGATGCTTGATTTGTTCGTGGTTTTGGCATATAGTTTAATTTGTAAAAAAAGTGTTTTAACTGTGTTTAAACTATAAAGTGTTGATGAAATAGATAGGCTGGTTTCCAGATCATAGTATTTCAACTGTGTTTAAAGTATTAACTGTGTTCCAGAGAAACCATCAGCCTGTTATATGTAATGTGTTTTAACAGTTACTGTGTTTAAAGATTAAAATGTGTTTTAAGTTCCTGAGAATCCATTAGCCTGTTATATGTAAAGATTAAAATGTGTTTTAAGTTCCTGAGAATCCATCAGTTCCTGAGAATCCATCAGCCTGTTATAAGTTCCTGAGAATCATCAATGTTTTTTATACTTTAATTGAATGGTGTGTTTTATTGTTCATTATTTTGTTTTATCCCATGGTTATTACTTTATTAGCATGCAGGTTTTGGTATACAGTTTATTTTGTAAAGCTATTAAAGTGTTTTAACTTTGTTTAAAGTATGGAGACTTGATGAAATAGATAGGCTGGTTACCAGATCACAGTATTTGAATGATGTATATAGGCTGTGTTTTAAGAGGTCATACCACTGTATGTCTTATGTAGATCGAAACAAAGTAACATTATTGACATAAATTCACAATGTTAAAGAGGTTCAAACTGTTATACTTGACATTCTTATCGACAGGAAACACAAAAAAAAAAAAAAGATAACTGAACACACTGAACATATTCTAATTTTTAAATTCCAAAAGATAACTGAACAAAATGTTAGAATTGTTTTTTTAGAACATCCCACATTACTTCAACAAACCACCGCCAACGAAGTGTTTTACGAGAACATCCCATTTTAAGTTACTTATCCAATCTTTCAAGGATTTCGTCATAGGCTTTTGCTTCTAGCCTCTTTTTTTCATCGGCCGACAACTTGTAATATCTAGCAACCTCAGCTTTAACAAAACCTCTGTACTCGTTTGCTTCACTTAGGAGCATCTTCGTAATGTACTTATGCCTGAGATCATCAATTTCTTTGTGCTGCTTGTATGAAATCTCACCCGCATCAGTGCACTCGTTTGAGAATCCGCATTCCCAACCTTTTCCAGCTACGCCCTTGTATGTTTCCATATGGCGCATCAGGAAAACGCCACAATCGATTACATTATTTTTTGTACGCCATAGCATCTCCAATCATACCGGCTCAACTTTACCGATCACCCCGCCCGCTGGATGCCCATTTTTTTTCCAAGTACACTGATAAAGCATCACGCTGCATGATAAACAATTTAATCAGATTGTGTTTTAAACTAAATTCATGTAAATGCACACCATAATTAACAAAGGGATTAATTTAAAGTTCTGATTCAGTGTGTTAAAGTACTAATAGTGCTGACAACGTAGCATTCAGTACCAATGTGTTTTAACATCAAATTTTAAAATTCTGATGAAGTGTGTTTTAAGTTAATATTATTTGTTATTATGTATTTGTCACATTACACTGTGTTTTAAAGTATTAATAGTGCTGATAACGTATCATTCAGTATCAATTGTGTTTTAACATCAAACTTTATAATTCTGATGAAGTGTGTTTTAAGTTAATATCATTCAGTATCAATTGTGTTTTAACATCAAACTTTATATATCTTTATGAACTATTTTAAACTTTTTGCAGTTTGTTATTCGTGTTATAACAAAGGTGTAATCAAATGGCATGCATTTCTATAACAAAGGACGTTTGTAGTTTATATATAGAGGGGCGTACCAATTTTTCCGGCCGTTTTTTGTATTTGGCTTGCATTGAGATATTCTTAGCGTTGTTGTCCAAAACCTCTACCTTCATGTCTCTTAAATTAAAACATACACAATAGAAATGAGCGTCGTGTAAGACTGGTACAAAGATGAGCGACTGGTCAGGTATCTTTTTCACATCAGCAGAAACTAAAATCGGTTCCATGTTGTCTGCGAATGTTTTTGCCCTCGATTTTGCATTTTTTATGTAGTCTTCTTCATTCTTCATTTTAAAGTGATTGCGTTAAACAATATTACTAAAGTTGTAAACTTAAATTGCAATTTCATTATGATCAGCCTTACCAACATATTTACTGAACAGAACAGGCGTGCGATGCTCCCCTTTTGCTTGAATTTTTCTTCATAATTCAACAAATCCGCCCATGTGCTTATTACCAATATGTGCACTTCGATTCCCGGCAATAATGATTCGAGCGGAGATCCCATGCGCTTACTAGGCGCAATCCAGCTCCCGCGCCGTCCTCATTTGAGGCCCCATCAGTATAAAGCATCCAAGTCTCATTTGTCGTGTCTTTTTCAGGAGTTTCAACAAGCTCACAATCTTTGATTTTCTCTACCGGGACTTCTGTGATAAAATCGGCGAGCACCTGGCCCTTGATGGCTGGGCGTGGTCTGTACAAAATGTTGTGACCTCCCAACTCGATTGCCCATTTGGCGAGCCTCCCAGATGTTTCTGGTTTCTGAAGTATCGTGCCGATATGAAAATTGGTAAGTACTGTGATCACGTGCCCTGTAAAGTATCTGCGCAGCCTTCGGGAGGCGTGTAAAAGCGCAAGCACCAATTTTTCCATCGTGGAATATCTTGTTTCCGGGTCAGTGAGTACCCTGCTGACGTAATAAATTGGAGTTTGGACTCCATTCCTTTCCACCAGTAGTACCGATCCTACTGCCTTGTCTGAAGAAGACAAGTACAGTACGAGTGGTTCTTTTTCGAACGGTGCAGTCAGGGTAGGGAGCTCGATCAAACATTCTTTCATTTGCTGGAAAGCCTTTTCAGCTTCAGGGGTCCATCTGAACTCTTGCTTCTTGACACAGTTGCGCAACGTGCTGATAAAAGGGTACGACTTCGCGGCGTGATTTGACAAAAAGCGGTTAAGCGCGGCGAGGCGGCCGGCCAACCGTTGCATTTCTTTGATTGTTCGCGGCGATGGCATCCGCTCTATTGCCTGGACTTTTTCCGGATTCACTTTGAAGCCGCCGTTGGTGACTATAAAGCCTAAAAACTTCCCTTCTTCCATGCCAAAAGAACACTTGGCTGGATTCAATTTCATGTTTACGCTGCGCAATGAATTGAACGTTTTCTCGATGTCTTTCAACATTTGGTCCTCTTCGGGACTCTTGACCACGAGGTCATCGATGTAAACCTCAATATGCTTTCCGATGTCACCCGCGAAGGTTTTGTCCATCAATCGCTGATATGTGGCGCCAGCGTTTTTCAGGCCGAATGGCATCTTTGTATAGCAAAAAATCCCAAGATCAGTACGAAAAGCCGTCTTGTCTTCATCCTCGAGCTTCATTTGAACTTGATGGTACCCCTTGTAGCAATCCAAGAAGCACTTCCATCTGTATGGCGCGAGAGAGTCTATCTTTTTGTCGATCTCAGGCAAAGAGTAACAATCCTTAGGGCATGCCTTGTTGAGATCGGTATAGTCGACACACATTCGCCATCCACCACTAGATTTCTCTACCATTACGGGGTTGGCAACCCAACTTTGATAACGTACTTCTCGCAGGATGCCGGCTTTAAGTAACTCGCATACTTGCTCATTCATTGCTTTCGTTTTGTCTGCCCCTAAGCTGCGCCTTCTTTGGACTTTCGGCTCAACCGAGGGGTAGGTATTTAAACAGTGCTCTGTGATGTCGCGCGGGACTCCGGTCATGTCGGCCGGGGTCCAGGCGAAAATATCCATGTTCTTGAATAGGAGCTGCTTGAGACGAGTTCTGATGTTTGGTGAGATAGCGTGGCCTATCGTCACAGTTTGCTCCGGATATTTACGATTTAAAACCCATTTTTCGGGCTCAGTTGCTGAAACCTTCGCCGCTTTGGTTGGGCGCAACTCTTCTGTTGACATTACTTCTTTCTTTGCATAAACAATTGCCACCCCGGTCTTGGTTGGGAAACCAATCGCTGAGTGCGGGGTGGAAGTTATCATATTCAGCTCGCCTTGTGTCTCTCTCCCGATCAGCACATCGTGTCTTGACTTAACAGGCATAACCATGAAGTTGACGTTTGTTGTTCTTGAATGCTTCCCGTCAGAGAGTGTGACGGGGAAGCTGATCTGGCCTAGCGGGAAGACCATTTCATTGCAGAATCCAGACAATGGATAATCAACTGGTTCGAGTCTTGCTTTGTCTTCATCGTCGAACTGGTTAAAGCATTGCTCATAGATGATGTCTGCCGTGCTCCCTGGGTCAATGAAGACGTACTCAGTTTCATAATGACCGATTATACCAGTGATGACGATGGGTCGTGTGGCTCGGGGACCCCCGCGCACCACCGGGAAAATAACTTGCTGTTCTTGCCATGACGGCTCATAAGGTCTCTTGCCATTTTCTTTCGCGCTATGCCTTGGTCCATTGACCATGTGTGTCTCCAGGCGTCGGACTTTCTTGTGATTTCCTTCATCGTGGCGATGGAGCTGTCTTGTTTCTTTGCGCACGTTTTTCACCAAGTGGCTCAGCTTTCCACTCTTCAGCGCTCTTTCGATCTCTTGGCGTAAGCTGTAACAATCATCTGTTAAGTGGCCTGTATCTTTGTGGAAATCACAATACAAGTTGGGGTCCTGCCCCTTTTTGTTCGTCATTGGTCTTGGCGTCTTAAAATCATGGTTCTCCGTCATTAGCACCTCTTTTGGTGTTTTTATGAGCGGAGTCCAATGCTTGTCACGATTATCGTCTCGGACTGCCTTTCTATAGCCGATGCGATCGATAGTATCTCACGCGTCTTCCTTATAGCGGGATCGTTCTTCATAACGGGGTCGTTCATTATAACCGCTGGAGTGGTTGGCCTTCCACCCAGGGTTCTTGCCTTTGTTGCGTCTGTTGTCGTCGCGTGAGTCCCCTTTGGAAAATCTATCTTCAGAACGATAGCTGTTGTTTCGTGCAAGTGACTCTTCAGTTTGCGCGACTATCTTCGCGGCTTCCATGAGTTTATCCCATTCCTTGGGCATTCCATCTTTCCCAGTGATGGTTCTAATTAGGCTATCGCAGCGGATGGCTTTCTTGAAATGGCAGCGCATGAGTTGCTCACTAACGCCACCGATTTCCAGGCACTCTTTGTTGAAGCGAGTGATGAAATCTTCCAAACCCTCATTATCTCTGCGCCAGATATCTTCCACCTCGGCTGTGTCGCGCTGGTATCGTCGTTGTTGACTAAAGTGACTCATGAACTGGGTCCTGAAATCCACCCATGATTTTATCTTTCCCGGAGGAAGGCTGTCGAACCAGGCGCGAGCAGCCCCAGTAAGCGTTTGGATAAACAGATGGCACCACATGGGCATATTCCAATTTCCCATGCAACCGGCGCTTGTGAAAGAGCTGACGTGATCATCGGGATCAGTCAATCCGTTAAACTTGCCAACTGTCGGAGGTAACTTTTCTTTTTTAAGCGGCGCAAGCGCTATCTTCGGAATGAACTTCGAATGCTCTACGGCTTCAGCTGGCCGGTAGGCGAGGCGAAAGTCTTGCTCTGCCTCTTCGGTGTATCCCACATGTTGCCTTGGTTTGTAGCATTCGTGATTCCTTTGTAAACGATTGAAGACCGAAGATCCCTCATCGTACTCCCAAGTTGGATCATTTGGGTCAGTATCTTCCCATTCGTCGTTCATGTTGCGCGGCGTAAGCCGGCTATGAACTGGGACTCTTTGGAAGTTTGACGGATCGTCATAGTAACTTTCAGTTTCTCCCCGTGTGTCGTGCGTGTCCTGCACGCTTAACCTTCTGGTGGGGGGAGGTCTGTTAACTCTTCTCTGGATATTTTGCGGTGGTGGCATCTGGCGCGGCCCGTGACTTGGGCCGGTTGGCGTAACTAAGGAAGGTTCTGCCGTTAAAACTGCTTGTTGCACGCTCAAAGATTGATATGCCTCGTTAATGGTGGCAAGTTGCTTGGCGTACCACGAGGCTGGGGTTTCGCCTTCTGGTAGCCCTAGTAGCGCCGAGATATTCTGAGGTGGAGCTGGGTTTGAAGGTCCAGCACCGTTGTTTCCTGGGGTAGTTTGAGTAATGCGGGTGAAGCTCCCGCGCGGACCCCCCGTATTGGCTACTTTGACTTCACCAACTTCTTCGAAGTGTTGAGGTTGGGCGTTTGGATTACCCTCCCCCAACGCTGTATTAGGGTTTTCACCGAAACCAACGAACTCGGGAACGATTCCTTGACCAGCCATGGATCGAAGGAAGAAAAAACAAACGAAAAACTCAGGAAAGAAGATGAAAGTGGTTTGTAGAAAAAACCGGTGGGCGCCAATGAAGAAACACGTAACTAATTATGAGGCTAATCAGTTTGGTTTATGTTTCAACCATGATGGTTAATCTTCTTATGGTTTCCTGAGCTCCTTAATGAGCGTGTTTATCTGCAAAACAAAACACCGTTACTCGTTAAGAGGGGAATGTGGGGGTTTCCCTTTTAACCGGGCTCCGGCGTGAGAATAAGCGACTGCTTTGGGAGAGAATTTAAGTATTAAGTGAGAGTAGAGGGAATGGAATGAATTTAACCTGTGAAGTGAAGGTCTCTATTTATAGCCGGAGAGGTGCAAGAGAGTGTGGGCTGATGGGCCTTGGGCCGGAAGGCGACAACATGGGGGATATGCTCCTTGTCTTACTGGTGTCGACCGTTAGTGGCTTCCAGGAGCTTTATGGAGCTGGCGCAACGTGATTGGAGCCACGTGTCACTGTTTTCGGCCTGGTCACCCTTCTGCCATCAGCAGGTAAGTGGAGATCGTGGGGCAGTTGTCTCTGCCTTGTGATTGGTGCCACAGGCGTCCTTAAGTACTTTTTGTCTCCTGCATGTCAGACGATCGTGGAGCACGATTGCACAGGGACAGAGGGACCCTGATTGGCTCTTTTGTTCTGCCACTTGTACCTTGTGTACTATCTGGAAAAGCCTCGCGCCGAAGTTACGCATGATTCTTGCTGAGCATGTTATCACCTCGCGCGAGCTTCGTGGGCCCTCAGATGTTCTTTTTAGAATGCCAAGTGTTGCTAGCTGGAGTTTACTCTTATGTGGACCTCGCGCAGTGTTACACAGATATGTTGTAACCCGCGCGACCTTACAGGGGTTGCGCGCCTTTTTGGGACCATACCCCTTCAGATGATTTTTGTAATTTACTTTTTTTTAAGTGGTTAACACTGTTCTCTAGCAAATACGACCCCGCGATGTGGCGCGCGATTCAGTTTCGTTATATTCGTTGTACAAAGTTAATAGACAAACCAAAAAAAATATAGTTCAAAACGTGTTCATTTCATATTTCTTATTGAGTTTTAGTTAGATAATAAGAAAAAGAATATTGAAAAGTTGTTTAAATAGTTAATTAAAAAAGGAAATAGATATGATAACATTAATGGATTTTATGCTGTTTAAAAAACTATAACATGAATTATGATGTTGAAGGGTATGGTCTCTAATCCAGTGTTGACTACACGAGTTAATCTCAGATTGTGCGTGAGGCCATACTAAGAATAAATGAAATCCAACACTTTGCTCTTTTCTTGCAATCAAATTGGCGCAAGTCCAAGAAGCGCAGATGACACCTGCGCCAGCAAGGCGGTGTTGGGCCGTGCAAATGGTAAGATTGTCAAAGCGGTAGGCCAATGAGCGCACGACAGGCTGTGCCCAGTAATGCTGCACGACGAGCAATCGTGCAGGAGACAGGAAGTACACAAGGACATATATGTGGCACCAATCAGAGTGCGCCGACCACTACTCCATGATCTCCACTTAATTGTTGATGCCGGACCAGACAACAAGGATAACTGTCAGGCCACGTGGATTCATTCAACGTGTGTCAACTACACCCTCGCCTGTAAACACTAACGGTCGTGACAGGGGAGACAAAACGGATATTCCTTGTTGTCGACTTCAGGCCCAAGGCCCACCAGTCCATCTCCTTCATAACTCACTTCGGCTATAAATAGAGAACTTTGTCTACAAGTTTAAGGATCCCTCTCTTGCTCTCTCACTTAATACACACACTTTTATCCTCAAAACAAGTTCTTATTCTCACGCCGTATGGTGGTTACAAGGAGAACCCCATATTCTCCTCCTTGTAAAGAGCTTTATGGTGTGTTGATTGTTTTGCAGGATCATCGTAACTGTTTGTCGAGGAAGAAAGAAGACTAACCTTATTTGGACGATACACAAACCACAAGCTAATCTCTAGTTTATCTTGGTGTTTCTTCATATGTGAACAGAGGAGCTTAGATTGAATTCAAGTGTACCATACTCATAGTCTTGATTATATTATATATATAGTTACCATGACAAGAAACTGAAAACTAGAACATAGTTTGGTAGAAGTCAAAGTAATTGATTTGGGTTGGAGTGTCGGGTTTGGGCATTGAAAGGAACAATATGATTAACCGTTCCATGCAAAGACCGAAGAAACGATTCATGCCCTTCGGCTTGGGCAAGGAGATACTGGAATGTCAGAGACGGGTGAGTGGCACGAATAGCCGTGGAGAACGTCTCAAATGACGCCCCAACAAGAATGCAATCGTAATGATGGAAAATAACATAAGTAGCTTTTTTGTAAAGACCATGATTGGATTCCGGGAATCCATCCTCCTTATAAGCCTAAAGTTGTTTGTGAGGGCAGTGAAAGAAACTAGGGATGAGCTCGGTACCGTCCGGTACCGAACTGGTACCGGTACTGATACCGAGAACGATCTGCTCATCCTTAAAAGAAACCACACAATTGCAACATTTGCCATTTGTTTCACATCTCTTATCCATTACCTCACTCATTGAAGAAGCCCATGCTAATTCCCACGTTGGGGGTTAATCGAAAAAGGACAAATATGTACTTTTACCTTTTTTTTAAACAATAATTTTTACATCTAAACCACCTATCACTTTGTACATATAGACTGTAGAGATTTAAACCAACACCACTTTTGTGGTGACAGCCACCCATGTTGCCACTATGTTATGACATTCTCAAATTTATGTATATGAGCCCCATAATTTTATTAAAGGCGTGCACTTCAGTAAAAAAATATTATTATTTAGTTATTATAATTGATTAAAGTCAACACAAGTCTCCTAAACAAATCTAAATCCATACCACATACCTGGTCTCATTAGTCCATCGTCATTTAGTACCGGATTACTCATTAACCATCGGATAAGTTGTTTTTTGTTAGATATTTTAGTGTAATCGGGGATTAACTTGGTGATCAAAGCGAATTATACTACACATCAAGCAAGTTAGGAGGTGCGGGAGTGCACGCTTGTTTGAGTTATTATAATTCGAAGTGTACGAGCGCCCGTACTCTACGGGGGTTCCGAGGGGGCAGCGCCCCCTTGGCGGGGGTCCGGGGGCAGAGCCCTTGGGAGCAGGGTCCAAGGGGCGGCAGCCCCTGGCAGGGTCCAAGGGGCAAAGCCCCTGGCTGGGGTTGAGCTGCCAGATCAGCTGGGAAAAATTTTATTTTCATTAAATTACCTTAATGAAACTGCATCAGAAAATTTTATTTTCTGGAATTTGTCACTTTTTCGAATTGATGGAAAAATGGCAGTTTTTGGCAAATTTTTGTCTGAAAAATAGAGGTAACTGCCATTAGGCAGTTACAACCCCAAAAACCAAACTCGTAGACAGTTTTGATTACATTATTCAATCTGGTTCGAAAATTCACACACACTAACATACCCTGGTTCAATTTCTCATAAAATCAGAGTTGTATCCGATTGAATTTTTCGGGTGAACCACCGAAATAATTTGATCTGAGAGTGATTACACGCCTCTCTGATCATCCGGCAAACTGAAATTTCCCCAACAAAGATCAAATTAGTTTCTGTGAAGATGGCAAGCGGATCGATGAAGGATATGGCAAGCAAGGTTGACAAACTGGAGAAGTTCGAAGGGCAGGACTTCCGAAGATGGCAGAAGAAGATGCACTTTCTTCTGACTTCGTTGAAGGTTGCGTACGTGTTGACTACTCCAATCCCGGAGAGATTGGAGGAGGGCAATCTGGAGCAAATCAGGAAGAGGTCGAAGTGGGATAACGACAATTATATATGTCTTGGCCACATTCTGAATGGTATGTCTGATCCCTTATTTGATGTTTATCAAAATGTTGAAACTGCAAAGTTACTGTGGGACACGTTGGAAGCCAAATACATGGCAGAAGATTCTTCTAGTAAGAAGTTTCTTGTTAGTAATTTCAATAATTATAAAATGGTTGATGAAAGGCCTGTGATGGAACAGTATCATGAATTGGTACGAATTTTGGGGCAATTTGCCCAACATGATCTGCAGATGGATGAATCCATCTCTGTTTCGAGTATCATTGACAAGTTGCCTCCTTCCTGGAGAGATGTTAAACATAATCTGAAACATCAAAAAGGAGAGTTAACTTTGGTTGAACTTGGAAGCCACTTCAGAATTGAAGAAGGCTTGAGAGCATAAGAAAATGTGTTGGTCAATGATGAAAAGAAACGGGCTGGATCAAGTTCTGTGAATATGGTTGAGACAGGTGAATCGTCGAAAGGAAACAGTAAGTTCAAAGGGAAACGAAAATTTCAAGGAAATAACAATTCGGGTTCAAACAAAAAGCCGAATTACCCTTGCTGGAAATGTGGTAAGGTTGGTCACTTTAAGAGGGACTGTAAGATGATGAAGAATAACAAGTCTGGTTAAAAGAACAAGAATGAGGCTGGTTCTAGCGGGTCCAAGGACCCGGTCAAGCAAGGTCAGAATTTAGTACAATTTAATAATTCGGTTCAGAATTACATGTTACTAATTTCTGAGGCATTTTATGTGCAGGATGATGACATTGCTTGGTGGGTTGATTCGGGTGCAACAAGTCATGTATGCAAGGATCTTCGTTGGTTTAAAGACTTTCAACCAATCGAAGACGGGTCTATCATAAAGATGGGTAATGTTGCAACTGAACCAATCAAGGGAATAGGAACTGTGAATCTTGTGTTTACTTCTGGAAAAACTTTACTTTTGAACAATGTTTTGTATGCGCCGAGATTCAAAAGAATCTGTTAAGTGGCATTGTGTTGAATAATTGTGGGTACAAACAAGTATTGGAAAGTGACAAGTATATCTTGACAAGACATGGCACCTTTGTTGGTTTCGGTTATCTATGTAATGGTATGTTTATGTTGAATGTTGATGTCTCGTTTATGAATGAATCTGTTTGTGTTGCTTCAACTAGTAATGTTAATGATGTACCTTCAACTAGTAATGCAAATTGCATAGCTTCAACTAGTAGTAGAAACAACTTGACTGAATCGGAATTATGGCATGCTAGACTAGGACATGTACATTATAAAAGAGTTAAAGAAATGTCTAAAATGAGCTTAATTCCGCCTATTAACATAAACAATGATAAATGTCATGTTTGCAAGTTGAATAAGATAACCAAGAAGCCTTTCATGCAACATGTTCATAGGGAAACTAAAGTGTTAGATTTGATACATAGTGATCTATGTGATTTTCATGCTACACCGTCTCTAGGCAATAAAAAATATGTAGTAACATTTATAGATGATGCTACTAGATTTTGTTATGTTTATTTGTTGCATGCTAAGGATGAACCTCTTGAAAAGTTTAAAATTTATAAGCAAGAAGTAGAGCTTCATCGGAGTGGGTTGATCAAAACCCTACATACGGATAGAGGTGGTGAGTATTTTGATCCGGTGTATTTCCAATCTACTGGAATAATACACCATACCACTGCTCCTTACACACCAGAACAAAATGGTGTGGCGGAAAGGAAAAATAGGACTTTAAAGGAAATGGTCAATACCATGTTGTCCTATTCGGGCCTAAGTGAGGGCTTTTGGGGTGAGGCTATGTTGACAGCCTGCCATTTGCTAAATAGGGTTCCAAATAAAAGGAACAAGACCACCCCTTTTGAGCTTTGGTATAAAAAACCACCTGAGCTGCATTAGCTGAGAGTTTGGGGTTGTAGAGCCGTGGTGAGGCTCACTGATCCTAAGATAAGGAATATAGGGGAAAGAGGTATAGAATGCATTTTCATTGGGTATGCGGAGCATTCATTTGCTCACAGGTTCTATGTTATAGAACCAAATGTGTAACACCTCGAAAATTCGTGTTAAATAAAATAACGACACGTGTCGTGTAAGACAAAAAGCGTTATAAACTCGGATTTATTAAAAATGTTTGACAGGATTTAAAAGTGTCGTCATGTTAACTTTTGCACCTCTGAACGACCTCGTTATAAATCCCAAGACTCAAATCATACTAAAAACATCTGGTATATGTTCAAGTACAGTGAATTATAGCAATGAATGATTCATAATTCAATTGGTGGACTCCTACGAAGAAATTCCTATGGTAACCCTTAGTTTTCGGTACTTTTATAAAGGATCCAAGCAAACAAATTCAAATGGTAGGGTATATAACTAATAATTGAGGTCCCATGTTGTAAATAAGAAGTCCACAATTCGTTTATACCCACTTGCCCCTTCAAAACGTCAAAGAACAACAATTTTTCGCGTCTGACCAGAGGCTTACGGACCGTAAGCCAAACCTTTACGGTCCGTAAAGCAGTGCCCAGCGACCTGAAACCTGCTGCAGCCTATTTTGCGAGATTTTGACCGATCTCACTGGTATTTCTCACTATTGGGCGACCCCTAAAATGTTCCTAGACCCCAGGGACACTTGTGGGACAATTGTGGTCACTTGTAGCCTTAGTTGTCAACATCTTATGGTGATTACAACTAGTATATAAGGCCTTCAAGTTTACAAACATTCTTGCACTCACTTCTGATCATCTCTGGAACTCCAAAGCAGATCCCAAGCCTTCCTAATCATCCATTAGACACTTGTAAGTATGTTTAACCTTTTCTAATTAAGTTTTAGCTTAGTTATAACTTAAAAGTCAAACCGTCGTAATTAACGGTTGACTTTAAGATTAATCACAAATGGTCCAGTGATTAGTCGAATCAAAAGTAGTTATAATTTGGTATTTATGTGGGTAATAAACCCTCAAAAGGGTTCCCCCTGATTCCCACTCTAACTATGTCAAAAGTCGGGTCAAACTAGTTTATAAAACGTCAACAGGATACTTAAAATGCCATTTATGCATAATTAACATTATAGATCATATACAACCTGTTGGATCATTTTTATAACTTGGTAATTAGTGTAATAACATGTCTAAACACGTTCAACCCGACAATTTACTATAAAGACCCGGTTCGGAACCGAAAGTCACATAGTTTGACTTTCACTTTGACTTTCAGTTCTGACCCGTTTAAGCATGTTTTAGAAATGCCTTAGAGCCTTATTTGGACCAGGTAACATGCTAGTATAACCCTCTGTGA
Source organism: Helianthus tuberosus (assembly GCA_030545235.1). Taxonomy (NCBI): domain Eukaryota; kingdom Viridiplantae; phylum Streptophyta; class Magnoliopsida; order Asterales; family Asteraceae; genus Helianthus; species Helianthus tuberosus. Next base: position 13,942,365 of record CM060434.1, on the reverse strand, counting down.
TTATACACCATGGTTCATTAGTTAACCACTTATTATGCATGATTTCGTTAATTACTCGTATGTTGACCATTATGCCCTTTATACCTTAAAACGTGATTTTTGCAAATGTAAAAGAGTAGAAACTTTAATTACTAATATATAAACTTGTATGCAAAGTTTGACATCAGTTTGAGGTGTAGATTGAGAGTTATGCTCATTATCGCAAATTTAAAGCTTTATGTTAATAAAATGGCGTAATTAGCATATAGTCTAGTTAAGCCTACTTTTTGATATCCAAATCTTTACCCACTGATGTAATATATTATTTTGGGATTTTTAAAGATTTTTAATTAATTTTAGGCTGAGCATAACTAGTAGTCGTAGGCTTAATCCGGTAATTGTCGGTTTTGCCCTTACGGGCCATAAAATGAGTATTACTTATCTAAACGACTCCAAACCTTTTGCTACTGATCACATATGATAAATAAATTATCTGAAGCCTTCTGGAAGTATAAAAAAATCAGCTTTATGTATCGAACCCGTAAACGGCTCTTAATCGCCCTATTAAGCGTTTTTAACGCATAGTATGCATTTAAAACTATATTAAACATACCCGGGTTGATACCTACTGATATTTGAGGCAAATTATAATATTTTAATAGTAAGCAAAAGTTGATTAACTCAGACTTCAGTTTTGAGCTTTTCGGCTTATGTGAAATTACCAAAATACCCCTACGGGTCATAGTTTGGTTATAATTGATAAATTTCACATATATACTTTATCCTACTGATATAACTTAGTAAATTGAGTATATTTTCTGATTACATCAGACCTGTAACTCATTTTGTTACTTAAACTCTTTTATAAACTTTTAAATGACCAAACTACCCCTACGGGGCCTAGTTTGTGTTTAAATACGTTTCAGGCATAATGAAAGACATCCTACTGATGTCACAACATATTTGAGACATAATTAACTTAGGAAACCTGTCTATAGCTCTCATGAATACCCGTCACGCTTATTACGCGTACGGTTCGGTTTATGTAACAAGTTTACATAAATTAGCCGAAACGGGTCAAACCTTAACGGTTTTATCTCAAAATCCAGAATGTGAATAATAAACCCATATTAAGAAAGTCTTCAAACTTGTCGGGTCTAAATCACATTCTATCCGGTCTTCGCTTAATCGTGCGTACGAACCGTATCTTTGAAACTAGCCGGTCTAAGCTTAAGCTTAATTAAAGACCCGTTAGGATTCTAATAGGTTATTATAAAACCTTCGTTCCATATTAGGAGGACCAGTAAAAGCTACATGCAATTTGCTTATTGTGATATATACTTTGCTCAGGTAAATACTTTTAACTTATTTTCCCTATATGGGCTTGGGTTACGGTATATAGCATACCGCTTGATCGAGCATCAAATCTCCACCGTAGGGTGGGTAATTGAATAATTTGATCGACTCGTTTAAACAGTCTTGTTTACTTAAAGCCTTTGGGGGGTTAATGACCATGTCCCGGATATCCTTGGCATCATCTTACGAGATGGCCACGACCTGAGCACGGGGTGTAGGCGTACACCTGTCAGTGTATAACTCTATAATGTGGTGTGTCTATTGATCTTTAACCCGGACAAGATCCGGGCTACTGAACGCACAAGTAACATGTAATTTGTTCACAAGATTATAATATTAAATAATTCTCCCAAGTTATTAAAAAGATTAATCTTGCCTCTGTGCATTTTAATCAAGTTATAAAATGTTTATGCCATGTGCATCCAAACCAATTTTCAATCATTTTCCAAAATGAGTCAGTTGATTGTATTTACCAGTGTAAACTGACGTATTTTCCCAAAAAGATTAAATGCAGGTACTAAGCGTAATTGGCTGGGATTTCTCCTTAGCATCATTAGAAGTCTCGCAAGCTTAAGATGCCTGAAGTCTGTTGAACTATTGTTTCCACTTTGTTTTCGATCCTACTGTGGATAAACTTCCGAATATTGTGACATTTGAATTTACAATATTAAATTCGGTTGTATTATATCTTTTAAATTCGCTTCCGCTGTGCATATTAAATATTGTGTTGTTTGACTATTATGTTGCCAACCACGTCACAATAATCCCCCACCGGGCCCACCGGTGACACGTGGAAATCGGGGTGTGACAAAATGACTACGTATCAGTGCATACGGTTATTGAGGCAAGAACTGCAGAGTATGATGAGAATAGATTCTCTTCAATACCTAGGCCTAGATATATGGTTCCAAGCTCTAGTAACTCTCACGTGGCCGATCAAGTGATTGATCACGTGGCCGATCAAGTGATTGATACTCCTCCGGAACCTAGGAGGAGTGGTAGAGCAAGGAAAACTAAATCATTTGGTGATGATTTTCAGCTATATTTGGTTGAAGGATCTAGAGATGAAATTAAAATTCAATATCAATATTGCTTCAATATTGAGGAAGATCCTAAAACCTATAGTGAAGCCATGGCATCTCGAGATGCAGCTTTCTGGAAAGAAGCTATAAATGATGAGATGGACTCTATTATGCAGAATAACACTTGGAAACTGTCTGATCTACCCCCTGGGTGTAAACCATTTGGTTGTAAATGGATCTTCAAGAAGAAGATGAAAGTAGATGGTTCAATTGAAAAGTTTAAAGCTCGATTGGTTATCCAAGGCTTTAAACAAAATGAAGGAATTGACTACTTTGATACATATGCTCCTGTAGCAAGAATATCCACTATTAGATTGTTGGTTGCCTTAGCTGCAATACACAATCTTGTAATTCACCAAATGGATGTGAAAACCGCTTTCCTGAATGGTGATTTGGATGAGGAGATATATATGAAACAACCAGAGGGTTTTGTTATGCCTGGCAATGAGCATAAGGTGTGTAAGCTAGTTAAGTCATTATATGGCTTAAAGCAAGCACCAAAACAGTGGCATCAAAAGTTTGATGAAGTGGTTTTGTCTAATGGTTTTGTATTAAACCAAGCAGAGAAGTGTGTATATAGCAAATTTGATGATTCTAGGAAATGAGTCATAATTTGTCTATATGTAGATGACATGTTGATCTTCGGTACTGACCAGGATCAAGTTGATGAAAAAAAGAAATTTTTGTCGTCTTGTTTTGATATGAAAGACTTGGGGGAGGCGGAAGTGATCCTTGGTATAAGGATCAAACGGGAGAACAATGGCATATCTATCTCTCAATCTCATTATATATTATAAAGAATATATTTAGATTATCAACTCCTAATATAAACCAACTTGTTCTCCAAGTTTATTATCCCTATAAATAGTCCATGTATTCTATTGTGTATGATGCACCAATAATAATAAACATCTTCTCTCTCCCAATATCTATTCTCATCTTTTTGCTATTAGGCTTGTTCATAACACGTTATCAGCACGATTGCTTTGGATCATACATCATAAGGTATATCATATTCTCTAATTATTTTATCGTTATTCATCACACTCATACATAATCCATATTGTAATTCATACGATTGTGGGTTGTGTTAAAAAATAATAATAATTAACTATACCGATTAAATTCTTATCAATTATTATTCATGTATAGAACTATTTAAAATTTTTTAAATTTATCATTAATTAATTGTTACCCTCAAGAAGTGTAAAGGCTAGCACTGTGAGTTGCAGAATGTTCATTTAATTTAAATCACTTCACGTAGTTAAGTAAAATCGTAAATAACTTAAAGAAAACATAAAATTGTAAATAGCACTATGACCTGATTTCAAATTTAATTTTTCCTATTCATCTCTATTTGATCGTTAATAATTATACTTAAATATGGGGAAATATTTTTTTTTGTTCCCTGTTTGCATTTGTTTTGTTGTTGGGAGGACGAGGGTTTTAATCAAATAGTTTTGAATGTTTAGAAGGCAATAGATTCTCTATCTAATGCTTATTCTGTTAACCCTTATGTGAGGCTTAAAGAAAAGCTAAAAACTTGAAGAGGTTGATAATCTGTATCACAGAAGTTTTCTTTAACTATTACCAGGTTAAATTTAGAGATTTGATGGTGCTTTGATTTTGCTGGGTAGTTGTAGATCTCGGTTAGGCTTTTAATGATAAGTTCCATTTTGTTGTTATAAAAAATACAAGATGTTGGTATGTAAGATGTTTAGATGATTTAAAAAGCTTTCATATCTATTATGAAAATTAGAGTGACATATATTAACATTGCCTTTAACTTTGATATATATTAATTTATTGAGTGGGAGTTGTGTGGAAAGTCTATTTTTTCTAGAAAGTCTAGAAAGCAATAGTAAATTGACATGTGTCATGGATGTATTTTAACTAGAAGGGCAAATATGTAATTTCATATATTAATTTTATTTTTGGTAATTATCTCAAATAACTATTTTTTGCATGATCATATGTGTAACCGATTACATGCATGATTTTCGGGATTATAGTTTTTTTTAATCCAAATCTCTTCCAAATATCACGAACACGAAACACATATCTATATATTATAATTTCGATCATTCTATTCTTCACCAGCATCGTTCTTATTCAATATTATTTCAGTCTGAAAAATCATGGCTTCGAACACACTTGCTGATGGTGGAGATGGTAATTACAATTACTTTTGTAGTTTTTTGTGTTGTTTATTATCATTTTTCTGCAAAATCGTCAGTTTGTTCTTGATGCTGTGTTTTAACAGCCAGAGGGGTTGAGGTTTTAGTGTTCAGTGATTCTATAAGGTGACCGATGTTTTGTAATCTGAAGATTAATTTTTTTTCTTAAGATATTTCATGGTGTGTTTTAAAATCCATATTTGTAATTTATGTGCCAAACCATCATCTTTGTTATTGGTGTTGTGTTTTAACAGTCATACAGGTTCAGGTTTTTTGTGTTTTAACAGTAATGTGTTTTACCAGTTATGTGTTTTAACAGATCTTGAGGTTGTAGTCAACGGTTTTTATAATTTCATTGAATGGTGTGTTTAAATAGTAATGTGTTTTAACAGTTATTGAGGTTGAAGTCAATGTTTTTTATAGTTCCATCTTGAATGTTGTGTTTTAACAGTAATGTGTTTATCAGTTATGTGTTTTTAACAGATATTGAGGTTGTAGTCAACGTTTTTTATAGTTTCTTCTTGAATGATGTGTTTTAACAGTAATGTGTTTTACCAGTTATGTGTTTCAACCGATGTTGAGGTTGTGCCAAACCATCATCTTGTTATTGGTGTTGTGTTTTAACAGTCATACAGGTTCAGTTTTTTTGTGTTTATTGATTCACATAAGTGGGCTGATGGTTTGTAGTCCGAAGATCACCATTTTCTTAGATATTGAATGGTGTGTTTTAACTTCCATATTTGTAGTTTTTTGTTCTGTTTATTTAAACTCTTTCTGAGAAAACATCAGCTTGTTATATGTGATGTGTTTTAACAGTTATTGAGTTTGAAGTCAATGTTTTTTATAGTTTCACCTTGTATGATGTGTTTTAACAGTAATGTGTTTTACAAGTTATGTGTTTTAACAGATATTGAGGTTGTTTTCAACGTTTTTTATAGTTTCATTGAATGGGTGTGTTTTAACTTGCATTATTTTGTTCTTTCACATGGCTATAAGTTTCTTAGCATTCAGGTCAGATTTTTTTGTGTTGTTGTGTTATATAAGTTCATTAGTTGGTAGCATGGTCAGTATGTTTTTTTACTTTGGCCTGGGTTGCTTTTTTTTTTTCATCACATTTTGTTTTAGAAATGTGTTTTATGCTCATTTTTTGTCATGTGTTGTAGATGCACCTAATTACCAATTACGTGGTGTTGAACAAGTCTCTCCAAACACTGAAACAAAGAGATATATCCCAGATTCACCCTCTTCGTTGACGCCAGCAGAGGGCATGTTATTCGACACAGTTGATGACGCGTATAACTTTTATAAAACTTACGCAGAAGCTGGAGGTTGGACTGTAAGGAAGGGCACACAGCACGAGAACCGTGGTATTGTTATAAACACGTACATTTTTTGTTCAAAGGAGGGTCAAAAAGACTTTCGACCGGTCGATACTTTAGTCGAACAGCCGTCTGATAGGTGGGTACGTAGGGTACCATCCAAAAGGACCGGATGCCAAGCTGCGATCAGAATAAAGCTTACCGATGCTAAGAAGTATTTGCTGTATCATTTTACAGAGGCGCACAACCATAATTTTGTGCATGAAGAAGATTTACATCTTCTCAAGGAAAACAGGGGTATTAATCGTGCACACGAAGAGATGATAAACAAGATGTCACATCTCAACATTGGTCTTGTTCATGCATTTAACATTATGAAGGAAGTGTATGGTGGGTTCGACAAAGTCGGTGCGACCAAAGTCGATTTTAAAAATTTCAAGAAAGAATTAAATCTTTTTATCGGAGAGTTTGATGCGGAAATGTTTGTCAAGCGATTGATGAGGAAAAATGAGTTTTTACCGAACTTCTCTTGTGAATATGAAACGACAGATGAAGGTGTGTTGAAGTGCATTTTTTAGGCCGACGAGGATATGAAGAGGAATTATTATATGTTTGGGGACGTTATATCATTTGATGCTACATACAAGCGTAACAAGTAACGATGAGTTTAATTTTTTATTTATTCAATGTGTTTTAAAACCTACTGTGTTATAAATACATTATGATCTATTGTCATCGCTGATTGTGTGTTTTTTTGCCGATATAACATGATGTTTGTCCCTTTCACTGGGATTGATAATCATAATAGGAATGTCACACTTGGTGCTGCAATTCTCGGTTCTGAAACGGCAGAGACGTATAGCTGGTTACTTAGGGCGATCAAGAACGCATATGGGTACGCGCCTCCCGTAATCGTTACTGGCCAAGACCCTGCGATGAAAAGGGCTATAGCGGATGTTTGGCCTGAGTCGAGGCATCGGTTATGTATGTGGCATATCATGGATAAACTAACTACAAAGGTCTGTTTTTTATATGACAGGGTTTTCTTTTTTTACATGTGTGTTTTTTACTGTGTTTTAATATTTTTTTAACATACATGCTAAAATGTTCCCTTAGGTCGGGGCTGCCCTGTGTTCAAATACAGATTTCAGGAAAAGATTGTCTGCAGTTGTTTGGACTGATTCTCTATTGCCCGAAGCGTTTGAGGCTGAATGGGCAGCTATTTTAAATGATTTCGGTTTAACCGACCATGAATGGCTGACGTATATATACGGGCTACGTGAATCATGGATTCCAGCTTACTATCGCGAAGAAGAAATGTCTGGTCTTATGCAGACATCATCTAGGTCCGAAAGCGAGAATCACTTTTTTGGCAAGATTAGCAATCCAAAGTGCACATTGGTTGAATTTCTTAGCCATTCGACACGGCTATTGAAGCGCAAAGGCAAGAGCATCGAAAAAACGATCATGACACTCGATACACCAACCCTGGAGAGTGGAGTGATTTTGTTCTCGAGAAGCAAGCAGCTCAGATATATACCAGAACTATATTTTTGGATGTTCAACTCGAGATTCAACATGCTATTCATCGATGTACTAGTGTCAGATTAGATCACGTCGGTGATTTCATTAAGTTTTTTTTATAAAGGATCTCGATCAGCCATGTTCTTCGTTCTTCTAGGTGACATTTTGTTTTACTTTATGTATACATTATTTTTTTTAATTATCCATCTTTTTATATGAACTGTGTTTTATGGATATTAAATGTTACAGGTTATGATACGCGAGGAGGATGTTACTGTTAAGTGTATCTGCAACAGGTTTGAGCAGTTTGGATTGTTGTGCAGTCACATTTTTTGCGTGTTACGGATTCTTGATGTAAGGGAGTTTCCGAAACAATATATATTGAGGCGTTGGATGCGTGAAGCTGTTCCAAATAGTTCCCCTGGGTCCATTCTTACGGATGGTGGAGATCCAGATCGTAGTGATGAGGTTAACCGTTGTGTTCGTGAGATTAGTCACGCAACTGAGTATGTTGTGAACAAGTTGATTTCAAAATTTGAGTTGTCTGATTTTCGTGATCATATCAAGCAGTTTATGTCAGTCGCTGATGAAGCTCAAATAAATGCACCTCCCAAGACACGACGTAATCGATTTGCTGAACTGCTGGGAGTTGCTCCAGAGAGCTCGGCCACTATCCGTGTTCCAGTTGGTACCAGGTTCAAGGGATGTGGTTCTCATAAATGCCTTAAATCTCAAAAGGAGCGAGCTATAAGTCAGTCTGGAAGTAAACGTCGTCAATGTTCATTATGTAAAAAATACGGTCATAACAGAGTAACGTGTTGGAAATACACCGTGGCTGTGCCTGAGGCAGGTGCTTCGCGGAATGCTGAAGGTAATGAAGATACAATTCGTGAAGGAGACGCTGCTACAGTTGTTGAAGGTGATGGTCCTGGATCGAACGATGCTGATGATGTGTTTTATACATTTGGAAACGATACAGATATGGATGATGAAGACATGGCAGCGTAAGATCTTTTTTTATCAAAATTTTAAGTCTGTTGCTGAACTATTCAATTTTCTGTTTTATTTTTCTCGTATGTTTGTTTTGGATTTGTTTTTGTTGATTTAAAGACTTGTTTGATTCGACATTTATTTTTCTCGTGTGTTTTATAGGATGCTTGATTTGTTCGTGGTTTTGGCATATAGTTTAATTTGTAAAAAAAATGTTTTAACTGTGTTTAAACTATAAAGTGTTGATGAAATAGATAGGCTGGTTTCCAGATCATAGTATTTCAACTGTGTTTAAAGTATTAACTGTGTTCCAGAGAAACCATCAGCCTGTTATATGTAATGTGTTTTAACAGTTACTGTGTTTAAAGATTAAAATGTGTTTTAAGTTCCTGAGAATCCATTAGCCTGTTATATGTAAAGATTAAAATGTGTTTTAAGTTCCTGAGAATCCATCAGTTCCTGAGAATCCATCAGCCTGTTATAAGTTCCTGAGAATCATCAATGTTTTTTATACTTTAATTGAATGGTGTGTTTTATTGTTCATTATTTTGTTTTATCCCATGGTTATTACTTTATTAGCATGCAGGTTTTGGTATACAGTTTATTTTGTAAAGCTATTAAAGTGTTTTAACTTTGTTTAAAGTATAGAGACTTGATGAAATAGATAGGCTGGTTACCAGATCACAGTATTTGAATGATGTATATAGGCTGTGTTTTAAGAGGTCATACCACTGTATGTCTTATGTAGATCGAAACAAAGTAACATTATTGACATAAATTCACAATGTTAAAGAGGTTCAAACTGTTATACTTGACATTCTTATCGACAGGAAACACAAAAAAAAAAAAAAGATAACTGAACACACTGAACATATTCTAATTTTTAAATTCCAAAAGATAACTGAACAAAATGTTAGAACTGTTTTTTTAGAACATCCCACATTACTTCAACAAACCACCGCCAACGAAGTGTTTTACGAGAACATCCCATTTTAAGTTACTTATCCAATCTTTCAAGGATTTCGTCATAGGCTTTTGCTTCTAGCCTCTTTTTTTCATCGGCCGACAACTTGTAATATCTAGCAACCTCAGCTTTAACAAAACCTCTGTACTCGTTTGCTTCACTTAGGAGCATCTTCGTAATGTACTTATGCCTGAGATCATCAATTTCTTTGTGCTGCTTGTATGAAATCTCACCCGCATCAGTGCACTCGTTTGAGAATCCGCATTCCCAACCTTTTCCAGCTACGCCCTTGTATGTTTCCATATGGCGCATCAGGAAAACGCCACAATCGATTACATTATTTTTTGTACGCCATAGCATCTCCAATCATACCGGCTCAACTTTACCGATCACCCCGCCCGCTGGATGCCCATTTTTTTTCCAAGTACACTGATAAAGCATCACGCTGCATGATAAACAATTTAATCAGATTGTGTTTTAAACTAAATTCATGTAAATGCACACCATAATTAACAAAGGGATTAATTTAAAGTTCTGATTCAGTGTGTTAAAGTACTAATAGTGCTGACAACGTAGCATTCAGTACCAATGTGTTTTAACATCAAATTTTAAAATTCTGATGAAGTGTGTTTTAAGTTAATATTATTTGTTATTATGTATTTGTCACATTACACTGTGTTTTAAAGTATTAATAGTGCTGATAACGTATCATTCAGTATCAATTGTGTTTTAACATCAAACTTTATAATTCTGATGAAGTGTGTTTTAAGTTAATATCATTCAGTATCAATTGTGTTTTAACATCAAACTTTATATATCTTTATGAACTATTTTAAACTTTTTGCAGTTTGTTATTCGTGTTATAACAAAGGTGTAATCAAATGGCATGCATTTCTATAACAAAGGACGTTTGTAGTTTATATATAGAGGGGCGTACCAATTTTTCCGGCCGTTTTTTGTATTTGGCTTGCATTGAGATATTCTTAGCGTTGTTGTCCAAAACCTCTACCTTCATGTCTCTTAAATTAAAACATACACAATAGAAATGAGCGTCGTGTAAGACTGGTACAAAGATGAGCGACTGGTCAGGTATCTTTTTCACATCAGCAGAAACTAAAATCGGTTCCATGTTGTCTGCGAATGTTTTTGCCCTCGATTTTGCATTTTTTATGTAGTCTTCTTCATTCTTCATTTTAAAGTGATTGCGTTAAATAATATTACTAAAGTTGTAAACTTAAATTGCAATTTCATTATGATCAGCCTTACCAACATATTTACTGAACAAAACAGGCGTGCGATGCTCCCCTTTTGCTTGAATTTTTCTTCATAATTCAACAAATCCGCCCATGCGCTTATTACCAATATGTGCACTTCGATTCCCGGCAATAATGATTCGAGCGGAGATCTCATAACCGGCACTCCTCTCTTAGTTCTAAACACAACATCCCTAATGTAACAAATGTGTTTTAATCAATGTGTTATAATATATTCATCAGAATCAGTTTCAAATATTGTGTGAAAATATTTTGTAGAAACATTCGTATTATAAATGGCATTTTTATAGCATGCCACATTGAACCCCAGGCTGAAAACATGTATGAGCTGACTGAGACCTCAGCGTTTTCTAGCTTTGCCTTAATCTCTACTGCCCGCTTCACGTATATTCATATTCCTCCTGTGTTTTTTGGGAGATCAGTGTGACGACGAGTGCGGGCTGCTCCATTACTTCAACCTGAGTTGTCTGTGCGGGCTGCTCAATTACTGCAAGCTGAGTCGTCTGTGTGGTTGTCTTGTCAACCGTCTTACATATCTCTTCTACCAATGAAGGTGTCCACTGCGACAACTGTGACATATCCAAATTCTCCTTATTTGCCTCTTTTTCCGGTGTTTTATCTGTAGGAGTTTGTGGTTGTGCAGTTGTCGTACACGTCGATCCAACCTTTTTCAGCTTCTCAGTCCACAATGTGTGTATCTCTTTTATTTTCTCACTTTGGGGGTGCAATTGGAAACCTTCTGTAAAAGTGTCGTTTATCCTTTTTACACATTCGTCAAATTGATTCAAGAACACTTCCAACATTCCCGCATGTACCTGATTTACATCATACACACTTTATCATTGTCTTATTTCCCAATATGCAATGTGTTTTTACCAGATTGAAAATAAAATGTGTTTTAAGTTCCTGAGAATCCATTAGCCTGTTATATGTAAAGATTAAAATGTGTTTTAAGTTCCTGAGAATCCATCAGTTCCTGAGAATCCATCAGCCTGTTATAAGTTCCTGAGAATCCATCAATGTTTTTTATACTTTAATTGAATGGTGTGTTTTATTGTTCATTATTTTGTTTTATCCCATGGTTATTACTTTATTAGCATGCAGGTTTTGGTATACAGTTTATTTTGTAAAGCTATTAAAGTGTCATAACTTTGTTTAAAGTATAGAGACTTGATGAAATAGATAGGCTGGTTACCAGATCACAGTATTTGAATGATGTATATAGGCTGTGTTTTAAGAGGTCATACCACTGTATGTCTTATGTAGATCGAAACAAAGTAACATTATTGACATAAATTCACAATGTTAAAGAGGTTCAAACTGTTATACTTGACATTCTTATCGACAGGAAACACAAAAAAAAAAAGATAACTGAACACACTGAACATATTCTAATTTTTAAATTCCAAAAGATAACTGAACAAAATGATAGAACTGTTTTTTTAGAACATCCCACATTACTTCAACAAACCACCGCCAACGAAGTGTTTTACGAGAACATCCCATTTTAAGTTACTTATCCAATCTTTCAAGGATTTCGTCATAGGCTTTTGCTTCTAGCCTCTTTTTTTCATCGGCCGACAACTTGTAATATCTAGCAACCTCAGCTTTAACAAAACCTCTGTACTCGTTTGCTTCACCTAGGAGCATCTTCGTAATGTACTTATGCCTGAGATCATCAATTTCTTTGTGCTGCTTGTATGAAATCTCACCCGCATCAGTGCACTCGTTTGAGAATCCGCATTCCCAACCTTTTCCAGCTACGCCCTTGTATGTTTCCATATTGCGCATCAGGAAAACGCCACAATCGATTACATTATTTTTTGTACGCCATAGCATCTCCAATCATACCGGCTCAACTTTACCGATCACCCCGCCCGCTGGATGCCCATTTTTTTTCCAAGTACACTGATAAAGCATCACGCTGCATGATAAACAATTTAATCAGATTGTGTTTTAAACTAAATTCATGTAAATGCACACCATAATTAACAAAGGGATTAATTTAAAGTTCTGATTCAGTGTGTTTTAAGTTCATAATACCGTTATTAGGTAGTGGCACATTACACTGTGTTTTAAAGTACTAATAGTGCTGACAACGTAGCATTCAGTACCAATGTGTTTTAACATCAAATTTTAAAATTCTGATGAAGTGTGTTTTAAGTTAATATTATTTGTTATTATGTATTTGTCACATTACACTTTGTTTTAAAGTATTAATAGTGCTGATAACGTATCATTCAGTATCAATTGTGTTTTAACATCAAACTTTATAATTCTGATGAAGTGTGTTTTAAGTTAATATCATTCAGTATCAATTGTGTTTTAACATCAAACTTTATATATCTTTATGAACTATTTTAAACTTTTTGCAGTTTGTTATTCGTGTTATAACAAAGGTGTAATCAAATGGCATGCATTTCTATAACAAAGGACGTTTGTAGTTTATATATAGAGGGGCGTACCATTTTTTCCGGCCGTTTTTTGTATTTGGCTTGCATTGAGATATTCTTAGCGTTGTTGTCCAAAACCTCTACCTTTATGTCCCTTAAATTAAAACATACACAATAGAAATGAGCGTCGTGTAAGACTGGTACAAAGATGAGCGACTGATCAGGTATCTTTTTCACATCAGCAGAAACTAAAATCGGTTCCATGTTGTCTGCGAATGTTTTTGCCCTCGATTTTGCATTTTTTATGTAGTCTTCTTCATTCTTCATTTTAAAGTGATTGCGTTAAACAATATTACTAAAGTTGTAAACTTAAATTGCAATTTCATTATGATCAGCCTTACCAACATATTTACTGAACAGAACAGGCGTGCGATGCTCCCCTTTTGCTTGAATTTTTCTTCATAATTCAGCAAATCCGCCCATGCGCTTATTACCAATATGTGCACTTTGATTCCCGGCAATAATGATTCGAGCGGAGATCTAATAACCGGCACTCCTCTCTTAGTTCTAAACACAACATCCCTAATGTAACAAATGTGTTTTAATCAATGTGTTATAATATATTCATCAGAATCAGTTTCAAATATTGTGTGAAAATATTTTGTAGAAACATTCGTATTATAAATGGCATTTTTATAGCATACCACATTGAACCCCAGGCTGAAAACATGTATGAGCTGACTGAGACCTCAGCGTTTTCTAGCTTTGCCTTAATCTCTACTGCCCGCTTCACGTATATTCATATTCCTCCTGTGTTTTTTGGGAGATCAGTGTGACGACGAGTGCGGGCTGCTCCATTACTTCAACCTGAGTTGTCTGTGCGGGCTGCTTAATTACTGCAAGCTGAGTCGTCTGTGTGGTTGTCTTGTCAACCGTCTTACATATCTCTTCTACCAATGAAGGTGTCCACTGCGACAACTGTGACATATCCAAATTCTCCTTATTTGCCTCTTTTTCCGGTGTTTTATCTGTAGGAGTTTGTGGTTGTGCAGTTGTCGTACACGTCGATCCAACCTTTTTCAGCTTCTCAGTCCACAATGTGTGTATCTCTTTTATTTTCTCATTTTGGGGGTACAATTGGAAACCTTCTGTAAAAGTGTCGTTTATCCTTTTTACACATTCGTCAAATTGATTCAAGAACACTTCCAACATTCCCGCATGTACCTGATTTACATCATACACACTTTATCATTGTCTTATTTCTCAATATGCAATGTGTTTTTACCAGATTGAAAATGTGTTTTACCAATCATTATTGTTTTTCTTTTTTATTTCAATGATTATTGTGTTTTACCTATCAGCATTGTGTTTTAGCAATCAGAATGTGTATCAAATGTTCAGTGTGCTATTTCCCAATCTTCAATGTGTTTTACCATTCTGAAAGTGTTTTACCAGTTTGAAAATGATATTTACCAATCATTATTTTTTTTTTGTTTTTTTTTGCATGATGATTGTGTTTTACCAATCAGAATTGTGTTTTACCAATCAGAATGTGTAACAAAGGTTCAGCGTGATATTTTCCCAATCTTCAATGTGTTTTACTATTCTGAAAATGTGTTTTTTGGTATTCTGAATGTGTTTTAAGGTGTTACATGTGCCACATCTCAAAAAAATTATTTTTAAGCAATTTCTTATTTCAATGTAAATGTTTTTCACTTATGTTTGTGTTTAGTAGAATTAATTGGAAAATTAGAAGATTACCTCGTCGCTTTGTGTCGCTTGTGGTGTCGATCCATATTGAGATACCATAGGTGAGGTAATCCCCGGCTGACTTTGTTGTGTTTGCCCCCACTCGCCTGTTTCTCTATAGTATTTTTCTATATCGGATGTATCCACAACATGCACTGTTCCTGGGCCAACATCTACATTCATGCATTCTTCAAACTCTGCATGGAAACCCGCATTAAGTGGAATTTCTTCGACAACAGGCGCAGTTTCCGGGCCACTTTCAACATCAGTTTTCTTCTTCCCAACCTCATCGGTTTTTGCCAGCTCCTTTTCAATTTGTTTTTTTTTTCGGTACCTCTGAGACCGGAGGTTTACCATGCGTTTTACCGGCCGGCTTCACAACAGACTTTTTTCTTTTTTCTGGATCACATTTCCTAATGTGTTTTACAGTCTTGGTTTCATCTTTCTTATTTGTTTTCACTTCTTTTGCTTCAATTTCTTCATCAGACTTTTTTTGCAAATGTATAGCTTTGTTCCGGTTGCAACTCATATGCATCCACTAAAATTTGATCAAATCTGACCGAGTCCAACTTTATGCTGACTGCCTCGATATCGTCATCAGTGATATCTTCGATGAGATGAGTTGCTCTTGGCTCTCCTTCTTTGTATATCTTTTGGTCACGTATCAATGCAACCTGTAAAAAACCAAGAACAAACTGATGTCAGATGTGTTTTAAGGTTTTTATATACATCAGATTGTGTTTTATCACTTATAATGCTGTTTAACAACACTTCGAATGTGTGTTGATGGTTTTTCCTATTCCACATTACATCACATTGTGTTTTTTTATGATTAGATTTCATCATAATGGTTTTCACAATATGTTGTGATTATATTGGTGCATTACTATATTGAAACAATATTAATGTGTTTTACCAGCAAACAGATGTGTTTTAAAGCACAATCATAGTGTGTGATTTAGAAAATTATATATGTATTTAGAACATACCACTAGCAAAGGCATTGGTCCAAGAAAGGGTTCCTTTGGTGTCCATGTTTCCACCGTTTGATCCAGACACCTGATCATGTACTCACACCAGTTAAAACTTCTGATATCCTTCCCTCGATGCAAGGCTGGTAAAAACTTCATATTAATTGATGAATTCGTAGTTGTCTCTCCGAGCAGTGTGTTGTAGAACAACAAAAAGTTCAACACAAAGATTCTCCCGCTCGCTTTTTGGCCCTGCATGTATGTTTTGAATTGAACAAGCGTCAAAAGTGCAGGAGCGCTTTCGAATTGTCCTTTCCATTCTGCCACAACCTCGTGGAAATCAGCCCTTGCTCTCTCTACTTACTTTATTTCTTCATTCCCTCTTGGTACGCCGAACACATCGTGCACCAATTCCTCTGTTATTTGAATGTGGTGGCTACCGCAATTCAAGACCCGTGTTTTAGTGTCGTAGTTATTTACCAACCACCAACTCAGAGTTGAGGGAATCGGACCCATTCTAAAGCTAAGTATTGACCCAAAACCTATGTTTCTGACAGCCCCCCGTTGATTTTCGTTCAAAGATTCCATCAACTCCCCCATGTGCTTAAGAGCCAATCGCAAAGTTAGTTTCCCATCTGAAAGTGGTATGTAATTCTTGACCGTTGTTGGCCTCTTGCGTGTTTTCGAGTCTTTGATTGAACTAGCATCTGTGGATCGTGTTTTTTCAACAACTTGTGGGCCAGCACCCGACCTCGTTTTTTTCCAAGGTGGGTTGTCAAAATCATCATCAGAATCTTCTATTGTGGAACCTGACAAAACACCAACACACGAAGCCGATCAGCAAGTCAGTCTTATCAGTAACTGAAATTTAGATCATAATTTTCAATTTACCGTGTGCTGCTTCTTTAGGCTTATTGACTGTTCGTATAACCACAGCTTTCTTTTCTTTTGGTTTGATTCCAGCCTTTTTGTCCTTCCTTTTCTTACCGGTATCGATACCCTTTTTGTTTGCGTCGGCTGATTTAAAGCCCATAAAAGTTGTTAGTATTATGCATTGTGTTTTACATCATCAAACATATGGTTTCACGTTTGTTCATCTAACTTACATATGGGCATTTCACGATTTTCGTTGGGTTCCGACTGTAAATCGTCATTTTTATCCATTACGTTCGGAAACAGATGTGCAATGTCAGACAGAAGGGTGGCGGCAGGCGGTTGTTGTGTGCAGTCTGCTTTGTTGTCTACCGTTTTTGTAGTTTTGTTAACAGATTCAACTGTTAGTAACAAAAAAAACACAACTGATCAGACAGATAGCCATATAAGTTACCCCCCACCCTTCACTGCCACAACTAACCGCACCTAGTAAAGGTGATGCTTCTTCTATGTCTGATTCATCCAGTATAATTGGTTTGTCAGGTGGGTTTCCGGGTACCCTTGAAAGCCATTTTCCTTTTATTCTCTCACTCTTTCTCCGTTTGACTGGAAAACACTTGTTTAGGATTTATAAAACACAATTCCCAATCACACATTCCCTTTATAAATCATAGTTCAGTAGGCCTTCAAAACTTAACAAATCAATTATAATTGTAAAACACACATATGCCAGTTAATGGTTAAACACATTTATGAGAAACACCCAATAGGACATTTATGTTTTTAAAATATAATCCACAAACCTAACTAAATCATGTTTAAAACCTAGGCAAACTGACCTTAAAACACATCTGTTTAAAACACATTTTAGGTAAAAACCCATTAACAAACAGAGTTTAAAAATGCCCATAAAAGACATTTGTTTATGGAAAACCCATTAACAACCTGACCTTAAAACACATCAGGTTTAAACGTGCCCATAAAAGACATTTGTTCAAAACCTGTTGTGACACCTGTGTCACTTCAACCATCAAACAAATTCCAAACCAATGAAATATTGTATTTCGTACTTGGGATTTGTAAAAATATGTGTATCGTTTACTCATATCAACTCTTGTTCAATTTCAAGCTTTAAATCGCTTTCTGGAGGGTTATACGCGCACTGATGCGTAAATATAACCAGTTTAATGCAACGAACACTCCGGAATAGTAAAATAGGCTTAACATACCTTAAATAACCTTTACATAACTTAGAAATAAGTTTTGAAGGCTTTGGTATGGCAAAATCAAGTTAAATCGCTTACAAGGACTAAAGTTGACAAACTGCGAAAGTATGCCAATTTGAACTGTAACAGACATTCCGGAACATGACCATACGTTAAACATACCATAAATATCCTTCACATAGCTTAGAAATAGGCTTTGAGGGGATTCAGTATGCTAAAATAAACCTTTGGGGTCATTCAGGGACTAAAAGCGTCAAAAAGTGCACAAGTTTGCACTTTCGCGCATATCTTACGTTCTGAATACATCCGGACATCCAAAAATTTATGTAAGCACTAAAACATTTTATTTTAGTGTTTGGCATAATAAAAATCCATTCGTCGCGTCATTTGGATCGTTTTTCGCGCTTATGCGCATTCCGTCGTAATTAACTGAACATCGCGATCGTACGACCAAACGAACCGACATCCGACATATTTTTGAGCACATTTCAAGTTCCCTATACTTTAACTTCATTTTAGAGCTTTGAAATGGGGTTAACGGGCCTTAAACGTGTTGGAAATGACTTAAATGCACAACAGGGACCAAATCTGCCATTTTTGAAACATATCAGGTCTGCAGGTCCCCTGCGCACCGCAGGGATGTGGGTGCTACGATGCGCAAGCCATCTCCAGTTCAACAGAATGTTGCAAACAGCCTGTTATCAGCTGTTATACACTACAAAACCACTTGCAAACGGTTTTTACAATAGCATGGGCCATTTCTATGGGTTCTAATGGTTTAGTAAAACTAGGGGCACACTTGGACGGTTGAGATCGAGGCACGTTTTTCGACGAATGATCCTAACGGCTCTACTTTTCCTATAAATACCCCCCCATGTTTGCTCATTTCCCTCACACCTAAATCTGATTCTAGCTCTCTAAGTGGAAGTGTTTGTGCTTCCTACCTGAGAGTGAATCGGGTTTAATACTTGCGGGGACCCTTTGTAAGTGTTCCTTCGTTCTTTTCTTTCGTTTTTATGCTTTAATGTCAAACTGCGTTTGACTTTCTGCATTGACCAGTTTATGGTCAATGCGAAGTTCGTTTGAACTTCATAACGTGAGCGTAATCACGATGGTTATAGTCCCTAGTGACTATACCTACTGATTACCACGTTATATAGACTCAGTGACGAGTCATAGTTTCGGGAAAAATGCGTGTTCTCGCGTATTTTGTTACCAAACTACTCTAGGGTATCAAAACCGTTTGTTTTGATACCAAACCTGTTTTTAAACCTTGTTAAACATGTTCTAGCATGTTTAGCTCGTCACTTTTAGATTTGTGCTTGTTTAGGGTCGTAAGGGTAAGCGATCTAATCAATCGCTTATGCTTTTGAACCCGACCCATTTGGTCGATCATTAGGATCCGACCAATTACATTAGGTGACCATAGTAGTATAGGGAATAACCTTCCGAGGTTATACCTTATGGTCACATCATTTGAGTAGTTGTATGATAAGTAGTTCTTATGCCTTAGGTAAATTACCAAAATGCCCTTTTTAAGTCAAAATTCATTTTAAAGCCTATGTAACATAACTTTTGCCATCTAAACTGATTTAACAACAATATTAAACATGTTAAGGCATATCTTACTTGTCATAGGGCTAGTTAGGCGGTCCGAACGCGTTATACGCGAACGACGCGTTAAAGTAGCATAAGCTACCTAAACGGGTCGTAACGGGTCAAAAGCACTTAGGATAAGTTTCGTTTTAGTATGTAGGCTTTGTCAAACCATATTACATGAGTTCCTACACTCATTTGGTTTATGAACCCTCATACTACCCGATCCTCCGATTAGGTCCGGTTATTAATGTAGTTACCTATATTAGGTGCCGCTTGATTCCGTGATCTTCTAGCTTTGCTTGGTGGATATCTAAAGTCTATTGAGCAATCTCAAGTGAGTACATAGACCCCTCTTTTACTGTTTTCCAAACTGTTTTGGGGTGAAACACATGTGCCTACTTGTTACTTTCATGCTTTCCTGTTTTCACATCATATACTTGTTATGTTCATTAGTACACTATTAGTACATGATTTCATTACATTTTACGCTATTTATGTCCATTGTGTGCATACTTAGTACATTGTTTTACATTACCTTTTCATGCTATGTATGTCCATTGTGTGCATACTTAGTACATTGTTTTACATTACATTTTATGTTATGTATGCCCATTGTGTGCGTACTTAGTACATTGTTTTACATTACCTTTTCATGCTATGTATGTCCATTGTGTGCATACTTAGTACATTGTTTTACATTACCTTTTCATGCTATGTATGTCCATTGTGTGCATACTTAGTACATTGTTTTACATTACATTTTATGCTATGTATGCCCATTGTGTGCGTACTTAGTACATTGTTTTACATTACCTTTTCATGCTATGTATGTTCATCATACTTAGTACATTTGCTTTACATTGCATCTCTGTTGCATATACTCATCCAGCATATGAACACATTATATTACATTTTGGAACCGTTGTAGCCATTTGATTATGTGAACCGTTGTAACCGTTTGATTATGTGAACCGTTTGTAGCTATTGACCCGTGTGAACTGTATTTGACCATATATAAATGTTTCTACAATTGTTAAAAAATTACATCTTGGTGGTTTGGTCGCTCGTTAGTAGGTAATGGTACCATAGGAATTGACAACTCCCGTTCCTAAAATCCTAGGTTTGTTTGGATGGAATGACCGAATTCGAATACATTAACTCAGATAAATCTTTAATTTGTTTAAGGGTTTATCACCACAGTCTCAAGGCTTGGATGTATGCATTTTCACAATACCGCATAAATGTTTATATTCAGTAAAGCATGCATTATTCTACAAAGCATAACTTTTGTTTTATTCAAATACTCTGTTTTGTACATTTTTTTTTCTTGTGGTTTAAGTAGTTTTATTTTACTTACCATACATGACTTTTGCTTATACATTACATGGTTTATATTGACAATAGACTTGGCTTTCTCATAAACATTTGACAATTCGTTTAAACATTACATTTTGATGGTTTTTACATAAACATTTGACTATATATAAACATTTTTACATTGATGGTTTGTTTTGGTAAGTGATTTAAGTAACGAGACGTGTGTAGTATGATACAAGCATGGTGGATACGCCGCTGGTACTTCCTATATATAAGTGCTTGTATTATATTACATGTCGTAGCGTTATTTAAATCATTTCAATTTGGACTTATACATTTTATACAAATAAACATATTTTTCAAGACATTGTTTTACAAACAACTTAGTTTATACAAAACTCATTTTACTTGGTTATTCATTTAACCTTACATTATTCTTTTACATATCATTTACAAATCATCGTTTTTCAAATGATTTATAAAACAAAACATTTTACAAGGATCATGACTGACTTTTGTTAAACAACCTTTTACTAAACATTAAGTCATGAATCCTATTTTCACAAAACCTATGTACTCACCGGCATTTTATGCTGACGTACCTATTTTCACATGTGTTTCAGGAAATGATGCATAGGATTGATCAAGATACACTTAGGCGGACTTGGGCCTTAGTGACAATAAAAGATGGAAGACTAGTTAATTTTGTTATACTTCTTTGTTTGTTAAGACATTGTAACTCTTTTAATCAATAAAACAATATTTAAATTTTCCATGTGTTATGAAACAATGATTCTGTTACAACACTCCCCGACAATTCCGCCACGTTTTGTTGTTTTACGTGGTCGGGGTGTGACACCTGTCCATAAAACACATTTGTTCAGGGAAAACCCATTAACAAACTGAGCTTAAAACACATCTTTTTTAAAACCTCCCCATAAAACACATTTGGGGGCAAACTCATTAACAATTTTTTTTTTAAAAGACAACCCACACACACAAATTGATACTCTATAAAACCTACATAACCAGACCATAAAACACATTACCAAAACACAACCAATGAAAAAACACAGTCATCCCCAACTAACGGAAATCATACACACATTTGTTTTTTTAAAACACATACCTACGGTTCTGGCGACTACAACTTTGCTTCCGGCGACTGTGTTTTCTCTTCCAGCGACTTCGATACTGCTCGCATCCATCTTGTTCAAATCCACCTTTTTTTAATCTCTTCCCTGCAAACATAAAACACTTCAATGTAGAACACGATTGAACCCTAATCGCCTACTAAAACACCGAACACAATGTCCGTTTGATCTTACATATATAGAAGTTTGAAAATCTCTTATCTTCATCCATGATTTTAGGTATTTTTGGTATGATTTTTGAGTGATTTCGTTGTGGGTTTAGAGAGAGAAAGTGAGAGAGAGAGAAATTCGCGTGTAATAAGGAGATGTGATATGTTGACGGTTATTTTTGATTGGTTTAAACCACTGTTATGACGATTTTGCCCCTGATCATTTAAATCAATCTATTAAATATAGTTAAATATTACAAGATTGCCATTGATTTAATCTCAACCCTTAAACACACCAATCTGATGGACCAGATCGCTTCCTAGACTTTCTAGGAAAAACACACTTTCCGTAGGAACCCTACTCTTAATTTATAAATCAAAGATATATATTAACTCATATGTTTTTTTTATTTATAATATAGTTCATCATGACAAATCTTGCAAAGCTTGAGTTCAGGGCCCTAGACATTACTGGGAAAAACTATTTGTCATGGGTATTGGATGCTGAAATACATTTGAATGCCAATAATTTGGGTGAAACAATTAAAGAAGGAAATAAATCAACTACCCAAGATAAGGCAAAAGCCATGATCTTTTTACGCCATCATATTCATGAGGCTTTGAAAAGTGAGTACCTCACTATCAAGGATCCACTTGTCCTTTGGACCAACCTGAAAGAAAGGTATGACCACCAGAAAACGGTAATATTACCGAGAGCTCGTTACGAGTGGATCAATTTAAGGTTGCAAGACTTTAAGTCTATAAGCGAGTACAACTCGGCAATGTTTAGAATCACATCACAATTGATTCTATGTGGTGAAAATATTACTGATAATGGAATGTTGGAAAAAACATTCTTAACCTTTCACCCCTCGAATGTGATACTGCAACAACAATATCATGAAAGGGGTTTCACCAAATATAGTGAGTTAATATCATGTTTGCTTGTGGCCGAGCAAAACAATGAGCTCTTAATGAAAAATCATGAGACTTGTCCGGTTGGAGCAACCCCAATCCCTGAAGCTAATGTGGCAACATATAATGGCCAAAGTGAAAGTTACGGACGTGGTCGAGGTTATCATCGTGGTCGTGGTCGTGGACGTGGCCGAGGAAATTATCACAGTGTTCAGTTTAAAAACAAAGGGACCCACCAAAAGTGGCATAATAATGAAAATAAATCCAGCGATGAAAAAAATAAAAAGAAGGTGGGATCTTCATAGAATGCATGTTACTGATGTGGAAGTAACAATCATTGGTCGAAGACTTGTCGTACAGCCAAACACTTGGTGGAACTTTATCAACAATCCATCAAAGATAAAGCAAAAGAAATAGAGACAAATTTTACATATGGGGTTGCAAATGTTGATAAAGACCATAATGATACAACTAATTTGGATTATGATGATTTCCTTATTGAGCCAACTAACTTGGATCCTGGTGATATTGTGGCTGATACAACCCAGTTGGATGCTTGCAATTTTCCTTACATATGAATTATTAGTTTTAAGTGATGTTATTTCCTTCAGTTCTTTAAGACATTTTGTTTGAGTTTTGTTTTGGGATTTGTTATGTTTGAAGCATGTTAGACATTTTATTTATATGATTTTGTTTTGTTTTGAAGCATATGGAGTGTTTAACTAAGATCCCTATTAGTGGAGAAGATATATGTCTAATAGACAGTGCATCAACGCATACGATTCTTAAGAAAAAGAGTTATTTCTCTACTTTAACTATGAAAAAGGCAAATGTTGGTACTATATCTGGTAAATCAAAATTAATTGAAGGCTTTGGAGAAGCTTATGTAGTGTTTCCAGGTGGAACACCATTTAAAATAACCAATGCGTTATTTTCCCCAATGTCTCAAAGAAATCTAATAAGTTTTAAAGATGTTCGTTTAAACGGATATCATCTTGAGACTACATCTGAGGGACATGATGAGTACCTTCATATCACAAATATAAGTTCGGGTAAAAAACATGTGTTAGAAAAGTTGCCCGCACTTGCCTCTGGTTTGTATTATACTAAAATTAATGCAATCGAATCAAATGCAGTCATAAACAAGAAGTTTATAGACCAAGAAAATTTTATCATATGGCATGACCGGTTAGGCCATCCCGGATCAACAATGATGCGAAAAATTATAGAAAATTCAGTTGGGCATTCTTTGAAGAACCAGACGATTCTTCAGTCCAAGGATATTACATGTGTTGCATGTTCACAAGGGAAGTTGATTACTCGCCCATCACCAATGAAGGTGGGGACTGAATCCCTGATTTTTTTGGAAAGAATACATGGGGATATTTGTGGACCTATACATCCTTCTAGTGGACCATTTAGATATTTTATGGTCTTAATTGATGCATCAACTAGATGGTCACACGTGTGCCTACTATCAAGTCGTAATATGGCATTTGCACGACTACTTGCTCAATTAATAAGGCTAAGAGCACATTTTCCCGATTACCCCATCAAGAATATTAGATTAGACAATGCTGGTGAATTTACATCCCAAACATTTAATGATTATTGCATGTCTATTGGTATAAAGGTAGAGCATCCTGTACCTCATGTACAAACACAAAATGGGCTTGCTGAATCGCTTATCAAGCGACTTAAAATGGTTGCAAGACCAATGATTATGAAATCAAAACTACCAGCATCTGCTTGGGGACATGCAATCTTACATGCAGCAACACTAATTCGCATCAGGCCAACGAGTTATCATACTTCTTCCCCATTAAAGTTGGTTCTTGGTCAGGAGCCAAATATTTCCCATCTAAGGATTTTTGGTTGTGCTGTATATGTTCCAATCGCTCCACCACAACGCACACAGATGGGGCCTCAAAGGAGGTTAGGAATATATGTTGGGTATGAATCAGCATCGATCATTAAGTATTTAGAACCTACAACGGGTGATTTATTTACAGCTCGATTTAGTGATTGTCATTTTGTTGAATCAACATTCCCAACATTAGGGGGAGACAAAAAACAGTTGGATAATAGTATGATTTAGAATTAATTATCATTATCTCATCTTGATCCTCGAACTAAACAATGTGAACTAGAAGTTCAAAGGATAATTCATTTACAAGGATTAGCAAATCAATTACCAGATGCATTCACTGACCCAAAGAGAGTGACTAAGTCACATATACCAGCTGTTAATGCTCCAGTTAAAATAGGTGTCCCACAAGGACAACCACATGTTGGTAATGAGTCTAATGCACGCCTAAAACGTGGTAGACCAATCGGTTCTAAAGATAAAAATCCTCGAAAGAAAAAGGGAGCAAATAATGTAGATGGTCAAGTTGAGGTAACAATAACGCAAGAAAAGGAGTCTCCAGAAGAGACACTAGACATGATGGTTCTAGAAGAACCTCAGGTACCTGAAAACGAAGAGATCTCAATTAATTATATCATGTCTAGAAAGGTATGGAACCGAAGCGAAATCGACGTCGATGATAGTTTTTCATATAATGTAGCGCTACAAGTAATGGAAAACAATGAGGATCAAGAAGCAAAATCAGTTGAGGAATGTAAACAAAGAAATGATTGGCAAAAATGGAAAGACGCGATAGAGGCAGAATTGAATTCCCTAAATAAACGAGAAGTTTTTGGACCTGTGGCCCATACACCTGAAGGTGTAAAGCCTGTTGGATATAGATGGGTCTTTGTGCGAAAGCGTAATGAGAAAAATGAAATTGTACGATACAAGGCAAGATTAGTAGCACAAGGATTTTCACAAAGACCTGGAATTGATTATGAGGAGACATATTCTCCAGTGGTGGATGCGACAACTTTTCGTTATCTTATTAGTCTGGTAATACAAGAAGGGATCGATTTGCGTCTAATGGATGTTGTGACAGCCTACCTCTATGGCTCACTTGATACTGATATTTACATGAAACTTCCTGAATGATTCAAATTGCCAAACTCATGTAAATCTAGTTCTCGAGAACATCTTTCAATCAAATTAAACAAATCATTATATGGGCTAAAACAATCTGGGCGTATATGGTATAATCGCCTTAGTGAATATTTGTCGAAAGAAGGCTATAAAAATGATTCTGTATGCCCGTGTATTTTTATAAAAAAGGTCAGGCTCTGAATATGTTATAATTGCTGTATATGTTGATGACATGAATATAATTGGAACTCCAGGGGAGCTTCAAAAGGCAGTTGAATACTTGAAAAGAGAATTTGAAATGAAAGACCTTGGAAAGACAAAGTTTTGTCTTGGATTACAAATTGAACACCTTAATGGTGGAATCCTTGTGCAACAAGAAACTTACATAGAGAAACTATTAAAAAGATTTTATATGGAAAAATCACATCCATTGAGTACCCCAATGGTTGTAAGACCGCTTGATGTGGAAAAAGACCCATTCCGACCTCCTAAAGATGGAGGGGAAATCCTTGGTCCAGAAGTACCATATTTAAGTGCAATTGGTGCACTAATGTTTCTTGCTAGCCATACACGACCTGATATATCATTTTCTTTAAATTTGTTGGCAAGATATAGTTCATGCCCAACAAAGAGGCATTGGAATGGGGTAAAACAAATATTTAGATACCTTCAAGGTACAAAAGATATGGGTTTGTATTTTACAAATCAATCGAAAACAGGTTTGGTTGGTTTTGCAGATGCAGGGTATTTGTCTGATCCTCACACTGGGCGATCTCAAACTGGATATTTATTTACAAGTGGAGGTACTGCAATTTCATGGCGTTCGGTAAAGCACACAATCACAGCCACATCATCTAATCATGCAGAAATATTGGCGATACATGAAGCTAGTCGAGAATGCATTTGGTTAAGAACTGTAATACAACACATTCGTGGATCTTGTGGTATTTCTTCGGGAGATGAGGGACCAACAATCTTACATGAAGACAACGCAGCATGCATTGCTCAACTAAAGGAAGGATGCATCAAAGGTGATAGAACAAAGCACATTTTGCCAAAGTATTTTTTTACACATGATCTACAAAAGAATGGAGATATTGCTGTCCAATAAATTCGTTCCAGCGAAAATTTGGCAGACTTGTTCACTAAATCACTTCCAACCTCAACATTCAAAAAGTTAGTTCATGGGATCGGGATGCGTCGACTCAAGGAACTTAAGTGATCATCATCAGGGGGAGATAATACGCGCTGCACTCTTTTTTCCTTAGTCAAGGTTTTGTCCCATTGGGTTTTCCTGGCAAGGTTTTTAATGAGGCAGCATTAAGCGTATGAAGTTGATAATCAGGGGGAGTATTATAAAGAATATATTTAGATTATCAACTCCTAATATAAACCAACTTGTTCTCCAAGTTTATTATCCCTATAAATAGTCCATGTATTCTATTGTGTATGATGCACCAATAATAATAAACATCTTCTCTCTCCCAATATCTATTCTCATCTTCTTGCTATTAGGCTTGTTCATAATAGAGAAGATATTGAAAAAAGTTTAATTTTCATGATAGTTCTCCGGTTAGCACTCCAATGGATCCTGCTTTTAACCTCTCACCTAATGAAGGTGTAGCTGTAAGCCAACTTGAATATTCAAGGGTCATTGGATCCCTCATGTATGCCATGATTAGCACTAGACCGGATATAGCTTATGCTGTTGGAAAGCTTAGTAGGTATACTAGCAATCCAGGTGCAAGTCAATGGCAAGCAATGAATCGAGTATTTAGGTACTTGAAAGGAACCATGAAATATGGTTTGACTTATACTGGATTTCCTTCAGTTTTAGAAGGTTATTCGGATGTAAGCTAGATTAAGAACAAGGAAGATCATTCTTCCACAAGTGGATGGACTTTTCTGCTTGGGGGAGGTGCCATATCTTGGGCATCTAAGAAACAGACTTGCGTAACTGATTCGACAATGGAGTCTGAGTTTGTAGCATTAACCGCAGCTGGCAAAGAAGCTGAGTGGCTAAGAAACTTGATTTATGAGATTCCATTGTGGCCTAAACCTATATCACCAATATCTATTAGATGTGATAGTGTTGCTACCTTGGCTAAAGCATATAGCCAAGTGTATAATGGGAAGTCTAGACACTTAGGTGTTAGACACAGCATGATTCGTGAGCTCATCACGCATGGGGTGATATCGGTGGAGTTTGTGAGAACTCAACAGAATTTAGCCGACCACTTAACCACAGAGTTATGTAGAGATCTTGTGCACAAGGCGACTGTAGGGATGGGATTAAAGTCCACCTGAGATTTCTCGTGTTAAGATACTCAATTCCCACCTAATATGACGTTAGGTGCTGAATTCAATGAGGAAAGCTTAACATCTAAAAATTGGAACACATTAGTAGCATCATCCCAAGGTATGTGTTCAGACCTGCAAGTTAAAGGAGGTTGAAGGTTTTCTTCTTAATAGTTCTTTGAAAAATTGCATATGCATGTGCAAGA
This sequence comes from Helianthus tuberosus, assembly GCA_030545235.1. Lineage (NCBI taxonomy): Eukaryota > Viridiplantae > Streptophyta > Magnoliopsida > Asterales > Asteraceae > Helianthus > Helianthus tuberosus. Next base: position 13,913,858 of record CM060434.1, on the reverse strand, counting down.
ATAAAAAGCTACGTATATGAGCATGAAGTTTAGCCGCTTCAAGAAGCTAGGACTTGGCTTTGATATGTTCATTGAAGGATGGGACACAGGCTAGTAAAAACAGAGTCAGGAAAGAACATTAGAGTATGTAAACTTGTGTGTATATTATCTTCATGTATTCACTGAATAGAAAGGGTTCAATCCTTAGCGACACCCCTATATTCGAATATTTGGAATGTGTAATATACTAATGTGAAATTCAATCATCGTGATATTTCATTTATGCATAACTTTGATTGTTGTGAATTTGTTTAAGTTAATCAAGGATTACGCTAAAATGGGGGAGGAATGTTAGATATTTTAGTGTAATCGGGGATTAACTTGGTGATCAAAGTGAATTATACTACACATCAAGCAAGTTAGGAGGTGTGGGAGTGCACGCTTGTTTGAGTTATTATAATTCGAAGTGTATGGGCGGAGCCCGTACTCTACGGGGGTTTCGAGGGGGCAGCGCCCCTGGGAGCAGGGTCCAAGGGGCGGCAGCCCCTGGCGGGGTCCAAAGGGCAGAGCCCCTGGCGGGGGTCGAGCTGCCAGGTCAGCCCCAACATTTTTCCATGGGGATCTCTCTTTTTAATCTAAGATAAGATGGTTAAAATTTACTTGTTGAAATTCCCATCACCCAAAATCCGATCATCTTAGAAACCGACTTGTAATATCAATGCTCAAGTATAATTTTACCAATTCCAAAATTTTTAATTAATTCATGTTTGTTATTCAATATATATTTTAATATTAAGTAAGAAAATTAAAATATTGGGTTTTAGCGTGGGTAAATGGATACAATAACACTTGAGTTGTCGGGTTAAGATGTGTCACATCAGCATGCCACATCATTCCAGATCTCTACCATTAAAAAATACATTTTCCTCTTAACGCTAAATCAATCCAAACCTCCACCTCACACCCAATTTTATACTAAAATGTAAAAAAGAATGGTCATACTCGTTATTCTTCGGAGAATCTAATAAATACGATCCTCGGCAGGGCACCGTTTCACTTCATTATGTAGGCATCGGTCCTCTAAAGAGAAGAAATGATCATTCCAATCTTTTAGACTAGAGAGCGATTCATCAATACAATGTGCCACATCCCTTTGACGTTCAAAGGTGTACTAGTCACCGACACCAAAAAGGCGATTAAAAACATGAAAAAAGGGACACATGAAGTACTTTGTTGTGTGCCCGGCAGGATACTTTAATACGGGTGATTTTCACTAATCCTAAAGGTGTACATAGTGAAATATGTACTTTGTTGTATAAACTAGGGATTTGAACAAAACCGGCTTAAAGGAATAGTGACAGTTCGCAAATGAAATGTATTCGACTTGCCAGAAGTGTAGGATTTAGATCCGAAGGAATACCATATCGACTAATAAACTTGGATAAACTATCCTCAGTCATAACAAAACTAGAAATTCACAAATTACAACTCATACACGTGCTTGCTGGAGCTTGGTCGCATCTCTTTGTTGCAAGGCTAATAGGTGTTGCTGTGTGGAGGAAGTTTTCAACCGTGCTCGTCTATTTGTTAACAGAGCTAAAGAATTTCTCGCGCTTCAACTACCTTAAGATTTCTTAAAGTTACACTAGACAACATGTGTGATGGGTTTTTGTGTTGATATACGAGATAATAAGGTAACAGGAATGCCAAATATTGCCTCAAAATTTACAAACCAAATCAGTAATACTCTAAAAAATAAATTTAAAGATGAAGTAATAAAAGCAGGCATTTTGAAGACAGAGATATTCCATTACAATGGCACCAAGAGTTGGCCTTTTGACTACAGTCATCACTTGTGAGTACAAGGTAAATCGAAAACGTGCAATTTGCTAAGAAGACGACTGCATGTTTGTAGCAAGTTCATGAATGCACACACTTAAACGCCTTTGATTCTCGTCACAATCCATCTTTATACACTCTGTAATTTTTTCAGGACAACGTCCGCTTCTGCACGCAACGTAGAAAAAGATGGTTGAATCGTAGCCCGGTTTGATGCACGCATCCCTGTCAGTACTTCGTTAATATCTTCCAGTAGTGAAATAATGACGGAAGCCTTTTCTTTCCCTTTCTCAATCTGCGCACTCAGATTTTTCCAGCTTGTATCAATATCAACATGTGCCTTCCCTTGTTCATGCATCTTTGCCATTCTGGTCTCTGTAGCAGCTTTCTCCTTCTCGAGGAAGGTGTGTAACTTTTTAATAAGGCTTTGGGCTAACTTGGTGTCGCGCATAGCTCTAGCATCCTGCAGAGTTTACATGGATATTGATAAAACTTTAAGAAACATTAATCCTACTCAACAATTTAAACTGCAAAAAGGGTTTTTTTTAGCCAGACGTCTCATTTTCTATCTCGAGACCTTACTCTACTCTATGAGTGAGATTTTACTGGGTCCGTTAGTTTTGTTTGTTTACAATATTACTCATCATCTTTGTCATAAATCTCCAAATTAATATCATATAAAAATGGGGCAACATCGGTATCTGTGATAAACTTTTATGACGACTCTTTTATTTATTGAAACAAAATAAACCAGAATTCCAAAACTTACAAAAATAAAGAAGCATACACACCTTGCTTAAATACTTAATCAAACATGACAAAGTATACTAACCTATTTGACTTAGGAAAGGAAAGCATACACACCTTGCTTAAATACTCAATCAAACTTTTATACGTTAATACTTTTTTTAAATGTATGTGATTAACACTGTATGTCTTCCCCGCCGCATCGCGCGGGCATCATACTAGTAATATATGTATGTGTAATACAGAACCCGTCTCTCTCCCAACCCCTCTCTCTCTCTCTACCTTTGCACACCACCACCAATAACCGCCACCAACCACCACTACTCTCGACATCACCAACACAACCACTGTTCTCCAACGGCCTCCATTACAGGTGTTCAACGACTTTGGTTTAGAATTACCGACCACCACTAGATCTGTTCTAACGCTTCATTAGGTTTTCATATGTTAATTTAATTGTAGTTTTTAGTTTCTAAATTTGTGAATTAAGATTATCGGTGTCACGGCCCCAGCCCCCGGTTTGACCCGGTCAGGAGCCGCGGGACAGGAACCCGTGGTATTTATTAAATGATGCGACAGTGGAAGATTTTCACAGGATCTTTTAAAACTTGAAATGCCCGATTATTTTATTTCATAATTCGGGATCAACCCCGTAAATTACAATAGAGGAATTTTACAAGTAAATTCCCTGATTTATAAAACATGTTTATTCATTTTAACTGAGCCACCACTTCAAGCTGATTAGTGCTCCGTAGCACGTTTTCTTGATTTACAGCAGGTCGCCTGAAACATGTTTTAAAAATATTTTATCAGCGGGGAAATGCTGGCGAGTTATTCAAATTTGATAAAATGACACATAGTTATAAATTACAGCATAAGAGCGATTACAATGGCTTCTATCTTATTTTTATCTGGCGCCTTGTCACCTGGTGACGATGGTCATACCACTATTGGGTCTTTCCCCAAGTAGTGATGATTATCACTGTTAGGATTTATTAGCCTAACCCGTGAGAAATTAGTAATGTGCACAATACCTCACTAGCCAGTGATTCAAGATAACCACGACTTAATCCCTGTAATTATAACTTTTTGAAAATGGAGTATTGTAAAATACTTTTGATAAAAGAGAATAACTCACATTGCATATTTAAATGGACAGAGCTTAGCCTACTGATTAGCCTTGTAACCTAATTAAATAACAATGCACACGAACTAGGTCAGTAACCAATACAGCATTTACGATAACTCACGAGACTAAAACCCTCACAATGAATGACAAAGTGCAATACTTAAACATCCGTCGAATTCACGACTAATGACAAAGTATGGCCCTAATGTGGGCAGCACTTAAACATCCATCGGATAGTTTTACATCAATCGGACATTGAATCGTAGCAGCGATCGAGTTAATACCCTGTATCGTAGCAGCGCCTCGCTATTTTAATAGAAAATTCGACTTTTGAACAGCCAAACTTCGTTTTTATGAAATGATTTCGACACAGATGAACTGCTCGTAACCACTTCTATTTATAGCTGAAATTTGGGGCTCTCGCGGCCCGCGTGAACCTCCGGCTGATCTTTACGCGGCCCGCGTGGATGTCTATTTCGTAGATTAGGGCATCCGTGTCATGCGTAGGTGTGCCACGTGTGTGACACGTGGATCTGGACGCTTATCCGGTCAAACCTAGGGTTGACCATGTAAACATATGCTTACTTTTACGCGGCCCGCCTGAAGACCATTATTCTTGATTTTTTGGTTTTTCATACACAGTAGGGTTTCAGGGGTCCGGGTTTTCACTTATGGGTTGTTTTGGGACATTTTTGGAGTCCTTACATTCTCCCCACCTTATTTAAAATCTCGTCCTCGAGATTCACTGAAATAAGTGAGGATACTTTCGCTTCATCTCTGATTCTAGCTCCCAAGTGTATTCAGATCCTCTCCTTGAATCCCACTTGACTTTGACCAGCACTAGTCGTTTGTGTTTGAGAAACTTGACCTTTCTGTCTTCTATCTGCAGTGGCTTCTCAACAAATTTTAACTTTTTATTTACCTCTACATCTTGAAGAGGTACTACCAGTGATTCGTCTGATAAACATTTCTTGAGATTAGATATATGAAATACATCATGTACTCCGGCTAGCTCGTCTGGTAGTTGTAAGCGATAAGCAACTAGTCCTATACGTTGGATAACTGGGAATGGTCCTACGTACCTTGGACTTAGCTTTCCCTTTTTACCGAACCGAATTACTCCTTTCCAAGGAGAAACTTTTAATAATACTTTATCTCCGACTTGAAACTCTAGTGGCTTGCGACGATTATCTGCATAACTCTTCTGGCGATCTCGAGCCGTTTTCAATCTTTCCTTGATTTGAGTGATCTTTTCAGTGGTTTCTTGTACTATTTCAGGACCTGATAATTGACTTTCTCCTATTTCTGCCTAGCAAACTGGAGTTCTGCACTTTCGTCCATATAGTGCTTCGAATGGGGCAGCTTCGATGCTTGAATGATAACTATTGTTATAGGAGAATTCAATTAAAGGTAGATGGTCATCCCAATTTCCACCAAAATCTATTACATATGCCCTAAGCATGTCTTCCAAGGTTTGAATCATCCTTTCACTTTGTCCGTCTGTCTGAGGATGATATGCAGTGCTTAGATTTAGTCGGGTTCCCATTGCTTCTTGGAAACTTGTCCAGAAATGGGAAGTGAAACAACTATCTCTATCTGATACAATGGAGAGTGGAACTCCATGTAAGGATACGACTTCATCTACATATAACTTGGCTAACCTTTCCATACTAAAGGTTTCTTTCATAGGTAGAAAATGAGCTGATTTGGTTAATCGATCCACAAACCCAAATCGCATCATTACCTTTTCTGGTTTTGGGTAACTTAGTAACAAAATCCATTGTTATGAGTTCCCATTTCCATACAGGAATTTCTAATTGTTGTAGTAGACTTGAAGGTTTCTGGTGTTCTGCCTTAACTTGTGAACACGTTAGACATTTAGAAACATATCTAGCTATGTCCTTTTTCATTCCTATCCACCAGAAATTGTTCCTTAAATCTTGGTACATCTTATTGCTACCAGGATGTATGGTATACCTAGATTTATGGGCTTCTTCTAAGATCTTATTCCGTAATTCTCCCTGCTTAGGTACCCAAATTCTTTTCTTATGGAATCTCCAAATTCCATCATGTAGGTCCCTCGGAGGTTGAGATTCAACCTAATCCTTGTTATGTTAACCAACCCGGTTGTGCGGAATCCAACCGGAAAGGCAAACCGAGATAGAACAAGCAAAAACACAACACACAATCTTCACCGATTAACACCACTTGTATTAATACGAATGAAAGGTTCGGTTACAAGCTCAATGTTTACAAATGTGTTTTGCAAACTCTCTCTCTCGTGTGTGTGTGCTCTCAACAGAATGCTCTCTCCAAGACTTCTCACACACCTTTCACCTCTCTTGTGTCACCCTTGTGAAGTGAACACACTACATGAGTATATATACCCATTTCAGCTCATATGGTCGAAGGATCAGATAGACTGATCGAAAGATCATCTATCGATCTGAAACCTATCGAAGGATCCACATATACCTCGAAGGATGAAATCCTTCGAAGTCCGACAACATCCATCGAAGGTTATCTTTCGAGCTCATCGAAGGATCTAAACAATCCTTCGATGAATCATCCTTCGACACACACACACACCTTACAAACATGTGTTAACTGTTTGGCCAAGTCAAACCAGGAGGATGGTTGACTTGGTCAAACTTACATCGAGCACACCTAAGACGTAACTCAGACTAACACAAGACATCGTTTTGTATCATGACGAAATACAGACAAAGTACAGACACAAGTGCACCAACAAACTCCCCCTTGGCTGTAGCTTTGTCTCGATCTTCGTGTCTTCAATTCTTTGACGTCCTTTTAAGTCTTCAATGTCGGAGGATCTTTAAAGTCTTCACGCCTTCAAAGCAGAAAGTGTATCAACAAACTCCCCGTTGCATGAAGAAAGTGTGTTGACAAACTCCCCCTTAACATAAGCTCCCCCTTGAGTTATGCTCGTGAAAGTCTTGATCTTTACAAGTTAAGATCCTTGTGGTGTTGATGATGGTCAGCGGCAGCTCGATCATTTTATCCTTTGAGTGCCTCCACTTCGTGTCTTCATTCCAAAGCTTGTCATCGAACATGTTCTCCTCACCTTTAGCATCTGCACATGCAAGAAAGCTAAACGCATAATGAGAACAACCGCTTGGAATATAGTTTAATTATTAAAACAAAAGACACATATGAGATCAAATCTCAATCAAACACCAACCGACAACAGTTTGAAAGTTTAGAAAATGTACAATTTTAATCCTTTAACTTTCAAAATATGTTAACTTCGACCATTTATGAAGGTGCAATTGTTTTCCGGCTTATAATCAGGATTTTGGGTAGGACAGACTCGAGTTCCAACATCAGTCAATCAAAAATAAACTAGAAGCAAAATCTTTTTGGATTTTATAAAGTTTATATTAAAACACACCTAAAATCTTTTTGGAATTTTTCATTTTTCAAAAGTAAAGACGGAAAGCAATAAATAAATATATACAAAGATGCAGAAACGAAAGCAGTAAATAAATATTTACAGACATTCGTTTTGTGAGTTTCGAGGGTAAGAGAATCATATCAGTGTACGGTCATGCCAAAACGCTCTTGTTGTTCTATTAGTTAACATTAAGATAAGCATCCTATAACAATTATCGATATTGTTGTCCACATAAGCTCAACTTATCAGATGTAATCATGGCGAGGGGATACGATTAAGGTATGATTTATACTTACCGACCGGTGTTCATCCACATCACGACACATTCCCGTATCAAGGTATGCACGAGGGTTCATCTTACCGGTGAGTATACCGATTATCATCTGTTTGACCGTATATGATGTGAGATTCTCACTTATTTTGATTTGAAAACAAGCCCTATGTGATAGAATCACTTATTGATGAGGAACTTGATTTTCAGATGCATGAGGGCACAGGAGCAAGTCCGTGAACAGGTCAGTACTTTCGTACAACAGAGAGACGAACTTGACTCCCGGATAAATGTGATATTTTATCACTTATTTTGTGGACATGTGATTGTTTATCACTTATTGAGGTCGTATGCAGTATGTACACGTATGTATAGTATCATGGAAGATCTAGACTTGCGTCCCCGTTAATTTTTCGGTAAAAGATACAACCATGATACCCAGATGATAAGCAGCATAAAGACCGAATATCTCAGAACCTCGGCAATCTCTCAAACGAAATTTCGGTACTAAGACCATATGCCAATGAATGGTTCCCACCTGGTCTTCAGTCGATTTAAGTTTATATCACCCTGCACACTTTAAAATGATTGTGAGCCTACCGATACATCTTATAGAAAGCTGCTTATCGTTTTTCAGTTTAGGTTTAAAGAGGTTTGGACAGACCACTGATGTACTATCATTTTCTCTTTTGCTCGCCAGGAAACTCATTTTTGTTTTTCTATTGTTTTTGTGTTTTTGAAATTTTTCGATGTTTTTGGATTTTCAAATTTTGATTTACTCCCCCTAAAATCAATAAACTAAGACAAATTTAAAACACAAAGGAATTTACAAAAACGATTTCCCGATGTCGGTTAACTCATGTTTTACCTCAATGCCGTTTACCAAAATTAATTTTGAATCAGAAATGATTTATCGAATTTTGGAAAAATCAGTTGGCATGTCGGTAAGCGGTGCGGACCATGACAACATTGTCTGGCCAAAGAGTGCTGTACGAGATAATAATAATTCATAAAGTAGCTTAAATATCGACAAGTAAAAGAGAGATAAGAATTTTAAAACCGTATCCTGTAACTGCTTCGTGCATTGCCAGGAATCTGAGCACTCTCCCAAACTGGATATCCACCCAGTGTGGATTTCAAAGTCGATTTTGTAGCTACTTCACTTAATCCTAGATAGCTTCACACAGCAACAAGATCATAAACCTCCGGGTCCGGCTGGTCTTCCACATTGCACCAGCGAAGGTTTTTGTCTTTCTCTTTCAGAAGTAGTGTGCGGTTGTTCAATCCATGCCAAGGCATCCGCACACCCGGTTGGTTTGTTCAACAAACACATTTTCTTCAATGACACCGCGTAGAAACGTACACTGCACATTCATCTTGTTGATTTTGAACTTCAAACGTGCTGCAGGTGCGTACATTTTACGTGAATCTATCCCGGGGACCCGATTAAAGCCTTTAACAATCACTCTTTTGGAATGATTTTCATTTTGTCGAAGTTATCAATTTCTTTCAACGGACAACTCTGTTTCCTCTTTCTTTTTCTCTCCATCAAAAGCAACAATTTCTTTTGTCGCCTATCTTGTGCAAGAACGCTCCACTATCAACAATCTTACGACTATCGATAGTTCCTCCTGGAATATCCTACACACTCACTCAGAAATTAGTTGGAGAGGGGGACCCAAGCCTTCACAGACTTGGGTCGTCCGAGATCATCAATGAAAGTGATTTCAATCACTTGATGATTAGGAAAAAGAACCTGTGGTGCTCCACCTGATTGAATTACCTGCTTTTGCTTCCAAGTTGTTTGTCCTTTACCAGTATTTGAATTTATTGTTTTAGCATTTACTGGTTTTACAGTTTCAGAATTTGCTTGTACAGGTTTTTCTTCTTTGACCTCTGATTTTAAGGCCTTTTCAATTACCTTTTGATTCTTTTGCTTTAACTTCTTTTCCCTTTCTTTCAAGACACGTGGGTCTTGTTTCGGGGAAACTGATCGTTTTCGGTAATCGAATTCTTGGGGAGCACTCGTTTTTGACTTCAGCTTTTGCACGTGTGGGCAATATCTTACAATATGCCCAACTGTCCCACATTCAAAACATGTTCTCCGCTCTACAAACTTCGGAGAAACTCGTTGATGACCAGACGGAGAACCAGACAATGAACTCTGTGATCTAGACGTGCTTGGACCTAAATCACATCCGTTGGTGTGTTGGGTGTAATTATTCTGATCATTTCGTTTTAAAATTCTAACTTGTTTTATAAAATCAACGTTAGATTTATCTTGAAATGTTTCAAGTTTGTCTGAACCCGTGGATCCAAAAAAGTTCATTTTCGGTTCTCGTTTCTTAACAGGAGCTCTTTTGTTTTGCACCTTTTGTTGTTGAACCTTTGGTAGTTCAGTCTTAGGCTGCTGAACTTTAGGTGCTTGAACATTCTTGTTCTGAGCCTTCTTTCCATGTACCTTACCCTTTCCGGAGTTGACTTGTTGTTTTCGCTCAATTGGTAGTTTTTGGTTTCCGTATTGTTTTCTAACTTGTTCACACGGAATTGGATCACATTGAGTGACGGTAACTTTGCCACTTTTGTTCCCCAAAAACTTATCAGTACATCCTTCAAAAATTTGCTCAATTAAATCTTGATTTACATTTTTAATTGGAAAATCTTTGTTAGAGTAGATTTTGCTATCTCCTTTGAGCGTGTACAACAAGTTATTCTCTTCACTGCTAGACACAAGGGACTCCATTGCTTTTGACATTTCAGTCTTACTCGGTTTCACTGGTGGATCACACAGGATGTGATTCTCGATTGGAATATCTGTTGTAACCGAGTTAGACTGTTGTTTCACAATTTCTTCAGATTCATCATCCGAAGAATCAGCATCCTCAACAATGGGAGGACTCTGTTCCTTAACACACGATGAATCTGTCTCATTCTCAGATTCAGATTCTGATTGACCCGAGGATGATGTACCAGTTGTGAACCCGAGGCCTGCTGCAAAGTCATCTAGACCGAGTGGCACAGTGGGTTCAAAACAGGGCATATCCTCGTCATCAGGCAATTTGGAGTAATTGTGATTCATTGGGGGAGGACATGATTTGAATCCAATACATCTTGCATCCCCCTTTTTCTTTTGAACGTCAATGATGTGATCCAATACATAGCGGGAATTGGAATAGCTTTCCAGTTTCTGCTTAATTGTCTCACATTCACATCGAGCTGTTGCCAACTCTACCATTTGCTTCTCAATTGTGTCAATAAGATTATTGTTAGCATGTTGTTTTCGCAAAACAACCTTTTGTAATTCTGAAACATCATGTCTTAATGACGCAATTGTTGCTTTAAATTCCTTTTCATTTCTGGTTAAAAACAAGTTAGCTTCAGTTGCTTTAGAAAGATCTACAATCAATTCTTGATTGTGTTTGTGTGTGATTTCAAACTGACTTTCCTTTTCAGCATATTTAACATTTAAACTATCACAATTTTCACAACTAACTACAGTGGGTTCATCGACACATACCTGACTTGATGAACTGTCGACATTAGCCATAAAGGCTGAATGGAGAGAAGACGAAGAGTAAGCAGCTTGATTCACCAAAATAGATCTTCTTTCAGTTCCTGCTGCAGCTTCTTCCAAAGGCTCATCAATATCTGCATCGACTGACGCACTTGATGTCTCATCCACATGATCATTGCCTGAGGTGGAGGATTCTTCATCTGAGCTTCCACTATAACCAGAACTGTCTTCATCTTCAGAAGATACATCACCATTGGTGGAAGATTCTCCACCACTGGCGTGCTTTAAATCCTTTACGACTTCAGCAAAACATGCTGTTCCATCTGGAGCATCATTTCCCAACTGAAGCGACCAATCGCAACCTTCATCTACTTGAACCACAAGTGCCTGGTTGGCATTTGATGGCCCTGCTTGGCTTTGGTTGTTGACAGGTATCAACGTACGAACATTGTTCCTGTTCTGGTTCTGCTGGTTGCCTTGATTTCTGAAAGGATTTTGGTTTCCATGCTGAGCTGGTCTTGTGCATTCCCTTTTGAAATGACCCCGTTCACCACAGTTAAAGCACGTTACAGCTTGCTTGTCGAACCCATACTTGGTGTCTTTCTTGCTTTCCAAGTTGGTTCTCCCCGTCCTTTCCATAAACTCCTTTGCTCTTCGAATTGCACTAGCAAGAGCCCATTTGATATCCATCATTTCAAACTCTTCTTTATCCACTTGCTGATAATCTTCATTGGTTAGATTGATATTCCCAATCTGACCTGCGATCAATCCACAATAAGCACTAACCAAGGTGTTCAACATCTCCATATGCTCCTTGGCTATTTCGACACTGACTTTGGAAAAGTTGGAAGTGTCTAATCTGACTGTGTTCGGATTGGAAGTGGCTTGAAAATTTGAAGAGCTTCCATAAAACCCTTGCTGTTGCGACTGTTGCTGCTGAGCTGTCGGTTGCACAACCTGTTGTAGAGGAGAAGAAACTGGTCTTGAATACATCGTGTATGCTGAAGGATCAAACTGATCAGTTGTGGAAGGTCCGGTGTTTGAGATGAAGGCTGTTTGAAGCTTCGCATGTTGAGAGGCTGGTTTTTCTCCACTGATACCTCCTGCAATCCCAAAGTACATCTCTGGATTTTGAGGAGTTAGTGTTCTTTTTGCCTTAAGCTTTTCTTCTACATCCTTATTCTCCAATTTTTGAATTAACTCATAAACGGTGATTGTGTCTAGAACACCATTTTCTTTGAGAATTTCAAGATAACTGCTCCACTTTGCTGGTAAGCTATCAGCGAATCTCTTCACCATTTCTTGTGGAGTGGCAGTGACTCTGAAAGCAAACATCTCGCTCAACAAGTGATGGAACCTTGTAGATAAATCTGCCAAAGTCTCATTCTCCATACACGTGAATCCTTCAAACTCTTTCTTCAGTAATTCTTGCTTGATCTTTCTAGATTGAGCATTTCCTTCACATCGTAACGTGAGCATATCCCACAAGCTTTTAGTAGTCGTGCAGTAAAAAAACTGGTGGTAAATGTCTCTGTGAAGAGCTTGTGTGAGAATCATGAATGCTTTCTTTTCTAACTCAAATTTCTTCTTATCATCTTCAGACATAGTGCTGTAAGTTTCTGGATTAGATCCTGCAACTTCCAAATCATGGTCAAATGCGGTGAAGAAGCACATCCATAGATCTTGACCTTGCCCCTGAACATAAGTTCTCAGCCTTTCTTTCCACCATCCCCAATCATTGATGTGATTTAGCTTTGGCGGTTTTGTGCTTGTACCAGTTTCACTGTCGTTCTGCATCATAGATTGAATGCTGCTGCTTTGATTTGTGACCAATGCCCATTGATTTGCTGTTATCATTGTAGCTTGAGGTGGGGCAATAGCCTGTATCCATGCAGTTTTGTTGAAATCTGACGCAGATTGCGTAGCTGATGATTGCGTAGCTGATGATTGTGGAGTCAAAGATGTTAGAGTCCACGCGGTTGGATCCCACTGACCGTTTGTTCCCATTTTTTTTTTAAATTTTTTTTCACAAACTATGTTAATATCTTGAATGATAACAACCAGCCGAAGGATCCTTGATCGAAAGACCTGAAACACACAAACTTGTTAAACTTAAACAGACAAGTATCGAAGGAACAGAACTTGTTCGAAGGATCAACAGTGTTCGAAAGATCACTGTTGAGTTTCGAACAATGATTTCGAAAGATTCTCCAAACGAAGGATCCTTATCTTTCGAAAAGGAACTGTAGACCGAAAGATGTAGGCTTCGAAAAGATTCCTTGGATCGAAGGATAAGTCACAGACTTCGAAGGATGTTCGAAGGATGATTATCTATCGAACCTCCTTTGATCGAAAGATGATCTTTCGACTTCGAAGGATATCCTTCGATCTGCACTGACACAGTTGACAAAAGGTGACAGGTTGGTGAAAAAGGTGACAAGTTGGTAGAAACTTTCGGCAGAAGGTATGCTCAGGCCATACTTTCTGCCAAAACCATATTTGAACAAATAAAATATTGCCAAGTAAAACAAGGTTCTGAACCAGAAACCGGTCACCGGAGTAAGCCGGAATTTGGCCGGAAAATACCAACTTCCTTAAAAACAAGTTTTTAAGTTACCCAAACCGCCCTTTAACACACCCGGATAGTTTAGAACACGTTTTAACGTCTGAAAAAGCGAGAAAAACAGTAAAAACGGGTGCTAAACCATGTGAGTTTTTGTCCAAAACACTCCAAAGTCTTGTATAAACTCGGTTTTTAACAAGGAAAAGAGCCACGGCTCTGATACCACTTGTAGGTCCCTCGGAGGTTGAGGTTCAACCTAATCCTTGTTATGTTAACCAACCCGGTTGTGCGGAATCCAACCGGAAAGGCAAACCGAGATAGAACAAGCAAAAACACAACACACAATCTTCACCGATTAACACCACTTGTATTAATACGAATGAAAGGTTCGGTTACAAGCTCAATGTTTACAAATGTGTTTTGCAAACTCTCTCTCTCGTGTGTGTGTGCTCTCAACAGAATGCTCTCTCCAAGACTTCTCACACACCTTTCACCTCTCTTGTGTCACCCTTGTGAAGTGAACACACTACATGAGTATATATACCCATTTCAGCTCGTATGGTCGAAGGATCAGATAGACTAATCAAAAGATCATCTATCGATCTGAAACCTATCGAAGGATCCACATATACCTCGAAGGATGATATCCTTCGAAGTCCGACAACATCCATCGAAGGTTATCTTTCGAGCTCATCGAAGGATCTAAACAATCCTTCGATGACTCATCCTTCGACACACACACACACACCTTACAAACATGTGTTAACTGTTTGGCCAAGTCAAACCAGGAGGATGGTTGACTTGGTCAAACTTACATCGAGCACACCTAAGACGTAACTCAGACTAACACAAGACATCGTTTTGTATCATGACGAAATACAGACAAAGTACAGACACAAGTGCACCAACACATCACTTCCTTGCTCTAATTCTTTTATTCTTCCTTTCATTCCTTCAGCATCGTCCTTGATTGCTGTTTCTTGTATATTCTTCAGTTGCTCCATTAAATCAAACTGTAGATTTAATCTAAGAGCACGGACTCGTCTTTGCTTTTCATGATACTTACGACTTAAGGCATCTGCAACTACGTTAGCCTTTCCTTCGTGATATTGAATATCACAGTCGTAGTCACTTAGGATTTCCATCCATCTTCTTTGCCTCATGTTTAATTCTTTCTGCCCAAATATATATCTTAAACTTTTATGGTCAGTATAGACAGTAAACTTACTTCCATACAAATAGTGTCTCCAAATCTTAAGGGCAAAAATTATGGCTCCTAATTCTAGGTCATGAGTTGTATAGTTTTCTTCGTGCTTTTTCAATTGTCTTGACGCATATGCAATTACCTTCTTGCGTTGCATTAGCACACATCCTAATCCTAGTTTTGAAGCATCACAGTATACTTCAAAATCCTCTGTTCCTTCTGGCAAGGCTAGAATTGGAGCATTTGTTAACTTTTGCTTTAAAATCCTAAAAGCCTTTTCTTGCCTAGGTCCCCATTCAAACTTAGCTGCTTTACAGGTTAGCTTAGTTAATGGTACAACTATTTTGGAAAAATCCTTAATAAACCGTCTATAATACCCGGCTAACCCTAGAAAACTTCTAATTTCCATAGCTGATTGCGGAACTTTCCATTTGGTGATCGCTTCTATTTTGGAGGGATCTACATGAATGCCTTCGTAATTCACCATGTGTCCTAAGAATTGCACATCCTGTAGCCAAAATTCACACTTCGAGAATTTGGCGTAAAGCTTTTCCTTCCTTAACAAAGTTAAGAGTATATGCAGGTGCTCACAATGTTCCTCCTGGCTTTTGGAATAAATAAGTATGTCGTCAATAAAGACAATTACAAATTTATCCAAGTACGGTTTACAGATTCTATTCATCATGTCCATAAATGCTGCAGGAGCATTTGTTAACCCAAAAGGCATGACTGTAAACTCGTAATGACCATACCTAGTTCTGAAAGCAGTTTTAGGTATGTCTTCTTCTTGTACTTTCAATTGATGATATTCGGAGCGTAAGTCTATCTTAGAAAAGTACCTAGCTCCTTGTAATTGATTAAAGAGATCATCAATCCTAGGTAATGGATATCGATTCTTAATTGTAACCTTATTTAATTCCCTATAATCGATACACATTCTCATTGACCCATCTTTCTTCTTTACAAACAACACAGGAGCTCCCCACGGGGATGAACTAGGTTGTATGAATCCTTTATTTAGTAATTCATCTAATTGCTTTTTCAATTCTAACATTTTGGTGGGTGCTAACCGATAAGGTGCCTTGGCTATTGGTGTAATTCCAGGAATTAAATGAATTCTGAATTCGACTTCCCTATTGGGTGGTAATCCCGGTAGTTCTTCTGGGAATACATCAGGGTATTCTGATACTACAGGAATTTCTTTATGCTCCTTTCTTTTAGTGTTAATGATTACTGAAATCATATACATCATTTCTTGTTTTCTTGAATAACTGGCCAACTTCATTACTGAAATGAATTTCAATGACTTTCGTGGCTTATCTCCTGTAATCACTACTAATTCTCCTGTGGGTGTATGAATTTCTATGGAATTCTTATCACAAAGAATTCGAGCATGATTGGCTACCAACCAATCCATTCCTAATACAACATCGAATCCTGCTAAATCCATAGGTAATAGGTTTGCAGAAAATTTATGACCTAAAAGTTCTATTTTTCCTTCTTGCAAAACCTTATCTATTTTAACAGAATTTTCATCTGTCGTTTCGACTGTAAAAATCTGCCTAAGGTTGGTTAAGGGTAAGTTAAGAGCTTGGCAAAATGAAGTATTTATAAAACTTTGGTTTGCACCAAAGTCAAATAATACTTTGGCATAAACGTTGTGAACTAGGAACGTATCAGCTATCACGTCAGGAATTAGTTCTGCTTCCTGAGTAGTCAACTGGAAGGCTCTTACGTTCTTCTTGGTAGCTCCTTCTGCAGGTTTGGACTTGTTATCAGCTGGTTTGGCTAATTTCAGGCAATCTGGCCTGAAATGTCCAGTTTCTCCGCAATTGTAGCAGACTGTTGCTTTCTTCTTCCTGCAATCTTCTTCTGGATGCCCCGGAATTTTGCAAAAATTACAATACCCTTTGCATCTTCCAAAATGCTTCCTTTTACAGGCATTGCAAAATGGAACAGTGGAAAATAGCCCAGTTCCTCTTCTCTTGAAATTACTTCTATTACCCATACGAAATCACTGGGTAATCTTTTGGGCTACATCCTTCTTCCGATTTTCTTCTCTTGTGCGTATCAGCCCGTCGGTTAGGGTGTTAGCCAATTCCACAGCATCGTCAATAGTTCGAGGTCTCGCAACTTTAACGATATCACGGATTTCGCCAATTAATCCCCAAATATAGCGGGAAATAAGTACTGGTTCTGGCGAAGCCAGGGTTGGTACTACTCTCGCATATTCGAAGAATGTCGAAGTATACCCTCGACAGTCTACATCCACCATCCGGTGGTTCAGAAATTTATTTGCCATTTGTTCCTTTTCATACTCGGGACAGAATTTTCTTTCCATCAGCTGCTTAAATTCTTCCCAACTCATGGCATAGGCCATATTTCTTCCTTTGGCTTGAAGTACCGTATTCCACCATTCTAGCGCCCCTTCTTTAAAAAGATGTGACGCGTACATGACCTTGTCTTCCTCGGCACATTTACTTATTGTAATCACTACCTCGGTTTTCTCTAACCAACGTAGTGCAGCAGTCGCCCCTTCGTTACCTGCAAACTCTGCCGGTTTACAGGCAAGAAACTCCTTGTAAGTGCAACCAGGTGTTGCAGCTTTCATTTTCTTAAGGAGTGGCGCTTGCATCCTATCGTTGTCATTATTAGTATGATTGCCGCCTCCATTTACACTATTACTGAAATTATCACCGTGTGTGCATTTGCTAGGAATAATTTGTTGAGGTTCAACTGGATTTCGAGTAGCAGCAAGTATTGCTGGAATAGCATTGGCTATTCCCTGAGCAACGATATTCTCGATATCTTGCCTATTTAGAAATTGATCTTCATTGTTATGCTCAGATTGATTAACTTCATTATCAGGTTCATTACCAATGTGTGCCATCTGGTAATTAATTTATATAAGTAATTAGTATAAAATAATTAATAACTAAGTATAACAAAACAATTGCACATAATTATAAAACATATATAGTCAAAGTGGTCAATTTTTCACCTTGCATTTTTATATTATAATATGCATCCGTACACACTTGTTTATCTTACAAAAGTTTTATTCTTAGGTTATTTCACAGGATTATATTTTATTATTATTATTATTAAACACATATTCCTATTACCACACAACCACAGTCCTTCCACCTCCGTCAGCTGTCATCTTAGAAACGACGTTCCCTTTCGTCGTACTTCCAAGAGATATGTTCTCCTACCTCCGGATTCTATTCCCTGCATCCATCAGCTCCTCGCCAAAATGGCGGAGTTCTGCCAAGTTCTCATTGCTCATTGGTGGATTTTGTGCAGGTTCTGGGTCGAACTGAGGGAAAAGGTATAGGGGTTATTGAGAAGGTTTTGAAACTGCCAATCGTTAGTCCACCACTCTTCCATTTCTCCTAAAGGTCGGGTATTGACAAGGGGATCTGGGATGGCTGGTTCCAAGTTAATTGGAAGCTGGGTTTCAACAGGACAAGTGAAAAAGTTTTCATTGACAGGTTTAAGGTTATCACAGCTTGCCAGTATGAAATCTAGCTCTTCCTGCAATGTCATTTCCTTGGTTTGTTGGGAGCTTTCTCCAATTTCTTGCTTGGAGCTTTCTTCAACCTCTATTCCTTTTCCTTTATCTATTGGATTTTCCGTCTTGGCAACCTTTCGAGTTACTGGTTTCCTCCTGCGCACACGCCTCCAGCCCATAATTCTTCTCCTTTTCTTTGGCTTGGGTTTCTCTGGTGGCGGAGCTTGAAATTCCATAGGTTCCTCCACATCAGCATAATAACCAGTAAAATCTTTGGAAACTTCAATATTAACAGGATAGAGATTGAGATTCTCAAGGGCTTCATATAATTCATTCATGCTGTTTAGCATTTATGAAGAAACACACAACATTTTAAGTTAAAATTTTCACATAGTCACAAAAAAGTAATCAGAAAAATCTAAGTAATTATACAAACCCTTTTATTGAAACAACTTATTTTTATTACAACTAAATACTAGTAATTTATTTAATAGATTAAAGTTTCTGGCTTATGGATAATATGGGTAGTAATACTGGATCGGGTGTTGACAGTTTAAAGATTAACATTTACTGCTAAGGTAGCTAACATGTAGAGGTCTGCCCACTTTTCATCTAACTTGTCTTCCCATGGTGGGTTATTGTCTATTTTCTGAGTTTCCTTATTATCCATCACTCCTTTTTGTTGGGACTTCTTTATTTTCTCTTGACTTTTTCTAATAATCAAACTTCTTTTATTAGAGGAAAGTGGTTTATCATATTGTGTCTTACGAACAAATATTCCCTCCTCAGTATCTACTGAATATCTTGAGGAATTTGATTGGGATGAGGATCCCTTATCTTTTGGTACACTATCTAATTGACGATAGAAGTCCGAAAGCTTTTGCTTACCCATACTGTAATTAACAATTAGTCAGTTAATAAAACACATAATCACAAAATGGAAATCAGGAAAATTAAGTGTATTTGAATACTTAATAGGCTTAAATCAGTGGCTCAATTAGTGGCTCTGATACCACCTTTTCCTGTCACGGCCCCAGCCCCGGTTTGATCCGGTCAGGAGCCGCGGGACAGGAACCCGTGGTATTTATTAAATGATGCGACAGCGGAAGATTTTCACGGGATCTTTAAAAACTTGAAATGCCCGATTATTTTATTTCATAATTCGGAATCAACCCCGTAAATTACAATAGAGGAATTTTACAAGTAAATTCCCTGATTTATAAAACATGTTTATTCATTTTAACTGAGTCACCTCTTCAAGCTGATTAGTGCTCCGTAGCACGTTTTCTTGATTTACAGCAGGTCACCTGATACATGTTTTAAAAATATTTTATCAGCGGGGAAATGCTGGCGAGTTATTCAAATTTGATAAAATGACACATAGTTATAAATTACAGTATAAGAGCGATTACAATGGCTTCTATCTTATTTTTATCTGGCGCCTTGTCACCTGGTGACGATGGTCATACCACTATTGGGTCTTTCCCCAAGTAGTGATGATTATCACTGTTAGGATTTATTAGCCTAGCCCGTGAGAAATTAGTAATGTGCACAATACCCCACTAGCCAGTGATTCAAGATAACCACGACTTAATCCCTGTAATTATAACTTTTTGAAAATGGAGTATTGTAAAATACTTTTGATAAAAGAGAATAACTCACATTGCAGATTTAAACAGACAGGGCTTAGCCTACTGATTAGCCTTGTAACCTAATTAAATAACAATGCACACGAACTAGGTCAATAACTAATACAACATTTAAGATAACTCATGAGACTAAAACCCTCACAACGAATGACAAAGTGCAATACTTAAACATCCGTCGAATTCACGACTAATGACAAAGTATGGCCCTAATGTGGGCAGCACTTAAACATCCATCGGATAGTTTTACATCAATCGGACATTGAATCGTAGCAGCGATCGAGTTAATACCCTGTATCGTAGCAGCGCCTCGCTATTTTAATAGAAAATTCGACTTTTGAACAGCCAAACTTCGTTTTTATGAAATGATTTCGACACAGATGAACTGCTCGTAACCCCTTCTATTTATAGCTGAAATTTGGGGCTCTCGCGGCCCGCGTGAACCTCCGGCTGATCTTTACGCGGCCCGCGTGGATGTCTATTTCGTAGATTAGGGCATCCGTGTCATGCGTAGGTGTGCCATGTGTGTGACACGTGGATCTGGACGCTTATCCGGTCAAACCTAGGGTTGACGCGGCCCGCGTAAACATATGCTTACTTTTACGCGGCCCGCCTGAAGACCATTATTCCTGATTTCTTGGTTTTTCGTACACAGTAGGGTTTCAGGGGTCCGGGTTTTCACTTATGGGTTGTTTTGGGACATTTTTGGAGTCCTTACAATCGGCTTATCTTCTTTATTGGATTCTTGGATTTGATGAGTTTACCTATAAGTGTGAAAACGGTGAGAACGCCACTCATCCATTGGATCAAAACAGTCAATGGATTAGATTGACATGGTGGCGTTTTCGTAAATAACATCAACTTTATTACTTGGACGTGCTTTATTAAGGGTAAAAGATTTTATTTTAGAAAATGCGGATCTAGACTATCATAATTATTGAGAAAGTTAATGTTTTAGAAAGGATGATTCAGCATACAACGTGGCGAATAGTTGTAAAAGATTATGTTTTTTTTTTTTTCGATTATGTTGGGTTTATTGTTATTACAAAACTGAAACTTGTAATTATATGTTTTTTTGTTTAGTTTGGAAAACATTATGGAACTTGTAATTTGTTAAATATAAAATAATTTTACAGGTATTGTTTCTATGTATGTATTATGTAGCTAATTACACATATGTACGATGCTGAGTAGACATGTGTACTGTTATATTTATATCCAAGTATACATGTGTATACCGTTGAAATATGAAAGTTACGTGGATCTTAAAAATCAAAATTTGAATTCTGGTGATGAAATCTGAAATAAAAATTAAAATTGAAATCTGGTGATTTGTTGTTTGTTTTGATAATTATCTTATTAATAAATAAAACATAATGTGGATAATGAATTTAAAATAGGAAAGATGTAACTTAATTCAATTATTAAAATAATGATTTAAATCTAATTTTTTATATAATTACAATCCTACCCTTAACAACTAAAAAGGAAATCAAGTGTCCAGATATGTTCACGCAGTTCACTCTAGGGAGGTTGTTCACGCTGGAACCCTACCCTATAAGAGTGAACTGATCTGGGCCCTTGATTTTTATGATCTTGAGATTTTAAGTGAATGACATGATGGTAATTATTTGGTTATTTGTTACTATTTAATTAAGTGAATAAGGGTATTTGTGTAATTTTCCATATTAAATTGATTGCATAAATCCCGTTTATATCTACATTTAGGTTTTATTCACCTCCTATTCAAACACACATATCTTTCTCTCTCACATATCATCGCCGTCATAAACCAAAACAGAGGAGACATCGAAGCTTGCATGCCGTCCGAAGCAGAGGAGACCATCGCAGACCATCACCACCACCCGCAGCCGGTAATGACGACGGCGCTACGGCGGATCACCGGTGTGCTTCATGCAGTCAGACGCAAGGTGAGATGGTGGAGTGTTCTCTCTGCATAAAACTCTTCCATGTAGACTGTTTACAACAAGAAGCCACTGATTCACAAAACAACTTCAATTGCGCCAACTGTTTGACGAAATGCCGCAGAGCAAAGCGGTTGCGCCGATCTTCCTCCACCGCCAGAGGCGGTGACAGTTTAGGGCTTATGGATATGAATGTGTCTCCACCGCGTGAGGTTGACGATGATGTGATGGAGGGTTGTGTAAATCAGGAATTGGTGCAGATAAACGGTGGATTCAAGTATGATCTTTCATCCTTTTTGATAATGTTCGTTTGGATGATGCTTGTGCTTGATTTTGTTAGGTGTTTGTTTGATTTTACTGTTTTAGTGTGGTTTGTTAACAATGCTTGTTTGTGTTTGTTGATGTTTAGGAAATCCAATACATATCATTGGGTCAGAAGATCAGACAGAGATAAGAGGGTCAGGATATCCAGTAATGATCAGTTGGTCAAGAGGTCGAGGTCCACAATGCGTCAGAAGAACCAACTAACTTAGGCAATCCATAAAAGTCCGGTTTTGTGAGTTTTTTTGTTCAATCCATAGAGGTAATTTTTATGTTTTCATCTTAGCATCACCTGCTCGATATCTACTACCTCCGATCGACACCCATACCCACCGATGATTGAGGTTCTGAAGATTTTTTTGAGTTTGATTATTGAAAAAAAAAAAGTTTGCAATTTTTCATTGTTTTGATGTTGAAAATTATTATTGTTTGATTGAGGTTTTGAAGATTGTTATTATTGTTAAGTTGTTTAGCGTTTTTTGGAGTTCAATTTTTTTATTTTGCTCTGTTTTTAATGCGATGTACACATGTGTATAGGGGCCTGTTTTTTGTGATATCTCAGTTTTTTGTGTATTGAATGTGTAAAGTTGTTGATGTACACTTGTGAATTATACAAAGTATTAGTTGCTGAGTTTTTTTTGCTCAATTTTTTGATTTTGCTCTGGTTTTAACGCGATGTACACATGTGTATTCTGATTTTGCTCTGTTTTTAATGCGATGTACACATGTGTATTCTGATTTTAACGCGATGTACACATGTGTATAGTGTCTGTTTTTGTGATATCTCAGAATTTTTTGTGTATTGAATGTGTAAAGTTGTTAATGTATACTTGTGAATTATGCAAAGTATTAGTTGCTGAGTTTTTTTGTTCTATTATAGGAGATGTCGTTAACGAGAAAAGTGGAGATGGAAGGTCGATAAGGATGATTCACGTATGAGGTCGATAAGGATGATTCACATATGTTTGTTTGCTTGGTCGATAAGGATGATTCAGCATACAACGTGGCGAATAGTTGTAAAAGATTATGTTTTTTGTTTTTTCGATTATGTTGGGTTTATTATTTTTACGAAACTGGAACTTGTAATTATATGTTTTTTTGTTTGGTTTGGAAAACATTATGGAACTTGTAATTTGTTAAATATAAAATAATTTTACAGGTATTGTTTCTATGTATGTATTATGTAGCTAATTACACATATGTACGATGCTGAGTACACATGTGTACTGTTCTATTTATATCCAAGTATACATGTGTATACCGTTGAAATATGAAAGTTACGTGGATCTTAAAAATCAAAATTTGAATTCTGGTGATGAAATCTGAAATAAAAATTAAAATTGAAATCTGATGATTTGTTGTTTGTTTTGATAATTATCTTATTAATAAATAAAACATAATGTGGATAATAATTTAAAATAGGAAAGATGTAACTTAATTCAATTATTAAAATAATGATTTAAATCTAATTTTTTATATAATTGCAATCCTACCCTTAACAACTAAAAAGGAAATCAAGGGTCCAGATCTGTTCACGCAGTTCACTCTTGGGAGGTTGTTCACACTGGAACCCTACCCTATATATATATATATATAGGGAGCCGCTAGAATGAGAACCACCACGAGTTGTAAGAACCACGAGAACCGCGCCCCGCGGGTGGCCGTTGACCACGAAATTTTTTTTACACCTAGATCCGTATATTTTAAGACCGGGTGTAAATTTTGGGTTCAAACGGCGCGCCCGAGGGGGTAGTTTTTTACGCCCAAAGTTTGGTAAAAAAAAAGAAAAATTAAAAAAACCCAAACTTTGGGCGTAAAAAACTACCCCCTCGGGCGCGCCGTTTGAACCCAAAATTTACACCCGGTCTAAAAATATACGGATCTAGGTGTAAAAAAAATTTCGTGGTCAACGGCCACCCGCGGGGCGCGGTTCTCGTGGTTCTTACAACTCGTGGTGGTTCTCATTCTAGCGATCCCCTATATATATATATATGTGTGTGTGTGTGTTAACGTTTACGTTTAGTGAAGGATGTGTATATGAAAGTTATTTTGTAAAAATACTTGCTATTTAAATTTCATAATCCTAATCTTTAACAGTGAATATAAAGCCAATTATATATGATATATATTTTTTTTTCTATAATTATGTGATGAATCTTTTTTAAATAAGTCTAGCCCATTATTTTACGGTATAATTATTTGAAGTTAGCTTGACTAGTTCCAAAACGTAAACGGACGATCGAACCAAAACGGGTTTTTTAATCCATAAAATCTATACCTTATAATAAAACAAAACAAACTTATGCCATTTGTCTTATTCTTAAAAAGCTTATTGCCACGTGTCATCTGATTGTTTCTTCACATCTCCATTTGAGCGGCAATTGAAGACGTATTGTATTATGCTTTCATCTCACACCAAATAATTTCCTAAATCACACACAATCATTCTCTCATCTTATCTCAAACAACCTTCCAAAATATGAATGAGTTTCCATCTGTAAGTAGGATTGGAATCAAAAAACATTTTTCTAATATAAATGAGTTTCCATCTGTAAGTAGGATTGGAATCAAAAATCCTTTTTCTTTTTCTTTGATTTTGTAGATCATAAATCCTAACTGTATTGATTTCATCTTCTCAGCCACTCCATTGAGAAACCCTAATCTGAGTTTCATCTCTGCCTCTTGATTATATATTTCGATGAAAACCCTAACCAGAGCCAGCATCACGCGACCGACAAAGAACTTGAACACTACGACTTTCATGGGTGGTGATTTCCACGGGTATTTCATCTTTCTTTAAAGGTTTTTTTAATGTGGATTATTGAATCAATTTGGCAGATTATATGGATTAACTGTCTCATTTTGTTTGATTAAATTGGAAATTTGTGTGCGATTTCACTACCTAGGATTTTAGTTTTGTTTGTGCTTTAGGGCTATGTGTTAATCTGAATGTTTTTGAATGAATTTGGTGCACTATGTTGATTACTGTCACATTTCGTGAGCGATTTAATTGCGCTAGGATTTTAGTTTTAATTTCTGATCTAGGGTTATGTTCAATCTGAATGTTTTTGTATGAGTTTGGTGGATTATGTAGATTATCTGTCTCATTTCGTTTGAGGAAATTGGGAATTCGTGTGACTGCACTCTGTTATTAACCGCTTTATCTCGCTGCCGTTGTTTGAAGATTTAATTAGAACAGTTAAGTGCTCGATCACATACATGATATAACGATGATTTTTGTGATTCTCGCTATTTGATAGGTCTTACTAGATACGATCGTGTTTTGATTAACCTACTTATATTTTATTTGTAATTTGTAAACGTAAATGATATGTTATTTCCAGAATTTACCAGTTCTAATCCCATTTCATTTTTTGCTTGCTTTTTGACTAGGTAGACGTACCAAGTTTTGTATATATGAACCAACTACATTGGTAGCAACCTGTTTTGATGGTGAGTTTCAAATTCTTTGCTTACGCTAGATATAATTTCTTGATTTATTGAGTTTTGAACCTTCCAGTGTCACTATGTTAACTTATTCTATTTGAGCACTTGATAGAATGTCTTTGTAAAATCCTATGGAAATTAAAGAGCTTTGAAACTAAAAAACTTTGAACACAAATTAAACGATGTTCTTTTGGGGTTTTATGATTTATTCAACTTGGTGTTCAAGAAAGTGAAGAACAATAAATGGGTATGCAGGTAGTGGAGCATTAAATACTAATGTAAAAGGTGAGCCGAGGGCCTAGGGCTTAGGCGAAAGACGCTTAAAAAGCGAGGGCCTGAGATAAGTGAGGTTCATATCATAAATGTACTAATTTTTGGGGTTTTAGAATTCAGACATGTTTAGGGCTAATTTAGGCTGGTTATAGGCCATTCATTTATATGCTATAAACCTGTTTTCACTGAATTTGCAAAATTTTGCCACATTATTTAGCCTGGTTAAGGCATTTTTCTTGAGCCTCGCTTCACCTGGGGGCCTAGACGCTGCCTCTTAAGTATCAAAGGGTCTTTGGCCTCCCACATACACCTCTGCAGATGGATGAGTGTCCCATTCGTCAGTGTATGGCCGGAACTAAAGAACTTACATCAGTGTAATACGGTTAAGGAGATATTCACATGTGCACAAGAAGAAGAAAAAAAGGTCAACAAGCTGTGGAAGTTGTGGCTTAATAGAAATGACAAAGTCTTTAAGGGAGCCCATAGAACGTATATATAGGTCTGCTAGAAGAAAAAAAGGAGAGTGCATTTTTATGGTTAACGTATAGAGCAAACATAGATTGTACAACTCTAGAAGAATGGTGTGAAAAGGGGATGGTGAGTACAATAGTGGGATAATTTTGTTGTATGTGTTTGTTGTACAAGTGCCACCTCTAACTTATGGCTAGAGGATTTGAATTTATGATTATGAATGAAGGCTCCCTTTTTTGTTAAAAAATAATATAGATTATAGTGCCTTTTTGATTGCTGATGTAATTGGTCAATTGTTATGTAGTCGTTTGATTATCATCAGGATTATCAAGTTGAATCTAAACACAACAATTATTTCATATACTTTAGTTAAAGTATACATTTATAATAATGTAATGCTTTAGGTACTGGAGTTTAGGTGTGGAAACTCACAACTGTGTGATGAGTTATCTAATCAAGGAATTACTAATACTAATATAACCAGCACCGATCTAAAGGCTACAAAGGTTTTATGTAAATTTGTATTTATTCTTTTTCAATAATCATTATATTTAGTAATAGGATTTTTATATTGAAATAGCTTAATATCTAATGTATTATTTAAGTATATATCAATCTACTTTCATTTCATTTATATCTTTGTTTGCTGATGCATGTGCGTGTTTTTTTTAATAATCAATGCCACCTGTCCTCTCTACAAGTTCAACATATTAAAAAACAGTACTCAAAGTGGCAGTGATGAAGTATAGCCAACCAATACCATTTTCTTAAACGTTCCTTGATACAGACCAATGTTGAATTACCCGTTGCTAAGGTAATTTATGTTTACAGTTTTTGTTGTTTACATTTTTGTTTAATAGATTACGGATTTGTTTGGAATTTTTGGAGATTAATGTTTGTTGTGATGGGGTAAATTGATCCAACACATGGGCTGAGCCGCAACCTGCTACAAACCAAGCTAAACCAAGGCCCAGATAAGCACAAAATCATTTTAATCTAATAATAATCAATCGTCGTCTGGTTCAGTTTTAGTGGCTTAGTGTATTAACAGTTAATTGAACCTTTTGTGTGAAAAGTTTGTTTGTGAGTCGGGTCGACCCGTAACAGTTTTTTACCCGTTATATACTGTCATCAATCAGTTCATTTTGTCAACTTGAATAATCTATAGAACTTGGTTTAGACCTCAACATGACTGACCTGTACTCCACCGTTTTGACCCGTTATGAAATGGTTTATTACAGAGCGTTATTTCCAGGCTTAATAAAGGGCTTGCTGCTAGCGAAGAAGATTTGCAGAAGGTAGATTCTACAGCCAGGGAAGTGTTATAAATGGGTCAGGTTGTTTGATTGATTTAGTAACTTGGTCGGTTTAGTTTATCATCGTGTAAGGGCAGAGTTTATAGGGTGGAGGGTGATTAGGATTACTGTTTTGGGATGAATGTGTTTGAGGATAATGTCTATACCGTAACGAGGTTGCGTGTGTTCGGGTATATCAAGTGTGTAATAACTTAAGAGTTACGTAAAGCACCTCGATTTGTGTGGGGGCATATATTCGTTTCGACTATAATATTTCTTTCATAAGGCTTCCATTAGATTTTATATCTATAGAGTGGGATGAATATGAGGCATCATCAGTTGACTTGGTTCAGTTACTTGAACGATTATTTCAACAATTTTAAGTTATATATTTGTGTGTTAGTCCACCCGCGAAACTCGCGGGATCTTAGACTAGTGTTATATAAAAAAATTCAACCACACGGAGTCTATTCTGTTAATAGAAAGTTGACTTTCATTTAGCATAGAGTAAATCACGTTTTTAGCCCCGTGGTTATATCACTTTTACTATATTAGCCTAAAATAAGAATTTTTAACATATCTGCCCCCATGGTCTCTATAACTAACCATTTTGGCCCATAAGTCTAACCATTTTAGCCGCCATGGTCTCAATAACTAACCATTTTGGCCCCCATGATCTCTAGACTTAGGGGCCAAAATGGTTAGTTATAGAGACCATGGGGGCATATATGTTAAAAGTTCTTATTTTGGGCTAATACAGTAAAAGTGATATAACCACAGGGGCCAAAAACGTAATTTACTCTTTAGCATAAAACCAAATAGAATTACGAATAAGATATTTTCATATAAAACTACTACTACCTTCTTAAGCAAATAAAAATAGATATCCTTTTACAAACTACTACTATTTCTTAAGCAAATAAAACTAACACTACTTCTTAAGCAAAAGAAAGAAAATTAGGAGAATCATAGCTTCCTTTCTTCTACCGCTAACATAACAACCAATATACTAAGTTAACCTTGAGTGATGTTCAGCGTTTGCATAGTGCGGTTTAATTCCTCCACCGTGTCCTTTGCCAGTTGAATCGCTTCCTTTTGATATTTGCATCACGTTTTTCTGTGATAGCAGCTTCTGTTTCCTGAATCTGTCGTTGGAGATCTTCACATTTCTTTTCTCGATCGACCAATTTCTCTTTAAGAACCAACTCAGCTCCTACGGCACCAGTCAAAACATGTATCATCCTATTATGAACTTCCTCATCAAAACTGTGAACGAAAGATGATTTGTCCTCAAAAGATGCAAGGCATCTCAATGTACGTTCCACATAGGGAAGACAACACCTGTTCTTCAAATTGCAAATAACATCCCTCTTCACTCCCATCTGTAATAGTGATTTAAATTGGCATTGTCGGTAACAACGGCGTCTAAAATACGCACAACCCTCACAATCGGCCATTTTAAAGGTTAAAGAAAACCCTGATTTTAAGGTGAAAGAATGAGAGAATTGTGATCGCTCATCGGGATTCTCGAACCGCTTTTTATAGCTGGAGAACACCTTTACCCTAAAGCCTTTTAGGCCCACAGGACAGGCCCACGAACCAAGGCCGGTGAGTGACGTATGCAGAGAGAGAGAGAGAGAGGAAAAAGAGTGAGTGAAAATTAAATAGACTATAAGATATAATTTTGACTCGACTTTTTAATAAAAGAAAGAGTAAATTACAAGTTTTGTCCTTTATGTTTGTCCCAAATTTCAAGCGCTGTCATTTACCTTTAAAATTGATGACTTTTGCACTTAATGTTTGAAAATGTTGCACGTTATGTCCTTTAGGGCAAACACAGTTAGAATTTTATGTTAAGTTGTGTCATGTGCATTGCACATGAGGGTAGAACAGTCATTTCCCCTCCCCACTTGTGTTCCCTCTTTTAAAACCCTAATAACACCCCCAATTCATCTTCAACCCCAATTCATCTTCAACCCCAAACCCTAATTCCAAAATAAACCGTCTGCAACAAAATTCTTAACCCAATTCTCACAACAATCAAATCATTCATCTTCATCAACTTATCATAGCGTCAACTTAAAGCAATCAATCACGTATTCCACACAATTTGGAAAGCAAGGAGGGGTTCTGTAAGCATTTGATTCCGGCTTCGAAGTCGCCGATGAAATTGAGCTCTGCAATTTCCATTTTGATGTTCAATAAAGACAGAGGATTTGTGAATGTTGAAGAGATTAGAGAGAGAGGAAGTTTAGAGAGAGAAAGAGAGTGTAGAATTTCTTCCATTTTGATATCCGCCGGTGTTACGGATTCAGATTTGAAGAATAAGTTAGAACTGAATACGTCGACGGTACCTGAATACTTCGACGGACACTTGTTATAAACGTGTCGGAACTGAATACCTCGACGGTACCTGCGCTGATGAGGAACTCCATCAATCAGAGATAGAAACCGTAGTAGGACCCGATGAAGGTGAGTTCCTTGTTGTTAGACGCACCCTGTACGGTTACCGATACAGTTATAGTTAAATTGGTTGGTATAGATTTGGATGTAAATTGTTTCACTATGTATATGTATATATCTGTATCTATAGATTTGGATGCATAAATTGGTTGTGCATTTTGAAGAATTGAATAATTGTTTCTATTAATCAACATATTGTAATTACTAATCTTGAAATTCTCAGCTAAAAACAATCTGGTTTACAATCCGAATCGGAAAACTACCGTGGAATGATCTTTGAGACCAAGTGAGAGTGTCAAGGATTTTGAAGAACCAGAGTAGAGTTGCTGAAAACAAACCAGAAGGGGTTAATTAATAATTACCATATATACAACATAGGTTAAACTTTTTTTAAAATGTATAGAAACATACCTTATATGTTCGATAAGCTGGCGATTTTAGGTGATTAAGATGTTAGCAATGGATGTTTTAGAGAGAGAAAGTGATGAGAGAGAGTAATGGAGGATAGAGAAGAATGGACGAAGAAGATGACAGACTAGTCCCTAGTTTTGTTTTGTTATCAGAGTATTAAAAGGGGGAAAAGAGAAGTGGGGAGGTGAAATGACCGTTCTACCCTCATGCCATAAAGGACATAGCGTGCAATATTTTTAAACATTAAGTACAAAAGTCATCAATTTTAAAGGTAAATGACAGCGCCAGAAATTTGGGACAAACATAAAGGACAAAACTTGTAATTTACTCTAAAAGAAATAACAATTTGTCTGTGTATGTACAAGTAGCCATTGGCGGATTTGAGGTCGAATGGCTACTCCCCAACTCCCGCCCCTTCAATTAGGCCACCACTCTGGCCTAATTATATTCTCAAATGGCGCTTGGAATGTTATTCGCAATCGCAATGTTTATACATCTCACTCCCTAGTGAGGCATGTTGTACCTGTGAATTTCGATGTGATCTTCTTAGAGCTAACTGATTTAGCCAGACTCAACAGTGTGCACAATGGTGAGGCCACACCGCTACGATTTACCTATCGGCAGCGTGATGATGACGGACATTGGCATCCGATCATAATTGAAACACAAGTACAGTTTAACCATTTCAGAGATTTGACTTAAACACAACCAGCCAACAGAAACATGGGTCTGTATCTAGATGTTGAGGTTGTACCTGTGGTTGTGATTGAGGTTGAACCAGGGCAAGGGTTGTTCTAATTTTTAGATCCGCTTATGATTTAGTAATTTTGTTTCTGTTTTTGCAAGTATTCACAAAGATCATGTTTTCGGTATTTGGAAATCAGTTATATTGAGATTCTTGAGTTGAGTGGCATCAATTTTGATAACCTCCACACCCCCGCAAGCAGACTGATTAAGTTTAAGATTAGACAGTAGAGGAAGACAAATACTTAAAACCTTGAATCCCTTCGTATTGCAACCTATTAAGGTGAGATTCTTCAGGTTTGCACACTTAGAGAAAGATCGGTATTGTCACACCTCGAAATACCAGAGCTTGGCGTGACTGGACCGGTATCTTCATTGCATAGTGGAAGTATTTGATCTAAGACTTCTAGAAATTGAACGCCTGCTAAGTACTCGAAATTCCCATGGGTTCTCCTATTCCAACCGTTCCATAGTTTTGAAAATGCAACTTGAGAAAGAACATGCGAAAAAGTCAACATAAAGTTGAGCGAGTTCATAGTTTGTTTGAAAAAGATTTTAAACAAATCTTTTTGTTTACCGGTTTAAAAGTTGCGGATAAATTTAATAAAATCATTTTCTCGGCATGTTATATGAAAACTGTGAGTCTAGCCCACGAGAGTCTTTGTGCATTGCATGAGAGAGAATGGGTCGAGCCCAAAAGAGTCTTTGTAAGCAGGACCAACTCGTCCTCTTACTTATACGTAAGTGAAAAACGTTACCAAGTTCGTAAATCCATGTGTTATGAGTTTGCGTCAGCTGAATCTTAAAAACATTTGAAAGTTTAGGTATCGAAATCCGGTATGTAAAGCGTCAACGAACATGTTGATCATTAATGTATAGCTAGGACATTAATATGTGTGCCGACATAGGAAGCCACCAACCAGTAAGCGATTTAGTACCGGTCCACCCGACAAGGGTAACAAAGGAAACTCCATGTGGCCACACAAGGACCCATAAGTGGGGCTCGCCCTGTGCCCGATAGATCTACCCCCTTTGTTCCTTCGTCTTAAACAAGATTAATGGTGCTTTAAGTATCAGCGTATTCGCACGTGACCTACCAATTCATTCTGTAGCTTAACCATACCAAAGTAGCATGTAATGTGTGTGATACTGGGCCTAGCCCATGTCCTTGGGCCTTGCCCATGTCCATGGGTGTCCTTGGGCCTTGCCCCTCTCGTAAAACCCATGCATGTTTCGAGAAAAACTTATGTTTTTGTAAAACCGGTATGTTTAGCATGATCTTTTCGTAAACCATTTGAATTCGCTGAAATACTGTTGTGAAATGGTTTATAAATATGTGATATCGTTTATCAAAACATTGTGTGTCTTTGCAAAACTTGCATGTCTTTCCACCCCCGGAAACGTTTATAAAAATGTAAAAACCGTAAAAAGCGACGGTTATGAACTCACTTGGATATCCTTGTGCAAAGCTAGCTAAGTGTGTATTCCATAGTGTCGTTTCCAAGACGTGATTCGCTAGCGTGCGTTCTATAATATCCCTAACACGGAATATCTTATAAGTTTCTAAAATAGATGCGGTAACTAACTACGTGTCACCGAGCTCTGCCGAATCGTTAACCGAACGATTCGACGGTAAGTTGATAACTTAATGGAAACGATTAAGTTGTACTTGTTAAGTCTCGTTTAATGTCGGTAATTAATAAGTCTTGGAAAGACTTAGTTCTCGAAAGGTTTATAAATATATAAGTATTTTTATAAAAATATATAACTACACCGATATAATTACGTTAGTCGTTCCGAGAAATCGTACGTTTATGTAATAAACATTTCTAAGAAGATAGTATATTACCAACTCGTATATTGCTATATCGTGTGCCATTTAGGCGTTTGAAATAAATATAAAAAGTTATATTTATTTTATAGAAGAATCATCAAGTTGTTTGATGTTTGAAATAAATATATAAACTATATTTATTTTATAAAAGGATACGAGTCGTTTAATGTTTGAAATAAATATATAAACTATATTTATTTTTATATAAGAATTCGTGTTGTTTGATATTCGAAATAAATATATAAACTATATTTATTTTTATAAAAAGAAGTCGGTTTGTTTGTTATTCGAAATAAATATATAAACTATATTTATTTTTATAGCGAAAATCCGAGTTATTTGATGTTCGAAATAAATATATAAACTATATTTTTTTATAAAAGAATTGTCGAAATTTCGAAGTTTAGAATAAATATAATAAACATATTTATTGTCGTAAATAATAATATCCGAATTCGTCGTTTTCGTATGTTTGTAAAGTGTCGCCGAAAGTAATTGCATATTTGTATTTGTTTTTCTAAAAGATTACTTGAATTCCGATAGTTTGTTTTAAAATAAAACACGTTTTATTTTACGGATTTACGGACAGAGTTTCCTCTGTTTTTGGACGCCCCCGACAACAAAAGTTGTCGTTATTTTTCAAAATTCAATCATGATTCAACAATGTATATGTATATAATCAATTTATATAAATAAACTAATAAATAATCCAAGTACTTTTAACTAATAATTCATGTGTTTGATTGGTTCGGGAGCTCGATTTCGCGTAAGTAAGCCACCATTAATTATGTAATAACTATGAACGTGATGTTATCTTTACCAAATCTTTCGTGTCGATATGTCTGAGTAGGCTGACTGAGTTGACCGAGTCAACTCACTGTGTTGACCAGGTTTGACCGAGTCAACCCGAACCACGAACCGAACCGCCCCTGACTTATGTTGACAGAACCGAAGCTGTTGACCAGTCCTGACCCGAAACCCGAGAGCCAAAACTAACTGAGCCGCGACACCCGAATTGAGTCGACCCGGTTTGACCAGTCACTCGCTATGTTGACTCGGTTGACCCGGAACCAAAACCTGAACCAAAATGAGAATCTGTAACATTAAAACCCGGTAGACGATTTTGCTTGAAAACATCCCCAACCTGACCCGAAACATAACCTCCACCACCACTGTCGGTCAACATCATCGCTCATCAGAAAAGAATAAAAGAAATCGAGGGGTTTAGTGGTTTACCACGAAAATCATCATCATATTCGCTGCTGTCTTTCTGTCGTTCCGCCGCATACCTCATCATCAATATCATAATCATCATCAACATCAGATCACCGACGAAACGAGAGGGAGATGAGAGTGTTGCGTGTATACGGATCTGGCACAAGAGATGAAGAGGAGATCGTGGTGTGGGGGTGTGGTTACCGGGGATTCTATAACGGGGGGTGTCGGAGGTGGGTGTGGTGTCACCGGAGAACGGAGACGCCGGAAAACCGACCGGTCACCGGTGTGAGATCGAGAGAGAGCAGGGGTTTGTTTGGTGTGTGTAGGTGTTTGAGATGTGAGGGAACTGAGGTTTTGATTTAGGTTTGTCTGTGTTTGTTCTAGGGTTTCTAAGGTAGAAGAAAGAGAGAAGAGTTGTGTGCCTGTATGATCTGCTTTCAAAAAAAGAAATAATGGACAAGTGTTTTGCTACACATATATATATAAGTCTAGGGTTTTGATTTTCTTAATGGGCTTGGGCTCAAGGCCCACAAGCCCAATCTTGTGTTTTAAGTGGTCCGTCATATATTCGAAGCCCGTTTTCAAAATCCGAACGCGTAACATTGTAAACTAACATTTTAGATTTAAATATACGAAAAATGGTTTCGGTAGTCGTTATTGGCGCGTCCGTTCGTCGATTACGTAAAATCGCGTAAATTTCGTCGTTTGCCGTTCCAATCCGTTTTTCAATCCGGTTTCAACTACGGTTATTAAAATTTAATTACGAAGCTAAATATAGCGTAAAATTTAAGTTTTTGGAGGTAGCACGCATCTCTGATGCTTCCGTTTCATCGTCGGTGCGTTCCTGCAGTCGCGTTTTTCGTTCACGTTTGCGCTTTGTGACGTACGGAAGCACGATAAATTCACAAAACTAAATTTATAAATATAAAATACGCATATAAAATTCGTATTTGTCGGCGTTGTCAGTATTTTGTTTGGTTTCCGTTCGTTACCGTTCAACGTTTAGTAGATTTTTCCGTAGATCGTCATAAGCGTACTATAATGTCGGATAGACGTTCCTAGGCATCCAAAAGGCCTAATTAAGTTAATTCGCGTCATAAACACTATTTATTATCGTTTTAAACATCTGTTAATCGCGTAATTAGAGGCGTAAATTACCGGTTGTCACAGGTATTTCATCACAACACAAAGTGGCATAGTGAAGATACAAAGTTGTTAAGGCAGGGAGCTCCCAAGTAGATGTTGCTTTAAAGACAAATGAAAAATTCTTCATCATACGATAAGGATAAGCTCTAGCTGAAGTATATTCCATTGTCAAACAAAGATGTTTTAGAGACTAAGAACTAAAGAGAGAAATAGGGATTTGAACATCATACTCAATTAAGGTTGCAACATTCAGCGTTTGGATGTTATGAGAAAATGCATACTTTATAATTTGTTTGAGGAACGCATCAGTATACTCTCCCTGAAGACGAAGCGTTACAGAGGACACTTCTGTTTTTTCTTATTGCGGTCAGAGAAAACATGTGTAACAAATTTGGGAAACTTGTGCAACAAAGAGAAATCACCGGTTGAGAAATTGAGATAAGGCATTGAAGTCCATATAAACCTCCATCTAGATGACAAAACATTGGTTCGAATAGCATGTTTGATGCTAATAAAAGAGAGGATTTTATGAATAAGACAATCTGGCAAGCTACTTAGTCTATCTTCTTCTACATTCATCCTCTTATCATCATGTCTAGAATCCATTCTCTTACCTTGATGCAATTATGCATTCACAGACATGTTAATGTTTAGTATTCATTTTGAGGCCTGTTTTTTTAAACCACTATCATCTCCAAAAGCTGCAATATGATAGAACACAACAATAAGGACATGTTAAGAAAAAAGAGTTGATACAAGTAACCTTTATTCATATCATAATAACATCTATCAATGACATTTATAAGGAAGAGATTTTAGAATACCTAAATGCAGGCTATGTATTAAGCTTGATAGATGAAAACACTGTAGCTATGCGACGATTCTTGATAGAAAAAAACATTAACAAGCTTGAAACAAATCAATAAAATACTAGAGATCACCTCCGTACGATACTGAGTTTGTATGATAAGTGGTCAGATTAATACGAAAGCCACACGGCGGCAGACGGAGGCGATCGGCGACGGTTTGGTGTCAAGCAGACGATTTAGGGCTCAATGATCTTTTTAGAGATAAAACCACTACTAAAATTACATTTTGACAAATTAGGGCTTTCGTTTTTTACAAAAAGTCATAAAATTCGTTTATTTTATAAAAAAACTCCCAGATCTTGTTCTTTATTTCCAGAGAAAATTACCTTTTAAGTCTCTGTATTTTAGGAGTGTTAACCACTCAAGTCCAAAATTTAAATGTTTAACTTCCTAAGTCCCTAAACGCTCTTTTAGTAATCTTTCGAATCCAAAATTTTAACATCGTTATAAACTTTTTGTTAAGTTTTGTTAAATAACCAAATTCCCCGTACAGTTAAATAATAGAAAAATAATTTAATATTACATTTCTCTTATATATATGTATAGGAGAAAGATCCGTTAGGAACCACCCTTTATTGTGAAAATCGCGAGAACCAATGTGAACACAACCAAAAATACCTAAAAATAAATAAAAAAAACACACACATTTTTTTAATATTTTTTACGTTAAATTCGTTGTATTTCGTTATTAAAAAAAATTTGGCTACTAAAAGTAGCGATTTTTAAGTAAAAAATAGTAAAAAAAAAAAATTGTGTTTTTTAGATTTTTTAAGGTTTTTTTGGGGGTTTGGTTTTTTGCATTTAGCTTGGGTGGGGGGGGTTAGTTTTTAGCATTTAGCTTCGGGGGTGGGGGTTAGTTTTTTTTTTTTTTTTGGGTAGGGGGGAGGGGAGCTGGGGGGGTTTAGGTTTGGGGGGGGGGGGGTTTAGGTTTTTGGGGTGGGGGTGGGGGGTTAGGTTTTTTAGGTTAACAACCCCTGAGTGAACATGTGCTGAGTCCAAACTAATAGTACTATCGTTGCTAAGGCAGGTAGACAGCATTCCATGTGTAAACATAACAAACAAGCATTCATTAAGTCACGTATAACATGCGGTAACGGTTAGCGTTAAAGTATTTCGTAGTGTGTTCGATGTGACTTAGAATAAGTAACGTATGTAACACCCAAAAGTGCGTAAAGCAAAAAGGGTTCGAGTATACTCACAGTGATGATGGATTGAAGGGAGCGCTTAGAGCGAGTTTAGCCTGATCAGAACGATAGCATAACGATAAGCGACGCGTAAAATGGTGTAGAGTGTCAGTGATCGGACGGTAATCCGGTCGGATGGCAATCCGATCGGGTAGTCGGTCGATCGGGTGACAATCCGCTCAGATGGTCATCCGATCGGGTGACCTTTCGAGTGGATTGTTACTTCGTTTGGAAAGGATGTGTTTGTGTATGATGGCTTGTCTTTTGAAGTTTTCGTTGTAGCATTTTGAAAACAGAGAAGTATCTCTACCTTTCAGGTCGGTCGATCGAACGACTGTTCGATCGGACAGCAATCCGATTGGCGAGGCTTCTCTGGTTGAGAACAAGCTCATAGCAGGACGGTCACTCGGTCGGATTGCAATCCGATCGGGTGGCAATCTGTTATGCATTGAACATGCTGAAAATTGTTTAAGGGTTGAAGTCAGAACATCACATGGTCGGATGGTCGGTCGATCGGGTGACAACCCGATCAGGCGGTAATCCGTTCGGTGTTCAAAACTTCTTGAAGTTTGAAATAAAAGTTAAGTGTGGGGCCAAGGTGCAAGCCGGTCGGGCGGCAACCCGAGCGGGTGGCAATCCGGTCAGACGGCAGTCCGATCGGACGACATTCCGTCCTAGTCGACCTAATCGTCTTACACTTGGTTGTTTGGTAGTTTTATCGAGACGGTGTGACAACGTGCTAATCAACAGAACCCCATCTTGACCCTAGTGACCCGATCGAACAGGAATCACCCAAGTTCAACCAGTTAACCGGTTCAAGACGGTTGTCCTTGGTTAACCCGAAATCGGTGGTCTCGTGGATGGAATCCAGATCTTGAACCAACACAACACTAAGAACGAGTAGAGGTCAGAACGAGATCCGATTTCATCGGTTTTTAGTGCATTGAGTGTAAAAGAGTTGAAAGAAAGTTAGAAACCATCTCTCAATCCTTTTTCACCATGAATATGTTCAGATCTATGCAAGATCTTTGTTTATTTGTATGGAAATCGTTCAGATCTAAGTTGTTCTTGGTGGATTGAAGCCAAAACATGAAGTTCATAAGAACACCATGACGACATCATCCTAGAACTCCTGAAATCTAGTGATTTCACGGTTAAAAGTTAAGATTCAAAAGACAGAAAGGTGTAGGAGTGCGTGTAGATCAAGAAAGTACAAGATTTAGGTTGGATACTTACAAGAATTGTGAGAAATCTGAAGAAAAGTGGGCAAGAAGCGCTGGTCGGACGAGAGGTACAGAAAAGGTAAGTTTGTGATGTTGACAGGGGTATTTATAGGGTTTCCATAAAAGGAAAGGGGACAAGAGGCTGGTCGATCGAGTGTCAGCCCGGACGGGTGGCAGCTCGGTCGGCTGGCCACTCGATTGGAGAGTTTGGCGTGACGAGTTTTGCAGTTTCGATTCGCGTGTCGAGCGTTGCGATGTGATAGAGTTTCTTATTCAAATTACTTTTAATCCCAACTACTATATGTAACATATAATCATTCTAATTCACTTGCGTTTAGCGTTCGCGATTCGATTGCAATTGAGTTGCGATTGCGTTTCAATTAATCACCACAACATAACATAAATAAACATGCACAAGTAACACATAAGTAGCACACACACGTAAAACAATATCCAGAACGCATAATTCGAGTTGCGAGTGCGATTGCGATAAGCGATAAACCATGCGATAAATAGTGATTAAACCTCGATTATTAATAAATACTCCATATAATATAACTAACGTAAAAGCATAAAAGACTTATCTACAAGTCAAAGAAGTCAAAACAGGAATTGAGCAAGGAGAGACAGATCACAATTAGCAATCTTTTCTTCCTTTGACTTCAATCTTGACCTTGACTTTGACTTTCGAAACAC
Organism: Helianthus tuberosus; assembly: GCA_030545235.1. NCBI lineage: Eukaryota > Viridiplantae > Streptophyta > Magnoliopsida > Asterales > Asteraceae > Helianthus > Helianthus tuberosus. The sequence continues at coordinate 13,874,517 of CM060434.1, read as the reverse complement.
GGGGTGTTACAGCCTCCCCCTGTTAAGGGAATTTCGTCCCGAAATTAGGCTTCAGCCATAACAAACAACTGCGGGAACTTCGCCTTAATGTCGCTTTCGAGTTCCCAAGTGAACTCTGCGCCTGGTTTGTCTTCCCATCGAACCTTCATAATTGGAATGCGCGAGCGTCTGAGCTGCTTGGTTTGGCGGTCCATGATTTCGACAGGCTTCTCCACGAAGTGCAGTATTTCGTTTACTTGAAGATCTTCGAGGGGTACGAACAGATCATGCTCAGCCAGACACTTTCTGAGGTTTGACACATGGAAAGTCGGGTGAACGTTGCTAAGTTCCTCCGGTAGTTCGAGTCTGTAGGCCACCTTTCCGATCCTTTCTAGAATCTTAAAAGGTCCAACATACCGAGGCGCAATGTAACAACCCTCAAGAAAACCGACACCCTCGATTATTTTCCGACACCCTAATATATTTTAAAATATCCTATTATGTCCAAAAATACACCCTATACGTGAAAATGGGTCCCGAATACCCTAAATAGTATTAAATATAAAAAAAAACAAAAAAAAACAAGAAATATTAAGTTGAGGCGGGCCGCGTAAACCCCACCTCAACCTTACGCGGGCGGTTTAAAGGATAAAACCTGATTTCTTTGTTTTTTAAGTTTAGGCGGGACGCGTAAGACCCCAGTTAGTTAACGTGGGACACGTGTCATCATCGTGGAAAGTCAAGACGCTGACCAGGATCAGCTATGCTTTGACCAGGGATTGACACGGGCCGCGTAAGCCCCTGTCTTGTTTTACGCGGGCCGCGAGAGAACCAGACTCATCAACTATATAAAGGAGCCATCGGATCTCAGTCGAAATCGTTCAAAAGCGTTTCTTTTCTGAATATTAGGCATAATACGCGGGTATTATACCCCTTAATTAGCGAAGTTCTGCTCTGTTGTAAGTATTATAACCCCTGGATACGTATTAGATACGTTGCCCGATTGATCTAGGGTTCCGTAACGGCTGTCGTGGTTCTGCCCGACGTAGTCGTTGGAATGCCGTCTCGGGGAGGGTATTACTAATGTTAAAATGGGTTATTATACTAACGCGTCTACATTTGTGTAAATTATAGATAATTCTCAGAAAACCCTTACGGAAAATCTAAGAAAGCAATGTGAGTAATCTCCTTTTTGTAAACAGTTTTTACAAAACCTTAACTATTTTACAATGAAATTTAGCAGTGATTGAGTCTTTGTAATTCTACGATTACTGCCGGTATGTTGGGGTTTTGTATACAAAATGTGAGTAACGTTACCATTGGACGAAGAGTTAGCCAATGTGTAATATGACCCACCAGTCAGGATTGACATTACTGAATGAGTAATTGGGTAGATATAAACATTATAATCGCCCTCAATACTGTTAAGTTTAAAATAAATTAATATTTCTTGATTAAACTGGGATTCACTCACCAGTATTTCCCACTGACAAATGTTTTTAAAACGCGTTTCAGGTAACACAATGTGAAAGCCAAATAGAAGCCAGCTGGACAGCACTGAAGGCTTGGAAAAGTGGCTATAAAAGTTACCTAAATAAAGAAGGCGTTTTAATTCAAATGAAATGGGATTTATCTCTATAACTCAGCTTGTAATAAAAACTTGGGTTTCATCCCAATATGTTATTTATATATAAATGGTGGTATTTTACTCTGATCAAATATTTCCTAACTACGGTCCTGATGAAAATTTCCGCTGCCAAAATTAGACAATACGAGATACCACCGAAACTGGCTCGCGGCCACCCGTTCCCTGGGATTAGGGATCGGGGGTTGCGACAGAAGGTGGTATCAGAGCTAAGCCACTGATTCAGCCACAGAGGTGTTCTGCTGACATCAGAATGTAAAGTGTTAGGAAATAAATTACAGAAATACGTGCATAACTGTATTTATTGTTATGTGTTATTTGACTATTTGTTAGTTTATAGTATGAGCGGCCAAGGACCATCTGACGCGTACCGTCAATTGTCTGGTTCGCCTAGAAGCGAAGGCACCTCCTCTTCTCAGCCTGCGCTCTCAGGGTACTCTGCTGATACGGAAGAAGGAATCTTTGTGTTTAAGGCTCAGTCAGAAGAGCCATTTCCTCAAAAAAGAGGGGATGGTTCAGTAGAGGGGCACACGAGCGTAGAAAACGTATGAAAAATTTACAAGACCAGAGGGTACTAGCAGCAGCCAAGAGAGAGACATATGCCTATGCCCAGGATATGATAAATAGGGGTATAGCCAACATCCACATCCTAGCAACCACTGTAGCTGACCCTAATCTGGAGCAAATAATAGCACCTCAACCACAACCACCAATCCCTGACCAACCCATGGAGATAGAAAACCCTGAAAACCAAGTAGAAATGCATGACTTCAATCCAGAAGAAATCCCTAGGATACCAGCACCAAACCCCTAGACCCAAATTACGATCCCTGGTGGGATGAAGTTAGAGACTATGTGCAACGCTACCCGATACATGAAGACACACCCATGCAAAACATAGGAGCCTATCCAGGTATGGACCTTTTAGATCCCTATTACCACGATGAATACATTAGGGAGATCTTAGAAGATCCTTACCGATTCCAGGCACCTACACCCCCACACCAGGAACCCGCACCCCAGATTCCGAACCCAGTCCTAGAACCTGTACCCCCAATGAGTCCAGAAAACGTACAAGAACTTAGGACTTTTGGTGAGGAAATTTTAGAAAGTAGTGAACGGATGAGACAGGTAGGAGAGCGACTCGTATGGAAATACGACGAGCGCAATATGGATTTCTGGATGAATCCATATCCGTGATGTGATGGTAGAGACGGTAATAGTAATAATAATATAATAAAATAAAATATGTGTGTATGGATGCCTACTACTATTTATTTCAGTTGGTATTGTAATTTTTATTTCAGTACTGGTGTGTAATAGATAGTATATGAATAGAGTAAAGTCGCAATGATCGATGCTTTTGGCTAAATTGCGTGTCATGTGATTGACTATATTAAATATTATTTTGTGATATTAATATGGAATAAATGTTTAAAATTCAGATGGCCGACGAAGGAAATCAAGGAAATCTGAATAACGATAACCAGAGTAACATTAACTTGGTTAATGAGAATCTAAGCGTCAATAACAATGGAAACCAAGTGGATAATAGTGCTATCCAACACCTAGTGGCACAAGGAATCATAGATGCAATGCCATTTATTCTTCAAACGGTTCAAGAAGCAAATAATAAAAGTAAACATAGCAGTAAGCGACCAATTGAACCAGAAAACAGTGTAAACAATGGACCTGTACTTCAAGTGCCCATTTCCAAAAGAAGAAGAACCGTGTCTTACGGTTGTTCTTACAAAGAATTCTGGTCCTGTAAACCGATAGAATTCTCGGGCAATGAAGAACCTATTGCAGCTCTACGCTGGATAGAAAAGACTGAGGCTGTTCTGAAAATAAGTAAATGTGCGGAAGAGGACAAGATAATGTTTGCTTCCAATCTATTTAAGAACTCAGCCTTAGAATGGTGGAACACTATCCTCCAATCAAGAGGAAGGGATAGGGTTTATAATATGGAATGGGGAGAATTTAGGAGCATGGTAGAAAGGAAGTTCTGCCCTCCTAATGAAAAAGAACAAATAGCAAACAAATTCCTAAACCTTAGGATGAATGGAGTGGATAGTAAGGGGTACACCAAGTTATTCTTTGAATATGCTAGAATAGTACCAACCCTTGCATCACCAGAGCCGGTATTAATCTCCCGTTACATCTGGGGATTAATTGGAGAGATTAGACATGTAGTCAAGGCAGCTAGACCTCAAACCATAGAAGAAGCTGTAGAATTAACAAACACCTTGACAGATGAACTAGTCCGTACCAGAGAAGAAGACCAGAGGAAAAACCTAGCCCAAAGACTTACCCAAGAATTCCGTTCTGGGAATTACAACCGTAGGAATATGGGTTCTACATCTACACCTTATTGCAAGTATTGCAAAATGAAGCATTCTGGAAAATGCTCTATATATTGCAATTTCTGCAAAATATCAGGACATAAGGAAGAAGACTGCAGGAGGAAAGCCAACAACAGAGTATGCTACAATTGTGGGGAACAAGGTCATATCAAGCCAAACTGTCCAAAATTGGCTCCAGCTGTGAATAATAAGAACACTAAAAATGCTAGAGCATTTGTTCTGACTGCAGATGAAGCCAAGATGATTCCAGATGTGATAGCTGGTACGTTTTTAGTTAATGATTTCTTTACTAAAGTATTATTTGACTTTGGTGCAAACCAAAGTTTTATTAATACTTCATTTTGCAAACTTCTAAATCAGTCATTAACTAAACTACCACAAGAATGTCTCGTAGAGACAGCTAATGGAGAAACTGTTAGGATTTCTGAAATCTTGCAGGGAATAAGAATAGAAATTTTAAACCAAAAGTTTATTGCAAACCTTTACCCAATGAATCTGGCAGGATTTGATATTGTATTAGGAATGGATTGGTTAATATCCAATAAAGCCAGTATTTTATGTGATCAAAAGTCAATTCAAGTAAATTCACCAAAGGGTGAAAAGATCACAATTAAAGGAGATAAACCATCTAGATCCACAAAATTCATCTTTGTGATGAAAACTGCAAGTTATATAAGAAAAGGATCTATAGTGTATTTGATTTCTATAATCACTAACACTAAAGGAAAAGAACTAAAAGACATTCCAGTAGTGTCCCAATTTTCAGATGTATTTCCAGAAGAATTACCAGGACTACCGCCGGACAGAGAGGTGGAATTCAGAATCCATCTGCTACCAGGAACATCACCAATTGCCAAAGCACCCTACCGATTGGCACCCGCAGAAATGCAGGAACTAAAGAAACAATTAGATGAATTGTTGGAAAACGGATTCATACAGCCAAGTTCGTCGCCTTGGGGAGCGCCGATACTGTTCGTTAAAAAGAAGGACGGATCAATGTGTATGTGCATTGATTACCGAGAATTGAACAAAGTCACGATTAAGAATCGGTACCCATTACCGAGAATCGATGATCTGTTCGACCAACTGCAAGGAGCTCGATTTTTCTCTAAAATCGATTTAAGGTCAGGATATCATCAATTAAAGGTACAGAAGAGGACATTCCTAAAACCGCATTCAGAACAAGGTATGGCCATTATGAATTTACTGTCATGCCATTTGGTTTAACCAATGCCCCAGCCGCATTTATGGACATGATGAACCGAATATGTAGGCCATATTTGGATAAATTCATAATCGTCTTCATAGATGATATTCTCATTTATTCTAAAAATAAGGAAGATCATGAAAAGCATTTGCACGCACTTTTAAATCTATTAAGAAAGGAAAAGCTTTATGCTAAATTTTCAAAGTGCGAGTTTTGACTAAAACAGGTACAATTTCTTGGACACTTAGTGAACCATGAAGGAATTCATGTGGATCCAACAAAGATCGAGGCGATTATCAAATGGAAAACCCCTGAGTCACCAACTGAGGTTACAAGTTTCTTAGGATTGGCCGGTTATTATAGGAGATTTATTCAAAATTATTCTAGAATAGCCATTCCTTTAACTAAGTTAACCTGTAAATCCATTAAATTTGAATGGGGACCAAAACAAGAAGAAGCTTTTAGAATTCTTAAGCAAAGATTAACTAATACACCCATACTAGCGTTACCAGAAGAAGCTGAAGACTTTGTAGTCTATTGTGACGCTTCTAAGTTAGGTTATGGATATGTATTAATGCAACGCCAAAAGGTTATAGCATACGCGTCCCGACAACTTAAGAATCATGAAGAGAATTATTCAACCCATGATCTAGAACTAGGAGCTATAATTTTTTCCCTTAAGATTTGGAGACATTACCTTTATGGTAATAAGTTTATCATATTTACCGATCATAAGAGTTTAAGGTATGTTTTCGGGCAAAAGGAGTTGAATATGAGACAAAGACGCTGGATGGAGATGCCTAGTGACTATGATTGTGATATCCAGTACCATGAAGGAAAAGCAAATGTAGTGGCAGATGCTTTAAGTCGAAAGTACCATGAAAAGCCAAAAAGAGTATGTTCTCTTAAATTAAATCTACAAGTAGATTTAAATGATCAAATCTAGAAAAGCACAAGAATCAGTAATCAAGGATGATACTGAAAAACTGAAAGGTATGATTAAGGAATTAGAACAAGGAACAGATGGAATTTGGAGATTCCATAAGAAGAGAATGTGGATACCTAAATTAGGAAACCTACGTCATCATATATTAGAAGAAGCCCATAAGTCTAAATATACGATGCATCCAGGAAGTGATAAAATGTACCAGGATTTAAGGAAAAATTTCTGGTGGATAGGATTGAAGAAAGACATAGCAGCCTATGTTTCTAAATGTTTAACTTGTTCATAAGTTAAAGCTGAACATCAGAAACCCTCAGGTTTGTTACAGCAACTAGAAATGCCAGTGTGGAAATGGGAATTAATAACAATGGATTTTATTACTAGATTACCCAAAACAAGGAAGGGTAATGATACAATCTGGGTGATTATAGATAGACTAACTAAGTCAGCTCACTTCCTACCAATGAAGGAAACTTTCAGTATGGAACAACTAGCTAAATTGTATGTAAATGAAATTGTTTCATTACATGGAATTCCTTTATCAATTATTTCTGATAGGGATAGCCAATTTACCTCGCATTTTTGGTCAAGTTTCCAAAAAGCCATGGGAACCAAGTTAAATCTTAGCACAGCTTATCATCCTCAAACAAACGGACAAAGCGAAAGGAAAATTCAGACAATGGAGCACATGCTTAGAGCTTGTGTAATTGATTTCGGAGGTAATTGGGACGATCACTTACCTTTAATAGAATTTTCTTATAATAATTGTTATCACACTAGTATCAATGCTGCACCATTCGAAGCACTTTATGGACGAAAGTGCAGAACCCCAGTCTGTTGGGCAGAAATTGGGGAAAAACAACTATCTGGACCTGAGATAGTACAAGAAACAACTGACAAGATTATTCAAGTCAAGGAACGACTGAAAGCAGCACGTGATCGACAGAAGAGCTATGCGATAACCGACGCAAGCCATTGGAATTTCAAGTAAGAGATAAAGTATTATTGAAAGTCTCTCCTTGGAAAGGAGTAGTAAGATTCATCAAAAGAGGAAAGCTAAGTCCCAGGTATATTGGACCTTTTGAGATTATTAGAAGAATAGGACATGTAGCCTATCAGCTACAACTGCCAGGGGAAATGCCAGGAATACATGATGTGTTTCATGTATCTAATCTCAAGAAATGCTTAGCTGATGAATCGCTAATGGTACCTCTTAAGGATATAGAGGTAAATGAACAACTCAAGTTTGTAGAAAGGCCTCTACAGATTGAAGACAGGAAAGTCAAAAATCTCAAGCATAAGAGATTAGTTCTGGTCAAAGTGAAGTGGGACTCTAAAAGGGGACCTGAGTACACATGGGAGCTTGAATCAGAAATGCAAAGGAAATATCCACACTTGTTCCAGTAGATCTCGAGGACGAGCTCTAAAACAAGGTGGGGAGGATGTAACAACCCTCAAGAAAACCGACACTCTCGATTATTTTTCGACACCCTAATATATTTTAAAATATCCTATTATGTCCAAAAATACACCCGATACGTGAAAACGGGTCCCGAATACCCTAAATAGTATTAAATATAAAAAAAATAAAAAAAACAAGAAATATTAAGTTGAGGCGGGCCGCGTAAACCCCACTTCAACCTTACGCGGGCGGTTTAAAGGATAAAACCTGATTTCTTTGTTTTTTAAGTTTAGGCGGGCCGCGTAAGACCCCCGTTAGTTAACGCGGGTCGCGTGAGATCGGAAAGATGGCACAGCCCAGTGATGACACGTGTCATCATCGTGGAAAGTCTAGACGCTGACCAGGATCAGCTATGCTTTGACCAGGGATTGACGCGGGCCGCGTAAGCCCCTGTCTTGTTTTACGCCGGCCGCGAGAGAACCAGACTCAGCAACTATATAAAGGAGCCATCGGATCTCAGTCGAAATCGTTCAAAATCGTTTCTTTTCTGAATATTAGGCATAATTCGCGGGTATTATACCCCCTAATTAGCGAAGTTCTGCTCCGTTGTAAGTATTATAACCCTTGGATACGTATTAGATAAGCTGCCCGATTGATCTAGGGTTCCGTAACGGCTGTCGTGGTTCTGCCCAACGTAGTCGTCGGAATGCCGTCTCGGGGAGGGTATTACTAATGTTAAAATGGGTTATTATACTAACGCATCTACATTTGTGTAAATTATAGATAACTCTCAGGAAACCCTTACGGAAAATCTAAGAAAGCAATGTGAGTAATCTCCTTTTTGTAAACAGTTTTTACAAAACCTTAACTATTTTACAATGAAATTTAGCAGTGATTGAGTCTTTGTAATTCTACGATTACTACCGGTATGTTGGGGTTTTGTATACAAAATGTGAGTCGCGTTACCATTGGACGAAGAGTTAGCCAATGTGTAATATGACCCACCAGTCAGGATTGACAATACTGAAGATTGGGTAGATATAAACATTGTAATCGCCCTCAATACTGTTAAGTTTAAATTAAATTAATATTTCTTGATTAAACCGGGATTCACTCACCAGTATTTCCCACTGACAAATGTTTTTAAAACGCGTTTCAGGTAACACAATGTGAAAGCCAAATAGAAGCCAGCTGGACAGCACTGAAGGCTTGGAAAAGTGGCTATAAAAGTTACGTAAATAAAGAAGGCGTTTTAATTCAAATGAAATGGGATTTATCTCTATAACTCAGCTTGTAATAAAAACTTGGGTTTCATCCCAATATGTTATTTATATATAAATGGTGGTATTTTACTCTGATCAAATATTTCCTAACTACGGTCCTGATGAAAATTTCCGCTGCCAAAATTAGACAATACGAGATACCACCGAAACTGGCTCGCGGCCGCCCGTTCCCTGGGATTACCGGGGGTTGCGACACGTGAGTTTCCCTTTCTTGCCGAATCTGACCACACCCTTCCAAGGTGATACCTTTAGGAGTACATGGTCGCCAACGTCAAATTCAAGGGGCTTGCGTCGTCTATCGGCGTAACTTTTCTGACGACTCCGAGCTTTCAGCAAGTTGTCTCTTATCTGGAGGATTTTGTCAGTTGTTTCTTGCAATAGCTCGGGACCGGTTAATTGCGAGTGACCGATCTCGTGCCACACAATAGGCGACCGACATCTTCTTCCGTATAATGCCTCAAACAGTGCCATTTGAGTGCTGGAATGATAACTGTTATTATACGAGAATTCGACCAACGGTAGGTAAACGTCCCAATTACCACCGAAATCTATGACACACGAACGGAGCATGTCTTCAAGGGTACGAATCGTTCTCTCAGTCTGGCCGTTGGTTTAGGGATGAAAAGCGGTACTTAGATTAAGCGTAGTACCGAGAGCAGCTTGACATGTTTCCCACACACGCGAGGTAAACCGAGCATCACGGTCAGAGATGATGTCGCGAGGCGTCCCATGTCGACAAATGATCTCATCGGTGTAGATTTGGGCTAATTTTTCTACCTTGTAGTCTTCCCGTATTGGCAGAAAATGAGTAGATTTGGTCAGACGGTCGACGACAACCCAGATGCTGTCGTGTCCTGATGACGTGCGCGGAAGTTTCGTTATGAAGTCCATAGCTATGCTTTCCCACTTCCACATAGGGATCGGGGGTTGTTCAAGCAAGCCAGAGGGTCTTTGGTGTTCGGCCTTGACTTTCGAGCAAGTCAGACACTTCCCAACATAGAGAGCGATATCCCTCTTCATGCCCGACCACCAGTACTTGTAGCGAAGGTCCTGGTACATTTTATCGGCACCGGGATGAATAGAATATCGAGATTTGTGGGCTTCGTTCATCAAAATCTGTCGTAAATCGGTCCGCTTAGGGATCCAAATTCGGTCCAGATAATGGAATATCCCATTCGACTTATTCACAAGCTGGGCTCCATCGTGATAGATTATTTCCTTCTTCAATGTGCGTTCAGTAAAACACGCATGTTGGGCTTCGCGGATAAGAGTTTCGAGATGATGCTGGGCTGGAATATTAGGAATGCTATGCAAATAGCTTCGTCTGCTGAGAGCGGCAGCAATAACATTTGCTTTGCCTGGGTGGTAACGAATCTCACAGTCGTAATCGTTGAGAAGTTCTACCCATCGGCGTTGACGCATATTAAGTTCCTTCTGGTTGAATATGTGTTGTAGGCTCCTATGGTCGGTGAAGACCGTACACTTTGTACCATAAAGGTAGTGTCGCCAAATCTTCAACGCAAAAACAACTGCGCCTAGCTCGAGGTCATGGGTTGTATAGTTCTTCACGTGGATCTTGAGCTGACGAGATGCGTAAGCGATAACCTTGTCCCGTTGCATGAGAACGCAACCAAGACCAAGGTTCGAGGCATCGTAATAGACAATAAAGTCGTCGTTTCCGTCGGGTAAGGCAAGGACAAGAGCATTGCAAAGCATATGCTTGAGGGTTTGGAAAGCAGACTCTTGTTTAGTTCCCCAAACAAAGGATCTGTCTTTGTGCGTAAGAGCGGTAAGCGGCACGATGATTTTAGAGAACCCTTCGATAAATCGACCATAATAGCCCGCTAGTCCGAGAAAAGAACGGACTTCAGACGGGTTCTTAGGCGTAACCCAACTCTTAACAGCTTTAATCTTCGCGGGACCGACATGAATACCTTGACTATTGACAATATGACTGAGGAATTGAACCTCCTCCAGCCAAAATTCACACTTGGAGAATTTGGCATAGAGTCGATTCCCCTGGAGTAGCTCGAGAACCAAATGTAGATGCTGCGCGTGTTTGGCTTTCGACTTGGAATAGATCAGGATATCATCGATGAACACGATGACGAAGCGGTCCAGAAATGGTTTACACACACGATTCATCAGATCCATGAAAACCGCGGGTGCGTTGGTTAGACCAAAAGGCATAACAACGAACTCATAGTGGCCGTAAAGAGTGTGAAAAGCGGTTTTGGGTATATCCTCATCTTGAATGCGTAACTGGTGATAGCCTGAGCGTAGATCGATCTTCGAGAAACATGTAGCACCTTGTAGCTGATCAAACAAATCATCAATTCGAGGCAGGGGATAGCGATTCTTGATGGTTAGCTTACTCAATTCCCGATAGTCGATGCACATTCGGAACGACCCATCCTTCTTTTTGACAAAAAGGACTAGTGCGCCCCATGGAGAGGTGCTCGGGCGAATGAAGCCTTTATCAAGCAATTCCTGGAGCTGACTCGAGAGTTCGCGCATTTCGGACGGAGCGAGTCGATAAGGAGCTTTAGCAACAGGGTTTGCTCTAGGAATGAGGTCGATACGAAAGTCGATATCACGACTTGGCCGGAGTCCTGGAAGATCATCAGGGAATACCTAAGGAAATTCACAGACAACAGGAACATCTTTCACTTCGGTCTTCCTTTTCTTTTCCTTCTCCGCTACTACAATGTTAGCCAAGAAAGCTCTGTATTCCTTGCGGAGATACTTGCTAGCTTGGACGCATGACATGAGCTTGAGACCTTTCGAGGGAGTTTCACCATAAACACACAACTGACCACTGTGGGGTTGACTGCCCGAGGCAGTTCGTAATACACACTCACCACTGTGAGCCATGTAACAAATTGTCCTTAACAACCCCTGAGTGAACAGGTGTTGAGTCCAAACTAATAGTACTATCGTTGCTAAGGCAGGTAGACAGCATTCCATGTGTAAACATAACAAACAAGCATTCATTAAGTCACGTATAACATGTGGTAACGGTTAGCATTAAAGTATTTCGTAGTGTGTTCGATGTGATTTAGAATAAGTAACGTATGTAACACCCAAAAGTGCGTAAAGTAAAAAGGGTTCGAGTATACTCACAGTGATGATGGATTGAAGGGAGCGCTTAGAGCGAGTTTAGCCTGATCAGAACGATAGAATAATGATAAGCGACGCGTAAAATGGTGTAGAGTGTCAGTGATCTGACGGTAATCCGGTCGGATGGCAATTCGATCGGGTAGCCGGTCGATCGGGTGACAATCCGCTCAGATGGTCATCCGATCGTGTGACCTTTCGAGTGGATTGTTACTTCGTTTGGAAAGGATGTGTTTGTGTATGATGGCTTGTCTTTTGAAGTTTTCGTTGTAGCATTTTGAAAACAGAGAAGTATCTCTACCTTTCAGGTCAGTCGATCGAACGGCTGTTCGATCGGACAGCAATCCGATTGGCGAGGCTTCTCAGGTTGAGAACAAGCTCATAGCAGGACGGTCACTCGGTCGGATTGCAATCCGATCGGGTGGCAATCTGTTATGCATTGAACATGCTGAAAATTGTTTAAGGGTTGAAGTCAGAACATCACATAGTCGGATGGTCGGTCGATCGGGTGACAACCCGATCGGGCGGTAATCCGTTCGGTGTTCAAAACTTCTTGAAGTTTGAAATAAAAGTTAAGTGTGGGGCCAAGGTGAAAGCCGGTCGGGTGGCAACCCGAGCGGGTGGCAATCCGATCGGACGGCAGTCCGATCGGACGGCAATCCTTCCTAGTCGACCTGATCGTCTTACACTTGGTTGTTTGGTAGTTTTGTAGTTTTATCGAGACAGTGTGACAACGTGCTAATCAACAGAACCCCATCTTGACCCCAGTGACCCGATCGAACAGGAATCACCCGAGTTCAACCAGTTAACCGGTTCAAGACGGTTGTCCTTGGTTAACCCGAAATTGGTGGTCTCGTGGATGGAATCCAGATCTTGAACCAACACAACACTAATAACGAGTAGAGGTCAGAACGAGATCCGATTTCATCGGTTTTGAGTCCATTGAGTGTAAAAGAGTTGAAAGAAAGTTAGAAACCATCTCTCAATCCTTTTTCACCATGAATATGTTCAGATCTATGCAAGATCTTTGTTTATTTGTATGGAAATCGTTCAGAACTAAGTTGTTCTTGGTGGATTGAAGCCAAAACATGAAGTTCATAAGAACACCATGACGACATCATCCTAGAACTCCTTAAATCTAGTGATTTCACGGTTAAAAGTTAAGATTCAAAAGATAGAAAGGTGTAGGAGTGCGTGTAGATCAAGAAAGTACAAGATTTAGGTTGAATACTTACAAGAATTGTGAGAAATCTGAATAAAAGTGGGCAAGAAGCGCTGGTCGGACGAGAGGTGCAGAAAAGGTAAGTTTGTGATGTTGACAGGGGTATTTATAGGGTTTCCATAAAAGGAAAGGGGACAAGAGGCTGGTCGATCGAGTGGCAGCCCGGACGGGTGGCAGCTCGATCGAGTGGCACCTCGATCTGGTGGTAGCCCGATCGGGTGGCAGCTCGGTCGGCTGGCCACTCGATTGGAGAGTTTGACGTGACGAGTTTTGCAGTTTCGATTCGCGTGTCGAGCGTTGCGATACGATAGAGTTTCTTATTCAAATTACTTTTAATCCCAACTACTATATCTAACATATAATCATCCTTATTCACTTGCGTTTAGCGTTTGCGATTCGATTGCGATTGAGTTGCGATTGCGTTTCGATTAATCACCACAACATAACATAAATAAACATGCACAAGTAACACATAAGTAGCACACACACATAAAACAATATCCAGAACGCATAATTCGAGTTGCGAGTGCGACTGCGATAAGCGATAAAGCGATAAACCATGCGATAAATAGCGATTAAACCTCGATTATTAATAAATACTCCACATAATATAACTAACGTAAAAGCATAAAAGACTTATCTACAAGTAAAAGAAGTCAAAACAGGAATTGAGCAAGGAGAGACAGATCACAATTAGCAATATTTTCTTCCTTTGACTTCAATCTTGACCTTGACTTTGACTTTCGAAACACGGGGTGTTACATATAGGGTTCTAGAGTGAACAACCTCCTAAAAGTGAAGTGTGTGAACTAATCTGGACCCTTGATTTGCATCATCTTAAGATTTTAAATGAATGGCATGATAGTAATTATTTGGTTAATTTTTTATATTTATTTAAATGAATAAGGGTATTTGTGTAATTACACAATGAAATAATTCAAAACCCGGAAACTTAATAGTTTCCATACCTTCTCGATTCCAACAATCCCTTTAATATCGCACATCCAGTTTCACAATCCCTAATATTCAACTTTTATTCAACGACCATCTTTCTCTCTCACTTTCATTACCGTCATCATGGATAAAACACTGAGGAGGTCCGTCGAAGTTAACAAGTCGCCGGAATACTCATACGATTTTCAACAACAAAGGTACACAATGATAAAGTGTAAATGTTTATATGATTCTATAAATCGTTTCACGTTGTGTATGTTTTATACTTCTTTTAAGAACATCAAATCGGAAGCTAGTTTCTTTAATCTGTTGTAATAGTTGTTTAATCACGATGTTTTGGTCCAATGGTGTGTTTTGATCAGTCATTCTCCAGATCTCTACCATTAAAAAATACATTTTTCCTCTTAACGCTAAATCAATCCAAACCTCCACCTCACACCCAATTTTATACTAACATGTAAAAAATAGTGGTCATACTCGTTATTCTTCGGAGAATCTAATAAATACGATCCTCGGCAGGGCTCCGTTTCACTTCATTATGTAGGCATTGGTCCTCTAAAGAGAAGAAATGATCATTCCAATCTTTTAGACTAGAGAGCGATTCATCAATACAACGTGCCACATCCCTTTGACGTTCAAAGGTGTACTAGTCACCGACACCAAAAAGGCGATTAAAAACATGAAAAAAGGGACACATGAAGTACTTTGTTGTGTGCCCGGCAGGATACTTTAATACGGGTGATTTTCACTAATCCTAAGGGTGTCCGGAGTGGGTGCCAACCCACTCGGCAAAGCGGTTTACCGCGCGGTAACACCGCTGCCGGTGGGTTTTGCCGATCGGTAAACATGGATAGGCGGTAAACGTTTGCCGATGCGTGAAGTTTTTATTATTAAATATGCTAGTTTAAAAAAAAATAAAAAAAAGTTTACCAATTCATGAAGTGTCTAACCATTGCCAACACTTTTCAGCATAGTTTAAACTCTTAAGGTTGAATGACATGGCACACTCTCATTGGTTGATTTTGAAGTTTACCACTTTCAAGTGTTTAACCACTCCCTTCCTTCACCCTAAAGGTGTACATAGCGAAATATGTACTTGGTTGTAAACTAGGGATTCACAAATTACAACTCATACACGTACTTGCTGGAGCTTGGTCGCAGAGAGACTACTCTCTTTGTTGCAAGGCTAATAGGTGTTGCTGTGTGGAGGAAGTTTTCAACTGTGCTCGTCTATTTGTTATCGGAGCTAAAGAATTTCTCGCGCTTCAACTACCTTAAGATTTCTTAAAGTTACACTAGACAACATGTGTGACGGGTTTTTGTGTTGATATACGAGATAATAAGGTAACAGGAATGCCAAATATTGCCTCAAAATTTACAAACCATATCAGTAATACTCTAAAAAATAAATTTAAAGATGAAGCAATAAAAGCAGGCATTTTGAACACAGAGAGATTCCATTACAATGGCACCAAGAGTTGGCCTTTTGACTACAGTCATCACTTGTGAGTACAAGGTAAATCGAAAACGTGCAATTTGCTAAGAAGACGACTGCATGTTTGTAGCAAGTTCATGAATGCACACACTTAAACGCCTTTGATTCTCGTCACAATCCATCTTTATACACCCTGTAATTTTTTCAGGACAACGTCCGCTTCTGCACGCAACGTAGAAAAAGATGGTTGAATCGTAGCCCGGTTTGATGCACGCATCCCTGTCAGTACTTCGTTAATATATTCCAATAGTGAAATAATGACGGAAGCCTTTTCTTTCCCTTTCTCAATCTGCGCACTCAGATTTTTCCAGCTCGTATCAATACCAACATGCGCCTTCCCTTGTTCATGCATCTTTGCCATTCTGGTCTCTGTAGCAGCTTTCTCCTTCTCGAGGAAGGTGCGTAAGTATTTAATAAGGCTTTGGGCTAACTTGGTGTCGCGCATAGCTCTAGCATCCTGCAGAGTTTACATGGATATTGATAAAACTTTAAGAAACATTAATCCTACTCAACAATTTATACTGCAAAAAGGGGGTTTTTTTTAGCCAGACGTCTCATTTTCTATCTCCAGACCTTACTCTACTCTATGAGTGAGATTTTACTGGGTCCGTTAGTTTTGTTTGTTTACAATACTACTCATCATCTTTGTCACAAATCTCCAAATTAATATCATATAAAAATGGGCAACATCGGTATCTTTGATAAACTTTTATCACGACTCTTTTTTATTTATTGAAACAAAATAAACCAGAATTCCAAAACTTACAAAAATAAAGAAGCATACACACCTTGCTTAAATACTCAATCAAACTTGACAAAGAAGTATGCTAAAAACCTAACAGGAATACAAGGATAAACCTACAACAGTTCTTCCCAGTCTTTTTCAAGATCATTTATCATTTTGATTCTGAATTTCATTTGTACAGTTCACAATTGCACTAAAACAAATGTAAATAATTGCCAAGATCAACCAATCAAGACCTAACCAGTCTCAATTCCCCGTCGATATTGACGGCTGCGATTAAGTTTACCATGCAGCGGCCATGGAAAATAATTCCTTGCAGGTTTATCCTCTGCATTCATTGTATATTCTTAGGGTTTCCAAAAAAAATGATTAATTTAAATCATCAACCATTAAATTCCACCTCAGCAAGAACTAAAAAAAAAATGAAACCTGACATGCCATCAAAAGTGTAACCTGTTAACCTAGAAGATGCAAAATTTGAATAGAAAATGAAAGTTGGGTGACTTTAAAAGATAAAAAAACAAACTTCAGTTACTTTAGTGAAAGAAAGAGTAAATTGCCATTTTAGTCCCTGAGGTTTGTCCTAAATTGCCATTTTAGTCCAAATAGTTTTTTTTCTCCTCTGGGTCCCTGACTTTTCTCTTTTGTTGCCATTGTGATCATCTGGCATAACTCCATCCAAATACCTAGTTAAGTCAAAGGGTATTATGGTCACTTTACGATTATATTTTTTGTTTTTGCCATTTTCATCCAATCTCTTTTTAAATAGAGTTAATTGCCATTTTAGTCCCTGTGGTTTTGGCCATTTTGCCAGTTTAGTCCAAAGGTTTCATTTTTAACATCTGGATCCAAAAAGGTTTCATCGTTGCCATTTTGGTCCAACTGACTTAACCCCATCCATGGACCTCTGTTAAGGCAAGGGCACTTTAGTCATTTCTGTAATTATTTTAATTAACCCTTTAATATTTCCATCTCTATTTATATATAATAACTAAGGTTAAGTAACAACAGACAATAGTCTTTCTCTCCGGTGAGAGAATGTTCATCATCAACGAATGAATCAAAATGCCAAAAAGGCAATGGTTAACAAAATCAAATGAAATCCCTAACCTCAAAACTAACCAAAAAAGTATCAACAGTCTTTCTCTTCTTTCTCTCCAGTGAGCAAAGGCTCATCATCATCATCATAACTGAAAGTATTTTTTCGATCATGTTACCAATCGATATTGAGCCTTCAGTGGTTCAGAGTTTCTAAAATCCATGACCGCAAGGCTGGTTGCAAGGTAAAACCCGCCATTCAGCATCCTTGCCATGCCATCCGCATCAATAATCGGAATATATATGTTTAACGCATCACAACCAAGCCTCAAAAAAAAACCATCCACAACCGATACTTAAACCAAAGCCACCACAGCCTCACCACCACTACCACCATCACCACCACTGCCTCACCACCACAACCATCACTACTACTGCCTCACCATTGCCTCACCACAACCATCACCACCACCCGCTTAACCTTTTCAAATCCACCAAATTGATTGTTGAATCTCCTCTGTCATGGAAAATTGACAAAGGGGTTTTGTTTGGAATTGAAAACCAAGTGGAATGGTGGAGATAATTACCGTTAATGGTGTCGGATTGGACGTCGGAGGGTTCGTCGGAGTTCCAACAGTGGCCGGTGGTGGATCTGGGTCTGCCGGTGGTCACCACTGTTAGAATCGGACGGCCA
Organism: Helianthus tuberosus; assembly: GCA_030545235.1. Classification (NCBI taxonomy): domain Eukaryota; kingdom Viridiplantae; phylum Streptophyta; class Magnoliopsida; order Asterales; family Asteraceae; genus Helianthus; species Helianthus tuberosus. Next base: position 13,856,430 of record CM060434.1, on the reverse strand, counting down.
GTCGAAGGCCCCATCTCCGATCTCTCTGACCATCTCCGACCTCTCTCTGATCTCTTTCCCTCTCTGCGATTCTCTCTCATCTCTGTCTTGCTTTCTGGAATGGAAAGTGGGTATCGATATGTGTGTTTCAATTAGATTTTAGTAGTGGGGGTGGCAGCTTTACTCATAGGTATGGATGGTGGTTGATAGTAGTGGGGGTGGCGGTGGTGACTGGTTGGGGGCGGCGGTGGCTGGTAGGAGTAGAGAGAGATAGATAGATACAGAGAGATAAAATGGTTAAAGCTGTTAATATATAAAATATGGAGTATTTAATAAAACCTTTAAATAAAATAAAAAGGAAAAGACCAAGTTGCCCCTAACTTAACAGAGGTCTATGGATGGGGTTAAGTTAGTTGGACTAAAATGGCAACGATGAAACCTTTTTGGATCCAGATGTTAAAAATGAAACATTTGGACTAAACTGGCAAAATGGCCCAAACCACAGGGACTAAAATGGCAATTAACTCTTTTAAATATTTATTTTATTTGAATTGTGTATAAATTTATATTATATTAATATACACTTATATAACACACATAGATACACATACACTCTCTCTCTAGAAAACTTCACACCACCACATCACCTCCACCTCCGCCACCCACCTACACCACCGTCACCTACATCACTGTCTTAGAAAGAACAACCACTACCACCAATCTACCACCACCCCCACCCCTTCGTCAGCCTCTTACCACCACACTACCACTTCTGCCTTTAAACCCCCGGCCCCAACACCACCTCCACCTCCACCTCAGACCAAAACGAAATTCATCACCTCCTTTAAACCCCCAAAAGACGTCGGACCACCAAAAACCATCGCCGCCTTTAAAGCCCCAAAAAAACTTTAGACCACCACTACTGCCTTTAAGTGTTTCTGTGTGATTCCGACGATGATTTCGCGGTGGCTATTGGGTGGAGATAAGCATTTCAGATCCGATTGGAATGATTGTAAAAAATCATTCGGCAGTCCACTGCAAATCCTTTGGTATGGACTTTACTTTTGAATGATTCTTCTGTTTGGTTTCAAATTAGGGATTTCGTTCATGAGCATTTTACATTCACTTCCCACCATCACGTCATCAGAAACTAGGTGGAAATTGAATATTTAAAGCAAAATTAGTGGTTTGATTTCCACGGATCCTCACAATAAATTTTGGAGAAAATTAGATGAATTTTGTATTACGAAGAAACAATACCCAAATTGAAACACAAGGTGTGATTATAACATGTTAATGGATAAGTTTGTGATTAAAAAACAGGTGACCAAATTCAACCCCCACTTCTATTTTTATTATTGTTGTGATTGGAGTTTGTTGCCAGAGATGACACCGGAATATTGGTTGCCGAACTTGGAGAGAGAGAGAGAGAGAGAGAGCGCTTTTTTTGTAAGAGATATGACAATATATACATGTATGTGTATTAGGTTAAATAGATTTTAATATATATATATATAATTAAGTCAAGGGTAATTTTATTTTGGATGAAAATGGCAAAAACAAAACCTAATTGTAAAGTGACCATAATACCCCTTGACTTAACTGGGTATTTTGGATGGAGTTATGTCAAATGATCAAAATGGTAACAAATAGGAAAAGTCAGGGACCCAGAGGAAAAAAAAACTATTTGGACTAAAATGGCAATTTGGGACAAACCTCAGCGACTAAAATGGCAATTTACTCGTGAAACAAATGAAAAACTTTGTTACTAGTGCGACAAATGTTCCCTTATAATCAATCTTCTTTAAAATCTAAAAGCAGCAAGGCATAGTAGTTTTCAACTTAAAGATATACATACAAGTTTCTACTTTCTACTACAAAATTCAGCTTAAAGATAAAGCAGTTAAAACAAATATACAAGTTGTATGCCATAATATTGTTTATAACATAGCTACAAGTATGATACATGGCAAATTATGTAGAAAATACCTCACGTGAAGCCATTGTGAAGGTGGCACCAGGAGAACTATCTAGCAGATAGCCTCTAACTTCTGCAGACATCTTTACTCTCTCATGTTCTCCCACCTCCAGAAGGTCGTCTCTTTCTGGATGAATCTTTAAACGTTTTAAGTTGGCAAATGGGGAAGGTTGATTTCACATTAGTTCCCCAAATGAAGAAAGAAGCTGCAAGAAAAATGAAAAGTAGCTAATTAGGGTGTAAACAAGCCAAGCTGCTCGTGAACTACTCGAAATCGGCTAGCTCGAATCGAACCGAGCATAAACGAGCCCGAGCCTATAAATAAGTTTGTTTAATATGAGGCCGAGCTTCGCTTATCAAGCTTGATCTGGCTTGCGAGCATAAACTTACAAGCCTGTTATTTATATACTTCATAATAAAATTATTAAATATATATGTATTTATATAATTATTATTATACATAAAATTATGACAAAAATAACTAAACAATATATATCAGGTTATATATAAGGTATAATTGTACTTTATGATGCAGTTTCGCGTGCGATCAAATGGCTCAAGAACGATTGATTAATCAAAGACAATAAATTGAACCAAAGGTTCCAAGAACAAAGTTCTTTTTATAAAATTCAATCAAAAACTGATTAAAACATAAACCCTAGATCCTAATTTATAATGAATAAAAAAGAGAGAAACCAGGAAATTAAAATCCCCACAAAATAGGCAACTAAAAAAAAAGACTAAAATTCAAATAATAAAATATTAAAATTGTTTGTGCTTGCATCCGGATGCTCCTGCATCACTTTATATACAAAAAATAATCATAAATGTATATAAATCCATTATTAGATAATAAACGAGTTGAGATCCAGCCTAGCTCGGCATGAAAAACTATTCACGACCCAACCTCGAGCTCTAGCAAGTTAAACGAGTCGAGCTAGGGCTGGCTCATTTACACTTTACACCCCTATAGTTGATGACTTGATGCAATCATCATAATGATGAGTACATATTTATAAATGTATGCACCATGTCTTTTTTAGAGCATGACCTTATCTTCAATACGGTGTTTGGCTAAAGGGTGCTTAAGAAAGAAGAAATAGCCAATGGCTTTTCAAAGTATCAAAGCATGCATCGAATCTAGCTTGACCACCTAATTGTTATAGGGATCCTAGTTTCTGTTAAAACACTTATGTATCTTCACTATTTTTGCAAGCGTATAATTCAAACCAAGTTAACCATCATAACATTCAACACAATAAAACATGAAAAAGGCAATGTTCCTTTCGTAACAAAGAAGACTAACCTTTTAATTTGCTTTTCTTTTTCGTAATTCAGAATTGCAAATCATAATTGGATGCATAACAAAAATAGTAACACTACTAATTACCTCTACAATTTCCAAGCTAAGTGTAAGAAACTTGACATTATGAAGTTGTTGAAGCAAACGTAGAACTTGATGAGCACATTTTGGATAGGATACACATATATCCGCCATCTCCAAAGAAAGATAATCATTTCCAACAAGTTGCAAACTATGATAACCTTTATAGAGCAAGACTACAAGATTGGGTGCAGAAATCAGATAATTCTTGTCAGAGCCGTCCCCGAAAACTCTTGAAAAAATTTAGGCCTCGGGCGACGAAAAGAATTGGGCCCAAAATTATGGTTAAGGGTAAATACTTACAAAAATAAAAACTTAGTGATGGAGCAAAGACTTGAACTTGAGACCCTTACATTATTTTGAGATGGTTTTTACCACTACACCACCAATATTTGTTTACATAATAAACGGATAAATATACTAAATATATAATTTAATAAATATATACACGCTTATAAAGACTTTTCGGGCCCTTTGAAATTTTGGGCCTCGGGCGTCGGCACGGGTTTGCCGGGCCCAGAGCCGGCCCTGATTCTTGTATTCGCAATCAAATATATTGAGATTCTTGAGTTGAGGTGCATCAATTTTGATAAGCTCCACACTCCCGTAAGCAGACTGATTAAGTTTAAGATTAGAAAGTAGAGGAAGACAAATACTTAAAACCTTGAATCCCTTCGTAGTGCAACCTATTAAGGTGAGATTCTTCAGGTTTGCACACTTAGAGAAAAGATCGGTATTTTCATCACAACACAAAGTGGCAAAGTGAAGATACAAAGTTGTTAAGGCAGGGAGCTCCCAAGTAGATGTTGCTTTAAAGACGTATGAAAAATTTTTCATCGTATGATAAGGATAAGCTCTAGCTGCAGTATATTCCATTGTCAAACTAAGATGTTTTAGAGACTGAGAACTAAAGAGAGAAAAAGGGATTTCAACATCATTCTCAATCAAGCTTGCAACATTCAGCGTTTGGATATTGTGAGAAAACGCATACTTTATAATTTGTTTGACGAACGCATCAGTATCCTCTCCATGAAGACTAAGCTTAACAGAGGACACTTCTGTTTGATTGTTGCGGTCAGAGAGAACATGCGTAACAAATTCAGAGAACTTGGGCAACAAAGTAAAATCATCTCGTGAGAGATTGAGAGAAGGCATTGAAGTCCATATAAACCTCCATCTAGATGACAAAACACTGGTTTGAATAGCATGTTTGATGCTAATAAAAGAGAGGATTTTATGGATAAGACCGTCTGGCAAGCTGCTTAGTCTATCCTCTTCTACATTCACTCTCGTTTGATCATAGCTAGAATCCATTATCTACCTCGATACAAACACGCATTTATATATCTGCTAACTATTAGTATTCATCTTTGTGTTGCTGTTACATCATCATCATCATGACTTCTCCTTTGACTCCGAAAACTGCAATTTGATGGAACACAACAATCAGAACATTTCAAAAAAAACAATTGGTTATCGACCGATTTGGGCGTATATATAGAAATCTTTCTCATTAAGATTGTAAATAATCAAAGTGTATGCCTTGACTTTCTACATAAAACTAGGCATAAGGTTGGTTGTAATGACTGACAGCAAATAAGTTTTAATCATACATACATAAGAATAACAAATGATCATCAGTCAATTCCCTTTATTCATATCAGAAGAATAACAACCAAACATCAATCAAACACTGAAGTTGTCAAGGGTTTATGCTTCGATTCTTGATAAAGCATTTACAACCGTGAGAGGATTGATTATCTTTAGGATGAATTAAAAGAAGACTCTATAGAGCTTACTATGAAATACCTCCTCCCTCCGTAGTAAATTCAAACGGCAGCTGCGAGGGTGTGAACCAATTTAGGGCTCCGTCCAAAATGCAATTCCTTTTCCTTCCCCCCTTTTGTTAGTTTTTATTGTCTTTTTTTTTTCTTCTAATTAATCAATGAGTAAATTACTAAATTACACGTGGTTTCATATAGGGGTGTGCATGGGTCGGTTTGGATCGGTTTTGACCAAAAACCATAATCAAAACTGCGATGTCGGTTATTGGATAACCATAATCATAACCGATCGGTTATGGTGGTTATGGTTATTCGGTTTTGATGGTTATAGCGGGTCGGTTATGGGTGGTTAATCGTGTATTTAGCTTAGCTAAAAATAGCTTAATTTTTTTTAACATGGAATAAATTGTTATTGCATATTTGTATATATTAGTATATTACATAGTATTAAAAAATACATATAATATATAATATTAATACCAATTATTATCAAATATCGAAATAAAGTGATATGATATATTTCATAAATTGAAATAAACATTCAACCAAAACCACAAAATGATATGAAAAACCCATAAGTACTAAAAACTTTCAGTCAAAAACATAAAATATTAAAAATATGGTGAAAAATCCTAAATCCTACAAAGATTTATTACATGTCGGTTCGGTTCGGTTATGGTGGGTCTGGAAAAAATGATAACCATAACCGACCCGCTACTTTCGGTTTTCAAAAAACCATTAACCGACCCACCGGTTTTTTATTTGGTTCGGTTTTTTCGGTTAATTCGTTTTTTGCACACCCCTAGTTTCATCAAGTTTCGTTTTTTTTTGAACGGCAAGTGGCGAAACAATGGTTAACCGGGGAGGTTATTTCACTGGTCTCGTCAAGTAGGGTTAATCCTTTCTTTCCGGGGATCGGTGGTTGGATCGTCCGCTAACCTGTGTCCAAGGAAACACACCGTGACTCGTAACAAGAAGGATGTGGTGGAGGTGCTCCTTGTTACCACTCTCCGACGTGAGAATCAGTATTTGCATGAGAGCAAAGTGTGTGTTTGTAGTACGTGTGAGAGGGAGCAGATAAGCGATACCTCAAACCTGGTTCGGGATGGGTATTTATAGCCGAAGAGTGAAGGAGGGTAATTAAGTTGCTAGACTGACAACGCACAACCCTTTGCAGGTGTGTCAGAAGCGCAGGTCACGGGAGTGTGCCACGTCCTGCTGTGGCTTTAAGTCGGTTTTTAATGTCTTTTTTTTTTCTAATTAATCTGTGTCTAAAGCCCACCGGTTATATCTTGAGACCAATAAACTCGAGCCCAAAGAGGAAACAGCACAAAACATGCACAAATAATAAAACGATTAGAAATATTGAAGTGTTATTTTAACAGTATCGGAGGATTTAACAATTGGTATTGTTTTTTGTATACTTTTTCTATTTTTACTTTTATTTTAATTCTAAAAAATTGTACATCATAATTCTTTTTTTTTTTTTTTTTTTTTTTTTTTTTTTTTTTTTTTTTTTGCAGACATGCTTTTACCTGTTTTGATGATCGTAAAAATATAAAGATGTTGGTCAAATAATCATAACATATGTCTCCCATAATAAATTAAATTAAAATCAAATACAAAATACAAAGGAAGATAAAAACACTACGATGGGTGCATGGTTGGAATGTGCATCGACCGTCATTTTTCCTTGCTACTAAAAAAGGAACTGAATAGCGGTTATCACCTCTAAAGTTATTTTGCAACACATCATATAATCAAGGTTGGACATACTATGCAACATCTGAATGAAAAAAAATAACTTAACTTAAAAGTATGCCTTGGTAAGTTGAAAAAAAAATGATTAATCAATTTTGTTTGTTTCTTAAATATTTTGATTTACTTTACCCCTTTTGTGAAAATCAAATATATGTATATTTATAATATAACATTAACCCCCACAAGCCATCTCCATCGCCTCCATTTCTAGCTAGTGGAGAATCTAAAACTTTTGAATAGAAGAGCGCGGGGAGGGGAACTCAATACATATATAAATTTCGAAAATATTCGGTAAAATTTACAACTTGAAGGGAACAATTTACAACGCTTGTGTATGTTCGCTGTTTTGCAAGCATATAATTCAAACGTACTTAACCACCATAACATTTGACACAAAAAACAAAAGAAATGGAATAAACCGTTGTAAGATGCAAAAGATAAACACTAGCAATTACCCCAACAGTTTCCAAGTTAAGTGTAAGAAACTTGACATTGTGAACATGATGAAACAGAAGTAGAACTTGCTGAGTGTTGCAAGCCTTTTCTAGTAGGCAAACTAAGAACAATAGAGGGAAGACGAGTTTTGCAACTCCTACCATGCTCCACTAACTAATGCACTTGCTAACCACTAATGCAATACTCAATTATCAAGTGACAATTAAAGAAAATGCAACTGCCAATTCCTTAGAATATTCCGATGCTCCCTTGCGGATCAATCCAGGAGCCTTGTGGGCCTCCTGTGCACTCTTTTGGGCCGATTACTAGCCTCCTTGTACAGCTGGGTCGCTTCCTCCTCGGTTTGGATTGGGCCTGTATGCGACGAGCCTGCATGGGCTGCATCACTGAGCATCGTTTGCATTGGACTACATGAAATATATACCTTCTCCAAAGAAGCGAAATCATCTGTAGCAAGCTGAGAAAAATGATAGCCTTTGTAGACCAAGAAATCAAGAATACAAGGTTGGGTGCACAAATCAGATATTGATGGTTAGGTAAACCTGCTATAGTGAGATTCTTGAGTTGAGGTGTAACGATACTGAAAACCTTCACACTCAAGCCAACAAATTCAAGTGTAAGATTAGAAAGTAAAAGGAAGACAAATACGTAAACCCATGAATCCCTACTATAGCAATGTTTTAAGCTGAGATTCTTCAAGTTCGCAGACTTGGAGAGAAAAGATCAATGCACTTATCTGTATTTTCATTTAAATTTCTTGTAAATTTAATGTTTGACCCATCTTTCATCATGACGAAATACATGATTGTGCTTTGTTGCTACGGGAAATAATAACAAAGGTAACACGAGTTTCATAATGTGTCAAAATTCGTAACGCAAATCAATAAAAAAAACATTGACACTGATCAATAACAATAGAATGGTTTGATGACCAAAACTGGAGCAACCGTAAGGTCACGGGTTCAGGTAGTGGAAATTGTCCCAAGTTGGCCCGACACTATAAGTAACAATAACTCGATTACAACCAAAACACTTCAGAATCTTACTTATGCATAATAGCAGCAAACTAACATGTCCGAACAAAAGGACAATATGGCACTAAAAGTTGGCCTTTTGATTACAGTCATCACTCGCGAGTACAAGGTAAATCAAGAACTTACAATTTGCTAAGAAGACAGTTGTGATGCTGTGGTAACGTCATCAATGCAGACGCTTAAACATCTTTGATTCTCATCACAAACCATCTTTATAAAACCCGTTATTTTATTAGTGACAATGTTGGCCTCTGCACCCAAAGTAGAAAAAGATGGTTGAATGGTAGCCCGGTTTGATGCAGGCAGCTCTGTCAATATTCCATTAATCTCTATCAACTTTGACATGATGTCAGAAGTCTTTTTTTTCCCTTCTTGTATCAGCACACTCAAATATTTCCAACTCATATCAGTATCAACATGTGCCTTCCAGTGTTCGTGCAACTTTGCCATTTTGGTCTCTATACTAACTTTCTCCTGCTCTAGCAGCATGCTTAACTCTGTAATACAGTTATGGGCCAACTTGGTGTTCTTAATAGTTCTAACATCCTGCAATGTTTACATGTATATTGATAAAGTATACTATATATATATAAGTTGCTTGACTTAATATTCTTTATAACATATAGCAACAAGTATGACGCATGGCAAACACGAATATCATTGATAACATAAAAGCATACCTCACGTGAAACCGTTGTGAAGGTGGCATCGGGAGAACCATCTAGCAAATAGCTTCTAACTTCTGCAGGCATGTCTGCTCTCTCATGTTCTCCGAGGTCCGAAAAATCTATGTCTGGTTGAATCTTTAAACTCTTTAAGTTAGCAAACGGAGAAGGTTGATTTGTTATTAGTTCCACAGATGAAGAAAGAAGCTGCACAAAAGTATATTTCAAAAAATTCTGTATAATTGAAAAGGAGTAGTTAATGCAATCATCCTAATGACGAGTACTGAGTACATATTAATAAATACTTTTATGCACCATGTCTTTTTAGAGCATTACTTTATCTTCAATACGGTGTTGGGCAAACTTGTGTTTAAAAAAGAGAAATAACCAATGAACAATGGCTTTTCAAAGTATCAAAGCATGCATCTAATCTAGTCGGACCACCTAATTGCTATAGGATCCCAATTTTTGTTAATACAATTTTGTATCTAAGATAAACACCAGGGCCGTCTCCGAAAATGTTACAAAAAATTTGGGCCCTGTGCGAGATAAAAAAAAACCCGGGCCCTACTCGCCCTAGTAAAACAAGAATTTAGGGTGTTGTAGCATCACTCAATAATTCGATCAAACCCTTTTCAAAATCTAACATCATTGTTGTTGTTGCCTCACTCGTCTCCACGTCACTGTGTTTTTTCTACCGCTCCTCCCACCTTAATCAACATTTAGTGTTTATTTTAATTGGGTTTGAATGTTTGAACATCGGAGCCTGGGGGTTGGGTTTAGTTGTTTAAACATATTGGCATTTAAAATCTGAATCATATTTTGGGCCACTTAAACAGAGATTGGTACTAAAAAACTCAAGCAAATTTCAGCCAGTTAAAAAGTACTAAACAGAATGGCGAGGGCCCAGTTTGGGTTTACTTTGGACCTATCCGATTCGGGTATTGTAATGAACCAAACCAATTCGAGTAAGTTTCTAATAAAACTTACATCAAAAAGTAGAGAAATATAAGCACGTTGTAACACTATATTTAGAATTTTGTAAAACATTATACATACATTAGTACCCTATTACGATTACTGTATAAGTTAAAATGACTTGCACATATCAATGGTTCTTTTGTACACAAAATGAATTATAAGGGTTAGGGATGACAAGTATAAATAGTTGCAGCATCACTGAAATAAACCAATAAATGGTAAAGCTAGCAAGTTGCAGTATCAATTTTAAAAACAATCAGCAAGTTGCAGCATAAATTAAAATAGCCAGCCTCGATCCCGAGACAAGCGATTTAAGAAAAAAGCCGGCTGCCACTGGACTAGATTGCTGTTTATGCTGAGTTAGTATTAATTATATATGTGTATAACATATAAAAAAAATTAAAATATTTTACGAGCCCTTTTACGTTTTTGGCATTGGGCCGGCGCCCACCCCGCGCATGCTCAGGGCCGGCCCTGATAAACACTACCAATTACCTCAACGATTTCCACGTTAAGAGTAAGAAACTTGACATTGTGAAGATGTTGAAGCATACGTAGAACTTGATGAGCATCTTTTGGACGGGGTACACAAATATCTGCCTTCTCCAAAGAAAGGAAATCATCTGTAGAAAGTTGCAAACAAGAAGAGCCTTGGTAGAACAAGAATACAAGGTCGGGTGCATAAAGCGAATATTGCTCGTCAAAGTAACTTCTTATGGTGAGATTCTTGAGTTGCGGTGCAACAATATTGAAAACCTCCACGCTCCCGCAAACAATTTCAATCGTAAGATTAGAAAGTTTAGGAAGACAAATACTGAAACCCTTGAAACCCGCCATATAGCAACATTTTAAGGTGAGATTCTTCAAGTTTGCACACTTAGAGAAAAGATCAATGCATTTGTCAGTATTTTCATCACAAATCAAAGCGGCATTGTCGAGATACAAAGTTGTTAAGGCAGGGAGCTCCCAAGTAGATGTTGCTTTCAAGACATATGTTAAAGTATATGTGCTAAGGTACTCTATTATATCTGATAAAACTTTCATTGTCAAACTAAGATGTTTTAGAGACCGAGAACTAAAGAGAAAAAGTGGGAACTCAACCTCATCCGCGGTCATGCTTACAACATTCAGTTGTTGGATATTGTGAGAGAATGCATACTTAATAATTTGTTTGACAAACACGTCGCTATTCTCACCATAGAGATTAAGTTTGACAGAGGACACTTCTGTTTGATTGTTGCGGTCTGAGAGAACATGTGTAACAAATTTGGAGAACTTGGGCAACTTAGAAAAATCATCCCTTGAGAAATTGAGAAAAGGCATTGAAGTCCATAGAAACCTCCATCTAGATGACAAAACACTGGTTTGAATAGCATGTTTGATGCTAATAAAAGAGAGGATTTTATGGATAAGAGCATCTGGCAAGCTGCTTAGTCTATTCTCTTCTACATTCATTCTCTTTTCATCATGTCTAGAATCCATTCTCTACCTTGATACAAACATGCATTTATATATCTGCTAAGTATTAGTATTCATCTTTGTGTTGCTGTTACATCATCATCATCATGACTTCTCCTTTGACTCCAAAAGCTGCAATTTGATAGGAAACAGCAATCAGGACATTTGAAACTAGACATAAGGGTGAGAGGGGCACTCCCCTCTTAGGGGAGTCCCCTCTCTTACGCACAACCAATCATGTTAGGGAGGACGGGGTGGTGCCGTGATGGCATTTATAACGCGTGGAAAACCGATAGTTCCCACCCCGCATGCATGCTATAACGCGTTATAGTATAACGCAATCCCGATTTCGTGATATTTTCAACGCGTGAAGGTTGTTTTTTGTGAGGGTATTTGTTGGTTGGGGGGAAATTGTTGGGTGTGGTGGTGAGTGATGACCACCCCGCCTAAAAAAGGTTGTGAGTGATGGAAAAATGGTTGATGACATGGCGGAACTTGATTGGTGCTTGTGAGTGATAGATTTTATCACTAGTGAACCACCCCGAGTGGCCTTAAACTCCCCTCTCACCCCAATTTGATGGCGGCACTCCCCTCTTAGGGGACTTGGTTTTTTATTCCAAAAAAAAAAAACAATTTGATTGGTGGGAAACATGGACCTGACACCCTCTCTCTTCATTCTTCATCGGTGAACAACCCCCGATTCCCCTCCCCGATTTGCCTCACCGCCTTGATGGCGCCGGTGTTCCCGGGGACTTCGGTCACCGAAAGGGGTCACCGAGAGTGCCCCGTACACCCTAAGTTTGGTTGTAATGACAGCAAATAACTTTTAATCATACATAAGAATAACAAATCATCAATCAATTCCCTTTATTAATATCAGAAGAATAACAACCAAACACACTCAATGACAACAACTTTACTTGTGCATGCCTTAAAGGTGCCAAATATCACTTAAAGCAGCAGGCTATGTATTATGGTTGATGGATGAAAACATTAACTAGGGTTTATGCTTCAATTCAATTGAGAAAGCATTTACAACAGTGAAACAAATCAAGCAAGAGAGGATTATATTATTAACAGGAAGAAGACTGACTAGAGTTTATGAAATACCTCCTCCTCCTCCTCCGTAGTATCTATCAAATTCAAATGGCAACCGTCTGAACCAATTTAGGGCTCCGTCCAAAATGCAATGGTTCCCCCCTTTTGTCAGTTTTTATCTTTTCGTTTTTTTCCCTAATAACTTACTCATGAGTAAATTACACCTGGTTTGCTCAAATTTCGGTATTAGTCCCTATGTTTTGAAAAATTACGGATCTCGTCTCTATTACATGTTTATCAGGAAAGCCATAACGGATTTTGTCTCTCGTTTGGAGGCTTGTCTATATTAAACAAAAAAACTAGTAATTTTACCTCGTACGTTGTGGCGAAAGTCAGTTTGGTTCGTCACGTTAGCGAGAGAAAGGTTGATCCGCTAATGGGTATGATGTGTAGAAGGTATTTAGGGATGAGCAAATGGTACCAGGTACCAGTCCAGTTCGGTACCGATATTTACCTATTTTTACCCTCAAATACTGGTACCGATCCGTACCGGGTATATTTGATACCAATACCTACTTTTGAAGATTTTCGGTTTTCGTTCCGGTTCGATCTTGTCGGTTATTTCGGTTACGGTTCAGTTATTTCGGTTTTCTGCTCACCCCAACTATTTATGGAGAACTAAGGTCAAAGAACAAACTTAATCGAGCGTTCAGTTTCTTGGATATGAGATAAAAAAATAACATCATAATTCTTTTATGTTTGTAAATACACGCCTATGTATATTTTATCTGTTTTGATCAAGTCCGTCAACAAAAACGTTAAAAAGAAATTGGCCCTGGGCGAGAGGAACCGCTAAATCAATTGCAGTGTTTTTAGTAGATTAGGGTTTTCTATTCAGAAAGGGATGGCGGCGCAGTTTGTTGCTCGTCTACCTGCTATTCTTATGTAATTTGCCCCGATGATTTGAATGAATTTAATGCCTTTCGTAAAAAAAATAAAAAATTTGCAGTGTATTTTTACATTCGAAAATCACAAACTTATGTTAAATGATTAACGTGATATCAACACGAGAAGATTGTTAATTTCTTTTAACATTTTTATAGTATGTATATGCATCTATACTATATAATAAAAGAAACCATTTTGGGGACACTTGTCATCATATTAGACCATGTTTTATAGATAAGTATTATTTTAGTTTAATCTTTTCTAATTAATTATAGATAATCCTCCTACTAAATATTATTTAGTTTAATTTCTTATAGATAATTATTATTTAGTTTAATCTCCTTCTTATTTATAATATTATTTATTTAACTAATAGAGTAAATTACGATTTTGGCCCCTGTGGTTATATCACATTTACTCTTTTAGGCCAAAAAGAATTTTTAACAACTGAGCCCCCAACGATTTTTTTTCTAATCTTTTTGGCCCCTGGCGTCTTTTTTCTAACCATTTTGGCCCATAATATTTAATGGATGGGGTTAGTGTTAGGGGCTAAAAAGGTTAGAGAAAAAGACATTGGATGCTCATATATTAAAAAATTCTTTTTTGGGCTAAAAGGGTAAAAGTGATATAACCACAGGGGCCAAAATCGTAATTTACTCTAACTAATATTATTTATCATTTATACATTTACGGAGTTTTAAATTATGGGTTAAATTAACGGGTTAATAAAACATTAATGTGTGACACATGTCGTTCATTGTAGGTATTTATTTTATGATTTTCTCGCCTCACTTCCAGACTTATCTTATATTAATTAAATAAATAAATGAATAATGAGCTAATGTTAAATTTTATCCTACTTTAAATTTCGAATACCATTATTCTATTTTTCTAATAAAATATTATCTAAAATTGTAAATTGTTACTTTAAAACATTTTAAATAAAACAAATTATTTATCACGAAAACCAAACTTTGTATTAATATATTAAATATTTTTATTTTCAGTATACAAAATTACATTTACTAACTTTTTATTATTTGGTATATAAAATTACATTTATTTAACTCGTGTAATAAATGAGGTTTTTTAAAGATGTATTATTTTATTATTTGGTAAACACTATTACATTTATTCAACCCGTGTAATATATGTGGTTTTAAAGATATAATTTTTTTATTTGGTATATAAAATTACATTAATTCAACCCGTACAATATGGTTCTTATATATATAACCTTTTATTATTTAATATATAAAATTATATTTATTCAACCCGTGCAATAAAGGAAGTTTTTAAATATATAATGTTTTATTATTTAATATATAAATTTATTTACTCAACCCGTGTATTACACGGGGTTATAACCTAGTAATCCTATAAAAAGATTGTTTATTTTCTTAAACTTTTTTTAGAAAAGATATCTCTCTATATAATAAAAGTGTTATTCAAATATAAAAAAGCAAAAAAATCAGATGAAACAAAAAATCTAGAATCTTTTTGTATAAACTTAACTGAATTAATAAGGAAAAATAAATAAATAATGGAAACCACTTCCTTTTGACTAAATTTTATATATATATATATATATATATATATATATATATATATATATATATGGGAAGGTTTAAATGAGAACGCTAAATATTGTGAGAACCGTGAGATCAAATGAAAAAACCGCGAGAACTTGGTCAAAAACAATTCAAATTCAAAATTTTTTTCTACACTTATCATTATTATTCGAATACAATGTTAGAAATTTAATTTACATGTTTAAATTTACGTGAATTCGTAAATAAAGAAAATTTACACATGTGTAAGTTTGTCATTTACACATGTGTAAATCTGTTATATTTACACATGTGTAAAAAAATCTAAAAAGAGTGATTTTGAAAGGAGAAATGAATTATTTGATGTTGTAAATTCTTTTTTTTTTTTTTGATGTTGTATCTTAATTGCAATGAGGTTTGTATTAAAAAAATGGTTTTGATTGGTTTTTTCATTCGTTCTCACGGTTCTCGCAAAATTTAGCGTTCTCAAGATAGCCCTCCTCTATATATATATATATATATATATATATATATATATATATATATATATATTGTTATGAATGACGATGAATAATAACATTATTTTTATAATATTATATAGTTTGTTTTATTCAATATATTATAATAGTTTATTATTATATTTACTTTTAGAAATTTTGTTAACATTTTTCCTTTTTTAAAACCATATATTTCCTTTACCATTTTTTTAATAATTCTTTTTTCTTTTTTTAAGAACATATATTAATTTATCGATTAATTTGATACGTCTTTAATAATGTACGTTTATAACTTTTTTTCTTAAAACTTAATTAAGTAGTTGCGATTGATTTTTTCCCTGACAGAGGAAATGTAGAAGAATAAAGATGAAATCAGTTGTTTACTAGCTAGATACTCACTTAGAAGTGACTGAGATGAGTTCTAGATGAATTGCCTGAAGTTGGTTTAGAGAGAATTTGGAAGTTGAAGGATCCTAATTAACATTTCTAATGTCACGCAGGCTCTCTCCAAGCTTATCACTACCCAAGATGAGAAGCAATGCGGTCATCGGAGGTCTGCCGCCTAGATTTGGCCACAACGGCCAATCTAGGCGGTCAAAGTCAAAATTGGCCCAAAATCGCCCAAAATTAGGTCAAATTGAACCAACTCAATCATGTGGAACGCATTCTTACCTTATTACGAACAAAGATCAATGCAATGAACAGTCAAAATTGGGGCTAGGGTTTGTATTTTACTGTGCGTCTGGTGGTGAAGGAGGGAGAAGTCGCGTACGGGATGAACTGATGAGAATTAGGGTTTATTATGTTTAAATATTTAACATTTAACCCCCTACATCTTTACTAGGTTATATTTAGTCCCCAAACTTATAAATTTATACATAAAAAAATAAACTAAAGGGTTGGGTTTATTTCAGAACTCTAAATAATTGCAGAACTTTCAGAACTCCTAATAAACAACCATTTTATATATATATTTTTTTGTATTTATGATATTTTTAACATCTATTATATATATTTTTATGATTACATACATGTTAAAAGTAGTTTACATATGTTTAATAGTCAAATTATATATATGTGTAATAACTAATTACATATATGTCACACCCCCAAAATCCACAAGCGGAGTATCACCGCAGGAGGCGTGACTGACCATGATCTAGCCACCAATCATATTGAACAATGTAATTAAATAAATAAATGTCCAACCACACAATATAATTGGTGTTCAAAACAAATTAATCAAATTCAAGTTATCAGCGGAAGCATAAAGTGTAAAACCGAAGTATAAGTTTAAAAGTTCAAATGTTTAACATGGAACTCAACGGTCCATGTCCCACAACGACTCCTGCTCCCATGCAAGCTCCAGCTAAGTATCTAACGACCTGCAAGGCATGTAACAACGAGTCAACAACAAAGTTGAGCGAGTTCACAGTTGGTTGTCCATTTTAAAGTTGTTCCAAAAACCATAAGTTCTTTCGAAGACCATGTATTAACCAATTTCCTGTTTCCCAAACCATAACCAGTGGGGGCTACCCCATGTTAACCACTAGACCGTTACCATATCGACAACTGACTGAAGTAAGTTGTGCCCTACGTCAATGTCTATCATCATTGACTAAGTGCCCAGATCCATTAGTCCACTCCCGTCCTCGGCGGCACGGTGTGAGGCTTGTCAAACCTAATAGCGCTATTTAACTAATAACCCGCTCGCCATTGGCCCGACGTTTAAGTCGATATAAAAATGAGGGACTTAATGATAGAGTTTTGTCTAGTAAGTTATATGTTGTCGTCCTTCCAACTGAGGACGGAGGTACGTAATCTACCCAAGGAGAATACGCAGGTTAACTGTTGTCATACTTCTCAACGAGGATGGAGGTACATATTCTACTCAAGGATAATATGCAGGTTTCGTTTTAGTTTCTTAACCCATTCCCAAACCACCGGGAATCCCATGCCTTGTAGAAAGTTTGACCTCACCTTAGGTTAGCTCGACAGATACACGAAAAGGTCAATCGAGATGCTAGTGGTCAACCACGTCCTAACATGGTTACCATACAAGTCAGGTCTAGGTTCAAGTAGTGCACATAAGTTTTACACATAAACTATCAGGTTACAGCACGTAATGATCATGGCCAACATATTCAACACGTTAACAGTCAAGTATATATCATACCCGAACTTGTGCGACTCAAATGATTGGGCTCGCACAAGTTCAATGGCCCAACAGCCTTGTGCGATTCACTAATTGAAGCCCAATAGTACCCGGCCCAACCTGTTGTGCGTCCAGCACAACTTGTGCGACTCACAATAGGTTGTGCGATTCAAAACATACCCGACCCAAATAACATAAGCAATCCACATGCATACGGCCCAAACAAAATAAACATGA
The DNA here is from genome assembly GCA_030545235.1 of Helianthus tuberosus. Lineage (NCBI taxonomy): Eukaryota > Viridiplantae > Streptophyta > Magnoliopsida > Asterales > Asteraceae > Helianthus > Helianthus tuberosus. Next base: position 13,838,525 of record CM060434.1, on the reverse strand, counting down.
TTCAACTTGTGTGGTCCATCTAGCCTTGTGCGATCCGGAACAGCTTGTGCGATTGAGATTTTTGGGCTGTTCGGCCCAACTGTATAACATAACCCATTATGTTGGGCGACCCAACATCTTGTGCGATCGGCACAACCTTGTGCGATCCACAAGATGTTGTGCGACTGTGCTTTAGGAGGTTATACATGGTGCTTTAATTGTTGTACCCTAATATGCTTAGCTTGTGCGATTCCCTTGTGCGACTAGGGCATGTGCTAGATGCCCTTGTGCGATTAGGGGAACTTGTGCGATCAGTTTTATGTTTCCTAAAATCATGCAAATCTTTTCTAACAGTTTCCAATTTCTTATCCATTTGATCAAATCAACACTAACAGTTTCCAAACATGCAATAATTAATCAAACAAGGGTTTTAACATCAATTTCCTATGAACCCTAATCATAATCAAAACATAAACAACAAGTCATCATCATCACATCGAATCAAATAGCATGATTAACATCAAGACCCTTAACTCATCATCCAATAACTCAAGCCAAATCTTATATTCTATCAGAATCCAAACACATATGGCCGATTACATTCATTCGGTTCTAGATCATTATTATCCTCACATGATTATCAAACCCTATGTTGAACTAACATATTACACATGTGAGCCGATTTACATGAACACAAGCCTCAACAGTTTATATCATGATCAATCATTCTTAATTCATTATGTAGAAACATATAAATCACAATATACTCTAACAAAACAATAATCATGAATCACTAACCGGTTAGAAGGTAGAACAAGGGTGATCCGAATCAAGAAAGCTTCGAGAAGTGGGATTGTGGCCGCCGGCTTCGAGAGGAGAGAAAGAGAGAGTAGGGTTTGTGTGTGTTGTGTGATTTGCAAGTAATGAGGAGTATACACCCTCCTCGTGGGTTATGCGTGTAAAGGGAGTGGGTCGAACCCATCATGGGCTGCCCTTGGTTCGCATATAAAGAGTGTTGCCCGAATGGGCTTGTGCGAATGGACATAGATGATATACATACATTACACATAATCACATAACATAATAAACATTCCTTTAAAACCACGTAACACGTAATCACATATTGTTCAAGCAAGTTACATCAATGTACAACGAAAGGTTTAAAATACGAGTTGTCACATCATCCCTAAGTTGAAAGAAATTTCGTCCCGAAATTTAGCACGTAGTCACTGAGGAAGCTAGTTAGGTTGCATGGTTTCCTGGTGTGTCACAATATATGTAAAAAAACTAGTTTACATATGTGTAATTATAAAATTACATATAAAAATGATAAAATTACTCTTAACATGTATGTAATCATAAAAATACACATAATAGATGATAAAATTATCCTAAACATAAAAATATATAAACAAAAAGATTGTTTATTAGGACTTCTGCGAGTTCTGTAAATATTTATGGTTCTGAAATGATCCTTATAACATATATATATATATTTGAAAAATTATACATCAAAAGTTCATTCCGATTAATCTCTAGGCGGTACCTCACCGCCGGACTAGCGACTAACGCCTTCTACAACATTGCTCATAAGTGAACTTTATCAACCAACAATTAGAAGGGAGATTGAACCTGATCCTTTTACATCGGTCTCCCAGCTAGGGGAGTTAATTCCTAATATGAAAATAGTTAGTTTTGAGTTGTCATATTTTCCCTATATTAATTGACAACTTTACTCCCCCTCTCATAATTACTGTTCAATTTCCTTACATTTGATTGGTCATAAAATGGACACTTTGCAGGACATACCACTCCATCGCCTCTTCTCTTTCTCTTTCTCTTCTCCCTCTCTCCTCATCTTTCTTTATCTCTCTGTCTTGATACCACCATACATGCACAAAATCATCCACCACCACAAATACTACCATCATCGCCAGCTACAAGATCAATGACCACCATCGCATATGCTACCACCCTTAGTCACATTTATAAAGAGAAATCGGGAATACATCGTTAGAGGAAAAGACCAGCTTCCGATTCGAACCCTTTACTCTGAGCAACGATTAGCGCTTAATAGCGGTCAACACCCCCGATAGAGGTCATGTGACCACCAGTGTTTATTTGTTTTAGGGGTTTTTTAGCAGAGAGAATAGAGGGTGAGTATGAAGGATAGAAGAGATACGATGAAGAATGGTATTAAACTGCGATGTTTGGAGGGTGTGGTGTGATTCACTGATTTGTTTAGGCTGGCGATTGCTAGGGTCTGAATGACAAAATGTTGTTTATGTCCTTTGCGAAGATGAAGGTTAGGGTAAAGAAAACTAAATTGAAAGGATAAAGAAAAAAAAATGGTCTAAGATTCCATGGAAAATGAGAAAAGGTCAAATTAAATTCAAGTTAATAACGTTGTTTCAAGTCCGTGTGTGTATCAAATATAGTTGTGTATTATTATTATTTTTTTATTTACAATTTTGGAAAATTTTCTTATTGCTATTTTCAAGGTTTTTATTCCACTTCAATGATAATTCTGCAAATCATACGGCTCCAAGCATAAAAAAATTGTCATAATTTTACTATATCACTTTATACTAAAGTTTAATTTAATTGTTAATTATTTAGTTTTTTTTTATATAAATGCTATCTATCATATTATCATTTTTTCCCCATATATGATAATATGAAATACACGGATGGCGTTTTATGTTTAACTTTTAATTTTATTATATATGGATATCACTATTTATATGTCCTCGCAACTCAATAAAATTGATTATATTGGGTCTGTGTTTTGCTGATTTAATATACATTGATCGAATATGCAAATTATGAGCCATTTTGATTTGACAGTGTTGTTGTAATCCACGTACTTTTGCTTAAGTTTATGCACATATTTGTAAGCTTTTGAAAGAAAAATATAGCACTCATTGTTTTTTAATCTAATCCTAAATGTTTTTTTGTAAACTTTTGAAATATTTTTACATTTTTTTTTAAATTTGGCGATGTAACACTCAACATTGTGCATACATGGTTTAACGTTTTATGACTATTTTTTGTTTGATTTGATGATCCCGGCGTAACACGCGGGTCCTAAAGACTCGTTATTTAATTAAAGAGTCTCTTTATGAACCCGACTGAAATTACAATACAATTTTTTTTTTTAAATAATTAAAAGTTCAACTAGCCATCCTATTTGAGACTTTGACCCGTTTAGGCAAATAAGTTCACCTACATCAGTCGTGTTCCAATTACAGGATTTTAAGTGAGCCAGACTTATAATTACCCGATTATAAGTGTAACCCATCAACCCATTTACAACTCTTTCCTTTGCTAGTTATTATACATAGTGTATGTTGGTGTATACATACCTACTATAGAATATTATTTTATGATGCTAGAAAATGCAAACATATATGTTGAATGCTATTGTAAAATACATATACACTTATATAATGTGTATCCCATTTGTTGGATCATACACAACATCACAAGTGAAAAATCAACATTAAATATCTCTTGAAGGACTGCATTTGCCTTGAACCAAATTTTAGGGAGCAAACATAAACTTAGGAAAAGGAAAATGTGACCGCACGTGTTACATAGCATTAAGCTTCACGTGCGTTTTTCTTTTTTGGTTGAGGCGTTGGTCGTTATGTTGCCCATAGGCTACATTCAAACGAGTAAATTAATAATAAAATAAATAGATTCCTCGACAAACAACAACACAACAATAATAAATAAGTTAGTAATAATATTTTATCTAAACAAGGACGGCATTTTTTTTTTTTTTTTATAATTCTTAATGTATTGCCGGCCATTGTTTAGCTATGCTCGAGGTCAGTTAATTTCGAGCTTGGATAATTTTATGACGAACTTGAGGACCGACCCTTCTCTGGGAATGATGAAAAAATAAACTTGTTTGGCTTAATAGAGTTCGAGTTCGAGGCTAAGTTCGGTTAATTTCGAACATTGTATTTAAAGTTCGAGCTTAGCTTGTGAGAAAGTTTTTTAATTCGAGCTTGCTTGAGAACGCCTCATTTATCAATAGTTTGATTAGTTTATTTATATTATTATATCTTAAATAATTGGCTTGACATACTAAATGTGAGAAATGAAGGAGATAATTTTTTTTTATTAATTTTTCTCCATCTTATCAAACACGTATTTTAGTCTCATAATCTAAAAAAAATTCATATATATACACTAGTAGAGTCATTATAATCACACTAAAGTAATAACATATAATTACTCTACTAGAGTAAATACACGATTTGTTTTTTACTTTTTGTAACTAAACTTCATACTTAAGTAGATGGAAAAAAATTCAAAGAAAGAAAAATTCTTTCTTCACTTTCATGTGAAGACCAGTGGCGGACCCAAGAATTTTTCCATGGGGGTGTGTAAAATTTTTAAAAATTTTAGGCGTCTAGATATATACATAAAAAATCGGGTCGGGTCGGGTCGTGTCGGGTCATGTAAAAAAAGAACATCAAACTAAAATTTATATTATCATCAAAAACATGTCAAACGTTGTTACAAACATATTTAAAATGTCGCCCTACGGGTTTTCATTTTTTGAGCATAACAATGTTTAATGTCCGCTTGAATTTTAGGACTAATCAATTGGTTATTCGCCGGTGCATCCTCTAAGATAACCTTACCAAGCTCTTCATTCATTTCACCCATTAGTTCTAAAAGGTCTAAGAAATTTCCTTTATTTAATAAATCTTTTGATTCATCATGGCCATGAAACGCCAAACCGCCGTTCAACAACATTTTTCCAAGCAAAGTAAAAGCACTTAATCTAAGTTTGTAATCACGTTTCTCCTTAGGGGTCCTTTAGTCCCATTGTGTGTTTACCGCTTGCTTTTCGTTAAGTAAATATCACACTTTTGGAAACATTTGTTGTGGGCGCTATTAACTAACCCCACATGTTTTGTAAGTACCTCATGTACTTTTTTCCAATTGTTATACCCGTTCAAAACAAATGTGTCTCTATGATCACCAAATTCGGACCTAAACAAGTAACAACATAAGTAAAACACACGATCCGATTTTATACTATACTCTAACCATCCCTTGTATTCCTTTCGGTCATACCATTCTTGTTTGCATTTTCTCAACTCTTTACCTTGAAACGTTGATGTTGGATACTTAATATCCGTTGGTTGACATGGTCATCTTAGTAGGTATGCTCTTCTAACACCATCTCGTTGATTCACGTTGTATGATGCAATCGCCTTGCGATCAAAAGGATCCGAGGGAAGATCATTCACATCAACAAAATGGGAAGATGATCCAATTTCAACCGCTTTCCTCTTGTTGAGAAATCGTACCATAACATCCTTACTCATTGTGCCTATTAATAATGAACCAATTAAATAAAAAAAAGTGATTTCATTATAATAATGAACGGCAGTAACAGTAAGGCGGTTTGGCTAGCTTTATTATTTAATCATATATAGATTTCGTTATTGAATGTTAAACAATTAAAGCTGTGTTCAACATATTAATATTCATAATTCATATTCAATCTTCATATTCAAAGTTCAAACAGTAGAATCAAGATGATCCGAGGGACGACACTACAACAGCCTTATTTAGATTTTTGAAGAATGAAATCAAGGTACCTCTACAAAATCAAGAGTGCGGTGTGCGGTACTGTGCGGCGAGATTTGTGGGTTGTGGCTGATCGATCGAACAGAGTCTGCACTGATGTTTCTGTTTCTTGAATTCTTGGTCGCTGGCAGCAGAGAGGGGAGGGCGGGAGGGAGGAGATGAATGGTCGATTGGTTATTTGGGTTATGTTTTGTTTAATTGAATTAGTTATTTGGGTTGGGCTTTAACATAACTTATATAATTGGGCTTGATATTGGGTTATAAGAATACAAGTTTTATTTAAATAGATTAGTGGGCTAACTTTTTTACATAATTGGGTCGGGTTTAAATCCGTGTTCACAAATTTTTTTATATAAATTCATAACATTTTTTTCTAAGGGGTGCAATCAGAATTTTCCAAGGGGGCGGTCGAAATTTTCCAAGGGGTGCGGTCGGGATTTTTCGCGAAAAATAACACTAATTTTTGTTTCAAGGGGTGCGGCCGCCCACCCACGGGCTAACTTGGATCCGCCCCTGGTGAAGACTCATTTGTATTTGATTTTTACACTATATATATAGGGTGAAGATCATTTAGGAGCCACCATTTATTGCGAGAACCAGTGTGAATACAACCATTACTACTTAACAAGTTTAAAAAACACATTTTTTTTTAAATATTCCATTAAAAATCGCAACAATTTATTTATATTTTTTTAATAAAAAGTCGTAATTTAACTGAAAAAAAACATTTTTAGCATTTAGTTTTGTGGTTTAGCTTAAGGGTTTAGTTTTTAGCATTTAGCTTTGGTGGGGTGGGTGGATGGTTTAGGGTTTTTGGGGTGGTGGTTTAGGTTCTTTTAGGTTTTTATGTGGTGGGGGTTTAGGTTTTTAGGGAAATTTTGGTGGGGTATCGTTTTTTTTTTCCAGAGGGGTAAGGTGTTTAGGTTTTTGGGTGGTGGTGGGGTGGGAGGTAGGAAGTTCATTGTTTGTTTTGTTTGTTTTCACACTGGTTCTCGTGGTCCTCGAATGAACCCTACCATACATATATATATATATATATATATATATATATATATATATATATATATATATATATATATATATATATATATATATATATATAGGGCAATGATAAATCGAAAACCCACTTGAGTTGAAGAAACCCTGAAAACCCAATAACAACCATTGATTAAACAAGATGAATGGCTGTGATCCATTTGTAGTAAAAGTAATCACACTTTTACTAAAATAATAACAATAAGTACAGACAAGGGCATTTTCGGCGTGGAGGACAAAGTTTGATTCTTTTGAAAAATTTTCGGCATGGAGGACAAAGTTTGATTCTTTTGAAAAAAAGTGTAATGATGATGACTAATTAATACAAACAAAGTTGTCAGAATAAAACATTGAAACTTACAAATATCTTGAAGATATAATGAATATTATATGTGGCTTTGGGTACTTGAACAAACAAAAAAATACATAGAGCCAAAATTAAGTCAAACTTTCTCTCTCTTCCTGTGATATCTTGAAACACACAAAAGTCTCTCTTATATTCCTCTCACATCCATATTTTATTTCTCTTTCATTCTCATATTAACCCTTAAAAAACATTTTATTATATATTAGAAAACGTAAGACATATGTTATATATATAAATTTTAGTTATTAAATGTATGCAACCTTTAATTTACATGATTTTATCTGTAACTTCAAAAATAAATGTTACAAACATCAAATAATTTGTTTTTTTAGAATTGTTAAATATGTAAGTAGCAAAACATATATGAATATAGGATTTGTTACATTGCTAAAACCCAACTACGTTGTGTTACATAAAAACCTTTCTAAAAAAATAGAAAATGTAGTATACAAATATTTGAACATTTTTAAAAAAGAAACACAAAAAAACACCGAGTAGTTTTTTTTAAATGTTACAAATATGTCCAAAAAAAATGTAACATACAAATTTTCAACATACATTTTTTAGTTATCAATTTATGCCACATTTGTAATAACACACTTTATTTCTGTAACTTAAAATATTACATAGTGTCACACCCCGAATTTCCACGTGTCACCGGTGGGCCCGGTAGGGGAGTATCGTGACGTGGTTGGCAACATAATAGTCAAACAACACAATATTTAAATGCACAGCGGAAGCAAAGTATAGATTTAATTCAACCAAACGATATTGTAATATTAAGTATCACAAATAGTCGAATATAAATCCACAGGTAGATCAAAATAAAAGGAAACAAATGTTCAACAGTTTATGACATCCAAGCTGGCGAGACTTAATGTGGATGCTAGGAGACAAGCCAGCCTATTTCGCGTAGTACCTGCACTTAACCTTTTTAAGAAAATACGTCAGTTTACACTGGTAAATACAATCAACCGACTCATTTTGAAAAGAGTTTAAGAAAATGCATTTAAGGCACAAGGCACAAATAATATTTTATAACTTGGGATAATTATTTAAATATATAATACTTGTAGGGATTTACATGTTCCTTATGCGTTCAGTAGCCCGGATCGAGCCGGGTTAAAGATCAATTAACATACCACTTTATTTATGAGACACTAACAGGTGTACGCCTACACCTGAGTGCTAAGGTCGTGGCCATTTCGTAAAATGATGCAGGGATATCCGGGACACGGTCATTAACCCCCCAAAGGCTTTAAGCAAACAAAACAATATTAAACGAGACGTCTCAATACTTTCATTATCATTCATTCAATCAAAGATTCAACGCCCCGACCAAGCGGTATTTTATATACCGTACCCCAAGCCCGTATAGGGAAAATAAGTTAAAAGTATTTACCTGAGTAAGTATAGTTCAAAATCAGCGAGTGCAAGTATCTTTTACTGGTTCTCCTAATCTGGAACGAAGGTTTATAATAACCTATTAGAATCCTAACGGGTCTTTAGTTAAGCTTACGCTTAGACCGGTTAGTTTTAAAGATACGGTTCGTACGCACGATTAAGCGAAGACCGGATAGAATGTGATTTAGACCCGACAAGTTTGAAGACTTTCTTAATATGGGTATATGATACACATTCTGGATTTTGAGATAAAACCGATAATCGGCTAATTTATGTAAACTAGTTACATAAACCGAACCGAACGCGCATGAAGCGTAACGGGTATCCGTAAGAGTCCTAAACAGGTTTCCTAAGTTAACACGCCTTAAATAAGTTGTGACATCAGTAGGATATCACCCATGACACCCCAAACGAGTTTAATCTCTTAATAAGCCCCGTAGGGGTATTTTGGTCATTTTAAAGATTATAAAAGGGTTTAATTAGACACCTGTGATCCGGGTCTGAGTTGATCAGTAAAATAGCTTATTTTAACAGGTTATAACCTTTGGTAATAAGTCTTATATACTAAAATAGTTTTAAACCCAAACTATGCGTTAAATACGCGTATAAAGTCGTTTTAAGCGATGTACGGGTTAAAATACAATTCTGAGTTTTCTGATCAAATAAACAGGCTCAAAATACTCCATTTATTATTTAAAATCAATAGCAATTGGATTGGCATTAAAAGGATTTGTAAAACTCATTTTATGGCCGAAAAGGGTATTTTTGGTATTAACCGAATCGAGGCGATAAACCTAGCTTATGATCAGTTTAAAAATAATTAAAAATCTTTAAAAATCCCAAAATATTATATCCCATCAGTGGGTAAAAGGTTTGATGTCAAAAATTGGGTTTAGATAGGCTTTACGCTAATGACGCCGTTTAATTACTTAAAAGCATTCAAATTACGTCATTAAGCATAACTCCTAATCTAGACCTCCAACTGATGTGAAATTTTTGGTACAAGTATAAAAATCAGTAAATAAGATTATGGCACTTTCACATTTCCAAAAATCTCGTTTTATGGTCATAAGGACATTACGGTCAATATTTAGGCGTTTAACGGAAACATCGGACGATTAGGGATTCGAGTGGTATAAACGCAGAGGCTTATACACACATGAAACTAGGTCCTAATGGAACTTTAAGGCATGTCTAAACCTATATAAATCGGGTCAGAACTGAGGTCAAAGCAAAAGTCAAACTTTTGCGTCTCTCGGTTCCGAATCGGTTCAATACATAAAGTTGTCGAATCAAACAAGCTTATACAAGTTATTATACTTATTTTCAAGTTGTATGACTGATAAAACAGGTTACACGCCTTCCGTATCGTTAAATATGCGATTAATGTTTCTGTTGACTTTTTCGGACAACCTTTGACTCGACAAACGACCTAGTTAGGATTCGAATCAGTGAGTGCCCTTTTAGGGGTTTATTAACCATATAAATACCAACTTATAACAACTTTAGATTCGACAAATCTCTGGACCGATTGTGATTTATCACAAAGTCAAACCGTAGTTACGACGGTTTGATTTCTAGGCTATAAACTAAGCATAAATGAATTAGGAAAGGTTAAACATACTTACTCACAACTAATGGATGATATGGAAAGCTTGGATCAGTTCTTGAGCTCTTGACAATGTCCAGAAGTGATGAATGAACAATGTGGTAAAATGTGGGTCTTGATATAAGGTTTCAAACACTCTTAGATGATTGACAACTAAGTCTAGGAGTGTTGCATTATCATCCACAAGTCCCCTACTAGCTAAAAACCATTTTAGGCAGCCCAAATTATCGAAACAATGGCATTTGAGTCGGTTACAAGCATCAACAGGCAGCTGCCTGTTTTTTCTGCATCTGCAGGTCGGACGCGGCCCGCATTAGATGTTCATATATGGGAGGCGGGCCGCATGGCCCCTCAGATCAGGTCACACTTATCTGCAGGTCGGACGCGGCCCGCATTAGATGTTCATATATGGGAGGCGGGCCGCATGGCCCCTCAGATCAGGTCACACTTGTTTTATTTATTGCACTTTGGTCCCTAGTCCCCCGAAAGGTCGTTTTCAAGGTGTTTCTTGCATTTTAAGACTTTGTAATTTATATATGGGGGCTTTAATACTTATACCCACTTTGTCAAGTCCTCGGGTAACTTTGTGATCACCCGAAAAGCCCTAAATTTCAATGTTGACGATTCTAACCCTCACACACGAATTTTATCACAACTTGCTCATACGATAACGAAACTTGGTGAAATTTTTATGGTACATTCTAGTGAGCATAATTAATCGTTACAAGGCTTCGGGATTGCTAAAAGGTCACTCAGAGGTATAACTTAACATGTTGACACATTTAACCCCTGTAGTTTGTAATCTCTCACTTTCTTTCACAATTCGCTTCGTATGATCCATGATCCATTCGTTTAAGGTTATAAACATTATGTAGGGTTATTGTAAAGTATATTTATTCATTGTTGACACTTTGAACCCTTATATTTACACAGTTTCACTGGTTGTCAACTTTAGTCCTTCAAGAACATTCTTTCACACGTTCAAACCTATGACACGTGTCAACACATTATAGGACGTAAATTTTCGAGGTGTTACACATAGAAACGTAACATATAATTTTACATGATCAAATGCACTTTATTTTCTGTAACGGACATTATTTCTGTAACACAAAAAAATGTAACAGACATTTTTGCTTTGATTGATTGTTACATTTCTAACACACAAAAAAAAATGTAACAACACACTTTATTTTTACAACAGTTATTTTCAGTAACGTGCATTATTTATGTAACACGAAAAAATGTAACATGCATTTTTTAATTATCAATTTATGCCACATTTGTAATAACACACTTTATTTCTGTAACATAAAAAATTACATAGAAACGTAACATATAATTTTTACATGATCAAATGCACTTTATTTTCTGTAAAGGACATTATTTCTGTAACACAAAAAAATGTAACAGACATTTTTGCTTTGCTTGATTGTTACATTTTTAACACAAAAAATGTAACAACACACTTTGTTTCTGTAACAGTCACTTTGTTTTTACAATAATCTGGGAAAAAATGTAACAACACACTTTATGTTTACAAACAGTCTAAAAAAGTATAACAATGCACTTTATTTTCAGTAACGTGCATTATTTATGTAAAACGAAAAAATGTAACATGCATTTTTTCTTTGATTGCTACATTTCGGAACTATGTTCAACATCAAACATCTTTTGAATCATCTTCAACATAAGTAATGTAACTAGTAATGTTACAAAATTTATATAAAAAAATATAACTTCATTAACAAGAATCCAATAACAACATATTTTTTAGATTCAATCATCATAACAATAAACAAGAAGGTAACTTACATTTTAATCCAATACATAAGAACTTAAAATCAAATTGTTTCCATTTTTCAAATCTGAAAACAAATATTTACACAAAAAGTTGATAAATTAAAAACATTTATCTTCTTGAACAAAAAAATAAAAATAAAAAGTTGTAGATCTACAAAAAAAAAGATCTACAAAGCACAAAAAGTTGCAAATTTGAAAAAAAAAACCGAAAACAAACATACTTATGGATCTTGAGGATCTTTTAGATCTTGAACACGTCATCTGAAACATCATCTTCAACATTGAACATCTTCAGCCGGATCTTGAGCATCTTTTAGATTTGGTAGCATCTTTTCAGAGCATCTTCAACTGGAGCATCTTCAACTGGAGCATCTGGATGATGATCTTTTGATGTTTATATGTAGCCATGGAACCAAGCCACCATGTGATCCAAGTGTCAACCACAACCACCGTCACCTCCACCACTTGAACCAGCTTGGACTCCGCTATTTGAACCGAAACCACTGACCACCTCGACACCGTTTTGTTGAGATTTTGTTGATACAATCATGATATTTGATAAAATGCTATTAGATCTAAAGAAGAAATTGAGGTGAAAAAGCATGAGGTCTCTCTCTTTCCGATCTTCACTGCCTCTCTCTCTCTCTCTGATCTTCTCTCTCTAATATTTCTCTCTCTAAGCATCTCTAGATTTTTACAACATCTGTTTCTTTTATGTTATTTTGGGTTTTTATGATATGGTGACTGAGATTTAATCTTTTAAAAAGGGAAATTGAAAATGAAAAAATAACTAAAAGAAATACATGCATTTAATGCAAAAGTGAGAGAGTTGGCAAGGCCCCTGTACATCTTTCAGTCAATGGGTAAAATGTCAAATTTACCCTTGACTTCATCTTTGTGTACAAGTGATGTGGCTGAATCCTAGCCACACATGTGGGTTTCTTGGGTTTTCTTAACTGGGGTGGGTTTTCTCATTATAATTAGCCTATATATATATATATATATATATATATATATATAGTAGAGGGTTCAAATGAGAAGAAAAAATTTGTAAGAATAAAAAAATAAGTTTTAAACCAATAGAAATACTCCATTTTACTTCATTTAGTATTGTATTTAATGTTATTAATAAGGGCATATAGGTAAATTTCTAATTGTAATTAATTAGCTAACTAATTAAACTTGTAACTCACTTTTAAATATACTCTTTCAAGATAAAATAATTTAGGGTGAAGGACAATTTTCGACATGTGTAGGATAAATTTTAGTATATGTGTATGATAAATTCTTAAATGTGTATGATAAATTTAGATATGCGTATGGTAAATTTCGGTAAGTGTAAGATACATGTAGGATAAATTTTGAAATGTGTAGGAAAAAATGTTTTTTATTTGCTTTATTAATTAGAGATAACATAATTAATGGGAGGAGTTATAAACTATTTAATGTTTTACCATTATGCCATTTCTTCTTTTTCTTCTCACATTAAATTCCTTCTCAAATGAACCTTCCCATATATATATATATATATATATATAGTGGGGATCCTGCGAAAAGTGTGTTTTTCCTAGAAAGTGTAGGAAGCGATCTGGGCCATCAGATGAGTTTGTTTAATGGTTGAGATCATTTGGGTGGTATTTTAGTAATATACGTGTCTGTAAAATAGGCTAATTTAATTGATTGGGGGTAAATGTGTCATTTAAGTTGTTTTAAATAAGGAAATAACTACCAATCATAAAACCACCTCCAAAAATGTCGCAATTTCTCTCTCTCTCTCTCTCTAATTCCTCACATCTGAAAACACCAAATCATACAAAAAATAACGATAAATCAGATCTAGATGTGTTTATAGTAGTGTGTTTTAGCGATAGAACACAATGTGACGAACTAGTAACTGACTGCTAAAACACAAGATCAAGAATGCCAACTGATAAAACACAACATCAAGAATGCCAAAATAATATCAACCAGTAACTGATAAAACACATTGTGATGAAACACAAACTGGAACCAGTAACTGATAAAACACATTGTGATGAAATCAGTAACTGATAAAACACAACATCAAGAATGCCAAAATCACATCAACCAGTAACTGATAAAACACATTGTGATGAAGCGGTTGATAAAATACAAAAGAACATGCAATTCATGAATCATAACTGGTATAACACATTGTGATGAAACCGGTAATTGATAAAACACATCATCAAGAATGCCAAAAATCATATCAATAATAATTGATAAAACACATTGTGATGAAATAGTAACTGAAACCAGTAACTGCTAAAACACATTGTGATGAAACCTGTAACTGATAAAACACAACGTGAACCATTAATTGATAAAACACAACATCAAGAATGCCAAAAATCATATCAACTAGTAACCGACAAAACACATTGTGATGAACCAAATAACTGATAACACACAACGTGAAGAAATTGTTAATGATTTGAACTTCGGAATTTAAAGTAACTGCCCTTTTGAAATCGTAATGATTTGAAATAGTCAAAAATATATACGTTTCTATAAATATCTGGATAGTTAGTTTAGGATGTATAATATTCTAAAATTAAATTAATAATCAAATTACCATCATGCCCTTTTGAATAAAAAAAAAAACTAAAAGCCACATGTCACCTCCCTATTGCTTCCTAGACTTTCTAGGAAACTTAGGCTTTCTTGCCAACTCCCACTATATATATATATATATATATATATATATATATATATATATATATATATATATATATATATATATATATATATATTTTCGAGTTCAAATGAGAATAAATTCTTTGTAAGAAAAACAAAAAGAAATTTCAACAAATAAGAATGTTTTCTTTTACTTCATTTAATATTTGTATTTAATGTTAGGTCTTGTGGTGTACTTTAACTTTATTGGTGTTTAAAATGATGTTTTGGTAAAAAAAATTAATGAACTAAGTTTTACAACCAAATTATGAACGTGAGGTGTAGTGTTTGGTGAAAAGCTTTGTTTTATGTTGAGGATCCTTGGTTATTGATCGAGATCTTGAGTTATAAGAACAATTTGAGAGTGATTTGTAAATGTAAACAAATGAATGTGATAAACAAGAATGATTTGACACGGGAAAAAAAACCTTTGATCTTCTTATTGAAGACGATATCCAGCACAAAAAACCCCAGGAGCTGGAAATTACATAGCTTCACTAGTATTAAATGTATAAAATTTACAAATATGAGACTATGATCTATCGAACTAAGTGTTACAACCAGTATGTGAGTGATTGCGGGTGAAACATGTGGTGTAAGCAGTGTATTCGAGAGTATGGAAGTGTCACAACCCCCGACCCCACCCTGGGAGCGGGAGCCGTGAACCAGTCAGATGGTATCGGTGTTTATTAATTACGCAGCAGAAAAATTCTCATCAGGACCGTAGTTAGGAAATAATTTCAGAGTTTTAAAACACCAAATTTTATAATAAATAAACGGAATAAAACCCAGGTTTTATTCACAATATATTTTATAGGGATGAACCCTAATTATTGAAAACATAATCTCCTTTTTATTTAGGTATCTTTTATAGCCACTTCTTTAATCTTTCGGTGCTTCATAGCTGACTTCTAATAGCTTTCACATTAATTTACCTAAAACGCGTTTTGAAAACATTTTATCAGCAAGAAATACGGGTGAGTGCATTCCAGTTTGTAAAAACATTAGTTGTTACAATATTACAGTATTAAGGAGGATTACAACGTTTATATCTACTAATATACTCATTCAGTACTTGCCACTCGACCGGATCTGTGGCTATGGTCATATCACACATTGGCTAACTCATTGTCCAATTGTGAAGGTTATCAAGTAATGTATATAAAACCCCATAATACCGGCAGCAATTGTAGAATTACAAAGACTTAATCACTGTAATTATAACTGATAAATATTTAGAGTTTTGGAAAACATTTGAAATAAGGGCTCACAAACTGTGAGAAAAGAGAATAGACTCACATTGTAGACTTAGGTAATACTATAGCTTCCTGTTGGTGTTCCTGATTATTATCTATTAAAAATAAACAATGCACACGTGTTAGTAAGATAACCCAAATCACATTAGCCGTACAATACGAGACAGAACTCCAACGAACTGAGTCAGGCAGAGCCTTGACATGCGTTACAAAGTTCTAGATCAATCGGGCAGAGTATCGACTTAGTGTCCAGGGGTTAAAATACTTACAACGGGGCAGAGCTTCGTGTTTTAGGGGGTATTTGACTATAATTTTCGCTTATTAGAAGTTTGAGAGAAGAAGAGATGATGAACGATTTGCAATGATGCATCTCTGCTCCTTTTATAACTGATTCTTGACTCCCTCGCGCCCCACGACTCACCTTGCTTCCTCTCTCGCGGCCCGCGAGGGCCTTAGCTATGGCATAGGGTTGGTGAGTCATGAGATGTAGATTCGACGCGTGTGGGACACGTAACAATCAGGGTGTCCGGCAAGTAATGGGGTTTCGCCCCCCGCGAGACCTTCGGCCAAATGGGTCGCAACCCGCGTGCGGCCCATATTACTCGTTTTATTTGATTTTTGATGATATTAGGGTTAATCAGGTCCGTTTACGTGTGTACGAATATTTTAGGAGCGTTTTTCGAGAGTTGTTACATCCTCCCTACCTTGTTTTAAATCTCGTCCTCGAGATTTGGGCTACGTTATCTCCTTGAAGTTATGTTAAGTCTTTTAGTTAGTAAAAACAGTATCAAGGTGTCTGAGGCAGAATCAAGACATGAATATAAGGATATCATATAACAATTGGAACTCAATGGTTCCATGTAATTAGTTCAGGAATCGATGTTTAAGTGAACTAGATGAAGTTTTAAAAATCAGAAGAGGGATTTAGTAGACATATAAATTGAATGTAATTGACTTTTAGAAACAATAGGATTTACTGTCAAAAGAAAACTTACTTTGATTGTCAACCGAGGAAGGCTCAGAATAAATGATTTGTCAATTTATCAAACTAAAAATCCGTGTAGTGACATTTATTTGAATTGCAAGGATACACTGAAGATACAATAGAGTTTGGTGTATCATAATTGAACCAAGACTACTTTAGTTGATGAGTCAAACGAAAGACATCTGTGGTTTTGCATGAATTGCATGATTATGATTAGCTCAAGCTACAAGTTTTATACTGACGCCACAAGGAGTCGAACTCATTGTAATAGTTCAATAATCACAGTGACCGAACAAATTCAATTGTTTCGAATTTAACTGAAAGTTTTAATGAAGTGAATCTGGATATTCAAATATATAGGATTTTGAAATGACGGAATAAATGAATGTCATAGAATTGATCAAAGATGAAAGAAATGTTCGAGGTACATTTGAATATAATATGAATTTATGTACCTTTATCTTAACACGCAATTGTGTTTAAGATTTAAGAAAATGAACCAATAGAGAATAAACAACTTAGTTCATCAGGTATGTAAATAAGTTTGACGAAATTTTTAAGTAAATGAAAATGCCAATACAAAGTGTTGTAACCAACAAATGATTTAATGGAAGTGAAGACTTAAACAAGTCTATTATGATTCAAAACAAATGAAGTGTTAGTTGAGATTACCTTGAATATGTTGATCTCAATCCATCATATGGGACCTTGAATTGAATATATATTATGAGCAAGTTCAAACAATTGAGCTTGGTTTGGACATATTCCAACAATGGATACATGTATTTGACAAGAAATTTTGACATGGTTACAATGAAAAATCCTGTAAGAAATTTTGAAAAGAAAAAGAGTTTTTCAAGAAATCTGTTGACTCGATATCAAGAAGTCAACATTTTTGCAATAATGCAGGTTATCAAAATTCAAAATGTCCAGATTGAGTATAACGAAATAATATTCGAACTCGTAAATAAATAATCTTTTGAAGTGAAATCACATGTGTAACAAGCAATGCATGTGCAACATATGAATTTGTCAAAAGATGAGACGAATGAGTGTTGGCTTTATGAAAGAATTTCCGGAGATACAATGACCATTTATTTATAAAACTTTTGAGTGCACCCAAAATCAACTAATACTTTAGTGTAAACAAAGCGTACAGGTGCTTATATCGGGATTTGCTGTTGCCTTCTGTGTTGTAGATGTTCATGCATTTTCCTTAGCTTTATCTGTTATCTTAGCCTTGTTGTCGGATGCCTTAGATAGTTTCGGGCAGTAGGGACGGATATGACCTGGTTCTCCGCAGTTGAAACAAATGTTAGTTTTCCTTCTACATTCTTTTTTTGTATGCCTAGTCTTCCTGCAGAAGTTGCAGTAGTGTGTTCTCCTAAACTGACTTTTTCCTGGATGCTTTTTGTGATAGTTTCTGCAGATAGGTTGTGCGATTGGCGATCCAATTCCTTTATAGGATTTGTCAGAGCGGAATTCCTTATAAGAATAACCATAGATTGTGGTTTTCTTTCGTATGGGAAATGGAGTTTTGACAAGAATATCATTGTCCTCATTAATACTAGGGCTAGGTTTGAAGTGGTGAGTATGCTTACAGCGTATAGTAGGATTCTTGTTTATAGGCACATAAATTTTAATAGCTTCAATGATCGAAGGTATGGCGTTAGATATTCCTTGAGCTATTATATTTTCTATAGCACTTTTATCCAAAGAATTTTCATTACTAGCCTAAATTTCTTGATTACGTGCTATTTCTTTTGATATCTGAATTGCAAACATTTTCAGATATTAATATCACAGAACTAAACAATTATACAGGCACATTTCGTTGCTCATATTGCATTAGTACAACTATAATCATACCTATCAGTATTATGTGTTGATATATATATATATATATGTTATATATTATCATTTACTTTCATTGTATATTTTATCAAAATAGAAGGAAAGTATATATATTATATTATGGGCTGTTTCCCTCTCGTCATAGTTGCAGGCGAGCTTTTCTTCTATATTACGGGCTCGGTGTTCTACTGTTAATAGCTTCTCTCCATATCACCTCAACTTAGCTATATTCTCAGAGCTCATGGTTGGATAGGCATTCGGGATGTATGGTGGAAATTGTGGCTGTGACTGTGGCTGGAAATAAGGGTCTCGTATGAGATCTTGAGATTCCCAGTCATTGGTCCTACCATTATTCCCTTGGATTTGGTGCTAGTACGTGCATCTTTAAGGTCTCTTTTAGGTTAAATGCGTGTATTGGTTAAGAAATCATCGGAATAGGTTCTGAGTAAACATGTAGGGTTGAGTTTGTTTCTTCTGCTATATAAAAACTTGTTTTTCAACAGAAGATATTTGATTATTATATTGTATGTACTACCAAGAATTTTGTCCTGTATATGCATACGTATATAAATATAAAGTTTCAAATTTCCTGCAATATATATATATATATATATATATATATATATATATATATATATAATACTAAAAACCAATTATATAACTAATGGTATTAATTATCCTGCTTATTCCCATAATTTTATTCATTCTTTTATAATAACAATAGTAATAGTATATTGAAATAAATTTCTGTTAAATTTGTTAAACATAATATTTTGGAATAAAAAGGGAATAACTAAAAGAAATAAATTTAATCAAAATATAAACCTTCTGGATTTATTAGAACAATTTTATTTTTAATCAGAGGGTTGAACCATATTGGTTGTAAAATATTAGGACTTGATTCTTAATTTATCATATTTATTTATTAAAGAAGTATTATAACAAATCATACAAAGTTTGGCTTTTCTAAATTTGATTTTTAATGTATTAAGTAGTGAAGTAGTATTCATGTATTAGAATATATATACATATGACTCAAATATAGTTTAAGAGATGAGTTAAACTATTAAATGGTAAAAATTCCTTAAGCTATTTCCTGTCGATATATATGTGTTAAGTACATATATTTTAAACCATATAGTTATATAGTACCAAATATTTTTGTATATATTTCTATTTCATGTATGAAATACAGGTTATAAAATATAAAATATTTTTTTATGTATTTGCACACTTTCCATGTGTATGTGTCGCAGCCCCCGACCCATACCCCGGGAGCGGGCACCGCAAGATCCAGATCAATGGTATCGGTGTTTATTAATTTGGCAGCGGAAATGAGACTTCAGGACCGTAGTTAGGAAATATTTTTATCAGAGTGAAACACCAAACTTTTTATTATAACAAATCATTGGGATAAAACCCAAGTTCATTTGACAATACATTTGTAGGGATAAACCGTAATTATTAAAAATAAAACTTCTTTTTATTTAGATAACTTTTATAGCCACTTTTTCAAGCCTTCAGTGCTCTCCAGCAGGCTTCTGTTGGCTTTCACATTTTTTTACCTGAAACGCGTTTTAAAATTTTTTTTATCAGCAAGAAATACTAGCGAGTGCATCCCAGTTTAATCAAAACAGTTTTATAACTTCACAGAATTGAGGGCATCTGCAATTTCATTTGCTTATATCTATTCAATTACCCATTCAGTACTGTCAACACCTGACTTGTGGGTCATATTACTTATTGGCTATCTCATTGTCCAATGGTAACGTCTTCCACATTTTGTATACAAAACCCCAACATACCGGCAGTAATTGTAGAATCACAAATACTCATTTATTGTTAAGTGTTCAGTTAAAACATTTGAGGTTTTGGTAAAAATTTTGACTCACAAAGTAATTTATAAAAATAATGGCAAAAAGCAGATGTACTCACATTGTTGATTTAGGTGATACTACTATAGCTTCCTGGTGATTCTCCTGGTTATTATCTATTAAAATTAAACAATGCACACATGTTAGTAAAATAACCCAAATCACATTAACCGTACAACTCGAGACAGAATTCCAATGACTGAGTCAGGCAGAGCCTTTGTCACACCCCCAAAATACCACCTAGGGAATGTCCCTGTTAAGCGTGTGATGTACCAACAACGAGCCACTAATTACATTGAACCCATACAAGTTTCAAAATAAAATCCTCCATTATTAATGAAAAATACCATCAACGAGTTTATGAACGACGTCACCAAATTTTAACGATGCGTATGTATGTGGTGATTGCAGGTCGCACGGACTTAACATCATTATGAAGTAATTGAGGCTTGAAGATTGAGTCAAAAAGCGAGGATTTTACGGGAAGGGTAGTCACATAACTGGTGATTTTATATTACATTTGATGCGATAATTAAGAATGAACATTGTAAATCTTTTGAAGAAAGTGTTTGTTATTTTTAAACGAACCTTCAAGTAAGTCATATGAGTAATTATGAAAGAAATTTTAAGTATCTACTTTCCGTTGTGTCTGTATGGTTAAATCGTGATATGGGTGTTTCATGTTGGGGTTTTGTATGCATTACTTGAAAATCGTTACTTTTGCGAATAGTAGCATGACCACAAGTCAGGATTGACAGTACCAAAGGGGTAATTGGATAGATATAAACAATGTAAATGCGGATGCTCTCAATTACTATAAAGTGATAAAACTGTTTTTGATTAAACGAGGATGCACTCACCAGTATTTCTTGCTGATAAAACCTTTTTAAAACGCGTTTTAGGTAACTTAATGTGAAGCTAATAGAAGCCAGCTAGAGAGCACTGAAGGATTGCAAAAGTGGCTATAAAAGTTACCTAAATAAAAAAAAAGTTATGTTTTCAATAATTAGGGTTTATCCCTATGAATGTATTGTCAAATGAAACTTGGGTTTTATCCCAATTATTACTATAAAAGCTTGGTGTTTAACCCTGATAAAAATAATTCCTAACTACAATCCTGATGTCTCATTTCTGCTGCCAAATTAATAAACAACAATATCACCCGCTCTGCGCACTCGCGGCCGCCCGCTCCCTGGTAGGGGTCGGGGGCTGCGACATCAAGTAATGTATACAAAACCCCATAATACCGGAAACAATTGTAGAATTACAAAGACTTAATTACTGTAATTATAACTGATAAATATTTAGAGTTTTGGAAAACATTTGAAATAAGGGCTCACAAACTGTGAGAAAAGAGAATGGACTCACATTATAGATTTAGGCATGGTTGTAAAAGTCCCGCCTAGGCTCCGAGTACTCCCCGAGTACTCGCTACAAGGTAGGTTGCCGAGGCACGAGTACTCTTCCCGCTCCCTGGTAGGGGTCGGGGGCTGCGACATCAAGTAATGTATACAAAACCCCATAATACCGGAAACAATTGTAGAATTACAAAGACTTAATTACTGTAATTATAACTGATAAATATTTAGAGTTTTGGAAAACATTTGAAATAAGGGCTCACAAACTGTGAGAAAAGAGAATGGACTCACATTATAGATTTAGGCATGGTTGTAAAAGTCCCGCCTAGGCTCCGAGTACTCCCCGAGTACTCGCTACAAGGTAGGTTGCCGAGGCACGAGTACTCTTCTCCCAGGCCAATTACTCCTCGAGCAATCTCCGCCTAAGCCGAGTACTTCCCGAGTACTCCCGAATCCGACTAGGGAGTGCCTAGCGACTTTTGCAACCATGGATTTAGGTAATACTACGACTTCATGTTGGTGTTCCTGGTTATTATCTATTAAAAATTAACAATGTATACGTGTTAATAAGATAACCCAAATCACATTAGCCGTACAACACGAGACAAAACTCCAACGAACTGAGTCAGGCAGAGCCTTGACATGCGTTACGGAGTCCTAAATCAATCAGGCAGAGTATCGACTTAGTGTCCAGGGGTTAAAATACTTACAACGGGGCAGAGCTTCGTGTTTTAGGGGGGTATTTGACTATAATTTTCTCTTATTAGAAGTTTGAGAGAAGAAGAGATGATGAACTATTTGAAATGCTGCATCTCTGTTCCTTTTATAGCTGATTCTTGACTCCCTCGTGCCCCGCGACTCGCCATGCTTCCTCTCTCGCGGCCCGTGAGGGCCTTAGCTAGGGCCTAGGGTTGGTGAGTCATGAGATGTAGATTCGACGCGTGTGGGACACGTGGCAATCAGGGTGTCCGACAAGTAATGGGGTTTCACGCCCCGCGAGACCTTCGGCCAAATGGGCCGTAGCCCACGAGCGGACCATATTATTTGTTTTATTTGGTTTTTGATGATATTAGGGTTAATCAGGTCCGTTTACGTGTATGAATATTTTAGGAGCGTTTTTCGAGAGTTGTTACAGGAAGTGTTCCAAAATCGACTGCATAATGTCTATTTATAGTACAAGTCATAACATGAATCCAAATATAGCTCCGATTATTGCGAGATCCTGGAAAGAATAAATCATCGATTGTTGGTAGCCTTCAACTCTAATTCCCCACGTTTTCTCGAGCTACATTCGCGATAATTCAAGTGTAAGTTATCCACTTGTCGGTAACCTAAGAATATTCCTGCAAGATATCCTTTCAAGATAGAAGCAATCAATTAGTAACAAATACATTCAGGATCCTTAGTCCCATCAGGATACTAGTACGTATCAACCATATCAGGATCTTGCCGCAGACTTACGAAATTCACGATCCTGACTATAGAAATTCTACCCCAAACAATTGACCCTAATTTTATAGTTGTGTAAGACAGCTGTAAAATTTTGAAATTTGAACCAATCGTGTGGTGGAGATAAGAGTTTTGATATACATCATGTGATTGGGGTTATAGATAAGAACTTGACCTTTTTACCCTCTTGATTTTACCGTTGTCAATCCCATTTAAACAAACATCCCTGTTTATCCTCTTCATTCATTATATGCACAGAAGTTGGAAGATCTCACAAGTCAAGTTTCTCTCTCATTCTCTCTTTACCATTCAATTTTTTGTTTTACAATGTCTCCCAAGAAAAATCTCCGATCATTGGATGTACCAGAGTTCGTTGATCAGAAGATCTTATTGTCTTCTACCGAGAAGCTTTATACTTTCGATGATCAACAGATTGACCACCTAGTAACTTCACAAGTCCTTCCCGGTATCGGTGTTGTACGACCATTCGACCCCAAAGCCAAAGTCGATCTTAGTTCGGAAAAAGGGGTTTGTTTCCTATTTTATCCTTTTTCAATCGGTTTCACCTGTCCATTTCGGCCCCTTGTTGAAGAGTTTTTTGCCGTCACCAAGCTTGCTTCATCTCAGATTATGCCACTTCTGTGGAGGATGTTGTATGCTTTTCACAACTTCAATTAAACCCATTCTCTTGATATCACCATGGCTGAGATTGCTAGTGTTTATGAGTTGAGGAATCATGGAACCTGTCGTTTTACCCTTCGGATCAGACCCAACCATTATCCACTGCTCTCAAAAACCAAACATGATGAAAAAGACTGGAAAACTAGATTGTTCTTTGTTCGCCGATACTCAATTCCTAATGGATGATCCTTGCCTCTTCAATGGACTCGAAATGGTATATCCTATCTGGATCCAACTAGGTCTCTTAAAAATGTAGTTACTACTATTTCTAATTTCATTATTTTATCTATGTAGCTTTCGACCTTGAGATTCTAGCACCTGCAAGTCTGGAGACAGACGACAATATATCAAGGGTGTTGCCTTTACCAGAATCCGCTAGAGCCGTTCAGCCTTACCCAACTCTTCAAGAATCCAACCTTCATTCTCCAGCTTCTAAATCTACCATGTCTTCAGGTATCCTTATTGTTCTTCATTGAATATTTCCTTTTGGATTTTGCATGTTCTGGATCCTAAGATTATTCCTTAGATGCAGGACCCAAGAAGCCCTCCAGCCTCTTTGACCTTGAGGGAGTCCTCAACTATGCCGAGCAAGGCACCCATGTCAAGCAAGAGAAAACTGCTCCTCCTACTAGCAAAGGCAGAACCCTTCCTCTTTGTTCCAAAGCTACCTCAGGCAAAAAAAAAATGCAAAAACCCAAATTTTATGGACTTGGAAGATTTCAATAACCTGGATCCTACAAAAATTATAAAGAAGTTTCAAATGATTCAAAGTGTGGTAAGTATAAGTTGGATTTAAAATCCTTGTTTAGTTTCAGGATCCCAATTAGCATATACAATGTCACGCAGGCTCTCTCCAAGCTTATCACTACCCAAGATGAGAAAGTGGCTCAATATGTCGAAAAGATTTCTGATATGGAGCTACTTGCAGAACACCAGACTAAGCACTCTGAGGATCTCCATGTCAACTC
Source organism: Helianthus tuberosus (assembly GCA_030545235.1). NCBI lineage: Eukaryota > Viridiplantae > Streptophyta > Magnoliopsida > Asterales > Asteraceae > Helianthus > Helianthus tuberosus. Next base: position 13,813,590 of record CM060434.1, on the reverse strand, counting down.
TGAGGATTTCTGATATGGAGCTACTTGTCAATTTTTCACCAAACCAATGTCCATTCATCTATGTTAAGTTATGTCCGTTCGTTTGTGTATGTTTATGTCCGTGAACTGTTCGCAAGGATGCTGGGTTACCCTTGAGAATCCATGAGAGTTTCGGGGACTTGGGCGAGTAGAAAAAATGGGTTCTCAGGCAATTATCGCCCCTGCGCCAATTTGTCGCCCCTTTAATTTTTAGAATATCCGTTTTTGTGTTTAGAGATGAGTTTAAATTTTAAAACATTATTGGGTTTAGTTTGGTTAAATCAGAATCCGGTTTATTTGTTTACTAGGTTAGACCCCGTGTATTACACGGGTTGAATAAATATAATTTTATATACTAAGTAATAAAATAGTTAAGTTTTTTTAAAAACTCGTGTATTGCACGATTTGAATAAACACATGTCTTACACGGATAATGTAATCCATTAACACATTTAGTCATCAAGATGTATTTTCTAACAAAATGAACTTTGAGGTACTATTTACTTATCTCACTTTATTTTTTATTAGATTAGAGAGTTGTGTATTACATGGTTTATAACATTTTTCTTTGTTTTTTTATTTATTATTAGGTTAGAAACTTACGTATTACATGATGTTGGATAATCAGTAGAAAAAAAAAAGAAATATTTTAGTAAAAAATATTAAATATATAAGAGATAAGCTGGATATTATGATTTAATATTATTATTTTATTGGAGAGTAAAACGGAATAATGAGATACTTTATTAGAAGTAGGATTCTAAATATACCACATGTATAAAAAATATATATGTTCTACATGTATTGAATAAATCCTTTTAACAAAGCAGTTGATAAAAACAAATATTTTTATTTTAATATGTGATTATCAGTTATCCTTGTACTTATCATCAAAATATAAAAACAATTAAAACTACCAATTAAATAAAATCTTTATCTTTATAAATATTTAAAACGCTGATATATTTTTTTAGATTTTAATAATTAATATATGATTATAATAAATAATATATTATTATCAGTTATCTTTGTCTTTATCATTAAAATCTCTTCTACAAATTTTAAATTTTAAATGTAATATTATCAATAATTGCTTTTTCATAATAAATATCTAGAAAAATAATTAATTAAGACCGTCTCATAGAGCGCAATGTGTCCCAAACATAGTTTCTTTTATTATATAGTATATATATGGGCACATACTAAATAGGATAAGTTAATGAATTAAAAAATATATTGAGTCTTAACTGTTAAATCTAATTATATGCTTTGTTAAAATAATAATAATAATAATAATAATAATAATAATAATAATTTTAATAATAAGAATAATATTATGTATACTTTCTTTTTTCTTTTTTAAACTGGGTTCATCACCTTGCCTTACATATGTGTCGGCTCTAACCATTTGTTTATATTATTATCAAATAGTCATATATAAACATGAGTACATTCCTTTTCTTAACGAGCGAACATAAAAAATAAAATCTTGTTTGTTTAGTTTTTTTGTTTGATCATTTATTTGATTAAAGTCAAAGAAACAAACAAATATATACACCATTAACTTTCCTCAGACGCTTTCTGGGCGTAACGCGAATTTGACCCCTCAAATTTATTTATTTAAATTAGTTCCACAGATTACTCGAATTATATATATATATATATGTATATACATGTGTATACATATATGTATACATGTGTATACATATATATATATACATGTGTATATACATGTGTATACATGTATATACATATATATATACATATATATATATATATATATATATATATATATATATATATATATATATATATATATATATATATAATGGAAGAAGTCCTTAACTACGGTTGATTTTGTAACTTTTTGTTTTGACCACATATCTTATATGGTTTTGCATTTGAGACACATCAACTTCAAAGTTTCTTTGAATTGTATGTAGGTGTGAGGGGATAGTCAAGAAATGCCATTATTGGTGTTAGCCCAAACTCAAGACGTTATTGTGTTTTGTCTTTTATATCATATTATATTTGCATTAGTGTACACTTTTAATTTATTTTGTTCAGTTAGGTGTATTCAAGTATTACAACACTCTCTTTTTATTTGCATTTACATGTTTAGTATTTTTGGGGTTATTGGATTTTAATAATCCGAAGTTTCCCTACTTGGCCAATAATAATCCTAACTTCAAAAATTCCCTGTGACAATCCCAACTTGTAAGATTTTGCCCCCAATGATCCTTTTGTAACTGGGTTATAACCCAATTAGTTCTTGATGACGTCGACTCTGATGTGTTAAAAAATGAGCTGGTTGATTATGTGGACGCTGAAGTGGACGTTGATGTGGCACACAACTTTATTATATGCTGACGTGGACAATGATTTGGCACCTCTACCACTATCATCAGCTACCACTACCACCACCGTTATCTACACTGCCCACCACCATTGCCATCTCCACCAACATCACCGCCATCTCCACCACAACCATCACAACTGCTAACCACCATAGTCATCCTTTACATCGCCACCTTCATCTACCGAGTACCACCATCTTCACCCACTGATCTCAATTTCTTCCCCACTAGATTAACCATTAGACACGTAACAAACTAGAGCTAAGCAGAGTGTACCACGAGAGTTGTTAAATTCGACCCTTGCCACTCACCCTTGGTTGCCGGAGACGAACCCATACTTTCAGATATGACTGCAAAATGAGTTTGAACATGTGAATCTGAACCCAATACCCTTCATCCAATCGAAATCCCTTAAAAAAACCCCACCATCGCACCATAACAACCACTAATATGGTGGTTGCGTTGCCGTGTAAATCTGAACCCAAAACCCTCGATCTGTCGCCGCCGTCGTGGCTCCTCCACGGTCCATCGCATATCACCCAGCCAACCCTCTTTCCATTCCCCATATCTCTCTCTCTTTGGTGGCAGTGAAGTGGTTCATGGTAGTAGTGAGGTGGTGGATTGGGGGTGATGAAGATGGTGAGTGTGTGTATATATCTAATTAATTTTTTTTCACATCAATATCCACGTTATAATCCACATAATCAACCAGCTCATTTTTTTAACACTTCAGCGTCCATGTCATCGTCCACATCATCAAGAACTAACTGAGTTATAACCGAGTTACAAAAGGATCAATGGGGGCCAAAATCTTACAAGTTGGGATTGTCACAGGGAATTTTTGAAGTTCGGATTATTATCGGCAAACTGGTAAAACTTTAGATTATTAATTTCCAATAACCCATATTTTTTTAGTTAAAATTTACATAATTTATTTTACTCTCATACTCAGTTGGTGTATGATGTATTGCAAAATACATACATTTATCATGTGAAGTTTGTATACTTTTCATTTCGTTTGTTTTGGTTTTTAGTTAGAAATAATTTCTATTGATAGTTTTTTGTTTGCAGGTCTCGGTTGCTGAAGAGTTAGAAAAAAACGCTTGGAATATGCTGGAAAGGAGTTAGCAACGAGAACTGAGTCGTGACGCAACTGAACGGGAACAGAAAACGAGGAAATCTAGAAAAAGACCCCATGGCATCACACCACGAAATCCTGTAATGCCCTTCGTGTAGCGCCAAGATATTTAATAATAAAACTTACTTTTATAGTGCCGTGTCGCGCGACCGTATTGGCAAGTCCCCTCCGCGTGACTCGAAGGGTTTGAAGTCGGGCACAAGTTTGTGTTATAGTTGGATTCTTGTAAGAACATCATATAGAAACATAATTAATCAAACACAAAAACCCTAATCACAAACTTGCAAAACCCGGGACAAATTCTCAGTTGAAGTTGAAGCTTTTTGGAGCGACTTTGAGAGCATGAAGCAGCCGGTTGAAGGTTTGAAGCAAAGAAAAGCATCCGGGTCGTGTTTTACCACCCAGGTTTCTTAATTCTTCGTTTCAAGTTTTTGATCATGTTTCTTGTTCATAAAAATACTCTTGTTTTGATTGTTTCAATGACTATGACTGGCTAAACTTATTTTCTGCCTAGACTGAGATGAATAGATTGTAAAGTTTTGAACTTTATTACGATTTATTAATTATTATGATTGTTTGCAAAAGTAGCCGACTTGGTTGATTAATTTGATGTGTATGTACGCTTAGAGTTGTTTAATTAATATTTGTTGCTTCGTACGAGTCTTGGTGAATGTCTTTCACGGAATAGGTTCATGCTAGATTATGACATTGTTTTATAATCTTTAAGGTTAATTGGCCAATACACCTTAGAAGTAATAGTTAATAATTTAATAATTCTGAGTGTTCTACTAATCTTTAAAGCTGTGAGGTGCGAGATTATTGTTAGGTCTAAGTCATTAAATTGCTAGGTAGGGTCTTCGTGAAGAGTCTGAACTAGTTGCCTTAGTGATCGTTGTCTAACAAGTCAAATTAAGATTCTAAGTCTATCCTAGATTTATTGCCTGTGAGGGAGTAGATCGTATTAGTATACTTTTGTAAATCCCTTAGATAACCCGTGAGGGAGTATAGATTAACCGGTGTCCATAACAACCTTTAAAGCTCCATAAGTGTCTCCTCGAGAAGGGTCGAGGGTCTTGTTCGGTGTCTCGATATGTTTAGAATATAAAGATCCCAGTTCCATACTAATTAATAATCGTAATAAATCATTACTATTACAATCCAGGATTCCAGTCTAGGTAGTTGTTTCCATCATCTGAGTAAACCCGAGTTAGTTTGTGATTAGTATATTTAGCTAATTAATTTAATTTAAATTGCAATTTTAGGATATTTAGAACCCCCCCCCCCCCTCAAATATAAAAACAGTTAGTGTCATGTCCATGTCAGTGTTAGTCTAGATAAGTTAGTTAGCGTAATTAAATAGAGTCATGTGGGTTTGATATCCGGACTTACTTAGCTTTACTAGAGTCGATCGGTTCACTTGCCGGTTAGTAGTTTAGAGAGTCTAGAGTATTACTTTATGTCTAGATTAGGTTAATTTAGTTTGTTTTTATTAAACTACTTTTAGCACATCAGTGTACTTTGATGTAAATTTTGTTTGGAAACGAGTCAATTCAAATATAATACATTTTAAATAGACGGTATAAATTAAAGGTACTTTACGTTTCATAAGTGTTAGGAAACCTTGTTGTATTTGTTGTTGAAAATCGTTAAAGTTACTTAGAATTAATTCCGTCAACGCGAACCGACTGATGAACCGTCCCAATAGCACTGAATATGAAGACCGAGAAAATAAAATCAAGCTTCTAATTCTTTGATTAAAAGATCACTACAAGGTTACAAGACTTCAAAATGTTAGCGAGACATTATGGAGTTTACATAATACAAATTCAAAGAATTGTGTTCATAAGATATATATCTTATGAACACATTAAATATCTCAATATGTGAAAAGCTTTCATCAGAAAAGAAAAAGAACAAGTTGTTGAATAAAGAAGATAAGCCACATGACAAATGGATGGGCACACAAACCAACATTCTATCAACAAATTACAATTGAGATAATGCACATGGAATCTCTATAAATTCATAATTCCTTCGAAGGAATTATGTGTACCTTTGAAGTAAATATTACAAATAGAGTTTTCATGTGGGTTTATCCCCTGGTTTGTTCCAGGGGTGATATTCAAGATTCGAGTTTATTCTCAGATTGATCCCTTCTTCTTTGTTTGATTCTGCCAAACAAAGATTAATTCTTATGTTCATAGAATGATACATTTATTTATAAGAGTTAATCATTGAAGAAATCCCACTCTCATTGTCTCTATTTTTATTCTTTGAATGTTTATATACTTAACAAACACCCGTCTCTACGATCGAAGAACGTCGTATCATTCGAACAGGATCAGAAAATGGACCAACAATAAGTCATGTCAATTATAATATGTTTTGGTACTTATTTTTATTGACGTTTTCAGTTGGTTTGTTTTTTTTTCTTTTTTTTTTTTTTTTTCTTTTTGTTTTTTTTAGCCTCACCCCTCTCAACATTGACAGTTACACCCCTCAACTTTTTAAAAATGTTATTTTGACCCCCTTGAGTTTTACATGCTTATTTTTATGTGCGTGTCGGTATGAATTCAGGTTGGTTTACGTTTCGACATAATTTTTTTCCCTAAAATGAGTAATGTCAAATATAATACGTTTTCCATTGTACAGTATAAATTCAAGTTAATTTACGTTTCATGAGTCATGTTAAATACGTTTTAGTGCTTATTTATATTGACGTTTTCAGTTGGTCTTCGTTTTGACGTATATGTACGTGTCGGTATAAATTCAAGCTTTTGGCGTTTATGTATGTGTCGGTATAAATTAAAGTTGTTTATGTTTCGACGTAATGACATTTTAACCCCTAGAGTTCTACGTGTTTTTATGACGTTTCGGTATAATTCAAGTTAATTTGCGTGACGTAATTTATTTTTAAAATGAGTTATGTTAAATGTAATATGTTTTGTGCTTAATTTTGTGTGCGTTTTCAATTGGTGTACGTTTGATCGATAAGTAATTACAAAAAAAAAAAAAAATCAGTATACTCAAATTAGGTTAAAAAATTGACCCCGCAACGCGAAGAAATCACTTCTAGTTAGGGTGTTAGGAGTGGTATCGGCAAAGGGTGCGGCAAACGGTTTTGCCGCGCGGCAAACACCGCCGCCAACCCTTTGCCGAGGCGGTGAGTTGTGTGGTGCGGGGAGGGTATGCCGACGCGGGGAAGAGAGGAAGGAGAGAGAGAGGGTAGTGTGGGGTGGGGTCCATTCCAATCTCAACCAATCACATCTTTTTCTTTTTTTTTAAGTTTACCACTTCACCAAATGTATAAACCATTGTCAACACTTTTCACCAAAGTTTAAACACTTTTCACTGATTGACGTGACGCACTCTGATTGGTTGATTTTTTTAGTTTGCCACTCTTAAGTGTTTAACCACTCCTAACACCCTTATTATATAATTCACGTTTGAAAGTTGTCGTCCAGAAAAATATATAATTCACGTTTGATGGACAAGACAAGATTCAAAAGTCAATGGTTATCCGTATCTCTTTTGGTTTTATGATTTTCATACATTCAATTCAAATAAATAATAATGATAGGTCACGTTTTATGTTCTCAGCTGGACTTGACTGAAGCAAGCATAGTCATAATTGGATACTTTACGGCATGAAGCCATGAATGTAACTACAAGTACATCTAAACTTTCTATGTGACACGATTAGTCCCTTTGGTTTTTATAAAGTTTTATAAATAATTATGATTACTATAATCTCTAATTTTAAAACCTATGAAATTGTTGTTCTTTAAATGGATAAGCGTCGAAATAAACTCATTAAAATACCATTTCTAAATATATATATTCCAATAAAGTAATTTTTTTCTTTTTCACTTTTTTTTTAAATCAAATATAAATCTGGTCTATATCTAAATACTTATAATGTTTAAAATCAAATCTAAATCTAATCTATATTTAAATACTTATAATATAACACCGTCCATCACACTGCATCTCCATTGCCACCATTTTTAACCACCAACTTCATATCCATTACCTCGTCAATATTTAGGTTCTTGAAGTCCATTGTTATCGTCCCCTAACAAACATATATACTGCCATCAATATGAACAAAAGTCCAATTCTACAAGCCTACTAGAGTTTTGAATACTATATCCATCAATTTGGGTTAGGATTTAGCTTGAGACGTATATGTATGTTACAAATACAATTCCAATTTGTCTTTTTTCTTTTGTTCGCATTCGTGTTCGTATGTCTTTGTGAAATCAATCAATTATTTGTGTTTATAGGGTAATTTGAGTTCAAATCTACGACAACGGTTATTTAGTTGAATTTTACTTAACCACATCCTTAAAGATTTTTTGTTTGTGAATTTTTTGGTTTGGTAAACAAGTGTTTAACCAACAATGGTTTGTCTATTCTTGTGTAATTTAAGTGTGTGGAAGGAGAGGGGTAGAGACATCATATGACTTGTGTATGTGTGTTTGTTTTGTCAGTAGGTTAGGTTAGGGTGGTTTATGCTGGAGATGTGGTTCTGATGCTTGTGGGCTATTCCATATTAAACACGATGTACTTTTAGGTTTAAGAGGTTGAGTAAAAAACCCTAGAAAACCCAACCTCCCGACATATAGAAAACCCTATCTATATAAAAAACCCTAGAAAACCCAACCTCCCGACATTTTTTTTTTTGAAAAAAATAACACATGTTATATACATGTTTTTAAGAGTTTTGGGCCAAAAAAAATCAAAAAAGCGCTGAAGGGATAATTTAAAAAAAAAAAAAACTTCAGCAATTTATGTCTTTTGTGCCTAACACATGTTAGGCACTGAAATTTGTTTATTTTTTTTAAAAAAAATCTCTTCGGCGCTTTTTTGTTTTTTTGGCCCAAAACACTCTAAAACATGTATATTACATGTGTTATTTTTTTCAAAAAAAAAAAAATGTCGGGAGGTTGAGTAAAAATGGGAGGAGATTTGGGTTTCCAGAGTTTTCTACCTAAATAGGGTTTTCTGTCTAGCATTGTCCTATATATATATATATATATATATATATATAGTATAAGTATCTATAGAAAACCCACTTTAATTTAGAAAACCCGGGAAACTCTAACCTCCCGAATTTAAAAAAAAAAAAAAATATACACATGTTATATACATGTTTTTAAGGTATTTGGGCAAAAAAAATCAAAAAAGCGCCGAGTAGATATTTTAAAAAAAAATAAACAAGTTTTGGTGTAACACGTGTTACAAATATGTCAGATGAATGTAACACGTGTTACACCAAAACTTGTTTATTTTTTTTTAAAATATCTACTCGGCGCTTTTTTGATTTTTTTTGCCCAAATACCTTAAAAACATGTATATAACATGTGTATATATATATTTTTTTTTTTAAAAAATCGGGAGGTTAGAGTTTCCCGGGTTTTCTAAATTAAAGTGGGTTTTCTATACATCCTTGCCCTATATATATATATATATATATATTGTAATAGCATACGAAACTTCATTCATAAAACTCAAAACAATACAGCCAAAATAAACCCCAGCCAGGAGCTGGACAACCACATATAACAAAGCTAAAAGAAAAAACACAAACCAAACTTATAAAATTACATTAAGTCTTTCAGACTTCCGTCCACGTTCACCATCGGGATTTTCAACCATTTCGACACCAACTCCCAGGTTCTTTTAGCAAAATTGCACCTGAGTAGGATATGGACTACGGATTCCTCGGCAGCACTACATGTTTTACAGACTATATCAGGCAAGTTCATACCTCTGTTTCTGAGTACCGCGGCTGATGCAATCTTCTCATCAATCGCACGCCACACAAATGTCGAACACTTACCGGTTACCCAGTTGTTCCAGCTAAACGCGTATGCTGCAGAGTTTAAGTCTAATCGCTGGCATAATGAGAATTTTACATTCTTTACGCTGAACTCTTGATGCTCACTGTTTTTCCAATACCAAACGTCGCTGCCATGTGCTGAAACCTGATTTTGTAGACGCCCCTTGAGGTTTTCCATTTCTTGTTTTTCTTCCTCACTTGTTGGTGCTCTTGACCACACCCAATCCCACACTCTTCCCCCATTCAGTGTTCTATAATTTTCCTGCACCTTTGCCTTTTTCTTTCCTGCTAGCATATATATGTTCGGGAATTGCACTTTCAATGGATCATTACCTAACCAAGTATCAACCCAAAATAGCATTTTATCTTCCAATCCCACTTTGCTTCTCAAATTTGTATTGATATTAATATTACTTTTCGTAAAATCCTTTTCTATTTCACCAATATTTTTCCATACTCCCGTCATAGACTTTTTAAACGGAATCGATTCTACTTTTCTGAAACTTGCATGAATTGAAGTAATGACTTTTACCCATAGACTTTCCGGCTCCATTTTGAATCTCCACCACCATTTTACTAAAAGAGCTAAGTTCATGTCTCTAATGTTCCCGATCCCGAGGCCACCAAAATCCTTGGAAGCTACCACTCTTTCCCATTTGACCCATCTAATTTTATTGTTAATATTGCACCCGCCCCATAGGAACTTTCTACGTATTCCCTCTAATACCTTTATAACGCCAATCGGGCACTTATAAAGAGAAAGGTAATAATTCGGTAAACTACCGAATACGGATTTCACAAGGATTACCCTTCCTGCAAATGGCAAAGTTTTCACCTTCCAATTAGTGAGTCTTTTGTTGAACATATCGATAACCTCTTTCCAATTCACAGTTCTATTCATATTTGCTCCTACCTTTAGTCCTAGATAAACAAAGGGGAATTTTCCAGCCTTTCAGTTAAAAGTTGAAGCCATATTATCAACTTCCTCTTCGGTCATACCCTCCCCATATAGCTGACTCTTTTGTGAATTCACTTTCAACCCAGATATGAGATAAAAGATACGTAAGATTCTTTTAAGATTCTTTACATTATCCTCAACCCATTCACCAATAAAGATTGAGTCGTCTGCGTATAACATATGTGTTAAACATGGGCCATCCTCCGGAAGTTTTATGCCAGAAAAAATATTGTTCAGTTTAGCCCTTTCCATCATTACATGAAAAGCTTCCATAGCCGTAATGAAAAGAAAATGTGATAGTGGATCCCCTTGTCTCAGGCCTCTTTTATATTGAAATTTACCCGTTGGCGATCCATTCACCAATATCGATCCCCTCCCAGCAAATAATATACCCATAACCCAGGTCCTCCATCTCGGTGGGTATCCCATGTGAGTTAAGATGGAAATTAAGAATTTCCAATTAAGTGTATCGTAGGCTTTTTCTATGTCTGCCTTAAAGACGAACAAACTCCTCCCCGTTCTTTTTGCCCAGCCGACCACTTCATTAATTATCAACGGCCCATCAACTATATTTCTCCCCGACATAAAGGCTGACTGAATGTTTGACACCACACTCTTAATAACCCCTTTCATTCTATTTGCTAGCACTTTTGATATTATTTTATTAACCACACCAACTAATGATATTGGTCTAAAATCAGAAAGAGTTATGGGATTAATTACCTTTGGAATGAGGGCAATGAACGAGGCACTTCAGGTATGGTGAATCGATCCGTGTATGAAAAACTGGTTCATAACCTCCATGAGTAACCCTTTCAGCTCCTCCCAATAAGTTTTAATTAATTTGAATGTGATCCCATCCGGACCCGGAGATTTGTTAATACCACAATCCCATACTGCTTTCCGAACTTCCTCTACTGAAAATGGGATAATAAGTCCCTCGGCCTGCTCCGAATTCAACATTTTAAAATCCCCAGCCCTATTCTTGGTCTACATTCCACAGGTTCTTTGAATTTCGATTGGAAAGCCACCATAAATTGAGTTTTGATTTCCTTCGGATCCGACACCCAAACCCCATCGATCCAGAGACCACATATCTTATTTCTTGCTATATGGTTGTTTACTATTGAGTGAAAATAACTAGTATTTTCGTTGCCTAGCCCCACCCATCTCAATCTTGCTTTCTGAAGTAAATCTGCGGCCACTCTATCATTCCACTCTTTAATCTTGTTCTTGCAACCGTGCCATACATTGATTTCCATATCCGACAAAGGCCTGATATACAAAGAAATGCAAATGTGGCACACACTATAAAACATATGATACATTAATACAACAATACCCAACATATACTTTAATGCACATAGTAATTTGTTTGACATACAAATCACATGTTCCAAGTTTAAATGAACTTTTATGTTAAATGTAGGAATGGATTTTGATCCGCACTACCGTCAATCCTTTTCAATGTATACACAGACATGCATATATATCTTAATGTTCTAACAATTTTTTTAAAGTTGTAATAAGACCGGGTGGTATGGGGTAGCATTTCCCCCACCTCAGGAAAATAACAAACCAATCCCCCCTGCCACGATGCCGTTGAGGGGCGCCATTGTTCACTTAGCGAGCGCAATAACGAGGTAAAGGGAAATTTTGTGGAGCCAAACCAATTTGACCATTGACAACGGTCAATGTTTTTTTTTTTAAAAAAAATCACCTCTTCTTTTCCATATACATAACACACACATATTTTTTATTATCAAACTCCATATCCATTCTTTACTCTCAAATTCTTTTCTATTGAATTTTAAAATGGTAAGACCGCGTTAGACCGAGCAAGAATATATCACTTTGGCCACGAGTTGGGTGGATGCCATCGAGCTAGCAATGCCTCAAGATCCGTGACAGTTTTGGAAAACGGTTATGACTACATTCCACCAACATGTGGGTGAAAAACATCCTAATATTAATCAAATATTTGGAAGGTTTACCCTTGTCCGAGCAAAGTGTGCAAGATTAGAGAGGTTCTGTCACACCCGACCGATGGCGGAAACATCGGGGCGGGACGAACAAATCGCTCAAAGCATCATAACGCTACTTGTTTCAATATACATTAATCAAAATTTTATACTGATAACTTAAAATGTCATACAACCCAAAACATTGTCAAAATTGTATCAAACATCACAAAATTCAAACATTGTCCAAAATATTGTTTTTCTAAGGTGTGTATCTAAAGTCACCCTAGCTTGATTCTTGATTCACTGCGACTATCAACCTGCAACATGTATTAAAATAAAATCAACAAAAATGTTGGCGAGTATACAAGTTTAATACCTAGCATAGATAGTTTAAAATTTGAATTCCTCATATCCGACATGAATAACATATTACAAGTTTCAACATGCTAGGCTAACGAAATCAATATGTTAACCTAAGTTTCCAACGCGTTAACTGTGCCTTTCCTACATCCCACGATGAGGAGGTAAAAGAATCAAACTTAACAATACCCCAAGACTCAAGGGCGGTGCGTTAATCCTATAGCGCTATACTTGTCAAGGTGGCTAAACATAAGATTCAACGTTCATGTAGCATATAAGACTCACAAACATCACAAGTATCATGTTTTCATCTTTAGTAGTGGATAGAGTATGTTTATAAACAAGTTTCAAGTGTCGTGCGTTTATATAGAATACATGTTGCATCCCAAAGTGGTTAAAACAAAACGGGATCGAGTATACTCACAGTGAGTGGTTAGAACCTAAACACAGTCTGGTTGGATCGAAGGGAGCGCTGGATCAGTCTACATGCGGGAAAAGAGCGTAAGTCCTCTAAGTGCTGACCCGGTCGGGAACAGAGTGTCGAATAGTGCAAAAACGAGTCAAGTGTTCGACAGACTATCCGAGCGGATGAGTTCCATCCGAACGGATAATCATCTGGACGGATGGTCATTCGGTTAGTCTGTGGTTATTTGTGACCTATTAAAATTTCTGAAGTTTTGATTAAAATGTTCCAATAGTCAATCGGTTATTAACAGGTTGAGGTTATCCGGACGGATGGTCATCCAAACAGATGGCCATTCGAATGGATGATCTGTGTTCGAAGTTTTGTAAAATTTCCTAAGTAAAAGTTTTAGGTTTAACGGAGACGGCGTGATGACATGTCAAACAACGGAATACACCAGATCCAGTTCATTCCGCCGGATGGGCCCAACCCTTTCGGATAAACGCGCTGATCCTGATGAAAATTCATGGTTGACCCGTTAATCGGTCCATCTCTTTGGTGGAAACCAGTTTTCAACTAACTCTTGACTAAGGAATGATTCGAGAGCTTGATTGAGTCCCGATTCCATCCATATTCGCGTAAAACAGAAGAGAAGTTTTGAAATAAGTTGTAAAACGTGAAAGTCCATTAGATCTGGGCCGAAACATGTGAAAAATCCTTTAGATCTTGTATAAAAATGTGAAAACTCTTTTAGATCTTAGACCAATCTCGATTTAATGGTGCTTCACAACAGTTTGCCTAAGCAAAACGAGTGAAAACCACCTTCGGAAGGTCTAAAATCAGTGTTTTTGAGAAAAAGTTAAGGTGTGTGTGTGATTTTGATGAAGAAGATGGAGTAGAAGTGATTAGAGATGAAGATTGAAGAAGATTTGAGTAAAAAAGCTTACAAAATAGCCTTGAATCACATCTGAGGTCTTGAGAGCGAATGGGGAGAGTGAAAGGTGAAAATGAAGGCTCAAGTCTACTATTTATAGGTGACAGCGACAGGTCTATCCGAATGGTTTTGTTCGGATGGTGAAGAGTTAAGGCGGTGGCGAGTGGTAGTGTCCGGATGATCATCCGGGCAGATGGTCATCCGGGCGGATGGCCATTCGGACGGCCAGGTTCGCGTTTGTTAGTGTTCCAATTTTGGCTCGTTCGCGAGCGAGGTTAAGTGTTGTGTTGCGTATTATTGTGAGTAGCCATTTCATATAGTATTATTATCTCTAGACGTTTAAATAGCATAAATAAAAAGAATAATTTTGTGTTTCGAATTCATGCTACATTAGTTTTCGTTCATTAAGTATCAAAGCATAACAAAGAGTCAAGAATCTGGATAAACATATCGTTCCCGTATAAGAAGCATCACATAGAGTAATAGTTGCACATAGTTTAACACAATTATGATTAAAATAGTCTCATTTTCATTATGATCGGTCGTTTTGAGTGTACAAGTATCACTGGATAGGAAGTACGGTAAGACTTGCTAAAATAATGGGAGTATCGAAACGCAGGGCGTCACAGTCTCCCCTGCTTTAGGAGATTTCTTCCCCGAAATCTAAGAGGAAGACTGAATAAAGAGCTGTGGATACTTGGTTTTCATTTCACTCTCGAGTTCCCAAGTGAATTCGGCGCCACGCTTTCCTTCCCATCGAACCTTAACTATGGAAATTTTTCCGCGCCTTAGTCGCTTGGTTCCTCGGTCCATGATTTCGACCGGTTTTTCCACGAAGTGAAGAGTCTTGTTTATTTGCAAGTCTTTGATGGGAACTTGAAGTTCTCATCTGCTAAACACTTCCTAAGATTTGAGACATAGAACGTCGGATGTACGTTGCTAAGCTCTTCAGGTAAGTCGAGTCGGTAAGCCACATTGCCAATCCTTTCGAGTATTTTGAAAGGACCCACATAGCGAGGGGTAAGCTTTCCCTTTTTACCAAAACGTATCACTCCTTTCTAGGGGGATACTTTGAGTAGAACGTGGTCTCCAACATTGAATTCCAAAGGCTTGCGTCTTTTGTCAGCATAGCTCTTTTGTCTGCTTCTAGCCTTGAGCAAGTTGTCGCGATTTTGAAGGATCTTATCCGTCGTCTCTTGGATGAGCTCAAGTCCAGTAAGTTGCTTGTCCCCAATCTCATGCCAACTGATGGGAGATCGGCACTTGCGACCTTATAAAGCTTCGAAAGGAGCCATCTGAATACTGGAATGGTAGCTGTTATTGTACAAGAACTCGATCAATGGTAAATGTACATCCCAATTACCACCAAAGTCGATGACACAGGAACGGAGCATATCCTCTAGGGTTTGAATAGTACGTTCTGTCTCTCCATCCGTTTGGGGATGAAAGGCCGTACTAAGATTCAAGTGAGAACCCATAGCGGATTGAAAGGTTTGCCAAAGACGCGAAGTGAAACGACCATCGCGGTCAGAGATGATGTCAATGGGTATACCATGACGACATATGATTTCATCAGTGTAAATTCGAGCAAGTTTCTCCACTTTGAAATCTTCACGAATAGGAAGAAAGTGGGCTGATTTGGTCAAACGGTCGATGATTACCCATATGCTATCATGACCGGAAGGTGTTCGAGGAAGTTTAGTTATGAAGTCCATAGCAATGCTATCCCATTTCCAAACAAGGATTTCGGGTTGCTCGAGAAGGCCTGAAGGACGCTGATGCTCAGATTTGACCTTTGAGCAAGTGAGACATTTCGAGACGTATGCGGCGATTTCCTTTTTCATACCAGGCCACCAATAGGACGTACGCAAGTCATGGTACATCTTATCAGCACCAGGATGAATAGAGTATCGGGATTTGTGAGCCTCATTCATGATGAGCTCACGGAGATTGTCGCGATCTGGCACCCAGATGCAATCGAGAGAGTACTGAAGTCCATTAGACTTCGTCACAAGTTGGTCTATAGAAGCACCTCGTATTTCAGCGATTAGACTACCTTCGTTGGCTGACGAGTATTGAGCTTCACGAATACAAGCATGAAGATCACTAGTGATCTGAAAACAGCGGATGCTACTAACATGAGTCTTACGACTAAGAGCATCGGCCACGACATGCGCTTTGCCAGGATGGTAGCGAATCTCGCAGTCGTAGTCGTTAAGCAACTCCACCCATCGTCGCTAACGCATGTTTACTTCCTTTTGGTTAAAGATGTGCTGCAGACTCTTATGGTCAGTGAAAACCACACACTTAGTACCATATAGGTAGTGTCGCCAAATCTTTAACACAAAAACAACTGCGCCCAACTCAAGATCGTGGGTAGTCTAGTTTTGCTCATGTATTTTGAGATGTCGGGAAGCATATGCGATGACCTTGTCTCGCTGCATGAGAACACAATCAAGACCACGGTTTGAGGCATCGCAATATACTACGAAATCATCATTCCCATCAGGGAGAGCAAGTACAGGTGCGTTACAAAGCAGATTCTTAAGAGTTTGAAAAGATTCCTCTTGCTCAGGACCCCAAGCAAAAGGTTTCTCTTTTTGAGTTAATGAAGTAAGAGGAACGACGATCTTTGAAAAGTTAGAGATGAATCGACGGTAATAACCCGCCAATCCTAAGAAAGAACGAATCTCAGATGCAGATTTACGCGTTATCCAATTCTTTACTGCTTCTATTTTGGAAGGGTCAACATGGATTCCTTGTTTGCTAACAACGTGCCCGAGAAATTGTACTTCTTTAATACAGAATTCGCACTTAGAAAACTTTGCATATAAGCGTTCACCACGTAAAAGTTCTAACATGATGCGTACATGTTGTTCATGATCAGCTCAGGTTTTCGAATAAATGAGAATAACATCAATAAAGACGATGACAAAACGATCCAAATAAGGTTTACAAACACGATTCATAAGGTCCATGAACACGGCGGGTGCGTTGGTCAAGCCAAAAGGCATAACTTCGAACTCGTAGTGTCCATAACGGGTGCGAGATGTGGTTTTGGGGATGTCTTCTTCGAGAACACAGAGTTGATGATAACCAGATTGAAGGTCGATTTTAGAGAAACAACTTGCGCCTTGTAGTTGGTCAAAGAGAACGTCGATGCGTGGGAGTGGATAACGATTTTTGATGGTGAGTTTGTTGAGTTCACGGTAGTTGATGCACATGCGAAACGAACCATCTTTCTTCTTGACGAATAGCACAGGAGCACCCCAAGGTGAGGTACTTGGACGTATGAAACCTTTGTCGAGTAGTTCTTGAAGCTGACTAGATAACTCTTGCATCTCAGAGGGTGCAAGTCGGTAAGGAGCTTTGGTAATAGGAGTCGAACCAGGTATGAGATCGATACGAAAGTCAACAGATCGAGGTGGAGGAAGACCAGGAATATCTTCAGGAAAGACATCAGGGAAATCACACTGATGTGCGGTAAAGTGTTATATATATTAGGTGTATATTTTAAGCCCCTTTAACACTTATTTTAGCCAAGTTTTAAATTTATAAAACACGATATTTTACTAACACTAAACACACATATGGGCAAGTGCACCCATCGTGAGCGTAGTATAGCGTTGGTAAGATACCGAGGTCGTCCAAGGACACAAGAGCTTTTAGTACCGGTTTATCCTCAACGTCTAATCAAAATAAAAATTTTAGAAAAATGTTTTTAAACTAAGAAAAATAAAAACTAACTAAAATGCTGAAAATGAAAATAAAAATAAAAACAGATAGACAAGATGAATCACTTGGTTCCGACTCGTATCTAGTATAACCTTTGATTATTTCCGCACTTTTGCACATAATTAAGAGATTATCTTAGTTATTGTAGTAGGCCCCTCTTTTGAAGGTGACGTTACCCTCACCCCAGTAGTTTGAGTCAGCAAGGATACAATCCTAAAAGGGTGGATTATTGGAAGATAATGAATTAAGTTATTAATGCAGTATTATGGTAGGCCCCGCTTTTGGCGGTGACGTTACCCTCGGCTAAGTAGTCTGAGTCAGTAGGGATACAGTCCTAAATAGCCGGGTTATAGTATTAATAGTAGTTAACTTATGAGGGGATCAAAGAGTTTGGACCCCCGCCATCCAATACCGTGAAGCATTGAAGGAGGTCCTACTAAATTTGACCCAGGTCCATTGCAGGACCTCTAAACGCTGAACAATGGCAAGACCTTTACCAAACCGTTCCCTTAACCCCCGACCAGGTAGCCAACATACCTCCATATAGACCGTGGAGATATGAATGGTGAAAATCTTTTATTTTATATAGACAGTAAAATAATGCCAAGACACCACGGACAAACGATAAGGAAAGATCACCTTCAACATAAATAACTAGTTATTAAAGTCATTAATACAAAACCAAATAAAAAGTGCAAAAGATTAGAAATAAAAAGTATTATACTAGACACTTTGTCTTCACCAAGTGATGTAAGAGACTTAGGCAAACATGGCCTTGATTGTCAAGAACTCTTACGATCAATCTTGGATCCCGAGACGACTCACACACTCTATGATGGACAATGGATGATGGTGGTGGATGATGGTGTTATGGTGGTGGTGGGTGGTGGATGAAGTGTGAGAGAGGTGGTGTGCCAAGGGATGAGTTGAAATGAAACCAAGCACTCCTATTTATAGGCTGAACAGAAGGCTGGGCACGGCCCCGTGTCCGCTGGACACTGCCCCGTGCCTGTCTGACACTCTCTCTCTTCATTAATTGTAATTCGCAATTACAATTAATGCGCCTGCTGTACTTTCGCCACGCCCCCATGTTCGCTGGGCACGGCCCATGGTGGGCAATAGAAGCTTCTATAGGTTTGTTGTTGGTGCACTTGTGTCTGTACTTTGTCTGTATTTTGTCATGATACCAAACGATGTCTTGTGTTAGTCTGGTTTACGTCTTAGGTTTGTTAATATGTGTGTTCGATGTAAGTTTGACCAAGTCAACCATCCTCCTGGTTTGACTTGGCCAAACAGTTAGCACATTGTTTGTAAGATGTTTGGGTCGAAGGATGAGTCATCGAAGGATTGTTTATATCCTTCGATGAGCTCGAAGGATAATCCTTCGATGGATATAGATGGACTTCGAAGGATATCATCCTTCGAGGTATATGTGGATCCTTCGATAGGTTTCAGATCGATAGATGATCCTTCGATCAGGCTATCTGATCCTTCGACCAGACGAGCTGTGATGGGTATATATACTCATGTAATGTGTTCACTTCATTGTGTGTGAGATGTGAGTGAACTTAGTCTTGTAGAGAGCGTATTTTCAGTTTGGTCAAGGGGTGTAACCGTGTCCACTGAAATACAAGAGAAAACTTTGATATCTCGTGTGTCTACCTTTCTCTTTGTAGCTTGTGCTCTCATATAAACTACCGGTTTGCATTCTAGCTTGGATTCCGCACTTGCTAGTGTGTTCAACATAACAAGGATAAGGTTTGACCTCATCCTCCGAGGGACCTACAAGTGGTATCAGAGCCGTGGCTCTTTTCCTTGTTAAAAACCGAGTTTATACAAGACTTTGGAGTGTTTGGACAAAACTCACATGGTTTAGCACCCGTTTTTAGTGTTTTTCTCGCATTTCTAGACGTAAAAATGTGTTCTAAACTAACCGGGTGTGTTAAAGGACGGGTTGGGTAACTTAAAAACTTGTTTTTAAGAAGTTTGGTAATTTCCGGCCAAATTCCGGCTTACTCCGGTGACCGGTTTTCTGGATAAGAACTGTCTTTTTTAGTAATATTTTATTGTTCAAATCTTGGTTTGGTAAAAGGTATGGTCTGAGCATACCTTCTGCCGAAAGTTTTCTACCAACCCATCACCTTTTCACCAACCTGTCACTTTTGTCAACTGTGTCAGTACAGATCGAAGGATATCCTTCGAAGTCGAAAGATCATCTTTCGATCAAAGGAAGTTCGATAGATAATCATCCTTCGAACATCCTTCGAAGTCTGTGACTTATCCTTCGATCCAAGGAATCTTTTCGAAGGATACATCTTTCGATCTACAGTTCTGGTTCGAAAGATAAGGATCTTTCGATTGGCGAATCCTTCAAAATCATTGTTCGAAATTCAACAGTGATCTTTCGAACACTATTGATCCTTCGAACAAGTATTGATCCTTCGATCCTAGTCTGTTTAAGTTTAACAAGTTTGTGTTTTTCTCGTCTTTCGATCAGGGATCCTTCGGCTGGTTGGTTGTTAACAAGGAGAACCCGAGAGAACTAGTGTAACAATTTTTCTTGATCAAAAATGAATTCGATGTGGGGTACTCCGATAAATACAGAAATGTATTATGGTACTGCGGCTCCGGATTCGGGAAAGTATAGAAATACCAGTTTATCTCCTGCATGGGCCGAATCTCCCGTACCTGTATCTTCGCAAGCTAATGCTATATCTACCGGTCAATGGGCATTCGTATCAAATCAAACTCCAAGTATTCAAAGCATTTTGTTAAGCGAGAGTGAAACGGGAAGTTTGAATAGGCCTCCAAAGTTGATGCACTTAAGTGAATATCCGGGATGGTTTGATAGATTTCATACATACGTCCTTGGTCAAAATACAGAATTGTGGTTGCGTTTCATCACAGATTTTGATCAAACAATAGAGGTTGCCGCTTCATCTGCTGCTACGTTTGCCGATCTTACGGAAGATCAGAAGAAGGTCTATGACTTAGAGAAGAAAGCGTATGCCATTCTTACTCAGGCGTTAAGCAAAGATATTTATCATCAATTTGTCAGTTTCAAGACAACGAAGAAGTTGTGGGACGCATTGAAGATAAGGGGCGTAGGAAATGAAGCGACACGTCAATTGAGAAAAGACCTGCTAAAGAAAGAGTTTGATGGTTTTACTTGTATGGAGAATGAATCTTTAGGAGATTTGACAAGTCGATTTAATCATTTGCTGACTGAATTGGCAAATATTGGGGTTGTAACAACTTCAGCAGAGGTAGTGAAAAAGTTTGCAGATGCACTGCCACCTCAATGGAATACTTTCTTGGAAATCATGAAGTACAATGGCACTTTAGCTACAACAAACTTCAATGACTTTGTTCAACTCCTGGAAAACAAGAATCAGGAAGAAACTCTCAAGGCGAAAAGAGTTCTAGTGCCACAAAATCCTGAAATGTATTATGGAACTTCTAGCACTTCTACAAAACCTTCTTCACACGCTCCAATTCAAACAGCGTTTGTGTCTAGCACTGACATGTATGGAAATCCTATCCAAGTTCCGGTCAAGCCTCCTCCAACAACAGACATGTATGGAAATCCGCTTGAACCAGTCCCTCAACCAGTACCACAACAGCAAAGCCAACGACCTATCAGAGCAACTGATATGTTCGGAAATCCATTACCTGTTCGATCTACCGGACCAACAGATTTATACGGGAATCCACTTCCTCCTCAACAGCAAGCATGTTATGGAAGCACATCATCTGCTAGTCAGCAATCAAAGCCAAATACAGTACGGCTCGACACCTCAAGCTTTTCTAAAGTCAGTGTGGAAGTAGTAAAGGAACACATGGAGCTGCTAAACACTTTGGTGAGCGCATACTGTGGATTAGTGGAAGGTCAGATTGGTAACATTAATCTGACACAAGAAGACTATCAACAGATCGATAAAGAGGAGATGGAGATGATGGACATCAAGTGGGCCTTTGCCAGTGCTGTTAGGCGAGCAAAGGATTTCATGGAAAGAACTGGCAGAACCAGCTTGGAAAGCAAGAAAGACACCAAGTATGGATTTGATAAGCAGGCTGTTAAGTGCTTCAATTGTGGTGAACGTGGTCATTTCAAACGTGAATGTGCGAGGCCATCTCAACATGGAAACCAAAATCCTTTCAGAGGTCAAGGCAACAGGGCAAATCAGAACCAAGTAAGGAACAATGAGCGCACATTGGTACCTGTCAACAACCAGAGTCAAGCAGGACCATCTAATGCCAACCAGGCACTTGTGGTTCAAGTAGATGAAGGTTGTGATTGGTCAATTCAGCTGAGTGGTGATGCTCCAGATGGAACAGCATGTTTTGCTGAAGTGGTTAAGGATTTAAATCACGCCAGTGGTGGAGAATCTTCCACTAATGGTGATGAATCTTCTGAAGATGAAGACAGCTCCGGTTATAGTGGAAGCTCAGATGAAGAATCCTCCACTTCAGGTAATGATCATGTGGATGAGACATCAAGTGCGTCAGTTGATGCAGATATTGATGAGCTTTTGGAAGAAGCTACAGCAGGAATTGAAAGAAGATCTATTTTGGTGGATCAAGCTGCTTATTCTTCGTCTTCTCTCCATTCAGCCTTTATGGCTAATGTCGACAGTTCATCAAGTCAGGTATGTGTCGATGAACCCACTTCTGTTAGTTGTGATAATTGTGACATATTGAGTATTAAATGTGCTGATTTAGAGACAAGCATGTCTGAGTTGCAAGGCAAACATGATGCTTTACAAGCTAATTTGTTTGACTTACAAGACAAACATGTTTCATTGAATGATAAGTGGTGTGAATTACAAAGAAAACATGAGGCTTTGCAAGAGAAATATGATGTGACATTCATTCACAATCAGAAATTGACCGTTGATCTTTCGAAGTGCACTGAAGCCAACATGTTTTATGAAAACCATGAAAAGGAGTTTAAATCGGTAATTGAGAAATTAAAGAAAGATAAAACCGAGCTAACAAAAATGGTTTCCAGAAAACAAACTGACATTAATTTGTATATAACTCGCCTTGAGGTAATGCAAAAGGAAATGGCTTGTGTCAAAACTGAAAGTGAGGCGATCCAACTTAAGCTAGACAGTTATTTTAGCTCTAGCTATGTGTTGGATCACATCATTGACGTACAGAAAGAGAAACGGGATGTCACATGCATTGGATACAAGAAATGTCCACCACCTGTGAGACACAATTATGATGCCATGCCTGACGAGGAGGATAGAACTTTCTTTGAACCATCTGTTCCTCTAGATGTTAATGAATTTGCAACAGGACTCGGATACAAGAAAGAAGTATCATCAGATTCGGATGTGTCAGCAGATACATGTGTGTCTTCTGCTGAACAGAATCAGGATCCTCCAGTTGTTGTTGAGGATGCTGATTCTTCTGATGATGAATCTGATGATACTGATTCAGCAAAGTCTGATGCGGTGATAAAAGAAGAGGACATACCTCTTGAGAATCATATTCTGTGTGATCCTCCTGCAAAACCCGCTAAGACTGTTGCAATCGAGTCCTTGTCTGCACAAGAGTCGGAGAGTGTGGATTTGCTGTATACTCTTGTTGGTGATAATAAAATTTATTCTGACAAAGATTTTCCGATTAAGAATGTAAATCAATCCCTAATCAGTAAAGTTTTTGAAAATTCGACAAGTAAATTTCTGGGTAAGAAAGGATCACACGTTGTGGTAACACAGTGCCCTCCTATCCCAAAGGCTGAAGTTAGAAAACAATTTGGCAATCAGAAATTACCAACAGAGAAAAGGCAGCAAAATCATAACAAACAAAAAGGAAAATTGCCGGCTCAAAGTCAAAAGAAGCCAAATCAAAAGAAGAACAAGAATGTGAACTTTGTGAAATCTAAGGGAACGGACAAAATTGAAACGTTTGAAAACCAATCTAACTTAGATTTTGTCAAGAAAGCAACTGTGATGAAAAGAAATGAACCAAATAGTTCAAAACCTAGTACCTCGGGATCACAAAGTTCATCATCGGCAAGACGATCACATGATACTTCGGGGTTTGTTGAACGAAGATCATGTTTTGAATGTGGTGAAATTGGGCATATCATTCGAAATTGCCCGTATCTTCATAAGTTGAAAGCAAAGGATGATGATTCCTGTGAACGCAATCACCAAAAGCGATCTGTTTCTGTAAAACAAGATCCCCGACTTGTAAGAGAAAGGGAAAAGAAACAGAAACGCCAACAAGTCAAGGTGATTGAAAAGGCACTTAAAACTAGGGCTGTTCATGAGCTGAGCCGAGCCGAGCCAGGCCAAGCTCGGGCTCGGCTCGATTATAAACCGAGCTAGCTCGGCTCGGCTCGGATTTGAAACCGAGCTGAAAATCTAAGCTCGGGCTCGGCTTGGTTTTAAACCGAGCTAGCTCGGCTCGGCTTGGTTTGGCTCGATTTTATAAAAAAAACTAATATATACCTCTTAAAATTTAATAGCCTAAAATATTATTCAATAATTTAAAAGAATATATTCAAAATAAGTTCAACCTAATACAATTCAAACCAAAATCAAGTTTAACAACGCAAAATAAGTTTTAATTTCAATAAAATACAATATTAGTTCATTAGTATGGAAATCAATCTTCAAATATGCCATAAATATCAAATTACAAACCTATATACATGTAAATAATAATCCGTTTTTTGTAATATATTATAATGTATATAAAATTAAAACTTATTATAAGTAAAATAATTCGAGCTAAACCGAGCCGAGCTACAAAGCGAGCCAAACCGAGCCAGCTCGGCTCGTTACGAGCCGAGCCGAGCTAGGCTCACTTTCTAACCGAGCCGAGCCGGCTCGGCTCACTTTTAAACCGAGCCAAATCGAGCGAGCTTTTTCCGAGCGAGCTCCGAGCCGCGAGCTTTTTGAACAGCCCTACTTAAAACTGATGTGGTTCGAAAACAATCTGTTTCAATTAATCCAGAAAACTCAAAATTTTCAAAAACTTCAAACAATCACGAAGTTAAATTGTCAAACAATCAAACTGGTAAAATTCAACAGACATGGAAACCTAAATTGACCACAAGTTCAGAGGGACCATCACAATTTATGAATCATCAAAGAATAGAAGTTATTGTTGTTGATGAAAATGGAAGACCCAAGACCACAATGGCTTGGGTCCCCATCTCCAACTAATCATGTGAGTTCATGTGCAGGGTGTTCCAGGAGGAACTATCAGTAGTCATTGGATTGTTGATAGTGGGGCATCCAGGCACATGACAGGCGACATGAAGCTTCTCTACGACGTTAAATCTATTAGAGGAGGTTATGTTGCTTTTGCTGGGGATAAAGGCGGATATATTACGGGTGAAGGAATGATTTCCAACGGGGTTGTTAGCTTTGATAAGATCAACTTCGTACAACAACTTGATCACAATATTCTTAGTGTTTCTCAAATTTGTGATAAGCAGTTCTCAGTACACTTTGATGCAAATGGATGTTATGTGCTGAAACCCGGCTTCAAAATTCCGAAAGAATGGATTCTCTTATCTGCTCCAAGGATAAATGACTTGTACGTCCTTGATATGAGCCAAGCTATCACAACGTCTGCACAAGCAACCTGTTTCGTTTCCAAAGCCACAGAAAAGGACTCAATCTCTTGGCACAGACGAATGGGTCACATTCACTTACGCAAAATGAATCATTTGGTGTCAAATGAATTAGTGAATGGTGTTCCTCTTAAAAACTTCCATCTTCAAGACGTCTGTGTCTCGTGCCAGAAAGGAAAATAAACGAAGAAGCGACACCCTACAAAGAAAATCAACACGGTGGCTGTTCCTCTTGAACGTTTGCACATGGATTTGTTCGGTCCTGTCGAGCACAAAAGTATTAGGAATGATCAATATTGCCTCGTGATAACTGATGATTATTCAAGATTTTCTTGGGTGGCGTTCATGGCACACAAGAGCGAAACCTTCGGTATTATCAAAAACTTGATCATTCAGATTGAGAATCTATATAAGTTGAAGGTTAGGCGGATACGTAGCGACAATGGTACTGAATTTAAAAATCATGCCATGGCGGAGTTTTGTACTTCAAAAGGTATTCTTCACGAATTTAGTGCAGCTTATACTCCTCAACAAAATGGCGTCGCTGAACGTAAGAACCGCACATTGATCGAGACTGCTAGGACTATGTTGGTAGAATCGCAGTTGCCCATTCCATTCTGGACTGAAGCTGTGTCCTCTGCGTGTTACACGTTGAACCGAGTCCTTACAGTCAAAAGGCACAACATGACCTGCTTTGAGCTTATTAACAAACGGAAACCAGATTTGTCATATCTTGAACCGTTTGGAGCTCCATGTACAATAATCGATCCTAATGGAAAGTTTGGGGCAAGAGCCATTGAAGGATACTTTCTTGGGTATTCCACCCCGAACTTAAGAGTCTGGAATCTAGAGACTAAAAGGGTCGAGGAATGGTCTGAAGTCAGAGTACAAAGGCACACTTTGCCAGTTAGAAATCCTGGTCAGCCTTGGATGTTTGAGTACGATGACTTTTTCAATTCGATCAATGTCGAAGCAGTTGAAGAAAACGCTGCGGCAAGGATGTTTTTCGAGAGTGACAATGCAACAGATTCACCGTTGGTTCGTCCCATTATTGTCAATCAAGAACCATCTTTAGTGAATAATAATGCTCTCGATAATGAGGATTTTCACGATGCTACCGAATTGAACGAATCTTCAGAGGATGATGAATTTCTAGATGCAGATCAAGAAGCTCCAACAACAGCAGTTCATGGTACTTCAGAGGGTACTCCTCCAGTGGACGCCCCTAGAACAGCTGAAGCTACTGCATCATCCTCTTCGTCAATTCCGGGTATTGAATTAGTTGTTGATCTCAATCTCAACAATCTGGGTACAAACATTCCAGTTCAAGATAATCCAGAAACAAGGATTCACAATACCCATCCTCAACAAAACATCATCGGAAATGTACAGAGTGGCGTTCAAACAAGAAACATGTTGCGAAACAACAACAATGCAGGCTTGTATGCAGCTATCCGAGAATCTGGTCAACAAAATGATTGGTCTTTCGCGTGTTATGTCTCACAGGAAGAGCCAAGAACTTGGAAAGAAGCTTTGAAAGATAACTCATGGGTTGAAGCGATGCAGGAAGAGCTGCAACAATTCCAGAAGCTTGGTGTCTGGAAACTCGTAGAGAAACCTGCTGGTTACAAGAAGATTGGTACCCGTTGGGTGTTCAAATGCAAAAAGGATGACCGTGGAGTCGTTATTCGAAACAAAGCAAGGCTAGTCGTTCAAGGTTTTCGTCAGATAGAAGGGATCGACTACAACGAAGTGTATGCACCTGTTGCACGTCTGGAAGCAATTCGGATCTTTCTGGCTTATGCCTCATTCAAAGGATTCAAGGTATACCAGATGGACGTGAAAAGTGCATTCTTACATGGTGTGGTGGAAGAAGAGGTGTACATCGAACAGCCTCCAGGTTTTGAAGATCCTATCCATCCCGATCGGGTTTGGTTGCTCAACAAAGCTCTATATGGTCTACATCAAGCACCGCGAGCTTGGTATGCAACCTTATCTAATTATCTACTGGAGAATGGATTTCGCAGAGGTCTTATCGATTGTACTCTTTTCATCAAAGAACAAGATGGAGATCTTCTACTGGTACAGGTATACGTTGATGATATTATATTTGGTTCTACTAATGATGTTTTGTGTAGGAATTTCGAGCGCATCATGCAGGATAAATTCGAGATGAGTGCTATGGGGGAAATGACTTTCTTTTTGGGCCTACAAGTACAACAAACCGAGTCTGGGATATTCATCCATCAGACTAAATATGTTGGTGACATCTTGAGCCGGTTCCAGATGTCTGATGCAACGCCCATCGGTACCCCATTGCCGCAAAATCACGGAATTACTCCAGACTTGAAGGGTGAAGCTGTTAGCCCCTCATACTACCGCGCGATGATCGGATCTCTTATGTACCTCACAGCATCAAGACCAGATATAATGTACCCAACGTGCCTGCTTGCCAGATATCAAGTCAACCCGAAGGCCTCACATCTTGCAGCTGTAAAAAGGATTTTTCGTTATTTGAAGGGTTGCCCTGACACCGGTCTATGGTACCCTAGGGATAATAACTTTGACTTGATAGCTTTCAGTGATTCTGATTTTGGCGGATGCAAAATCGACGGCAAATCCACAACGGCTGGATGTCAGTTTTTGGGAAATCGCCTAGTCACATGGCAGTGCAAGAAGCAGACATGTGTCGCTACATCAACATGCGAAGCTGAATACATTGCTGCCTCAAGTTGTTGCTCCCAAGTCCTATGGATCCAACAACAAATGTGCGACTACGGTTTTGAATTCCTAACTACTCCTATTTACGTTGATAATTCTGCTGCCTTACAGATCACTAGAAATCCTGTGCAGCATTCAAAGACTAAGCACATCGAACTTAAGTATCACTTCATACGTGATTGCTTTGAGAAAAGGCTAATCGATGTTGCTTACGTCCACACTGATGACCAACGTGCCGACCTTTTTACCAAAGCATTTGACAAATCAAGATTTGACTATTTATTACTGGTAAACGGCATTAAGGTCAAGCAAGAGTAAAACCAACATCGGAAAATCATTTTTGTAAATACCTTTGTGTTTTAAATTTGTCTTAGTTTATTGATTTTAGGGGGAGTAAATCCAAAATTTGAAAATCCAAAAACATCGAAAAATTTCAAAAACACAAAAACAATAGAAAAACAAAAATGAGTTTCCTGGCGAGCAAAAGAGAAAATGATAGTACATCAGTGGTCTATCCAAACCTCTTTAAACCCAAAGTGAAAAACGATAAGCAGCTCTATATAAGATGTATCGGTAGGCTCACAATCATTTTAAAGTGTGCAGGGTGATATAAACTTAAATCGACTGAAGACCAGGTGGGAACCATTCATTGGCATATAGTCTTAGTACCGAAATTTCGTTTGAGAGATTGCCGAGGTTCTGAGATATTCGGTCTTTATGCTGCTTATCATCTGGGTATCATGGTTGTATCTTTTACCGAAAAATAACGGGGACGCAAGTCTAGATCTTCCATGATACTATACATACGTGTACATACTGCATTCGACCTCAATAAGTGATCAACAATCACATGTCCAACCAAAATAAGTGATAATATATCACATTCATCCGGGAGTCAAGTTCGTCTCTCTGCTGTACGAAAGTACTGACCTGTTCACGGACTTGCTCTTGTGTCCTCATGCATCGAAAATCAAGTTCCTCATCAATAAGTGATTCTATCACATAGGGCTTGTTTTCAATCAAAATAAGTGAGTTTCTCACATCATATACGGTCAAACAAATGATAATCGGTATACTCACCGGTAAGATGAACCCTCGTGCATACCTTGATACGGGAATGTGTCGTGATGTGGATGAACACCGGTCGGTAAGTATAAATCATACCTTAACGTATCCCCTCGCCATGATTACATCTGATAAGTTGAGCTTATGTGGACAACAATACCGATAATTGTTATAGGATGCTTATCTTAATGTTAACTAAAAGAACAACAAGAGCGTTTTGGCATGACCGTACACTGATATGATTCTCTTACCCTCGAAACTCGCAAAAAGATTGTCTGTAAATATTTATTTAATGCTTTCAGTTTCTGCATCTTTGTATATATTTATTTACTGCTTTCTGTCTTTACATTTGAAATATTCAAAAATTCCAAAAAGATTTTAGGTGTGTTTTAATATAAACTTTATAAAAGCCAAAAAGATTTTATTTCTGTCTTATTTTCGATTGTACGATGTTGGATCTCGAGTCTTCGTTACCTGAAACCTGATTGAAAACCGAAACGACTGATTCTTCATAAACGGTCGAAATTTGCAGGTTTTGAAAGTTAAAAACTAAAATTGAAAAATTTGTTAAACTTTCAAACTGTCGGATGGTAGTTGATTGATATATGGTCATACGTGTGTCATTTGTTTAAATGTTAACTATATTCCAAGCAGTTGTTCTCATTACGCGTTTAGATTTCTTGCATGTGCAGATTCTAAAGGCAAGGAGAACATGGTCGATGACAAGCTTCGGAATGAAGACACAGCATGAAGGCACTCAAAAGATAAAGATGATCGAGTTGCCGCTGACCATCATGAACACCACAAGGATCTCAAGTTGTAAAGATCAAGACTTTCACGAGCATAACTCAAGGGGGAGCTTATGTTAAGGGGGAGTTTGTCAACACACTTCCTACATGAAACGGGGAGTTTGTTAGTACACTTTCTGCTTTCAAGACGTGAAGACTTTAAAGATCCTCCGACATTGAAGACTTGAAAGGACGTCAAAGACTTGAAGACACGAAGATCGAGACAAAGCTACAGCCAAGGGGGAGTTTGTTGGTGCACTTGTGTCTGTACTTTGTCTGTATTTTGTCATGATACCAAACGATGTCTTGTGTTAGTCTGGTTTACGTCTTAGGTTTGTTAATATGTGTGTTCGATGTAAGTTTGACCAAGTCAACCATCCTCCTGGTTTGACTTGGCCAAACAGTTAGCACATTGTTTGTAAGATGTTTGGGTCGAAGGATGAGTCATCGAAGGATTGTTTATATCCTTCGATGAGCTCGAAGGATAATCCTTCGATGGATATAGATGGACTTCGAAGGATATCATCCTTCGAGGTATATGTGGATCCTTCGATAGGTTTCAGATCGATAGATGATCCTTCGATCAGGCTATCTGATCCTTCAACCAGACGAGCTGTAATGGGTATATATACTCATGTAATGTGTTCACTTCATTGTGTGTGAGATGTGAGTGAACTTAGTCTTGTAGAGAGCGTATTTTCAGTTTGGTCAAGGGGTGTAACCGTGTCCACTGAAATACAAGAGAAAACTTTGATATCTCGTGTGTCTCCCTTTCTCTTTGTAGCTTGTGCTCTCATATAAACTACCGGTTTGCATTCTAGCTTGGATTCCGCACTTGCTAGTGTGTTCAACATAACAAGGATAAGGTTTGACCTCATCCTCCGAGGGACCTACATTTGTCTTTTCTGCTGCTTCTTGGGCACGGCCCCGTGCTGGCTGAGCACGGGGCGTGTTCAGTCTTATGCCTTCTCTATTTTGCTTGGGAAGATGCCGTTGAGGGGTCGGGCAGTCCACTTATGTTCCTTTTCTTGTATTTATGTTGGATTTAGCTGTCTTTTTGGTTCTTTTGTGTTTTTGAGCTCATTTAATCCTGAAAATACAAAAGGAAGACAAAAACACTCTTTTTCCAATATTAGTACTTAAAAAGGGTTAGTTTTATGCCTCATTTGATGTAATTTATATGTTGCATTTTACACACATCAAATACCCCCACACTTGAACTTTTGCTTGTCCTCAAGCAAAACTCTTTAATATGTGGCTTACACTCCCAAATGGAATGGGTAGAAGAGAAGGTTTTGGGCTTGTCATAGAGTGTCGGGAATCCAAGATCTTTTTTGGGTTTTATTTTTATCTATTTACAATCCTATTCGTAATGATTTATTTAAAACTTTTCATAAGAGAAATTACTTATTTGGGCATAACATGCCTTTTTTTAAAATTCCATTTATATACAAGTTCACATACCTCACGGGAGAAATCACTCACACTCGGCCGAAGGTGTATTTTTAGTGAATCACTCGAGAGCGGCATGGAACTTACTCCTACCATAGGCTTGCCAAGCAATCAATCCTCCTCCTTTTTAACTTTTATACCTTTGTAAATATCAAGAGGACTTTGTGGGTTAAGGGTTAGGCTTGGGTTAAAGGTAGGTGGTTGGGATAGTGGTTAGTGGTTAGTAGAAAAAGGGTGAAAAAGCGTAACAAGTGTCGGTTTTCGTAGGATTTTCTATTTTTGTAACTTTTTATTTTGATGAAGCTTTTATTCAAACAAAGTTATTTTTGATGAACTTGTTTGTTTATTTTCTTTTGCTTCATCATCAACACAATTTTTTTTTAATCATACGAAAAAAACCGAACTTGTTACTAAAACAAAGGGTTAAAAAAAAATAAAAAAGGTTTTGGTGGGTAAAAGGATTTTGATTTGGGTGATGAAATGAAAATGTTTAGGCTCAAAGGGGCTAACTAGGGGGTTTTTTTTTTGGGTAGGTGGTAAAAGAAAAAGAAAAATAATGGTGTAGAAATAAAAAAGGGTTAGTCCTAATGCCTCCATCATTTACTTACTCGGGTTTAAGTTGATAAGGACCGGGAATGTATCGTCATGACAAGTTCTAGAGTCGTAAGAACCAAGCAGCTATTCACACAAGAAACGAAAAATGAGCATTTAGTTTAATGATATGTAATTGTATGTTCAATAAAGGCTCAAAACTCACTTTTGTGGGAATGGGTTTTTATGTGATCAAGTATATATAATCAAATTTTAACTAAGTTTGTCATGCCGTTTCATAATTTTCTTATGTTGGTTCTTTTTATCACTACGCTATCGGTTGTAAATTCGTAAAAATATAACCTTTTTGAGAACTTGAATTTCCCGAGTTAAACCTAGACAAGTAAAAAAAAATGAAATTTTTGAAAAATTTTGGGGTGATAAGCGGTTCCAATAGAGTTTTGTGTAAGGCTTGTATTTAGGACTTGCAAAATTTCAAGGTTTTAGCATCCCCCCCCCCCACACTTAAATTACACATTGTCCTCAATGTGTCCCAAAAATAAATTTTTAGGTTGATTAGATGTGTAAAATGGTGTTAAAAGCAAAGATTTATGTTACTGGCAGTCTGGACACGGCCCCGTGTTGAGTGGACACGACCCCGTGTTCAGGTGCCAGTAACGAGAACTTACAGAAGGTGAACACGGGGGCGTGTTGGTTGGACACGACCCCGTGTTTATCAAGGTCTCCAGAATCTAAACAAACAGCAGGTTCAGGGGAATGGGCACGGGGGCGTGTCGGCTGGACACGACCCCGTGTGGACAGTCTGCGAATTCGAAAAACAGGTTTCCTTCTTCGTTTTTCCAGTCCCGGCTTTAAGAGTACTATTGCTTAGTACTTTAAACCTTGAATGTACCTACTTACCCAATAAACACTCCACCAAAACATAGCAAACATCCTACTTTTACCAAAGTTAACATCCATGTCAAAGTTAAAATAAATGCAGAAAATAAAAGAAGTTAGGAAAAGTAAATTGTTCAACACTTGGCACGCAGGCCATCAATTGTTCAAGATTAAAAAGGGTTAACCTGGGTAGTCATCAATCAACCGCTTCCTCCTCTGCTCCTCTCGCCTACTCCATAGCATCGTCATCATCATCATCATCCCCTCCATGGCGTGCAATGTGGTCTCGTATGTATCCAACATCGTCTTGGATCTCGGATAGGTTTCTCTCGATAGCTCCGACCCGGTGGTAGGTGTTGCTCGCCATGTTATAGGTGTTCCTAGTACACATAAGGTTTTCCTGCAACAAATCATGCAAACTTTGAAAGTTAGGAAAACCGCCTCCCGAGGAGGATGATTGGCCCGGATCACCGTGGGGTTGGTATTGGTACTGATGATGTTGTGGAGCTGGGAGGACAAGCGCTTCTTGCGGGTTCCATGCATGACCTTGCATCCTTTGAAAGGTTACCGTCCCGTCTTCTGCCTCATAAATTAGGTTCATTGAGCGGCATATGTGAATATCCACCGTACCCGACCATGGGCTCCTCTCAAATGACCTAGGTATGTGGGCGAAGTGCTTGAAGAGACGGTACACCCATCCCCCAAAGAAAATAGGAATCGGTGCACTAGCAAGGCGGTTGTGATGCATGTTTCGGAGCATGAGGAACGGAACATCGAGCGGCCTGCGGTTGTGGATGCAGTGGAGGACAAGCAAATCTCTTAACCCAACGACGCCACTACTTTCATGCCTTTGGCTAAGAGAATAGCCGAGGAGCCTATGGATGTATCTGTAGAGCGGATCCCTCACCTTTGTACTCTTAGTGCTGCTCGGATTGTAAAATCCTTCTCCAATCTGAGCCCACATGGCTTGGCGTTCGTTGTCTTCAATCTCTCTCAATCCCCCGGTATTTTCTTCGTTTCCCGCATCCTCTTCCGCATACAACCCGATAATTGACCCAAATTGTGCCATGGAGATCGAGTATCTCGTTCCGCCACATCTGAATGACACCCCGTCATTGTCGAACGGGTCGCACCTTGAAGTGAATGCAAAGGTGCTATAAAATTCCAAGGTGCATTCATGGACGGAACGGAGTCGAGTTGTTAGGGCGACTCTGAGTGGTCCCGTGACGATGTTGTTGAAACGGTCAATTTGATTCACCAAGGTTAGCAAGTCCGTGCAAGCTTGCCTCGGGTATTCCTCCGGCCTTGTTTGAAGAAGTTCGTATCGAGCTCTTGCATCTAGCTCATTGGCGTTAAATCTTGTGAACTTCCTGGCCATCTGCAAGAATACACCAAAAGTTAGCACGAAACAGAAATATTTTCGGACAAAACTGCAAACAGCAGTCTGGACACGACCCCGTGTTCAGCGGACACGGCCCCGTGTCCAGGGGTCTGTTACTCAAAAATCCCATTTTTCGACCCGGTTTCGAAAACTTGAAAATTTTTGGTCCAATAGGTGCGGTTTCCCCCGAAAATGAAACCCTAAACGCCGTTTTTCCCAAAATATCCCGTTTACCCTATCAATTTTATCTTTTTTCAGTTCAAGAACAAGGGTTTGGGGTTTTTATGAGAAATCGGGTGAATCTATGAACAATACAAGTGTATCTACTTCCCTTAACACTAACCTAACTAAATGCAAACAGATCTAAACAAAAATTTGAGGTTCGATCCGGATGAACTTCAAGAACCCTAGATTTTTCCCCAAATTTTTGGTGTTTTAACTACATGCAAGTAACTAATCTAACTACTAAAAGTGATAGAATCATACCTTGATGTTGTTAGAGCGATAGGAGACGTTGAAATTCTGTGAAAAATCGCCTGAAACCAGAGCTTTTTCGGGGAAATGGGGCGTGTGGAATGAAGTAACTGTTTTGAAAAAGGGGATTTATCCCGACTGCAGCACGGACACGGCCTCGTGCCGAGCGTGGTTTTCTTAAATTTTTTTTTTAAGTGCTCGTGTGAGTGCCCACTTTTTCCCATAAGCTATGGTTAGAAAGCTTACCGCTTTATTTTGTTGTCTCAATCGTTCGTAACTTACCAGGCATGATGTTTTTATTCTTCCACCGTTTGAAGCGAGATCTCATCTTCTTCATCCTCAATGAATCCTTGATAGAGTTTCAGCCGTTGGCCATTGACCTTAAATGGGGGCCCATTTCGAGATTTAATTTCTACTGCACCGTGTGGAAAAATATGGGTGATGGAAAAAGGTCCTGACCACCTAGACTTTAATTTACCAGGAAACAATCGAAGTCGTGAATTAAACAAAAGAACTAGATCCCCTACCCGAAATTCATTAGGTTTAATATGTTTGTCATGCAAATTTTTCATTCTTTCCTTATAAATTTTAGAGTCTGAGTATGCATAATTCCTAAGCTCGTCTAATTCATTTAATTGACAAAATTGATTTTTACCAGCAAATTCTAAATCCAAGTTTACATTTTTGATTGCCCAGTAGGCTTTGTGTGCAATTTCTACTGGTAAATGACAACTTTTTCCATAGACTAGCTTATACGGGGTTGTACCTATTGTTTTATAAGCAGTTCGAAAAGCCCATAAAGCATCATCTAATTTATCAGCCCATTCCTTTTTATTTAACCCTACGGTTTTTTCAAGTATTCGTTTTAAACCTCTATTAGTCACTTCGGCTTGTCCGTTTGTTTGAGGGTGATATGCTGTTGAAACCCGGTGATAGACCCCATATCTTGTTAAAAAATTTTCAAGTTGATGGTTGCAAAAATGGGTACCTCTATCACTTATTAAAGCTTTAGGTGTGCCAAAACGAGGGAATAATTTTTTCAGAAATCTTACCACGACCCTTCCATCATTTGTTGGAAGTGCCTCGGCCTCGGCCCATTTAGACAAGTAATCTACCGCCACAAGTATATATTTGTTTCCTTTCGATGGTGGGAAAGGTCCCATAAAGTCGAGTCCCCACACATCAAAAATCTCACAAACAAGAATGCCATTTTGTGGCATTTCGTTTTTGGAAGAAATATTACCTGTTCTTTGGCAAGCATCACATGTTTTTACAAGACTTTGGGCGTCTTTGTAAATGGTTGGTCAATAAAATCCTGAATCGAATACCTTTCGTGCGGTACTAGCAGCACCATGATGTCCTCCGTATGGACCTTCATGACAATGGCGGAGAATTCTTCGTGCTTCACTACCATGTACGCATCGTCGGACGAGTTGGTTGGCACACATTTTGAAAAGATATGGATCTTCCCAAAAGTAGTGTTTCACATTGGCAAAGAATTTTTTTCTTCGATGATGTGGCCATCCTTTTGCGACTATACCGCTAGCTAGGTAGTTAGCATAGTCGGCGTACCATGGTTCTTCCTTGTATTCCACCATTTCCAGGGACTCAGTTGGAAATTTTTCGTTGATTTGCTCGTCCCTGGTCGCCTCTAAAGCAGGGTCTTCTAAGCGTGAAAGATGATCTGCTGCGGTATTTTCTGCTCCTCTCTTGTCCTTGATTTCATTGTCAAATTCTTGGAGGAGTAGAATCCACCTAATCAAACGTGGTTTTGCGTCTTGCTTTTTGAAGAGATATCGAATGGCTGCATGGTCTGTATAGACTATAGTTTTAGAAAGAACAAGATAAGAACGAAATTTATCAAAAGTAAATACCACAGCTAGTAATTCTTTTTCAGTTGTTGTGTAATTTTCTTGTGCATCATTAAGTGTTTTACTAGCATAATAGATTGGGTGAAAATGCTTTTCTTTTCTTTGTCCCAAGACAGCTCCAACTGCAAAGTCACTAGCATCACACATGATTTCGAAAGGAAATTTCCAATCAGGCGCTATCATGATAGGTGCATTGACTAACATTTCTTTTAGGGTTAGAAATGCTTGATTGCAATCCTTGTCAAAGATGAAAGGAGCATCTTTTTCAAGTAATTATTTTAGAGGTCTAGAAATTTTTGAAAAGTCTTTGATAAACCGCCTATAGAATCCGGCATGCCCTCGGAAACTTCTAATAGCTCGTACGGAGGATGGAGGTGGTAATCTAGAAATGGTATCTATTTTGGCTCGATCCACCTCCATTCCTTCGCTTGAGATCTTGTGACCGAGTACTATTCCCTCCGTTACCATGAAATGGCATTTTCCCAATTAAGGGCGAGGTTAGTTTCCTCACATCGGGATAGCATTCATTCAAGGTTATCGAGGCATTGGTCATATGAATCCCCAAAGATAGAGAAATCATCCATGAAGACTTCCATTGTCTTTTCTATCATGTCATGGAAGATGGCTACCATGCAACGTTGGAATGTTGCTGGGGCATTACATAGACCAAACGGCATGCGTCGATAAGCAAAAGTTCCATAGGGACATGTGAAAGTTGTCTTTTCTTGGTCTTCGGGCGCTATCGGGATTTAAAAGTAACCTGAAAAACCATCCAAGAAACAGTAAAATTTATGACCGGATAATCTTTCTAACATTTGATCAATGAAGGGTAAAGGAAAGTGATCCTTTCTTGTTGCTTCATTTAATCGTCTATAATCTATACATACTCTCCATCCTGTGACGGTTCTCGTTGGTATTAGTTCATTCTTCTCGTTAGTTATTACCGTCATACCTCCTTTCTTTGGAACTACTTGGACGGGACTCACCCAAGGACTATCGGAGATAGGATAGATAAGTCCGGCGTCAAGTAGTTTGATGACTTCGTTTTTAACCACTTCTTGAACATTTGGATTTACTCGACGTTGTGGTTGTATGACCGATTTGTAGTCATCATTAATCAAAATTTTGTGTGTGCACATAGAAGGACTAATTCCTTTTATGTCTACAAGTTTCCAAGCTATTGCATTTTTATGTTTTTTCAAAAGATTAATTAATTTTTCCTTTTCTACGTTATCTAATTTAGACGAAATAATTACAGGTAAATTACCATCTTTTTCTAGAAAAGCATATTCCAAACCTTTTGGAAGTTCTTTGAGCTCAAGTGGTGGGTCTTTGGGAGACTCCTTATTTGGTTGCCCATTTCGATCAAGAACCTTAAAAGTTTGTTCTATGGCGACCTCTTCTTCAACAAAGTGGTCAATCTCTTCATTTGTATCGGGTGGTTCAGCTTCATCTTCAATTAGGGGGTCATTATTGCCGAATGGATATTTCATTGATCGTTCGAGATCGACACTTCTTTTAAACGCCCCTAATTGAAGAGGTAGATTTTTGAACTTCCGGTTTTTCAAAGCTTCGTGAGTTTTTATAAATGGTCGTCCCAACACTAGAGGAGCGTCATCGAGGATGACAAAGTCGGTCGGGATTACCATTTGATTTGTTTGAACCAAGACATCTTCAACTATGCCGATTGATTTTATTACTTTCCGATTGGATAGAAAAATGGGTATTTGAAGTGGAGAAAAATCACTAATACTTAATTTTTCGAAAATGTAATTAGGCATTATGTTAACACAAAGATCTTTATCGATTGTGACATTACTAATAAACGAATTTTGAAAGAAACATGGAACCGGTGTTATGTTAATTTCAAACGGGTCTTCTTTTATTAGTGAAGTTTGATCATTAGTTAACTTAACACTTACCATTTCGTCAATTTTAGTGTTAGTGTTTAACTCTTTTAAAAACTTAGCATGAGTGGGCACTAAACAATGATTTTCGAAAGAAGGCGACAAGAGATTAATTTCTTCAAAATTAGACTCTTCTTGAATTTTAACGTTGTCGGACTCACCTTTTTCGTTGTTTAACTCATGTGTCGGTTTTTCACTTATTTGTTCTTCCATTTTTACACTTTCGGTTATCTCTTCCCTTTTTAACTCTTCTCTTGCGCGGGACTCCTCTTCCCTTGCGCGAGCTTCTTTTATACATCGATCGATAACTCTAATGTGTTCTAATATCCTATCGGTCACTTCGGTTATAGAAAAAGAATCGGAATTTTCTAAGCTTGAATCCGGTTGTTCGATCCTTTGTTCCTGATAATACCCATATGAAGTCGATGGTTCGCACCATTGTTCTTCATTGTAAGCATATGATGGATAAGGTTCATAATTTTGTTCTTCATAATACTCGTATGAGGTGGGTTGTTCACGCCAAGGTTCCTCATAATAAGCATATGAAGGTGGTGGCTCATATCTTGGTTCCTCAAAGTATGAGTAAGAAGGCTCATACCTTGGTTCATCAAAATATGAGTATGAGGGAGGAGGTTCATACCTTTGGTCTTCATAGGATGTGTATGAAGTTGATGGCTCGTACCTGGGCTCCTCATAGTAGGTGTATGAATTGGATGGTTGATATGAGTGATTATTTTGAATCGAGCGTGCATTACGACAATTAGTGCAATAATTACCCCTATAATCATCCTCCTTATAGGTGTAGTTGTAACCTCCTGAGTATTGATCCATAAGAATCACTCAGCAGACCACAACCGAGTCTCGAGATCAGAAAACAAAAAGAAAAACGGAAACAGAGGCTAAACACGGCCCCGTGTTCAGTGAGCACGGCCCCGTGTTCAGGATCTGTATCTGGGCGTTTTAATTAAAGTTACTGATTTCGTTGAGCACGGGGTGTGTTCAGTGAGCACGGCCCGTGTTCAAGCTACTGTTACTGGGTGTTTTTATGAAAATATGCAGCACGGCCCCGTGTACAGGTTACTGTGAATGCAAAACTAAACTAAAATGCAGAAAAATGTGCGCGCTTTTTGAAAAGGTTTTGAAAAACTGATTAGGCCGTCGATTTTAGGCTTTCTTAAAATCCTTGTGTCCCCGGCAGCGGCGCCAAAAACTTGATGTGAGGTAAAGTGTTATATATATTAGGTGTATATTTTAAGCCCCTTTAACACTTATTTTAGCCAAGTTTTAAATTTATAAAACACGATATTTTACTAACACTAAACACACATATGGGCAAGTGCACCCATCGTGAGCGTAGTATAGCGTTGGTAAGATACCGAGGTCGTCCAAGGACACAAGAGCTTTTAGTACCGGTTTATCCTCAACGTCTAATCAAAATAAAAATTTTAGAAAAATGTTTTTAAACTAAGAAAAATAAAAACTAACTAAAATGCTGAAAATGAAAATAAAAATAAAAACAGATAGACAAGATGAATCACTTGGTTCCGACTCGTATCTAGTATAACCTTTGATTATTTCCGCACTTTTGCACATAATTAAGAGATTATCTTAGTTATTGTAGTAGGCCCCTCTTTTGAAGGTGACGTTACCCTCACCCCAGTAGTTTGAGTCAGCAAGGATACAATCCTAAAAGGGTGGATTATTGGAAGATAATGAATTAAGTTATTAATGCAGTATTATGGTAGGCCCCGCTTTTGGCGGTGACGTTACCCTCGGCTAAGTAGTCTGAGTCAGTAGGGATACAGTCCTAAATAGCCGGGTTATAGTATTAATAGTAGTTAACTTATGAGGGGATCAAAGAGTTTGGACCCCCGCCATCCAATACCGTGAAGCATTGAAGGAGGTCCTACTAAATTTGACCCAGGTCCATTGCAGGACCTCTAAACGCTGAACAATGGCAAGACCTTTACCAAACCGTTCCCTTAACCCCCGACCAGGTAGCCAACATACCTCCATATAGACCGTGGAGATATGAATGGTGAAAATCTTTTATTTTATATAGACAGTAAAATAATGCCAAGACACCACGGACAAACGATAAGGAAAGATCACCTTCAACATAAGTAACTAGTTATTAAAGTCATTAATACAAAACCAAATAAAAAGTGCAAAAGATTAGAAATAAAAAGTATTATACTAGACACTTTGTCTTCACCAAGTGATGTAAGAGACTTAGGCAAACATGGCCTTGATTGTCAAGAACTCTTACGATCAATCTTGGATCCCGAGACGACTCACACACTCTATGATGGACAATGGATGATGGTGGTGGTGGGTGGTGGATGAAGTGTGAGAGAGGTGGTGTGCCAAGGGATGAGTTGAAATGAAACCAAGCACTCCTATTTATAGGCTGAACAGAAGGCTGGGCACGGCCCCGTGTCCGCTGGACACGGCCCCGTGCCTGTCTGACACTCTCTCTCTTCATTAATTGTAATTCGCAATTACAATTAATGCGCCTGCTGTACTTTCGCCACGCCCTGGTGTTCGCTGGGCATGGCCCGTGGTGGGCAATAGAAGCTTCTATAGGTTTGTCTTTTCTGTTGCTTCTTGGGCACGGCCCCGTGCTGGCTGAGCACGGGGCATGTTCAGTCTTCTGCCTTCTCTATTTTGCTTGGGAAGATGCCGTTGAGGGGTCGGGCAGTCCACTTATGTTCATTTTCTTGTATTTATGTTGGATTTAGCTGTCTTTTTGCTTCTTTTGTGTTTTTGAGCTCATTTAATCCTGAAAATACAAAAGGAAGACAAAAACACTCTTTTTCCAATATTAGTACTTTAAAAGGGTTAGTTTTATGCCTCATTTGATGTAATTTATATGTTGCATTTTACACACATCAACACACTACTGGAACATTACTTCCGCTTTTTCCCTTGCCTCTTTCTTCCACGATGTGAGCTAAAAAGGCAAAGTACTGTTTACGTAAGCATTTATTCGCTTGAGTACATGACATCAGTTTCAGTCCCCCAGAAGGTCGGTCTCCATAGACGTGTAAAGTATCACCAGACGGGAGAGGTAAATGAATGTACTTCTCGTGACAAGCGATTTCAGCATGGTTCTTACGCAACCAATCCATGCCTACTATGATATCAAAACTACCCAATTGCATGGGTATGAGGTCAATAGTGAAAACGTGATCGTTAAGAGTCAGGAGACAATCACGGAGAATAGAGTCGACTAAAATAGACTTACCATCGGCAATCTCGACTGAGAACGACTTAGG
The DNA here is from genome assembly GCA_030545235.1 of Helianthus tuberosus. Classification (NCBI taxonomy): domain Eukaryota; kingdom Viridiplantae; phylum Streptophyta; class Magnoliopsida; order Asterales; family Asteraceae; genus Helianthus; species Helianthus tuberosus. The sequence goes on along the minus strand of CM060434.1, from coordinate 13,771,910 downwards.
TAGTTTAGAGCGTGCACAGTTTAATAAAGATTCAAATTCAACGGACACAAAGCTTCTGTCTGCACTAGTATCAAATAGGATCGAAGCGTAAAGATTATTAACGAGAAACGTACCATTAACGACGTCATTGTTGTTCTGAGCTTTCTTGGCATTGATGTTGAAGGTGCATCCTCGCGGGGCTTATTGTTGCGGCGGCTCTTGATTCAACTGGGGGCATTGAGGACGGAGATGAGTGGTATCACCACACTTGTAGCAGGCTCGAGCGTTGTTTGTTGGTTTGGGGTTCTGGGGAGCTTGCTGAACTTAGTTGGTCTGGCGGCAGTAAGGGGCTGTGTGACCATAACGGTTGCATGAGGTACAGTGGCGACAAGCAGAGTTAGCAGGGTGATGATAGTGACAAGTATCACACTTGGGATGAACCCTAGTGTATGACTTCTTTGTGTTTTCAGGGGAAGCGGGGTTTGGATTCGCAGCAGGTACAATCGCATTGCAGAGAATTAGATAACAAAACAACAGATAACTTGATAACAAAACAATATAAAATGAAAAAGAAAAAAAAATGGTAATCTAATTTCTCTTCCGAATCTTCATTGTCATCAGCCTCTTCTTCTTGAATTTGTTTTGGCGTTTTGAACCTTTTGAATACCTTAGCTAGATGCCAACTTTCCTACATAAACCCCGTCTTTTTCAGACGAAGCTGCTTAGTGGCATCCTGTGTTTTGGTGTGATATTCTTGTTTGGTGGCATGTCATTGAAGATCAACTCTTGCTTGATGCTATTTATAATAATGGAGTCCAAAATAGCATTTTACACTTGTGTTGATCCCTTTATGCCATGCCGATATTCATCAAGAACAAAGCTCACATGATGACATATCACTTTCCTCAGTCTCTTTTTCTTGAATATTTGTCCATCTCATTCAGCAAAAGATCATAGAGATAACCCCCTCAGAGAAGAATCCATTTAGTGAAAGCTTTGCCATCGGTGGTTATTTTAACTAACCATTTTTGGCGTTTTAACGTGAGTGGTTTCTAGAGAACATGGCGTTTGTTTTCTGGGTGTGATCAATTCATTGTGTGTAGACCCCTCTCTTATAGGAGTTTTTTTGCGCGTATTTTAGGCGAGATTTTTTTATTTGTAATAAATGATAGTAATAAAGTAACGGGTTTTTCAGTTACTGTTTGTATTTACTGTTTTGATCAGCTTTTATCAGTTTCTAGGGTGATAGACGTCCCATCTTCCAAGTTTGGCGTTTTTTTTAAATGGCGTTATGCAGACCAAGATGAGAAAATATAATAATAGAGAAAATAAAATATTAAGCAAGAAAAATATTTTTTGTTATTTCTGGTGTTTTGTAAACAATAACCTTTTGTAGTATTTTTTTTGGGTGTTTTGCAAATAAATAGAGAAATGAATCATTTATTTATCTTAAAAAAAGGAGATTACACAGAAGAAAAAAAGAAAAAAAATTAAAACCCTTCGTCAGAAGGTACTTTATCCGAAAAGTATCCATCACTTGCGTCATCTTCTTCCTCGGAGTCTTCATCTGGATCTTCATCCATGTCATCACCTTCACCTTCATCGGCTTCTTGTTCCTGAAGATTCTGAAGCCTCCACTTGAACATGTCTTGCTTTAACTCCAATTTTGAGTCCATTTCTGTATTCAAACAAGTGGCGTTATGCAATTCTTCCATGAAACCAAGCCGCTGCTTTGTCATGATCTTTTCAAGCCAGTAGTCTTCCTGCTCTTCGCTGTCGTATATAACGGTCACCATGTCTGTTTCATCATCAAAACGCCATGATGTCATGACAGGGTCCGCTCTTTACATCTGCTTTGATTGGTCCAAATTTCCATGTTAATGCTTTCATAAGCATATGTGTTTCATGGTATTCGTTATCCAGAGCGATGTCTAGAGATAAGATACCCCTCTGTTGTCATACCCCCAAAATCCACCATGCGGAGTACCACCACTTGGAGGCGTGACGTGACCAGGATCGAGCCACCAATCATATTGAACAACACTATTAAGTAAATGAAACCAACTACAATACGATTGGTGACCTAAATAAGGTAACCGATTTTAAGATAATAGCGGAAGCATAAAACGTAAGTTCAAAACATGAGTTCACAGTTCATAAGTTTTAAGACTCAAACATAAGTTCCACAAGTTCATAAAGTTAATTATTAATTACGGGATATAACAACCCATATTCCACAACAACCATCTCCTCGTGCAAGCTCCCAAAAGCATCTAGCGACCTGTAAGGCATGTAACAACTAGTCAACAACAAAGTTGAGTGAGTTCACGCTTGGTTGTTTAGTTTTTAAGTTGTTTCTGAAAAACGTGGTTTGACTTTCGTTGGCTTAATTGCCGTGGGGGTTACCCCGTAGTTGAAAGTATGTTTAACCAGTTCCCTTTTTTTTCATTACCCAAACCATAGCCATAATCAGTGGGGGCTTTCCCTGTGTGAACTACTAGACGGTATGATATCGACTACTACGAACAATAGTTGTGCCCTACATCAGTGTCTATCATCACTGACAGTTTGCCATAGTCCATTAGTACACGCCCGTCCGAACGGCACGGTGTGAGGTTTGTTAAACCTAATAGCGCTATTAACTAATGACCCGCTCGCCATTGGCCTCGGTGATTAAGTCGATATAAATTGAGAGACTTCATGATAGAGTTTTGTCTAGCTAGTTTTAAGGTTATTGTCCTGCACCAGGAGGACGAACGTACGTATTCTGCACCAGGAGAATTCGTAGGATTAATAATGGCATCCTATCTATGGAGGATGGCCGTACATATCCTACCCAAGGGGGATATGTAGATTTAGTTTTAAATTCTTTAACCCATTCCCAAACCACCGGGAATCCCATGCCTTAGAAAGTGTGTGAACTCACCTTGGTTTGCTCGGTTAGATTCTCAAATATAGCTAACGGTCAAGGTCGGTCAATCACGTCCTAGTATGATTTACCAGTTAGTCATTTAGTGGCTTTCAAATAGAGCACAAAGTTTCTACACGTATCTATCACATAGCATGCATTACTTTAACTGTTTATGCCCATCTAAGTTTCCCATCCATTCCCTACTCATAATCAAACATATGATAATGCACATAACACATATAACATGTGAGATCATTCACAGATAGCATACTCGACATTCAGACACGCAAATTACAGCTTATGTCATTTCAGCATAAATATTCAAAACCGGGCTGTTTTCAGACATTTTAATAAAAAAGTTAACTTATTCTAAAAATTCCCAACTTTTTACAGAATGTCTTAAATGTTTCAAATTTTATTGTGTAAAAATATCGGGGTCCGGTTCATTACCAATATTTTATAAAAAATCATTTTCCGGACTGAACTCAGATTTATATTTTTCTGACTACAGTCCACGGGATAATTTATTTAAAATTCATCGAGCGTCCGATTTATGAAATTCCAGTGGGGTAATTACAAATACATCGGTGGTCATCTACAGTACAAATTTCATGATCCAACTCTACACCGAACCCAAGTTATGACAGAAAACAAAACACATATTTTCAGCAGAAAAAATGCAGCTCTAGCTGCTGTTACGAAATGACGCTTTAAAAATAGTAAACGAAGTCCAAAAATTACGATTCCGGTGCCATTAGAACCGTATTTCATAATAACACGTTTTAGACTCAAAATATCAGTTTTTCGTAGAGTTTATGACCTGTTTACAGCCAACTGAAGTTGGCTGTAAAGCTTGGACAGATTCTGTTTTTAGTCCTTAGCTTTCTAGTTTGTGTTCGATTGATTCCGTTAATCATGTTTAGTGACCAAGAGATAAACCACTAAATGTGTTTAACCACTAGATTATGTGCCATCTAGATATAAGACCAAGAGATTAAAATAATATAAAGGGTGAAAGTATGTCCCCCATGTGGGGAAATTCGGTCAAGGGGGGGGGGGGGGGTTAAGGGGTATAGTTTGATTTGAACTAATAGTTAGAGTTTAGTTAGTTAATTTAGGATTTTAATCTAACTACTAGTGTGTTGTGTTTTGTAGCGAGTGTTAGGGTGTTCGGGGACCCTAGCTAGCTCAGAAAAAGAAAAACAATGTCATTGACAATATTTTTGTGTTCCAGGTAAATTCCGGTTGTTCGGTTTGACACTGTTCCGTTAAAGTGCTAATTAATCCGTAAAGTATCTTTTATGTATATTTTCGTAACACTTTTAATTTCTAATACTTAGGAAATTATAACGGACTATTTAGTGACCTTTCTGCATACTACTAGTATGTTGACAAGCACATGTAAGCATATCACAGATATCAGAAAGCAGTTAAGTAATTCCACACAGTCGTCAAACACTTTAATTATCAATAATAAATTGTACGGAATACATGGGATTTTGAGGGTTGTCACATTCTCCCCCTGTTAAGAGAATTTCGTCCCGAAATTTAGCGCGTGGTTACTGAGGAAGCTAGTTAAGTTGCGTTGTTTTCCTGATTTTCCTGGGGTGTCACATCATCCCCCCGTTGATTTGGAATTTCGTCCCGAAATTCTGCAGTAGCTTCAGCCTCAGTAGTGGTTGCGTTTTTCTTAAACAGCTGGGGATACTTGAGTTTCATTTGGTCTTCTCGTTCCCAGGTATACTCTGGGCCACGACGAGCATTCCAACGAACTCGGACCAGAGGTATCCTGGTACGCTTGAGGATCTTAACATCTCGATCCGTAATCTCTACTGGTTCCTCGACGAATCGCAGCTGGTCGTCGATTGTGAGTTCCTTAAGAGGAACTATGAGGGTCTCATCTGACAGACACTTCTTCAGATTCGACACATGGAAAACATTGTGAACTCCGCTGAGTTCAGGTAGATTCAACCTGTAGGTGACTCTGCCAATTTTCTCGGTGACTTCGAATGGTCCGACATAACGCGGATTGAGTTTGCCTCGTTTGCCAAAGCGGACTACACCTTTCCAAGGTGAGACTTTGAGTAGCACTCGATCCCCAACCTGGAGCTCGAGTGGTTTTCTTCCCTTATCAGCATAGCTTTTCTAACGGTCACGAGCTGCCGCCATTCGCTGTCGTATCTGAGCAATTCTCTCGGTGGTATCTACCACAAGTTCTGGGCCAGTGATTTGGCTGTCACCAACTTCTGCTCAACAGAGAGGTGATCGGCATTTGCGTCCGTACAATGCCTCGAATGGAGCGGCCTGAATGCTGGTGTGGTAGCTGTTGTTATACGTGTTTTTCCCAGCCATTACCAAAATCGATTACACATGCCCTAAGCATGTCTTCAAGGGTTTGGATGGTGCGTTCAGATTGCCCATCCGTCTGTGGGTGATAAGCGGTGCTCATATCTAAACGTGAGCCAAAGGACTTGTGCATTGCTTGCCACAGTTCAGAAGTAAAACGCGCGTCACGATCAGAAATGATGGAGGTTGGCACTCCGTGCCTTGATACCACTTCCTTTAGGTAAATGTCTGCAAGAGTAGAAAACTTATCCGTTTTTTGATAGCCAGAAAATGTGCAGACTTGGTCAGTCGATCTACGATCACCCAAATGGTATCGTTTCCGCGTTGAGATCTGGGTAGGCCAGTAACAAAATCCATGGAAATTTGCTCCCATTTCCATTTAGGTATCTCTGGTTGTTGAATTAGGCCTGATGGTTTCTGATATTCAGTCTTGACTCTCGCACAAGTCAAGCACTTACTGACGTAGATTGTTATGTGGGCTTTCATGCCAGGCCACCAATACGTAGTCTTGAGGTCGTGGTACATTTTATCCGAACCAGGATGTACCGAATAACGAGACTTGTACGCTTCGTCCATCACAAGCTCGCGTAAGTTTCCATAAAGTGGAACCCAGATGCGCCCTGTTACATAGTAAGCGCCGTCTTCCTTTTGTTCTAACCACTGCCTCGATCCTCGTAGGGATTCAGCCCTGATGTTCTCTACTTTCAATGCTTCAACCTGAGCATCACGAATCTGAGCGGGAAGGTTAGATTGGATGGTAAGCTGTAAAGCACGTACACGCTTAGGTAGAGTATCCTTTCGACTGAGGGCGTCGGCTACAACATTGGCCTTGCCCGGATGGTATTTGATAGCGCATTCATAATCGTTCAAGAGCTCGACCCATCGGCGTTGTCGCATGTTTAACTCCTTTTGTTTGAAGATATGCTCGAGACTCCTGTGATCGGTGTAAATGGTGCACTTGGTACCGTACAGGTAATGTCTCCATATCTTAAGCGCGAAAACAACTGCTCCCAGCTCCAGATCGTGGGTAGTGTAATTTCTTTCGTGAATTTGAGTTGGCGTGATGCGTAGGCAATGACCTTGTCACGTTGCATCAACACACAACCAAGTCCTTGGATGGAAGCATCGCAATAAACCACAAAATCATCTGTGCCTTCAGGCAATGAGAGGATAGGCGCGCTACAAAGTCTATCCTTCAAGTGCTGAAATGCAGACTCCTATGGATCACCCCAACGATAGGTGACACCCTTTTGAGTCAGTGAAGTGAGAGGTTGCGCAATCTTGGAGAAATCCTTGATAAACCTTCTATAGTATCCTGCCAAACCCAAGAATTGGCGGATTTCTGTTGGTGTGCGGGGTACAGGCCAGTTCTTGATCGATTCAACCTTAGATGGATCCACATGAATCCCATCCTTGTTTACCACATGGCCTAGAAAGTGGACTTCGCGAAGCCAGAAGTCACATTTTGGAAACTTGGCATACAACTGCTCTTTTCGAAGAAGTTCCAGCATAAGTCGTAGATGCTGCTCGTGTTCCTCTTGACTCTTAGAATAGATCAGGATATCGTCGATGAACACAATAACGAACTTATCCAGGTAAGGCTTGCACACTCGGTTCATGAGATCCATGAAGACCGCTGGTGCATTCGTCAGCCCGAATGGCATAACCAGAAACTCGTAATGGCCGTAACGAGTTCTGAATGCTGTTTTGGAGACGTCCTCATCTCGGACCCTCAGCTGATGGTATCCTGATCTCAAATCAATCTTGGAGTAATAGCTCGACCCTTGCAACTGGTCGAACAAGTCGCCAATACGTGGAAGAGGATAACGATTCTTCACAGTCACCTTGTTAAGTTCACGATAGTCAATACACATTCTGAAAGTACCATCTTTCTTCTTTACGAACAAGACTGGAGCTCCCCAGGGCGAAGAGCTAGGACGTATAAAACCCTTTTCCAAGAGTTCTTGTAATTGCGTGGACAGTTCTTCAAGTTCTGATGGAGCTAGACGATAAGGTGCTCGAGCTACTGGTGCTGCCCCAGGAGCTAGCTCGATTTGAAACTCAACTTGACGATGAGGCGGAAGACCAGGCAATTCCTCAGGAAATACCTCAGGAAAATCGCGCACAATAGGGATGTCTTCAATTCTCTTCTCTTTTGTTGATGTGTCAGTAACGAGTGCTAGAATGGCAGTGTGGCCCTTTCGTAGACATTTCTGGGCCTTAAGGAAAGAGATAATGCCTACAACAGCACCACTCTGATCGTCCTGAATCGCCAGAGGTTCTTCACCAGGACGAGGAATGCGGACGATTTTCCCCTTGCAAACAATCTCTGCTTGATGATGAGATAGCCAATCCATCCCAATAACGACGTCGAAACTACCAAGTGTGATAGGAATAAGATCGATAGAGAAAGTCCGACCAGCTAAGACGAGGTTACAACCTTTAACTACGTGTGTGGCTTCCAGACTTTTACCGTTAGCTAGTTCCACCGTGTGTTTGGTGTTCAGAAGTGTTGGAGTGCGCTTAAGCATTTGGCTAACTTTTAAGGACACATAACTAGTATCGGCACCCGAATCGAATAAAACACTAACAAAGAAGTCATCCAAAAGAAACTTACCCATCACAACGTTGGGATCGTTCCTTGCTTCTCCCTGACCAATCACGAACACCCGTCCTTGGGCGCCATTGCCATTGTTACCTCCATTGTTGCCTCCGTTGTTGTTTCCATTGTGGTTCCCGTTTCTTTGGTTATTGTTCTGGTTTTGGTTCAGCTGGGGGCAGTTCCTCTTAAAGTGGCCTTCAGCGCCACACTGAAAGTATCCTTTATTTCCCTGCTGATGCTGCTGCTGGTGGTTCTGTGGGGCTTGTTGTTGTTGTTGGCGATTCTGATTTGCTGGTCGGGTGCTCCTGCAATCCTTTGCTTCATGACGAAACTTGTTACACCTCAGGCAACGACCTTTGTTGCACTGCCCGCTGTGATGTTTGTTGCACCGGTTGCACTTGGGGTGGTTCCCTCGGTATCCACCCTGTCCTTGGTTACCAGAAGATTGCTGACCAGGACTCTGGTAGTCATCAGTCTTTCGCTGCTGAGACTGAACTGAAGTAGAACCCTTTCCGGAGTTCCCATCCCATTTTCGCTTGTTGTCGGTAGGTGCATCGAGAGTAGCTGTGGCACTGATTCGTTTGGGCAGCCTGTTTTGCTCCACCGCCTGGTCAGTGAGTCGATGGGCCAATTTGATGATTTGCTGTATGGTACCCAGGTTGGCTGAAGTCACGTGACTTTGAATCTCTGGTACAAGGCCCTTGAGATACAGCTCAATTCGTTTGATGGGAGGGTCCACCATGGTAGGACACAGGATGGCCAGTTTGTTTGACCTTTTCGTATACGCCTCAATCTCAGACCCCGTCATCTTCAGATTGTAAAATTCCACCTCTAGCTTGTGGATGTCATCCCGACTACAGTACTCCTCCTTGATCAGCTCTTTGAAACCATTCCAGGGTATGGCATTAGCAACAGCCAGTGCTAGTAGTTGAACCTGTGCCTTCCACCAGGTTAACGAGCTCCTTCAAGTGTTCCGGTAGCATATTTAACCCTACGGTCTTCGGGGCATTCACACATCTCGAAAACTGACTCAAGCTTTTCAAACCAGTGAAGAAGGCCCACTACTCCTTCGGTGCCACTGAAAGTGGTAGGTCGGCAGTCCATGAACGTCTTGAACGTGCACACAGGAGGTTGAGCATGTTGACCTGTTGAGCGAGAATAAAAGACAAGGTTAAGCACGAGGGTTGGTTTGCGAAGGTAGGATCTAAACGTCCTAAGGTGAGTTGGTATAGCAGGTTATACCTCCTGCTGAGTTAGCTGCGAGTGCCTCAGCGACTCGTTCGTTAATCAAAGCCGTCAACTGGGCTTGAGTGAGGTTGATACGTTCTCCGCGTCCGCTCATGATCTTCATAATGAAGCAACGTAAGTGAGGAAAGTGTCGCGAAAGTGCGTAAGTGTGGGACGACATTAGAGAGTAAGCACACAAGGTTCAAATAGCAATTATCACATTATCTAATGCACAGTGAGAACTATCTAACCGACAATATAACATAAATCATACCACTTATGGTGTCGAGTCTTGCACGTGGAGCGAAGCGTCGTTGTGGATCGTTGAACACTGTACTGGTTATAGTCTGGTTTTATAAAAAACTTTTCCCTTTTAAAAAACCAAGTTCACTATAACCAATGGCTCTGATACCAATCTGTCACACCCCCAAAATCCACCATGCGGAGTACCACCGCTTGGAGGCGTGACGTGACCAGGATCGAGCCACCAATCATATTGAACAACACAATAAGTAAATGAAACCGACTACAATACGATTGGTGACCTAAAGCAGGTAACCGATTTTAAGATAATAGCGGAAGCATAAAACGTAAGTTCAAAACATGAGTTCACAGTTCATAAGTTTTAAGACTCAAACATAAGTTCCACAAGTTCATAAAGTTAATTATTAATTACGGGATATAACAACCCATATTCCACAAGAACCTTCTCCTCGTGCAAGCTCCCAAAAGCATCTAGCGACCTGTAAGGCATGTAACAACTAGTCAACAACAAAGTTGAGTGAGTTCACGCTTGGTTGTTTAGTTTTTAAGTTGTTTCTGAAAAACGTGGTTTGACTTTCGTTGGCTTAATTGCCGTGGGGGTTACCCCGTAGTTGAAAGTATGTTTAACCAGTTCCCTTTTTTTTCATTACCCAAACCATAGCCATAATCAGTGGGGGCTTTCCCCGTGTGAACTACTAGACGGTATGATATCGACTACTACGAACAATAGTTGTGCCCTACATCAGTGTCTATCATCACTGACAGTTTGCCATAGTCCATTAGTACACGCCCGTCCGAACGGCACGGTGTGAGGTTTGTTAAACCTAATAGCGCTATTAACTAATGACCCGCTCGCCATTGGCCTCGGCGATTAAGTCGATATAAATTGAGGGACTTCATGATAGAGTTTTGTCTAGCTAGTTTTAAGGCTGTTGTCCTGCACCAGGAGGACGAACGTACGTATTCTGCACCAGGAGAATTTGTAGGATTAATAATGGTATCCTATCTATGGAGGATGGCCGTACATATCCTACCCAAGGGGGATATGTAGATTTAGTTTTAAATTCTTTAACCCATTCCCAAACCACCGGGAATCCCATGCCTTAGAAAGTGTGTGAACTCACCTCAGTTTGCTCGGTTAGATTCTCAAATATAGCTAACGGTCAAGGTCGGTCAATCACGTCCTAGTATGATTTACCAGTTAGTCATTTAGTGGCTTTCAAATAGAGCACAAAGTTTCTACACGTATCTATCACATAGCATGCATTACTTTAACTGTTTATGCCCATCTAAGTTTCCCATCCATTCCCCACTCATAATCAAACATACGATAATGCACATAACAAATATAGCATGTGAGATCATTCACAGATAGCATACTCGACATTTAGACACGCAAATTACAGCTTATGTCATTTCAGCATAAATATTCAAAACCGGGCAGTTTTTGGACATTTTAATAAAATAGTTAAATTATTCCAAAAATTCCCAAATTTTTACAGAATGTCTTGAACGTTCCAAATTTTATTGTGTAAAAATATCGGGGTCCGGTTCATTACCAATATTTTATAAAAAATCATTTTCCAGACTGAACTCAGATTTATATTTTTCTGACTACAGTCCACGGGATAATTTATTTAAAATTCATCGAGCGTCCGATTTATGAAATTCCAGTGGGGTAATTACAAATACATCAGTGGTCATCTACAGTACAAGTTTCATGATCCAACTCTACACCGAACCCAAGTTATGACAGAAAACAAAACACATATTTTCAGCAGAAAAAATGCAGCTCTAGCTGCTGTTACGAAATGACGCTTTAAAAATAGTAAACGAAGTCCAAAAATTACGATTCCGGTTCCATTAGAACCGTATTTCATAATAACACGTTTTAGACTCAAAATATCAGTTTTTCGTAGAGTTTATGACCTGTTTACAGCCAACTGAAGTTGGCTGTAAAGCTTGGACAGATTCTGTTTTTAGTCCTTAGCTTTCTAGTTTGTGTTCGATTGATTCCGTTAATCATGTTTAGTGACCACAACAACATCAAACATCAATATTAACCAGTAAATCATCAAGAAATTAGTCAAGAATCATAACAACACAAGATCTATATGATTTACACACATAACTTCTCTGTATCCAACTTATTCATCTTTTGTCCAAAACTTTATGTTATGTTCTTTAGTGTTTCTAATTTTCAGCCATTAGATCACTTATTAACCACTTTAAACAAGAACAAGGGAGTGTTTAGAGGCACTTACAACTAGCACAAGGCTAGGGAAGAATCAAAGCGAAAATGAAGTGGATAAAAGCGACGTAGAGAGGTCCTTGTGATTCCGTAAGCACCGAGCCTCCTTATACGAACTCTAACACCTTGTATGTTGTGTGTTTTAGCAAGAACCAACTTGAAAGTGGGTGTATGGTGGGTGGGTGGGTTCGGCCGCAAGGTATCAAGGGAGGAGAAAGAGAGTGGCAATTTGCTAAGTGTTGGTGAAACGAGAAGTTCTTGTCTTAGGGTCTTATGTATAAACCACTAAATGTGTTTAACCACTAGATTATGTGCCATCTAGATATAAGACCAAGAGATTAAAATAATATAAAGGGTGAAAGTATGTCCCCCATGTGGGGAAATTCGGTCAAGGGGGGGGGGGGGGTTAAGGGGTATAGTTTGATTTGAACTAATAGTTAGAGTTTAGTTAGTTAATTTAGGAGTTTAATCTAACTACTAGTGTGTTGTGTTTTGTAGCGAGTGTTAGGGTGTTCGGGGACCCTAGCTAGCTCAGAAAAAGAAAAACAACGTCATTGACAATATTTTTGTGTTCCAGGTAAATTCCAGTTGTTCGGTTTGACACTGTTCAGTTAAAGTGCCTAATTAATCATTAAAGTATCTTTTATGTATATTTTCGTAACACTTTTAATTTCTAATACTTAGGAAATTATAACGGACTATTTAGTGACCTTTCTGCATACTACTAGTATGTTGACAAGCACATGTAAGCATATCACAGATATCAGAAAGCAGTTAAGTAATTCCACACAGTCGTCAAACACTTTAATTATCAATAATAAATTGTACGGAATACATGGGATTTTGAGGGTTGTCACATTCTCCCCCTGTTAAGAGAATTTCGTCCCGAAATTTAGCGCGTGGTTACTGAGGAAGCTAGTTAAGTTGCGTTGTTTTCCTGATTTTCCTGGGGTGTCACATCATCCCCCCGTTGATTTGGAATTTCGTCCCGAAATTCTGCAGTAGCTTCAGCCTCAGTAGTGGTTGCGTTTTTCTTAAACAGCTGGGGATACTTGAGTTTCATTTGGTCTTCTCGTTCCCAGGTATACTCTGGGCCACGACGAGCATTCCAACGAACTCGGACCAGAGGTATCCTGGTACGCTTGAGGATCTTAACATCTCGATCCGTAATCTCTACTGGTTCCTCGACGAATCGCAGCTGGTCGTCGATTGTGAGTTCCTTAAGAGGAACTATGAGGGTCTCATCTGACAGACACTTCTTCAGATTCGACACATGGAAAACATTGTGAACTCCGCTGAGTTCAGGTAGATTCAACCTGTAGGTGACTCTGCCAATTTTCTCGGTGACTTCGAATGGTCCGACATAACGCGGATTGAGTTTGCCTCGTTTGCCAAAGCGGACTACACCTTTCCAAGGTGAGACTTTGAGTAGCACTCGATCCCCAACCTGGAGCTCGAGTGGTTTTCTTCCCTTATCAGCATAGCTTTTCTGACGGTCACGAGCTGCCGCCATTCGCTGTCGTATCTGAGCAATTCTCTCGGTGGTATCTACCACAAGTTCTGGGCCAGTGATTTGGCTGTCACCAACTTCTGCCCAACAGAGAGGTGATCAGCATTTGCGTCCGTACAATGCCTCGAATGGAGCGGCCTGAATGCTGGTGTGGTAGCTGTTGTTATACGTGTTTTTCCCAGCCATTACCAAAATCGATTACACATGCCCTAAGCATGTCTTCAAGGGTTTGGATGGTGCGTTCAGATTGCCCATCCGTCTGTGGGTGATAAGCGGTGCTCATATCTAAACGTGAGCCAAAGGACTTGTGCATTGCTTGCCACAGTTCAGAAGTAAAACGCGCGTCACGATCAGAAATGATGGAGGTTGGCACTCCGTGCCTTGATACCACTTCCTTTAGGTAAATGTCTGCAAGAGTAGAAAACTTATCCGTTTCTTTGATAGCCAGAAAATGTGCAGACTTGGTCAGTCGATCTACGATCACCCAAATGGTATCGTTTCCGCGTTGAGATCTGGGTAGGCCAGTAACAAAATCCATGGAAATTTGCTCCCATTTCCATTTAGGTATCTCTGGTTGTTGAATTAGGCCTGATGGTTTCTGATATTCAGTCTTGACTCTCGCACAAGTCAAGCACTTACTGACGTAGATTGTTATGTGGGCTTTCATGCCAGGCCACCAATACGTAGTCTTGAGGTCGTGGTACATTTTATCCGAACCAGGATGTACCGAATAACGAGACTTGTACGCTTCGTCCATCACAAGCTCGCGTAAGTTTCCATAAAGTGGAACCCAGATGCGCCCTGTTACATAGTAAGCGCCGTCTTCCTTTTGTTCTAACCACTGCCTCGATCCTCGTAGGGATTCAGCCCTGATGTTCTCTGCTTTCAATGCTTCAACCTGAGCATCACGAATCTGAGCGGGAAGGTTAGATTGGATGGTAAGCTGTAAAGCACGTACACGCTTAGGTAGAGTATCCTTTCGACTGAGGGCGTCGGCTACAACATTGGCCTTGCCCGGATGGTATTTGATAGCGCATTCATAATCGTTCAAGAGCTCGACCCTTCGGCGTTGTCGCATGTTTAACTCCTTTTGTTTGAAGATATGCTCGAGACTCCTGTGATCGGTGTAAATGGTGCACTTGGTACCGTACAGGTAATGTCTCCATATCTTAAGCGCGAAAACAACTGCTCCCAGCTCCAGATCGTGGGTAGTGTAATTTCTTTCATGAACTTTGAGTTGGCGTGATGCGTAGGCAATGACCTTGTCACGTTGCATCAACACGCAACCAAGTCCTTGGATGGAAGCATCGCAATAAACCACAAAATCATCTGTGCCTTCAGGAAATGAGAGGATAGGCGCGCTACAAAGTCTATCCTTCAAGTGCTGAAATGCAGACTCCTGTGGATCACCCCAACGATAGGTGACACCCTTTTGAGTCAGTGAAGTGAGAGGTTGCGCAATCTTGGAGAAATCCTTGATAAACCTTCTATAGTATCCTGCCAAACCCAAGAATTGGCGGATTTCTGTTGGTGTGCGGGGTACAGGCCAGTTCTTGATCGATTCAACCTTAGATGGATCCACATGAATCCCATCCTTGTTTACCACATGGCCTAGAAAGTGGACTTCACGAAGCCAGAAGTCACATTTTGGAAACTTGGCATACAACTGCTCTTTTCGAAGAAGTTCCAGCATAAGTCGTAGATGCTGCTCGTGTTCCTCTTGACTCTTAGAATAGATCAGGATATCGTCGATGAACACAATAACGAACTTATCCAGGTAAGGCTTGCACACTCGGTTCATGAGATCCATGAAGACCGCTGGTGCATTCGTCAGCCCGAATGGCATAACCAGAAACTCGTAATGGCCGTAACGAGTTCTGAATGCTGTTTTGGAGACGTCCTCATCTCGGACCCTCAGCTGATGGTATCCCGATCTCAAATCAATCTTGGAGTAATAGCTCGACCCTTGCAACTGGTCGAACAAGTCGCCAATACGTGGAAGAGGATAACGATTCTTCACAGTCACCTTGTTAAGTTCACGATAGTCAATACACATTCTGAAAGTACCATCTTTCTTCTTTACGAACAAGACTGGAGCTCCCCAGGGCGAAGAGCTAGGACGTATAAAACCCTTTTCCAAGAGTTCTTGTAATTGCGTGGACAGTTCTTCAAGTTCTGATGGAGCTAGACGATAAGGTGCTCGAGCTACTGGTGCTGCCCCAGGAGCTAGCTCGATTTGAAACTCAACTTGACGATGAGGCGGAAGACCAGGCAATTCCTCAGGAAATACCTCAGGAAAATCGCGCACAATAGGGATGTCTTCAATTCTCTTCTCTTTTGTTGATGTGTCAGTAACGAGTGCTAGAATGGCAGTGTGGCCCTTTCGTAGACATTTCTGGGCCTTAAGGAAAGAGATAATGCCTACAACAGCACCACTCTGATCGTCCTGAATCGCCAGAGGTTCTTCACCAGGACGAGGAATGCGGACGATTTTCCCCTTGCAAACAATCTCTGCTTGATGATGAGATAGCCAATCCATCCCAATAACGACGTCGAAACTACCAAGTGTGATAGGAATAAGATCGATAGAGAAAGTCCGACCAGCTAAGACGAGGTTACAACCTTTAACTACGTGTGTGGCTTCCAGACTTTTACCGTTAGCTAGTTCCACCGTGTGTTTGGTGTTCAGAAGTGTTGGAGTGCGCTTAAGCATTTGGCTAACTTTTAAGGACACATAACTAGTATCGGCACCCGAATCGAATAAAACACTAACAAAGAAGTCATCCAAAAGAAACTTACCCATCACAACGTTGGGATCGTTCCTTGCTTCTCCCTGACCAATCACGAACACCCGTCCTTGGGCGCCATTGCCATTGTTACCTCCATTGTTGCCTCCGTTGTTGTTTCCATTGTGGTTCCCGTTTCTTTGGTTATTGTTCTGGTTTTGGTTCAGCTGGGGGCAGTTCCTCTTAAAGTGGCCTTCAGCGCCACACTGAAAGTATCCTTTATTTCCCTGCTGATGCTGCTGCTGGTGGTTCTGTGGGGCTTGTTGTTGTTGTTGGCGATTCTGATTTGCTGGTCGGGTGCTCCTGCAATCCTTTGCTTCATGACGAAACTTGTTACACCTCAGGCAACGACCTTTGTTGCACTGCCCGCTGTGATGTTTGTTGCACCGGTTGCACTTGGGGTGGTTCCCTCGGTATCCACCCTGTCCTTGGTTACCAGAAGATTGCTGACCAGGACTCTGGTAGTCATCAGTCTTTCGCTGCTGAGACTGAACTGAAGTAGAACCCTTTCCGGAGTTCCCATCCCATTTTCGCTTGTTGTCGGTAGGTGCATCGAGAGTAGCTGTGGCACTGATTCGTTTGGGCAGCCTGTTTTGCTCCACCGCCTGGTCAGTGAGTCGATGGGCCAATTTGATGATTTGCTGTATGGTACCCAGGTTGGCTGAAGTCACGTGACTTTGAATCTCTGGTACAAGGCCCTTGAGATACAGCTCAATTCGTTTGATGGGAGGGTCCACCATGGTAGGACACAGGATGGCTAGTTTGTTTGACCTTTTCGTATACGCCTCAATCTCAGACCCCGTCATCTTCAGATTGTAAAATTCCACCTCTAGCTTGTGGATGTCATCCCGACTACAGTACTCCTCCTTGATCAGCTCTTTGAAACCATTCCAGGGTATGGCATTAGCAACAGCCAGTGCTAGTAGTTTAACCTGTGCCTTCCACCAGGTTAACGCAGCTCCTTCAAGTGTTCCGGTAGCATATTTAACCCTACGGTCTTCGGGGCATTCACACATCTCGAAAACTGACTCAAGCTTTTCAAACCAGTGAAGAAGGCCCACTGCTCCTTCGGTGCCACTGAAAGTGGTAGGTCGGCAGTCCATGAACGTCTTGAACGTGCACACAGGAGGTTGAGCATGTTGACCTGTTGAGCGAGAATAAAAGACAAGGTTAAGCACGAGGGTTGGTTTGCGAAGGTAGGATCTAAACGTCCTAAGGTGAGTTGGTATAGCAGGTTATACCTCCTGCTGAGTTAGCTGCGAGTGCCTCAGCGACTCGTTCGTTGATCAAAGCCGTCAACTGGGCTTGAGTGAGGTTGATACGTTCTCCGCGTCCGCTCATGATCTTCATAACGAAGCAACGTAAGTGAGGAAAGTGTCGCGAAAGTGCGTAAGTGTGGGACGACATTAGAGAGTAAGCACACAAGGTTCAAATAGCAATTATCACATTATCTAATGCACAGTGAGAACTATCTAACCGACAATATAATATAAATCATACCACTTATGGTGTCGAGTCTTGCACGTGGAGCGAAGCGTCGTTGTGGATCGTTAAACACTGTACTGGTTATAGTCTGGTTTTATAAAAAACTTTTCCCTTTTAAAAAACCAAGTTCACTATAACCAATGGCTCTGATACCAATCTGTCACACCCCCAAAATCCACCATGCGGAGTACCACCGCTTGGAGGCGTGACGTGACCAGGATCGAGCCACCAATCATATTGAACAACACAATTAAGTAAATGAAACCGACTACAATACGATTGGTGACCTAAAGCAGGTAACCGATTTTAAGATAATAGCGGAAGCATAAAACGTAAGTTCAAAACATGAGTTCACAGTTCATAAGTTTTAAGACTCAAACATAAGTTCCACAAGTTCATAAAGTTAATTATTAATTACGGGATATAACAACCCATATTCCACAACAACCTTCTCCTCGTGCAAGCTCCCAAAAGCATCTAGCGACCTGTAAGGCATGTAACAACTAGTCAACAACAAAGTTGAGTGAGTTCACGCTTGGTTGTTTAGTTTTTAAGTTGTTTCTGAAAAACGTGGTTTGACTTTCGTTGGCTTAATTGCCGTGGGGGTTACCCCGTAGTTGAAAGTATGTTTAACCAGTTCCCTTTTTTTTCATTACCCAAACCATAGCCATAATCAGTGGGGGCTTTCCCCGTGTGAACTACTAGACGGTATGATATCGACTACTACGAACAATAGTTGTGCCCTACATCAGTGTCTATCATCACTGACAGTTTGCCATAGTCCATTAGTACACGCCCGTCCGAACGGCACGGTGTGAGGTTTGTTAAACCTAATAGCGCTATTAACTAATGACCCGCTCGCCATTGGCCTCGGCGATTAAGTCGATATAAATTGAGGGACTTCATGATAGAGTTTTGTCTAGCTAGTTTTAAGGCTGTTGTCCTGCACCAGGAGGACGAACATACGTATTCTGCACCAGGAGAATTCGTAGGATTAATAATGGTATCCTATCTATGGAGGATGGCCATACATATCCTACCCAAGGGGGATATGTAGATTTAGTTTTAAATTCTTTAACCCATTCCCAAACCACCGGGAATCCCATGCCTTAGAAAGTGTGTGAACTCACCTCGGTTTGCTCGGTTAGATTCTCAAATATAGCTAACGGTCAAGGTCGGTCAATCACGTCCTAGTATGATTTACCAGTTAGTCATTTAGTGGCTTTCAAATAGAGCACAAAGTTTCTACACGTATCTATCACATAGCATGCATTACTTTAACTGTTTATGCCCATCTAAGTTTCCCATCCATTCCCCACTCATAATCAAACATACAATAATGCACATAACAAATATAACATGTGAGATCATTCACAGATAGCATACTCGACATTTAGACACGCAAATTACAGCTTATGTCATTTCAGCATAAATATTCAAAACCGGGCAGTTTTCGGACATTTTAATAAAATAGTTAAATTATTCCAAAAATTCCCAAATTTTTACAGAATGTCTTGAACGTTCCAAATTTTATTGTGTAAAAATATCGGGGTCCGATTCATTACCAATATTTTATAAAAAATCATTTTCCAGACTGAACTCAGATTTATATTTTTCTGACTACAGTCCACGGGATAATTTATTTAAAATTCATCGAGCGTCCGATTTATGAAATTCCAGTGGGGTAATTACAAATACATCGGTGGTCATCTACAGTACAAGTTTCATGATCCAACTCTACACCGAACCCAAGTTATGACAGAAAACAAAACACATATTTTCAGCAGAAAAAATGCAGCTCTAGCTGCTGTTACGAAATGACGCTTTAAAAATAGTAAACGAAGTCCAAAAATTACGATTCCGGTGCCATTAGAACCGTATTTCATAATAACACGTTTTAGACTCAAAATATCAGTTTTTCGTAGAGTTTATGACCTGTTTACAGCCAACTGAAGTTGGCTGTAAAGCTTGGAGAGATTCTGTTTTTAGTCCTTAGCTTTCTAGTTTGTGTTCGATTGATTCCGTTAATCATGTTTAGTGACCACAACAACATCAAACATCAATATTAACCAGTAAATCATCAAGAAATTAGTCAAGAATCATAACAACACAAGATCTATATGATTTACACACATAACTTCTCTGTATCCAACTTATTCATCTTTTGTCCAAAACTTTATGTTATGTTCTTTAGTGTTTCTAATTTTCAGCCATTAGATCACTTATTAACCACTTTAAACAAGAACAAGGGAGTGTTTAGAGGCACTTACAACTAGCACAAGGCTAGGGAAGAATCAAAGCGAAAATGAAGTGGATAAAAGCGACGTAGAGAGGTCCTTGTGATTCCGTAAGCACCGAGCCTCCTTATACGAACTCTAACACCTTGTATGTTGTGTGTTTTAGCAAGAACCAACTTGAAAGTGGGTGTATGGTGGGTGGGTGGGTTCGGCCGCAAGGTATCAAGGGAGGAGAAAGAGAGTGGCAATTTGCTAAGTGTTGGTGAAACGAGAAGTTCTTGTCTTAGGGTCTTATGTATAAACCACTAAATGTGTTTAACCACTAGATTATGTGCCATCTAGATATAAGACCAAGAGATTAAAATAATATAAAGGGTGAAAGTATGTCCCCCATGTGGGGAAATTCGGTCAAGGGGGGGGGGGGGGTTAAGGGGTATAGTTTGATTTGAACTAATAGTTAGAGTTTAGTTAGTTAATTTAGGAGTTTAATCTAACTACTAGTGTGTTGTGTTTTGTAGCGAGTGTTAGGGTGTTCGGGGACCCTAGCTAGCTCAAAAAAAGAAAAACAATGTCATTGACAATATTTTTGTGTTCCGGGTAAATTCCGGTTGTTCGGTTTGACACTGTTCCGTTAAAGTGCCTAATTAATCCGTAAAGTATCTTTTATGAATATTTTCGTAACACTTTTAATTTCTAATACTTAGTAAATTATAACGGACTATTTAGTGACCTTTCTGCATACTACTAGTATGTTGACAAGCACATGTAAGCATATCACAGATATCAGAAAGCAGTTAAGTAATTCCACACAGTCGTCAAACACTTTAATTATCAATAATAAATTGTACGGAATACATGGGATTTTGAGGGTTGTCACATTCTCCCCCTGTTAAGAGAATTTCGTCCCGAAATTTAGCGCGTGGTTACTGAGGAAGCTAGTTAAGTTGCGTTGTTTTCCTGATTTTCCTGGGGTGTCACATCTGTACCTCTTCTTCCATCGTTAAAATTGCCTTGATCGTCCTAACATACACCATCCTTCTGTTGTCAAAACGCAGGACAAATCGCCTGATTGCCAGAGTGTATCTCCACGAAACGATTGTTGCCATTTTTTGGCGTTTTGGTTAAATTGGCGTTTTTGGTTAAAAATGTTTTGCGGAAATTGATAGATTGAAGTGGTTATGGAAACGATATTTTACGTCGTTTATATAATGATGTTTTTGGCGCGTAATTTAGGAGAGAATTTCTTCTAATAAATGTTAATAACTGAAATTCAGTTACTGTGTTGTTTCCTCTTCCTGTAATATGCAACGCGTTTTATCACTAATTTTTGGCGTTTTATTTTTTTGAATGGCGTGTTATCATTTGTTGGCGTTTTGAATTTCAGCGTTAAAAGACCATTTTACCCTTAATGAAGCGCTTCTCACATAATAAAATTGATGTTATTTATGAAAACGCCACCGCGCAATCTAGTCCATTGATTGTTTTGATCTGACGATCCATAAGCGTTCTCACACTTTCCACCATTTTCTCTAAATCCTGACCCTATATATATATATATATATATACATATATATAGGGTTGAGTTCATTTCAGAACTCTAAATAACTACAAAACTTTCAGAACTCCTAATAAACAATCATTTTATATATAAGTTTTGTATTTAGGATTTTTTTTATCATCTATTATATGTATCTCTTTGATTACATATATGTTAAAAGTAGTTTACATATGTTTAATTGCCAAAATTATATATATGTGTCATGACTAATTACATATATGTAAAAAAACTAGTTTACATATGTGTAATTATAAAATTACATATAAAAATGATAAAATTACTCTTAACATGTATGTAATCGTAAAAATACACATAATAAATGATAAAATTATCCTAAACATAAAAATATATAAATGAAAAGATTGTTTATTAGGAGTTCTGCGAGTTCTGTAAATATTTATGGTTCTGAAATAATTCTGGCCCTATATATATATATATAGAAAGTGTAACGTACAATAGGCCTTATCGTACACTCATGCGCGATTGTGAAATCACATGTTATAAAAAAGTGTGTTGGTAACTATCATGAAATCGCATGTTGTTAAATTTGATGAAATCGCATATTGGTTTTTGTAACAATTTCGCATGTTTGTTTCATCACAAATCGCATGTTAAAAAATAAAGTTGCACATTGAAAAACCAGTCGCGTATAATTGTACGTTAATCCCTATTGTACAATAACCAACCTATATATATATAGTTTTAGGATCCTGTGAAAATGACATTTTTCGTGAGAAGTGTGAGAATGTATAACAATTGACATGTAGGCATCATGTTTTGGACTTAGACATAATGTTTTGGGTTATTTTAGCAAGAAAAACACCAAACATAACAATTTAAGACACAATGCATTAAATTATATGCTTAAAACTTAAAACATCATGCTAAGAACGTTAAGTAGTGTGTTTTAAGTGTTAAACAATGTGTTTTAGTTGTGTTTTAAATTTCACGCCTATAATACATTGCATTGTGTTTTAAATTGTTATGTTTGGTGTTTTTCTTGATAATACAACCCAAAACATCATGCATAAGTCCAAAACATTATGTCTACATGTCAGTTTATATGTCTTCTCACACTTCTTACGAAAAAGATCTTTTTTACAGGAACCTCACCATAGACACACACACACGCACACATACACACACACACATATATATATATATAGGGTTGAGTTCACTTCAGAACTCTAAATAACTACAGAACTTTCAGAACTCAAAATAAACAATCATTTTATATATAAGTTTTTATATTTAGGATCTTTTTATCATCTATTATATGTATTTCTTTGATTACATACATGTTAAAAGTAGTTTACATATATTTAATTGCCAAAATTATATATATGTGTCATAACTAATTACATATATTTAAAAACTAGTTTACATATGTGTAATTATAAAATTACATATAAAAAATGATAAAATTACTCTTAACATGTATGTAATCGAAAAAATACACATAATAAATGATAAAATTTTCCTAAACATAAAAATATATAAATAAAAAGATTTTTTATTAGGAGTTCTGCGAGTTCTGTAAATATTTATGGTTCTGAAATGATCCTGGCCCTATATATATATAGTAGGGATCCTAAGAGAAGTCCACCCTATTTGAGAAACTTGAGAAGCAATCTGAACCACACATTTCCCCTAAGCAAAAAATGCAAAAAAAAAAAATGTGAAAAAATGCAAATTTTTTTTTTGGAAAAATCGCAGCTTTTTCTTTATGGATTAAATTTTTTATTTTTAAATTTTTTTTTTTGGATTTATACACATGTGTATATTGTTAATCTTTTAACTATACATATATGTATATTGTCTAGTATACATATATGTACATACGTGTTTAAAATTGAAAAAATATGTGTTATAAATCCTAAACCTTAAACCATAAACACTAAAGCTAAACCTTAATGCTAAACCCTAATGCTAAACCCTAAAGCTAAACCCTAATTCTAAACCCTAAAGCTAAACCCTAAAGCTAAAACTAAACCCTAAAGCTAAACCCTTGATGCTAAACCCTAATGCAAACCCTAAAGATAAAGCTAAACCCAAAAGTTAAAGCTAAACCCTAATGCTAAACCCAAAAGCTAAACCCTAATGCTAAACCCTAAATACTATTGCTAAACCATAAAGCTAAACCCTAAACCATAAAGCTAAACCCTAAACCCTAATGCTAAATCCTAAATACTAATGCTAAACCCTAAACCTTAATTCTAAACCCTAATTCTAAACCCTAATGCTAAACCCTAAAGCTAAACCCTAATGCTAAATCCTAAAGCTAAAACTAAACCCTAAAGCTAAATGCTTAATGTTAAACCCTAATGCAAACCCTAAAGATAAAGCTAAACCCAAAAGTTAAAGCTAAACCATAATGCTAAACCCAAAAGCTAATCCCTAATGCTAAACCCTAATGCTAAACCCTAAACCATAAAGCTAAACCCTAAACCCTAATGCTAAACCTTAAATACTAATGCTAAACCCTAAATAACACTTAATTTTCAATTTTAAACATGTATATACATATATGTATAATTGACAATATACATATATGTATAGTTAAAAAGATTAACAATATATACATATGTATAAATCCAAAAAAAATAAAAAAAAAATAATAAATAAATAAAAAATTTAATTCTTAAAGAAAAAGCTGCGAATTTTACAAAAAAAAAAAAAAACAAATTGCATTTTTTTCACCTTTTTTTTGCATTTTTTTGCTTAGGGAAAATGTGTGGTCTAGAATGTTTCTCAAGTTTCTCATTTAGCCTACCACTTCTCACATGATCCTTATCCTATATATATATATATATACTAGGCCCGAAAATCATATCATACACATAAATCCTTTACATAACAAGTGTATCTGATCACGACCCATTTAGCCCGAAAAAATATGTTATTTCTTTTTCTCATATATATTTTTAAGGTTTTTAATTTTCATAGTATTTTTTTTGTATTATTTTGAATCATTTATTTTCAAAATATGTCAACTAGGTTTATATCTGCCCGCGCGTTGCGGCGGGAAAACCGTATGTACAAAAAGCATTCGATAAACCTCATCCGACATCGTTTGGTATTGCTGAAGAAAAAAACATGCAGCTATGGTTGAGTTGTTCATATTGTTTAAGTTTATTGGATATCTTATTCATAATTAATTTTAAAAAAATCTGGTCTCATGCTTTGGACCTATAAGTTTACGCAATAAAAAATAAAGCAAAGCGCCAAATACACTTACAGAGACGGTAACAAAAATTGTGCTCTTAACACCATTTTTTTGGTCATTTGAAACAACATAAGAATTGGACCACTTGTTAGTAAAAAGAAATGAGTTGTTGATTGATTCTACAAACATATGATCCCCTCAAAACTCCTTTTCTTCCTTACAAAACATCCTAAAACAACAATAAAGAATACCTCTTGCTCCTCGATGTCGGCGTGCACGACTTTGTTTCCTCAGCATTCGTCGAACGACGAACGACTCTATGATGTATCCAAACGCCTGTTATAACTATCTTTGTCCTTGCTAGAAAACATCTTGATAAATATTGGTTTTGATATCACCGCCCCTTCGCTTTATTGTCTTTTCGCCATCTTTCTCCGCCTCTCTTTTCAATGCCTTGAGCTCCTCACCTATAGCAAACTTTAACAATGAAATATTCAGTTCGTTTGCGATTTCAGCAAGGTAACCATTGATGATCTTGGACACGCTGACTTTCGCATCTGTGTCAACAGGCGTGACTTCCAAGAACTCATTGTGTCACCAAACCAATTCATGTAATACATATATTACTCAACATAGCTAACAATTTTCATATGAGCATTATTACACATACATAACACACACCAAAATCAGCGGCAATTCTATAAATCAATCAAACTAATAGAAAAAAACCAAAGAAATGTACCATTTGTTCAGGTGGAGTAATTGTGCTTTGACCTGGAATGCATAATTCCCAGCAGCAACAACAGAAGTGTTTATCACCTCTGGCACTATTTTAAAGAAATCGGATCCAATAATCTTCATTAATTTCTCTCTTAACGAAGCATCTGCAAAGATAAAGAGCCAGTAAGTATCAAGTCACTTACAAAGCCCGAGTAATTGGTCAAATTATAATTCATTCTTGCTGTAGAATTCAAATCAATAAGTTTTTCAGAATCGGCAAGCTACAACGCATCCCGATGCAACTATTTTTTCATTAAAAACTAGTAATATGTCATTGTTTTTTATTGAAGAGATGTAATAAATTTTAGTACCTGGCCGGTGATGTACTCTTCTATTGGGCCACGTTTTTTAAAGCCACGTGTATACCTTATGTCAGTCACACTTGCCACATGTCTGCAACGTGTCTACACTACTGTAGAATTAGAATTATATAACAAATCCTATTTCAGAAAGCAAAAAGAAGATAAAAAAGCATATGAAAATCCTATTTCCCTTCATAGTTTCGTCACCGCTACACTGTAATCAGATCTACTGTTACAAATAAGGCAATTTAGAAAGCAAAAAGGAGATCAAAAAGCATATAATGAATCATATCGCTCTTCTCGAAAACATGATAACCAAATCAAGACCGGCCGAACCAAATGGTTAAACCGAGATTGTTGTTGATTCAGTTATCAGCTAACGACCCAGGCAGTCTCTAATCTAAACAAAGCGGTGAAAAGTAAAATAAAACCAATGCAAAACCACGCATGCATTACACATGTCGATTGCTCAGTTTCAAACTGACAATGAACAAACTGGCCCGTTTTTATAACATTGGTCATAACATTGTATTCATAGAATCTCAACCGCATAAGTATATATTACTCTTGTAATCCAATGAAATCATTTGGGCCCTACCTATGAGAGTAATTGAGTTCAAGAGCAATGGTTTCAATATTATTTTATGACATGTAATTGATGCCATGGTAGTCTTCGGCATTAGCATGTTACCAGCTTCACAATATTTCTCATCTCTTTCACTTGTAATGTATATACTTGTAGTATAATTGACCCGCATGTGTAAAGTGGGTTCTCGGTCCCTTCCACTTGTCAATCTTTTTCATTCATATATATGTTGATACTTGATAGCAATCTCAAATATGGTTATCTTTAACAATTAAGAATCTTCTATCTTAAATGAGAACACATGCTCACTGGGTAAAGATCCTACTGATCATAATTTTTTTCCCAGTAGTAGTAACTTTGCTAGCTTTTAGGTAGTACTTCAACTTTTGTGGGCCTAATGAGTGATGTAGTTGGTTTCAGATTTACAGTTTCTTCTTGTAAGGCTTTATATTTAGAAACCTTGTCGAATTTGAATGGCATATTTTTACAAATAACTCAGACACCAGAACACATCAATTATTCAAACCCAAAAGTCACCCTATAGTAGCAATGTTTTAAGCTTAATTGATACATACAACTTAGAGAGAACACCCAAAAGCATATTACAACCACACCATCAACAAAGAGAAGGCCAAGTTGAAAAAAAAAAAAAAGATAGACAAACTATCAAACACCTGGTGTGCAGAATTTAAACAACCCTAAAAACATGGTTTGAGCCGTCTCCAAAAAGACCACCCAACCTCAAAATTCATCATTCTAATTTACTGTGGAGGAAAACCAAATCACTAATGAACACAACACATTATAGATAGTAAATACACATGCAATCAATCTAAACCAAACAATTCACCTAGAATTAGCCCACAACATTTAGCTCTAAAGAAAAGATAATACCTAGGGTTTTCAGCATACACTACGAACGGACGTGGCCGGAAACAACCGTCGTCGGCTCCTCACCGAAACCCTAGCGAGGGTGGTGGCTGAGTAAACTGTCGTTTTGACCTGAGAGGGTTGTGGCGGTAATCGAATGGTGGTGGCGATGACTGGTGAGAGAAAAAGAAGAGACGTTGATGAGATATGCCCCCCTTTTGGAACACGTGGTTGAGGGTTTGCTGATGAGGCCATCACCCCCAAAAGAGCCCAATAACTCCTCTCCACCACAACATCACCCATTGAATAGGTGCCAGACACCAGTATGGCACTATTCATTCTGTTTCTCTATTATCATATATAGATTTAGTTTTAGCATTTAAAGTTTTAGCATAAAAAACACCCAAATAATTAAAGTTATCACATAAAACACATTTCAATAAAATGTAAATGAGTTAAACATATCAACCTATAAGCACGCTAAGTTGATATATACGTGTTCCATTTAGCTAACGTGTTCGCAAGTTCGGTCCATAACTAACAACCAAAAAAATACGTGTTAGGTCCATGCCGTATCATAAATTGACACCCGAACAAAAAAGCAAATTTGGGACAATAACATCAAGAATAAATAAGTATAGGGGTTTACATAGACATGACCCGTTAAACTAAACGTGTTCACGGATTCGGTCCAAAACTAATGAAACTAGCGAGTTACTTGTTAGATCTATGTCGTGTCATAAATTGAAACCTGAACAAAAATCCAAATTTGGGACAATAACATAAACAATAAAAAGTATAGGGGTTGTTTATGAAATAGTCTCTAAACGAGTCAGATTATGTTAATTGCCCTAGTTTTACCAATGACTTTTTCATAATATATTCATACACGTTCTCCAAATTTTGTCTCACTCAATCTCGCCGGAGTTAAAGACTTTTCTCAACTTGCTCCTTTCCTCTCTCTTTCCTCCAATCACCATATATATACACACCCAAAAAGTTCATAAACATTTGTTACAAATTCTTGAAGAATATAAGATACATAATCTACAAATGGATCAGCAAAAATCATCAGCAAAATCAAAGAAAACAATCTTGAGGTATCTACCAGGACCAACATCATCGGTTTCGTTTCAAAACCCTTCGATATATAGTCCGTCGAGAGACAAAAGATCGACGGACAAACCCCACAAATCCAACCTTGGAATCGGGTTCTCCGGCCCCATGGTATCCATGGTTCTAGCGGACACACGTCGGAAAGTCAAAATCAACCACGATCATATCCCTGTGTATGAGCCCACCTCTCCAAGGGTCTCATGCATGGGAACGGTTAAGTGCAAGAACAAAAAGAACAAATCTCAACAGGCGGTCAATAGACCGCCCACCAATAAAGTTTTGAGGCTTACGTCAGCTACACCAAAAAGTCCAAATAACAATGATCACAAAAAAGAAAGCAAGAAAAAATTAGGGTTTAAGAAAATATTTGGTGGGATTACTCCGTCAAGATCGGATTCCGGGAAGAAAAATTCAGAGGCTCCAAGTTTGGGTGCGATGAAGCGGTTTTCGAGTGGTCGGGATAAGTTATCGAATATTGATTGGACGAAGGAGGTTGCGGCGAGGAGATATGATTCAGATGAAGAAAGTGATGATGAACGTGTTGTGGTCCCTTCTTCAGCACCTGTGATCATAAGGAATTCATTAGGGTTTGATGATAATATTATTAGGGTTGCAGGGTTGAATAATGTGGAGCCAAGAAATGAAATTAATTTGTGGAAGAGGAGAACCATGCAGCAACCTAAGCCTCTTCAGTTACAAAAAGTCTAATTTTGGTTTCTTATGGGAAATGGATATTTTTTTTGTTTTTGTGAGAAAGGTTTTGTTCATTATTCTTTCATTTTTTTTTTTGTTTTAAATCATTGTCATAGATGTAAATATTCAATATTACTACTTCTTGAATGTATTTTCTTTCAAAAAGAATTATATAAATGTTGATAGGGCTTTGAAACATTATCTTTGGTGCTTAATTATATCCATTCTAGTAGTATTTACTTAAATAAAACTAAAAACCATTAAAAATAGATATATTTTAAAATTTATTTATATCATTACAAATTAAACATGAAATATACAACTTAGATAAGATTTTACAAAAAAAATTATTTGTTAAATTCAGTATTCAATTTATATTGTATTAGTCAAGCTTAATATCCTCTATGTTATTTAACCTTCTGATAACACATTCTAAATCATGTTTTCGGTAACTATACAAAGCAAATTAGTAGTCTAAGGTCTTGTGTACTTGTGCTAACCCTAATCATGTTACATAAAAGAATTTGGGGCATTAAAATTTTTGAAGCTTAAAATTGGGGCTTTTCTTTTACAGTATAGGAGCCAACGTTGATTATAATCTTAAATTTAATTATATATAATAATATTTATATTAAGACCGGCCGTACGTCTAACTCGTGTGACATAACAAATCGGCTTGTTGCCCTGATTTTTAAAACATGCGTTGACAAAATTATGAGTCCATTTAGGCCACTTGTTATTTCATATTATATATAACAAGAAGCCTGACCGTGACCAGCAACAAGCTGTGAGGATGGACCATTGGAACTCCATACAACACCCATATGGCGGCTTTGATGGTGTGTGGGGACCTCCGTACAAGGCTTGTGATTTCGAGGGCACGTGATTTTATAAAAAAATCTGATATATATGTTTATTTTTTTTAAATAGTAAACATATATCAATTCTAATATAGGTCATTTACAAATCATTTTTTATGATTTAAAATTTAGTCCACTTGACATTTGGTCTATTGAGTCCAATACTAATTTGTTATTTTTTTAAATAATAATAAAATATTATGAAAATATACATTTTCAAACTCGAACAGAGTATGTGAATTCTTAGAGACGTCTGAGTTCACATTTCACAAATGTGACTAAGACCGGGTGTAGTGGTAGAGAAAAATAATGCCCCCACCATGGGGCATTATTCGACACGTGTCATCCCAGTCAGCATGGGGCATTATTGCAAAAGTGGCGTAGTAGGCATAATGTCTAATAATGCCCCTTCTAATCATTAAACAAAAAAAAAAAAAAAAACAAACTAGTTGTTCATTGGCTAGTCAAACCTTGGACCACTCCCAATCATCAAACCATTGGCCACATGCAATTGCTATTTAGCGTTATAATTAAAACGCCAGAATCCATTTTTTTAAATTTTTTTAAAAAAAAGCCCCATGTAATGGGGGGGGGGGGGGCGTTTTTAGGCGTTTTTTTTCAATTTTTTTTAAAAATACCGCCTCACTACGGGTGGTCTAAGTACGGTACATGAGAGAATTGCTCAACTATTCCTTTCTTCACTATTTGGATGAATGTTGGCCTGAAATATTTTCAACCAATCATGTGATTGACTTTTAAGACAAATTTAGGGGTGTAATATTTATTTTACAAGAACTTGAGTTCTATTTCTGAAGAATAGTTTTTTAAACTTTACCTCCACTCATTTATTATTTATTAGTTGAATATTTTCAACTAATCCAGAGCGTGAACTTTAGGACAAACTTAGGAGTAAAGTAATGAGTATAGATCTAAGCCAAGCTCGAGCTCACTTTATTTAAAAGAGTTTGAGTTCGATTTGTTTATTAGTTAAATATATTCAACCAATCATGAGCCAAACTTTTAGATGTAATAAACCGTTTGTGAGCTACTCGATATAGGCTCGTTATGAAACAAGTCGACCTTAAACGAACTCGAGCCTAAAAATAAACTTGTTTAATAAATGAGCCTATTGTTTATATAACTTTTATATGATATATTTGTATGGGGGTTATCTTGAGAACTCCAAATATTAAGAGAACCGTACGAACTAATGAAAAACCAATTAAAATGAAATTTTGTTTATATACACCCCTCTTCTTATTGAAATACAACTTTAGAAAAAATGACTCATTGAATAATTCACGGTTCTTTGAAAATCTCTCTTAATAAATCTTTTACACATGTGCAAAATAAAACAAATTTACACATGTGTAAAAAAAGTATTTACAAATACATGTAAATTTAAACGTGTGAATTTATATTCTAATCTTGTATTTTAATAATAACTAGGTTTATTACTATGGCCGCGTTGCGGCGAACTTCTTTTGTCATTTAGTCTGTGTTTACATGTGTTTTGAAATCACTACGAGCGCGTTAAACCGAACCGTGCCGTATCGAACCGAACCGTTTCGAGCCGAACCGTTTCGAACCGAACCGTTTCGAGCTGAACAGTTTCGACGCGAACCGTCTCGACCCGTACCGTCTCGACCCGTACCGTTTCGAGCTGAACCGTTTCAACGCACGGGGTCGGAACGGCACGGGTCGAAACGGCACGGTTCGAAACGGTTCGCATCTTAACGGTACGGGTCGAAACGGTTCAGCTCGAAACGGTTCGGGTCGAAACGGTACGGGTCGAAACGGTTCGCGTCGAATCGGTTCAGCTCGAAACGGTTCGGTTCGAAACGGTTCAGCTCGAAACGGTTCGGTTCGAAACTGTACGGGTCGAAACGGTTCGGCTTGAAACGGTTCGGCCTCGAACTGTTTCGGGTGGGTATTGCAAAAATTCCACTTTATTATTCATTAACTTTGTCACGTGTCTATATGTTATATGTATATGTTATATGTGAGTGGATGTAATGAACCAATAAGGGAAGTTTACTATTACTATGATTTGACAAGTACTATTCACAAGGTTTGTTTTTAATATATATTGTTTTTTAATATATATATAATGATAAGTCTAAAAAAATTGAACTTGAATGATTTTTGACAAATTTCTCACGATTCTTAGGAAATATATGTGTTCTCATTTTAACATTACCCTATGATACCCTATACTAGTATAACAATTATAATTATATGTAAAACTAGTTTTACAGGGGCATAAAACCGTGCTACCATTGTTAGAGGCGAAGTAGTACCGTGCTAAGTAGCAAGCCAACAACAACCAAAAATCGAAAAAAGCGAAAAGAAAAATATGAATTTATAATAGTAAATAATTCACTTGACGTAAAATATAGACGACATTACATTTATACCAATACATATTAGAAAGTCAAGATGGTCAAAATGCATTTTAGAAAATTTGGTAAAAATTGACAACTCTAAATTGTGAAAAAAAGTAAAATAAACTTGAGCTAAATGACAAAAAAGAAAAACACCTTGAGGAAACTTAGCACTTTGGTGGCCAAAATCTGCTAGGTGCTGATGGTTCTCTTAGCAAATAATAGGAAAAAAATGATATAATGTCATGATCGTAATTAACATTTTAATGCTGTCCAATGACTACACTGTAGCTAAAAAAGCTATGGAAAATGTTACATATAATAATGAAATCGTACCATGGCGAGGGAAACTGGGCGGCGTCAAGGTGGCGAGTGGAGACAAGATAACGGACGGAATGAAGAACGGTGGCATGTAGCTAGATACAAGGGCAGGAGGCTTCTGAAGGAGGACAAGTACAAACCTGAATCTGGCCGGAGACAACCCGTAAAAGAAACGACGTTCTACCTCAGCAACCTACCTCAAACATGCTAGAGCTATCTCCTCTGGGAAATGTTCGCAGATTTTGGGAATATGACTGATGCGTATGTACCAAGGAAGAAGGACAAGATGGGAAACACCTTCACATTCATTCATTTTGCGGGGGTCAGAGATACACGCATTCTACAACAACAATTGGGGAAAGTTTGTGTTGACAACAGAAGGGTGTTTGTGGGTTTGGCAAAGTTTGAAAAGGAAGTAGTCAGACATTACAACAACTATTACAGTAAAGACACGACCCATGTAAAGAAGAGTACTAACCATGCCGATGGGAGGGTTGGGAAGTTGGATGCAACAATACCTCTCGTAACGTGAACCTAGCGAATCATGTCTCAACCGGGAAGACTTTCAGCGGTGCGGTTACAGGGATCCAGAGCGTAATTGTGCTGGAGAAGTCACTTGAACTGCACCTATCAGAAAGTGAGGCTTCCAAACGCTGGAAAGGAAGATCTTTGATAGGGGTAATCCATAACCCTTATGACCTCAAACACATGGGTGAACTGTTAGAAGAAGAAGGTCTAGATGGTTTTGAGCTGAGATACCTGGGTGGCTTGAGGTTATTGCTTACGTTCGAGTCGTCTCATATGGATCTTCAACTATTAAACAACAGGGAAATAGACTGGATGGTATGGTTCTCTTCCCTGACACAATGGGAAGGTCAGCCTACAACCTTCGAGCGTTTAGCATGGATCCTTATTAGAGGTGTTCCCCTTCAGTTCTGGGGCCCCCAAATTTTCAACCAAATCAGAGAAATGCTAGGTAAGGTGGTAATACCATCAGATACTTCATCAGAGGACCTTAACCACTCAGTCAATCGTCTATGTATACTTACCTCAGATGTGGGCATAATCAATAGTAAGCTCACGTTTGCATGGGATGGGCACCTGTATGTGGCATGGATATCGGAGGAGGAATCAGTCATGGTACCAGATTTTTCGAAAAACATCGGAACCGGACTACGGGAACTTCGTCGATCAGGTCACTAGAACCTGAATGGTCAACAGGGTTATCCAAAGGGGGTGGTAGTGGTGCCGGTTCGGTTACCTTGGGGAAAAGAAAGTCTCAAGGAAAACACTTAATCATTTCACTTGTACAGGCGGCTTTTGCATAGTCCCCGTGCACTTCTGATTCCTAGCTTCATGAGATTTGTAGGTCCACCCGGAGGATCGAGTAACCTCTATTCCCTGTTTTCCGACAAACCCGAAAGTGCGGAATCCAAACGGGTAAGTTAAACCAAGTTACGAACACAAACACAAAGATTCAACGATTAACACGTATGAAACCGTTACAAAGCAATGTTTACAAGATAAACCTATAAACTCTCAGTTGTGTGTGTGTGTTCTCTCAAAGAAATCTATTCAGACTTCACTTAACTGTGTTATGTCTGTTGTCTGTGTTTATATAGTATAAGACTGACGAAATCCAGAGGCCCACGAAATCACATGGACGAAATCAAGGATCTGGACGAAATCAGGTGATTTCGTCCCATTTGGTTTTCACCAAAAAGGTGTTTTCACCAAAAAGGTGATTTCGGCACATGGGGCTTTGACGAAATCATATGTGATTTCATCATACATGTTGGGCTTGGACATATTGCTTCTGTCTTCATGTTGGGCTTGGGCATGTTGGGCCAAAACAACAAACAAACAAACACTTAAACTAATAATGCAAACTGCACACACGCAGTTGCATTTTCATCGTTCGATACAAAGTAATTCGCATACCAAGTCAAGACAGGAGGTTGTCTTGACTACGGCCTTCACTTCGTAGCCGAGTCGAACCGAGCCGAGCCGTATCCACATAATATGTATCAACAAACTCCCCCTTGGATGCTGCTCGTGAGGTTCGAATCTCGTTCTCCATCTCTTGATGGTTCATTCATTTTCGGAAAGGATCTTCAAAGACTTCACGTGTTGTAAGTAGAAAGTGTATCAACAAACTCCCCCTTTGATTATGCTCGTGAATCTTTTGATCTTCAATACTTGAGATCCTTGTGGTGTTGGTGATTGATCAGCGGCAACTCGATCATCTTTATCATTTGAGTGCCTTCACGTCGTGTCTTCATTCCGAAGCTTGTCATCGAACATGTTCTCTTCGCCTTTAATATCTGCACATGCAAGAAAAAGCTAAACGCGTAATGAGAACAACTGCTTGTAATATAGTTAACATTAAACAAATGACACACATGTGACCAATTCTTATTCAACTACTGTCCGACAGTTAGTTTGAAAAGTTAACAGATTTTTCAATTTTAATTATTAACTTTCAAAACTTGCAAACTCTGACCGTTTATGAAGATTCGGTCGTTTTGGTTTTCAATCAGATTTCAGGAAACGAAGACTTGAGTTCCAACATCGGTTAATCAAAACTAAAGCAGAAATAAAATATTTTTGGCTTTTATAAAGTTTATATTAAAACACACCTAAAATCTTTTTGGCATTTTGAATATTTCAAACGTAAAGACTGAAAGCAGTAAATAAATATATACAGAGTTGCAGAAACTAAGAAAAGTAAATATATACAGACATTCTTTGCGAGTTTCGAGGGTAAGAGAATCATATCAGTGTACGGTCATGCCAAAACGCTCTTGTTGTTCTTTTTGTTAACAATTTGATAAACATCCTATAACGATTATCGGTATTGTTATCCACATAAGCTCAACTTATCATATGTAATCATGGCGAGGGGATACGTTAAGGTATGATTTATACTTACCGGCCGGTGTTCATCCACATCACGACACATTCCCGTATCAAGGTATGCACGAGAGTTCATCTTACTGGTGAGTATACCATTTATCATCTGTTTTGACGTATATGAAAATGTGAGAAACTCACTTATTTTGATGAAAAACAAGCCCTATGTGATAGAATCACTTATTGATGAGGAACTTGATTTTCAGATGCATGAAGGGCACAAGAGCAAGTCCGTGAACAGGTCAGTACTTTCGTACAGCAAAGAGACGAACTTGACTCCCGGATAAATGTGATATATTATCACTTGTTATGTGGACATGTGATTGTTGATCACTTATTGAGGTCGTATGCAGTATGTACACGTATGTATGATATCATGGAAGATCTAGACTTCATCTCCGTTTGTTTCGGTAAAAGAAACAACCATGATACCCAGATGATAAACAGCATAAAGACCACATATCTCAGAACCTCGGCAATCTCTCAAACGAAATTTCGGTACTAAGACCATATGCCAATGAATGGTTCCCACCTGGTCTTCAGTCGATTTAAGTTTATATCACCCTGCACATTTTAAGATGATTGTGAGCCTACCGATACATCTTATATAGAGCTGCTTAACATTTTTCATTTTGCATTTCAGTTTAAAAAGGTTTCAACAGACCACTGATGTACTATCATTTTCTCTTTTGCTCGCCAGGAAACTCATTTTTGTTTTTCTATTGTTTTTGAGTTTTGAAATTTTTCGATGTTTTTGAATTTTCAAATTTTGGAATTACTGCCCCTAAAATCAACAAACTAAAAATAAATTTTAAAAACACAAAGATATTTAGAAAAACGATTTTCCGATGTCGGTTAACTCATGTTTTACCTCAATGCCGTTTACCAAAATTAATTTTAATCAGAATTGATTTATCGAATTTTGGAAAAATCAGTTGGCATGTCGGTAATCGTTGCAGACCATGACAACATTGATGAGTTTCATAGTGAAACAATCATGTGTGAGGTGATATTCGAGATCAACGTGTCTGGTCAAAGAGTGCTTATAAGAGATAATAATTATTCATAAAGCAGCTTAAATATCGATAAGTATAGGAGAGATTAGAAATTTAAAACCGTATCCTGCAACTGCTTCGTGCATTTCCAGGAATCTGAGCGCTCTCCCAAACTGGATATCCACCAGGTGTGGATTTCAAAGTCGATTTTGTAGCTACTTGTAAGGCCTCCTAATCCAAGATCTCACTCAGCTAAAGCCACCAACAGGTGTGCGGAATCCACCTGATGATGAACCATTGTAGATGAAACACTAGAATGCAAGATTTGTGAGAGAAATCAAGAATACACTGAGTATTCTTGATGAGGAAGATGAATGACGTCACACACACAGTAGCCGCCAGACACACACACAATGATTAGGGTTAGGTGCACAGAATTTCACACA
Source organism: Helianthus tuberosus (assembly GCA_030545235.1). Taxonomy (NCBI): domain Eukaryota; kingdom Viridiplantae; phylum Streptophyta; class Magnoliopsida; order Asterales; family Asteraceae; genus Helianthus; species Helianthus tuberosus. Next base: position 13,735,322 of record CM060434.1, on the reverse strand, counting down.
GAATCGCTACCTTGTCTATTCCACATAAAGGTATATATACAAGGTAAACTCCGGACTTTCAAGACAAACTAGAAAGCCCGGACAAACAAACTACACATCCAAAACTCTGACTATAGTCCCTAACATAAACCTTGGACAAAATGTCCCTAGGATAAAGTTGGGACTAACTTTGAACACATGTACAATAAAGACCCTAATAAATGGGAGACATGCACTTATCACCTAAAGTGCATTAACAAACTCCCCCTTGATCAGTGCATGGTCTTCATTGGACTTGAGATCTTCATCCTTTCTTCGAGAACTCGCTGCCTGGTTTTTCACACAGAACTGCACGACTTTGATGTATTGATCAGCTAACGGTTGATCTTCTTCAAAGGAATGCAACGGCAGACGTCTTAGCTTCTTCAATACTTCCATCTTGAGATGAACGATCCAGACGCACACAGCTTCTGCAAATCTTCCATCTTGTGATGAACGATCAAGACGCACACAGCTTCTGCAAATCTTCCATCTTGTGATGAACGATCCAGATGCACACAGCTTCTGCAAATCTTCCATCTTGTGGTGACCGATCCAGACCTGAAAGACACTAGGAAAAAAATTCGGACAAGAGTTTCTCAAAACTCAGAAGAACTAATCTCCGGACTATCTCCCCAGTGTGACTTCACACTGGTTCAAAAATACCCCGGAGACACAAACAAACAAAGAATTTAAACCACGGACAAATTTAAACCACGGACAAGGCTTCCAAAGATTAAACTCAGAATCTTTTTCCACCTTCAAACTCTGTATGATGAAGAACCAAAAACCCCTGTAAAAACCCAGATGAAGATGACACTAATAATCACCAAACTACTCAAAATCCATCACCCAATCACTAGAAATGAATGAAGAATCATGAATAAAACACAAAAGCTCACTAAACACTCACTAAACCCTATCAAAGATGAACTTTTCTCACAAAAACCTTCAAACTAAGAACACCTACAATAGTATGAGCACACTGCTCTGATACCACTTGTAAGGCCTCCTAATCCAAGATCTCACTCAGCTAAAGTCACCAACAGGTGTGCGGAATCCACCTGATGATGAACCACTGTAGATGAAACACTAGAATGCAAGATTTGTGAGAGAAATCAAGAATACACTGAGTATTCTTGATGAGGAAGATGAATGACGTCACACACACAGTAGCCGCCAGACACACACACAATGATTAGGGTTAGGTGCACAGAATTTCACACAGAATCGCTACCTTGTCTATTCCACATAAAGGTATATATACAAGGTAAACTCCGGACTTTCAAGACAAACTAGAAAGCCCGGAGAAACAAACTACACATCCAAAACTCTGACTATAGTCCCTAACATAAACCTTGGACAAAATGTCCCTAGGATAAAGTTGGGACTAACTTTGAACACATGTACAATAAAGACCCTAATAAATGGGAGACATGCACTTATCACCTAAAGTGCATTAACACTACTGAGAAATCTCTTCATAGTAACAAGATCATAGACCTCTGGGTCCGGCTGGTCTTCCACATTGCACCAGCGAAGGTCTTTGTCTTTCTCTTTGAGAAGTAGTGTGCGGTTGTTCAATCCACGCCAAGGCATCCGCACACCCGGTTCGTTTGTTCAACAAACACATTTTCTTCAATCACACCATGAAGAAATATACACTGCACGATCATTTTGTTAATTTTGAACTTCAGACGTGCTGCAGGTGCGTACATTTCATTTGAATCTATCCTGTTGACCCGATCAAAAACCATAACAACCAAATTTTGGCACTTTTTTCATCTTGTCGAATTTTTCAACTTCATTCAACCACATTCTTTCACCATCATTCCTTCATCGGAATGTTTGTCTTCTTATCTTTTTCCTTTCTCTCCATCAATGGCAACAATATTCTCCTAAATGTAACAATATTTCGGAGCCTTATGTCGCCGATCTTGTGCATGGACGCTCCACTATCAACAATCCTAAGACTATCAATAGTTCCTCCTGGAACATCCTACACACTCATTCAGAGATTAGTTGGAGAGGGGGACCCAAGCCTTCACAGACTTGGGTCGTCTGTCATCATTGAGAATTGTGACATCCATTTCTCGATGATTCGGAATTGATGTAGCTCCCCCTGAAACAATTTCCAATTTTGGTTTCCAAATCTGTTTTTGTTTTTCATGTTTAACATTTGATTCAACAGATTTTGTTAGGACAACCTCCGGTTTTAAAACCTTTTCAACATTTTTCCGTTGTTTCTTTATCTGTTTCATTTCTCATTGTTTAACAAGACGAGGGTCCTGTCTTGGTGAAACATATCTTTTATGGTAATTGTTACCATGGGGGCATCAACCTTTCCTTTTCCCTTGGTGAGATATGGACAGTTCTTGACAATGTGCCCATACTCACAGCATTCAAAGCATGATCTCCGCTCAACAAACCTCGGAGTATCATAACTGTAGGAGCTTGATGATGAACTTCGTGATCTTGAGGTACTTGGTCCTACATCACAACCGTTTGTGTGTTGTGTGTAATTGTTTTGACTGTTTCTTTTCAAAATTTTACTTTGTTTAACAAAATCCGTGTTGGATTTGTTTTCGAAAGTTTCAATTTTATCAGTCCCTCTGGATTTCACAAAGTTTATCTTCTTGTCCTTTTTCTGAGTCTGTTTCTTTTGACCTTGAGTCGGTGATTTACCCTTTGGTTTGATGCGATTTTGCTGAACTTTCTCAGTTGGTAATCTTTTATTTCCATTTTGTTTGCGAATTTCAGCTCTTGGAATAGGAGGACACTGTATTACCACAACGTGTGATCCTGTCTTTCCCAAGAACTTACTTGTTGAATCTTCAAAAATTTTACTAATTAAAGATTGATTAACATTCTTAATAGGAAAATCTTTGTCAGAGTAGATTTTATCATCACCAATAAGAGTGTACAGCAAATTCACACTCTCAGACTCTTGTGAGGAAGTAGACGTGGAATCGATCAGAACAGTCGTAGCAGGTTTTGCGGGAGGATCACATAGAATATGATTCTCGAGAGGTATGTCCTCTTCTTTGATTACCGCATCTGACTGTGCTGAGTCAGTATCATTAGATTTATCATCTGAAGAATCAGTATCCTCAACAATGATTGGAGGATCCTGATTTTGTTCAGCAGTTACAAAAGTATCTGCTGACACATCTGAATCTGATGATACTTCCTGTTTGTATCCAAGTCCCGTTGCAAAATCCTCAATGTCTAAAGGAACAGATTCTTCATAATGAGTTCTATACTCCTCATCAGGCAGTGCATCATAATTTTGTCTAACAGGTGGTGGACATTTCTTATATCCAATGCACGTGACATCCTTTTTCTCTTTTTGTGTGCCAATGATGTGATCCAGCACATATCTAGAGTTAGAATAACTGTCTAGTTTAAGCCGGATCGCCTCACTTTCACACTTTGTGCAGGCTAACTCTTTTTGCATGCTTTCAAGACGATTGATATAAATGTTTATGTCAGTTTGTTTTCTTGAAACCATTTTTGTCAGTTCGGTTTTATCTTTTCTTAAAGTTGCAACCATCGTTTTAAATTCCTTTTCATGGTTTTCATAAAACATGTTAGCCTCTTTGCATTTCGAAAGATCCACTATCAACTTTTGATTGTGCATATTTGTCACTTCAAATTTGTTTTTCAAATCCTCATGTTTGCTTTGAAAATCACACCACTTAGCATCAAATGAAATATGTTTGTTTTGCAAGACAGACAATTCAGCATTTAAAGCATCATGTTTGCTTTGCAACTCAGGCATATTAGCATCCAAATCAGCACATTTAACACTTAAGCTAGCACAATTATCACAATTAACAACAGTTGGTTCATCGACACATACCTGACTGGAATCACTCTCAGATGTTGACCTATTTGCATCAGAATCAACAACCTCCCTTGATGATTCACATTCAGATCCATCCTCGCTTGAACTTGAACTTGAACTTGAACTTGAAGTTGTAACATCTTCAACTGAAGTTGAAACGTCTTCAACTGAACTACTGTCATGTTCAGAACTGTCATTGTTTCGTGATGATTCACCATTGCTGGTATCTTTGACAATTTTAGCATAAAATGTCGTTTTTGTTTGACTACAGTTCCTTGGATCAAGAGATGATGGTGCTACCGTAGAACGATGGCACTGTGAAACAACTGGTGGTAATGGATTTCCATACAAGTCTGTGGTTGGAGCTGGCTTTACAGGAACTTGTATCGGATTGCCATATAAATCTGTGCTTGTGACAAACGCCATTTGAAGTGGAGCGTGTGAAGCAGGTCTTGCAGAAGTGCTAGGAGTTCCATAATACATATCAGTATTTTGTCGCACTGGTATTGCAGAAGTGGGTGCGGGATATTCGGCCCATGAGGGTGATAAACCCGTGCTTCTATACTTGCTCTCTGCAGTTGACGGAGTACCCCAAGCCGGATTCATTTTGAATGTATAATGACGAATACCTGATTAAATCACACAAATTAAACAGTTAAAAATGTTTTACAAGTCTTCTGTTTAAAAAATAACACAAGTATGTGATGAAAATAAGGGTTTTCGTCGCTGATATGTTTGATTTCGTCGCTGAAATGGTGATTTCGTTGCTGAAAGGGTGATTTCGTCGCTGAAAGGGTGATTTCGTCGCGAAAGGTGATTTCGTCGCTGAAAGGGTGATTTCGTCGCGAAAGGTGATTTCGTCACGAAAAGTGATTTCGTCCAGAAACTTCTGATTTCGTCGCTGAAATGCCTTTTATGACGAAATCAGGGGCTGTTTTCGTCGCTGATGTGTTGATGACGAAAATAGAGGCTGTTTTCGTCGCTGATGTGTTGATGACGAAAATAGAGACTGTTTTCGTCGCTGATGTGAGGTGTTTTCGTCAAAGAACACTGTTGACGAAAATAAGAAGGGTCTTCGTCCAGCTGATGTTTTCGTCAAAGTCTCTATAGTTGATTTCGTCACTAAAATTGATTTCGTCCAGGATATAAGTGCACAAGTGATTTCGTCTAATCAACACAAGTGATTTCGTTGACTGGATGAGGTGATTTCGTTGACTGGATGATATTGTTGACCAATGTGATTTCGTACAACAAGGACAATAAGTGACCAGACAATTTAGATACTTTCACAAATAATATAATAGTTTATCCTATAAAATCTTATCCACTGACACTATGGTCACTTTTTTCAAACCCACCTTACCCTTACACAGTATTTTTCAACAATAATCATCATTTGTTGTGTACACAATTTTCAAACAATTTATATTATAACAATAACAACACAATCTTTCATCAAACAAAGATCAAACATATAAATATATGAAGAACACTTTGAATAAAAAGATGAACATGATGAATATCTTGTTGATCCGAACAACAATTTTTACACAAAAGTTCAATAAAAATCCTTTCTTAACATGTATAGATGAAAACTAGCAAGATTTTTATAAGAACAATCAACAAAAACACAAGATTTTGAAAGATTTAAACCTGATTTTTCTGAAAATATAAAATTTATGTTTCAAAAATCAAGAACAAATCTGGAAACACATGAAAATCTACTTAGTTTTAACAAGGAATCGAGCCAATGCTCTGATACCAATTGTAGGTCAACCCGGAGGATCGAGTAACCTCTATTCCCTGTTTTCCGACAAACCCGAAAGTGCGGAATCCAAACGGGTAAGTTAAACCAAGTTACGAACACAAACACAAAGATTCAACGATTAACACTCCATTGTATTAACGCGTATGAAACCGTTACAAAGCAATGTTTACAAGATAAACCTATAAACTCTCAGTTGTGTGTGTGTGTTCTCTCAAAGAAATCTATTCAGACTTCACTTAACTGTGTTATGTCTGTTGTCTGTGTTTATATAGTATAAGACTGACGAAATCCAGAGCCCCATGAAATCACATGGACGAAATCAAGGATCTGGACGAAATCAGGTGATTTCGTCCCATTTGGTTTTCACCAAAAAGGTGTTTTCACAAAAAAAAGGTGATTTCGGCACATGGGGCTTTGACGAAATCACATGTGATTTCGTCATACATGTTGGGCTTGGACATATTGCTTCTGTCTTCATGTTGGGCTTGGGCATGTGGGGCCAAAACAACAAACAAACAAACACTTAAACTAATAATGCAAACTGCACACACGCAGTTGCATTTTCATCGTTCGATACAAAGTAATTCGCATACCAAGTCAAGACAGGAGGTTGTCTTGACTACGGCCTTCACTTCGTAGCCGAGTCGAACCGAGCCGAGCCGTATCCACATAATATGTATCAACAAGATTAATGATGGGACTCCACTCTCCCAGATGGATGGTTCCGCAGTGGGCCCTTATGAAACCCCACCTAAACTCAAGCCTAAGGACCTACGGTTAAAAAAACTCGGGTTTGGGCCTGCATGATCTTTTTGAAGAGGTGGTTTGCATTAATGAAACTCCCCCTTCCAAGCCCAACTCAAATGTTTCAGTGGACCCCATTTCTCTTAAGCCCATTTCGGTCCCTGATTCACCAGATACTTTTAATTTACTGGAGATAATTAATAAATGAAAAAGAGTCAAACAACCCATTGACCTAAACAACTCACCATCTTCAACTAGTGACTCAATACTGCAAATCTCACCCATTGTAAACAAAAAAGGTCACCCCAGGAAGTCTAAATTTCGTTTCTCTATGAAGATGAAGGATACCCTGTGGACGGTCATGCATGGCGACAATGTAATAAGTAAAAACAAAGGGGGAGGAGATTCAGGTCATGGGGGTCCAGAAAACTCAAACAACAGCAACCCATCTTCTGTGATTCAGGCTAAAAAAGAAGTCGATCTGACGAAGGAGGTGGGGGAATGCTTGGGTTTCTCTACGGCAGGTAACGTGGACAAGTTGCGACATCAGATTATCGGGGCTCAAGTGTCAAATGGTAAACAAAGAATTTTCTTTCCACTAATATACAGGGGCTGGGTGACTCCAGGAATGTCACACCCCAACCGATGACGGAAACATCGGGGCGCGGCACTGAGCGAAACAGATTGTCAAGAGAAATTCCATAACAACTAAATTACTGGATAGTTAATACTTAATATTATGTCCCATACCATAACCCATCAAGTAACTAATTATTACAGACATAGATATCTCAAAACAAAACATGTCCCGACAACTCAGATTTAAATAATAAATTGTCTTTGTTTGTTTCTAGACTCTCATTCCTACTAGATTCCACAAGCAGGTAAAGTACAGCATCCTAAGCAATCAAACACCTGTCACATACGTTAAAATAGCGGTCAATACACATAGTGTAAAGGTGAGCATACAAGTTTAATAGATATAATAGAGTTCGAAAGCGCTTACGCGTAACCAGCATGTAACATGTATAGTGCGAAGCTAGTAGGTTATCGACAATGAAATATGCACATACTAGATTGCGAGTTGTAGAATGCGCAACACATATCACCACTGTGACACGTGAAGAGGTAACCTTAACAACCCCTATCCACAACAGGTGTTCAGTCCAAACAAATAGTACTATCGTTGCTAAGGCGTCAGGCAACAATCACTGTGTTAACATAACATACTAGCATTCATCGAGTAACACGTATTATGCAGTTACGGTCAGCGTATACATAGTGTTTGCGTTGTGTGTCAATGTGATTTAGATTAAGTAATGTATGTAACACTCAAAAGTGCGTAAAGCAAAAAGGGATCGAGTATACTCACAGCGATGGAAATGGATTGAAGGGAACGCTAGAGTGATTAGCCTGAACAGTTAACGATAGCATAAGCGAAGAGTGGTGCGTAAATCGGTGAGAAATGAAGCAAGTGTCGAACGGTAATCCGATCGGATGGCAATTCGATTGGATGGTCATTCGATCGGATGTCAATCCGTTCGGATGGTCATCCGATCGGATGGCCATTCGGTCGGATTGACATTCGTTTGGGAATGATGTGTTTGTGTGTGATGGCTTTGAAGTTTTCGTTGTAGCATTTTGAAAATAGAGAAGTATCCCTACCCTTCAGGTCGATCGATTGAACGGTCGTTCGATCGGATAGTGATCAGATTGGCGAGGCTTCTTAGTTGAGAACAAGTTCACAGCAGAACGGTCACTCAATCGGATAGCAATCCGATCGGATGGCAATCCGTTAGAACTGATGTTCCTTGAAAACTGAAAATGGTTAAGTATTGGGGCTCAAGTGCAATCCGATCGGATTGCAGTTCGATCGGATGGCAATCCGATCAGACGGCAATCCGTCCCAACGAACCTGATCATCTTGAACTTGATTATTTGCTAAGTTTGAAAGGTTTTGCGGTTTGCTCGAGACAGTATGACAACGTGTCGAACAACGGAAACTCCATCAGACCCAGGCTATCCGATCGAACGGGAATCACCCTAATCCAATCAGTTAGCTGTTCGTGACGGGTGGTTTCATGTTCAACCAGAAATCAGTTGTCTCGTTGATAGGATTCAGATCTCAAACCGGCACATCACTAGAGAAGAGTAGAAGGCATGAACGAGCTCCGATTCTATCGGTTTTAAGTGCATTGAGTGTAAAAGAGTTGAAAGAAAGTTAGAAACCATCTTTCAATCCTTTTAACTTTTCAAATGTTTAGATCTTTGCAAGATCGTTGTGAAATCATGTGGAAATCCTTCAGATCTGAGTTGTTCTTGGTGGAATGAAGTCAAATCTTGAAGTTCATAAGAACTCCATGATGACGTCATCCTAAAACACCTCAAATCCGTTGATTTCACGGTTAAAAGTTAAGATTCAAAGGTGAAAATGATGAAGAAGTGCGTGTAGATCATAGAAGTACAAGATTTGAGTTGGAAACTTACAAGAATCGCGAGAAATCGAGAGAAAAGAGGGCTTGAGCGAGTTGGTCGAGTGAGAGAGTTGTCACATCACTTGTGATGTGACAGGAGGGGTATTTATAGGTTGCCAAAAATAGAAAGGAGGGGCATGGGTCGGATAGAATGGCACCGATCGGATAGCGCCTCGATCGGATGACCATTCGATCGGTTGGCCATTCGATCCAAGTGTCCAACGAGTTGAGTTTTGGCGTTTCATTTTGCGTGTTGAGCGTTGCGATGCAATTCGAGTGAGCGATGCGATAGTATTAACCATTAGTTACACAAATAACCTAACTACTATATCTAACATACAATCACTACAAGTAACTTGCGTTTAGCGTTTGCGATTTAGATTGCGATTGCGGTAGAATTGCGATTGCAATTAAATACCTCAACATAAACATAACATGCACAAGTAACACATAATGGCACACGCACCTAAAAAAATATCCAGCATACCTAGTTAGAGTTACGAATGCGATAGCAATGCGATTAGCGATAAGTCGATTAGCGGTTAAACATATGATTAAACCTCGAATATTAATAGATACTCCACATAATACAACTAAAGCAATTAAATAAAAGAATTCGATTACAAGTCGTTAACGTACAATTAATAGTTAAGCAAGGAGTGACAGATCGCAATTAGCAATCTTTTCTTCCTTTGACTTTGACTTTGACTTGTACTTTGACTTTGACTTGTACTTTGACTTTCCAAAAAGCGGGTTGTTACAGCCTCCCCTACTTTAGGAAATTTCATCCCGAAATTTAGGAAGTAGGCGTAATAAACAGTTGTGGGTACTTCGCCTTCATGTCACTTTCGAGTTCCCAGGTGAACTCGGCGCCGCGTTTGCCTTCCCAGAGAACCTTCACAATGGGAATGCGTGAGCGTCTGAGCACCTTGGTTTTTCGTCCCATGATCTCGACAGGCTTTTCCACGAAGTGTAATGTTTCGTCCACTTGTAAATCTTCGAGAGGGACATGTAATTCCTGATCGGCTAAGCACTTTCTAAGGTTCGAAACGTGGAAAGTCGGGTGGACATTACTAAGTTCCTCCGGTAGTTCGAGTCTGTAGGCCACTTTTCCAATCCTTTCCATAATTATAAAGGGTCCAACATATCGAGGTGCGAGCTTTCCTTTCTTGCCGAATCTGATCACCCCCTTCCAAGGTGCAACCTTTAGGAGTACGTGATCGCCAACGTCAAATTCGAGAGGCTTGCGGCGAGTATCGGCGTAACTTTTCTGTTGACTCCGAGCTTTCAATAGATTGTCTCGAATTTGGAGGATTTTGTCAGTCGTTTCTTGCAACAGCTCAGGACCGGTAACTTGCGCGTCTCCGATCTCGTGCCATACAATAGGCGATCAACATTTCCTTCCGTATAATGCCTCAAATGGTGCCATTTGGATGCTAGAATGATAACTGTTATTGTACGAGAATTTGACCAAAGGTAAGTGCGCGTCCCGATTACCACTGAAATCTATGACACATGAGCGAAGCATGTCTTCAAGGGTGCGAATCGTTCTTTCAGTCTGACCGTCAGTTTGGGGATGGAAAGCGGTACTCAGATTAAGAGTAGTACCGAGAGCAGATTGAAACGTTTCCCAAAGAAGCGAGGTAAACCGACCATCGCGGTCAGAGATGATGTCACGAGGCGTCCCGTGTCCACAAATGATCTCATCGGTGTAGATTCGGGCTAATTTTTCCACCTTAAAGTCTTCTCGTATCGGCAGGAAAAGAGCTGATTTAGTCAAACGGTCAACAACAACCTAGATGCTGTCGTGACCTGACGTCGTGCGTGGAAGTTTCGTTATAAAGTCCATAGCTATACTCTCCCATTTCCACATCGGGATCTCGGGTTGTACGAGTAAGCCAGAGGGTCTTTGTTGCTTAGCCTTGACCTCGGAACAAGTCAGGCACTTCGAAACATAGATAGCGATATCCTTCTTCATGCCCGGCCAACAGTACTTGTAGCGCATGTCATCTTGTCAGCATCGGGATGAATAGAATATCGAGATTTGTGGGCTTCGTCCATTAGAAGTTGTCGCAAATTGGTACGCTTGGGAATCCAAATTCGGTCTAAATAATGAAAGATGCCATTCAATTTATTCTCGAGTTGGGCGCCATCGTTTAGAATCCTTTCCTTCTTCAAAATACGTTCGGTAAAACAAGCATGTTGCGCATCACGGATGAGAGCTTCGAGATTAAACTGGGCTTGAGAATTACGAACGCAATGCAAATAGCTTCGTCGGCTGAGAGCATCGGCAACGACGTTTGCTTTGCCTGGATGGTAACGAATCTCACAGTCGTAATCGTTGAGTAGTTCTACCCACTGGCGTTGACGCATATTCAGTTCTTTCTGGTCAAAGATATGTTGTAGGCTCCTATGGTCGGTGAAGACCGTACACTTGGTACCGTAAAGGTAGTGTCGCCAAATCTTCAACGCAAAAACAACTGCGCCAAGCTCGAGGTCGTGTGTGGTATAGTTCTTCTTGTGCATCTTAAGCTATCGAGAGGCGTACGTGGTAACCTTGTCCCGTTGCATGAGAACACAACTGATACCAAGGTTTGAGGCATCGCAGTAGACTAGGAAATCGTCGTTCCCATCTGGCTGTGAGAGCACGGGAGCATTGCAAAGCATAGCCTTGAGAGTTTGAAAGGCTTCCTCCTGTTTAGTTCCCCAAACAAAAGGTTTGTCCTTATGTGTCAGAGAGGTAAGCGGCACAGCGATTTTAGAGAAACCTTCGATAAATCGGCGGTAATAGCCGGCTAGTCCAAGAAAAGAACGGACTTCAGATGGGTTTTTGGGTGTAACCCAACTCTTAACAGCTTCGATCTTCGCGGGGTCGATGTGAATACCTTGACTATTGACAATGTGACCCAGGAATTGGACCTCCTCCAGCCAAAATTCACACTTGGAGAATTTGGCATAAAGACGGTTTCCCTAGAGTAGTTCAAGAACCAAACGTAGATGCTGCGAGTGTTCAGGTTTTGACTTGGAATAGATCAGGATATCATCGATGAACACGATGATGAAGCGGTCAAGAAAGGGTTTGCACACTCAATTCATTAGGTCCATGAAAACTGCGGGGGCGTTAGTCAAACTAAAAGGCATGACAACAAACTCGTAGTGACCATAGCGGGTTCGAAAAGCGGTTTTAGGTATATCCTCCTCTTGAATGCGTAATTGGTGATAGCCTGAGCGTAGATCGATCTTAGAGAAACACGTTGCACCTTGTAACTGATCAAACAAATCATCGATTCGAGGCAAGGGATAGCGATTCTTGATTGTCAGCTTATTCAACTCCCTATAGTCGATGCACATCCGGAACGATCCATCCTTTTTTTATGAAAAGGACAGGTGCGCCCCATGGAGAGGTGCTAGGGAGAATAAAGCCTTTATCAAGGAGTTCCTGGAGCTGACTCGAGAGTTCGCGCATCTCAGAAGGAGCGAGTCGATAAGGCGCTTTAGCAACAGGTTTTGCTCCAGGAATGAGGTCGATTTGGAATTCGATATCACGAGCGGGAGGTAAACCGGGTAAATCATTGGGGAAAACGTTGGGGAATTCACAAACAACGGGAACATCTTTCACTCCTGTGTTTCCTTTCTTTTCCTTCTCCGCTACTACAATGTTAGCCAAGAAAGCCTTGTACTCCTTGCGGAGATACTTACTTGCTTGGACACATGACATGAGCTTGAGACCCTTCGAAGGAGTTTCGCCATACACACAAAGTTGATCACCATTAGCAAGCGAGAAACGAATCATCTTATCAAAGCAAAGAACTTCAGCATGATTTTCGCGAAGAAAATCCATGCCTACTATGATGTCAAAACTACCGAGCTGCATCGGAATAAGGTCGATAGGGAAGACGTGATTGTTGAGTTCAAGCGTACAATCACGTAGAACAGAATTGACAGTGATGGTTCTTCCCGTGGAAACTTCAACGTTGAACGTCGAGGGGAGATGGGCGCGCATACGATTAAGGAGCTTTTCGAATTCAAACGATACAAAACAGTTATCTGCTCCAGTATCAAACAAACATGAAGCATATATACCATTCACAAGGAACGTACCATTGACCACATTGTTGTCTGCTTGAGCCTGGCGGGCATTGATGTTGAAAGCACGTCCGCGGGCTGCTGGCTGCTGCTGCTGCAGCTGCTGTTGATGTTGTGGCTGTTGCTGGGGCTCTTGTTTCACTACTCTGTTGGGGCACTTGTTTGCAAAGTGGTTGGGATCACCACATGCAAAGCAAACTCGAGCGTGAGCTGCGGGTGCAGGAGCTGCTTGATGGCCTTGAGGAGCAGGAAGTAGAGCTTGTTAAGCAGGAGCTTGACCTTAGGCTGGAGCTGGAGCTTGACGTGGACCTGTACGGCAGTTTGCGGTGAAGTGGCCGTACATATTGCAATGAACACAGAACCGACATGCGATACCCACTGGGTGATGATAAGTACAAGTAAGGCAAAGCGGGTGTGGCCCAGTGTATGCATGCTTGGCAGGCAGTGCATTGACCACAGGTGCTGCTACTTGGTGGTGTTGAGGTTGCGGTTGGGCAGGTACTGTTTGGAGCGGGGTAGCAGTAACTGCACAGTTCTTGTTGCTGGAAATGTTGTTGTTCTTCCTCTTACGGCATGAGAGCTTTGAAGATTGCGGTGCGGTGGTGGTTTCAGCGGTTGAAGCAGCGGTAACTTGGTGCAGGTTCTTGGAGGCTTTGTCGAAATAACCAGCCCTTACTCGCTTATCGTTGATCTCAGCTGCGAGCAGGTAGGTTTCCTCAATTGTTGTCGTCTTTGCAGCCTGAACAAAATCTACAACGCAATCCGGAAGAGCACGGATATACTTCTTGATTGTAATATCTGGGGTACTAACTTGACCAGGGCAGATAATACTCAACTGCTTGAAGCGGGCAGTTACACCAGCATTATCTCCACCATCCTGCTTTATGTGCCAGAATTCATCCTCAAGCTTTTGGAGTTCATGGGGAGGGCAGAACTTTTTCATCATAGTGTTCTTTAACTCGTCCCATGACAATCTGAAAGCTGCATCGTTTCCTCGTTTGTTCCTCTCGGCCGTCCACCAATTAAGAGCGCGTGATTGGAAGACGCCGGTAGCATTGACAGTGCGCAGGTTTTCTGGACAGCCACTCTGGCGCAGGGTGACTTCGATAGAATCAAACCATTGAAACATGGCCGTAGGACCATCTTCTCCGGTAAATTCCTTTGGTCCGCAGGCTTTGAACTGCTTGAAGCTAAAAGCAGCCTTAGGAGTATCGATCCTGGACTCTTCCAAGTACTTGCTAGCATTCTCGTTAGGTTCACTGACGATTTGTGGGATGACTTTCGCCATTTGCTTAGAGACGAGAGCGGCGATACGTTTGTCATCATGGTTTTGGCGAGTTGCGCGGGAGTGGAATGATCCAAATGACGACATTGTCTGCAACAGACATCGCCATAGGACTCAAACACAATTTCGATTAATCCTAGTATAGTCTAGCGATTTCATCATAAAGCTCAGGAACACATCGTTTCACCAAATCACGTAGGCACATAATCACAGAATCACATAAGCATATAAACACATAAGCACATAAGCACATTAGCTAGCCTAAATACATATGTTGCACGTATTCACCTATCCTTCACAGCACGCATAGCGATCAAGTATAGCGATTGCGATTAGCGAGCTGCGATTGCGAATAAAGACCAGCGATTTGTTTGCGTGTTGAGATAGATGTGCAGTGCGAGTCGTGCGTGTTGATCAAGCGAATACCGAAATGCGAGGAGATCATCAAAATTGAAACACATAACTGCATAAAATCACATAGAATTCACATAAAAGTAATAAATCTCAGAGTCAGCGGTGGCAAATCCAGAATCGTAACACATAAAATCGAAAAGAGATTGTCTCGGGTGACTTAAACATCGACTACCCAAAGTGATTCGACTATTCACAAGGACCTTAAGTGCACACTTTGTCTTTCTAGACTGTGTTCTCGCTTCAATTTGAGCGATCGACACGCATCCTTCCAGTTACATCGTGACCCAAGTCGTTGGAGTCCGTCGAGACTTTGGTGAGAGTTTTGCAAAAACCAAAAGTATGGGGCAGAACGGGTCATCAAGGTTCGGGTTTCACCCCTGTCTTAATGACTACATCCCTGTTTGTGTGATAAAATCACGAGTTAGATAAGGAGATTTGTGTCAAAGTATGGATTTCACTCCTGATTCAACGCAAATTCTCTTGTTTTATGGTAAAAATAGCAATTCGAACGAGTGATCTGGTCGAGAGTTTGCAGTTTTCACACCTAATCTTAACCAGATCAGCTGTTTGTGTGTGTAACCAGCCTTAGGAAAGGCTGATCTTGCGCGGAACTGCACTATGCGATGTTCGCGCAAGAGTGTAGTGTACAGCGAGTCGTACAAAGACCCATACCGGGTATGCACAAGTCGGTCTGTTGGTACTTAGACTATAGACTAGGTCGTTTCTAAGACATCGATCCGGACAAGGTCGAGTCTTATCTAATTCCCTATAGTTATGGCTCTGATACCAATCTGTCACACCCCAACCGATGACGGAAACATCAGGGCGCGGCACTGAGCTAAACAGATTGTCAAGAGAAATTCCATAACAAGTAAATTACCGAATAGTTAATATTATGTCCCATACCATAACCCATCAAGTAACTAATTATTACAGACATAGATATCTCAACACAAAACATGTCCCGACAACTCAGATTTAAATAATAAATTGTCATTGTTTGTTTCTAGACTCTCATTCCTACTAGATTCAACAAGCAGGTAAAGCACAACATTCTAAGCAATCAAACACCTGTCACATACGTTAAAATAGAGGTCAATACACATAGTGTAAAGGTGAGCATACAAGTTTAATAGATATAATAGAGTTCGAAAGCGTTTACGCATAACCAGCATGTAACATGTATAGTGCGAAGCTAGTAGGTTATCGACAATGAAATATGCACAGACAAGACTGCGAGTGGTAGAATGCGCAACACATATCACCACTGTGACACGTGAATAGGTAACCTTAACAACCCCTATCCACGACAGGTGCTGAGTCCAAACAAATAGTACTATCGTTGCTAAGGCGTCAGGCAACAATCACTGTGTTAATATAACATACAAGCATTCATCGAGTAACACGTATCATGCAGTAACGGCCAGCGTATAAATAGTGTTTGCGTTGTGTGTCGATGTGATTTAGATTAAGTAACGTATGTAACACCTAAAAGTGCGTAAAGAAAAAAGGATCAAGTATACTCACAGCGATGGAAATGGATTGAAGGGAGCGCTAGAGTGATTAGCCTGAACAGTTAACGATAGCATAAGCGAAGAGTGGTGCGTAAATCAGTGAGAAGTGAAGCAAGTGTCGAACGGTAATCCGATCGGATGGTCATTCGATTGGATTGACATTCGTTTGGGAATGATGTGTTTGTGTGTGATGGCTTTAAAGTTTTCGTTGTAGCATTTTGAAAATAGAGAAGTATCCCAACCCTTCAGGTCAATCGATTGAACGGTCGTTCGGTCGGATGGTGATCCGATTGGCGAGGCTTCTCAGTTGAGAACAAGTTCACAGCAGAACGGTCACTCGATCGGATAGCAATCCGATCGGATGGCAATCCGTTAGAACTGATGTTCCTTGAAAACTAAAAATAGTTAAGTATTGGGGCTCAAGTGCAATCCGATCGGATTGCCATCCGATCGGATGGCAATCACGGCAATCCGTCCCAACGAACCTGATCGTCTTGAACTTGATTATTTGCTAAGTTTGAAAAGTTTTGCAGTTTGCTCGAGATGGTATGACAATGTGTCGAACAACGGAAACTCCATCAGACCCAGGCTATCCGATCGAACGGGAATCACCCCAATCCTAGTTAGCTGTTCGTGACGGGTGGTTTCATGTTCAACCAGAAATCAGTTGTCTCGTTGATAGGATTCGGATCTCAAACCGGCACATCACTAGAGAAGAGTAGAAGGTATGAACGAGCTCCGATTCTATCGGTTTTAAGTGCATTGAGTGTAAAAGAGTTGAAAGAAAGTTAGAAATCATCTTTCAATCCTTTTAACTTTGCAAATGTTTAGATCTATGCAAGATCGTTTTGAAATCATGTGGAAATCCTTCAGATCTGAGTTGTTCTTGATGGAATGAAGTCTAATCTTGAAGTTCATAAGAACTCCATGATGACATCATCCTAAAACACCTCAAATCCGTTGATTTCACGGTTAAAAGTTAAGATTCAAAGGTGAAATGATGAAGAAGTGCGTGTAGATCATAGAAGTACAAGATTTGAGTTGGAAACTTACAAGAATCGTGAGAAATCGAGAGAAAAGGGGGCTTGAGCGAGCTGGTCAAGTGAGAGAGCTGTCACATCACTTGTGATGTGACAGGAGGGGTATTTATAGTTTGCCAAAAATAGAAAGGAGGGGCATGGGTCAGATAGGATGGCACCGATCGGATAGCGCCTCGATCGGATGGCAATCCGATCAGATGGCAATCCGCTCGGATGGCCATTCGATCGGTTGGCCATTCGATCCAAGTGTCCGACGAGTTGAGTTTTGGCGTTTCGTTTTGCGTGTTGAGCGTTGCAATGCGATTCAAGTGAGCGATGTGATAGTTGATTTGGTCAAAAATTACCGAAGCAATTAAGTGATGAAATTAGTTAAGTGAGGTAGTGTGCTAAGAATGTGTATTGAAAATATGCTAATTTAGTTGTTTACAAAAACAGTTATCAGGATACGGCTCAGGATATCGACCTGTATCTACAATCAAACGATGAGCAAAAATGTAAAGGGTGACACGAGATGTAAGAGGAAAGGCCTTGATCAATCTAGATCGCCGGCACAAAACCTCGGGAGCTGATAATCGCAGCTGCCTTGTTCTTCTTATTACTTCAAATGTCAGGATATAGTGCAGGATATGATGCAGATCGACTAAGTGTTACAAAGTGATTTGAATACAAGTGTAAGTGTGTTGTGAGTGTTTGTAGCTAGAGAGAAAGAGAGCTCGAGAGATTGTGTGTTCTTATCTGATCCGATCAATCCTATTTATAGTAAAATAAAACTAACCAACTAGCCAATAAATTCGAGATATATCGAATATTCCCCATGTGAACGTTGTAGACAATGTCTTCCGGCTTCAACGTCCATATTTCAACAGATTTGCCCGAGTCTTTGGGAGAAGAAGTCCACTTGAACGTTATAGACTTGTTCCAATAATCTGCACGTGAATTAATTAGTTACTACCAGGATATTGTATCAGGATGTTACCAATATCTTGATCCGGTATCTTGGTCACAACACAAGAAACATAGTAAGAATATTAGTCAGGATATATGAGCAGAAAACCACCCATAACAATTGTCCCCAAAATATATCTGTTGGTATACCAATTCCAACGGATATATTTTAAAGCTTATCTCGTGAATCGAGGCAATTAAATTGAAGCGACGGTTAAAGTGACATAGTGCAACTTCCAACGCATTTTATACTCAATGGCTATCCATTTAGCCCCTATATCTTCTCTCTTTTTGTTTGATAACCCACCATCTTCACCAGAATTCTCAGGTAAATTCTTTCTTCTCTTTCTTCTCCGTTTTTCTTTGCTGAAATCCTCCATGGCCATTAGAACGAGATCACACACAAGCGATTCAATCCCGACCGTCGAAGCCCAAAACCTTCTTAAAGAACCCGAAAAAGAGGTCTGTTCGTTCGACAATGCTGACATTGCTGCCATGCAAGCCTCCGGTGCTTTCCCTTTTGGTGCGATTATCCGTCCTTTTGACAGAGAAATCCGATCAGATTTTTCTTCCAACGAATGGGTGTGCTTCTTGGCTTACCCCTTTTCCATAGGACTCTGATACCCCTTTCCGTCTTTCATATCTCGTTTCTTTGAACTTACCGGTCCTAGTTATGCCCAAACCATGCCTATGGTTTGGCTTGTGCTAGTGACCTTGGGCCAAATCAAATCTCGTTTCATTCCTGATCTTTGTATCGAGGATTTTCCGGTTGCCTATCGCCTTCGTTCTCATGGCAACAGCCGTTTTCTCCTTTTCTCAACCTCCAAAAATCCCCTCATCCTCAAAGCCACAAAAAATGAGGATAAATGGTAACGAAAGAACTTTTTTGTAAAAAGGGATTCCATTACTAGAGGTTTTGACCTTCCTGTGAAGTGGTTAACTCCTGGTAGGATTTAGGGTTTTAGGAATATCCCCAAACGTATCCTGAAGTTATATCCTGAACTGATATCCTTATTTCTTGTGCAGCAAATTTCAGAGAACTAGCCCCTCCAAGCGCTAAATCAGATCCGTGGATCAAAAGCATTTATCAATTCCCGGAGAGTGAGAGAACTTTTTCTCTATCCTTCGCAAGTTCAAGCCAAAAATCCAGCTCCGACATGTCTGGTAAGGGTTATTCTGCAAATAATTGATTAGCTTTATATAATGAAAGAATAGAAAAGATTTAGAACTCGTATTTTTTATGCAGCACCGGTCAAGATTCCAGAGGTCTTCGATCTCGACGAGTCGGACATCTATTCTGCTCCTATCTCGGTGAAGAGAGAACCAAGCCCTAAAGCCACCACGTCTTCCAAGCCCACCGGTTCGAAAGCTGCTACCACTCCCAAGCCTCCTCCAGCCACCAAGACTCGTGCCTCCAATGCCCGAAAGAGGAAGGAAATGGACTCTCCGGCTACCTCCGAGACCTTCCCTTAAGAGAACCATGGATTCAATGAAGCCAGTGGGTTCATGACGTCATTCCTTAATCAGGTAAAAACTCTCACCTGGTATCCTGCACATATATGTTGAATTATTATACTGGACAACCTATTTATGTTGATACCTGCACTTTTGATCACAGGGCCTCGAACGTCTCATGCACTTATATGAAGAAGCTTGTGGGCTCAACAAAATGCTGGAGGTCAAGCTCAAGAAAGCCGAAGTCACCATTGCTGATCAAGGGATGATTGTTGCCGCCAAGTCTCAGTACTACGAAGACAAATTCAAGGCGATGACCCAGGAGCATCAAGCTGGCATTCACAAGGCCAACGAGGATGCCCAAGCCAAGCTGGATGCTGCCCATCTTCAATACCAGCAGGATATGAATTCCTACCGGGATGGCCTCAAAGGATCTGTTGTAATTTCCCTTTTCCAAGCCAGGTTAAGGATGACCTATGAGGCCAAAGCCTTGGGCTTTGAATGCCCCTCCTGGAATGTCAACGCTTGGGAGGCGAAATTAAAGGATCTCAGAGGCAATCCCGTGGAACATCCTGCGAAGCATACTGGTGAGGAGCCTTCCAAGGCGGCAGAGGAGGCGGGTGATGCTGGTGGTGATGCGGAAAAGAATCCCGAGGGTGATGCTGGTACAGGTGCTGGGGGAGACGTTGTTGGTCAAGAAGGTGCTGCTCCTTAAAAGCAGCGAAGTGGGCAATGATGGATGTTTATGCCTAGGCCGGAGCCCACTTTTTTAAGTTTGATGGTTGTGGTTTGTAATCTTGAACAATTTACTTTTCCCGCACTCGAACAATTTACATTTCCTGCACTTAAAACAATATGATGGCCAAAGGTAGATGGGTCCTGAGTTTCAGGATGAAGCCCTTGGTCATCAATTAGTATCGTTTATTTTGAACAGTATAACAGTTGGAGGTGGATGGGTCTCGGTTTGAGATGAAACCTTCAACTGTTAGGTAAATATAATAAAAACTAACTGTGCTTTTTGGCGGATGGATCTCGGTTTGAGATGAAACCAAAAGCACAACTTTTGCTATGTTAATAATATAACCTCCTTTTGGCCCTATTTATTGTTGTCTTTTTTCAATTCTTATTATGCATTGTTTAGTTTGAATTTCAATGTTCCAAACTTAGTGCAATATTTCAAATGTCTTATCCAAATATTATGAAAATATCTTGATCAGAATACTTGCAAATATCCTACTAAGACTTTCGTCAAATAGGGTTTTTATAATTCAAACAATTCAGATAAAGTTTCCAAAGAAAAAGGATAGTTCACTTTTATTTTTCAAAGCTTGTTTTGATAATAGAGGTTTGACTCAAGTATAGTTTTAATTTTTAATCCAAGTATCAAGTCCCAAACATTCCAACCAAATATCCTGAGACATATTCTAAAATATATTTTAAAAGTATATCCTGAGAACATATCCTAATCAGGATAATGATAAATGTTATAATCAATCTTTTGTCAAACATAATTTCAAAAATCTAAACGATTTAGATAAGGTTTATAAAGTAAAGATCATACCAGAAGTAGAGTGCAACCCTATTCTCAATCTTCGAACTTTTTACAATCTTTCCAACGAAGATGTCCCCAGTCTGGGACACTTAGTGTACCGGATCCAAGCTTGATTCTTCGAGCTTTGCACAGTTGCTTCAGTAGGAATGTCTCCTTTGCATTATGTCTTTGAACACTTAGAAATTTTCTAGACATTAATTGCAACTGTTTGAATAATCATTGTATTACAGGGGATAAACCCTAAAATGTACTGGAGATAAATCCTTAGTGTTCTGGGGATAATCCCAAATTTTCATGCGCTACAGGCGGGAGTGTATAAACTCCAAGACTTGGAAAGGTGAAAACCTTTAAACCTTAGAGAGTATGAAAATACCCTTTCGTGAGAGAGGGTGATCAATCCTCATATACCTTGAGGATCCAGGATATAGCCAACAGTAACGTAATTGTCAGCCACTTTTACATGAACTGGTCCCGCCACCTTGAACTATCCATTGATAACTTGCGATCCAGGCGGGGTGTTTAAACCCAATTCATGAGAAAGGTGAATACCTTTAAACCTGTGAAGGGATTAGGATCCCTTAAACGTGAGAGAGGGGGCCAATCCTCTAATCTTTTGAAATATCCTGAGTGTGTATCCTGGAGCTGTATCCTGAAGCATATACTGCAAAACAACTGTAAACTAATGTGGGTGTTAGCCTGGCTAACACCCCTCCGATGCTTAAGTCAGTATTGGGTTCAAAAGAATAAATAATATCAAATATATTAAAAGAGATAGAATTCATACCATCCTGAGTTAGAAATTAAATTCTAAACTTACTTGAAATAGAGCTTTAGGTGTATAGCATTCCAGGATCTTGGTAGCATATCCCCATCTATATTCTTGAGTCGGTATGCTCCTTTCCCTGATTCTGATTCAATCTCATAAGGTCCTTCCCACTTAGGAGCTAACTTTCCATCAGCAGGGTTAGTAGTATTCTGAAAAGCCTTTCTTAATACCCAATCTCCAACCTGAAACCTTCTAGTCCCTATATTCTTGTTATATGCTCTAGATATCCTCTATTGATATGTTGCCATCCTTAGCTTTGCTGCATCTCTTGTCTCAACAATAGTATCCAATTCTTGGCATAGGGCTTCAGGATTCTGCTCAGGATCCCGGAGGTTAGATCTTGTTGTAGGTATCACCATTTCTGTTGGGATCACTGCTTCTGCTCCAAATACTAAGGAGAATGGAGTTTGGCCAGTCACACTCTTTATTGTTGTTCTATCAGCCCACAAAACAAAGGGTAATTCTTCTGCCCATCTTCCTTTCTTAGCTCCTAGTCTCTTCTTCAAGTTGTTGACAATTATCTTGTTCGAGGATTCTGCTTGTCCATTTGCTTGAGGATGTACTGGAGTAGATGTGATCATTTTGATTCCCCAACTCTTGCAAAAGTCAGTAGTCCTCTTACTTATAAACTGAGAACCATTGTCACAAATTATCTCGGCTGGTACCCCAAACCTGGTCAGGATATTCCTTTTTATGAAGGATACTACTTCCTCGTCTCTGACTTGAACAAATGTTTCAGCTTCAACCCATTTAGAGAAATCGTCAGTCATTGCCAGCATAAAGACTTTTCCTCCTGGAGCTTTTGGAAATTTTCCTACTATGTCCATCCCCCACTTCATGAATGGCCAAGGGGAAGCAATAGGATAAAGTGGTTCAGCAGGTTGATGCAATATGTTACTGTGCCTTTGACATGCATCACACCTTCGGGCATATTCTGCAGCATCTTTCCTCATCGTTGGCCAATAGTATCCTGTTCTTAATACCTTTGAGAATAACGACCTGCCCCCAGTATGGTTACCACAATCTCCTTCGCGTATATCCTGAAGCACTTCTTTAGTTTCGGGATCCTCCAAGCACCTCAGGTATGGTCCTGCAAGAGATTTCTTATACAAAACATTATTTATAATAGTGAATCGTGATACCTTCATTCTAAAGGCCTTAGGATTCTCATCCTTTGGGATGTGTCCTTCCTTGAGATATCTCATAATTGGAGCCGTTCAGGACTTAGGATCCTCCTCGGGATATTCATCATCAGGATCCTGGATACTTACTACTTCCTTATCCTGAGATTTGAGAAGACCCATCGCAGGATACAGGATATGTAGTATTGGTATTTGGGTTCCCTCCGGTATCCTGACTGATGATCCTAGATTTGCAAAAGCATCGGCTTTAGCATTATCCTCTCTTGGTACCTGTTCAAGTGTAAAAACATCGAAATATCCTGCTAATTTTTTGAGAATTTCGAGGTACTCGATTAACTTCTCACCTTTAATTGCATAGGATCCATTAAAATGATTAGTAATTAACAAGGAATCAACATATACTTGCAAACTCTTAATATTCATGCTCTTAGCCAATTCTAATCCTGCAATCAAAGCTTCATATTCTGCTTCATTATTAGTGGCAGGAAACCCACACCTAATAGCCTGGGGTAATATGTCCCCCTGTGGCGATTTTAGTAGTATACCCAAACCTACACCTCTTATATTAGATGCACCATCAGTATATAATGTCCAGGATTCTAAATTTTCTCCTAGCTGTTGTACTTCTAGGTCTACTTCATTTTGAATGTCACTACTGAAATCAGCCACAAAGTCAGCTAGGGCCTGAGACTTTATGGCATTTCTAGGTTCATATACTAGATCATAGGCACTTAATTTTACTGACCACTTAGCCATCCTACCTGACATCTCGGGTTTCCTAAGCACATTTTTAACAAGATAGTTGGTTTTAACATGATTCCTATGTGTCTCAAAATAATGTCTAAGTTTTGTCGATGCCATAACTAAGGCCAATATTAATTTTTCTAAATGAGAATATCTAGTTTCAGCATCTAATAAACTCTTGCTAACATAATAGACAGGATATTGCTAACCTTCGTGATCCTTTACCAGGACATCACTTACCGCATTCCCCGATACTGCAAGATACAGGGATAATGGTTCACCATTTTCTGGCTTTATCAATAGAGGTGCAGTTGAGAGATATTGTTTTAATTCCTGCAAGGCTGTTTCATGCTTCTCTCCCCATTCGAATTTCTTATTCTTCTTCAGGATATCGTAGAATTCCTTGCATTTTTCCGAGGATCTTGAGATAAATCTGTTTAATGCTGCTACTCGTCCCGTCAGTCTTTGTACATCTTTCATGTTGGAAGGTGACTTGATATCCAAGATGGCTTTGATATATTCTGGGCTTGCTTCTATCCCTCTTTTAGTCACCATATATCCCAGAAACTTTCCTGCCCCCACTCCAAAATGGCATTTAGTAGGATTTAGCTTCATGTTGTACTTGTCCAGGATATTGAATGCTCCTTCAATATCCCGAAGATGGTCCTCAGCCTTCTTAGATTTTACCACCATATCATCGATGTATACCTCCATGGTGTCCCCCAGCTTGTCTTTGAACATCATGTTCACCAACCTTTGGTATGTTGCACCTGCATTTTTTAAACCAAAAGGCATAGCAGTATAACAATAAATACCTGTCGGTGTCATGAAGGCAATATCCTCCTGATCCGAGGGTTCCATTTGGATCTGCTGGAATCCTGAGGAGGCATCCATGAAGGTTAACCTTTCGTGGCCGGCAGTAGCATCCACCATTGAATCGATATGAGGTAGGGGAAATGGGTCTTTGGGACAAGCTTTGTTCAAGTCTGTGTAATCTACACAGACTCTCCATTTCCCATTTTTCTTTCGCACCACCACTATATTTGCTAGCCATCTGGGAAATTTCACTTCCCTAATCATCTTGCTCTTTAATAATCTTTCAACTTCTTCCTGAATGATAGTGTTCCGCTCTGGAGCAAACTTCCTTCGTTTCTGTTGGACAGGCTTGAAAGATCTATCGATTCCAATCTTGTGGGTTATAATATCCTTGGAAATCCCTGTCATATCCTCATGTTTCCATGCGAATGTTGACATCCTGCATTTCAAAAAGTTAGTCAATTGATTTTCAATATCCTGAGGGATATTAGTTCCTACGAGCACCGAGATATCTGGATTATCCTGATCCCGGATAATTTTCTTTAGATCCTGCTCTGAAGCCTCCACGATATCCTGGGCTCGCATCTTTAATTGCTATGCTGCATTAGGCTTTGTCAAGGATTTCATCGATGAAGAGTAACACTCCTTTGCTTCCTGTTGATCACTTTCCACCTTGACTACCCCCCAAGGGGTAGGGATCTTGATGCACTGATGGTAGGTCGATGGCACAGCTTTCATATCATGGATCCATAGCCTACCCAATATAATATTGTAGCAGGATAAGGAGTCCATGACACAAAATCGTTGCATTGAGTTGACCCCTTCAACATACACAGGCAACTTTATCTCTCCCATGGTATTCCTGGCTTCTCCACTAAACCCAACAAGCACAGTGGATTTCGAAGTAATATCCATCGAGGATACATTCATCCTCTTCAATGTCTCCAGCTAAATTATGTTGACGGAGCTGCCATTATCCACCAGTATCCTGCGCACAAAATGGTTAGCAACATATAAAGTTATTTCCAAAGCATCATGGTGAGGATCCTGGACAGTATCCCTGTCATCACTATCGAACGTGATCACTTTATCAGTCGTGAGGGTTGACATCCTGGTTGGCTTATCTCCCCTCTCTTCCTTGGCCTTATTCGCGTGCCTTTTCGCCGCAGAACATGATGTCCCGCTGATGCCGGATTCTCCTGAAATGAAGTTAATTATCTTGGCATCCGCAGGAGGTGATGCTGCTCGTTCAGGATCCTTCTCAGTATCCTGACCCTTATTCTTCTTTCTTCCCAGGAGGTCCTTCAGATATCCCTTGCTCAAGAGATAGCTTATTTCTTTCCTCAGAGCAATGCAATCCTCTGTGACATGTCCGAAATCCTCATGGAAGGCACACCATTTTGACTTATCCTTCCAATCAGCTTTTTGTTGATTCTTCCGGGGCCACCTTGCTTTGTCCCCTAAACCCTGCATAGCATACATCAGTTCAGGTATGTTAACAGAAAAACAATATTCTGACAACTCAGGATACTCCTCAGGATCCTCATCTTCAACAGCATTCACTTTCTTGCTGTCATTCCTGCCAAATGGCTTAGAGCGATATGGTTTATACGAGGATTCTGATTTCATGTTGGTTGACTCATAGGTTGTGGATGAATTCATCCTCTCTTGCATTTTTTTATCATCCTCCAGTCGAATATATCTTAAAGCTCTGTTCCGAGCTTCATCCAGGTTCCTACAGGGATTCATTACAAGATCCTGGTAAAATTGAGAATCTTTTTGCAATCCCATCTTGAAAACCTGCACAGCTGTTGCAACATCAAGATGTGGGATATCCAAGGATTCCCGGCTAAACTTGTTCACATAATCTCTCAAGGATTCTTGAGGTCCTTGAGTTATCCTGTAGAGATCACTGGTTAGTTTTTCAAAACTTCGACTACAAGAAAATTGACTATTAAATAAATTGACTAAATGAGCAAATGATGTAATCGAATGAGAAGGAACGTTTAAGAGGCATTTTAAGGCTGATCCTGTTAAGGTAGAACCAAAACCCTTGCATAGGCATGCTTCCTTGAGATCCGGGGGGACAGGGTTAATTTCCATCCTTTCCCTATGCTGGGCAATATGCTCTTCAGGATCCGTACTTCCGTCATAGAGCTTCATGTTGGGGGTTTGAAATCTTTTTGGGATTTCAGCATCACAAATAGGATATGCAAACCGAGATATCTTGTGGCTATCTTGGGATACTTCTGGGATTGGTTGGACTACTCCAGGAACACTGGAGATCATGTCCTTTAACTTCTGAAGCTCCCTGGAAAGTGCTGATGTCATACCCACATCCTGCAAAGATCCAATACCATTAGTAGCAAGAGTATTATTATTATTAGATAAGTTACCGGTCTGAGGATTCTAGCCATATCCTGAAGCATATCCTGAGCTTCTCACAGTTGACACCCTAACCGAAGAGGGTATCTCAGGAGTATGATTCTGAGAATGGCTAGGCACAATATTCCCCCTGTTATCCTCAGTATATACTGCAGAACTGAAGTTCAAAGCTCTGGGTTGCAAGGGAGTGACAGTATCCTCAGCGGGCCTGCTTGAGCTGGATTTCAAGAGTTGTATCTCTCTCATCAGCATTTGGTTGGTCTCCTGCTGTTGCCTCATCTGTTCCTGTACACTATCAAATAAAGTTAGAATTTCTTCATTAGAGGCCAAAACAGGACCAGATCCCTGAATATTGCGAGCGGAGATAACATCCCGAGCCACATGAATTTCAGTTCCTTGTGAAGAGGCTTGCGTTCTCGGAGGAGGTGGTGGAAGCACCGAGCCGATTGTTGCAGAGGTTGTAGCAGACACGGTAGAAGAGCTCATGTTTGATCTCGAGGCCATTGAAAATAGTGTAGCAAAAAGTTTTGAAAATAGAAAACCAAGTAATGATTTTGCAAAAGCTTTTAATAGAAATAGCACCACTTGCCCCACGGTGGGCGCCAAATTGTTTTGGTAAAAAATTACCGAAGCAATTAAGTGATCAAATTAGTTAAGTGAGGTAGTGTGCTAAGAATGTGTATTGAAAATATGCTAATTTAGTTGTTTACAAAAACAGTTATCAGGATACGGCTCAGGATATCGAGCTGTATCTACAATCAAACGATGAGCAAAACTGTAAAGGGTGACACGAGATGTACGAGGAAAGGCCTTGATCAATCTAGATCGCCGGTAAAAAACCTCGGGAGCTGACAATCGCAGCTGCCTTGTTCTTCTTATTACTTCAAATGTCAGGATACAATGCAGGATATGATGCGGATCGACTAAGTGTTACAAAGTGATTTGAATACAAGTGTAAGTGTGTTGTGAGTGTTTGTAGCTAGAGAGAAAGAGAGCTCGAGAGATTGTGTGTTCTTATCTGATCCGATCAATCCTATTTATAGTAAAATAAAACTAACTAACTAGCCTATAAATCCGGGATATATCGAATATTCCCCATGTGAACGTTGTAGACCACGTCTTCCGGCTTCAACGTCCATAATTCAACAGATTTGCCCGAGTCTTTGGGAGAAGAAGTCCACTTGAACGTTATAGACTTGTTCCAATAATCTGCACGTGAATTAATTAGTTACTACCAGGATATTGTATCAGGATGTTACCAATATCCTGATCCGGTATCCTGGTCACAACAAAAGAAACATAGTCAGAATATTAGTCAGGATATATGAGCAGAAAACCACCCATAACAATAGTATTAACCATTAGTTACACAAATAACCTAACTACTATATCTAACATACAATCACTACAAGTAACTTGCGTTTACCGTTTGCGATTTAGATTGCGATTGCGGTAGAATTGCGATTGCGATTAAACACCTCAACATAAACATAACATGCACAAGTAACACATAATGGCACACACACGTGAAACAATATCCAGCATACATAGTTCGAGTTGCGAATGCGATAGCGATGCGATTAGCGATAAGTCGATTAGCGGTTAAACATGCGATTAAACCTTGATTATTAATGGATACTCCACATAATACAACTAAAGCAATTAAATAAAAGAATTCGATTACAAGTCGTTAACGTACAATCAATAGTTAAGCAAGGAGGGACAGATCGCAATTAGCAATCTTTTCTTCCTTTGAATTTGACTTGTACTTTGACTTTCCAAAAAGCGGGTTGTTACAAGGAAAGCGGAGCATATCCAAAGTCTAAAGAGGCATGCCAACTTAAGTTTCATCGCGGTACAGGAAACGCAAATGTCCAACTCGGCTAATTTAGAAGAAAGTAACGAAACACCTAGATAAGATTAGAAGAAAGTTTCTATGGGGCAGTTGCTCGGAAAATAATAAAGTAAGTTGGGTCCCGTGGTACAAGGTTGTGGCTCCGAAACAAGTTTGGGTCCTTGCTTCTACAAATAAAGCATTAATGGTTAAATGGAGGGTGAGGTTTAAAAATAAAAATTACAGCTTTGGGCACGGGTTATCACGGCCATACACGGAGGAGCTAGGTGCAACAAATCCATCCCACTCAAATGTTCACTTGGAGGAGTTTGGAAAAGTATTGTCAACATGGGTAGTATCTCATACCACGGGTGTCAATGTCACAAATGGATTGGTACCAAAGCTGGGTCGAGGAGATAAAACACTGTTCTGGCTGGATACATGCGCTGGAAACTGCCCCTTACGAGTCACTTTTCCTCATTTGTATGCGCTAGAGTCCGATAACCAATGCAATATTCAGCAAAGATATAGGGCCGTCGATGGGAGGGTGGAATGGTTTTGGGGCTGCTCCAATGGCCTAAGTCAACCAGCACATAGGGCGGCCTGGGCGGCATGCGTATCTCTCCTGAATGGGATTGCAATTGGGCTGGGCACGGATAATTGGCTTTGGAAATCTGATACAACTTGTGAGTCGTTTACTGTTGGAAGTCTACGCAAGGAGTTAGATCACATAACGCCAATCTTGGAAACAAAGGTACTACCTTGATTACACTGGATCCCCAAAAAAAGTAATTGCTTTTTGTGGCGTGTGGTTCTAAACCGTATTCCGACTAGAGTCACCCTTGTTACTCGACACATTTTAGCGCCTTCCACCTTATGCGTGCTTTGTGGAACGGCTGCCGAATCTACCAACCACCTTTTGGTCTAGTGTGATTTCGCACAAAGGGTATGGATCATCGTTTTCCAATGGTTAAAAATTATGCTTCCAAGATACCTCCTAAGTGTTGTTGAATTGTTGGAATACATCAACACTTTCAACACTTCAAAAGCGGTTCATAGGGCGGTACTCGTGATTACAGCAACGACATGCTGGACGCTTTGGGGAACTAGAAATGAACTAATCTTTCACGAGAAATCAGATCCTCTTTCAAAGATTATTGGTGACATAAAAGCTGGGTCAAAACGCGTGCTGGACTATCAAACTTGGATTGGGAATTATGGAGTAGCTTTAAATTCTCTGGTTTTCTTGTGTAATGTCTTTTCTGTTTTTTTTTTTTTTTCAGTTCTGTACCATCTTGAGCACCTTGCTTAAGTAATTTTATCTATAAATCCGTTCTATTTAAAAAATATATAATAATTACTACACTGTAGCTAAAAAGCTATGGAAAATGTTATATATTTATAACATCTTAAAGAGAAATGTCGGTGGGTAGACCAAATTACTATGTCTGCCCTCACCCAATCAACCAAATTACAAAACTGCCCCTCTCTCTCACCTACAAAACTGCCCCTCTCTCTCATCTCTCCCGATCAAATTCCATCTTCCCCTTCTCTCTCCTCTCTCTCTCTCTACTCTCTCTCCTCTCCGCCTGCTCGCAAACCCTCACCAAATCCTCCAATTCCCCCACAGATTACAATCACTCACTGACAGAGAGGTCAGACGGAGAAAGAGTGGGAATTGATGGTGGTTAGAGCAAGAAAAGGTGCCGCTAGGTTAAAATCGGTTCAGTCGGAGAGAGAGAGAGAGAGAGCAGTGAGAGGGAACCGATGCAGCGCTGGCTAGTTACGGTTCCGCTACATTAAAATCAGCTCAACTGACAGAGGTGGAGACAAGAGGCAGTGTTCGAAGACTAACAGTCGCCGGCGATGAGCCAGATTTGACGATCTTCGATCTTTGGCGAAGTACCGGTGAGCAGATTTACTTATGCATGTTCTTTTCTTTTTTTTTCTTTTTTTTTTTTTGCCAAACTAATGGATTCCAAATTTAGTTTTCAGTCTGTAGATACACTCGGTTCGTTTGGTTTTATTTTAGACCATTTGATTCCAATCCCATTCCCATGTCTGATGTTAAAAACTTTTGTTGAAATGGAAGTTGGCGGTGAGTAGTCGCCGGCGGCATAGTAGACCACAGATAGTTGGAACCGAAGTTGGTTAGTTGCGGTTCACGGTGATGGTTGCAATGGTGATGGATTAGTGGGATTAGTGTTGTGAGATTCACTTTCGGAACAGATTGATGATGATTATATATGCAGCTCAACCAAGTCAACACAGTCAAATTTAGTCAACTCGGTCAACAAACGAGTGGAGTCAAAGCTGGCCAGAAACAAGTTTATACCGAGTCAAGGGTTATACAAATTCGATTACGACGGTGGAGGTACCTTTCGGTCACAAGTTAGTTTTGTTGTTTTTGTAATGGTGATAGTTGGGGTGATGTTTGGTAACACCAGCTTAGATCTGTATTTTTTAAGTGCTTATATACATTTTCTAACGAAGAGTTCCATCACCTGCCTGTCACGTGTTGATTGGGTAACTTGGTGACGGGTCGTACGTGTTTAATCTTCAGCCTTTGATAATGCTCAGTTGGCGAATTTTCCATCTATGGATCGCATGTTTAGTTGTTTTATTAATCTACTTTGATCTTAGCAAAAGGCTTTTGAGCTAGAAAGAATGGTGGACTCATGGAGAACATGATCATCATGATAAAGGTTATAAGTTTGAAAGTGCTAAAAATCCTTTTCTTATGGGCTTTAGTATATACCCTTAGCAGTGACAAACTCAAACAACCTATGAAGTGCATAACACGGAACGCTTTGGTTAAATGTTATCTTTACTAGATAGTAACCAACTTTGCACTCGCGCAACGTGCGATGCTTTGGTTAAATGTTATCTTTATTGCCTCATAAAGATTATTAGTTCAGACGGATATAATCGTTGATTATTGTTGAATTTTAATGCCATATCATGAGACTTTATGGGCATGTTTGGATATACACTTTGCATTTGCAAGTAATGAATGATGCTCATGCTATACAATGTAAGGAATATTTAATTAAATTATTTACATCAGGAAGGCATACTTTTTGACTAAAAAAATTGGATTCATCTTATGTTGCTCTTATCAGTTTTCAAAAGTTGACATATACCTTTAAGCAATTCACATTTTCTGCAAATGGAAGTTTAATGACTATTCCCTTTATTTTAGCAACATGTTTCAGTTCGTTTGTAGGAGGCTTCTAAAAGACATCAAGTCTGAATTTAAGCGTAAGATCCTTATCTCTTATTCAGTTTTGGCGTTTAGCTTCTCATGCGTAAAATACTTTAAGTTCACTTCGATGTTATCATATGTGTTTTTCAATGCAGCTTAGGTTTCAGCAGGTATTCTAAGATACACTGCTACCAAGGTGCTGACAGTGAAGTATGTTCCAGGTTTCATTATGAACTCTACATCTCGACCCGTATCTGTTATGCCCAAGC
Organism: Helianthus tuberosus; assembly: GCA_030545235.1. Taxonomy (NCBI): domain Eukaryota; kingdom Viridiplantae; phylum Streptophyta; class Magnoliopsida; order Asterales; family Asteraceae; genus Helianthus; species Helianthus tuberosus. The sequence continues at coordinate 13,702,959 of CM060434.1, read as the reverse complement.
CTGTTGTGACAATTATCCAAATGACAATTTTCTAATACAAATTGTCCTGACATAAACTTTTTTTTCAAGCGAGTCCGGGAAAAAATAATACGTTTTATACTTATTTTGTGTATGTTCGTAAACTGTATTTGAAAGCAAGTCGGGTCAAATATAATACGTTTTCATTCGATGCCGATGTAATTTTTTTAAGTAAAGAGTCGGGTCAAATATACAGTATAAATACTTCGACACCGCCGCAACGCGCGGCGGGTCAAAATCCTAGTACAATAATATAAACTGAGGTAGGTTTATTGAGGTGTGATTGGTTATTTTTTTTCTTTTTCTTTTTGGTCCTTTATGTTTTGTCTTGTAGTGGTTTATTTAACTTTTTTTTTTTGCATTTTATTCTTTTTGTCTTGTAGTGAGTTTGTCTACGTGTTTATTCGTGGTGTAAGTTTGTGTTTGCCTTTGCCTACGTTTTAGTCGACGTTTGCTTACCACTTAGCACCATTTTACGATCCCCGTATTTGCAACGTGAGATTCAACGTAAGTACCGATACTGTATTCATTTTTATGTTTTTTTCTCAACGTGGGGGTATAAAATTCGTTGAACACGGAGTTGTATTCACAATAAAATCTTTCTTTTTTTGTATTATATGATATTCAATCTTTTATATCGAGTAAAGGTACCATACCGGTACTGTAACGAACCGAACAACACCTGTACTGGTACATGTATTTGTTTTTATGATATTTAATCAATGTAAAACACATGTCAATTACTATGCAAGTATTGGTATCATGTGGGTATTGTAATGAAACAAACCGATACTGATCGAAGGCCCGCAGTAAAGCACGAAAAATCCTACTAGTATATAATAAAAGACGAATTAAAAAAAAACAAACAAATAAATAAAGAAATATCACCAACCTTCCACTTCAGACTTATTCATGTTTTTCAACAATAATAAATTCAATGTTGTTACATAATTGTACAATCAAACTGAATAATCATAATTATATCTCAAGTTGACAACTTGTTAGTTCCAATTGTTTTTCACAATTTCCGAAGCATATATTCTATCATTAACTTACCATAAATGTTATTTTTTATAGGGAAAAGATCAAATAGGAAGTTAATTTTGGCTAGGAAGGATAGGAAGTCATAGGATTATGACATATGGCAAATTTTAAAATAAAGAGAAAGGGTATTTTAGTCAATCTCATCATTTCTTCTTCCTTCTTTTCCCCAGTTACTTCAAAACCCACCATCTCCAACCTTTTCTTCACTTACTATCTCAATAATCACTACATTATAGTGTGATTTTCGTCATCAATCAATGATTCAACCACCCGATCAACGTGTTCTTCAGCTTTTTTCGAAGAAAACCCAATTTAATTCCATTCAAAATCTCGTTTTTTCTGGTGATTTTGAAGATAATCACTCGATTTGTTCGATTCAATAGCTGATAAGTGTTTCTATCATTTCAAATTTCGTCAATTGATGAAGAAACCGGCTTCGATCCATGTAAGAAATTCTTTAATTTCATTTTCACGATCTGAGTTTTTATTTAGTCATTGCGTTTTACGATCTTGGCGGGGGTCCGGGGGCGGCAGCCCCTGGCGGGGTCCAAGGGGCAGAGCCCCTGGCTCATTTCGAAGACAGTAATTCGTAGACAATTCAGACAGTTCACAGACAATTCACAAACAGTTCAGAAACAGTTTTATGTGTCCATTGCGTTTTAGAAATAAGAGAGTTTTATGTGTTTTCTGGCTATTGCGTTTTAGAAAAAACACATTTTTAAGTATCTTTAGCCATTGCGTTTTAGGTAAAACACATTTTTGAAGTGTTTTTAGTCATTGCGTTTTAGGTAAGACACATTTTTATGTGTTTTTAGTCCATTGCGTTTTACAGAGAACACTTTCTTTTGTTTTTTTAGGTCATTGCGTTTTAGAAATGAGACATTTTTAAGTGTTTTCTGACCATTGCGTTTTACAAATAAAACATTTCTTTGTGTTTTCTGGCCATTGCGTTTTACAAATAAGACATTTCTTTGTGTTTTTTGTGCATTGCGTTTTAGGTAAAACACTTTTTTATGTGTTTTCAGTCCATTGCGTTTTAGAAATAAGACATTTCTTTGTGTTTTCTGGCCATTGCATTTTACAAATAAGTCATTTCTTTGTGTTTTTTGTGCATTGTGTTTTAGAAAAATGTCATTTTTTAGGGGTTTTTTTTCATTGCGTTTTACGTAACTGGTGGTTTTTCTATTGTGTTTTACACAACTGGGTTAAATTTTTTTTTTAAATATAGCAATAGTATACTCGTTTTAAAGATAAAAAACGCTCGTTTTTTTGGTGCAATTTTTATAAAAAAAATAATGTCGTATGAAAGAGTTATTAACGTTTAAAAAATGGGGGGAATTGGAGGAGAGAGAAACTATTGGCTTGGATTGACTAGAATGCACTTGAACAAACTCACGCGCCTCTTTTCTTCCTTTCAATTTTCCTGATTTAATCTTAGCCCTTGTTAACTTAATGGATGGTCAAGATCACTTCCTAGCCTTCCTAGCCAAATAAACTTCCTATTGTATCTCCACCCTTTTGTATAATAAAAATCTGAATAAAATTACTATGATAAGATATTATTCATTTTGGATTATGATTTTTTTTGAAAGGCAAACAACAGCTTTATTTAACATCCAAAATTCGTAATTATAAAACTGGTTAGTAAACTACTAAGCCAACCACCTATTACAATATCCCATATGATTAATATGTCAAATACTAGAACGTAAAAACTTCTACTAAACTTAGAAAAATAATAGAACAAAAAATTGAATTTAGTCATGGAATTACTATACATACATTTGCAAGATCTAATTGGAAAGTAATAATTGAAAAGGCGTTAAATAGCGTAAATCATTACATATTTTTTAAGGGGCATTATGATGCTAATGTGGTGGAAAATAACCTTTAAAGATCAATAACTATTACAAATGGCCTAAGACTAGTGGGTGTGCGCGTGGCCAAGGGGCGTTGTTGGCCCTTTAACGTCGGGTGCTCCACCATGGGATGGCGTTTTGCTGGGCGTTGCCCGCTTGGCGTGACAATAGTGCTTGGTGTGGGGCGCTGGCCTGGGGTGACGTGTCTGGCAATGGTTGGTTGGGTGTTGATGACCATTTGGCTAGCCCCTTCCATAACGCCGACCTGGTCACGTCCCTTCTACACCCCACTTTTTTTTGTGTGGACTGGTGAAACTCACACCTGCCACGTGTCGAGCAATGGCCTCAACTTAAACCCCTCCACACCCCATAGTATAAGAATTTGGAGTTCTTATGTGAATCGGGAAGCGCATCTTTAGTGTAAACACCTTGGTTATATTAACATAACTATAGATTTTGAAACACAAATAATATTACTTAAACAACAAATTATAATCTTGAAAATAACTATGCTACTTAGTCTAAAAGAATAAAACTAATACATATGCTTTTAAAATAATCAAGATAAAGATGAGACTCAAATCTTTTAGGTAGGTCATCAACTCATCAACAATAAAAACACACCTATTTTTCATGAGAGTATCCAATTTACACATCCATTATAATCATTGCTGCGTGGTAAATACTTTCATAGTTTCATATCTCCGAGCATATCATTTATCAAATGCTTCACACATCCACACATATTTTTCATGTGAGAGTATCCAATTTACGTATCCACTATAGGCATTACTGATTGGTAAAAACTTCCATATCTTAGGGGGCGGGGTGCCATGTGGCAAACCCAGTAAGGGTTCGAAGCCATGCAGCAACACGCTGCCACCCTCTAGGGTTGCATGGGTAGTTTGCCACTAGGCAAACCTTTGTCGGAACGTGTTTGAGGTTTGGAGAGTTTAAGGTGGGTGTGATTGGTGGGTGGAGTAAAAGGGTGGTGTCCATATATCTATGATACTTATGGGTAGGCGGCGCTAGTGTTTTGATAGTACTAAAGTAATTGGATGTAAAACATTAAGACCCGTTAAGTACATGTTAATAATTAAAAAAATATTATATGTGGGTGTGGACATGGGGTCATCAATCGTGGGACCTGGGATGAATTATTCACAAACATACATGGTTCTTTTTCCACAATCCAAACCCAATTTTTAAATCTCTCTTACAAACACCACCATTCCCAATTCGGTTCACAGCTTCCCCAATTGGTCATGTTCGTGTCTTAAACAGGTCGTATGATACGTTGGTAATTTTTTCGTGTCTTAGCAGGTCATTTTGTGTAACATGTTTATTAACAAGTTCGTGTTCGTGTTTCGAAAATCTAACACGATAAGATTTCATGTCGTGTTCGTGTTTACGTGTTTTGGATTCGTGTCTTATCATTTCCGTGTCTTAACAAATCAACTTGACCTGTTATTATGCCAGCCCTATAGTAGTACCCTTAAATGCCCCTCTAGTAATATACATCCACACATCCTTAACAACAACCATAATCCTGCTTCCTCTCTCTCCAAAGTCTAATCTCTTTTTTTTCTCTCTCATCCCCTCAAAAAAAAAAAAAAAAAAAAAAAAAAAACATCTCCGATGCTCTACACATCCGAATATTCCAATCACCAGTCATATCACCGCTTTCTCTCAACCATCTCCCCTCACAATTTAATATTTTTGGATGAAATTACCCTCTCCTCCCTTGCTCTCTTCTCAAAACAAAAAAAATGTTTAATATTTTTTTAATATTTCCTTTAGCATTTTAAGTTTAACTTTGAAGCTTTCACAAACTTCTATCCTTTCTATAAAATGAAATGTTAAGTTACTTGAATTTTATCGAGCTAACCACTTCCGGTTCAATCCGGTTTGTCTAGAACCCGCAAATTTCTTCACCCTGATTTAGAAGGTTAAAATATAAACCAGGGGCTTATGTGTAGTCCCATAATTGTAGTTGATTTATAACGCATCCATACATTATTAAGCAAAACCAAATTAGATATCTCTTTCCCAAATAAACAATAATAACAACAATAATAATAGATGTCATCATAAAATAAGGATTTTCATCGAATTTCTTTTTATATCCATTTTGTCTTATTACTTTGTTATTATATAGCCATTGTGACAAATTTATAAACGACAAAAAAAAAATTATAACGATTATATTCACTATAATAATGTCTTATCTTACAATTTTATATAAGCATGAAATTTGGTACAATCAATATAAAATGTCGTTTCATTTGTTTGTTTGTGTGGGACCTTGGGTAATAAAATATAAAATAAATAAATAAATTATTAATTATTAATATATATATATATATATATAAAAATTTAAAAACCCCAAACACCAATGTTGTAGAAGGCGTTAGGCGCTAGGCGCTAGTCGGGCGGTGAGGTACAGCCTAGGGATTAATCGGGATTAATAGGGATTAATCGGGGTTAATCGGAATGGGATTTTTATATGTATTTTTTCAAAATTATATATATATACCCAATAATATAAAAATAATACTTCAAAATTCACATAAATACTTCAAGTTTCAGATAGTATGGTTCGATTTTGACCGATTTTGACCAATTTTGACCGCCTAGGACCGCCTAGTACCGCCTAGGACTGATTTTGATCGATTTTGACCGACTAATATTGTCCGATTAATCCGATTTTTGACCGCCTAGGACCGATTTTGACCGATTTTTGACCATGACCGATTAATTGACCGCCTAGCTCAAAATTAGGCAGTAGATGACCGCCTAGCGCCTAGGCGCCGATTAATCGGCCGCCTAGGCCGATTTCTGCAACCATGCCAAACACAAACGAACACAAATTAACACGAACGAACATGTTACCGAATGTTTACGAACATAAATGAACGAACACGGCATATGTTCACGTTTGTTCATTTAACTAAACGAACTAACACAGACAAACTTACCATCGAATGGTCAATAAACTGTTCACTTAAAGATTAGTTCATTTTCATCCGTAATTATAGAGTAGAAATGATGAAACAATCTCATATTCATTAATACAGAGAATTACCACTACCTCGTGTCATAGAATTTCACTAGTTTCTTGATTAATAAGAGTAAACTAGTAATTTAACCCTGCGCGTTGCAGTGGAGTTTGGTCATCTGTACAGTACTTGCACTCGGTATTGTAACTAAAAGAAATAACGTAAAGCCATGGGAAAAACGTTGTGGCGGCTAAACCATTAAAACAAAATGTTGGGATTGAACCCTACAAAGGAACAGTTGATAAAGCCAAAACTGGTTCAGATTAGTGGATTCACAATAAGCAGTTGTTTGTAACAGATCTTTCCCCTTGAAAGTGGCCCTAACATCTGATGACCTCAAAGTACTGCTCTTCACAACAGCTGCTGATATATAAAGACTGTTGAAGATAAGCACTGATGCTCAATCTACTGATATGCCTCAAGTACTGCTGAAGACCCAAAGCACTGCTGGACCTATAACAGTGGAATGAAGAAGTAGTAGTTTACTTTATTCTTTGTATTATACTTGTAATCAGTTGTTTAGTTATCAGTGGTTGTAATAGTCAGTGGTTGTAGGTTGTTAGGAGGTTAGATGTCACTTTCATGGTGACGTCAGCAAAAAATGCTCAGTGGTTGTTCTGTACTATAAATAGAGCAGTACCTTGTACTGTTCTATTAGCTCTCTTCATCACCAAGTCATTCTATACGAGCATTCTAGTGAGCTCAGGCTGGGGGGGGAGATTATGTGCATGCATGCATTGTAATTGATTATTGTAATAAATACAATCATTCGATTTCATGTCAAACATGTTTGCTTAAACTTATTCTCTCATTGATTGTGTTGAAAGTTTATTCCATTTAATTCCGCTTCAATATATCTCTGTTTCATCTTCATTCTTCTTAAACAAACACAATCAAAAGAAACTCAGATCCTAACAATTGGTATCAGAGCCAGGACAGTCAAATTTGATCTAATAATCATTTTGACGTAAAAGTTCAGCTCAATTTCATTGATACTTTAGATTGTTTGTTTTTGTTGTAAAACAGAGTAAGGTATAATCACGAACAAAGTTGATTATTCAGTGCCTAAAAACAACCAGAATGACGTCACAATCACAGGATAATACTAATAACGTTGGTTCACTCTTCAAACCACCTATGTTGGTCAGATCTGAATACAACATCTGGGAGCGAAGGATGAGTCACATCTTAGCTCAATAAAATACCGGATGTTGGAAGTCGGTTGTCTTTGGACCACATGTTCCAATGGTGCCGAGTGCTGAGGATCTAAAAGTCATGGTTCCTAAGAAAATTGAGAACTATACTGACTAGGATTTTTAGAAAATTGAACTGGATGCCAAGGCATTTAGCATCGTTGCACCTGCACTACCAAATGAAATTTATGCTGGGCTGTTACACTGTAACGGGGCCAAGGAATTATGGGATGAACTTAAGGAACAGTTTGGGGGGACTGAAGAAGTAATTGAAAATAACAAGGAAGTTTTGAATCAACAGTATGAAACCTTTTGTCACATTAAGGGTGAATCATTAACACAACAGTTTGAACGTTTTAGCTGTCTCATAAGTGAACCGAAACTTGTTAAAACTGAATTTGCTAAATCAACTCTAAACAGCAGGTTTTTAAGGTCACTTCCTGAAAAATGGGACACAATTGCTTTTGTAACCAGAAACTCAGTTGGGTTCAAAGAGTTAACACTGACTCAACTTCATGGTAGACTCCTTACCTATGAAAGGGAGTTGAACCAGAAAAAGAAGTTACAAGAGTCAGGGAAGGTTGCTGATGACTATACATTTTGTAGGACAACACTTATGGGTCAAGAGGAATCTGGTAGTAGTAAGGATCAGAGTTATGATCATTACATTGACATAACTGCTGGTGGAGCTTTTAATAACTCTGATTTCTACTCAAACAACTATGCTTTCACAGCTAGTAGTGAAAACCAGATTTCTGATAATCTCTCTTTTGAACTCAATGATCTGCAGCATTTTGATCCAACTGATTTAGAGGAAATGGACATATTACACCAACTTGCACTGCTGAGTGTTAGAACCAGCAAGTTTTACAAAAGGACAGGGAGAAAATTTCCAGGGTCACATGGGAATCTGAAAGTAGGGTTGGATAAATCAAAGATAAAATGCTACAAGTGTAATATGTTAGGTCATTTTGCTAGAGAGTGCAGGAGTCAAACTAGTTGACTAATCATCACACATCCTAGCCCTAGCCCTAGACCACAAAATAACCAAACCACTGTGCATTATTCCCAATATGCCCCTGCTGCTCATGTAAACACTGCTCATTATGCACACCCTACAACCCATGTTCCTGTTCACTATGTCCAAACCACTGTTCCTCAGATACAGTATATCCAGGCCCCAGCTCATCAGGTTCAGGTGCAACAAGTTGCACCTCAACAAGCTACACCAGCAGTTGTTCAACCAGATCAGCAAAGCTTTTTCACCCAAGGCTTTATTGACTGGAGTAGCTTACCTGATGAGCTAGGTGATGAAAATTTTGCACTCTATGCTAAAAATGATGCTTCTAGTGATGATTTCTGTTTTGTAGCATTAGAGTATATACCAGAAGGACTGGAAACTGAAGAAGGATAGTCAAATGAAGAATCAGTGGATACAATTGCTGAAGCAGTGGTTACTGTTGTTGCTGGTGAACTACTGTTGGGAGAAAATTTAGAACCACTGTTGGAACCACTGTCTGACCCCTGGTCTGTTGAAGAAGATGAGAAGAAGTGTAACACCCCGAAAACGGGTTTGGTAATCAAACCACGTTAACATTTATGAACGGGTAAAATACCGTTAGTGATAAAAATTAACCCGGTAAATATTAGGATTGAAATAAATAAACTTGATATTAATTAACAGGAGAATAAATACTTTGAGAAAACAAAGTATGTAAAAGGCCCAAATTAACGGGACTTAAAACAAAACGGGTTATGACTTCCCGAACCCATCAAGTTAACTAGGAATAATTAACCTAGTTAATAAGGGGGAATGTTACTAGAAATAAGTAGGTTGTGGCCTACTTAATATCAAAACAAAACATGAGGGACTAAAGGTGGGTAAATAGGAAAATGTTTTAATTAAAACATTTATATAAGAAAATTTTAAAACACACACACACACCAGTGTGTGTTCTAGTTCGATCGACCAGGGGAGAAACAAAAGGGGTATAACCCTAATCTCAACAAAAGCATCAAATTGAAGGTCCAAATCAATCCCAAATCAAAATCTGAGCACGAATTAGTGATCTTCACTGAAAAAGGAGTCACAAGGTATGTAAATTTTATGAGAAATCTCTAGTTGAATTTCTGAGTAAACCTAGAGAATTTAAAAATTGTTGATGCATGCTTGTTATATGGATGAAATAGGAACATTGTTGTGTTTAGGAGTAAACCCTAGACAATTATATATTGAAATCATGCCTAGCTCAAGTAAATTCAGATTTTATTGATGCTAAATTCATGTATGAGATGTTTTTAGGGTTTTGATTGCTAAAAAAATAGTGTTATGATGTCAAGAACATGCTTTAATTGAAAGCTGAATTCAAACAGCTCCTGATAAGACTTTACAGCCGACTTGTATTGGCTGTAACAAGGACAAAACGTGTGTTTCTTAAGTCTAAAATGTAATTCCAGAAAATATCTTTAAAACCCCACTGGAATCGCATTTTTTCGACGAAAATTGAGCGTTTTATGAATTTTTTCCGTATCGAAGGTTCAAGCTGCGTTTTCTGGCAGAATTTGCAGCCCATTACGAATGTCATAACTCAATTTAGGAATTTAGTTATGATCTCAAATTTTTACTGTAGATAGTTTTAAGTGATTAAAATAATCTCCAATTGGAATTTCGTCAATCGGATAAAAGAGGAATTTTAAATGAATTTTTTCGTAAGCTGCAGTCAGAAATGACGAATCTGATTGCAGCTTAGTAAATGAATTTTTACGAATTTTTGATAAAGAGTTAGATCTTGAAATTTTAACAAAAGGCCTAACCCTCCGGTTGGTACGCCACATAAAAAAATCATAATTTTTGAAGACTTGTAAACAGGTTAAACAAGTCACCAAAAACATCCCATTTTCAGTGATATGAAATGGCTAAATGAAATCGCGGTCTACTTAGTTGTGTGTAAAACGTGTTTATATTAAGTGTTCGGATGAATGCATAGAAATGTGTAAGGTGGAAGATCATATTAAATTATGGTTAATCTAACCACCTTGTGAACATTGGATAATAGTTGGCGCTTAACAAGCTAGGTGGAAGCTTGTGGATGAAGCGGGTCAAACGGAGCGAGTATGGGAAGAAAAGTGTGGCATGGATGCAAGGTAAGTGAATCTTACACCCATTTATCTTAGAATGCGTAATGATTATAAAGGTTATGAAAATGATAAGCTAATATTTGAAATGTGATGTTCCGACGTAAATTGAAATGGGTCGGAATAAGCGAAAGTGATGAAAACCATAATGAATGGTAAAAATGGGTAATATTGGGCATATATGCCAAACAGGTTGAATGGTGGTGACAACGCCATTTGACAATAACGACTAATGTGGTTGTCAAGTCTTATATTGACAGGAGCGATTAGCAAATCGGATAATTGCGTCGCCATAGATTGTGTGATGATTAAAGCGAGGTATAAATCGGGTCTATTTGTTGACCCGGGACAGGTACGCATATATATAGACTTATAGTTAAAAGTGCATTTTTTTGGTTAAATAATTAGTTAAAGTCCTTCGTCGTAAAATAAGAGACTAGAATTGACCGAAAAGCCCTTAATGGGTAAAACGAGCAAACGACCCCTAGAGGCCGTTTAGAAACTTGCATAGTAATTATGTAACCCTTAGATACATGTAAGAGTTGTAGGCATAAACTTCGTAGTTCAAATGCCTAAAAATGGTCATTTGCGTAAAATGACTAGTTGAAGAGTAGAATTGAGGAAAGGGGTTCGTTATGTTAAATCCACCACAAAATAGTTGAGGTGGATTATATATAGTTATTTAGATATGGAAATATTGTAGTGTCAAAAAGAAAAGAGCAAGTTTTAGACTAAATTGCTTAAATTCCCTAAACGGGTCAAAACAGTTTATGCACATAGCTTGCGTACTAGTCGTGCAAATTATAGCAAATACGAACCCGAGCTAAATATTTTCTGTTAAATACATTGGAACATGTATTTTGATTAGTTAGAAACAAGTTGGTGGTTTTAAATACAAACGGGTCAAAATGTTGATTTTGAATAATAAGCTGAATGCTTAGAAATTTGGAATTTTATTAGTTTGAATGCTGAATTTTAACTCCATGAAATAGAGAACTAAATTACGGTCGCGTAGGAAAAAGAATCACGCGAATCGGATAAGTAGAACAAAAGTTATGACATTTTAAAGTTAAATTTCGATTAAACTTATAGTTGGGCAAATGCAGGTTTCAGCAACAAACCCGCTGGAAATTAGTTTCCCCCGCGCCACGAGACGGGTCACAATGTGTGGGGTGCGACACGCGACAGACGTTGCGCCACGCGACAAGTTTGTCAGAGTCTCTCGCGACACGCGAGAGACATAAAAGCTGGAAAAATTATTTTTAATTATCATTTGACGCGTAGAACTTGTTTAGACTTATATTTTGGTTATCAAAACTAACTTTTACGTTGGTTTTGATCATAGGTGATATCAAGTGTACCCGAATGGAGATCAAGCGATGGCAAAGGACCGGACACACGAAAAATGAAGCTTCCGCAAGTTGTTTCGTCGTTATTCTAAAACGATGAATTAAATCACATTATGTTGTATTACTTTAAATTGTAAAAGTTTTTAATAAACCTGTATTTTTCATTGTAATTGTAACCGTAATTACATGATTATGGACTTAAATTATACAAAAATCGTTAAATAATAGCAAGGGTGTTACAAGAAGCAAGGTGAAAAAGAAGAGAAAAGGCCAGAAGAAAGTGAACATGTCTGTGATTGTGCCATGATGGCTGCAACTAAGGTATCACCTCAGGTTCTTAAAGACCTTTGTTCAGACAAATGCATCATAGCATTTGCAAACATCAAGGAGGTGAATGAAAACCTTAGAGATAGATTGTTAAATGGTGAAGTACAATTTGAAAAATCTTTAAAAGAATTGAAAAACAAATTGTCAGAAAAAGAAAATGAGATTTGCAGCCTCAAACATGAGCATAGCATAACCAAGGACCAACTTCAGACAATGATAGAAAAATATCAGGTCTGTAAAAAGGAGTTGGAATCCACCTAAATCACATGTGAAAAATGGGTGGAATCCTACAAAGGTTATGAAGTTATGCTTGAAAAAACAGATCAAATGCAATGTAAAATTTGGTGTAGGTTTCAGAAAATATGATCAAATTGAAAACACTGCTGCAAATGAATCTGTTCAAACCACTGTTGAAGTCATACCCACCAACAAGAATGGCCAAAAAGTTAAAATAACTGACAAAAGTGGCAACACAATCACTCTGGATAGATCTGTGGGGTCCTCAACTTTTGAGGAAGTTGAGAAATACCAATTAAAACCCACATGGTCTGATGAGTGTGACATTCTTGAAAATTTTAAACCCATGGATTTCACCATTGTGGATGGTGTCAAAGCTCCAAAGGCCAAGGTCATTCCTCTTAAGGACATCCCAACAGTGGTTCAAAACTCTGTTGCAAAGGAGTCTGAAAAGAAGAAAAGAAAAGAAAAGATTAAAAACTTGTTTTGTGACTTTTGTGAAAAGAAAAATCATTTGACCAAAGATTGTTTTCATTTAAAAGCTTATGACATTAACAAAACAAGTATCATTGTGCCTTCAAAGAGCTGCACCATCTGTGGTAAATCAAACCATCTAACTAAGGAGTGTGTGTATCTTAAAACCTATGATGTAAAAAGGAATGAGTACACTTCAAAAACACCCATGAGTTCATCAAGTTCACAAGTCAAGAAACAACCATCCTTTGTGCCTGTCCAAACAGCTGTTACAAAACAGCTGAATCAAACCTCTGTTAAAAGAGAAGTTCAAGTGACAAATGCACCCCATGCTAACCAATACCAAAGAGGTAAAGGTCAACCTCCATACCAAAGGGTCCCACATGTTTATGAGGTTTATAAAAGCCTACTAAACCAAAAGTGAACAGGCATCCCTTTGGTTACCAACAGCTGATAGGAAATGGTCCCCAGCAGTGGTTAGAGATAAATGTTCCAAAAACTGACCAAACCCCTGATCTAACCACTGTCCATCTTCCTGAACTTAACATAGACACTGTTGAGACCCCATCCAAAGCCTTATTGGCTTTGGAGACCCTCCTGAACTAATTATTTACTTGATGTGCAGGGAGCTTCTGCATGCTTAGATAGTCTTTGGTATGTAGATAGTGGAGGCTCCAGGCACATGACTGGATGTAGAGCCCTACTCAAAGAATTCAAAACTCATGGAGAGGGTGATATATCTTTTGGTAATAATAGTAAAGGGAAGATGAGGGGTTCTGGTACAGTCAGTCTGGAAATGTCAAGTTTGAAAATGTCAATCTGATAGACAATCTAAAATTCAACCTCCTTAGTGTCTCTCAAATGAGTGACAAAGGTTATGGATCATTTTTTACTAAGGAGTGTTGTAGGATTGTTGGACCTGTTGATGCATACATCTGTCGTCTTCGTCTTATATCGAGTCTGGGTTGCAATATGTGATAGCTTGAACGTGTCTGATAGCTTGAACGTGTCTGATAGCTTGAACGTGTCTGATAGCTTGAACGTGTGTGTGTCATTTCAAGCTAACAAGCTTTTAGTATAAATAGGCATGTCATGTTGTCATTTGAAGGTAGCAGGCAAGAGAGATAGATTTGATACCGAAGTGCTGCCGGTATTTCTCGTGTTTGTAATAGTTGTTAAATCAATATACACGAGCTTTAAAGTGATATTCAAGCTGTTTTTACATCCGTTTCTTAGTTTCCGTCTCTGAAACGGACTAGAGCTCTTCCGAACGACTCATTCAGGTCGCGATTCGATCCTACAAGTGGTATCAGAGCTCAGGAAGAAGAGTTCTTGCCAAAACAAGCTTGAAAATCTGTTTTCTACACCATTCTTTCACGAAATTGATAAATTTCACGGTTAAAATCGGCTCAAGTTCTCACATAATGTGCGTAATCATGTTTTAACAAATCCTGGAAAGTTTCAGAAGTTAAATCGATCTAAAACTGGTTAAAAATCATGTGTTCGCTTGAAATTTGTGTTCGATATGCTGATGTCATCTGCTTGATCGCTTGAAATTTGCCTGGTCGCTTGAAAAATACACTGCTTGACCGCTTGAAAGGTGCATCGAGTTGTGTGAAACAAAAAACGAGGATGTCAGGTCATTGGTATTTCATGTGATTTGTGTCAGGTTGTATCGGTTCATCAGACTTTGCATGTGATCTACTCATATACATTGTCGACCATATTACATTGATTGAATACATAAGAACTCGTGGCCCAAGAATTGCATGTGAAAGCTTCTTGTTCAGTTTGTCAGCATTGATTATGTTGACACATGAATTAAAATAAAGTCTCGTAAATTTTTAAGATGTGCACGTGAATATTAAAGTGGACGGCCCAATTGAGAGATTAAAGAATCAGTCAACTAACTCGGGTGGTCCAGTGGGAGTTGAGTAGTGATAACAATTGTGTTCATAGTTGCGGCCAAATCATATTGTGTTGAAATTTAAAGTTGTCGGTGTGTTCATTAAGGAAGGCCATGTTCATTCTAAGCCCATATCTCGTGGACTATTTGTTCTGGTCTATTCATTCAGTGATCTTTGCTTCAACAATATTGGAACGAGTCCTCGAATTTTCGACACGAGTCTTAGTTTGATTTCTTCAACACACACTTTTACATATTCAGTACGTTTAAACTGATTGTTTGTGTGATTACAGATATTTCACGAGGTGAACCAGTTCGCATTAAATCAGTTCGTTTCAAACTTAGCTAGTTTGAAAAATTAGTTATTGTGAAAAAGTTTACCAAAACATGGAAGAAGAATTCAAATTTAAACCAAAAAGAATACCGATTTTTCCAGATCTTGGAAGCGATGTGGATACCGATGATGAGGAAGAACATCTCAACAGAGCTAGAAAAGGCATCGATCCTACTAGTTTTAATTTGTTTTTTGCAGATAAAATGGAGATGCTGTATCAGAAGAAGATGGCAAGATTGAGGAAAGAGCTAGAAACAGTAAGAAGGCTAGCTGATGAAAAGACAAAGATAGAAGCTGGAGAAGCTAATGTTGAACCAGCAACTGAAAAAGTGATTGAGAAAATTGTTGAAGTCGAAAAAATCATTGAAGTTGAGAAAGTAGTCGAAGTTGAAAAACTGGTCGAAGTAGAGAAACTTGTCGAGGTAGAAAAAATCGTTGAAGTAGAGAAATCTGTCGAGATTGAAAAGATAGTAGAAAAATTGGTTGAAGTTGAAAAACCGTGTTCGAAATGTTCAGAATCTTGCAAAGTTTGTGAGGAGAAAGATAAGAAGATTGCTGAATTAGCGAAGATTAAAGAAGATTTACAATCTGATGTGAAGTACAATAAGGAATCATATGATGTGCTGAATAGAACAGTTGATGGTCTGAAAAGGACAAATTTAGAAATTGAAAAAGCAAATGACAAAATGAGTGCAACTTTAATGACAAAGCAGAGCGTCATCAATGATTATATTGAAGACTGTGCTAAATTGAAAAAAGAAGTAGAACTTGAGAAGATTGAGAGTGAAATGATTAAACGATTACTGTTGAGTTACACTACGTGTGATTATTTGATTGATCGTGTTTATCCTACTGTTGCAGGTCTTGAAGCATTCATGGAGAAAAAGTCTGAAGATACTGATATTGGTAAGAAACCAAGTGTCAAGTATAACAGATGTCCGCCCCCGATCCATGAAACTTATTCTCCCAGGAATCCTAACGAGGAGCGTCTAAAAAAGGCAGTCAACATCAAGTTAAAGTCTGAAATCATTGATGAATTACCAGACAATATTGATGTTACATTCACAGCGTCTGACACTGATCATGAGTCTGAGTTAATAAAGAAAGTTGTCGATCAGGTGTTAGAATTGGATGAAGAGTCAAAACCAGAGTCTAAGTCGGAAAGTTCGAGTTCATCAGAAAAGAGTTCGAGTTCACCGGTTAACAGGGTTTACAATAGAGAATTCCTGTTATCAAAATCTAATTTGAATGACGGGTCAATCAAAGTGGCTTATACTTTGTATGATTCAGACAAATTATATTCTGATGAGGAATTTCCAATAAGAAGTGTCAAAACTGAAATGATCAAACAGGTTTTCAAATTGACAGAAATTAATATTTCTGAAATAAAAGATTTAAATCTTGATGAAAAACCTAAAAAATACACTTCAAGGGTCCAACAGAGATTGAACAAGAAAAAGGGTTACGGTTATGGTTATAATTTCCAAAAGAAATCAAACCATAATGGTAATCTCAAAAAGAAAGGTCTTGGCTTCAATTCATCAGAAAATTATAAAAATCAGAAAACTTATAAACCAAAAACAAAATTTGTTTCAGGAGGAAGTTCAGAGGATGAACAGAAGAAACCGTTCTGGAAGCAGTCGAATCAAGAGTTTCTTGCTGAAGTAAAGAAGAATGTGAGAAAGCTTGCTTCAAGAGTTGACAGAAGAACCTGTTTCAAATGCCAAGAAGTTGGACACATAGCTTGGAATTGTCCCAAGTCCAACTACAAAGAACAGGGAGTTTCTTCTAACTTTGATTCGAGAAGAAAATTTGTTGATAGGGAAGAACTATCTTTGAAAAATGTTAAAAAATTTGAAAATTCTACTTCTGAGGAAGGGGAAAGTTCAAAACGGTTTTACAAAAGAAGAGGTGATTTGAGCAAGCAAAAGTGGGTGGTTAAATCTGAGGGTAATTCTGACAATGAATCTGATTCCATAAAATCAGAGGAGTCTTTGGTTGAGAAAAAGATTGTGAATTCCGTTCCAGAGGTGAACGATGAGGATTTTCCTCCATTGTCAAAGGAAAATTTGATGAAGAAAGTGGGAAAGGTAGAGATCTCAAATCAATTCTTCGCTGATAAGGGAGAATTTGATGTTGAGAAGACTTTCAATGGAAAAGTCAAGCATATTTTTGGTAAGATGGTTGATGGGAAGGTTAAAACTGCAAAAGATTTTTATAAATCAAAATGTTGGTGGGATAGATGTGTCCCAGAATCTCCCAATGCTGGTCAGGCTTGGGGGAAAGTTTTTCCAAACTAAAAATCCTGACTTGCCGGAGCTCCCAGGTTGGTAAGAGTGGAGCAGGAATCGGCATCTTTCTTAGCAAATGATCCTACATGTGGTACAGTTGGTAAAGTACAGGTGGTATATTTAAATTGTTATATTTTGATTTACAAGTGGTTATGGTTGGTAAGTGAACCTGTAAGTGGTTGAAAGAGGTTTTCATTGACAAGTGGTTAATCAAGGTCATTAAGTTGAACTTGATTGGACCATACTTACAAGTGATATTTTGGAGAACAATGTGATGAACCCCTAACCTACAAGTGGTTGGAAAATCAACAAAACTAATTTTCTGGAAAAACCATTTGATTAAAACAAACTTAAGTGTTTTGAAATCTAAATGGGAAAATAGTTTGTTGTGAGGGGGAGTTTTGATTGTTTATGCCGAGTGGATGGCGATTTGAAGTGATTTGATATCAGTTGTCGCTTTATTGTATAGTTTGTTTTCAAATTTCCTAAAACGTGTTTGCATTTTAGGGGGAGTAAAAATTTTCAGAAAATCCAAAAACATTAGAAAATTTGAAAAAGACAAAAACATGATAAAATTCAAAAATGAGTTTTGTTGTATAAAAGAGGAAATGATAGTACATCAGTGGACGATCACGGCATGCTAAAGAAATGGAAAGTTAAATGTGATAAACGGTCTCACTGATGATGTGCCAGTAGGTTTTTGCACATTTAGTAGATTGTGACGAGATATAAACCTAAATTTCAAACTTGCTTAATTCGTGGGTAACATCTCTCGGATATATGGGTAACCCCCGAAATCTTGTTTGAAGGATCCCTCTTTCTGAGATACTAGGTCTTTATGCTTAGTGATATCTGGGGTATTATCCCGGGACTTCTGATTTTGCGGAAGCAATGGCCTAGTCCCCGGAGAATACTTTCTGCTTCCTTGAAATATAGCGCCGCCCTCAGCAAAAATAGACAATAAAATTGCTAATCAATGCTGTTGTAAAAAAGATCCTCTAAAGGGGACCCACAAAAGTCGAGCCGTCATCTCTCTGCTGAACGGAAGTTCTGACCTGAGCTCTCACGGTTTCGCAATTTAACCCCTTACAGATATCATCTAGGTATACTCACCTGTAAGACTGAATATTGGGATCTGGATACGGGAGTATATTCTGAGGTGGGACACGCGAATAAGTTTAAGTATCTTAAAACACTAATCTCGTATCTCGAAACAGTTGAACTTTGTGTGAGAATTTAAGTGGATCAGTATACTGACAATCTAAGTGAATCGTTTAGAACTTAAAATGTTTAAAGCTTAACGGTGTTGGTGATTTGTCTCATAAACTGATATGATCCTCTTACACAATCTCACAAAAATATTGTATGTAAATATTTCTTTACTGCATTTCATTTCTGTTAGTTCGAAATCCAAAAAGATTTTCGGTGTGTTTTAGCATAAATTTTGAAAAGTCCAAAAAGATTTTAGACGACTGATGTTGAAAAGCTGAATTTCAAAATTCCGAGTGCTAAACATGACGAACAGGTTTGGGAAAGTGTGTTTGAAGATGTGTAAAATGAAAATGATATATATTCAAGTGGTTCATCAGAAATTGACATGATAAATCATTTTGTTTGATACTTAAATGATGTATTCAGGGTTGTGTTTTCAAGTGATTAGCAAGGTTTCTAAATGTGTTATATCTTATCTTTTATGAAACTTATGTTTTGGGTAGAGAATATGCAAATGAATCAGGTTACGATACTTGAACTTGTGAAAGCCAGACTACAATCCCAATACAAGTTGAGGGGGAGTCCGTTAGAGAAAGAAAGTCGAAAGTTGCTAGAGCCAGCTGTTGATCCTGAAGAATTCAAGAGAGAGTCCGAGGAGGAGATTAGTTGAAGAATGTTAGAGAGATAAAGACTGATAAAGACTGAAGATTGAGAAGACTCGACACTTAAGACTCGTCAACATCTGAGGGGGAGTCTGTTGATGCATACATCTATCGTCTTCGTCTTATATCGAGTCTGGGTTGCAATGTGTGATAGCTTGAACATGTCTGATAGCTTGAACGTGTCTGATAGCTTGAACGTGTCTGATAGCTTGAACGTGTCTGATAGCTTGAACATGTGTGTGTCATTTCAAGCTAACAAGCTTTTAGTATAAATAGGCATGTCATGTTGTCATTTGAAGGTAACAGGCAAGAGAGATAAATTTGATACCGAAGTGCTGCCGGTATTTCTCGTGTTTGTAATAGTTGTTAAATCAATATACACGAGGTTTAAAGTGATATTCAAGCTGTTTTTACATCCGTTTATTAGTTTCCGCCTCTGAAACGGACTAGAGCTTTTCTGAACGACTCATTCAGGTCGCGATTCGATCCTACAGGACCAGAAATGGTTAAAAAGATTGAAGAAATAATAAAAAAATGAAAAAACCCAACTTGTTGCTCAAATGGGTGGCAATGTTTATGTAGTTGATTTTTCAAAAGAGAGCCCAGGACTGATGCCTGTCTGTTCTCAGCTGCCTCTAACAAAGAGACATAACTATGGCACAGAAGATTGGGGCACACAAATCTCAAGACAATCACTACTTTATCAAAACAGGGCCTTGTAAGAGGTCTTCCACAAAAACTGTTCACCTGTCCTGAGCATTGTGTTTCCTGCTTAAAAGGAAAACAACATAAAAGCTCATTTAAGTCCACTGAAGAGTCCAAAACAACCAAGTGCTTGCAAATGCTTAACATGGATTTGTTTGGCCCAGTAAAAGTCATGAGTCTTAAAAAGAAAAGATATTGTTTGGTAATTGTAGATGACTTTTCTAGGCTTACATGGACTTATTTCTTACATTCCAAAGATGAGACTGCAGGTATTCTGCAAGACTTTGTCAAACATGTTGAAAAGCAGTTTGACTTGCCAGTAAAAGTCTTCAGGAGTGACAATGGCACAAAATGCAGAAATAGGGAGTTGGATGAGTTTTGTGTGTCAAAAGGAATTGTAAGGCAGTACAGCATTCCAAGGACACCAGAACAAAATGGGGTTGTTTTGATAAAGAACAGAACATTGATTGAGGCTGTCAAGACCATGCTTGTTGATTCAGGTTTGCCATTAACTTTCTGGGCAGAGGCTGTAAACACTGCCTACTATGTCCAGAACAGAGTTTTAATAAAGCTCAGGCATCAAAAGACTGCCAATGAAATTCTGTATAAAATCAAACCACTGATCTCATACTTCAAAGTTTTTGGCTGCCCATGCTTCATTTTAAACTTAAAAGATTCCATTTCAAAGTTTGCAGCCAAAATTGGTTGTGGTTATCATTTGGGATACTCAACCACTGCTAAGGCCTACAAAGTGTTTAACACTAGGACTAAGACAGTGGAAGAGACTTTGAATGTGAAGTTCAATGAACTTTCTTCAATGAAAATCCCTACAAATCCTACTGAGTTATTTGATCTTGATAAATTTACTTTTGAAAATGTCTCTGTCAAGACTAACAGTGCAGGTCCATCTCAAAATCCTCCATCAGAAAATGGATATGAAATCATCATTCCACAACAGAAGTTTACATCCATTGCTAGAGCAGCAGATGTTCAAAACAGCTGTCAAAGCTCAACCACTGCTACCTCAACAGTTGTTGACCAAAGTAGCCCTTTAGCCCCTGCTTCCACAACCTCAAACACTGTTGATAAAAATCCTCAAACAATGGATAAAATCAACATGTTTCCACACCACTTCCTCCTATTCCTCCACCTCCATTTCAAGACCCTGTTGGATCATCAAAGTCACCAATAGTGGTTAGCTCAGATGATTCACATCTGCAGCCCTCACCCTTAAATGCCATTGTTCCATACAAAGGAGATTTAATCTTCTTGAAGTCTCATCCACCTGACCAAATCATTGGTAACATCAGTGAAGAGGTGCTAACCAGAAGTCAATCCCAAAACATCTGTCTTTTTGCTGGTTTTCTATCACTTCATCAACCTGTCAAGTACCAAGAGGCACTAAAAGACAACAGTTGGGTGGAAGCCATGCAAGAGGAGCTCCAACAGTTTAAGAGACAACAAGTATGGGAGCTTGTACCACTGCCAGAGGGTGTGAGTCCTATTGGCACAAAGTGGGTCTTCAAAAATAAAACTGATGAAAGGGGTATTGTTGTCAAGAATAAAGCAAGGCTAGTGGTTCAAGGGTTCAGACAGGAAGAGGGAATTGACTATGATGAAACTTTTGCCCTTGTAGCAAGATTGGAAACTATCAGATTATTCCTGGCCTTTGCTGTCAACCACAACATAAAGGTGTTTCAAATGGATATTAAATGTGCATTCCTCTATGGTAAGATTCAAGAAGAGGTATATGTTTGTCAACCTCCTGGTTTTGAGGATCCATTTAATCCAAATCATGTCTACAAGCTAAATAAAGCTTTGTATGGCCTGAAACAAGCACCTAGAGCCTGGTATGAAACTCTTTCCACTTTTCTTCTCTCTATTAGTTTCACAAGAGGTAAAATTGACAAAACACTGTTTTTAAACTGGAGAGGGAAATACTTGATGATTGTCCAGATTTATGTGGATGACATCATTATTGGAAGCACATGTTCCAAAATGTGTGAAGAGTTCAGAAAACTCATGACAGCTGAGTTTGAGATGAGTGCAATGGGTGAACTACAGTGCTTTCTTGGTCTCCAACTAAAGCAACTGCAAAATGGTACTTTCATTCATCAAGGCAAATATGCCAAAGAACTTTTAAAGAAATTTGAGATGAATGATTGCAAACCATGTAGTACACCCATAGAAACCACAAAGATAGTCATGTCTGATGAGAAGGATGATTTGGTTGATCAAACTCTTTATAGAAGCATGATTGGGTCTTTATTGTACCTAACTGCATCTAGGCCAGACATCATGTTTGCAACATGTGTTTGTGCAAGATCCCAATCAGCCCCTAGAAAGTCAAATCTTATTGCTGTAAAAAGGATATTCAGATACTTAAAAGGTGCTCCCACACTTGGTATCTGGTATCCAGCTAATGGAAATATCAAGCTTTCAGGTTTCTCAGACAGTGACTTTGCTGGATGCAATATAACAAGGAAGTCCACTTCAGGAGGGTGCCAATTCCTAGGCAGTTGCTTAGTGTCTTGGCAAAGCAAAAAAGCAAGCAGCTGTTTCAACATCCACTGCTGAGGCAGAGTATATAGCTGCTGCAAGCTGTACAACCCAACTGTATGGCTTCAAAATCAACTGTTGGATTTTGGTATCACTGCCTTAAAGACACCTCTTATGTTGGACAGTCAGGCAGCAGAAAATATCATCAAAAATCCAGTTTCACATTCAACCACCAAGCACATTGACATCAGACATCACTTTGTGAGGGATTGCTATGAAAAAGGTTTGATTTCTCTGCACCATGTTCCAACTAAAGATCAGCTGGCAGATGTGCTAACAAAAGCTTTAGACACATCCACCTTTGAAAGCTTGATCTCTAGAATTTGGCATGCTGAACATGGAATGACAGGCAAAATCTTGTTTTTCTATAAATAAAAGTATTAAAATGTTTTCAGAAAATCAAAATTTCATCCTTAAAAATAGCTAAAAATGAAAATTTTCATTAATCCTTAAAAGTCTGCCACAACCACTGTTTTGGTTCAAACATCTGTTCTGTTGATGTTTTCCACTGCTGAAAGTCAACCTCTGTTCTTCCATTGTCCTTGTTAAAAACTGTTGTCAAACATCAGTGTTTTAACCCACTGATGGCTATCGACTGATAGTTAAAAGTCAGCCATTGTTTTCATTTTCAGCACTGTAAACCACTGATATTGATCATCAGTGGTTTCCTAAACAAATGTCATCCATTGTTCATCAGAGGTTGTCACGTGGACAGTACTTAGCCGTCAGATCTTTGTAACCGCTGCCACGTCAGCATTCACTTTTTCACCTTATAAAACCCTGATCAAAACGCCAAACAGGGTTTTCACTGTCGAATCGAATTCAAAATTCCTTTCAAAAGCAGTTTCCATCAAAATCCTTCAATTCATTCATCGTCTTCTTCCTCTCGCAACTACCTTCAAATCACCATGGCTCTCGCACTAAAAACCCCTCACAACTACATGTGTACACTTGATAAAACAAGTCAAAACACAACCTTTCACTCTGTTATTTATGCTCTCTCGTCTTCAAAGTACAAAACCTTGTTTACCTGTAACGCGCCTATCTACCTGGATACCCTACGTAAATTCTGGAAAAATGCAAAGCTTGAAGTTCAGGACAAAAATCCCTTGGCTATTACTTCAACTATAAGGGGAATTAAGGTTGTTGTCACACCTCAAACCATTTCAGAGGTTTTTGAAATAAATGATCTTACAGGTAAAAGTTATTTCCCAAAGAAAAATGCAAAGCTTGAAGTTCAGGACAAAAATCCCTTGGCTATTACTTCAACCATAGCCTCCTCATGTGTGTGTCAAATAAAACAACAGCTTTTAATGAAATACCATTGAAAATCCAATACCTGGGTTTTTAAGTTTTTATTTACAAAAGACCATTCTTATTGTTTCCAAGGTTTTTAAGTTTTTTATTTACAAAAGAAATTTTCAAAGGATAATGCACATGTGCTTATCCAAGGAAATCCTTTTCAAATAAACAGCCTATCTTCTGAAACTTTCACAAGGCTGTCAAAACCTTCCAAAACACAAACAGAGGAACCTGAGCAGAATTTAGCTGAGACAACCTCTGCTCCTCAGGCTCCTGCTATTGAGCCCACTGCTCCTGGTGATCACAGCAGCACAACCCCTGCTGTGAAACCCACACCAAAAATACCAAACAACCCAAAAAGAAAACTACCAAAAAGCCCCCCAAATTCTCCAAAAAGGATCTGCTGGAAGATGAGATCCCAGAAGTAAATCCTGTGACAACACAAAAGTCACCAATAACCATTGCTGCTACTTTCTCACAGCAGATGGAAGAAAGATCTCAACCTGAGCCTAAAACTCCTCCTGCATCCTCTCAAAAGGATCAGGTTGTATCCACAGGGACACCACATTATGAAGCTTTGGATTCACTTGAATCCATCTTCCACGGCCCTGCTCCCGGGGCAAATTCTCTTTCAACCCCCATCCTCACTGCACAACTTCCACCATCAATCATACCTCTGTTGGATGCACTTGATATGGATCAGACACAAATCAGTTCTTCTCAACCACCTATCACTGAGAATATACATCAACAAGTGACTGAGTCTGGTTCCTCTATCTTTGCTAACCCACCAACAGCTAAGGAGGCTACACTGCAGGAGTTACAAGTAATTCCTGTCAGTAGTTCAAGTGGAGCAGCAACTACAGGTGTTGAATCCACTGATTTACATCTGGCCAGTTGTTTCATCACTCAGACTCCCTTGAAGACAATTTCCTCTTTGGGAACCAAAGTGACCACTAGTGTGTTTCCAATACCCACTGGTGTGTTTACTATGGTAACCTCTGCTGAGGAAAGAAGTCCCCAGTACCAAGAAAAAGAGGCATCAGTGGATGATTTTTAGGAAACTTTCCCTAAGTCAACTACTGATACACCCACTGCTAGTGGGAAATCAGATGATCCCATTTATTTGGGTGATGGTTTAAAATACAAAGAATTGACGGAGAGGGTTGATAAAATTGAAACATCTGTTGCAGATATCAAAAATATGCTGCAACAGTTGTTACAATCTCAAAAGGCTACATCCACTGCTGCAACATCTGTTCCATCCCCATTGAGCTATGGCACATGTTTCAACCTATGCTTCACAAACAGAGACAGTATGCTGATCAACAACATGAGGTTCAACTTCAAATGTTCAGAAATGTGATGGAAGCTAGGTACAAAGATACACAGGCTGATATCAAGGCAATCAAGGCCCATTTGCTTCAAACCCCTGGCACTTCTCCTCCTACCATCATTTATGTTGAAAACCCTGATGATCCCAAAAAGGGGGAGAAAGGTAACAAGGGAAAAGAAGGTCTATATCTGCCACCAGATCCAATGTCTAAACTTGTGGTAGAAATTCCAAAGCCAGATGGATCAAAGAAGGTTGATGTGACTCTAAATGCTTTTGTTGAAGAAAAAGCAAAGTTAAAAGAGAAAATGGAAACAAAGGGAGATAAAAGATTTGAAGAGGAAAAGAAAGTTTTTATGGCTTAGGAGGCACAGGGTACTTCAAACAGAAGAAAGACTACCAGAAAGGTTAGCCAACCCAAAACCACTAAACCACCTCCTAGAATTCCCAAAAGTTCCTCACATCAAACCTCCAAACCAACAGATGTTAAGACACCTGTTGTATCAACAGTTGTTGGCACTTCAGTGGTTTCAACAAATGTTATCCCAACCACTGCTGTAACAACCCGTACTTTCGTGCGTTGTTACTACTCGATATACTCGTTACGCCTAGCACCAGAGATTCGGATCATAATGTAACTATATCGCATACATCACTATTCGAAGGATAATCGTATATTTTCGCAATATAGTATGGCTACATCACATCACAACCACTAACACTCACGATGACATTGAGTGAGGACCTATTCTACCCTCCTTGGTGGCCGTGATGTGTCGAAACGTAAACAATTAACGCTAACAAAGACTCTCGGGTGAGTGCTATAGCTCCAGTCGTCGTGACGATGATGACAATACGAGTGAACGGTACCCCGTCAGTCATTGTAGCACAACACACAATAACGTTCACGATGACATCGAGAAAGGACCTATACTACCCTCCTTGATGGCCGTGAAACGTCGCTAATAATCGCACGCTCGAAACGAAAACCGAATGTTATATCGAAACTTTGGAACATGGATACGTATATACGACCTATTTGTGATTAGTTATAATAAATACATACCTATCTATACGAAACGGAGTAACAAAAATCGTCGCAACGCGCAACGCACAAGATCCAAATGCTGAGACCCAACCGGCAAGACATGTCCAACCGATCGGACAGACATGTCAACCGATCGGACAGACGTGTCAGCCGATCAGACAAGACATATCCAACCGATCGGACAGACATGTCAACCGATCGGACAGACATGCCAGCCGATCGGACCAGACATGCCAGCCGATCGGACAGACATGCCAGCCAATCGGACAGACATGCCAACCGATCGAACGGGCATGCCAACCGATCGAACGGATAGGCCGTCCGATCCAGGCCAACCTGCCCTCCTTTTCTTCCTCCTTGCCTATAAATACCCCTCATTCACCTCAAACACACTTGTTTTCACTGTTGCTGCTCGACCAGAAGTTCCAACCCCTTTATCTCTCGATTTCCCGCGATTCTTGTAAGTTTTCAACTCAAACCTTGTACTTCCTCGATCTATAACCAATTCTACACCTTTCTACCTGTTGAATCTCCACTTTTAACCGTGGAATCTCTGGATTTTGGGCATTCTAGGGTGATGTCACCATGAAGTTCTTATGAACTTCAAGGGTAATGTCATCCCATGCAAGGACGACTCAGATCTGAGTGATTTCCATACGTTTTTACATAAATCAAGTCTAAATCTATGTTTTCTAATCAAGAAGTTGTGTGATTCCTAAGGATTTGAGGTGCTTTGAAGATGATGTCACCCTAAGTTCACATGAACTTCAAAGTGTGACCTCATTCTCACCAAACCTAAGTTACATAGCCATAGTGTGTGTGATTTCGGGTTAAACTTGAGAAAAGCCATCAAGAACGGCCAGATCTGATGGAACGGGGTGGTTCCCGGCCGTTAGAACGGGTCGGACTTGATGGAATTTCGGTTGTTTAGCATGAAGGAACACCGTCCCGATCAAAACCGCTGAAAAACCTTCAAAATTAGTCGAATATCAGCTGGATAGGCTGCCAGCCGATCGGACAGCAGCCCAGCCGATCGGACAGCAGGCCATCCGATCGGACAGCAGGCCATCCGATCGAACAGCAGGCCATCCGATCGAAAAACAGCCTATCCGATCGGGCCAGTCTTCAATCTAATTTTCATTCATTTTCGCGTATTCCGTTATTCTTTAACGCGCCACCAAACACTCAGGTGATCAGTCTATAACCAGGATATTCTCGGTCATAATCCCGCCAATCCAAACCAATACGCACTGTGAGTATACTTGAACCCTTTTTAATCGCATTTTGGGTGTAACATACGTTTCTAACAAATCGAACTTATCAAACGAATTATTCAATCAATCGGATTATCACTTGCGAATAACTGCTATGCATAGATATACGTGATGCTAGTTGCATATGTGCTAGGGCTTATACTCGCGACGTCCCACCAAGACTAGTATAGTACTATTGCGCCCGACGGGGTCTAGTTTGCCATCGCATATTCTAGCATCGAGGACTTAGTTGGTAGTATCAGCTTTGTGAGTGTATATGTCGTGTGTTACATTTATGCATATGGAAATTCGCTACACTTTTTATCTATTACGCTATGCATATCAAACCTGTATACTCGCCAATACTTTTGTATTGACAAATATTTTAACGTATGTTGCAGGTTAGATCGCAGGCTATATCGAATCAAGCTAGGAAGTCTAGAAACTCAACTAAAATCTAGGTTGTCGGATTTGTATTATTTGAGAGGACAAGAAATATGTGATAACTTATGTGATTGTATTATTTGTTAGTATGGGATAACGAATGTATTAAATATTATCGCAATATAGTTGTTATGGATTCTCTTGAGCAATCTGATTCGCCTAGTGTCGCGCCCCGATGATTCCGCCATCGGTTGGGGTGTGACAACTGCCCTTACCACTTCTTCAACCAACACTCAATCCACTATCATACCAAAAACATCATCACCATCACAAAAACCACCTGCCAAAAAGCAGAAGACAACAGTTGACACATCAACAGTTGTAGTGACAACAGTGGTTGAAACACCAGTTATTTCAACAGCTGTTAGTAAGTCACCCATCATTTCAAACACCACCACTCAACCCACAAATACACCACCAACCTCTCCAAAGCATAAAAGGAGAAGGGTAACAAACATTGTACTGGAAGATGACACTTCTCCACTTCCAACATCTTCATAACCTCTGACCCTAGCCACTATTCCAAACCCTGTTCCAATCTCTTCAGTTTAAGCCTTTGATCCAAACACTGCCTTAGCCCCTTTGGGAGTACAATATCCAGTTGATCTTCCAGCAGTCAGGGAGGAGATCAAATCCTTCTACTCTGAAGATGATCCTGAAAAAAGGAAACTCCCATCTCTTCAAGGTTATCCTTTGCCAAGAAACTAGAAGAGTATCTGAAATTATAGGCCAAACAAGTAGAGGATATATCTCAAAGATACACAAAGGGAAAGTCTGACAAAGACATTAAGAGGAATTTGCAATACTTGCTCACCAAAGTCAGAACTTTAGAGCAGTTCTCAAAAGACCTTTGTCAGAAATTATCAGAAAAGGATGATGAAAGTTTGAAACAAGACTACAATGAGCACATCATGGCATACAAGAAATACAGGGCAGAAAAGTATCAGTACAAGGAATGGACCATTAGTGAACTCAAAGAGGAGATAGCAAGAATTCAAAAGATGCTTGAAGACAAAGTAAAGCAAACTCCTCCAGACTGGTCCAATTACAAAAAGAATGTACCAAAAAGGGCTTTGAAGCTGAAAAGTATGAAAGAAGAGCTTATAGCTGCAGATAATGGGTCAAGGAACCAGGTTACAAGGTGGTCAGAGGTAAAAGTGTTAGATACCTACAAAAGGCTGGAAGAGTTAAGGAAGAAAGATCCCACTGCTCCCAAAAATCCTGATTATCCAGAAGCAGTGGTTCCAATCAAACAGGCCTTGCCAATTAGAAGAAACACTGCTCCACCTGCTGCCATCCTTTATCAAAGAAGGAAACAAAAGCAGATGGATGCAGAAACAAAATAAGACAAGGCTCAAGAAGAATACATCATGAAGATGGTTCTTTAGACAATGTTGGCAGAAAATCAAAACTTAGCACAATCTCAAGACCCTGCCAAAGTTGTCATCACCAGACCTCCTTCTCCAAACTCATCTAAAATAAAAACTCTCCTAAGAAACCCACTAGACTCAAAGATACTAAAGTGGAAGTCTGATCAAAAGACCCACGTATTGACTCTGCTCAAGTCCAGTGGTGAGGTGAAGCATGTATCAAGGGAAAATGCACTTGGCCTGAGTGTAGAAGACTTACAAGATCTCCTTGAGCTTACACTGTGCAGGGATGAAGATGATGAGGATTCCTTGAACTTTGAATCACAATTCAAAGGGCAAGTTAGGGAATTCTTAATGAGGCAATAAAAATCCAGAACAATGAAGTTTTTTGGCATCATCTGTTCCAGGGGGAGATTGTTGGGATTGAACCCTACAAAGGAACAGTTGATAAAGCTAAAACTGGTTCAGATCAGTGGATTCACAATAAGTAGTTGTTTGTAACAAATCTTTCCCCTTGAAAGTGGCCTTAACATCTGATGACCTCAAAGTACTGCTCTTCACAACTACTGCTGATATATAAAGACTGTTGAAGATAAGCACTGATGCTCAATCTACTGATATGCCTCAGGTACTGCTGAAGACCCAAAGCACTGCTGGAGCTATAACAGTGGAATGAAGAAGCAGTAGTTTACTTTATTCTTTATATTATACTTGTAATCAGTTGTTTAGTTATCAATGGTTGTAATAGTCAGTAGTTATAGGTTGTTAAGAGGTTAGATGTCACTTTCATGGTGACGTCAGCCAAAGATGCTCAGTGGTTGTTCCGTACTATAAATAGAACAGTACCCTGTACTGTTCTATTAGCTCTCTTCATCACCAAGTCATTCTGTACGAACATTCTAGTGAGCTCAGGCTGAGGGGGAGATTATGTGCATGCATGCATTGTAATTGATTATTGTAATAAATACAATCATTTGATTTCATGTCAAACATGTTTGCTTAAACTTATTCTCTCATTGATTGTGTTGAAAGTTTATTCCATTTAATTCCGCTGCAATATATCTCTGTTTCATCTTCATTCTTCTTAAACAAACACAATCAAAAGAAACTCAGATCCTAACACAAAACGAAAAGTATATGTAAAAACGTTGGACAACGCACACCCGTTGTAGCGTGTTAACACGCAATAATTTGGTCGAAATATAAAAAAAATAGAAAAAATTAACTAAGTCGACCTCCATATGAGAAATCTATTAAAGTTCAGGGGGTAGAAACGTAAGTTAGCTAAAGTATTAGTACAGTATTGACACTTAGTATAGTAACCGGAAAAATATAACGTAAAACCAAGGGGAAATATGTTCCGATTGCTAAACCATTAAACCGAACGATAACTAGATGTAAAAACGTTGAACCATGCACGCCCGGTGCAATATGTTACCGTATAAATTTACACCGAAACAGAAAAATGGAAAAAATAAAAAAGTCGACCATCGTATGATAAATCTATCACTACAATTATTATTACTCTTTTTAAATAAATAACAAAAATCACCCTAAAACACATAGTTACAGAAACACTATTAATTTATTATTGTTATAAATAAGTTATATTATGGTGACTATCCACATTTTAACTTCCGTCTCTTCATGTCCTTTGTATTAATGTAAGAACACTATATATAGAGGTTCTTTGTATTGCATGTACACATCTCAATGAATAATAATTCTTTATTCTATATTTCTCTCTGTGTTCCTTTGATTATGTTCATATACTAGTAGCTAGTAGGCCGTTGTTTTACAACACGTTATTAGCACGAGTTGGTTTTGATAATGGATCACATTATCATGAGGCAACATACCTGATCCAAAAGTATCAGGGGGAGAAAATGCGCGCTACACTCTTTTTCCCTTAGCTGGGGTTTTGTCCCACTGGGTTTTCCTAGCAAAGTTTTTAACGAGGCAGCATCACCAAGCGTATAATACATTGTTTTCTTTTATCACGTGGATAGTCAAGGGGGAGTGTTATAAATAAGTTATATTATGGTGACTATCCACATTCTAACTCCCGTCTCTTCATGTCCTTTGTATTAATGTAAGAACACTATATATAGAGGTTATTTGTATTGCATGTACACATCTCAATGAATAATAATTCTTTATTCTATCTTTCTCTCTGTGTTCCTTTGATTATGTTCATATACTAGTCGCTAGTAGGCCGTTGTTTTACAACAATTATACTATAGTTATAGTATTATTAGTCTGTGTAAATAAATAACAAAGTTGGGCTTTGCCCAAGGAAATACAAAGGTAAACCCACTCCAACCCTATACTATAGTTATAGTTATTATTTAGTATGAGTTTTCAATTTTTAATATTTAATTAATGTAAAGTCCTTGAACTGATGTCATATCTAGTATCCACCGACTTTTACATTTAAGAGTATATAGAATTGCCATTTCAATTCCTGAGTTTTAGCCTAAAATGTCACTTTAGTCCAAATAGTTTTTTTTTCTCCCCTAGGTACTTGACTTTTACAGTTTTTTTACCATTTTCATCCAATCCCCTAACTTAATTTAAAAACTCAGTTAACTCAAAGGTATTTTGGTCATCCAATCTCTTTTTTTACAATTATTTTTTTAATTATTTATCTTTCGATCTTTCTTTTATAAACTAACCACATGCCACCACCACCATCATCGCCTAAGACCACCGCCACAACCATGATTCGGATCATCATGTATGGAAACAATCTCCGATAAAAAAATAATAAAAATATATAAATATGGGTTGAATTTGGTCACTTGTTTTTCATTGACAAAATCATCCATTACATGTGATACCTACACCTTTTGTTTCAATTTGGGTATTGTATCTTCAATATACAAAATCAACTAAGTTTTTTTTTTTTAATTTAATCCCATAATCAGTGCAAATTAAACCACTAATATTGTTTTAGATGATATCCACATTCCAAAAAAAACTTGTCTCTAATAAAGGATTTGCAGTGAACCGTCAATTGATATTTACAATCATTCCAATCGCATCCAAATTACTTACCTCCACCCGATAGCCACCGTGAAGCCATTACCGGAACCCAAGTCCGTCATTAATGTCGTTGGTTCGAAACCCTAAGTCATCGGAATCAGGTCCTCCTACCTTGTCACTGTCAGTTCGAACTTCGTTGTTGAGGCTATGGTGCTAGATCCATGGTGATGTGGAACCGTCGGGAAAACTAAGAGGGGGTCTATATTATGGTTTTCAATTAAGATGGTGGTTGTTATTGGCTAGTTCTAGTGGAGAGAGAAATCATGGTGGCGACGGTTGACGACAGCGAGTGTGGTAGTTGATGGTAGTATGAGCATCAATGGTGGTGGAGTGATGTTGGTAGTGGTGGTTTGGTTATGGTGGTTCATGCTTGAAGATGAAGTGGAGGTTTAAAGTGTGTGTGTGTGTATATATATATATATATATATATAGGATGTGGTTCGGCTACAAAGTCCATTTTTCCTACAAAGTGTACAAAGCCATAAAACATCACAATTTCAGCCATAAAACACACTCAAATCCCACAAATATGAGAATGAAGATCACTAAAACACAATATCTAAACCCTAATAGTCCATAAAAACTTCAAACACACCATCGTAGAACTATGAATACAAAACACAACATGATAATCAACATAAAACACACTAATATTAGTCATTGATAATTAAAACCTTATCATCCAAAACACAACACAAACCCTACAAATATGTCGTTTTAGTAATTTTCAATTTGTTATTTGTGGTTTTTAAGTGTGTTTTATAGTTGACATTATGATGTTTTGTAACTTTTTACACTTTATAAGAAAAATTGACTTTGTAGTAATTCTCACCCTATATATATAATAACATTATATATATATATGTGTATATTGTATTATAAGTTTGGACTAAAGTAGCAAGTTGAAGAGTTAATAATGAAAATACCAAAAATACCTATTTGAACTAAATGACAATATAGAACAAACCTTAACTAATAAAATCACAATTTACTGATTAACAAGTATGTTGTTTAAAATCGGAAATTAAAAATTTGTTATAAAATTTGCCACGTGTGAATCAGTTATGATTTGGTCCCCTATCGTTCTCCCCCTCTCTTGTTCGTTACCCCCAACCACCGCAGCCTCACCATAATACAATCCTCCGCCGTCGGAAACCACCGCCGGAACTCCAACGACCTCACCAACTCCATACCTCCGTCACATTCTCCGCCAATGCACTTCTATTAACCCTAACTTCCACAAAACAATGATAATGACCACCACCGATACATACACCGATCCGATCGTATTCCTTCACGGAGATCTCGAAGTTACGATCGCCGAAGCTCAATGCCTACCAAACATGGACATCCTAACGCAACGCGTTCGCCGTTGCTTAAACGCATTCGACCCTAGCAAACCGCCGGAACGGATAATGCGAAAAGCCACGCCACGGCGGCGTAAATTCGTCACGTGTAATCCGTACGCCACCGTCTGTCTCGCCGGAGCTACCGTCGCACGAACTCGCGTTATACCTAACTCACAGGATCCGGTTTGGGACGAGCATTTTGTTGCACCGGTTGCGCATCCGGTTTCGCAGGTGGAGATTCAGGTGAAGGATAATGATGTACAATTATTAATAAAGATACATGTTTTTCTCGCTGCGTATTTATCAAAACAGTATACCAACCATAGTTGTTGAAGGCGCCACTCAAGGCACAAAGGTTGAGCTTCAGGCCTTAGTGCAAGGCGAGGGCTGTTTTAGGCGAGGTGTAGAGCATAAAAACACAATTTTAGGGGTTTTATACATGTTTTAGGTTTCTTTAGGGCTAGTTTAGGTTATTTCAGTGGCGGATCTAGGATTCCGACCATGGGGTAACGTTTTATAAATAAGCCGTAACGAAATCGAAAAAACGTCAAATTTTTCCAAAATTTACACTAATTTTTCCAAATTTTTTCCGACCAAGGGGTAGCGGACGCCACCCCTTAATAAGCTATAGGTCCGCCCCTGGGTTATTTCAAGTTGATTATAGGCATGTTTAGGGTTGGTATAATTGTTTTAGACCTGTTCTGACGATTTTTGGCCGGAATTTTGTTGGAACTTGGCCTGAAAGTTACGCCTGAGGGCCTGAAAGTGGGGCTTTTGAAGCGAAGCAAGAAGGCTGTGCTGGGCCTGAAAAGTGGACCTAGGCCCGCGCCTGGGTGAGCCTTGACAGAGGTACCAACTGATGGTCACGCCCGTGGTGTTAAAAAACAAGGGTGTGACAGTTTAAGTATGAATAAGTCTTTTGTGTTTCTGGTGAAGGATAATGATGTATAATCAGTAGTTGTATAACTATAGGTAAAGATAAATTTGTTTCCGTTGAGTATTTATTAAAACAGGGTACCAATTAATGGTCGCGGCGTGCCTGGGGTGTTGAAAAACCGGGGTGTGAAATTTTACGTATAAATAAGTAGATTGTGTTTTGTGTTTCAGGTGAAGGATAATGATGTATAATCAGTAGTTGTATAATTATGAATAAAGATAAATGTTTTTCCGCTGCGTATCGTGCGTTGGGGTGTTGAAAAACCGGGGTGTGACAGTTTAACTATGAATAAGTAGATCTTGTTTTGTATTTCAGGTGAAGGATAATGACGTATTCGGTGCGGAATTGGTTGGTGTTGCGTCAATCTCCGCTGCGAGGATAATCTCTGGCCAGGTTATTGATGATTGGTTCTCGATTATCGGTCCGTTTGGTAAACCTCCTAAACCAAATTGTGCGATTAGGCTACAGATTCAGTTTACATCTTGTGATGATATGAATGGGAAATTTATTGAAAACGAGGAGTCGTTTTGTTTGAGAGATAGTTATTTTCCGGTGAGGAGTGGGGGGAATGTGACTCTGTATCAAGATGCACATGTGGTGAATGGGGAGTTGCCGGAGATTGAATTGGACGGTGGAGATGAAGGGAATGGAGAGTGTAGTTTTTATAAGCAAAGGGGGTGTTGGGAAGATATGTGTCATGCTATATTGGAAGCACATCATTTGGTGTATGTTACTGGATGGTCAGTTTATGATAAGATAAAGTTGGTTAGAGAGCCTAACAGGCCATTGCCAAAAGGGGGAGATTTGACTCTTGGTGAATTGTTGAAGTATAAGTCAGAAGAAGGGGTTCGGGTTTTGTTGCTTGTTTGGGATGATAAGACTTCACATCATAAGTTCTTCATCAAAACGGTACTGATACAATCTTTGTTCCAGATATTAATTGGTTATAACTCATCATTTTCACGTGGGTGATGCTATAAAAACACCACCCTAAAAGTGTACACCAGGCCTGCTGTCACATCATACGAGTCATATGATGTCATATGGGCCATGTGATAAGGTGAAGATTGGTCATACCGGCCATATGACTTTGTCGGTGGTCACATCAGTCATTTATGTGTCACTCAAACGGGCTGTATGATTTGCCCTTCATACGACCTGTATGACCATTTTCTTCTTGTCATAGGGCCGTGATACACTAGATGAGTTAAGAGCACTCTTGATAGTATGAAGTATGAACAATAATTCTTCAAATGTCTTTTTGTGCAGGATGGAGTGATGCAAACTCATGATGAGGACACTCGGAGGTTTTTCAAGCACTCGTCTGTACACTGTGTGCTGTGTCCCCGGTATGCAAGCACAAAGCTTAGCATTATAAAGCAACAGGCATGATTTATGACCATCATTCGATTTGTTTACTTATTTGTACTAGTTTCTCTAATTATTGATTATTTGATACTTTTACATGAAACAGGTTGTTGGGACCCTATACACGCATCATCAGAAATGTGTTATAGTGGATACAGAATCCCAGGGAAAATACAGGAAGATATCTGCTTTTATTGGAGGTTTGGATCTCTGTGATGGACGCTATGACACACCAGAACACCGTTTATTTCGTGATCTCGACACTGTATTTGAATCTGATTTTCACAATCCCACATTTTCAGTAAGTACTTGACTTATTCGAACTAGTTTTGTTTACCTGTTTGTTAGAGGTGGCAATCTCCACCTGATTGTTCATCAATAGTCAGGTACAAGTGCTCCAAGACAACCATGGCATGATTTACACTGCAAAATTGATGGTCCAGCTGCATACGATGTTCTAACAAACTTTGAACAAAGATGGAGAAAAGCTACAAGATGGTCAGAACTTGGACGGCGGTTTAAAAGAATGTATCATTGGCATGAAGACGCATTACTCAAGATAGAACGCATTTCGTTGATACTTAATCCTTTGTCTCATGTTCCAGAAGATGATCAGGCACGATGGGTTACAAACGAGGACGATCCTGAAAACTGGCATGTTCAGGTTCATTATTCACAAAATTCTACGAAAAAAGTAAAATGGTTAACTTGAGGGTATCGATTTGTTGCTGTTTTTTGCATCACAGATTTTCCGCTCAATTGATTCTGGTTCTTTGAGAGGATTCCCAAAAGATGTTCGAGATGTTGAAAGTCAGGTTTATTTTAGTTATATAAAGAAATTTTATTTGTTGAATTTGTTCAGGGAGTGTTGGATTTATTGTTTTTTTTTTTTTGTTGCAGAATCTTGTCTGTGCAAAATATCTTGTGGTTGATAGGAGCATTCAGAAAGCATATATTCAAGCCATAAGATCCGCCGAGAACTTCATTTATATTGAAAATCAGTATTTTCTTGGCTCATCATATGCATGGCCTTCTTATAAAAATACAGGTTAGTGCACACGATGTTCCATCTGAATTTTCAATTATCTTCTTGATTTCATGGCATATAGACAATACCACTATATGTTTATTTATTGCTTTTTGTAATTTCTTTTGTACAAAATGAAAGTAAACAAACTATTGTAATTGTTTGGATGATAATTCTGCAACTGTAATTACTTAAATATGTTTCTTGGTATGTTGGAAGATAACTTTTTACTAAACATGTCTTTGGATGTGCTTTTGTTGTCTCTCGTGTGTTGGAAAATTCTGATTATAAAAAGAATTAACATACAAAATTTAATTGCCCTTTTCGTCCCTGTGGTTTGTTCACTTTTACCATTTCAGGCCAATTTTAAACAATGCACCAGTTTCCTCCCTGACATACTGGAAACGTGCCACTTCAGTCCAAAAATTAAAACCCAGTTAAGTCAGACAGGTTAAAAAAAAAGGACTGAAGTGGCACGTTTCCAGTATGTCAGGGAGGAAACTGGTGCATTTTTAAAAATTGGCCTGAAATGGCAAAAGTGAACAAACCACAGGGACGAAAATGGCAGTTAACTCTACAAAACGATGAAACTAACTAATCAAAATTGATTTTTTGACCCTTAAATGATCAGAAAATCAGAAACAAAATGTGTTTACCACTTTATCCAAATTTAGAAACTGATTATTGTGACATCAAGTTTCACGATGCAAATGCGCCGTCCCCCCCCCCCCCCCCCCCCCCCCCCCCCCCCCCCCCAAAAAAAAAAAATTGCAGCATTTTTTCTTGTAGTTGTATAATCTTATGTTCTTATGGACAAGACATCCACTACATTAGTATTGACCCAAATCCTTACCTTCTCTATTGTTAGGCGCTGATCATTTAATCCCGATGGAGATTGCACTGAAGATTGCTAGTAAGATAAGGGAAAATGAAAGGTTTTCGGTTTATATTGTCATTCCAATGTGGCCTGAAGGTTATCCCAACTCTGCTCCTGTTCAAGAAATTTTGTTTTGGCAGGTATAACTCATTCACTAGAATGTTGATGTAGGATGCTTGAATTTTGTTTAATCATTGTTGTTGTTTTTCCAGGGGCAAACTATGCAAATGATGTATGATATTATTGCTAAAGAGTTAAAGGCTTCAGAACTTACGCACTCACACCCACAAGATTACTTAAATTTCTACTGCCTTGGTAATCGTGAACCATGCAATGAAGAAGAATCAACTTCAGGTTCCCGCTCTTCAAGAGGTGGTTCGGTAATTATGCAACTTTTATATCATATTATAATTCATATGTATATATAGGGGTGCGTTCAATATAGAACCAACTTTAAGTAGAGATTGTGGGTTCAATTCTTATTGGGGACATGGGTTTACTAAAAGAGGCAATAAAAGAATTTTTATTTCATTATCTTTCAGGTTTCATCTTCTTACAAACATGGAAGGTTCATGATATACGTACATGCTAAAGGAATGATTGTAGATGACGAATATGTCATTCTGGGATCTGCTAACATCAACCAAAGATCAATGGCTGGTTCAAGAGATACAGAAATAGCTATGGGAGCTTATCAGCCTTATCACACTTGGGCTCAGAAGAAACATCAACCCCGTGGTCAAGTTAGTATTCTTATCCTTATCATCTCTAGTACAAGTGGCAATTTCAACCCATCTATATGTGAATGTGTAGATGTGGCTTATGTTATGTTTCGAACGGGTCAATTAGAATGGGTTATGTTTTGTCCAATCGAGTCAAATTTTGCAATTTTAATAGGAGGGAGAGTATTTTATTGAACAAAATAGTGGGTTGTGTTTGGACGTGTAACCTGTATCAAATATGGTTACATAAATTATATGGATGATTTCATAAACCCCTTTAAGAATTGGTATAATATACTATATCGACCCAACAAAAAAACATAATAACGAGTAGGCTTGTAAACGAACTGAACGAACACCAACAGGGCTTGTTCGTGTTCGTTCGTGTCATTATATGAACAAAAGTTTGTGTTCATGTGCGCTCGTTTACTAAATGAACGGACATAAACTAACTTCTCGCGCGAACAACAGTTCACTGAACGTTTGGTTCGTTTACAAGCCTAATATCGACTACATACTTTTTCAAAATTTATGGCATTATACCCCTCTCTTAATGTTTTCATTAAAATATGAGAGTTTGAAGTGTAAGGAGAAACAGAAAGTTATGGGCAAAATGAATTAAAACTATGAATGATTCATATTATTTTTTTTGGTTGGGTGAATATGATATGATGCAAGTTTTTCAAGGGTGTATATGAGCTTGCCTCAAAATTATATCATTTCAATTATATTATAATATGATGTAATGAATAGAACACTAGGCTGTATAAATTAATACAATGCACTTTGGGCAACTTTTGACCCGTTACCTTTATAGCTAGCGTTTTTTTATCACCAATTAAAGAGAAAAACATAACCCATTTCGTTAGTAAATGGGTTGAAAATGTGACATTCAAATATGTGATTTTTCAGGTATACGGATACAGGATGTCGCTATGGGCCGAACACACAGGAACAATAGAAGATTACTTCAAGGAGCCAGAAAGTTTAACATGTGTACAAAACATAAACAACTTGGCAGAAACTAACTGGAGAAATTTCACCTCAGATGAGTTCACTCTCTTACAAGGCCATCTTCTTAAATACCCGATCAAAGTCGATGAAGACGGAAAAGTAAGCGCTTTACCTGACCATGAATATTTCCCAGATGTAGGAGGTAAAGTTCTTGGTTCTCTATCCAACCTCCCTTGTGCGTTGACCACATAACACTATGTTTGACTTTCACAAACGACAAGTGTCGGTTGTGTTTATATAATATGTGTATATATCCTTCATATTAGGATGATATAGATTAGCGAAACATTATGTTTTCTTAGGTGAAGTTTACTTTCTAAAACATTAGGAATTCAGGTTGTAGATATTATGTCTTTTTGGATTCGCGTTGAATGTGTTTATGCTATAACGTATTTTTATTTGATCTACGCACATAAAAACACATACATCATCACATTTGGAACCGACCCGATCTAGTTTTGAACCTGTTAAAATAGCATTCTACATTATAAATGTAACATTAGTTTAGGTTTCAAAACTATGTACAATCTTGCTAACTGTGTGTGCACACTGTGCACGTTTTTAGTAGAAAGTATAAACAGTAGACACTTTCTGCAGGTTTTGCTCACCTATACCTGTGGAAACATGTCGGCGTCATCATCATTCATAAATTTTTCGCTAGTTTGTGAAAAACATTGTTGGAAAAGGAATAATAACATACAATTAGCATAACTCTTAACCAACACAATTGGCCAAACATTATGCATAAGAGACGATAATCAAAACAAAACACTCCTCAGTTTTAAATATATGATAAATCATAAACTGGGCCTAAGCCTATGACTAATGAAATTCTTTTTGTTGGCCCGATGGACTCTTGCAATTGTTGGTGGGCTATTTTCATTAACAGAAAATGAGGCAAGTAAGTAGGACTAGAATTTTATTTTCTCATTTGCACTAAGCCTATAAAAAAAAAATTCAATAGAAAACGAGTCGTTGTGCCCTCTCCCCTTCACGTCTTATGTGCACGACGGAAAACATCCCTACAACTTGGATCTCGTTGATGAGGTATTGTTTGACGCTTCATGTTCGAAGTCACAAGGAATGCAACACATGTAATTTAGATGATGAGATTATATAATAATTACATAATAGGGTTAGGTTCATTTGTGAGCAATCCCTTCATGTGAACATATGTATATACTTATGAAACATTATAATTAACATATTCACCATAATTAAGCAACATATATAAACACTTATTAACTTTTTTTCAAAGTCATCTTTTTAAGGAAAAAAACTATATATGTATAGCAAAACCATACCAAATATGAAGATAAAAAATATCCATTCTGCGTGATTTAAAAATTTTACAGTAGAGGACTTTCTGTATTTACTCTTTCAGGCGTTCTAATCCTTTTATTATTTATGTGTTACGGCTTCAATCTTAATCATTAAAAAAGTAGAATGAACGGATAAAATAACTTCTAGAAAAACACTTTGTTTTTATTTAGTTTTGTTCTAGTTTGACTTTAGTCGCATATTATTCTTGTAGCTAAAGTAGTGTTTATGATTCATTCACAATGTACACATAATATTGTGGTTCACATTGGAATTTGGCTCATTTGGTTTACATTAAGATAAAAGTTAAAACATCTGGTTATTACACTTTGTATATTCAGTGGATTTCATTTTTTTACACGTAACTGATGTGGATTTTGTTAGTCATTGTAGTACTTAAGACCGTGGGGTATGGGGCGGGGGTTTGGGCGTGGGTTGGGGGAAAACGCCCAAGCCACGATCCCGGGTGGGCTTGGGTTTAGGCGTGGCCCCATTGGCGTGGGTTTGAAGCCGGGCGTGGGGCGGGCTAGTAAGTGACATGGCATGCTCTCAATGGCCAAACCAAATTCATGCCCCCAACCCAAGCCTCCAACCCAAGCCCCACCATACCCCATGGGCGTGGGTTTTGGTGGTGGGGGAACTCCCATTCAACGTGTCAACAAATGCCCCAACCCAAGTCCCCCATACCCCACGGTCTAAATAGGGGAATCTACTGGGGTTTTTTTAATTCTTAAATTAAATAATATTTAGAAGTTATTAGTTAGAATTTGAGAAGATGCTGTAAAAATATTAGGTCTGCAATTGTATTTATTTTTATGATAAGCCGTAGTATTTTTTTTAATAATAATCCGTATATTTTATTTGATTTTGAATAAAGTATGTAACATATATATACCGATTGAGTAGAAAAGGAACATGAGAATAATAAAATTATAGTCCATACAAAATTATTATATATCATATTAATAAAGACAGGTTTAATACATATTCACTTATCTATTTTAGATGTTACAATAAAAATGCCCATATAGCAGCGAGTGAATAAATAATTTGCGTTTTAATACAAATCTTGATGATTTTTTTTTTTTATTATTATGAATAATAAAATAAAAAATATAATTAGAAAGTCAACTTGTCACGTGTAAAGGTGCCCAAATTTAAGCGAGTGAAACGTTAATTTGCTTTTTTGATACAAATCTTGATAAATTTTTTTTATCATGAAATAATAAAGTAAAAAATAATTAAAAAGTTAACGTTGTCACAGGGTCACGTGTAGTGCATTTCAACATTATAATTTGACTAACCAACTAGTGGGGGTGGCGAAAGAAGTAGTGGTAGGGAAGATGAAGTGTGTGGGTTTTGATCATTACCAACATTATAATTTTCGCATAAATTTTTAGATTTTGTGTTGTTTGGATTTAATTTAATTTGATTTATTTGGTGCCACTCAGTTGAGGTGGTTGTGGGCGTTACCCTACACCGCCTAGTAACGTTTTAGGATAACATGTATAGAAAACATGCAATAATCAACTATAATATAAAAAAAATATTAATAAAAAACATAAAAAAAGTGCAAAAATATAAGCTAGATGATGATGGATTATTAGAAATCTTGGGAATTTAGAAATTCTCCTATATATTAATAGTCAAATGTTTTGACCAGTAGAAATAAGAAAAAGTTATAATAATATATATGGTTTTTTTAATAGTTTTATTATCTTTTTTACTTTTTAAGTTAGATAATTTTTTGTCAACCGGTACTGGTATCGAAAATACCAGTACGGTTTTCGGTACATAAAGGTAAAAACCGACACTAGCCTGGTACAGAAAACACCAAAAGTCGGTATCGAATTGATTTTGAAAATCTTTTAGTTCGGGAAATTCGGTACTGCTACCCGGTACTATTTGCTCATCCCTGATCACGGGTATCGTATGAATAACAACGGTATCGTGTAACTTTTTTTGTTGATTTTCTTCAACTTTTAATGATTTCTTTTTTTAGTTTCAAGGGTATGAATGAGCTCGGTGCCAACCAATACCAAATTGGTACTGGTACCAAAAATACCAATTACGGTACTTGTATATGAAGGTAAAAAACGGTAGCGAACCGGTACCAGGAACGCCAAAAGTCGTACCGAATTGGTACTTCAGATCTTTCGGTTCGGGAAATTCGGTACCGGTACCCAGTATCATTTACTCATCTCTGACCACAGGTTTCATACGAACAACATTATTACCATACAACTTTTTTGGTTGATTTTCTTTTGGTTATCATTTATAGTGTTTTTTTCTATATTTTCTTTTTATTCTTGTCAGCGGTTTCCGTGCGCAACGCACTCGTAGTGATTTCAAAACACATGTAAATACAGACTAAACAACAAAACACGTTCGCCGCAACGCGGCGATAGTAAAAAACTAGTTTTGTTAAATTATGAGGAATGATATTTCGCAACAGTTTATGAAAATATGTAATTAAAAATTAAAGATAAAATTGGTCGGATAGTGGGATTTGAGAGGTGCAACCCGTAAATCTCGTCGTGATATTCTGATAGTGGAAATGTCAGAAACTCAAGATCGAACAAGGATTTTATTAATACTTTCGACAAAAGGTATGAACAGAGCCAGTACACAAACGATTCAGTCAGCAAGATCGACTGAATGATATCACAGAAGTATTATTAACGAGATGATCTCACAACAAGAAAGATTTAGACCTCACGAAATACATATGAAATCTAAGATGAAAGCACAAACGCCGATATATGTTGGTGAGAAGGATCGAGACTGTATTTTCTATCACACTAACAAAAAGAATTTATAAGCTCAGGCTGCAACCATCCTTGTAATCTCCAGCCCAAAGACAGCTAATTCCAGCCCAATAAAACAGCAACGGTCCTCTTGAAAGACACCCCAAAAATCGCATAAAGGGAAACATGTAACAAGAAAAAAAGATACGTTAATAAAGAGAATAAAGTATTAAAACTGAAGATACGATAATATATTTAACACCCCCCTCAGTTTTAATACCAAAAGGATTAGATAAACCTAAAGACTTACACATTTTGTTATGATCGGCTGGAAGTAATCCTTTCGTGAAAATATCAGCCAATTGATCACCAGAGCTAACACCAACAGTTTTAACTAACCCATAAGCTATCTTTTCTCTAAGGAAGAAAAGATCGATCTCAAAGTGTTTGGTTTTGTCATGAAAAACAGGGTTTGCCGCGATAGATAACGCAGCACTACTATCACATTTCAAAATAACCGGTAGATCAACTTTAACTTGTAATTCTTGCAACACATTGATCAGCCACATAATTTCACAAAGTGCAGCACACATAGATCTTTATTCTGCTTCAGCAGATGATCTAGAGACCACACTTTGTTTTTTACTTTTCCAAGAGATTAAAGAATTTCCCAAAAAAATGCCAAAACTAGTGACAGGTTTTCTACTGTCAACACACTTTGCCCAGTCCAAATCTGCATATGCAGATAATTCAAATTTTTCACTCTGTTTAAACATAAGACCAGCACCAGGAGCATTCTTCAAATACCTTAATAACTTAAAGGCAATTTGAGAGTGAGCAGCAGTGGGCTTATGCATATATTGAGAAAGATAATGAACTGTGTAGGCTATATCAGGTCTTGTATGGGATAGATAGATCAACTTCCCAACAA
Organism: Helianthus tuberosus; assembly: GCA_030545235.1. NCBI lineage: Eukaryota > Viridiplantae > Streptophyta > Magnoliopsida > Asterales > Asteraceae > Helianthus > Helianthus tuberosus. The sequence continues at coordinate 13,658,508 of CM060434.1, read as the reverse complement.
GTTTCTGATATTTGCCTATATCAACAAAGTTGGAAGCTTCCTTTTTGCATAAATTTGAGACAGAATAGTTTGGCTCAATAGGACAACTCGCAGGCTTACAACCACTCAAGCCAAATTCATTTAGGAGGTCCATACAATACTTCCTTTGAGACAAAACAATACCTTCATGAGTTCTTATAACTTCAATTCCTAAAAAGAATTTTAGCAGACCCAAGTCTTTGATTAAAAACTCTGATTTTAAGAGTGTTTTAACATTGTTAATTTCCTTTTCATTGTTTCCAGTTAAAATTATGTCGTCTACATAAACAAGGAGAACAATAAACACACCATCATTATTCTTTATAAACATAGAATAATCACATTTGGATTGAACAAAACCAATGTTAATCAGAACATTAACCAGCCTCTCATTCCACATCCGAGGCGCTTGTTTCAAGCCGTATAAGGACTTGTTAAGTTTGCACACTTTATTAATGTTATCTTTAGTTTTCAGACCATCAGGCAAGTCCATAAACACTTCTTCTTTCAAATTTCCGTATAAAAAGGCATTATTGATGTCTAATTGAAATAATGGCCAGTTAAACTGAACGGACATACTAATAACACATCTTATTGTAACCATTTTCACTACCGACGAGAAGGTTTCATCAAAGTCGATTCCTTCTCTTTGATTGAAACCTTTGGCCACAAGTCTCGCCTTATACCTTTCAATTTCACCTGTGGACCTATATTTGACTCTATATACCCATTTACAGCCTATATATCTTCTTCCTTTTGGAAGATCAACAATGGTCCAAGTATTATTCTTATGAAGAGCACTAATCTCTTCATTCATAGCATTTATCCAGTTAATGTCCTTAACAGCTTCAGCATAAGAACTAGGTTCAACAGTTTTGTTCACATTAGAAGCAAAACAAACACTTTCAGATGGCAAATTAGCATAGTTAACAACTTTATCATACCCAAACTTAACTCTACCTTCAACAACATAATCATCAAAGTGTTTAGGGACAGAAATAGATCTGGTAGACTTCCTAGTTGCAACATGGGTACCCTCAGGAAGGTTAGATTCGTCATTACTACCCGACTCAGCCCTCACAGAACTTGTTTCAGAACCATTCAGTTGTTGATCACTAGCCATGCCACTAGATGTTGATGGCTGCTGAGTGTCACAAGAAGATGATTCAACAGGACTACTGTGTAGCTGAGTCACAGTAGTTGAATCATTATGAACCTCCTCTTCATCATCGGGATTTGTTTCACTTGAAAATTCAAAGTTGTCGAAAAAGTTTGAATGATTTAATGACTCATTATTTTCAAGATCTTTTTGTAAAGCCAAGTTAGTCTTGTAAGGAAAAACATTTTCATAAAAGCTAACATCTCTTGAAAAAATAAATTTTCTTTGATCTAGACTCCAAACTTTATAGCCCTTTTTATAATTAGAATAACCCATGAAAACACACTTTTCAGCCCTTTCTTCAAGTTTATCATTATTGGTTAAAATAGTAAAGAAGCATAGACAACCAAAGATTTTCAAGTGATTAAGAGAAGGTTTGAACCCAAAGAGTAATTCATAAGGAGATTTACCATTTAACACAGAGGAGGGTGTCCTGTTAATTAAATATGAAGCAGTAAGAATGCATTCAGACCAAAATTTTAAAGGAATACCAGACTGAAACAGTAATGCTCTTGCAATATTCAATAAATGCCTATGTTTCCTTTCAACAATTCCATTTTGTTGAGGGGTGTAACTGCAAGATGTTTGATGTATTATCCCATGAGTTTTAACAAAATTTGACATTTGTGAATTAATAAACTCAGTTCCATTATCAGTTCTAAGAACTTTAATTTTAACCTCAAACTGAGTTTCAACCAGATTATAAAAACTTTGAACATTTTCAAATACTTCAAGCTTGGACTTCATTAAATAAATCCACACAGATCTAGAATAATCATCAACAATAGTAAGAAAGTATTTATACCCTTCTATACTAGACACCTTATAAGGCCCCCAAACATCTAGATGAATTAAATCACCAACCTTTTTTGACTTGTGTTCGCTTAAAGGAAAAGGAACTCTATGTTGTTTGGCTCTATGACAAACATCACAAGGATCAGTATTACAACTAGATTTGAGATTTAGAACGTTTAAGACTTGATCAGAAGGATGTCCAAGTCTTGAATGCCAGAGTTTTACTGTTTCAGCTTGGTTAAAGCAAACAATAACAGAATTGAAAGAATTACCACAGAAATACAACCCATCAGTTTGTTTACCAGTCACCAGGGTTTTCTTTAAGCAAGAATCCTGAATATAACAAGTATTTTCATCAAAAACAACTTTAAGATTATTATCCTTAGCTAACTTGTGCACAGAGATTAAATTGACACAATACTCAGGAACGACAAAGACATCTTTGAGAATAACAGAATTAGATAATTTATAACAGCCTATTTTGGTGACCTTAGCATCGGTTCCATTTGGATGTTTAACAGAAATGTTGTACTCAGACACATCAACCAAATTAAACATGTTGTCACTAGACATAATCATATGTTGATTCGCACCAGAATCAATTATCCAACTCATATTATTATTAGACCAGATTTTACTATTAAAACAATACATTTTCTTATGCCAGCCTAGAGAAGAGAAAACATTATGGCTAATACCTCCTACATTTGTCTTTGAAGTATCCTCCATCTTTTTCTCATTAAGCAATCCTAACAGTTTAGAAAATTGTTCAGTAGTAAGAGAGTTCAAAGAATTATCAGCAGATGAAGAACTAGCAGATTTATCATTCACAGAATTGTTTGACACTCCAGATTTAGACCATTGATTGTTGTTCTTAGGTCTATAATTTGGAGGATATCCATGTAGCTCAAAGCATTTATCAACCGTGTGACCAACTTTGTTGCAATGAGTACACTTTAGGTTAGGATTTGGTCCTTTATTAAACCTCTTTTTATTTTCATTAAACTGATTTGCTTTAGAAACAAAACCAACATTAGGAGTTTTAGAAACACTATTGGACTCCCTATGTGACTCTTCTCTTGAAATAATTGAAAAGGCAGTTTTCACAGTAGGCAAAGGATCTCTGGTTAACAAGTTGGTCCTAACAGGTTGATAAACATCATCCAAGCCCATTAGAAATTGCATAAGTTTTATTAAGTGACTGAATTCATTAAACTTAGTAGCAGCATTGCAGGTACAAGAAGGTAACTGAAGCATGGCATCAAATTGTTTCCACATGGTATTAATTCTATGATAATAATCAGAAACACTAGATCCATTTTGCCTAACAGAATTAATCTTTTGATACAGACCAAATACCACAGAACCATCAACTCTATCATACGTTTCTTTCAAATCATTCCATACTTTAGAAGCAAGTTGAGAATAAACTTGACCAACATATAATTCATAAGAAATAGAATTTAGAATCCAAGTCAATACAATGGAGTTACACTATCCCACTGTTTAGCTAGAACATCATCAGTTTTTGATTTTAGACAAGTACCATCAACAAATCCTAATTTATTTTTTGCCATTAAAGCAAGTTTCATAGCATTTGACCAAACTATATAATTCTCAGTTCCTTTTAATTTGATATTAACAATGGTGAGACCACTAGAATCACTAGCATGTAAATACAGAGGGTCACTAGCATCCAACTTGCTTATCAAAGTAATAGAAGATTCAGTCTTATCACCCATATCAAACAAAGACTAAAGACAAAACACAGGATAACAAGAAGCAAGCAGACTCACAAAATCAAATCAGAACAACTCAGACACACTAAGGACGAAAGTTACCAAAAATAAGATATAAAATATTAAGAAACAACACTCACCACCAACTTAAACAAGAGCCAACACGAACAAGAAAAAAAGGGCGAAACTACACCAGTGATCCAGATCGTTGGTTCGTCACTCAAATGGTGCCAACGCAGGTCTTAGTGTAGAAGCCAACTACCTTAGCAACAAAACAAAGACAATAATAAAGGACAGATCTCACAGAGAGGTTTTCCCAAGTTAGGGTTCTCCAAAAATAAACTCACAGTTGTAACCTTCACTTAGGGTTACAAACTGTGAGGCAAAGAAAACAGCGAGATGCTCCAAGCTTTGAACGAAGACTTCCTTGATCCGGATCTGAATTTCGAACACCAGAAAACCATAGATTTGACTTTAGATCTAGAAACCCCAAAACAAAAGCCCAAGATGAATCGATTAACAAGGGTTGTTAATCAACCTTCAACATCAGCGGAAGAACACCAAGAACACTCGATTCAACCTTTCAGCTCTGATACCATGTCAGAAACTCAAGATCGAACAAGGATTTTATTAATACTTTCGACAAAAGGTATGAACAGAGCCAGTACACAAACGATTCAGTCAGCAAGATCGACTGAATGATATCACAGAAGTATTATTAACGAGATGATCTCACAACAAGAAAGATTTAGACCTCACGAAATACATATGAAATCTAAGATGAAAGCACAAACGCCGATATATGTTGGTGAGAAGGATCGAGACTGTATTTTCTAGCACACTAACAAAAAGAATTTATAAGCTCAGGCTGCAACCATCCTTGTAATCTCCAGCCCAAAGACAGCTAATTCCAGCCCAATAAAACAGCAACGGTCCTCTTGAAAGACAGCCCAAACATTGCATAAAGGGAAACATGTAACAAGAAAAAAAGATACGTTAATAAAGAGAATAAAGTATTAAAACTGAAGATACGATAATATATTTAACAGGAAACCTCATGTAGGATCGGTTTTGACACCGTACGATTTCGTAACGAACGTTCAACGTGCGGAATCCGTGAACATGCGTGACCGAACACACAAGAATGTACTAATAACGTGATTCAATTGATTATGATGACGTGTACAAAGCCGAGAATCACACGAGAGAACTTTCTCTCTCTAGACTTTCTCTCTCTAAGATTATCTCCCTAAGTCTCCAAAATGAGCAAAAGCCTTCTAAACTATGACATAACTCTCCTATATATACCCCTTGGAATTAATGAGACTTCTCATTAATTACCAAAATGCCACCTTGCTAATTCTATCTAAATATTACAATATAAGCTTGATTTCTTCTGTTTCTCGCTACTGCTCGGATTGACGGAGGCGATAGACACATAATGCACTAACAGACTCCCCCTTGGATATTGCCGTAGTCAATCTCATAGCGTCTTGTCTTTTCTCTTTCACGAACAGAATCCCCGTGGATCTGTTTTCGAGCTTCCATTGCTCCCCTTCTTCTTAGACTCTTTTTCTTTCAGGCTCCCCCTTTCGTCAAGCTTCCGTGCTTTTAGGATCGACGCCTGCCTTTCCGAATACAAGCTCCTCCAAGATAGTTATCTGGCTCTTTGAATCCACGCTTTCTCTTGCGTTGAGCTCGTCTTCAGACTCCCCCTTAGACTCAGCTGTCGGGATCGTAGTCTGGCTTTCACAAGTTCACAAGTTCAGGATCAATTCCTGGCTCTATTCTGCATTTGCTCAGGATTTGAAACCTGGTTAACCTGCACATCCTCTACCTCAACATAAGTTTCACAAATTTATAACACTCAGATTTAAGAAACTTACTAGTAGAAATCATTCATTCATCAATCTATATAGTTACATCAAGTTCAAATGAATGACCTTGATTAACTAACCCCTCAATCTTTCAAAACATTTGTATATAACATTCAAAGTTTTCAACAAACTCTCCCAACCCAATGTAATTCATCATGTTTAGCACTTGGAATTTTGAAAATCAGCTTTCCAACATCAGTTGTCAAAAATCTTTTTGTATTTTTCAAAATTTTATGCTAAAACACTCCGAAAATCTTTTTGGATTTTTGATTTTAAAGGAAATGCAGTAAAGAAATATATACATACACTATTTTTGTGAGTTTGTGTAAGAGGATCATATCAGTTTATGAGACAAATCACTAGCACCGTTAGGCTTTAATCATTTTAAGTTCTAAACGATTCACATAGATTGACGATATAGGTGTCCTCTTAAACTCAATCTAAAAACTTTCGAAATGCTTACCGATACGATTAAGGTATATTAATTTTGCACTAAATTCTTTTGGACCCTACGATCTCAGCATATCCCCTCATCATGCAATACACTGACTCAAGTAATGCCTTTAAACTTTCATCAACTGTGATTTGTGCGAAAACAAAGCAGAATGTTTAAACATTAACAATCAGGTCGATACTTCCGTATACGCAGAGAAAGTCCAATGTTTAAACAAAATAAGAAAATAAAACAAGTTGAAGTTGTTTAGGCTTTAACCACCAGGTCGATACTCCCGTATACGCAGAGGTGATCCAAAGCTTAAACGAAACACCAAAGAAAATAACGCAGAACGTTTAGGCAATAACATCCAGGTCGATACTCACGTATACGCAGAGGATGTCCAATGCTTAAACAAAATAAAGAAATAAAACAAGTTTAAATCTTTGCAAAATAAAATGCACAATCACAGCGACTTTTCAGCAAGTTGTGAAAGTTCACAGACTTAACCGGTTTTATGTCTTTCGACAATCAGCGATTACTGAGTAGGTACACAATCATAAAGGACAAAACAAAGTACTATGCTTTCAACCATGTTTCCCACTAGAACTAGGCTTTTTCATTTAAGTTTGTATCGTTATCGCAAATCTACTAGTCTAGCTGAGCCTATCGTCACATCTTTAGTGAGACTGTTTATCACATTTGACATTTCATATCTTTAGCATGCTGTGATAGTCCAACTGATTTACTATCATTTCCTCTTATTCACAACAAAACTCATTTTTGCTTTTTCAATGTTTTTGGCATTTTCAAATTTTCAAATTTTTTTTAAAAATTTTTCGCCCCCTAAAATCAAAATATGTTTCAATTTTGATTTTCTGAGAAAATTTGAAAACAAATATTGATACTCTACCTGTACAGTTTGTTTTCAAAAAAAATTGACAACCGATATCAAATCGCTTCAATTCGCCATCCACTTGGCATAAACAATCAGAACTCCCCCTCACAACAAACTATTTTCCCATTATGATTTCAAAACACTTAAGTTTGTTTTAATCAAATGGTTTTTCCGAAAAATTAGTTTTATGTGATTTCACAAATTCGGGGTTTCATCACATTGTTCACCTTTATCCACTTATCGGAAAGATAAATCAAGTACAACTTAATGTCCTTGATTAGTCTTTTGTGATTCGAAATATCACAGTTACCAACCTGTGAATTTCTCAAGAAATATGCCGATTCCTGTTCCACACTTACCAACCTGGGAACTCCGGCAAGTCAGGATTTTACTTGAACAAATTCACCCAAGCCTGACCAGCCTTAGGTTTGACAGTTTTTACCTCAACAAATGGCTCTTCTGGTTTTGACGAACCAGAATCATTGCCTGATCGTGGCTCCTCTAACTTTGATGAGTCAGATTCATCGCCAACACGTGGCTCCTTTGTTTCCGAAGAAACAAATTCATTGCCAAGAACTTTTTCTTTCTTAACACTCCATTTTGTCCTCAGATTTGTATCTGATGAATTCGTTTTGCTTGATTTGTCATTCTTTGGAGAGCAAGACGATTTATCAGAACTTTTATCTGATTTTCTTGTTGTATCCGAGGACAAAATTTTCTCTAAGTATTCTCTTGCCTTCTTTCTTTTCTTCCTCAGTCTGTCTTTCTGCCCCTGTGAAAGCTTCACTTTCTTTTCTTGAACTTTCTGTTCTTGAACTTTCTGTTCTTTGGGCTTGACATTGACTGGTTTCTTTGCCATTTTCTGAGATTCAGCCCTCGATCTTCCCTTTGATCTCATTGGGCAATTTTTGGCAATGTGTCCTCTGATGTGGCATTCGCAGCACCTTCTTGTTTCGAATCTCTGACTTTGGCAGTTAACAGCAATGTGTCCTTGATAGCCACAAGTGTAACACACTCTGTTATCATACCTCTCACTACTTTCATACCACATACTGTCTTCATACCACACACTTAGATCAAAGCATTGATTTGCCTTGTGGTAATCACCATTTCTTTGTTTTCTATAATTGTAATGATTTGTCCTTGAAGAATCTTCATCCCATCTTCTCCTATAAGCTGGATTTGGCTTTTGAGAACTGTGGTCAAACCTGCACCACTGATTACCAACTATTTTTGAGTTTTGATTTTTAAATTTTTGTAATTTTTCATAATGATTGGATGACTGAACTGATGAGCTTTTATTTTCATTTTGAAAATTTTGAAAATTTTTAACTTTTTGTTTCTGTTCTACAATCTTCTTAACAGGTTTTTGCTTAGAGCATTCACCTATTTCAGTAGACTGCAAAACAGTATTTTGAAAATTTTCTTGTAATTCTAAAAATATTTTTCTTTTCTTTTCTTTTTCTATTTCATCATCAGCTTTGTCATCGCAATCTTCAATTTTGACTTTGTCAAAATTTGTGACATTGTCACTTATTGGAATTGAATTGATCGGTTTTGGACAAACATGTGATGTAGAATTCACAAAACCTTTCAATTTACTCTCAAGCTCGTCAATTTTGTTTCGAGCAATTTCAGCTTCATTTTCAAGTCAAATGATTTTCTGAAGATGAGAATTTATTTCAATCTGTTTCTCAAGATTATTTTTAAAAATAACAGATTTTTCATCTTCTAAAACCTTCATTTGACTTTGAAAATCTTTTTCAATCTTTAATTTTTCATTTTCAAAAACATTTTCTTTTTCTTTAAAATTTTGGTTTTCTAATGACAAACTCTCAACATTCTTCAAAAGTTTGTCATTTTCAGATTTAAGTTTTTCGCAGTTCAAGCGCAACTCCAAAATCTGTTCACTATCAGCTTTCTTTTCGTCTTTCAAAGCTTTGTTTTCCAATGTCAAATTTTCCACATCTTTCGAGAGATTGACATTTTCTGCTTCGGATTTTTCACATTTTGAGCATACAACTTCATATTTTGAAGTTTCATCCTTCTTTGATTCTTCATTCTTTGTCATTCCTTCTTTCTCTGTTTTCTGTGTTCCTTTTCTAATCCTTTTGATTAATTCAAGAAACTCAACCAAACTTATATTTTCTGAGTTTCTTTCTATTTCATTTATTAACTCTTTCTTTTTCTTTTTCTCTTCTTCATCTCCCCACCATTTCTTCTGCCAGTAATCATCTTCAATTTTATACTCTTGGATTATGGTTTCCAAATCAAGAGTTTTATGATCAACAACAATGTTTCCATAGGTCAAGATAACACTCTCGGTCTGGATCCCATCTTTTTGCTCTTTTTGCCTCATAAAAAATACCAGATATTCTGATCATTTTGTTTATAGCTAACTGCTTTCTGTGTTTGTACTTTTGTTCTTCATTTCTGTTGTCTTTCCACGGAATAGGTTCAGATTTTGCCATGATTTTATAACCTTGAATTACCTCGGAATATTCTGCAAACAAACAATCAGTTCAAACAGACTGAATACGTAACAGTGTACGTTTGATGAAATCAATCTAAGACTCGTGTCAAAGATTTGCGGACTCGTTCAATGTATATCGGGTATAATCACTGAATGAAAGGACCAATAAAAAATGGATTCAAATTGGGCCTTAGAATGATTTGGGCCTCCCTTATCACAAGCTTATTGAACCTTTACTTATCTTGGACCTTCTGAATTAGTAAATTGTTACCAATTATTATCACATGCCAATGACTAATGATTGGGCCGAGATTTTAACACATGTACACTGATACTGATTGCTTTTAATGTTTCACATGCAAAATTATAATGACCTGACAATCACATAAATCGAAGCAATTGTGGCCGACAATTTTTAATTGTTCATCTAATTCTGATTGGGCCGAGATGTCTGATTATTATCACATGTCAACAATAAAGTCCAACAATTTTGATTTTTCTTAAATCTGAGTGACTTTCTGAATTTAGTTAACTCTTGTGATTGGGCCGACAAAATCACTTATCCGACAATTATTAATTGAGTATGAAACTGATTGAAAGTGATCACATGCAGCCGACAACAAATATTCCAACAAATTTCTGATAGGACCAACAACTGTTATGTTCAAGTTCAATCAAAATCAGTTCAAGCGATCAACTCAAGCGGACACACTGATTACTTTCAAGCGATCACAAACTTTCAAGCGAACACACCTTCTCGCTTGAAACTGCTATCAAATGTTCAAGCGAACAAGGTATTTTCAAGCGAACAGAGAACTTTTCAAGCAAACAGAACCAATTCGCTTCAAAATACCACACTTTTCAAGCGAACAAAACAAGTTCGTTCAAGCGAACAGTGTATTTCAAGCGAACTGTTCAAGCGGACTTGCTGAATGATACGAAATCGGACCTAAAACTTTCGATTTCTCCTAAACGGCTAGGAGTTTGAATCTGAAATTTGGTAGGGTTGTAAATCAAGTATTTTCGCACAACATATCAAAAAATCATGAATTTTCGACCATAAAATCCTGTTCAATTTGACGAAAAACCGTTCAGATCGTGAAAAATGAGTGGAAGATGAAGAAATGATGAAATTCGGATCTGAAATCAATGAAATTTGGTACGAATCTATGTGTTTGATCAGCGCAATCGAGCTCCTGCTCTGATACCACTTGTAGGATCGGTTTTGACACCGTACGATTGCGTAACGAACGTTCAACATGCGGAATCCGTTAACATGCGTGACCGAACACACAAGAACGTACTAATAACGTGATTCAATTGATTATGATGACGTGTACAAAGCCGAGAATCACACGAGAGAACTTTCTCTCTCTAGACTTTCTCTCTCTAAGATTATCTCCCTAAGTCTCCAAAATGAGCAAAAGCCTTCTAAACTATGACATAACTCTCCTATATATACCCCTTGGAATTAATGAGACTTCTCATTAATTACCAAAATGCCACCTTGCTAATTCTATCTAAATATTACAATATAAGCTTGATTTCTTCGGTTTCTCGCTACTGCTCGGATTGACGGAGGCGATAGACACATAATGCACTAACACCTCATTCACCCAATACTTATGTTTTATAAAATTTGATAAAAATCGTATTTTCACCTCTACATCAACTTTCCCATCTTTAAATTTTATGAGAAATTATAGTGAAACCCGGGTTTCACTATATATATAATCAACTTCCATTGGTTACACCTTATCTTTCTCTACGAGCATTGCATGTAGCAGGGCACATATAAAATCAAACCCGTACCTGACATGTCGCATGTAGCTTTTTTCAGTGGCGAAGCTTGAATTTTTCAGTCGGGGGGGCGAAAACGTATATACCCAAAAATTTCTATAGAACCGGGGGGGGGGGGGGGGGGGGGGGGCGGGCGCCCTCCCCGCCCCTCTTATCCTTCGCCCCTGACTCTCGGGGCACCCACTGGATAAACGGAGTACTCCCAGAGTAACCCAAGTCGTCCACCAGTAAAACCCGTTTGGCTCAAGGATCGAACTCAGGTTTCCCTGGGTCTCCTATCACTGTCCACCAATGCCTCACTCTTTTTTGCACCAAATGGGAATTGAACTTGAGTCTTCAAAGAAGAACTCAAGTCATCCTACCACTTGAACTAGAGGTCATTGGCGTCGCATGTAGCTTTTATTAGAGGGGAAGTCGATGCGGCATATGCTTACCCGTGACATAGAAGTCAGCCTTAACCCGGAAACATATAAAATCAAACTCAAACTTGATCGTGTAGCTCGTTTATCAAAACAGAAAAGGCTAACATATATGTTGCAAATACATTAACATGTTGTAAATGAATTGTAACTAGTATTAAGGCCCCTCGCGTTGCTGCGGGGGGGGGGGGGGGGGTAAACCGTGCTAAGTAGCACCAATGCTATATCACTGTCAGCGACCAGCAACACCGAAAAATGGGTAAAAACAAATAACAAAAAAGGAAAAAATAACACCGAACGAAAAGCATATGTAAAATCGTTGAACCATGCATGCCCGGTGCGTCGTGTTAATGCGAAAAAATAGACTAAAACGTAAAACATAGAAAAGAATAACTAAGTCGATCTAGGACTTCGCTCGTTGCGACGAACCTGTCAAACTGGGAAATAAAGACATATTGCGACGGGCATGTCAAATGGAAAAAAAATAGACCAAAAAACATTAAACCCACACGCATGTTGCGACGTATTCACTCGCAAAATTTAGAACGAAACATAAACGAAAAATTTACAAAAAATGAAAAGTATAGGGGATCAAAGTTGAAAACAAAAAAGTATTATGGGTTAACTTGCAAAAGTTGAAAAGTTTGGGTAAAAGTAAAAAAATAAAATTAAAGAGGTTAAAAATGCAAAAAAAAAAATGAAAACTTTTTAAATTAGAAGTGAAAAGCCAATTTTTTTTTTTTTTTTGAAAAACTCCCGATACTTAAAGTACAATTTCATGTAGCACCAACATGTTATTAATTTATAGTATGAAAATTAACTTGTATAGAGGTTGTAAAAACGTGTTGTAAATATATTGGTGACCCCTATGAGATTAGGGTTAAGTGATCTCTATCATACTAGAAAGCAGGGGGCGTAACTTAGTTGATACCTGTGGGTGTACCCGTCCCTTAATGTTTCGGTTAGAAGTATAAATTTTTTGATTTTTCGTCTAAAAATTTTAAAATTATAAAGGATTCCCCAATTATTTTGTCTAAATATTTATATAATATATAAATTGGGTCCCATGACACCCCCGGGCACTCGAAACTTTTAGTCGCTCGTTATTGCTAGAAAGAAGTTATAAAGTAATAAAGGTGGTCTCTATCTTCGTTACAGAGAATATTCGTAAAGCAACTATTTGTTGAAGATCAAGAAGTGAGCGTAAGTTGAATTAGTTTAATATTCACCCCAACCATTATACATCCTTGTGTAATAATTAATTTGAAGCTTCTCTTTAACTATTTCTTATTGTTATGAAATTTATTCAAGTTTCTTATAAGACTATTCTTCAAACAAACAGGATTTATGTGAAAAAAATGCTATAAAAAAATAAAAAAAAAACATATTCATTCGTTTAGATTCTTAAAATTGATATGTTGATTACATGTTTGGTGATATTTCATGTCGTATAATTAGTTTATTAAGTATTTTCATACATGGTATGGAATGGTGGGTTTTTTTACAATGTTTTGAGTTAGAAGTTTTTAGTGTGATAACTTATAAGTAAAAACTATGTGAGATACCTTACAAGTAAAAACTATGTGAGGAATAAATGGGTGAAATGATGTGAAAGGTTGACACTTTACACTTTAGAACATTCATGTACCTATTATGGTGTTTGGTGTTCTATATCATACGCTAAAGGTGAGCGAGTATGTGACAATGTAACGCGCTACTTTGTGTTATCAAGGGTGGTAGTTATATTGTCACTCATGGTTTCCAATTTAGTTATTCAATGTAAGGAAGGTTACGCGTGATGTGCTCATCAACTTTCATGGAACAAGTTTTACATATGTGATTTGCGTAATTATTACGGTTTGATAACTTTGTTTTGGTTATCTAAACTAATCTTGTTTTCAATAAAAACTGTATGCTCACTTGAACTTGTATGATTTCAAACGTGGCGTGAGATCGTTTAGATGTCATGACTAGATCACAATCATGAAAGAGACTTGGTAGAAAATAATATTTGAGTAAATACGCCTCATATTTTTGTAATCGGTTTGAACTTAACATCCATAGACTTATAGTTTGGTTTCTTTCGGTTTACAAATCACATTGTTTTATTTTGTTTTGGGTGTTCGGCTTTGATTTGCTAGTATTATGGTGTAGTGTTAAAACTTGCCATCTTCTCAAACGAAAAATTAAAGAAAGAATATGGAATTAAGCTTCATCGTATGTCAATAAAGTCTAAAATATGTTACGTCACATTAAGAAATATACTGAATGTAACATATCGAATTTCATTTTCACTGAATATCGAAAAGAAGACTACCAAACGTGTTCAAAGCGTAAAACATATATTTCTGTCTTTTGTTTTATAGCATGTAATTTGTATTCGATTGATCAACTCCGACCTTTAAGAATGAGTGGATTCGTACTCAAAAGAACCCAAGATGCCGATGCTACGATCAGTTTAACACTTACCCGTCGATTTTGGATCCACTAGTTGCTAGGCGCAAAGAGGGCATCATGTTTTGTGCCCATAAATAGCTAACACGTGTCCCATCCAAGAACTAAAAAAAGAAATAGTTTCAAAAGTATATTATTCTGAAGAGGATTGATCTATTTTTGTGGATTAGATCATATCTCATTTTCATCATTATTTTGTTATTGATATAAACTGAACACTAATTTTGCAGAACTCTTTATCGACATTCTATATTTACTTTGGCCTTGGGGAGCTATCAACATTCTATTTTTAAAATGGTTTTCGTGATAACTTTTCTCGAATGTGTAGTACGACACTAAAAAAAATTCTAAAAACTTACCGAACCTATAAATTCTATATAAGTAAAAAAAATTATAAAACCGGGGGGTCGAAAACGTATATACCTAAAAAATTCTACATGAAACGTACATACATAACCCTACTAAGCGAAAAGTTCGGGGGGTCGGGCGCCCCTCCCGGCCCCTTGAAAGCTACGCCCTTGTGTGTCATTCCAGTTCGCATGAGCATTATGAGACCAAAGGGTATGGGGCTCGGCTCAAACCATACCCTAAAGGGACTACCCAAACCATACACTATGGTCTGATAGGTAAAGTTCAAAGTTGATGTAGTAGTATAATGCCACATAATTTTCCTTGTAATAATTACTCGATTATTTAATTTTAATTTTTTTATGATAATACATCAAATAATATTACTTAAATAAAACAAATACATTAATATTAAAAAAATGTATAAATAATACTATTCATCGTAATTTTCATCTTCGCTTTAGCTATACTCGTCTTCATCTTCGCCTTCGTCGTCATCTTCGCTTTCGTCTTCATCTTCATCTTCCCCTTCTTCTTCACCCTCGTTTGAAATATACCGAACTGGCCAAGCATGTTGGACCAAATCCAACTCTAACACGCAATGTGCTACATTGGAATGTATTTGATTCCCATTGTTCACTCTTTCAGCCATTGTTGGTTGCGGATATTGCTGAACAACGTCCGGTATATAATTTTGACATATTGTTTTTTCCTTCGTCTTTTAATATCATATTATGCATGATTATACAAGCATACATAGCATCTCTCATTTTTTCTTTGGTACATGCACGACAAGGATTTTTCAAATAGTGCCAATGTTGTTAAAGAACCCCAAAGCATCTCTTAATGTCCTTTCGCGCATACTCTTGAACTTTCTTAAAATGTGCTTTTTTCATCGATCGGGTCGCTAAAATATTTACCAAAATAGTGTTTCTTGAAAAATATTTACCAAAATAGTGTTTTAAAAACTTAGTTGTGTCTCTCTTCTAATCTCATTGGATAAAAACTAATTTAGTAATTTTGTTATTTATTTCCACCAATTATTTTCTACAATCAATCTATTATAGTTTTTATTACCTTTTACCTACTCATTATAATTCTTTTTTTTTCCTAAACAAAACCATCTCAAATATATTTAACAAGAAGAAAAAACAATAATAATTGACCATTAAAAAATTACTACTCATGTATTTTTTAATAATTAAGCTACTTTAAAGTCTTAACAACGATGTATTTTTTAACAATGAAACTACTTTGAAATCTTAACAATTAGTACAAAACAACCTTCAAAATTTTATAATATTTAACTTGTATGAACAAATATACTAAACTTACTTTGTAGTTTTATATTACCTTTCTATAATCAACTAACTTAACAATCATGTTATAAATTTTTTTAAAAACAAGAATATCATCATAAATTAAAATATAATCACAAACAGAGTAAATCTGATTGAATATACTAAATTACTTTAAAATAAAATCACAAACAGAGTAAATCTGATAAAATATACTAAATAACTTTTTAGTTTTTACATATTGTGGAGGAATGACCCGACTCGGTCATTCCGGGTCAAATACCAATCGTTGACAAAACATAAATAAGGAAGATATTTCCACATATCTTCATCCGCGTATATCTCCGATAAAATAGGAGTCACTTAACCGACTTCCCAAAATATGAGGAAACCCTAAAAGCCACCCATAACTATAAATAGAGGAACTCGTCATAACGGTAAACACATTCTACTCACTTTACTATTCTTCTATACTCCCACAAACGTATACTTATTCTCATGTCGAAGGGTGGTTACAGGAATAACCCCATTCCTGTAACGAGTCCTAACAGTGTCTTGTTTTGCAGACCAGAGGTTGGATCACTTATCATCAGGTAACTCGATCCAAGGACGTGCTCAGGTACTGTTCTTACACATATATTATCATACTATAATATAATGAGTTAGTATAAGGTAAAAATAAGTATAATGGATTTCAACAAAGAAAAATAAATATTATATTGTTTGAATACAAATAAAAAAACCGTTATAACAAAAAAAATTAGAATAAATTGATGGAAAAAAAATAAATATATAGCAGTCTAATGAGAGTAGGAGAGAGACATAACTAACTTTTAAAAACACTATTTTAGTAAATATTTTTCAATAAACACCATTTTGATAAATATTTCTTTCACCAACACTTATTTGGGAAAAAAACTCACGAAAAACATCTTAAAATATTTCAGAGACTATACTGGTGAGAGATGAGTGATCGGATAAAAGCAAATAAGTATTCTAAAAGTTATTATAAAATATGATGAAATTTAGACGAATCTTGTAATTTACTCTAAAATATAAATAAATTGATGAAAATCTCTCGTTCATGCATTGCGTTAATAAATTGGTATTAATGCTACTCTTAAGTATTAACTAGACATCTATATCTATCTATACTTTCTATAAAAGGAGAAATCCAAGTGACATAAGAAAAGCTGATGTGTCAGCCGGAGAGGCTGTCCAACAAGACTTTTCTTATGTCATTATTACATCATAAAACCTAATATATAAATCAATTTAAAATACATTTAATGTTCTATCAAACCACTGCCTTGTGTATTCAAGTGTTAAAGGTCTGGCCCACATTCCAAAGGGCAAACCACTGCCCATCTACAAGAAAGTAGCAGATGGTTCCTTTGGTAAACGTATACCTAGCAGCAGATGTTTTGAAATTGCGGGTAATTTGAATTTCAAAATGCATGGGGATATGTAATTTTCAATTAATGCATGTCACTCACCAATAAACATCTGTCGAGATTCAAAATTCTGGCTCCACATTCAAAATTGAAAATTCAAACCATATATTCTAACCCTATAAATAAGGGTTAATAATCTGGCTCCACATTCAAATCTCTCCCGCTCACATCTGTGAGCGTGTCTCGACCTCTCAAATGCATCTTTCTCGTGATTCAGCCGCTAATCTCCGATTACACTTCTTTGTTCGAATGTTTGGTGATTATGTTTACATGTTATCGTTCCAGTATCATTGTTCCAACATCGTCGTTTCAATGAAGCTTCCCATCACACATCAACCTTTCAATATCGATGTTGCAGTATCATTGTTGCAACATCGTGAAAAGTTGCATGTGATATCTTCTTCGATGGGAGACTTGCATGGTTTTATAGAAAGTATAGATAGATTCGTGCAATATCGTGAAAAGTCAGATGTAGTACAACAGTTCTGTTTCGCCCTTTGCATGTTAGGTTTGTTTCTTATTTTGATTAACTGTTGATGATGTTGAGAGTTTTTATAGACACTGAAATTTTAGAATATTTTAAGATGCATGTTTATATTATTAAAATGAGCTATTACATAGAAAAATACAAATTTAAAGAAATATTTAGAAAGGATTACACGCTAGAGTTAACACTTGCTAGGATTTCATAGACTCTGTGTCACACCCCGATATTTACACATTTGACCGGTGGGCCCGGTGTGGGAGTATCGTGACGTGGTTGGCAACATTACAGTCAAACAACACAATATTTAATTATGCACAGCGGAAGCAAATGAAAGATATATATTTCAACTGAATAATATATTGTAATATCAAGTATCACAACAGTCGAAAGATAATCCACAGAACGGATCAGAAGTAAATAGGAAACAGTAGTTCAACAGACGTTAGGCATCTTAAGCTTGCGAGACTCTTTTGATGCTAAGGAGAATTCCAGCCAATTACGAGTAGTACCTGCACTTAATCTTTTTGGGAAAATACGTTAGTTTACACTGGTAAATACATTCAACCGACTCATTTTGAAAAATGATTAAAAATTGATTTGGATGCACGTGGCATAAACATTTTATAACTTGGGATAATTATTTAAATATATAATCTCGTAAAAGAATTACATGTTCCTTATGCGTTCAGTAGCCCGGATCGTGCCGGGTTAAAGATCAATAGACACACCACATTATTTATTTTAGCACTGACGGGTGTACGCCTACACCCCGCGCTTAGGTCGTGGCCATTTCGTAAAATGATGCCAAGGATATCCGGGACATGTTCATTAACCTCCCAAAGACTTTAAGAAAACAAAACAATTTAAACGGGCCGATCAAATATCAATTAACCACCATATGATGGAAGATTTAATGCCCGACCAAGCGGTATTTTATATACCGTACCCCAAGCCCGTATAGGGAAAATAAGTTAAAAGTATTTACCTTTGCAAGTATAATTCACAATTAGAAAATGAGGGTAGCTTTTACCGGTTCTCCTATTCTGGAACAAAGGTTTATAATAACCTATTAGAATCCTGCGGTCTTTAGTTAAGCTTAAGCTTAGACCAATACGGTTCAAACGCATGATTAAGCGAAGACCGGAATAGAATGTGATTTAGACCCGACAATATTGAAGACTTGCCTTATATGGGTAATCTAAGCACATTCTGAATTTTGGGGTAAAATAGATAAGGTTTGACCCGTTTCGGCTAATTTATGTAAACTAGTTACATAAGCCGAACCGAACGCGCAAGAGGTGTAACGGGTGACCGCGAGAGTCATTTACAGGTTTCCTAAGTTAATATGCCTTAAATATGTTGTGATATCAGTAGGATACCTTTCATTATGCCCAAAACGAATTTAAACATAAACTATGCCCCGTAGGGGTAATTTGGTCATTTATAAGGTTATAAAAGAGTTTAAGTATTAACCTGAGTTACAGGTCTGATGTAATCAGTAAAAATACTCAATTTAATAGGTTATAACAGTAGGGTAAAGTATATATGTGAAATTTATCAATTATAACCAAACTATGCACCGTAGGGGCATTTTGGTAATTTCACATAAGCCGAAAAGCTCAAAACTGAAGTCTGAGTTAAACAACTTTTTCTTACTATTAAAATATTATAATTTACCTAAAATATCAGTAGGTATCAACCCTTGTATGTTTAAAATGGTTTTAGTACATACTATGCGTTAAAAACGCTTAAAAAGGCTATTAGAAGCCGTTTCCGGGTTCTATATAGAAAGCTGATATTTTTATCATTCCAGAAGGCTTAAAATAATTTATTTAACATATGAAATCAGTAGCAAAAGGTTTGGAGTCAAATAGATATGTAAAACTCATTTTCTAGCCCGAAAGGGCAAAACCGACAATTACCGAATTAAGCTTACGACTCTAAGTTATGCTCAGCCTAAAATTTATTAAAAATCTTCAAAAATCCCAAAATAATATATTATATCAGTGGGTAAAGAGTTTGATATCAAAAAGTGGGTTCAAATAGGCTATACGCTAATTATGCCGTTTAATTAACATAAAGCTTTCAATTTACGCTAATGAGCATAACTCTCAAACAACACCTCAAACTGATGTCAAACTTTGGGTACAAGTTTATATTCCAGTAACTAAGGTTTCTACTCTTTTACATTTTCAAAAATCACGTTTTATGGTGAAAAGGGCATAATAGTCAACATATAGGCAACTAACGGAATCATGCATATTAATTGGATAACTAATGATCCATGGTGTATAATTACAGAGGGTTATACTAGCATGTAACCTGGTCCTAAGGAAGCTCTATGGCAATTCCAATTTATACTAAAACGGGTCAGAACTGAAGTCAAAGCAAAAGTCAAAGTTTTGCGACTTTCGGTTCCGAAAAGTCATACGATAAGTCATAAACTTTGTGTTCACCCGAAAAGTCATAAACTTCATCGTTGATGCTTTTAACCCCTCGCATACGAATTTGATCATAACTTTCTCATACGATAACGAAACTTTATGAAATTTTTATCGTGCATTATAGTGAGCATAATTAACCGTTACAAAGCTTCGGGTTTGCTAAAAGGTCACTCAGAGGTATATCTTAAACATGTTGACACATTTAACCCCTGTAGTTTGTAATCTCTCACTTTCATTCACAATTAGCTTCGTATGATCCATGATTCATTCATTTGAAGGTATGAGCATCATGTAGGGTTAATGTAAAGTATATTTATTCACTGTTGACATTTTAAACCCGTATATTCACATACTTTCCATGTTTGTCAACTTTAGTCCTTTCAGAACATTCTTTCACACGTTCAAACTTATGACACGTGTCAATACATTATAGGACGTGAATTTTCGAGGTGTTACATCCTCACCCCCTTAAAAGAAATCTCGACCTCGAGATTTACTGAAATAAATGAGGGTACTTTTCTTTCATTGTGGACTCTACCTCCCACGTATACTCGGGACCTCTACGGGCATCCCATTTTACCTTTACAATAGGTACATGCTTCCTTCGAAGCTTCTTAACCTGTCGATCCTCGATTGACATAGGTTTTTCAACAAACTTCAAGCTCTCTTCTATATGCACATCTGTATGTGGTATGACCAGTGATTCATCAGCGAAACACTTTTTCAGATTGCAGATGTGGAATACATTGTGAATTCCACTGAGCTCTTCAGGTAAGTTTAACTTATAGGCAACTGATCCGACACGTTCGATGACCTCGAAAGGTCCTATGTATCTCGGGCTTAGTTTGCCTTTCTTACCAAATCGCATCACTCCCTTCCAGGGTGATACTTTAAGCAACACCTTGTCACCTACCTCGAAGTGAAAAGATTTACGCTTTAAATCTGTGTAGCTTTTCTGCCTATCCCTGGCAGCTTTCAGTCGGTCACGAATCTGGACAATCTTGTCCGTCGTTTCAAAGACTATTTCCGGACCTGACAGTTGGACATCTCCAACTTCTGCCCAACAAACGGGCGTTCTACACTTTCTACCGTATAATGCCTCAAAAGGCGCAACCTTAATGCTAGTATGGTAGCTATTGTTATATGAGAACTCGATCAATGGCAGGTGGTTATCCCAACTACCACCTAAATCGATCACACATGCACGAAGCATGTCTTCTAATGTTTGAATAGTACGCTCACTCTGTCCGTCCGTCTGAGGATGGTAAGCTGTACTGAAATTTAAGCGCGTGCCCAAAGATTGTTGGAAACTTTTCCAAAAATGTGACGTGTACCTGGTATCTCTGTCAGAGATAATAGCCACGGGTATACCATGTAGAGCTACAATCTTGTCTACGTATAATTGGGCTAACATGTCGGAGCTATAGGTCTCCTTTATGGGTAGGAAATGTGCTGACTTCGTCAGTCTATCCACGATCACCCATATCGTATCATTTCCTTTCCTTGTTTTAGGTAACTTGGTGATAAAATCCATAGTTACCATTTCCCACTTCCATGTGGGAAGTTCAGGCTGTTGTAGTAAACCTGACGGTTTCTGATGTTCAGCTTTGACTTGCGCGCACGTCAAGCATTTAGGTACATAGGCAGCTACAGACTTTTTCAAGCCTATCCACCAATAGTTTGCCTTTAGATCCTGGTACATCTTATCAGCTCTAGGATGAACGGAGTATTTGGAACTATGGGCTTCTTGGAGGATAACTTCCCGAAGTCCTCCATAAACTGGAACCCATATTCGTCCATTCAATCTCCGAATTCCGTCCTTGTCCTGAGATAACTGTTCTTCAGTTACCCCGAGCTTTTCATTAGGATAGTTAGCTTCCAACACAGCTTCCTTCTGTGCAGCTAACAACCTTTCGATCAAACTGTTCTTTATTTCAATGCTCTTGGCATTGATTCTAATTGGCTTCACTTTTTCTTTCCGACTTAAGGCATCAGCAACCACATTTTCCTTGCCTGGATGGTATCGAATTTCACAATCATAATCATTCAACGTCTCCATCCATCGGCGCTGCCTCATGTTTAAATCCTTCTGGTTAAACAGGTGCTGGAGGCTTTTGTGATCAGAATAGATCACACACTTGACACCATATAGATAGTGTCTCCAAAGCTTCAGTGCAAATACAACGGCACCCAACTCCAAGTCATGGGTGGTGTAATTCTTTTCATGCACCTTTAGTTGACGTGAAGCATAGGCAATAACTTTGCCTTTCTGCATAAGCACACATCCCATGCCGGTGTGTGATGCATCACAATAAACTACAAATTCTTTGATTCCATCAGGCAATGTCAACACAGGAGCATTGCTCAACTTCTGCTTGAGAATATCGAAGGATTCTTGCTGCTTAGGACCCCAATCAAACTTTACTTTCTTCCTAGTCAAAGAAGTTAGGGGTGCAGCAATCCTTGAAAAATTTTCGATAAAACGCCTATAATATCCTGCCAATCCCAGGAAGCTACGAATCTCTGTAGGCGTCTTTGGCTCCTGCCAATTCATGAAAGCTTCAACCTTAGCGGGATCTACTTGGATTCCGCGTTCACTAACCACATGTCCAAGAAATTGGACTTCACGAAGCCAGAATTCACATTTAGAGAATTTGGCATAGAGCTTCTCCTGCTGAAGTAATGAAAGAATACATCGAAGGTGTTTCTCATGGTCAGCCTGACTCTTGGAGTAAATGAGGATGTCATCGATGAAGACGATGACGAATTTATCCAAGTAGGGCTTGCAGACGCGATTCATGAGATCCATGAATGTGGCAGGTGCATTTGTGAGCCCAAAAGGCATCACTAGGAACTCGTAATGACCATAACGAGTCCTAAATGCAGTCTTGTGAACATCTTTATCTTTAACCTTTAATTGGTGATAGCCTGACCTCAAATCTATCTTGGAGAAGTAACTTGCCCCTTGAAGTTGATCGAACAAATCGTCGATCCTGGGCAATGGATACCTATTCTTGACTATGACTTTATTAAGCTCACGGTAATCGATGCACAGACGCATCGATCCATCCTTCTTCTTGACAAACAGGATTGGCGCTCCCCAAGGAGACGAACTAGGTCTAATGAAACCCTTGGCTAGCAATTCATCTAGCTGTGCCCTCAATTCCTTCATCTCTGTTGGTTCCAACCTATAAGGCGCTCTAGCAACAGGTGCTGCTCCAGGGATGATGTCGATTCTGAATTCCACTTGCCTATCTGGTGGTAAACCAGGTAGTTCTTCAGGAAAAACTTCTGGGTATTCAGAAATGACGGGGATCTCTTCAATCTTGGGCTTCGGCTCGTCAATAGTCACTTGTGCCATGTAGATGACACAACCCTTCTTCAAACACTTAGAGGCCTTGAGCATAGTCACTTGCTCAGGCAGTCCATACTGGGTATCTCCCCGAATGGTAAGTGATTCACCCGACGGAGTCTTAATCACCACTTGCTTCTTATTGCAGACAATTTGGGCCTGGTTATGAGATAACCAGACCATACCCAAAACTATGTCAAAACCGGCTAACTTAAAGGGAAATAGGGACAGAGGAAAAGAGTGGTTCTTAATGGATACAACACATCCATCTAATATAGTTGAGACGGTTTCTATGGTGCCATCTGCTAACTCCACCTCATACTTCACACTTAAAGTTTTAACAGGTAAATTCAGTAATTTGCAAAACTTATTATCTACGAAAGACTTATCAGCGCCTGAATCAAAAAGTACTCTTGCATAGACATCATTTACAAGGAAAGTACCTATGATCACGTTATCGTCTTGCACAGCTTTTTTGGCATCCATCCTGAAGACTCTAGCATTGGTCTTCTTTCCTTCATCGTCTTTCTTTGCATATTTTGGGCAGTTGGTCTTAATGTGCCCCTTTTCATTGCAACGGTAGCACGTTGCGTCTTTCAGCTTCTTGCAATCCAAGGTCTTGTGCTCCTTGGACTTGCATATACCACATGCAAAAGTTTTCGACTGAGTCTGCGAGTTTGATTTAAACCTGCACTTCCCGAAGTGCTGTTTCTCGCAGACTTTGCACTTGGGCTTATCACCAGACTGATGCCCATCCTTTCTAGACTCAGACCCTTTCTTGTGGTCGTTGTTTCCTCGATGTTTCTTGTTTGACCTTCGTGAAGTGTCATCTTCACGTTTCCTTTTCTCGGCATCCGAGTTCCTCAGCGATCTCTGTCGGACCGCATCCAGAGTGAGGGACAAGGATATGTCAGTTACCGATCTAAAAGTAGTCGGCCGAGATGCCTTCACGCTTGCCTTTATTTCTGGGTTCTACATTGCTAATTATGCATAAATTGTAAATTAAGCATTCTGTTGACTTTTTAATATCAAGTTTGACCCGACATTTGACCTAGTTAGAGTGGGAATCAGAGGGTGCCCTTTTAAGGGTTTAATGCCCACATAATTACCAACTTATAACTACTTTCAATTCGACTAATCACTGAACCATCAATGATTAATCGCTAAGTCAACCGTTAATTACGATGGTTTGACTTTTAAGCTAAAACTAAGCTAAAACTTAACTAAGAAAGGTTAAGCATACTTACTGAAGTCCTATGCACAATTAGTGATCACTTGAGTCTGCTTTGGAGCTCCAGAAATGATCAGAAGTGCTGAAGGAAGGTGTGAAGAATTGGTTGCAACCTTGTGGCCTTTATATAGTACTCATATCCACTTAGATCATTGACAACAAGTGCTAGCAATGGCCATGGATCATCAACAGATGTCCCTAAGGCCTAGGACTGTTTAGGGGTCGCCCATGTAGTGAAAATATCTGTTTTGGGTCGGTTATCGCGTGAAAACAGGCTGCTGTCTAAAGTTTCTGCATCTGGGCGTCTGACGCGGCCCGCGTAAGATGTTGTTAGGGCTTACGCGGCCCGCTTGAGTCATGTTGTCAGATTCCGATCTTTTCCATTATTGCATACTTGTCTCTTGGCCTTTCGAAGGGTCAACTAAACTTATTTCTTGCAATTTGAGCCCTCCAAATTTACCTATCAGGGCTTCAAGACTTATACCCACTTTGTTAAGTCCTCGGTTAACTTTGTGTTCACCCGAAAAGTCATAAACTTCATCGTTGACGCTTTTAACCCCTCGCATACGAATTTGATCATAACTTTCTCATACGATAACGAAACTTTATGAAATTTTTATCGTGCATTCTAGTGAGCATAATTAACCGTTACAAAGCTTCGGGTTTGCTAAAAGGTCACTCAGAGGTATATCTTAAACATGTTGACACATTTAACCACTGTAGTTTGTAATCTCTCACTTTCATTCCCAATTAGCTTCGTATGATCCATGATTCATTCGTTTGAAGGTATGAGCATCATGTAGGGTTAATGTAAAGTATATTTATTCACTGTTGACATTTTAAACCCGTATATTCACATACTTTCCATGTTTGTCAACTTTAGTCCTTTCAGAACATTCTTTCACACGTTCAAACTTATGACACGTGTCAATATATTATAGGACGTGAATTTTCGAGGTGTTACACTCTGGCCTTTCTCCATGTGATTTCATGTTCTCTTTTGATTTTCAGGTCAGTTAGCATGTTGCATATTTTCTGATCCTGTTTTAGAAGTTGTGTCAGAAACTCCTCTGCATTCTTCTGGAACTCTGATGGAGGAGAGTGGAGGACTTCATCGAGCAATGCTATGTTGTTTCAGGTTTTGTTGTAATTAGTGTCATTTATTATGTCGACTTTCCTGTTTAGTTCTTCGTCTGTTCTTTGTTCTTTGAGTGACCACATGGAGAACTGTGTTTTTACATTGCTGGTGTCTGACCAGTGGTAGAAGCTGAAGTTTGCCATGTAGATTTTTTGTTGGTTTTCTGATTTGGAACAATTTTTGACAGAAAGTGATTTGTAGGACAATTTGTTGATGTTTTGAATCAAAAGTAATCATCGGTCTTTTATAGAGTTTAAAAACGCGTCTACATGGTAAATCAAGAGGTTAATTGTAATTGTGATAATCTGCTTTAGTTCTTTGAACTTTAAAATTTTGTCCCTTGGGTTTCTTGGTATTTAATTTTACAGTTTTCCCATAAAAGTTGGGGTTTGAAAAGGTGTTTGCATTAAAAGATTGCTGTTTTGAAATATACATTAATTAATATGTTTATATTAAATGTACACGTTTTCATAATACCAAATTTCAGTATATAGACTCATAGTCACTTCACCTGTTTTTCATCACGTTTTCCTACGAAGATATCATACTTTCAGGAAAGTCGAGTAATATAGTTTATTCAAATGGCATCATTCACAAATGCAAAATCAGATGATTTAAAGCAGCGTTTTGTCAGGCAAATCGAGGAACAGGTGTATGAAGATAGGGCTACTCTTCAAGAGTTGAAGAGATGTTTTGATGGATTGCAAGTTGGCCTGTTCACTAGAGAGCAGGTTTCCAGAGATCTTATGCGGATGCCTTCAACCTCCTTTCGTGAGCTTTGTGTTGTCAGTAATATAGAGTGCGGTGATAGAGACGTGGAGTACATGGCGATGTTGAAGGACATACATCGAGAGGTTCAGCAATCGATGGAGTTGAAGCTAAAGTTTCTTAATTCTTGCTGTTATTGTTAGATTTGAAAATTAATGTTGTTCAGTATTTGATGTTATTATTGGAGTTTTTGTTTTAATGTTATGAATAAATGAATAAATTTTAATTTTATGAATCTATGTTGTGTTTTGTTTTTAGTTATTTAGTGTTTGAGTAAGATTTAGATTATGTTCATGTTGAATTGTGTTTGAACATCTGTTTGGTAAGTCAACAGAGGTTTAATAGTATGAAGGGTTGGTTTGATGGTGAACAGATGAGTGCAAAGATAAAACAAATGTTTAGAATTTGATCATTGATAGCAGTTTTTTGAAGAATCTATGCTCCTGCAAATTACAGAGAGTCAATACTTCGAGTTGTAAAAGGTCTGTTGTAGTTAAAGTTTGGTAAAAGAGAACATTTGCTGATGATGAAACAACTGTGTATTATAACGACTGTTGATACTAACAGTGGTTGGGCTAATGATGAATAAGTATTATTATATAACGTCTGCTGTAAGTATTATTATATAATTTTGTTTATCAATAACAGTTTTTTGGAAGAATTTACGGTATATTTTGGTGTTATAAAATTTGTGTTGTAGCTAAAGTCTGACAAAAGAGAACATCTGCTGATGAATAAATGTCTGAAGATGCAAAGGTCTGCTATGGGTCAACAGATGTTAACGAACAACAGATGATATTCAATCTTAAAATGCTTAACAGATGATTTGATACTAACAGTGGTTGGGCTAATGATGAATAAGTATTATTATATAACGTCTGCTATAAGTATTATTATATAATTTTTTTTATCAACAACAATTTTTTGGAAGGATTTACCGTATATTTTTGTGTTATAAAAGGTGTGTTGTAGCTAAAGTCTGACAAAAGAGAGCATCTGCTGATGAATAAATGTCTGAAGATGCAAAGGTCTGCTATGGGTCAACAGTGGTTGGGCTAATGATGAATAAGTATTATTATATAACGTCTGCTATTAGTATTATTATATAATTTTTTTATCAACAACAATTTTTTGGAAGGACTTACAGAATATTTTTGTGTTATAAAATGTGTGTTGTAGCAAAAGTCTGACAAAAGAGAGCATCTGCTGATGAATAAATGTCTGAAGATGCAAAGGTCTGCTATGGGTCAACAGTGGTTGGGCTAATGATGAATAAGTATTATTATATAACGTCTGCTATAAGTATTATTATATAATTTTTTTTTATCAACAACAATTTTTTGGAAGGATTTACCGTATATTTTTGTGTTATAAAAGGTGTGTTGTAGCTGAAGTCTGACAAAAGAGAGCATCTGCTGATGAATAAATGTCTGAGGATGCAAAGGTCTGCTATGGGTGAACAGATGTTAACGAACAATAGATGATATTCAATCTTAAAATGCTTAACAGAGGATTTGATACTAACAGTGGTTGGGCTAATAACAGATGTTAGAATTACGACTTTTGAGTTACACCGATTGAAAAAAACTGTTTTTGAAACTTCTCCTTGTCTAAAAATACATCCACTATTAAAGGTTACCGTCTGTTGTCATAATTTCTGTTTATCCTAATGACTGTTGATTTACTAAACTGCTGACTGTCATCCATTATGACAACAGAGGTTCTGACGTGGACAGATGTTAGCTAAAAATAAAACAACTGCTGAAAGTTATCATCTGTTCTCATAACTTTTGTTTATCTAACGACTGTTTGACTCACACTGTTCCCAACGACCAACAGAGGTTTCCAAACAACTGTCATCGGTTTTCGCAAGAAAGGTTCTGACGTGGACAGATCTTAGCCATCAAATATTTGTAACTACTGCCACGTCAGCATTCACTTCTTCTCTCTATATAAAAGCTGTTTCATCCCTAAATCGAGGTTCTACCACTGCAGTCTCGAATTCAAAATTCTCAAAACAGTTTCCAACATATTAAAAACCCTCCAATTTAAATCCTGTTTCATCCCCAAATCACCTTCTTTTCCGATCATGTCTCTGAACATCAAAAACCCTCACAACTACCTCCCCATCTTCGAGAAAACTAGCAAAAATACCAACTATCACTCAATAATTGACCTTTTAACGTCATCGAAATACAAATCAATTGTTACTGCTGATGCTCCGGTTCATACAGAAACACTCCGATAATTTTGGTTTAATGCTGAAATAGAGGCTGAAGATAATAATCCAGTTGTCATCACATCTAAGGTCAGGGAAAGTGTGGTACGAATTTCTCCCTTTACAATTTCCACTACATTTGCATTGGACGACTTGGCAGGTAAGAACAACTTAGAAAAATTTGAACTTCATACAGAGTTCATTGAAAGAGGGTATGATGCACAATTAAAGGAAGTTACTATCTACAAACGAAACTTCCCTCCGCCAATGAAATTTTTGTTTCATACTCTTTTAATTTGTCTCTCAGCCAAGACCACCGCATGTAATGAGATACCTTTGAACATTCAGTATTTGGGTTATGCTATTTTAACAAAATCTGATTACAATTTATCACAAGCACTATTTTCTGATTTGTTGAATAATGTGAAAAATGTGAAAAATTGAAAAAAGGTGTTCGTAGTAATGCTTTTTTTTTGTATCCAAGACTTCTAAGCTTCTACCTACGAAAACAAGTGTCACAAACAGATTTTGAACAAGGTGTAGCTTTTCAAATAAATAGTCTTACAAGTAAAACTTTTACGAAACTTATGGATAAATAGTCAAAAGTTTCAACAACTGAAACAAAGGGAGATGAGCCTGTTTTAGATGCGTCTGCATCAGTTGCTCAAACTTCTGTTGTTGAGCGAACTGCTCATGGTGATCATGACACCACAACCGGTGTTGTGAAACACACACCAGGAAAACGCAAAAAGAAAGCTGTCACATCCAAAAAGTCCATCAAAACTAAACAAAATAAAAAGGTTCCTCTGGAAGATGAGATCCCAGAGGTTAATGCAGTGATAACACAAATGTCACTTGAAACCACTGCTGCTACTTTTTCACAGTTATTGGAAAGATCTCAACCCATCCAAACTCCTCATGTATCGTCACAAAAGGATCATGTTGTAAGTACAGGGACACCACAACATGAAGTAGAGTTTTCATATGAAAGTATGTTTAAAAGTCCCTCTCCCAGGGCAATCACTCTTTCTACACCACAACCCTTGGCTCAAGTTCCATTAACAATATTACCTCTGTTAGAAGCAATTGAATTTCAGAAAGAAAACAGTTCCTCTAATGCACACATTACTGAGAGTAGATCGCAACAAATGACTGCGTCTGAACCAATTAAATCTTCTATTCTACAAACAGTTGAGGAGGTTATCCCCGTTGAGTATTACGAAACTCTTGGTAGTAGTTTAAGTGGAGCAGCCACTACAACTGTTGAACCCATTGGTGATCAGTTGGACAGTGGTTAGATCATTAAGACTCATTTGAAGGCAACTACTGATGAGGTTACAACTGTAATCTCTGCTTCACTGGGAAGTCCCCAGAACGAAGAAAAAGGCGCATCTGTTTCTGATGATATGGAGACTTCTCCTATTATCAAAACAAAAACAACCACTACAGGTGGCAATTCAGATGATCCTATTAAAGTAGGTGATGAATTTACTTATAAGGATTTGACGGTTAGAGTGTCTAGCATTGAAACAGATGTTGCTGAAATGAAAGAATTGATTAAGCAGATGATAAAGCTTTTTAAAAGTCAACCTACCAGACAGGAAATTGCCAATGAGCTTTGGAATTCTATGCAATCCATCCTTCAAGCTCAGAGGAATTTGGCTGAAAGTAACTGCAATTTCAGTTTGGAATTTATCAGAAATTTGGTTGATGCCAGGTATAAAGACACACAAGCAGACATTATGAACATTAAGGAACATCTGTTGGAACTTACTGGCTCCACTTCTACATCAATCTTTGAGAAAGATGATGATGATGATAATGATGCCAAAAAGGGGGAGAAAGATTCATTGAGAAAGTTGCCACCAGATTCAAAAGCTAATCCTACAGAAATTGTATCGCCTGCTCAACCTAAATCCCAACCTTCTCCAAAAAAACCACTACAAAAGAAGGAGAAAATACCTTTCACACCATCATCACCCATTTTGTCAATAGATGTTGGGAACACAAAAGTATCAGCAGATGAGACACCAGTTGTTTCAGCAGAAGTTTCTCAAACATCTGCCATGATCATTTTTACTACACCAACCACAATCCAAGCATCTCCAACGTCACAAATATTTTCCATACATTCATCTTCACTACCAAAACATTCTCCTTCACCAGAAATCATCTCCACACGTAAGAGAAAAACTCATATCGATAGAATCACAAAAATGAACAATGATCCTCTGGTAAAGCCAACTCAACCTAATTGGAAGAAAGTCAAAACAGTGGATTCAGATGAGGTATTGAAGTTTAAAAGAATGAGAGCAGAGCTTGTGGCTGCTGATTATGGTCCAGTTAGATCCATTGCCAAATGGTCTAAACTGAAAATAGTTGAGACCTACAAAAAGCTGGAAGAAAATAGAGCTGAACATTCAAATGTTCTTCAAAAGTCAGTCTATCCTACAACTGCTGCTCTGTCTCCAAAAATCGGTACTCCAAAAAACCTTCTCTCATCATCTGATTTGTCTAAATCAATTGCAAATTTACTTAGCAGACCACAATCACCAAACTCATCTTCAATAATTCTTTGCCCAAGAAAAACAACTGGTCCAAAAATATTAAAGTGGAAGTCATGCTCAAAAACCCAAGTATTGACTTTGATCAGATCAGATGGTAGTGTTGAAGAGATTAAAATGGATAGTGCATATAATCTGAATGCATACGATCTCCAAGATTTGTTGGACCTTCAACTTGAGAGGGATGATGAAGAAGACATGTTCTCCCTGGACTTTGAACTACAATTCAAAGGACAAATCAGGGAGATGTTGATGAGAAATAAAAATCAGTAATAAAGAAGGGTTTTCGTATCATCTGTTGTATAGGGAGATTGTTGAATCAACATTTGTTACATTGTTTGCAGTAGCATATTTAACCAGATCACAACATGTAGCGAAGGACATGTTGCTGCGTAACAAATTCTTGAGTGAGGTTTGATGTGTGTTGTTTAGGCAGGTGATCATATGCTCTTAGTTAATGTTTGTTAAAGTTAAGTTGTATTCGAATTTTATTAAGTTTGTTAGACATCTTTCATATGTACTCTCTTTTTTGAATAAGAGAATGAAAATAATCATATGTAACTGATGAATTTTATTAAGTTTGTTAGACATCTTTTATTAAGTTTGTTAAATATCTTTTATATTTACTTATAGTTGTCTTTTAGCTATAATAGATAACACGTTTTGCTACAATATCTATACACATATCTATATGTTCTATCAATATGTGTTATGCATGGTTTTCTAAGAAATGATCTGTGTTTGCACACGGGTCATACCGCTAGTACTATATAATAAAATAAACCAATAAAAGTACACTTGTCATTATTCTAGACTATCCTTAATTGTAGATAATTATTATTTAATTTAAATTATTAAATATCAAATAAGTTAATAGATTAAACAATATATATTAAGCAGTGAATTCTAATCTGATTATTAAGTAATTAAGAAACAGAAATATATTTTAGAGTAAAATGCTCGGATAGTCCTTGTGGTTTGCTAAAATTTCACTCTTAGTCCCCAGCTTTCTAAAATTACACTCATGCTCCCTGTGGTTTGACTACTTGTTACTCGGATAGTCCCTGAAGTGAATGGAGGTTAGTTTCCTCAGTTAAGTGAGTGTAAAATAACTAAACTACCCCTTAATTTAAAATCATAATAAAAAATAGTTGAATATATAAAAAAAAGGTGGGACCCATATTTTAATTAAAAAACGTAATGTATGTTATAAGGGGACCCACCCATCCATACACTCCTTCTTCACCAATCCACCCACCACCACACCCTTCTTCTTCCTAACCTAACCAGATTATGTCGTCGCACACCATTCTACTTCATCCAGTTTGTAAACAATGAGCCTAGATCTGAGAAAAATAGAAGATACAGGATAACTTTACCTTAACAAATCCAATCTCTTCACCATATGTCCACCTGCAACTTCAACTTCTCTTTGGTTAGGTTTTCCGGCAAAAACTCCGACGATCATGTGAGCTTCCCCATTGGACTGACGCTGCTCGGTCCGGTCTGCAGCGTCAATAAGACTACGTATTGGTGACGATGTTCGGAGATGCTCGATCCGGTCTGTTTATGTAATGAAAGTAAGGTTTTTGTGATTTTAAAAATGGATGCAGTGGGTCGGTTTCTTTTGATTCAATGCATAAGTCAACGATTTTGAAATGGAGGAGTGGGGTTTTTGTCATCTTTTGTGATTTTGAAAATAAAGGCATCGATTTTTCATCATTTCGTTGTATATATTGAGAACAAATTATTTTGATTCAATGCATAATTCAAGGATTCCAATTAAACTTGAGAACGATAGTGGCCTGAGGTGGTGACCACTGACCAGAGAAGTGATGGTGGAAGGTGGAAGAAACTGAAGATGGTGGTGGTTTTGGGTGGGTCTCACAAACAAGGTTGAAGAAGAGCAGATTGGGTGAGGGAGTTTGGTGGGCCCTTTTGAATTTAACTTATAAAAAATTTTATATTTCTTTTAATGTTTTATTTTTGTATTAATAGTAAGGGTAATTTAGTCATTTTACACTCACTTAACTGAGAAAACTAAACTCCATCCACTTCAGGGACTATCTGAGTAACAAGTAGTCAAACCACAGGGAGCATGAGTGTAATTTTAAAAAGTTGAGGACTAAGGGTGAACTTTTAGCAAACCACAGGGAGTATCCGAGCATTTGTCTCTATATTTTAAATCCTAACTTTCTTTCTCGAACGTAGATATATTTCAATAGATAACCGAGATCTACATCTATAATGTTTTCCTCTTTCTATAAGTCGTGACCTAATTGCTTGAACACTATATAATAAAATAAAGCAATAAAAGGACACTTGTCATTATTCTAGACTATCCTTAATTATAGATAATTATTATTTAATTTAAATTATTAAATATTAAATAAGTTAATAGATAATAGATTAAACAATATATATTAAGCAGTGAATTCTAAACTGATTATTAAGTAATTAAGAAACAGAAATATATTTTAAATCCTAACTTTCTTTCTCGAACGTAGATATATTTCAATAGATAACCGAGATCTACATCTATAATGTTTTCCTCTTTCTATAAATCGTGACCTTATTGCTCGAACGTAGAAACAAAGTTCTTTTGATTTTTAATATACAGTAATATTTATTTAAACATGTTTCACATCTAGACTTAGGGGGGGGGGGGGGGGGTTCATTTGAGAAGAAAATTAAATTGAGAAGAAAAAGAACAAAGGGTACAATTGTAAAACATTAAATAGTTTTTTCTTTCATCTCATTTATTATTATTTTTGACTAATTAATTAGTCATAAATACTATCATCCTTCACACTAAAATTTTTGCCTAGACACATCAAAATTTATCCTACACGTTTTTGAAATTTATCCTACACATACTGAAATTTATCCTACACAACTCGTAATTCATCCTACGCACCTCATAATTTATCCTACACTTTAAATTAATTTTTTTCTTCTTTGAAAAGATATATATTTTTTTGAAAATAAGTTACAAATTTAATTTAGTTAGCTATTAAAAAGGAAGACTAACAACTAATGATCTATCTAATTTTACCAATATACCCTTACACTCATATTAAATATAAAAATTAAATGAAGTAAAATGAATCATTCTTATTGGTTGAAGTTTTTTCTTTTTTATTTTTACAAAAAATTTCTTCTCATTTGAACCCTCCACTCTAGACTTATCTATCTATATTTATACTATATAATATCTATACAATATAATAAAACTAAACAATCCTTAATTGTAGATAATTATTATTTAATTTAAATTAATAAATACTAATTAAATTAATATAAATCTTATCAACTCTAAATTATTGACATAAATTTAACTTCATATCGTAAAGTCTTATCTAAACTAAAAAACATTGTTTCACTTAACATAGATAAACATGCATATTATTTATTGTTAATGTTATTATTGTTAACTATGAGAAATTGTATTAAACAACTTATTAATCGAACCAAAAATTTAAAATAGTATGAACTTAATTTAAAAAATAATAAAAAAAATCCATTTTGATTTAGAAAGATTTTTTTAACAATAGATAAACCCATGTAATACACAAGGTTTTTAAAGATATAACATTTTAAATATTATTTGCTATATAAAATTATATTTATTCAACCCGTACAATACAGGGAGTTTTTTTTAAATATAAGTTTTTTTATTATTATTTAGTATATAAAATTATATTTCTTCCACCCGTGAATACACATGGTTTTTTAAAATATAATTTTTTATTGTTTGGTATATAAAGTTACATTACCGCACAATAAACGCTGTTCTTAAAGATATAACGTTTTTATTATTTAATATATAAAACTATATTTACTCAAAACGTGTAATAAATGAGGTTTTTAAAAATATATCTTTTATTAGTATATGAAATTACATTTATTCAACCCGTGTAATACACGGGGTTCTAATCTAGTAAATTTTAAAGAAACATAATTGGTATAATTTTTTTTGAACGACAACGAATGACGTGTCAACTACCGTGACATCGTGCGCTGTGACCAAAGTCGACTACTCGACTGCCGCCAGCCCTTTAGCTCTCCCAGATGCGCGGAAACCCGACCTCCACCCGCATTGGCGGACCCATAAATTATTTCATGGGGGTGCGAATGAAGTGTTTAACCAAATTTTCAAAGAGTGTGATCGGGATTTTTGCTTATAAAATACAAAAAAGAAAAATTAAGGGGGGCCCCCGCCCACCCAAGGCTTGCCTTGGGTCCGCCTTTGTCCACCCGCCCGAAGGCACGACAATGGAATAATCAGTAAAACTTCACCTCCCATCCAAGACGAATCGGTGCCACCCGTATTCGCCATTCACCTGGATGACGTAGAAAATAATGGGGATAGTAAGATTCGAACCTGGGTCACACGAAACACTAAGGGGGTGTTTGTTTTTTCAGAAAAAACCTCTTCTAACTTCTTATGTCTGTGCCGCGCAGACCACGCGCAGACGTTTAGCTCTGCAGATTGTTTGTTTTTTAGAAGACATTTCATTAAAAATGTCTTCAAACCTCTGTGCGTCCTCTTCCCCACGCAGACATGGTCCAATGTTTTCCCACCTTTTCCAACCCTCTCTTCGCCCCTCTTCTCCTAATCTCAAAACACAGACACCTCCCCCACCTCCACGCCCCGCCGGTCACCACTTCCTCCTCCTCCACAGCCACCGGCAACACCTCCCCCACCTCCACAACCAGCCCTTCTCTTCCGACCCTTCTTTCGATTTCGCCATTTCTTCCGGACAATCTCTTCTGCTACTGTACAATTAGTGCTGCCAATATCCGATTATTTGAAGATCAAGAACAGATCTGGGAGCAAGATTTCACCTGTTTAGTTGAAGGGGTGTTGCAAAAATGTGTGGTTTGTGAGTCGTATTGTTTTCATTGTCTGATGAGGCAGTCTTCTAACCATTTCGGAAAAAAAGACTACTCTGTAAATTATTGGTATCAGACATAAAAGCTTCTGAATAATCATTCTCATGTTTAAGATAATTAAGAAGATCCGGGTCATGGGTATTTGACATTCAGTGATACGGTGTCACACCCCAACCGATGGCGGAATCATCGGGGCGCGGCACTAGGCGAATCAGATTGCTCAGGAGAATCCATAACAACTATTTTGTGACAATAATTAATGCGTTCATTATCCCATACTAATAAACAATTATAATCACATAAGTCGTCACAGATTTCTTATCCTCTCGAACAATACAAATCCGACAACCTAGATTTTAGTTGAGTTTCTAGACTTCCTAGCTTGTTTGAGATAGTCTGCGATTTATCCTGCAACATACGTTAAAATAATGTCAATACAAAAGTATTGGCGAGTATACAGGTTTGATATGTAATAGCATAATAGATTTAAAAGTGCTGCGAATCTCCTACATACATAAACGAGATACACGACATACATACTCACAAAACCGATACTAGTAGTATCATACTACCAGCTAAGTCCTCGATGCTCGAATACGCGATGGCAAACTAGACCCCGTCGGGCGCAATAGTTGTCACACCCCCAAAATCCACCATGCGGAGTATCACCGCTTGGAGGCGTGACATGACCAGGATCGAGCCACCAATCATATTGAACAACATAATTAAGTAAATAAAACCAACCACAATTCAATTGGTGACCAAATGAGAGTAACCGATTTTAAGTTAACAGCGGAAGCATAAAACGTAAGTCCAAAACATAAGTTCCATAGTTCATAAGTTTAAAGTCCAAAACGTAGGTTTAATAAGTTCAAAAGGACTTAAATATTAAGCACAGAACATAACAGTCCGTGTCCCACAACGACCTCCTCCTCGCGCAAGCTCCATAAGTACCTAACGACCTGCAAGGCATGTAACAACAAATCAACAACAAAGTTGAGCGAGTTCACAATAGGTGTTCGTTATAAAGTAGTTTTCAAGAACTATGAGTTTGTTTGCAATTGCAGGTTAAATCAACTTTCCTTATTTTTCCCAAACCATAAACGGTGGGGGCTACCCCATGTTGTAAACCACTAGACTAGATGTATATATATATGTGTCCTTCTCAATCCGAGGACAGAGGTACATATTAAATATGTAGGTTTAGCGCTGGTGTCCTTCCCAATCCGAGGACAGTGGTACGTAGTGAGTACGTAGGTTTAGCGCAGGTGCCCTTCCCAATCCGAGGACAGTGATACGTAGTGAGTACGTAGGTTTAGCGCAGGTGCCCTTCCCAATCCGAGGACAGTGGTACGTAGTGAGTACGTAGGTTTAGCGCTGGCGTCCTTCCCAATCCGAGGACGGAGGTAAGTAGTCTAGTAGTGGTGAAAGTACAAGTTCCGTCTCAGCTATTTAATCCCATTCCCAACCACCGGGAATCCCATGCCTTAGTAAAGGTGTGAACTCACCTTTGATTGCTCGGTTTGACTCTCAAAAATAGCTAACAGTCAAGGTCGGTCAATCTCGTCCTAGTATAATTACCACTTAATTTATTAGTGACTTCAAATAAGCACGAAGTTCCTACACGCATCTATCACATAACATGCATCACTTTAACGGTTCATGCCCATATAAACTTCCCATCTATTCCCGCTCATAAGCAAACATACGACATTGCACATAACACATATAACATGTTATATCATTCTCGGATAACATACCCAATATTTAGACACGCAAATTACTACTAAAGTCGTTTCAGCTTAAATCTTCAAAACTGGGCTGTTTTCGGGGATTTTAATAAAATAGTTAACTTATTCCAAAAATTCCCAACTTTTTATAGAAGGTCTTAAACGATCCAAATATTATTGTGTAAAAATCTCGGGATCCAATTCATCACCGATATTTTATAAGAAATCATTTTCCGGACAGAAGTCAGATTCATCTTCTTCTGACTGCAGTCCACGGAATAATTTATTAAAAATTCATCGTAAGTCCGATTTACGAAATTCTAGTGGGAGAATTACAAATACATCGGTGGTCATTTACAGTACAAATTTCATGATCTGACTCATCACAGAATCCAAGTTATGACGGAAATCAGAACGCTTATTTTCAGCAGTAAAAATGCAGCTTGAGCTGCTGTTACAAAACGGGTCTTTAAAAATAGTAAACGGAGTCCAAAAATTATGATTCCAGTGCCATTAGAACCGTATTTCATAATACATAAATCTAGACTTCAGAAAATACATTTTCTGCTTTATTAAGGTCCAGTTACAGCCAACTGAAGTTGGCTGTAATCACTAAACAGCCTTCTGTTTTTCAGCTTTTAACATTCTAATGCGAGTTATATTGGTTCCGTTAACATGTTCAGCGAATAACAACATTTCTAGTAATCAATATTAACAAGTAAATCATCAAGTAATCAACAACGAAATCAAAACAACTTCATACTAACACAAATACATCATGTTTCATCTTTATATTAAACTTTATGTTCATGTTTCTTGTTTAACCTTTTAGTGTTCTTGTGACAATCATCATACTATAACTTTTAATCATAACAAGAAGATGAACAAGGGTTTGTCAAGAGCTTTCTACTAGCACAAGGCTAGGGTAGGATCTAGTGATGAAGATGACGAGAAAAGATGATGAAGAAGCAAGAAACAAAGCCCTTTGAAGCTCCACAAGTGCAACCTCCTTGAATCACCTTCAAAGCTTGTATGGAACTTGATGAATGGAGGGTGATGGTGGTTAAATGGTGGTGATGGTGTTGGCGGTTATGGTGAACCGAGAAGTGGGAGAGAGAGAGTAAGTGAGAGAGTGTAAGATTTTGGAATGATGAAAGATATTGGAGCCATGCTTATATAGATCTTCCACAATATCATGTTCATGTAATCAAGCAACAATCACACCAAATATTTGAAGTAAGATCTTAGGAGATATGTTGGTGATCTTGTGGGTCCATGGTGACCGATTTTGGTTATGGGGGGGGGGGGGGGCTTGGTGTAACATTTTGCAACTAGTAGGTAAGAACTAGTTAGAATCCAAGTATAATACTTCCTTATATTAGTATGTTGATATTTAAGGGGTGTTATGGTATACGGGGATCATGACTAGCCAAAAATAATTAAATAATGTGTTTGGAAAATATTTGGTGTCCCGGGTAATGTCCGGTTGTTCGGTCGGATACTGTTCCATTAAATTGTTTAATTATTCCGTAAGGTGTCTTATATATATATTTTTGTAACACTTTTAATTCCTAACACATAGGAGAATATTCAGGACCATTTAGTAAATTTTATGCACATGACTAGTGTGTTAACAAGCACATGTAAGTATGTCGCAGTGATCAGAAAGTAGTTAAATGATTCAGCACAGTCATCAAGCACTTTAATTATCATTAATAAATTGTACGGATACATGGAATCATGAGGGTTGTCACATTCTCTCCCCGTTAAGAAAATTTCGTCCCGAAATTTAGCACGTGGTTACTGAGGAAGCTAGTTAAGTTGCGGTGTTTACTGGCTTTTCCTGGGGTGTCACATCATCCCCCCGTTGATTTGGAATTTCGTCCCGAAATTCTGCAGTAGCTTCAGCCTCAGTAGTGGTTGCACTTTTCTTAAACAATTGGGGATACTTGAGTTTCATTTGGTCTTCTCGTTCCCAGGTATACTCTGGGCCACGACGGGAGTTCCAACGAACTCGAACATGTTGGTGCATACGTCTGTCGTCTTCGTCTTATATCGAGTCTGGGTTGCGTTGCGGATCTGATCAAGCTTGATGTCATCATATTCAATGATGACATCATAAAAGTGACATCATCATTGCAACATACACAAAATGATGCACATGAGACAAAACAAAAGTCATTTAGTTTGAGATTATGTGATATTTTCGTTTGAAAGTGTAAACTTGTATTTCCGTTTGAATCTGACATGTGATGTTCAAACGGAATCAACATGTACTATAAATAGGCTTGTGATCTTGTCATTTGTAACGGAATCGGATTTGTGTACCGAAGTGCTGCCGGTCTGTCTACTGCATGTAATCGTTGTCAAATCAATATACAAGACGTTTAAAGTGATATTCAAGCTTTTTCTTAGTCTATACGTCTGTTTCCGCCTTTTGTATAGATTCAAGCTCTTCTGAACGACTCGTTTGGGTCACGATTCGATCCAACAAGTGGTATCAGAGCTTAGGAGGAAGAGTTCTACAGATTTAGCTTGTTTTTCATCTAAAAATTCTATTTCTACTCCATTATGTCACGTATTTTCAAAATTAACCGAAATTTTCTGGATAATATGACTTGATTTTGAAGTATTTTGTGCGAAACAGTGGTTTAGATAATCCGTGAAAGTGCTAGAGTTTAAAACAGATTAAAACTCAATCAATTTGGTAAAAAATCGACCAGTTCGTTTGAAGCTTGATACATTTCACACGAACAGAACTTCAAACTCAGATTTACAACGAATCAGTGGAGAATTTTGAACGGAAATCACATAAGTGTGATCGGATTTTGTTATAGAACAATCCTTGAACATATCAGATTCTAATTCAATCAAAAACGTGATCATATTTGGCAAAATAACATCAGATCGTTTGAACAATGAACTAGTTCGTTTGAACCAGTCCATTTGAAAGCCTCACAGTTCGTTTGAAAAGGTTAATTCGTTTGAAGTTCATGGTTGATTCCGTTTGAATACGGAATTCCGTTTAAGAAATTGAGTAATTCCGTTTAAAGACTATATTCCGTTTGAAAGTGATTTATGTGAAACATCAAAAAAACGTGGTTGTCAGTAAGTTGGGAAAAGAGATCATGTGATTTGTGTCATGTTGCTTCGGTTTGATCAGTCATTGAGTCAACTTTATCTGAAGTATTAATTGAGTCATTAGTGCATGTGATATTATCATTTCATTTGAAAAGTTCCAGGTCTCGTAAATTGAAGTAATCAGGCTTCATGCGATCTGTTTCATTTAACAAGGTGTTGAACATTTAATACATCAAGTGAAGGTCCAATTAGAAATAAGAAGTTATCGAGTGATAAGGGCTGCATGTGATCATAATTGATAATACAGTTCATTGGCCCAATCAAATCGTATTATATGTTAAAGTTTTGTCGGACATTTAAAGTTTGCATGTGAAGTCTAACAGTTGTCGGTAATATCAGTGTGCATGTGTAGTTGGTGAAATTGTTCGGCCCAATCAAATAGTAAAATCTAAAGTCATTGTCAGTTGGGCACGTGAATATCTCGGTCTCATTAATAAAATCAACGATTATCTGTTCAACTATTGGAGGTCCAATCACAGTTGTTTAGTTTGTAAGCCCATGTGAAGTCCATATCATCGGCCCAAAAGCATTTGATTTCATTAAATGATTCATATGATTTGATGGATTATGTGAAGTGATTAAAGATTTTGTCGTATATTATATTTGTTCAAATCCACTATCAGAATTTATGTGATTGTTTGAGTAAAGAGGTGTTCATCCACTCATTTAGTATTTGGAACGAGTCCGCGAATCTTCGACACGAGTCCTAGATCGATTCAACTGTCACACACGTTCACATATTCAGTTCGTTTAAACTGATCATTTGTTTTTGTATCTCCAAGTGAATACAGATATTTCACGAGGAGAACCAGTTTGCATCAAATCAGTTCGTTTCAAAATCAGCTTGCTTGAAAAATCAGTTATTGTGAACAATTTTCCGAAACATGGAAGAGGCGTTGTTGAAGAAGTCATTTGACATGTTTGTAGCTTTTGACCATGAAACAACAAAGATGACCATTGATAGATATTGTCATTTAGTCATGGAAATGGAAAGATTGAAAATTAAGAAAGATGATGATAAATGGATTGATAAACTTGCTGATGCATTACCACAGCAAAAATGGGGAAATTATTTGTTGATTATAAAACATATGAGAAAAACTGAAAATATGAATCTGGCACAGTTTATTCAGAAGATTGAAGAACATGAGCTGGAAGCAGCAAGAATGCTAGCTAATGAAAAAGCAAAGACAGAAACTGGAGAAACAAATGCTGAGGCAGTAACTGAGAAAGTTGTAGATAAAATAGTTGAAGTTGAAAAGACTGTCGAGATAGAAAAGATAGTTGAAAAAGTGGTTGAAGTTGAAAAACCATGTTTGAAGTGTTTAAATTCTTGCAAAGCTTGTGAGGAGAAAGATAAAAAGATTGCTGATTTGGAAAAGATGAAAGAATATTTACTGTCCGATGTGAAGTATGTAAAGGAGTCATATGATGTGCACAACAAAACAGTTGATAGTCTGAAAAGAACGAATTCAGAAATTGAAAATGCAATGACAAAGATGAGTGCAACATTAATGACAAAGCAAAGCGTCATCAATGAGTATATTGAAGACTGTGCTAAGCTGAAACAGGAAGTGGAACTTGAGAAAATTGAGAGTGAAAGGATTAAACGATTACTGTTGAGTTACACTACTTGTGATTATTTGATTGATCGTATTTATCCTACTGTTGCAGGTCTGGAAGCGTTCATGGATAAAAAGACCGAAGATACTGATACTGGTAAGAAACCAAGTGTCAAGTATAACATATGTCCGCCCCCGATCCATGAAAGTTATTCTCCCAGGAATCCTAACGAGGAGCGTCTAAAAAAGGCAGTCAACATCAAGTTAAAGTCTGAAATCATTGATAAATTACCATACAATATTGATGTAACATTCACAGCGTCTGACACTGATCATGAGTCTGAATTATTAAAGAAAGTGGTCGATCAGGTGTTGGATATGGATGAAGAGTCAAAACCGGAGTTTAAATCTGAAAGTTCGAGTTCGTCAGAAAAGAGTCCGAGTTCACCGGATAAAAGGGTTTACAATAAAGAATTCTTGTTATCAAAATCTAATTTGAATGATGGATAAATCAAAGTGGCTTATACTTTGAAAGATTCAGACAAATTATATTCTGATGAGGAATTTCCAATAAGAAGTGTCAAAACTCAAATGATCAAACAGGTTTTCAAATTAACAGAAATTAATATTTCTGAAATAAAAGATTTAAATCTTAATGAAAA
Source organism: Helianthus tuberosus (assembly GCA_030545235.1). Lineage (NCBI taxonomy): Eukaryota > Viridiplantae > Streptophyta > Magnoliopsida > Asterales > Asteraceae > Helianthus > Helianthus tuberosus. The sequence goes on along the minus strand of CM060434.1, from coordinate 13,615,150 downwards.
ACATAAAAAGTACACTTCAAGAGTTTAACAAAGATTGAACAAGAAAAAGGGTTACGGTTCTGGTTATGGTTTTCAAAAGAAACCAAACCATAATAGTAATTTCAAAAAGAAAGGTCTTGGTTTTAATTCTTCAGAAAATTATAAAAATGAGAAAAATTATAAACCAAAAACGAAATTTGTTTCAGGTGGAAGTTCTGAAGATGAGCAGAAGAAACCATTCTGGAAACAGTCCAATCAAGAGTTTCTTGCTCAAGTCAAGAAAAATGTGAAGAAGTTTGCTCAGAGAGTTGATAGAAGAACCTGTTTCAAGTGTCAAAAGACTGGACACATTGCTTGGAACTGCCAAGAGTCCATTTATTCTAAACAGGGAGTTTCTTCTCACTTTGAAACAAACAAGAAAGTTGTTGATAAAAAGAATCAACCAACTGAGAAATCGAAAGTGTTTGAAAATTCAACTTCTGAAGAAGGTGAAAGTTCAAAACGGTTTTACAAAAGAAGAGTTGATTTAACAAAACAAAAATGGGTTGTAAAATCTGATAGTAGTTCTGACAATGAATCTGATTCCATAAAATCAGATGAGTCATCTGTTGAGAAAAAGGTTGAGAATTCCATTCCAGAGGTGAACGATGAAAATTTTCCCAAGTTGTCGAAGGAAAATTTGAATTTGAAAGTGGGTAAAACTGAGATTTCAGGTCAATTCTTTGCTGATAAGAAAGAATTTGATGCTGACAAAGTGTTTAATGGAAAAGTTAAACATATTTTCGGGAAGATGGTTGATGGGAAGGTTAAAAATGCTAAAGATTTTTATAAATCAAAATGTTGGTGGGATAGATGTGTACCAAAATCACCCAAGGCTGATCAGGCTTGGGTGGACATAATGTTTGATTAAAATCCGGACTTGCCGGAACTCCCAGGTTGGTAAGAGTGGAGCAGGAATCGGCATTATTCTTGAAATGTTTGTTTGGTAAATCTACAGGTGATATCTTTATATTGTTATATTTTGATTTACAAATGGGATGGTTGGTGAGTGATCATGCAAGTGGTTGAAGAAGGTTTTCATCTTCAAATGGTTAATCAAGGTCATTAAGTTGAACTTGATTGGATCATACTTACAAGTAGTATTTTGGAGAACAAAATGATGAGTTTATTCCCTAACCTACAAGTGGTTTGAAAATCAACAAAACTAATTTTCCGGAAAAACCATTTGATTAAAACAAACTTAAGTGTTTTGAAATCACAATGGGAAAATAGTTTGTTGTGAGGGGAAGTTTTGATTGTTTATGCCAAGTGGATGGCGAATTGAAGCGATTTGATATCGGTTGTCACTTTATTGTATAGTTTGTTTTCAAATTTCCTAAAATGTGTTTGAATTTTAGGGGGAGTAAAATTTCAGAAAATCCAAAAACATTAGAAAATTTGAAAAAGACAAAAACATGATAAAATCAAAAATGAGTTTTGTTGTATAAAAGAGGAAATGATAGTACATCAGTGGACGATCACGGCATGCTAAAGAATTGGAAAGTTAAATAGTGATAAACAGTCTCACTGATGATGTGCCAGTAGGTTTTTGCACATTTAGTAGATTGTGACGAGATATAAACCTAAATTCAAACTTGCTTATATCGTGGGTAACATCTCTCGGATATATGGGTAACCCCCGAAATCTTGTTTGAAGTACCCCTTTTCTGAGATACTAGGTCTTTATGCTTAAGTGATATCTGGGGTATTATCCCGGGACTTCTGATTTTGCGGAAGCAATGGCCTAGTCCCCGGAGAATACTTTACTGCTTGCTTGAAATATAGCGCCGCCCTCAGCATAAATGATGAGACAATAAAATTGCTAATCAATGCTGTTGTAAAAAAGATCCTCTAAAGGGGACCCACCAAAAGTCGAGCCGTCATCTCTCTGCTGAACGGAAGTTCTGACCTGAGCTCTCACGGTTTCGCAATTTAACCCCTTACAGATATCATCTAGGTATACTCACCTGTAAGACTGAATATTGGGATCTGGATACGGGAGTATATTCTGAGGTGGGACACGCGAATAAGTTTAAGTCTCTAAAACATTAATCTCGTATCTCGGAACAGTTGAACTTTGTGTAAGAATTTAAGTGGATCCGTATACTGACAATCTAAGTGAATCGTTTAGAACTTAAAATGTTTAAAGCTTAAAGGTGTTGGTGATTTTCTCAAAAACTGATATGATCCTCTTACGCAAACTCATAAAAATATTGTATGTAAATATTTCTTTACTGCATTTCATTTCTATTATGTAAAAATCCAAAAAGATTTTCGGTGTGTTTTAGCATAAATTTTGAAAAATCCAAAAAGATTTTAGACAACTGATGTTGAAAAGCTGATTTTCAAAATTCCGAGTGCTAAACATGACGAACAGGTTTGGGAAAGTTTGTTTGAAGATGTTTGAAATGAAAATGATATTCATTTAAGTGGTTCATCAGTGACTTACATGATAAATTTTTTTGTTCGATACTTGAAAATGATGTATTCAGGGTTGTGTCTTCAAGTGATTAGCAAAGTTTTTAAATTTGTTATATCTTATCTTTTATGAAATTTATGTTTTGGGTAGAGAATATGCAGGTGAGTCAGGTTACGATACCTGAACCTGTGAAAGCCAGACTACGATCCCAGTACAAGTTGAGGGGGAGTCTGTTAGAGAAAGAAAGTCGAAAGTTGCTAGAGCCAGCTGCTAAGAGAGAGTTACATCATTCGAGGAGGAGATTAGTTGAAGAATGTTAGAGTGATAAAGACTGATAAAGACTGAAGATTGTAAAGACTCGATACTTAAGACTCGTCAACATCTGAGGGGGAGTCTGTTGGTGCATACATCTGTCGTCTTCGTCTTATATCGAGTCTGGGTTGCGTTGCGGATCTGATCAAGCTTGATGTCATTATATTCAATGATGACATCATCATTGCAACATACACAAAATGATGCACATGAGACAAAACAAAAGTCATTTAGTTTGAGATTATGTGATATTTTTGTTTGAAAGTGTAAACTTGTATTTCCGTTTGAATCTGACATGTGATGTTCAAACGGAATCAACATGTACTATAAATAGGCTTGTGATCTTGTCATTTGTAACGGAATCGGATTTGTGTACCGAAGTGCTGCCGGTCTGTCTACTGCATGTAATCGTTGTCAAATCAATATACAAGACGTTTAAAGTGATATTCAAGCTGTTTCTTAGTCTATACGTTTGTTTCCGCCTTTCGTATAGATTCGAGCTCTTCTGAACGACTCGTTTGGGTCACGATTCAATCCAACAGAACAAGAGGTATCCGGGTATGCTTGAGAACCTTAACATCTCGATCAGTAATCTCTACGGGTTCCTCGACGAATCGCAGCTGGTCGTCGATAGTGAGCTCCTTGAGAGGAACTATGAGGGTCTCATCTGACAGACACTTCTTCAGATTCGACACATGGAAAACATTGTGGACTCCGCTGAGCTCTTCAGGTAGATTCAACTTGTAGGCGACCTTGCCAATTTTCTCAATGATTTCGAATGGTCCGACATAACGCGGATTGAGTTTGCCTCGTTTGCCAAAACGGACTACACCTTTCCAAGGTGAGACTTTGAGTAGCACCCGGTCCCCAACCTGGAACTCGAGTGGTTTCCTTCGCTTATCCGCATAGCTTTTCTGACGGTCACGAGCTGCCGCCATTTGCTGTCGTATTTGAGCAATCCTCTCAGTCGTGTCTACCACAAGTTCTGGGCCTGTGATTTGGCTGTCACCAACTTCTGCCCAACAAAGAGGTGATCGGCATTTACGTCTGTACAATGCCTCAAACGGAGCGGCCTGGATACTGGTGTGGTAACTGTTGTTATACGAAAACTCCACTAGTGGGAGGTGTTTTTCCCAGCCATTACTGAAGTCGATTACACATGCCCTAAGCATGTCTTCAAGGGTTTGGATGGTGCGTTCAGATTGCCCATCCGTCTGTGGATGATAAGCGGTGCTCATATCTAAACGTGAGCCGAAAGACTTGTGCATAGCTTGCCATAATTCAGACGTAAAACGTGAGTCATAATCAGAAATGATGGAGGTTGGAACTCCGTGCGTTGATACCACTTCCTTTAGGTGGATGTCTGCTTGAGTAGAAAACTTATCCGTTTCCTTGATGGCCAAGAAGTGTGCAGACTTAGTCAATCGATCCACTATCACCCAAATAGTGTCATTTCCGCATTGAGATCTAGGCAGGCCAGTAACGAAATCCATGGAAATTTGCTCCCATTTCCATGCCAGGATCTCTGGTTGTTGGAGTAGGCCTGATGGTTTCTGGTACTCGGTCTTGACCCTAGCACAAGTCAGGCATTTACTGACATAGGTTGCTATGTGGGCTTTCATGCTAGGCCACCAGTATGTAGTCTTTAGGTCGTGGTACATCTTATCCGAACCAGGATGCACTGAATAGCGAGACTTATGTGCTTCATCCATCACAAGCTCGCGTAGGTCTCCATACAGTGGAACCCAAATGCGTCCGTTTACATAGTAGGCGTCGTCTTCCTTTTGTACTAATTGCTGCCTCGATCCTCATAAGGACTCAGCCCTGATGTTCTCTGCTTTCAATGCTTCAACTCGGGCATCTCGTATCTGAGTAGGAAGACTAGATTGGATGGTAAGTTGTAACGCTCGCACACGTTTAGGTATGGTATCCTTTCGACTGAGGGCGTCGGCCACCACATTGGCTTTGCCCGGATGGTACTTGATCGCGCATTCGTAATCATTCAAGAGCTCGACCCATCGACGTTGTCGCATGTTTAATTCCTTTTGTTTGAAGATATGCTCGAGACTCCTGTGATCGGTGTAAATGGTGCACTTGGTACCGTACAGGTAATGTCTCCATATCTTAAGTGCGAAAACAACTGCTCCCAGCTCCAAGTCATGTGTAGTGTAGTTTCTTTCATGAACTTTAAGTTGGCGCGATGCGTAGGCAATGACCTTGTCACGTTGCATCAACACGCAACCAAGTCCTTGGATGGAAGCGTCGCAATAAACCACAAAATCATCTGTGCCTTCAGGCAATGAGAGGATAGGCGCGCTACAAAGTCTATCTTTTAAGTGTTGAAATGCGGACTCCTGTGCATCACCCCAACGATAGGTGACACCCTTCTGAGTCAGTGAAGTGAGAGGTTGCGCAATCTTAGAGAAGTCCTTGATAAACCTTCTGTAATAACCTGCCAAACCCACCCAAGAATTGGCGGATTTCTGTTGGTGTACGGGGAGCAGGCCAGTTCTTGATCGAGTCAATCTTGGATGGATCCACATGAATCCCCTCCTTGTTTACCACGTGGCCTAGAAAGTGGACTTCGCGAAGCAAGAAGTCACATTTCAAAAATTTAGCATACAGTTGCTCTGTTTGAAGAAGTTCCAGCATAAGTCGTAGATGCTGCTCGTGTTCCTCCTGACTCTTAGAATAGATCAGGATGTCGTCGATGAAAACAATAACGAACTTATCCAGGTAAGGTTTGCATACTCGGTTCATGAGATCCATGAAGACCGCTGGTGCATTCGTCAACCCGAAAGGCATAACCAGAAACTCGTAATGCCCATAACGAGTTCTAAACGCTGTTTTGGAGACGTCCTCATCTCAGACTCTCAGTTGATGGTAACCTGATCTCAAATCAATCTTAGAGTAATAGCTCGACCCTTGCAACTGGTCGAAAAAGTCATCAATACGTGGAAGAGGATAACGATTCTTCACGGTCACCTTGTTAAGTTCGCGGTAGTCAATACACATCCTGAAAGTACCGTCTTTCTTTTTCACAAACAAGACTGGAGCTCCCCAGGGCAAAGAGCTAGGACGTATGAAACCCTTTTCCAAGAGTTCTTGTAATTGCGTGGACAGTTCTTCAAGTTCTGATGGAGCTAGACGATAAGGTGCACGAGCTATTGGTGCTGCTCCAGGAGCTAGCTCGATTTGAAACTTGACTTGGCGATGTGGCGGAAGACCAGGTAATTCCTCAGGAAACACCTCAGGAAAATCGCGCACAATAGGAATGTCTTCAATTCTCTTCTCTTCCGTTGATGTGTCAGTAACGAGTGCTAGAATGGCAGTGTGGCCCTTTCGCAAACACTTCTGGGCCTTAAGGAAAGAGATAATGCCTACGACAGCACCACTCTTGTCGCCATGAATCACGAGGGGTTCTTTACTAGTACGAGGGAAGCGGACAATCTTCTCGTTGCAAAGAATTTCCGCTTGCTGATGAGATAACCAATCCATCCCAATAACAACATCAAAACTACCCAGAACGATAGGAATAAGATCGATAGAGAAGGTCTGATCAGCTAAGACAAGGCTACAACCCTTAACTATGTGTGTGGCCTCGAGACTTTTACCGTTTGCTAGTTCTACCGTGTGTTTGGTGTTCAAAAGTGTAACAAAGAAATCATACAGAAGAAACTAGTATCGGATAACTTTTAAGGACACATAACTAGTATCGGCACCCAAATCGAATAAAACTGTAACAAAGAAATCATACAGAAGAAACTTACCCATCACAACGTTGGGATCGTTCCTCGCATCACCCTGACCAATCACGAACGCACGACCCCTTGCCTCATTACCATTGTTGTTTCCCCCATTGTTGCCTCCATTGTTGTTCCCGTTTCCTTGGTTGTGGTTCTGATTCAGCTGTGGACAGTGCCTCTTGAAGTGACCCTCAGCACCGCACTGGAAGCATCCCTTATTACCCTACTGGTTTTGCTGTTGGTGATTCTATGGTGCTTGTTGTTGCTGCTGACGATTCTGATTTGCAAGCCGTGAGCTCCTGCAATCCTTGGCTTCATGACCCATCTTGAGACACCTCTGACAATGTCCCTTGTTGCACTGACCACTGTGGTGTCTGTTGCATTTGTTGCACTTTGGGTGGTTTCCTCGATATCCACCCTGCCCTTGACTACCAGAAGATTGCTGACCAGGACTCTGGTAGTCATCATTCTTTCGCTGCTGCGCCTGGGACTGAACTGCAGTCGAACCCTTGCTGGAGGCTCCATCCCATTTTCGTTTGTTGTCACTGGGAATAGCAGAAGTAGTAGTAGCAGTAGCACCTATACGCTTAGGCAGCTTGTTCTGTTCCACTGCCTGGTCTGTGAGACGATGAGCAAGACGAGTAACATCCTGGATGGTAGCAAGGTTAGCAGAAGTCACATGGCTTTGAATCTCTGGTACTAGGCCTTTGAGGTACAGCTCGATACGCTTGATGGGAGGATCCACCATAGTTGGACATAACACTGCCAGTTCGTTGGATCGCTTCGTATATACCTCTATCTCTGACCCCGTCATCTTCAGGTTAAAGAACTCCACTTCCAGCTTGTGAATGTCATCACGATTACAATATTCTCGCTTGATCAGTTCCTTGAAGTCGTTCCATGGGGTGGCATTAGCAGCTGCCAGCCCTAACATTTGAACTTGCGCGTTCCACCAAGTCAGCACAGTGCCTTCGAGGGTACCAGTGGCATACTTCACCCTACGAGCCTCAGGGCATTCACACATTTCGAAGACTGACTCGAGCTTCTCGAACCAGTGGAGGAGTCCAACGGCCCCTTCAATGCCACTGAAAGTACTAGGACGACAGTCCATAAAAGTCTTGAACATGCACACAGGAGGCTGGGCATGCTGGCCTCCTGCTTGAGCGGTTGCAAGTGCCGCAGTAACTTGTTCGTTGATCAAAGCCATCAGCTGGGCTTGTGTGAGGTTGATTCGTCCACTCATGATCTTCACCATACATAGAACACAAGTAAGAAGTGGTGTCGCGAAAGTGCGTAAGTGTGGAGTGACAGAAGAGAGCAAACACACAGGGTTTCAAGCAATAGTTATTACGCTAACTAAGCATATCATGATCAAATGCGCTACTAGTAGGTAGGCAATACAAACATAAACCATATTACCTATAGTGTTGAGTCTTGCACGTGGAGCGAAGCGTCGTTTTGGATCGTTGAGCACTGTACAGGTTATAGTCTGGTTTTATCAAAAAAGCTTTTCCCCTTTCTAAAACCAAGTTCGCTATAACCAATGGCTCTGATACCAATTTGTCACACCCCCAAAATCCACCATGCGGAGTATCACCGCTTAGAGGCGTGACATGACCAGGATCGAGCCACCAATCATATTGAACAACATAATTAAGTAAATAAAGCCAACCACAATACAATTGGTGACCAAAAGAGAGTAACCGGTTTTAAGTTAACAGCAGAAGCATAAAACGTAAGTCCAAAACATAAGTTCCATAGTTCATAAGTTTAAAGTCCAAAACGTAGGTTTAATAAGTTCAAAAGGACTTAAATATTAAGCACAGAACATAACAGTCCGTGTCCCACAACGACCTCCTCCTCGCGCAAGCTCCGTAAGTACCTAACGACCTGCAAGGCATGTAATAACAAAGTTGAGCGAGTTCACAGTAGGTGTTCGTTATAAAGTAGTTTGCAAGAACTATGAGTTTGTTTGCAATTGCAGGTTAAATCAACTTTCCTTATTTTTCCCAAACCATAAACGGTGGGGGCTACCCCATGTTGTAAACCACTAGACTAGATGTATATATATGTGTCCTTCCCAATCCGAGGACAGAGATACATATTAAATATGTAGGTTTAGCGCTGGTGTCCTTCCCAATCCGAGGACAGTGGTACGTAGTGAGTACGTAGGTTTAGCGCAGGTGCCCTTCCCAATCCGAGGACAGTGGTACGTAGTGAGTACGTAGGTTTAGCGCAGGTGCCCTTCCCAACCCGAGGACAGTGGTACGTAGTGAGTACGTAGGTTTAGCGCTGGCGTCCTTCCCAATCCGAGGATGGAGGTAAGTAGTCTAGTAGTGGTGAAAGTACAAGTTCCGTCTCATCTATTTAATCCCATTCCCAACCACCGGGAATCCCATGCCTTAGTAAGGGGGTGAACTCACATTTGGTTGCTCGGTTTGACTCTCAAAAATAGCTAACAGTCAAGGTCGGTCAATCTCATCCTAGTATAATTACCACTTAATTTATTAGTGACTTCAAATAAGCACGATGTTCCTACACTCATCTATCACATAACATGCATCACTTTAACGGTTCATGCCCATATAAACTTCCTATCTATTCCCGATCATAAGGAAACATACGACATTGCACATAACACATATAACATGTTATATCATTCTCGGATAACATACCCGACATTTAGACACGCAAATTACTACTAAAGTCGTTTCAGCTTAAATCTTCAAAACTGGGCTGTTTTCGGGGCTTTTAATAAAATAGTTAACTTATTCCAAAAATTCCCAACTTTTTACAGAAGGTCTTAAACGATCCAAATATTATTGTGTAAAAATCTCGGGATCCAATTCATCACCGATATTTTATAAGAAATCATTTTCCGGACTGAAGTCAGATTCATCTTCTTCTGACTGCAGTCCACGGAATAATTTATTAAAAATTCATCGTAAGTCCGATTTACGAAATTCCAGTGGGAGAATTACAAATACATCGGTGGTCATTTACAATAGAAATTTCATGATCTGACTCATCACAGAATCCAAGTTATGACGGAAAACAGAACACTTATTTTCAGCAGTAAAAATGCAGCTTGAGCTGCTGTTACAAAACGGGTCTTTAAAAATAGTAAACGAAGTCCAAAAATTATGATTCCAGTGCCATTAGAACCGTATTTCATAATACATAAATCTAGACTTCAGAAAATTCATTTTCTGCTTTATTAAGGTCTGGTTACAGCCAACTGAAGTTGGCTGTAATCACTAAACAACCTTCTGTTTTTCAGCTTTTAACATTCTAATGCGAGTTATATTGGTTCCGTTAACATGTTCAGCGACTAACAACATTTCTAGTAATCAATATTAACAAGTAAATCATCAAGTAATCAACAACGAAATCAAAACAACTTCATACTAACACAAATACATCATGTTTCATCTTTATATTAAGCTTTATGTTCATGTTTCTTGTTTAACCTTTTAGTGTTCTTGTGACAATCATCATACTACAACTTTTAATCATAACAAGAAGATGAACAAGGGTTTGTCAAGAGCTTACTACTAGGACAAGGCTAGGGTAGGATCTAGTGGTGAAGATGACGAGAAAAGATGATGAAGAAGCAAGAAACAAAGCCCTTTGAAGCTCCACAAGTGCAACCTCCTTGAATCACCTTCAAAGCTTGTATGGAACTTGATGAATGGAGGGTGATGGTGGTTAAATGGAGGTGATGGTGTTGGCGGTTATGGTGAACCGAGAAGAGGGAGAGAGAGAGTAAGTGAGAGAGTGTAAGATTTTGGAATGATGAAAGATATTGGAGCCATACTTATATAGATCTTCCACAATATCATGTTCATGTAATCAAGCAACAATCACAACAAATATTTGAAGTAAGATCTTAGGAGATATGTTGGTGATCTTGTGGGTCCATGGTGACCAATTTTGGTTATGGTGGGGGGGGGGGGGCTTGGTATAACATTTTGCAACTAGTAGGTAAGAACTAGTTAGAATCCAAGTATAATACTTCCTTATATTAGTATGTTGATATTTAAGGGGTGTTATGGTATACGGGGATCATGACTAGCCAAAAATAATTAAATAATGTGTTTGACAAATATTTGGTGTCCCGGGTAATGTCCGGTTGTTCGGTCGGATACTGTTCCGTTAAATTGTTTAATTATTCCGTAAGGTGTCTTATATATATATATTTTTGTAACATTTTTAATTCCTAACACATAGGAGAATATTCAGGACCATTTAGTAAATTTTCTGCACATGACTAGTGTGTTAACAAGCACATGTAAGTATGTCACAGTGATCAGAAAGCAGTTAAATGATTCAGCACAGTCATCAAGCACTTTAATTATCTTTAATAAATTGTACGGATACATGGAATCATGAGGGTTGTCACAATAGTACTATACTAGTCATGGTGGGACGTCGTGAGTATAAGTCCTAGCACATATGTAACTAGCATCACGTATAACTATGCACGTAAGTCATTCGCAAGTGATAAGTAGTTTAAGCATTTGATATAATTCGATTTGATAACAACGTATGTTACACCCAAAAGTGCAAAAGCAAAAAGGGGTTCAAGAATACTCACAGTGCGTATTCAGCAAGAACTCAACTTGGTTGGGTTAATTTAGAGTGCGCCTGATTTAGCATGAACACGGAATGGTTGCGTAAGCGAGGTGTGGTGAAAAGTTGAATAATAGGGCTAGTGGTAATCCGATCGAACATCGACACTTTGGGGCTCGTCCGGTCGGTTGACATGTTATTCGGTCGGTTGACATGCTATCCGATCGGCTGGTATGTTGTCCGATCGACTGACATGTTTTCTGATCGGTTAACATGTTGTCCGATCGGTTGGCATGTTGTCCGATCGGTTAACATGTTGTACGGTCGTCTGACATGTTGTCTGATCGGTTGACATGTTGTCCGATCGGTTGGCATGTTGTCCGGTCGGTTGACATGCTATCCGATCAACTGATCGGCTGGTTTGGAGTTGATTCGCCGTTCGATCGGACATCAGTCCGGTCGGACGGCAATTCGTTCAAATTTTCTGATTAAGTCACTCTCAATTGTCTTTGGAAAGGATACAGGTAGTTTTCACCGAGACGGCGTGACGTCGTGTTAAACAAATGGAATTCCACCAGTTCTGACCCGTTTTAACGGCTGGGAACCACCCCGTTCCATCAGTTTTGGCCGTTCTTGATGGTTTCTCCATGTTTAATTCGAAATCACGCAATACTTTGATCAGATACATAATATTCTAGGTGAGATTGTTATAAAAACATGTGGAAATCACTCAGATCTGAGTTGTTCATGGTAAAATGAGGTCATGCTTTGAAGTTCATATGAACTCTTGATGACATCATCTTTGAACACCTCAAATCAGTAGATTTCACGGTTGAAAGTTGATTTTTAAAAGATAGAAAGGTGTAGAATCGAGTGTAGATCATAAAAGTACAAAGTTTAGGTTGAAAACTTACAAGAATCGCGAGAAAACGAGCGAAAATGGCGAAGCAGCGTCTGGCCGAACGAGAGCAGTCACATCAAGGGTTCTTGGTGTGACTAAGGGGTATTTATAGGCAAGGAGGAGGAGAGGATGGTGAGTGGGGGCCGTCCGTTCGGCTGGCCCATTCGTCCGGATGACCGATCCGTTCGGATGTCCCTCGGCGAGCTGCGTTTAGGTGTTCCGTTTCGATTATTAAGCGTTGCGATGATTTTTGTTACACATTCTCATCCACATTGTCATTTATTTATTATAATTAGTCACGTTGGGTCGTATATACATATCCATATTTCAAAGTTGCGATACAATAATCGGGTTTCGTTTCGAACATGCGATTACTTTGCGACGCTTCACGGTCATCGAGGAGGGTAGAATAGGTCCTCTCTCTATGTCATCGTGAACGTTATTGTATGTTTTGAGTTATGAGTTGCACTGCGACACATCACGGCTATCAAGGAGGGTAGAATTGGTCCTTACTCGACATCTTCGTGGTTGTCAGCAAGTGCAAGGTGATGTGATAGCGATAAAGTATGCGTAATATGCGAAAATACTGCGATTTAGCGATATATGCGATATAGTTACATTATGATCCGAATCTCTGGTGCTAGGCGTAACGAGTGTAGCGAGTCATAACAACACACGAACGTGCGGGTTGTTACAGTCTCCCCTGCTTTAGGAAATTTCGTCCCGAAATTAATCCAACAGGTAGACTTTTGAGAGTTGTCCTCGTATAACTAGCGATACAGCGAGTTAATTGACTGAGAGTTGACAAGCGAGAGCGTTTTGAGTATGAGAGGTCGATTACGAGAGGCGACGTATTGACAAAAGTAGCATCCCACGAGTTGGCGTTTCAACAGTACCTCTAGTCGCGAAGAATTTGTAAGTTCGATGCGATTGAGATTTTTTAAAGAACTTGAAAGGTTTCTCATAACGTAGGGTTATAACTGAGTCGATTGTTAATCAACGTTGCAAGAAACGTTCGTTTTTTAGCTATTTAAAAGGAATTTGGAAGGAAATCTTGAAAAAAAATTCTTATAACGTAGGGTCAACTGAGTCGATGTTAACCAACGTTGCAAGAAAGTTTAGGTTTTAAACATTTTAAGGAATTTGAAAATGAAAACTGGGGTTACGGAAACTCTCCTATGACACGGTTTCAAGCTGAACTTGATGTCGAACCAACGTCTTAAGAAAGATTTCGTTTTGATATTGCAAAATTTCTTTTTAAAGAAAACTGGACTTATGAGACTTCCCTTGGGCATGGAGTCAAGCTGATTCGATGTTACCTCCACATTGTGAGGAAATTTCACTTGTCCAATGGTTTTAATAAAAATTTTATAAAAATCAGTTTTTAAAAGTTTAAAAGTTAATTAACATCGAGCCCCACTTGGAACTTTCTCACGAAAGGTTGTTAATATGGTTAAAACACTTATATATAGGAAGTACCAGCGGCGTATCCACCATGTTTCTCCCATATTACTTCCGTTTCTTGAGGCGGTGTCATGTGTGCCGATATGACACAGATAGAATTGCACTACCTCGTTCCAATCGATATGGAGTCGGACCGAGTTGAAGATAGAATCAAATAGGTTAAACTGGCGGGTTGAATTGCGAACGTAGCTATAACAGCGTGCGCGAGTAGCCTAGTGACATGAAACATTGATGTGTCGTGTCTGGATAGGCGTCGAGCGATAAGTGATAAGCGAATAGCGCGATTAGATTTCACATTAAACCCACATGGCACGTTTCCACGAAAGTTTGCTAACATGGCGAAACACCACGTTCGACCAGGTTAGTTTTGTCCCGTGAAGCGATGTCATGCATACTAATACCACACAGACTGTGATGAATATCAAGCGATGAGTGACGAGCGATAAGAGGTACGCGACAAGCGAATAAGCGATAGACGATACACGATAAGCGATACGCGATAAGCGAGTAATGCGATTCGATTTAGTCTTCATAGCTTTACAATTTAACCAATCGTTAAGCCCCATATGGCATCTGCCCACGAAAATTGGCTGGTATGGATGAATCACTTATACATATAGGAAGTACCTAGCGATGTATTTACCACGTTCCAACCATACTAGGTCTGTTTCGTGAATCGATGTCAGGTGTGCTCGCGTAATACAGGTAGCGATAAGCGAGTAGGCGATTAAGCGAAATACACAAACACAACACAAGCGATGACGGCGGCGATAAGCGATACGCGATAGCGACAATCGACGAGTGATAAGCGACGGTTGTTGCGTTGCAAGCGATGGGGATATGCGCGATTTATGCGTTTCGATTCAATTGATTAACACCACAGGGTTTAACTAACATTAGACCCCACATGGCCTTTTTCAACGAAAGCCTGCTGATATGACTAAAACACCTTGCTTTAATCATATGAGCTTCATCTCGTGAAGCGAGGTCATGTGTGCTAACTTAACACAAATATCACAGATAACGGTAGGTGATAGCGATAGAGTGCCACAGAGCAAGCGATATAGCGATACACACAATAAGCGATAGCGATTCACATAATAAGCGATAGAGATTCACATGATAACCAATAGCGATTGCGGGATAGCGGTAATGCGATAGATTCCAACAAAACTGCGATTGAGTGGCGAGGTGGACTTACGACCAGTCTTGCGTCGTTGCAATTGCCCTGCGGGGGTAGACTTTCCAAAGTCCATTGATGAGGCGATTGCATTGCGTTGGCAGACTTACGAAAAGTCTCACAGTGATGCGGTTCGGTTTTTACGCCTTGCGATTGAGTGTAGTGTGTTGAAAATAACCACAATAGTATAATAGGTTTAATAACGTTCAACTCCACGTGGCACTTTCCTTACGAAACTTTGGTAGTATGATAAAGCACACCTTGGTTGACCCCTACTACTTACATCCCGTGATTTGGTGTCACGTTTTGTCGAGACGCTTATGGCACCTTTAGAATTTACTACGATCTCCGAGCACTGACCAATATAATCCCGTGTGCACCCGTGATTAGTCGTTCCTTGCACGTTTATCGTACCTTATTCTTAAGAGTGCGGTGAGGGTAAAACATATTATCTCGTGATATAGTATATAGTATGTGTGTGAATCTAGTCTAAGTGCAAAACACGAGAGAGAATGCGAATCAATGTTTGCGCATAGTGACAACATCAATTAGTAGGGACAGTTCTACACATGAAATTACGTCGAAAATTTGTTTCATTACAACACTATCCTACGTCTGTCTGATGTCGAAAACTTTTGCTGGAGCTGCGGTTGTTGTACTCAAGTTCTTGACCCGGTGCGGCAGTTGCGGGTGAAGTGACCGTAACGGTTGCAGTTATTGCAAGAGCGACAGTCAGCTCCGACCTGGTGATGGTAGGTACATGAGTAACACTGGGGATGAGCTCCAGTGTAAGCTCGTTTTGGAAACACCGGAAGTGCTTGAAGAGGCTTCGGTTGTAGCAGTTCGGTTGTTGATGAGTTCGTGCTTGAAATCTTTCGTTTGCGGCTGGGTTTGTCGGTGTCTTGCGATGAGGTGTCGTTTTTGGATGATTTGTCTGAGGACTCACTTGCAGAATCTTTGGCCGAGTCGTCGGAAGAACCGTCAGCAGCTTCGTCAGAAGAATCGTCAGCAGATTCATCCGAAGAATCCTCGGCAGATTCGTCAAAAGAATCGTTGGTAGAGTCGTCTGAAGAATTAATGACGATTGCTTGATAAGTTTGCTTGACATGATTCTTGGAGAAAAATCCTTCCATGAGTCGTTTGTTGTTGATCTCGGCGGCTAAACGGTAGGTCTCTTCGATGGTAGCTGGTCTTGCAGCTTCGACAAAATCACCCACACACTCAGGCAAGCCGCGAATGTACTTAGGAATGGCTTTTTCTGAAGTGTTGACTTGACTTGGGCAGATTACGCTAAGCTGTTTGAACCTTGCGGTGTAGCCAGCATTGTCACTTCCGTCTTGCTTGATTTCCCAAAATTCATTTTCTAGCTTCTGAACTTCGTGGGGAGGGCAATACTCTTTCTTCATGAGCTCTTTCAGCTCATCCCAAAAGAGAGCGTAAGCTGCGGAGATCCCACGTTTGCTACGTTCGGCAGTCCACCAGTCGAGTGCTCGTGATTGAAATACTCCGGTAGCGCAAGTAGTACGGAAACTATCGGGACACCCACTCTGATGAAGGGTAACTTCGATAGAATCGAACCACTGGAGTAGTTGGGAAACACCTCCTTCACCCGTGAATTCCATTGGATCACAGGCCTTGAGGTGTTTGTAGAGAAAAAGCAGATTGCGACGCTTCTGTCTTAATGATGTGTTAAAAATGCAACATATAAATTTCATCAAATGAGGCATAAAACTAACCCTTTTTTAGTACAAATGTTGGAAAAAGTGTGCTTTTGTTTTCCTTTTGTATTTTCAGGATTAAATGAGCTCAAATTAACAAAAGAAGCAAAAAGACATCAAAATCTAACATAAATACAAGAAAAGGAACAAGACGTGACATGCCCGACCCCACGACAGCATCTTCCCAAGCAAAACAAGAGATCAGAAGCCTGAACACGCCCCGTGCTCAGCCAGCACGGGGGCGTGCCCAAGTGTCAGCAGAAAAGACAAAGTGGTAGAAGCTTCTATTGCCCACCACGGGGCCGTGCTCAGCGGACACGGGGCCGTGGTCAACTATAAGATTCGCACAATCCAGCAAATCTGCATAGTACAAAGATTCTTCTGCACCACGGGGTCGTGCTCAGCGGACACGGGGGCGTGGTCAACTAAAAAGACAAAACTGCATTAAATGAAGAAAGAGAAGGATGTGGACACGGGGCCATGCCCACTGGACACGGGGCCGTGCCCGAGCTTCTGTTCAGCCTATAAATAGAAGTGCTTGGCTCAAGCTCAAACCATCCCTTGGCACACCACCTCTCTCACACTTCACCCACCACCCACCACCACCATAACACCATCATCCACCACCATCATCCATTGTCCATCGTAGAGTGTGTGAGTCGTCTCGGGATCCAAGATTGATCGTAAGAGTTCTTGACAATCAAGGCCATGTTTGCCTAAGTCTCTTACATCACTTGGTGAAGACAAAGTGTCTAGTGTAATACTTTTTATTTCTAATCTTTTGTACTTTTTATTTGGTTTTGTATTAATGACTTTAATAACTAGTTGCTTATGTTGAAGGTGATCTTTCCTTATCGTTTGTCCGTGGTGTCTTGGCATTATTTTACTGTCTATATAAAATAAAAGATTTTCACCATTCATATCTCCACGGTCTATATGGAGGTATGTTGGCTACCTGGTCGGCGGTTAAGGGAACGGTTTGGTAAAGGTCTTGCCATTGTTCAGTGTTTAGAGGTCCTGCATTGGACCTGGGTCAAATTTAGTAGGACCTCCTTCAATACTTAACGGTATTGGATGGCGGGGGTCCAAACTCTTTGATCCCCTCATAAGTTAACTACTATTAATACTATAACCCGGCTATTTAGGACTGTATCCCTGCTGACTCAGACTATTTAGTCGAGGGTAACGTCACCTCCAAAAGAGGGGCCTACCATAATTTGCATTAATAACTTAATTAATTATCTTCCAATAATCCACCCTTTTAGGATTGTATCCTTGCTGACTCAAACTACTGGGGTGAGGGTAACGTCACCTTCAAAAGAGGGGCCTACTACAATAACTAAGATAATCTCTTAAATATGTGCAAAAGTGCGGAAATAATCAAAGGTTACACTAGATACGAGTCGGAACCAAGTGATTCATCTTGTCTATCTGTTTTTCTTTTTTATTTTATTTTCAGCATTTTTAGTTAGTTTTTATTTTTCTTAGTTTAAAACATTTTTCTAAACCTTTTGATTTTGATTAGACGTTGAGGATAAACCGGTACTAAAAGCTCTTGTGTCCTTGGACGACCTCGGTATCTTGCCAACACTATACTACGCTCACGATGGGTGCACTTGCCCATATGTGTGTTTAGTGTTAGTAAAATATCGTGTTTTATAAATTTAAAACTTGGCTAAAAATAAGTGTTAAAGGGGCTTATAATATACACCTAATATATATAACACTTCACACGCATCAAGTTTTTGGCGCCGTTGCCGGGGACACAAGGATTTTAAGAAAGTTAGGAATCAACGGCCTAATCGTTTTCTTATTTTTCACTTGTTTTTAGGATTTTTTTTTTTAGTTTTCTGTTTCTGCAGAGCTCAGCACGGGCCGTGCCTGGTCAGACACGGGCCGTGCCCAGCATCATCACTGGCAGTTTTTATTTTCTGAGTTACAGAGAGCTGAGCACGGGGCCGTGTCGGTGCAACACGGGGCCGTGTCCAACTCCCAGTAACAGGGATCCGGAAAACAATTACTGTACCTCTGACCACGGGCCGTGTTCACTGAGCACGGGGCCGTGGTGAACATTCTGACCAACGTTCTTTTCTGTTTTTATTGCAGGACTTGGAACCCCAGGTGCCACATTTGAACCTCCTACGTAGTGCATGAGCTCCAGTTCTAGTAGAGACATAAAAGAACCTCTAGAAGAACCCGAACGCTTTCTCAGAAAAAGACTTAAAGCTAAAAATCAAGAGAAATTTTTGGGGGACCCACTTCCAATGGCGGACCAGCGTACCCTCATGGATTACCTACGGCCCACCGTAGGCAATCTCGGCGCCGCTATCAATGCACCGAATGTCGAAGCCAACAACTTCGAACTTCAACCGCATTTGATACAAATGCTCCAAAACTCCGCAACCTTCCATGGGCTTGCGGACGAGGATCCCCATCTACATATTACTAATTTCTTGGAAATATGTGATACTTTTCGGATCAATGGAGCATCAAACGACGCCATTCGCCTTAGGATGTTTCCATTTTCACTAAAAGACCGAGCTAAGGCTTGGCTTAACACCCTCCCAGTTGGCTCGGTAAACACCTGGGATGAACTAGCCCAAAAGTTTCTATATAAGTATTTCCCTCCTGCTAAAACAGCTAAACTAATGAATGAAATTAATACATACTCACAAGAGGATGGGGAATCCTTATATGAAACTTGGGAAAGGTTCAAGGAGCTTCTAAGAAAGTGTCCTCATCACGGTCTAGCTATATGGCAACAAGTATCCACTTTCTACAATGGGTTGTTGCCACACACAAGACAAACACTCGATTCTAGCTCCGGGGGACTTTTAGGTAATCGTCGCCCAAATAAAATATATAATCAAATTGAGGAAATTGCTCAAACCAATTTTCAATGGCACACTCCCCGAGGTAATAAATCTATTGCCCCGGGCGCCCATAAGGTTGATGAAAGCACCTCTTTACAAGCCCAAATCGAGGCCCTCTCTTCGAAAATCAAAAAGCTAGAAATGACAAAAACGGCCTCGGTTATGGCTTGTGAAGGGTGTGGTGGGTCACATGAAAATTGGAGTTGTATGAAAGAATTAGATGAACAAGCAGAAACGGTAAACTACATTGATAATAGACCTAGGCCGTCGGGTCCTCCAACGGGTACCTACAACCAAGGATGGCGTAACCACCCAAATCTTGGTTGGAGAGATCCCAGCAATAGTAGTAACCAACAAAACCAACGAACTAATTTTCAACAACCACAAAATTTCTCTCAACAACAAGGTGGAAGAGAAAGGCTTGAAGATACCATATCTCGCCTCATCTCCGACACCGAAAAGAAAAACTCAGATCGATTTCAACAATTGGAATCGAATTTTAGAAATCAACAAGCTAGCATTCAAAACGTTGAAAAACAATTAAATCAACTAGCTCAAAATTTCTCCGAGAGACCACAAGGCGCGTTACCAAGTAATACCGAAACCAACCCAAAAGCACAATTACACCTCATCACGTTGAGAAACCGAACCGTGGGTCCCGAAGATGCCCCATTACCACCAGTTGAAGGAGGTCAACGCCAAAGCACGACTTCACCTACACCTCAACCAGAAAAGGCTTCTTCACCAAATCAAGAGCCCACCAAGACTCCTCCAATTCCGTACCCCGGTAGGTTAAATCGTCAAAAGACCGATGAGCAATTCGCAAAGTTCGAAAGTTTACTAAAACAATTGCATGTCAATATTCCTTTTATTGAGGTCCTAACCCAAATGCCTAAATATGCAAAATTCATGAGGGATTTCCTCACTCACAAAAGGAAAATTGAATCATTGCAATTAGTTAACTTAGGCGAAGAATGCTCCGCTTTAGTACTCAACAAACTTCCACAAAAGAAAATCGATCCCGGGAGCTTCACAATTCCTTGCTCGATTGGGAAGTCCCCCGTTCGTAATGCATTAGCCGATCTTGGGGCTAGCATTAACCTCATGCCCATGTCAATGTTCAAACGACTCGGCCTAGGAACAACAAGCCCTACAAAGATGAGCATACAACTCGCCGACAGGTCCGTCAAAATTCCACAAGGTGTCGCTGAAAATCTGCTAGTCAAGGTTGACAAATTTGTTTTTCCAACCGACTTTGTCATCCTAGACATGGAAGAAGACACCGATGTCCCTCTCATCCTCGGGAGGCACCAAAATTTGTGAGAGCCTCTAGTATGCATGCACCTGTAGAACCTGCACACTAAACACACCAGTGTAAACCCGAAAATAACAAAGCAAAACTAACAAACTGACACACGCTGCGCACTACTCCCCGGCAACGGCGCCAAAATTTGACGTGCTGTCGTAGGTACACGCAAATTTAATCCCAATAACAACTATAGATAGCGGTAATAGGGTATCGAACTCAGGGAGTATGTGGAAAGTGTGTTGATTTTATAGCTTTGCAATTAACTACAATTAACCTAATTTGCAGAAAATAAAGATCAATGAATTGGATTGTTGTTTTAGAATACTAAATTAAAAACTAATTGCAAATCAAATGTTGGATGTAAAACAGATTAGGAGAGAACAATGACCATCTTAGGATTCAGTTTCTTTAAACAATTGTGTGAAATTCCAACTAGAAAGAGTTACATAGAGATAACTCGTGCATAAATAATCAAAGTGCTAAAAGGGAACAAAGTACTCGGATTTATAAACGCGAGGTTGTTTCCCGATGATCAATTAATCAATAACCAACCCTAACCCTTCCCGTGATATCTCGATTGCCAACGGCACCAAGAACGTACGATTAAGACTAGAAATTGCAATATCGATTAACAAGCTACAAACAATTAAGCATACACCATGATATTCAAGCAACGCAAGTTATCATTCTAGAAATTCAGAAATAAACACACAAAAGTTCAAGAGAAAACCTTCACCTAAGATGATCACCGAAAGTTTTAGCCACACATAGCTTGGTGAATCATCATAACAATAAGTTCAATGTTCATACGAATCAAAATCACAAACCGAATGATAGAAATTGTCTAGAACCAAGCAAGAACAGCCAAATTCGCCCCTAGTCTCTCCAATAACCGACCAATGATGAGAAAATATGAAAAGACACCATAAAACTGATTTTAATGAGGCAGTTACAAAGATTCCGCAGCCTCCACCGTAACTTACGGCTCCACCGTAAGTTACGGTGGACATAGTGTTGTTACGGTGATAGTTGTCTGAGTTACGGTGAAGATCAGGCCTTTTTCAAGTCCACCGTAATTTACGGTCATACCGTAAATTACGGTAACATCCTGAGTTTTTTTTTCTTTGTTTCATCTTTTGTTCCATGCACGACCCGTTCAACTTCAAACCTTCCAAAGCTGCATTTTTCTTCACTTTAAGCCGCCAAACCGCACCTGAGACATAAGCAACAGTAGTTATCTAATTCGAGATAATTACACACTTAAATGAGGGATAAACTTGTCTTTTAACATCATAAAGGGTTGTCCTACGGACCACCCGTCACATCCCCACACTTAACCGTTGCTTGTCTCAAGCAACTCATCAAATCAATTTCTCAACAAGTGATCAATGTAAGCCAAGCAAAAACAAGCAATCCTTTTACTAACCCCTTTTTAACACCCAACTAATGCACCCCTCACTATGTCTCTCCTCTCGGCTACAAGCAAGCACTAGCAATATGAGCTAGACACACAAAGGCTAACGGGCGGTTGCACAACTATAAGCTTGTACCTAAATCAATCCTTCTCCTAAAATGTGTCAAACATGAATGAAAATCAAAGGGACTTTCAAGGTTGTAACGTGGCTAGGTGTATAGGTAGGAAATGGAATATATATGAAATAGCGAAAACTTAACCCGGTCTTTTTATTACATAATAAAACAAACTAACAACTACCAAAGCAAACTACTATATACAAGATAACTAAATATCATTTTTTTTTATTTTTTTTATTTTCCATTGCTTTTTCTCTTTTTTTTCTTTTCTAATTTTTTCTGATTTTTTTTTAACATAATACTTTCAACATAACATCAAATAAAATTACATACTACTAAACAATCACTAATCACTATAAAACCGGGTCAAGTTGGGTAAATTTTTAGGTAAGTAGCTAGAGTTAACAAATGATAGGCTTTTAGGCACAAAATTGGGCAACTAAATGTCCAAACCCCCGCCCCTCTCACTACCATGCTCATATATATAACTTATGAGGTCCAACCCCCCAAATCCCACACTCGCTCACACCAACGACGAGGCTACCTAAATGCCCTTATCCTTTACATTCATGTCTAACTAAGGACTCAAATCGCATTCAAGCACAAGTTCTAATGCACCACCACCCGTAACCACTCTCATCAAAGACAATCATTATTTATGTACAAGTGTGGCTACAACTCTCACCAAGAATGAAAAGGTATCAAAGGTTGCCGGTGCACCAAATTGGGGTTAATCTAGGGTGTTCAAATTCTCACAATGTTTTGCTCGACTCAAAATTTTCAAAATCTTCAAAAATTCCCCCCATCCCCACACTTGGGATACATTGACCCCAATGTATGGTTTTAGGAGGCTTTGATCACTAAAATTCATTCAACATCAACAAACACTTAAACACTCAAACCCCAAATTTCTTTTTGGATTTTTTTTTTTAAACATGACACCACCAACTTCTACAACCCAACACAAAACATTAAACTAATACACCCCCAAACCTCCCAACCATAAACAAAAACAAACAACTAACTACCAATATTTCAAAGCTAAAGAACACAACAAGACTAAGGAAAGAGTACATTGACCTGGTGAAATTTGCCACAACAGATGTTGTAGATAACCCGACTTCCTATCACCACCTTCACACAAATATCCGTACATCTTCCCCACACTTGAATGTCGCCATGGCCCTGAAACAAAGAAAGATAAAAACAGCAAGATCAATATAAAATCCCTGGGTTGCCTCCCGAGCAGCGCTAAGTTTCGAGTCTTCAGCCAGACTGTGCCACCACCATTTATGGTGGTTCAAAGAAGCGGTTCCTGCCATCTCCATCACTTCCTTGTGCCATTGAGCAAAATGCATCCATCTTGTTTTGACTTGGTGGGTAATCAAATACACTCTTGCTTGAACCCAAATGCTTTTCTTCACGATCCGGTGGGTGTTTTTTTCTCATTCTTTGAAACACATTTTTCATACAATCACTAGACTCACCACCCTTCCTCTCAATGGACTCATAACTAATCACTCTAGTTTGAACATCAAAGTACAACTTACGGTTCTTTTCGGTCATGGTAATAATCTCGTCTCTACAATTAATTTGAGCATTTGCTGTGTATAGAAACGGTCGACTTAAGATTACCCTTTGTTGTGCTGCCATGTTGGTAGAAGCATAGTCCAGAACTAGAAAATCCACCGGGTACTCAAACTCTCCCAACTGAATCTTAACATTCCTAACCATTCCCCGTGGACGCCTCCAACTTCCATCCGCCAAGCTCACCATGGTGTCTATACCTTCAAGTGGACCAAAGTCGTACATATCGTATAGATCACTTGGTAGCACACTCATGCTTGCCCCGTAGTCCAATAATGCATGAGGGATTTTTAATTTTCCCACACGGATAGGCACGATTGGCGCTTCATACTCTTTATCATTCTCGACTTCGCCATCTTTTTCCAAACCTGCATTCACTTGATACGAAGAAGTTAGCAATGTTTCATTAAATTTAGTATTTGGAACGGTGCTTACCACATTGATGTTAATGCTTTTTATATTCTTGGGATTTGGCACCGTATCACTCGGTAGCTGGCCTTTTGCTTTCTTCAATATCGCCACGTCACTTGCAAGTTGACCCATTTGAGTGGTCAACGATTGGATGCTTTTGTCACGAACCTCGTCCTTTTGCATCCGAACCTCATCACGTTGGTTCATTCGTTGCATTTCACTTTGCATCGCCTTCAACATCTCCATCATCTCATTTCCACCCGAAGAGCTTTGACCCGTTTGATATTGCCTTTGAAATCCTTGGTTTCCTTGGAAATTCGGGTTAGCTTGATTTGAAGGGTTCCCATACCGAAAATTTGGGTGGTTCCTCAACCCGGGGTGGTAAGTATTAGAGTTCATGTTGTTGTAGTTTCTACCACCCCCTCCTTGACCTTGACCTTGAACCGCATGAACTTCTTCATATTGCCCTTCCACCATTCCTTGGCAATTTTCAGCCGCATGACCTATTTCATTACACAAAGCACAAACGTCATAAATTTGATTAGTGGTTTGAACATTACCATCATTTATTGCATGCACTTGAGGTTGGGCAATGGCCGGTCGGGCTCTCCTAGATGCTTGAGCCTTTCTCTTTGATGTAATTGCCATATTCTCTAAGAACTCCCAATCATCATTTTCATAATTTGTGCCAAAAGTCCCACCGGTAATGGACATTAAATCGCGAGCATCTTCAGCACTCAACCCCTCGTGGAAGGCATTCATCAACTCCCAAAGTTCAATCCCATGGTGAGGGCAATTTTTAATCATCATATTAAAACGTTCAAATGCCTCATGGAACATCTCACCATGTTGTTGTTGGAAGCTCCTCAACCCCTTTCTAGCATCGTTGGTCTTTTGGGCGGTATAGAATTCGTCTAAGAAAATTTGTTGCATCTCCGCCCAAGTATAAATAGATGCTGAAGGAAAAGTGTAGAACCACTTCTTTGCCTTGTCCTCCAAAGAAAACTGAAATAGGACCAACTTGACATCATCAGCCGAAAAACCTTGACTCCCAAGAGTATTGCAAATTGAGTCATAGGCCTCTAAGTGGAAATACGGCTCCTCCGTTGCTAGCCCTTTGTACTTCGGTAAACTTTGCAAAGAATTTGTTCTCACTTCAAAGGTTCTTCCTTCATTGTTGTGAGGGATAACCACCGGTGAAGGGTTTTGAGTAATTATCGGCCTGAAATGTGCTTCTATTCCCCGTGCATGTTCCCTAAGATGCCTTCTTGGAACACCCAATCGACCCCTTGGACGAATAGGACCCATTGGTCTTGGTATATGCCCTTGTGGTACGAACGGTGGTTGAAATTGTTGTTGTGGCATCGGTGGTTGTTGAATTGGCCTTTGAAATTGTGGTTGTACATTTTGTAGCCGAACTTGTTGCAATGGAATAGGGCGTTGCATTAGTGGCCTTTGTGGCCTTGGCCTAATGTGTTGTGGTATGAGTTGTTGTTGCGGTATTCCACCAACACTTGCCATCCCTTGAGATTGACTTTGCACATAACCGAACTCTCCTTGATCACCATAACCTTCATAAGCATACCCATCCTCATCATAGCCCTCAAAATCTTCGTATCCTTCCTCATATCCATCTCCCCCTATACCCAAAGTTTGCCCAAAGGGAAGAGTCGAGTATTGAAAACCCGACTGGTTTGATGGTCTAAATGTTGAAGTTGCATGAACGACCGTTGAACCTTGGGGTATTGAATAATGTGAAGATGACTGACCCGAAACTGGGAAGAAATGAGTGAGTGGTGGAATCGTAGTAGATGGGCTAAAAGTAAGACTAGGTTCGACTTGAGTAGTGTTTGGTGGTGTGGTGTTCGTTGGTGTAGTGTCATGAGGTGGAGTAGGAATTGTAGTGGTATTAGGTATGGTTGTGTTTGGTGATGGGTGTGTGGAAGTAGGTATAAATGATGAGGTCGTTTGACCCGTTGTGGGTGGTACTTGTGTTTCTTCCATGATGTTTCTTGGTGTAATGGGTGAAGTGGGTGAACCGATGATTCTGTTTTCTCGTAATAAAACTCTGTTTTGCCTTAGCGTTCTTTCGATTTCCGGATCAAATACCAATGGTGACGCTTTGTGAGAGCCTCTAGTATGCATGCACCTGTAGAACCTGCACACTAAACACACCAGTGTAAACCCGAAAATAACAAAGCAAAACTAACAAACTGACACACGCTGCGCACTACTCCCCGACAACGGCGCCAAAATTTGACGTGCTGTCGTAGGTACACGCAAATTTAATCCCAATAACAACTATAGATAGCGGTAATAGGGTATCGAACTCAGGGAGTATGTGGAAAGTGTGTTGATTTTATAGCTTTGCAATTAACTACAATTAACCTAATTTGCAGAAAATAAAGATCAATGAATTGGATTGTTGTTTTAGAATACTAAATTAAAAACTAATTGCAAATCAAATGTTGGATGTAAAACAGATTAGGAGAGAACAATGACCATCTTAGGATTCAGTTTCTTTAAACAATTGTGTGAAATTCCAACTAGAAAGAGTTACATAGACATAACTCGTGCATAAATAATCGAAGTGATAAAAGGGAACAAAGTACTCGGATTTATAAACGCGAGGTTGTTTCCCGATGATCAATTAATCAATAACCAACCCTAACCCTTCCCGTGATATCTCGATTGCCAACGGCACCAAGAACGTACGATTAAGACTAGAAATTGCAATATCGATTAACAAGCTACAAACAATTAAGCATACACTATGATATTCAAGCAACGCAAGTTATCATTCTAGAAATTCAGAAATAAACACACAAAAGTTCAAGAGAAAACCTTCACCTAAGATGATCACCGAAAGTTTTAGCCACACATAGCTTGGTGAATCATCATAACAATAAGTTCAATGTTCATACGAATCAAAATCACAAACCGAATGATAGAAATTGTCTAGAACCAAGCAAGAACAGCCAAATTCGCCCCTAGTCTCTCCAATAACCGACCAATGATGAGAAAATATGAAAAGACACCATAAAACTGATTTTAATGAGGCAGTTACAAAGATTCCGCAGCCTCCACCGTAACTTACGGCTCCACCGTAAGTTACGGTGGACATAGTGTTGTTACGGTGATAGTTGTCTGAGTTACGGTGAAGATCAGGCCTTTTTCAAGTCCACCGTAATTTACGGTCATACCGTAAATTACGATAACATCCTGAGTTTTTTTTTCTTTGTTTCATCTTTTGTTCCATGCGCGACCCGTTCAACTTCAAACCTTCCAAAGCTGCATTTTTCTTCACTTTAAGCCGCAAAACCGCACCTGAGACATAAGCAACAGTAGTTATCTAATTCGAGATAATTACACACTTAAATGAGGGATAAACTTGTCTTTTAACATCATAAAGGGTTGTCCTACGGACCACCCGTCAGACACCGATGTCCCTCTCATCCTCGGGAGGCCATTTCTAGCCACCGCCCAAGCAGTGGTGGATATGAATGACGGAACTTTAACATTGAAGTTTGGGGATGAGGAAGTGAAGTTTGAATGTGGAAAGAAAGTAGAGGAAGAAGACCCGGTCAATTACATGAAGGTCATAGACTCAAGCTTGGATGACGCTCTCCGACGGTGTAACATGGGATGCAATACATCCCACTTGGGTAACATGTGACCAGGCTTTGGGTCTAGCCAAGGACCCTTATAAACGTGGCGCACCACGGAGGCATTCCGCGGAACTATCCTTAGTTTAGTTTAGATTAATTTTCTTGTTTTCTAGTTAGTTTTAATTTTCAGAATAAAACACACTTGAGATGGCAAAGGATGCAAGGGAAACTTGAACCAGCACTCCATGCAGGAAAACAGAACCGTCCGACAAATTTCTTAGTTTACAGTAAGCTCGGCACAGGCC
Source organism: Helianthus tuberosus (assembly GCA_030545235.1). NCBI lineage: Eukaryota > Viridiplantae > Streptophyta > Magnoliopsida > Asterales > Asteraceae > Helianthus > Helianthus tuberosus. Next base: position 13,587,194 of record CM060434.1, on the reverse strand, counting down.
GTGTCCACCCAACACGGGCCGTGTCCACCCAACACGGCCCCGTGCTGAACTGTCTGCAGAAAAAGACCCAGTTCAGGTAACTGGACACGGGCCGTGTCCACCCAACACGCCCCCGTGTCCAGGCTTCTGTTTCTCTTGTTTTAATTTTGTTACTGGCACTTGAACACGGGGCCGTGCCCGGACAACACGGGGCCGTGTTCAACGCCCAGTAACACAAAATTTTTGCTTTTTACACCTTTTTACAAATTCAATCAACCTAAAAACTTATTTTTGGGACACATTGAGGACAATGTGTAATTTAAGTGTGGGGGGGATGCTAAAACCTTGAATCTTGCAAGTCCTAAATACAAGCCTTACACAAAACTCTATTGGAATCGCTAATCACCCCAAAAAAAATTTCAAAAATTTTCAATTTTTTTCTTGTCTAGGTTTAACTCGGGAATTTCAAGTTCTAAAAAGGTTATATTTTTATGAATTTACAACCGATAGCGTCGTGATAAAAAGAACCAACATAAGAAAATTATAAAAAGGCATGACAAGCTTAGTTAAAATTTGATTATATATACTTGATCACATAAAAACCCATTCCCACAAAAGTGAGTTTTGAGCCTTTATTGAGCATACAATTACATATCATTAGAACTAAATGCTCATTTTTCGTTTCTTGTGTGAATAGCCGCTTGGTTCTTACGACTCTAGAACTTGCCATGACGATACATTCCCGATCCTTACCAACTTAAACCCGAGTAAGTAAATGATGGAGGCATTAGGACTAACCTTTTTTATTTCTACACCATTATTTTTCTTCTTTTTTACCACCTACCCAAAATCCCCCTAGTTAGCCCCTTTGAGCCTAAACCTTTTCATTTCATACCCCAAACCAAACACCCTTTTTACCCACCAAAACCTTTTCCATTTTTTTTACCCCTTTGTTTTAGTAACAAGTTCAGTTTTTCGTATGACTTTTCAAAAAAAAATTGTGATGATGAAGCAAAAGAAAATAAACAAACAAGTTCATCAAAAATAACTTTGTTTGAATAATAGCTTCATCAAAATAAAAGTTACAAAAATAGAAAGTCTTACGAAAACCGACACTTGTTACGCTTTTTAGCCCTTTTTCTACTAACCACTAACCACCAACCCAACCACCTACCTTTAACCCAAGCCTAACCCTTCACCCAAAAAGTCCTCTTGATATTTACAAAGGTATATAAGTTAAAAAGGAGGAGGATTGATTGTTTGGCAAGCCTATGGTAGGAGTAAGTTCCATGCCGCTCTCGAGTGATCCACAAAAATACATTTTCGGCCGAGTGTTGAGTGATCCCCGTGAGGTATGTGAACTTGTATATAAATAAAATTTTAAAGAGGCATGTTATGCCCTAATAAGTAATTTATCTTATGAAAAGTTTTAAATAAATCATGACGAATATGATTGTAAATAAATAAAAATAAAACTAAATAAAGAATCTTGGAAATCCCGACACTCTACGACAAGCCCAAAAACCTTCTTCTCTACCCATTCCATTTGGGAGTGTAATAGCCACATATTAAAGAGTTTTGCTTGAGGACAAGCAAAGATTCAAGTGTGGGGGTATTTGATGTGTTAAAAATGCAACATATAAATTTCATAAAATGAGGCATAAAACTAACCCTTTTTAGTACTAATGTTGGAAAAAGTGTGCTTTTGTTTTCCTTTTGTATTTTCAGGATTAAATGAGCTCAAATTAACAAAAGAAGCAAAAAGACATCAAAATCTAACAAAAATACAAGAAAAGGAACAAGACGTGACATGCCCGACCCCACGACAGCATCTTCCTAAGCAAAACAAGAGATCAGAAGCCTGAACACGCCCCGTGCTCAGCCAGCACGGGGGCGTGCCCAAGTGTCAGCAGAAAAGACAAATTGGTAGAAGCTTCTATTGCCCACCACGGGGCCGTGCTCAGCGGACACGGGGCCGTGGTCAACTATAAGATTCGCATAATCCAGCAAATTTGCATAGTACAAAGATTCTTCTGCACCACGGGGTCGTGCTCAGCGGACACGGGGGCGTGGTCAACTAAAAATACAAAACTGCATTAAATGAAGAAAGAGAAGGATGTGGACACGGGGCCGTGCCCGAGCTTCTATTCAGCCTATAAATAGAAGTGCTTGGCTCAAGCTCAAACCATCCCTTGGCACACCACCTCTCTCACACTTCACCCACCACCCACCACCACCATAACACCATCATCCACCACCATCATCCATTGTCCATCGTAGAGTGTGTGAGTCGTCTCGGAATCCAAGATTGATCGTAAGAGTTCTTGACAATCAAGGCCATGTTTGCCTAAGTCTCTTACATCACTTGGTGAAGACAAAGTGTCTAGTGTAATACTTTTTATTTCTAATCTTTTGTACTTTTTATTTGGTTTTGTATTAATGACTTTAATAACTAGTTGCTTATGTTGAAGGTGATCTTTCCTTATCGTTTGTCCGTGGTGTCTTGGCATTATTTTACTGTCTATATAAAATAAAAGATTTTCACCATTCATATCTCCACGGTCTATATGGAGGTATGTTGGCTACCTGGTCGGGGGTTAAGGGAACGGTTTGGTAAAGGTCTTGCCATTGTTCAGCGTTTAGAGGTCCTGCAATGGACCTGGGTCAAATTTAGTAGGACATCCTTCAATACTTAACGGTATTGGATGGCGGGGGTCCAAACTCTTTGATCCCCTCATAAGTTAACTATTATTAATACTATAACCCGGCTATTTAGGACTGTATCCCTGCTGACTCAGACTACTTAGTCGAGGGTAACGTCACCTCCAAAAGAGGGGCCTACCATAATTTGCATTAATAACTTAATTAATTATCTTCCAATAATCCACCCTTTTAGGATTGTATCCTTGCTGACTCAAACTACTGGTGTGAGGGTAACGTCACCTTCAAAAGAGGGGCCTACTACAATAACTAAGATAATCTCTTAAATATGTGCAAAAGTGCGGAAATAATCAAAGGTTACCCTAGATACGAGTCGGAACCAAGTGATTCATCTTGTCTATCTGTTTTTCTTTTTTATTTTATTTTCAGCATTTTTAGTTAGTTTTTATTTTTCTTAGTTTAAAACATTTTTCTAAACCTTTTGATTTTGATTAGACGTTGAGGATAAACCGGTACTAAAAGCTCTTGTGTCCTTGGACGACCTCGGTATCTTGCCAACACTATACTACGCTCACGATGGGTGCACTTGCCCATATGTGTGTTTAGTGTTAGTAAAATATCGTGTTTTATAAATTTAAAACTTGGGTAAAAATAAGTGTTAAAGGGGCTTAAAATATACACCTAATATATATAACGCTTCACACGCATCACTTAACGTCTTCCGAAGTTCGAGAGTTGTTAAGAGAGTGCACTTGAGTGACAATCTGAGGAATGACTTTGGCCACTTCCCTGACCACAAGTGAAGCAATCCTCTTTTCGTCCCTTCGTTTGGCTCGTCTCCTAGCTGACATTCTCGAAGCAGATTTGTTGGAAGGCATCTAGACAGAGATAGAGAGAGACTTGGAGTGAGATTCGATCATAATGATTTTGAGTTTTTGCGATGCGAATTGGGCGCGTTTAAAACTTGTTGCAGGTAGTATAGTAATACGTATACACATAGGAGCCACATAGGAGACACAAGATTCCTAAGTTCTCACACAAGTGTTTCGTTTATATATATATATAAATAGTTGTAGTTTATACTTATACACATACATGTTGGTATAGAATATGCGAGGACGCATTGAAGAAAGGAAGCGAGGGCGAGAATTTAGACATTAGTTTTGTTGCGATCATTCGGTTTTCGTTTTAGATTGCGATGGCTGTGCGATTTGTGCTTTTGTAAAACAAGGAGCGAAAAATTGATAAATCGAGAAATCGATAAGACGTAAAACAAACACTTAAAGCGTAGTTTGAGTTCATTAAAGCATCAAACCGGCGAGTCGTAGGCTCAGTAAAATAATCGGAGTGCCTTGGGTGTTTAGGCGTCGACTATCCAAGGTAACCCATCTATACCCAACAAATTTGTGCACGCGCGTTGACCTGAAAGACTTATATTTCCACTGGGATGCAGCTCATGGCATTCGTCCTCCTAGTCATTGCGTGGCTCGGGTCATCGTTATGGTCGAGTCCTTGGTGGGAGCTTTTGAAAACCCTTTTTATAGAGAGTGGAACGGTTTATTAAGATACGGGTTTCACCCCTGACTTAATAACTTCGCTCCTAGCTGTGGTTGTGCTCTTCGAATAAATTCGGGAGTCCCACTAGATCTTAAAATGGAGACTTTCGTCGAGATATGGATGTCACTCCTATCTCGACGAAGAGTTCTCGTGCTAGAAAAATGCGCTGAGTGAGCAATCCTGTCGAGAGTTCTTGGTTTTCACACCTGGTCTCAACTGGATCACTCGGTTGTGGTATGCGAGTATTTTCAAAAACATGTGTATTGTGTCAGCCTTAGGAAAGGCTAAGTAGTATTTCAGCCTTAGGAAAGGCTTCTTCGTGTGAAGCTGTAGTACACGGTGCTCACACAAAGTTGTAATTTTTAGCATTTGCGATCGAGAGTATCAAGTAGGCCTAATACAAACCCTACTGGGTTCGTACGAGTCGGCCTGTTGGTACTTAGACTATAGACTAGGTCAATTTCTAAGACGTCGGCCTGGACTAGGTCGAGTCTTGCCTAATGCCCTATAGTTATGGCTCTGATACCAATCTGTCACACCCCAACCGATGGCGGAATCATCGGGGCGCGGCACTAGGCGAATCAGATTGCTCAGGAGAACCCATAACAACTATTTTGCGACAATAATTAATGCGTTCATTATCCCATACTAATAAAAAATTATAATCACATAAGTCGTCACATATTTTAGTTGAGTTTCTAGACTTCCTAGCTTGTTTGAGATAGTCTGCGATTTATCCTGCAACATACGTTAAAATAATGTCAATACAAAAGTATTGGCAAGTATACAGGTTTGATATGTAATAGCATAATAGATTTAAAAGTGTTGCGAATCTCCTACATACATAAACGAGATACACGACATACATACTCACAAAACCGATACTACCAGCTAAGTCCTCGATGCTCGAATACGCGATGGCAAACTAGACCCCATCGGGCGCAATAGTACTATACTAGTCATGGTGGGACGTCGCGAGTATAAGTCCTAGCACATATGTAACTAGCATCACGTATAACTATGCACGTAAGTCATTCGCAAGTGATAAGTAGTTTAAGCATTTGATATAATTCGATTTGATAACAACGTATGTTACACCCAAAAGTGCAAAAGCAAAAAGGGGTTCAAGTATACTCACAGTGCGTATTCAGCAAGAACTCAACTTGGTTGGGTTAATTTAGAGTGCGCCTGATTTAGCATGAACACGGAATGGTAGCGTAAGCGAGGTGTGGTGAAAAGTTGAATAAAAGGGCTAGTGGTAATCCGATCGAACATCGACACTTTGGGGCTCATCCGGTCGGTTGACATGTTATTCGGTCGGTTGACATGCTATCCGATCGGCTGGCATGTTGTCCGATCGACTGACATGTTGTCCGATCGGTTAACATGTTGTCCGATCGGTTGGCATGTTGTCCGATCGGTTAACATGTTGTCCGGTCGTCTGACATGTTGTCCGATCGGTTGACATGTTGTCCGATCGGTTGGCATGTTTTCCGGTCAGTTGACATGCTATCCGATCGGCTGGTTTGGAGTTGATTCGCCGTTCGATCGGACATCAGTCCGGTCGGACGGCAATTCGTTCAAATTTTCTGATTAAGTCACTCTCAATTGTCTTTGGAAAGGATACCGGTAGTTTTCACCGAGACGGCGTGACGTCGTGTTAAACAAATGGAATTCCACTAGTTCCGACCCGTTTTAACGGCCGGGAACCACCCCGTTCCATCAGTTTTGGCCGTTCTTGATGGTTTCTCCATGTTTAATTCGAAATCACGCAATACTTTGATCAGATACATAATATTCTAGGTGAGATTGTTATAAAAACATGTGGAAATCACTCAGAACTGAGTTGTTCATGGTAAAATGAGGTCATGCTTTGAAGTTCATATGAACTCTTGATGACATCATCTTTGAACACCTCAAATCAGTAGATTTCACGGTTGAAAATTGATTTTTAAAAGATAGAAAGGTGTAGAATCGAGTGTAGATCATAAAAGTACAAAGTTTAGGTTGAAAACTTACAAGAATCGCGAGAAAACGAGCGAAAATGGCAAAGCAGCGTCTGGCCGAACGAGAGCAGTCACATCAAGGGTTCTTGGTGTGACTGAGGGGTATTTATAGGCAAGGAGGAGGAGAGGATGGTGAGTGGTGGCCGTCCGTTCGGCTGGCCCATCCGATCGGCTGGCCTAGCCGTTCGGCTGGCCCATTCGTCCGGATGACAGATCCGTTTGGATGTCCCTCGGCGAGCTGCATTTAGGTGTTCCGTTTCGATTATTAAGCGTTGCAATGATTTTTGTTACACATTCTCATCCACATTGTCATTTATTTATTATAATTAGTCACGTTGGGTCGTATATACATATCCATATTTCAAAGTTGCGATACAATAACCGGGTTTCGTTTCGAACATGCGATTACTTTGCGACGCTTCACGGTCATCGAGGAGGGTAGAATAGGTCCTCTCTCTATGTCATCGTGAACGTTATTGTATGTTTTGAGTTATGAGTTGCACTGCGACACATCACGGCTATCAAGGAGGGTAGAATTGGTCCTTACTCGACATCTTCGTGGTTGTCAGCACGTGCAAGGTGATGTGATAGCGATAAAGTATGCGTAATATGCGAAAATACTGCGATTTAGCGATATATGCGATATAGTTACATTATGATCCGAATCTCTGGTGCTAGGCGTAACGAGTGTAGCGAGTCGTAACAACGCACGAACGTGCGGGTTTTTACATACGGGTCTTCCCAAGAAACCCCATGAGCTGTGACGTTGAATGCTACTTTCTTGGGTTCTGGCGGTGGTTTTTGGTGGCGGAGTGAAGAGTAGAAGTAAGAGTGTAGGGTGGTGGTAAGTGGGTGTGTGGTAGGTTTTAACCTGGTGGTTTTTGTGATGAAGGAAGCCATGGAAATGGTGCAGGAGAGGTTAGTTTCAAGTTGTGGGTGCAAAGGTGGAGTGGAAAGGGGAAAAAGAAAGGGAAAAAAAGTTTGCAGATGTGGTGTAAAGATGTGAGATAATCAAACACTCTTTTTATTACACTTCACATACATTTGGTCCATCTTTTCTCGTGCAGACGTTTGCAGATGTGGTCTGAGACTGCAGACCTTTTACATCTGAAAAACAAACACCACCTAAGTCTTTCCCCAAACCACTCCACCACTACCTCATTAGCAATTGGTATAATTATATAATAAGAACTATATAATTTATAACTAAATTAAATACTTTAAAAATGTTATACTTCACGTACTTTCAACTCTCTAGTTGTTGCAATTACTTTCAATTTTCCTGTACGGCCATTATATAATTACTTATTTATATAAACACAGTTGTCTAGTTTCAGAAATATTTATTTACTTATTTATTATTATAAAAGCTTTTCCGTATTCGACATAACCACATGATCTTATTTATTTATTTATTATAATATATATCTTACGTGTAGACAAAACTTAAAAAATTACAATCAAACTAAGAGTTTCAACGTTTATTCATATTTTCCATCAATTCATACGTCGAGTCTCCTCATAATTAATCTCCTTATGTATTTATAGATATAAAACTAATAGGAAAAATTACAAGTTTTGTCCTTTATCTTTATAGTACTTTACAGGCGGTGTCCTTTTTTTCAAATGTTGACAGGCGGTGTCCTTTAGTATGTATTTTGTTACAAGTTTTGTCCTTTCCACCAAACCTAGTTAGATTTTCTTGTTAAATATGGTCACATGCAAGTCACTTGAGGGTAGTTTAGTCTTTATACATATAAAGGACAATTTTTGTAACAAACAATCCAGATTATCCCTCCCCCCTCTCCCTCACCCTCACCCTCTCTCTCCCTTCACCTACCACCACCACACCACCACCACTACCGTCTTCACCAACACCACCATATGCCGCCGGCCCGCCGCCACCGCCACCGCCACCGCCACCACCAGCCACCTACAAAAACCCCAACACTCTCTTATCATTTTCTCTACCCATTCGACTGCAATCCACCATGGTGAGCACATCCGATTGATTAATCAAATTACATTAAAATCAAACCTTAAAACAGAGCAGAGCAAAAACAGAGGAACAAGTTGGAAGTACCTGTGGGACAAACAAGCATTAAAACATTAGAATTAACATCTGAACAATCAAGTCTTGTGAATTTATTTCAAACAGATCCATTTCCTAATTTGATCATAAAGTATATACAAAATCCTAAACTTTCTTATGTACAATTTTCAATCAATTAGATGTTGTCATGTATGACGATATGTTCATATGTCTATATCAGATGTATTTATGAAATTAAATATAACATCCATAACTATTAATATGTTAAATCACATAACAATCTATATTTCCGGAATAACCTAACAACATCCATACTAGCATACTCAACAAACTTCTACAAACAAAAACTAAAAATCATCAACATCAACACAAACACCTCAAAACTCAAAAACCCAACTTTTCTAGCCAATTGAACAACATATAATCAATCCATCCAAACAAAATCGCTAAAAATACAAAATATCACAACAATTTAACCCTTCGGATCCATAATCAACAAGCTTCTGCAAACAAAAACTATCAACATCAACAACACAAATCACTCCAAACTCAAAAACTCAATGCTTCTAGCAAATCAAACAAAATATAATCAATCAATCCAAACAAACTCACTACAAAAACTAAATATCACATCAAATTAAACCTTCGGCTGAGGAGGAACAAGATTCGGTGCGTTCCAAGCCAATCGAACGGGAAACAAGAACAGTAACAGTGGCCTCAACATCCCCTTGATTACCACTGCTCTGTTCTTCTTGTTCCGCCCTAACCCTAGCTTTACAGTAATCGCTCTTCAATCAACCCATTTATTCAATCCCAGTTTAGGCGTATGGTGCAGGAGGTGACTGGAGTCAAGCTACCTGACGGGAAGTTGCCGGAGTTTACGGTGTTGAAGCCGGAGCCGCTCCGGCAGCCGTAGGTTAATTAGGATAAGAATTGGTGTTTGCAGTGGAGGAGGTGGTGGTTGGATAGTGAATAAGGTGGTGGTGAAGACGGTGGTGGCGGCGGAATATGGTGGTGTTGGTGAAGACGGTGGTAGTGGTGGTGGTGAAGACGATTGTGGTGATAGATGAAGGGGGAGAGAGGGGGAGGGGGGATAATCTGGATTGCTGTACAGTATACACACATATATATATATTTTTTTAAAGAATAAATTACAAGGTTTGTCCTTTAAATAAGTAAAATGACTAAATTACCCATGTGTAATAAGATTTAACAGAAAAAATTAACTGGGTTAGGCTCAAAGGACGTAACTTGTAACAAAATACATACTAAAGGACACCGCCTGTCAACATTTGAAAAAAAGGACACCGCCTGTAAAGTACTATAAAGATAAAGGACAAAACTTGTAATTTTTCCAAACTAATATAGAACCAATTTAAGTAAAGATATGTAAGAACTGTTAAACAACATAATAAACATTTATATACATATTAACATGTATATTTTTTTTTTAATTTTGTTACTTGTAACTGTATAATCGAATCTATTTCGCTATGAACCGCTATTACGGGTATGTTTGGCATAGAGTTTTTAGGAGCTTCTAGCTTTAAGCTTTTAAGAAAAAACTCCTACTCAATAAAAAACATTTTTTGGTTGAACGAGCTTGAAGCTTTTAGGTTAGGAGCTTGAAGATTTTGGTTGAACGCTCCTACTATTAGTGTTTAGAAAGAGCTACAAGCTTTTAGGAAAAAATGACTGATTTAACCTCTAAAGATAATGAACTTTTTAATGCATAAACTATTTAAATTTTTAGTTATGTCCATTTTGATCATTTTATACATTTTATTAAAAGCTCCAGCTACTCTACCAAACACCAAATATATCTAAAAAGCTACTAGATACCAGCTTCCAGTCAACAGTCACCAGCTACTTTTGCCAAACATACCCTACATATAACTAATCTCTATGTATATTAGTATTGAATTACCTATTACCTATATATTAAAAAGAAAATACCTATATATTACCTATATATTAAAAAGAAAACCTACTGAATAGTAACTCATAACTATAATTACCTATATATTAAAAAGAAATTACCTATATATTACCTATATATTAAAAAGAAAACATAATGAATAGTAACTCATAACTATAATTATTATTAATTAATTTAATTAAAATGCGTATATATAAATACATTATATCAATACATTTTTAAGTATTCTAATAAAGTTTATTAATTACTCTATCTTAAATAAAGTAATTAACTAGACAAATTAATAAAACAATTTAAAATATATACTTTTTTGACAAAAAGTTGATGTGTAATTTTAAAATTATTTTTAGATAAACATATATGGAGAGATGAGCTTTTTCCATAATAAAACAATTTAAAAAATATATTTTTTTGACAAAAAAGTTGATGTGTAATTTTAAAATTATTTTTAGATGACCTTTTTCCATGAAGAGCTGAAGACGTGCAATTATTTTCCACTATTTTGTGAATGTAAACGCGACCTCCCGACAAAATGCAATGCAAATTGACAACTGTACGGCCAGATCGGACCATCAGGATTTCACCTGATTTTAATCACCTTTTGCATTTCAAACCTGAAGAAATCACATTGGTGCAAAACAGGTCCCTGTGTTTTCTATACTTTACAAACTGTAATCGTCTGGTCAATCAACGCACTTCATGTGCACCTTATAAAAATTATTGATTACACCCTGGTATGGCTATTTAATTTTTATTCTTTAAGAATATATTTTTTTATTAATATATAATATTTTATGTCAGGTAACGTATTGTTTATCTACATTTAATTTTTGAGGAATATTATAAATTTAATCCGTAGCTCATTACTCATAAGATGTCTATATTTAATACGTCTAAGTTTTGGATAAATTTTAAATTGATAAAAACTAGTGAGATTCCTTCCGCGCTTCGCGGAGGGAATTCTGTCGGTATATGGTTGTTTCGTTACAGTACCGGTACTCACAATAGCCTATAATAGTCGAAAGAGAAAACCTTATATCGATAGAAAACAATAAAAACGAATATCGATACCAATATTGGCGTTGTTCAGTTGGTTTGCGTTCTATGTTTAGTTTTTTTTTTTCAACATTGTGATATAAATTTTATTGATAACGAATATTGTGTCTCGCGCTATTATACCACACTGAACCGAAACCGACTAAACAACATCTGTGTCAGTACCAATATTATTTTTTTATTTTTTCCTTTCGATAGATTGACACCGATCGCTACTATACCAACATCGTTTTCGGTATAGGAGTTTGTTTATATTGTTTTTTCTTTCGATAAACTGACATCTTAGTGCTACCATACCATACTGAAAATCAATACCGGTACCTGCTATCATTTTTATGCTTTTCGGTTTTGAATTTTTTTTATTCATACAACTCTATCTATGATGAAAATGAATAACGTTACCAGTGTTTTGACACTCTGAACCGGTCGATGCCGTACTAACAACGTTGTTGCTAGTACCGGTGTTCGTTTCTATTGTTTTTGGTCATATAAAACATGTGTTGATTTCTATACGAAGTGCATATATCGTACCGACATTGTAATGAACCGAACTGATACCGATCTAATGCATGTGGAATTTCGGTCATATAAAACATGTGCTGATTTCTATACCAAGTGCATATATCGTACCGGCATTGTAACGAACCGAACTGATACCGATCTAATGCATGTGGAAACGTACCATCACAACGTGTGGACAAATAACTTGAAATGTTAATAAATTCAAATTAAATAATCAATAAAATATTACTAATAAAAAATACTTAAATCTTATTGGTTACTGTTTAGTACTAAAATAACAAATAAATACTTAAAAATTTGATTCACTATTCATCATAAGTTCCAATTAATATGTATAATTAACTGTATCTCATGTATTCTATTCAATATGCCTTAATTTTTGATAATTTTAAATTTTAAATTGAAATGTAAATAAAAAATAACTTGTTCCAATTTATAGTTGGTCGAGCAAAATTATAAAAGTTTCTAGGAAGTTTTTTGAACTTGTTTGATTTTTAGAAGTACGCTAGTTAAAAAGTAGATTTGCATGAAGTCCGCTAGTGTTGGAAATCATGTCTTCTTCAATATAATCACCTCCTAATCTTGTCACGTTTCTCCTAGGTTTTGAATATCAAGTAAGACACGAAGTTCTTCCACCTTAATACTCAGTCGTTTGTGTTTGCATTGCATCAACACCTTTGATGCAGCCGACACCCTTAATACTCAGTCGTTTGTGTTTGCACTGCATCAACACTTTTGATGCAGCCAACACAACATCACACCCCCTGTTTTCTGACTCATTTGGTGTGACACCCAAAATTTGTCCAAACACTTGAACCATCAACCACAAACAAGACAACACCCTTTCTCTTCCACCTTGATCAAACACGCTACTTCACCACCTTTGAAGTCTGCTGTCATGGCCGTGCCGGAGGGGGTGCGGGGTGGGCGTCGGCTCAGGGCCCAAACTCTCTGGGGGCCAACTTTTTTTTTAATAAAGTTACGCTATAGAACTTAGAATATATAAGTACCAAATTCGAAAATGACATGATGAGGTGCATGGTCTGGTGGTTCCCATGTCACTTTATTAGCAGGTAAATCTTGAGTTCTAATCTTTATAGCTTCATTTTTAGTTGACTTTTTTTTTTCTTTATGTTTATTATCTATGCATTAAATGCAAATGAAATTAATTACTAATTTTGTGTTATATTAAATCAAAATATGAATCGTAGTCATTTCTCAAATCTAGTTTAAAAATGTTTATTTATGTTAATTTCTTAAAATATTATTCAATCTACAATTAGTTTAGTGTGTTCCATTTTTGTATATTCTTTCTAATAAACTTATATTTTAGGGGTCCGTATTTTATTTTCGCACATGGCTTACATATTTTCGAAGATTTTCGAAGATGACCCTGATAAAAAATAAACTAATTTAAACTTAAAATCTAAAAAGTGGGATGTAAACTGTAAAGTAAATTTATATGTATAAACAACATGAACAAATTGACAACACAAAAACATGAAAAAAAAGAACAACACGAGATTCTAGAAGAAAAAGACCCCAAGGGTTTAAATTGCAAACCAACACAAACTTGAAGGTCTTTCACCTTCAACAAAAAGCATGTCCGTTCCGTTGTTTAAAAGTTAATTAAGTAAGCAGCTTTGATGATTCATCACCTCCTTCGTTTACTGTCCACCTATTAAACATTAATTTAATAATCTCAAATCTCCGTTTTAAACCCTCAAATTCCCTCAACAAATTCATGGATAAATTCAGAAAATCCTTCACCAGATCACCACCCCACGAATCTCCGATCGAACCTGAAGAAAAACAAATCTTACTTCATCAAATCGATCACACCATTGATCTCAGTTCTGTTACAACCTCTAACGCCGTCATGCGTCCGCCACCCTCACCGTCACCCTCATCCTCACCACCCACTTCCGACGAACGCCGGCAAAACATGAATGTTGCATCCTCTACTGAACAACAAGTAGACGTACCAGCGTACCCACAAAACCGTTTCAAGACTACAAATATGAATGCTGAACAACAAATAGATTTACAGCAAAACCGTTACAAAACCCCCATTATCAATGGTGGTGCTGCTGCTAGTGAACAAATAGAACTAGCAGCAGCACATTCCCAAAGCTCTAACAAAGTATGGCGAGACTCAAGCTACGATTTCTCCAACGACAACGATAAATTCGACTTCATAACCTCACCACAGCTGTCACCGGCGTTATCACGGATCGCCGAGAGTCCAAACAACTACGGAATCCTCACGCCGAAAGACGTACGGGTTTCGTTTCACGAAGAGGTGATTGAGCCGCAACAGCCACGGCACCGGTCGAACCGGTCAAACGGGAGTAACCGGAACAGTCCCGGTGGTGGTGAGGAAGTAACAGTTTGTTCAGCGAATGCTTCGTTTCGTGGGAAATCGAGCTTGTTACGGACGAAAACGAAGTCGAGGTTGATGGATCCGCCGGAGGCGGATCAGAGATCGGGTCGGTTATCGAAATCGGGGTTGTTAAACAAAGGGGGTAGCGAAATCGATGAAGATGATCCGTTTTTGGATGAGGATTTACCGGATGAGTATAAGCAGTTAAGGTATAGCAAATGGACTTTACTTCAATTGTTTAGTTTGATATTGATTCTTGCTGCTTTGACCTGCACACTTACAATTCCGTTTTTAGTGCATAAGACTTTGTTTGATCTTGAATATTGGAAATGGGGGGTTATGTTGTTAGTTTTGATATGTGGGAGATTGGTTTCGGGTTGGGGGATACGCGTTACCGTGTTTTTGATTGAGCGAAACTTCGTGTTGCGAAAACGGGTTCTGTATTTTGTTTACGGGCTGCGGAAAGCGGTTCAGAATTGTGTTTGGTTGGCTTTGGTTTTGATTGTTTGGCAATGTATATTCGATCGGAAAGTCGAACGGATGGATGCTGGGAGAAATGTTTTGCCATATGTGACCAAGATTTGGGTGTGTCTTTTGGTTGGTACTATTGTTTGGTTGTTTAAAACATTGTTGGTGAAAGTACTCGCTTCTTCGTTCCATGTGAGCACGTTTTTTGACCGGATTCAAGAATCTTTGTTCAACCAGTATGTGATTGAGACGCTTTCGGGCCCACCGTTGATTGAGATTCAACAAGAACGCGAAGAAGAAGATAGAGTGATCGAAGAGGTACAGAAGCTTCAGAACGCGGGGGCCACTTTACCACCCGATCTGAAGGCGAATATATTTAAGAAAAGTGGGAGGTTTATTGGTACTCCGAGAACTAACACTACCACTCCCATGACTGGTAAGAGTGGTAAATTTTTTTCAGAAGTTAACACGCCTAAAAAAGTCGACGAGGGGATAACTATTGATCATCTGCACCGGTTAAATCAGAAGAATATATCGGCTTGGAATATGAAACGGTTGATGAATATTGTTCGTACGGGTGTATTGTCTACTCTAGATGAGCAATTGCAGGGTGTGACGGGTGATGAAGACGAGTCTGCAGTACAGATTACAAACGAAAAGCAGGCGAAAATTGCAGCCAAGAGAATATTCTTAAATGTTGCTAAACAAGGCTCCAAGTAAGTTCTTGATCTTAAATTAATATGGCTCTAATCGATTTTGTGTTCAAACATTTTCAACTGGTTGCTCATGTTTTTATATGATATATTCAACATATATTTTCAACTTTACGTAAATTGAGTTACTCGAGATCGGCCTCGAATTGAGCCAAGCTTAAATGAGCTTAAGCCTCTATTGTACCTCATTTAATAAATAAGCTTGAGCCCGAGCTTCGCATATGGAGCTTGATTAGGCTCGCGAGCATTTTGAGTCTATTCTTTATATATTTTATATGATATACTAAACATATATTTACAATTTTACATAATAGTCATTATTATATATTAATTATGATAAGAATAACTTAATGGTATGTATTACGTTATGTATAAATGTTATAATTATAATAAGTGTATACAAATTAATAAATGTATATTTAAAACATAATAAATTAATAACTTAATGAGTTAAATGCTTGGTTGGTCCCTGTGGTTTGCAAAAATTGCAGACTTGGTCCCAATGGTTTACTAATTACACGCGTGGTCCCTGTGGTTTTCAAAAATGCACTCGGTTGGTCCCTAGCCCTAACATCAGTTAAATTTCTTAGTTAACTATGTGTGAAATGACTATATTACCCCTGAACAATTAAAAAAATAAAACCCACCATCTTCTTCATCCCATCCCCTGTTCTTCCACCTTCAATCCACCATCTCCACCTTCAATCCATCACCACCACCTCCACCATCACCTTCAACCCAGCCAACCCCCACCCTTCAATTAACAATCGCACTCCAACCCAGCCCACCCCAGGCCACCATCGCGAATTTGACTATTTGAACGACAAATCGACAACAGATTATAACTTATCCATGCTCATTTATAAACTACACAAATGAATTTGTCAGTATGCACATGGAATGTTGGTGAACCGGAAAGACGTGTTATCAGATCTGATCAACAAATCCCAAATTTATAACTTATCCATGCTCATTTCCTCTCACCACGTTCCACGATCACATCCTCACATACTCCGTCTGAAGAAAAATGGAGCAAAAATCATGGGTATGTACGGTTACAATTCAACTCGCTCTCTGTTTTGCTCTGTACTGCGGTATCAACATAGGCCAGCCTCAAACACCCAATCATCGTCTACCTAATCAGATTTACTTCATATCTGTTGTTGGTGGATTAAGACCTCTTAAACAGCAAACCCCTCTTCTTAAACAGGTATTTTTTTTATTGATATTCTTCTTGGACTTTACAGTGAATTTAGATGGGTTTTCATTTATGATTTGGGCATAGCATTTTGAATTTGACTTCTTTTGTGATAAAGATTGAGAACGAATGTAATCCGACATCAACCGGATCAAATTAGTTTCACGCAAATCCTTAATCTGTTGTCGATTTGTCGTTCAAATAGTCAAATTCGCAATGGTGGCCTGGGGTGGGCTGGGTTGGAGTGCGATTGTTAATTGAAGGGTGGGGGTTGGCTGGGTTGAAGGTGATGGTGGAGGTGGTGGTGATGGATTGAAGGTGGAGATGGTGGATTGAAGGTGGAAGAACAGGGGATGGGATGAAGAAGATGGTGGGTTTTATTTTTTTAATTGTTCAGGGGTAATATAGTCATTTTACACATAGTTAACTAAGAAATTTAACTGATGTTAGGGCTAGGGACCAACCAAGTGCATTTTTGAAAACCACAGGGACCAAGCGTGTAATTAGTAAACCATTAGGACCAAATTTGCAATTTTTGCAAACCACAGGGACCAACCAAGCATTTAACTCTAACTTAATTAATACATGATGAATGAGGCGGGTCTGAGCTAAAAAAAACTGCTTGGACCTTAGAAATAGAACTTAAAACGAGCTCGGGCTCTCTTAGATTAAACGAGCCAAGCTTGAGCTCAAGCTCATATCGTTTATGCTCCCAATGATAATATGACAGGATTAAGGATTTTGTCACGTTTCCTAAAATTTGTGAATATAAACATAAATGCAGGCTTGGTCAACCTTTAGTTGTTAGCGAGTGGTTGAACTTACAAACAAATGTATTACTATTTTTATTTCAAAAGAAATCTAGTGAACCAAACACCCCCTTACAGGATGTTACATGAGCTATCATATTACCGTATAACTGTATAATTGGTTCATTATTTTTAGATGCCGTAAATTATATTCATGTTATTAATCTTTTCACCATATTTTATAATTTTCTTGGACAGACGTATTTATTTAGCGGATTTGATGCGTTTTCTGAGAGAGGACGAAGCTTTGAAGGCAATACGGCTCTTTGATGGAGAATGTGAGACGAAAGGAATCAGCAAAGGAGCTCTCAAAAATTGGGTGGTACGAACATTATTTAAGACTTACCCGTTTGACCCGTTAGGGATTTTACATAACATGAATCAAGCCATTCATTAAGTGAACGGGTCCAATCAGAAAAGCGATTCAGTCCCAAAGAATTTAAGAATAAATGTTTTTTTTTCTTTCAGGTTAATGTATTCCGAGAACGAAGAGCGCTTGCATTATCTCTCAATGACACAAAGACAGCCGTAAACAAACTTCATCAAATGTTGAACGTGGTTGTCGGGATCTTAATAATCGTGATTTGGCTTCTTATACTTAAAGTGGCAACTACACATTTCTTTATTTTCCTAAGTTCACAACTGCTTTTGGTCGTGTTCGTGTTTGGTAACACATGCAAGACAACATTCGAGGCCATTATTTTCTTGTTTGTGATGCATCCGTTTGATGTGGGCGATCGTTGTGAAATCGACAGTGTTCAGGTAAACATTTAAAAAATTATTTTAAACATGAAAATTCTGACCCGTTTACTTATAAACGCGTTGATTTTAATGGTGCTAATTGCAGATGATAGTTGAGGAGATGAATATATTAACAACGGTTTTCTTGAGGTACGACAATCAAAAAATTATATACCCGAACAGTGTCTTGGCCACAAAACCGATTGCCAATTATTACCGTAGTCCGGATATGGGAGATGCCATCGATTTCTGTATACATGTATCAACTCCTGTAGAAAAAGTTGCTCTCATGAAGGAAAGGATAACAAGGTACGCTCAGATACTCGTGTTTTTAATAACGGTGTTTTGCGTAAAATCACATAATGTGCCCATATATGTTTTATAAATTTGGTAAGACAAAAATCTGGATCAAAAGGAAAAACCCACAACATTCGAGGCAGGTATACTGAAACGGGTATTCGGGTATATTAGTATGGATGAGATCTCAATGATTTTCTTTTTTTAATCATTTCAGCTACATTGAGAACAAGAGCGATCATTGGTACCCAGCACCTTTGATCATAGTGAGGGACGTTGAAGACTTGAATCGGCTAAAGATCTCAATATGGCTTTCACACCGTATGAACTTCCAAGACATGGGTGAAAGATGGCAACGCCGAGCTCTTTTAGTAGAAGAAATGATCAAAATCTTTAGAGACCTTGATATTGAATACCGCATGCTCCCGGTTGACATTAATGTCCGTAACATGCTGTCCTTGTCCTCAAACCGGCTTCCCTCAAATTGGACCGCGTGCACGAATTGATAATACCATTAGACACAAATACTCGTTTACATTACGTTATACGCTTTGCACTTGTTACATGGTAGAATACTTTGATCGATATGTATATACCTTGTTATAAAAGTTACTCGATACGATAGGATCATTGTTCGAGTACATTTTATTGGTTGATGATACGTGAATCAGATTTGAGTAGCTGTTGTTTTCATACTTGCATAAGATTTATGTCTTATTATTAGACTTGATGTCGAAAAAACATATATACATGAGTATAACCAATGTCTTAAATCCGGTTTTTATACCGTATTGGATTTGGCTCAAAAACGGTTAAACCGGATGAATCGGGCGGTTCAACTGGGTGTACCAGGCGGTTCAACCAGTACAACTGGCCGGTTTGAACTGGTTTTTAAAACATTAAAATCACACGTGGTTCATAGAGAATTTATTTTCTCATTATTTTATTTTTCTATAAATATTAAAAAACTAGCGTATAGAATTGTTTGATGGGCAGTGTACCAATTATATAATCTTGATGAGTCATTCATAATTTGGGCCAATATTATCTATTTAAAATGACTGATAGTGAAGTGACCAAGGGATTTGTCCGATGTAGCCTAACTGTCAATTTTGATCAACCATATTAAATGTAAAGTGATTTGATGATGATGTATTGATGTGTGAATTGTTGAACAAGGTTGTCTTTTTGTCTTTATCTCCATTCATACGTATTTTAGTAAGGCATTGGATGATTGTGTACCAAACCTTGATTTGTAAATGAAATTCAATTGACCATAGATGTTATTTTGGAGATGCAAAATGTTTAAGGAAACTAATCAATATTGTGTCAATATGATATCATCACGGGCTTGAACTCGCAATAATATGAGCCGAGCTAGTTTGACTCAGTATTGCAACCGGGCCAAAAACGAAGCTCGTATTCGGCAGGCTTGCAACTCTGAGACATTTTTTTTGTATGTGTTATATTTGTGTAAACATCTCAAATGGACAAGTTAACAAAAATATTATATTACACCGGTTCCAAACAATACTATACCAAACTAATAAGGTACAAAATGAACCAGTTTACACAAGCGAGCTATCTTTAGCTTTAACTCGGTTGGGACATGTATATGAGCTAGCAAACTTGGGCCAAATCTATCAACTTGAGAATTTAACCAACTAATTTATACAAGTCGACAGACAAAACATGAGTCGACGAGTCACTTGCTAAGCGGGGCCGGCTTTGGGGAGGGCAGGGTGGGCAAAAGCCAAGGGCCTGATCTCCCTAAGGGCCCGAAATTTTTAAATTTTTTTATATCAAGTACATATTTAAAAAAAATCTATATACTTTGTTAAACACTTAAACCCATTAACATTTTATTTATTTTAAGGCCATTAAACACTAAAACTCATTTTAAATTAGAACCATTACCCTTTTACTCATCAGTATCCATTGGTAAAGTCTAAACCTGTTTAAAATTGGCCCAAAGTTTCCAATTAAACGCAATTATAGTTTAAACTCATTTAAAATTGACCCAATAAGGCCTTGTTTTTTTCTACTGACCTATTTTTTTTTTTCGAGAATTCTAGGGGACGACCTGTTGCTAAGGACACTTACATAGTTACATTGATGATTGTTTATGGTGGTGGTTCTTTGTCCAACCTCAGCTCTTTGTCCAGGGTTTACAATTACAAATATACAATGGCAAGACGACATTAATTGACGACAGCATAAAAAAAATTCTAACAAAAACAGACAAAGAAACAAAAATATGTAGTGGTATGGTTGTGTGTTTTTTCAAATTTTATTTAAAAGAAAAATAAATAAACAACCTAAAAAGAAAGAGGACTTTGTTTTTGTTTTTGGGTGATGTTTGATCTTTGATATAAGAAATAAAATCCGGTTAGGGTCATTGAGTCACTGAACAAAGGTGGGTCAAAGACTCAAAACTAAGCATGCAATGGCAAAGGAGTAGATATTTTGGTAAGCTATTCGAAATGCTAAAAACTTAAATCAAGTCGAGTTCGAACGCGCAAGAACCTGAGCCCGAGCTTAAATTGAAGCGTACTTAATAACGAGTTTGATACTGAATAATTGAATATCATGTACCAAGCTTGATTATTCCCGTGAGTTTAAATAAGCCTATTATTATTGATATAAAAATAATCTTTCATTAATCTAGTAATGTATATTAGGGGTGAGCAGAAACCGAAATAACTGAACCGTAACCGAAATAACCGACAAAACCGAACCGAAACAAAAACCGAGAGTTTGGTTTTCGGATTTTTAATAAGCGAAAATTTCAGTTCGGTTTTCTGATAACCATCTTCAATAACCGAAAAAACCGAACCGATAAGTTACAATCCATATATTTTTTTAAGTTATTTAAATGTTTAACCCAATGCTAGTAGAAATTATTGATTTTATTCTTGAATGTTAAGTGTTTATAATAGAAACATTACATGTCTATTTATAATCGAAGTGATTTATTTATTACCTACAAGAAATAACAAACTTTAATACAAAAATCAAATGATCTTCAAATTATTATAAAAGAAAATATCTTAATAAAAACTTTCGAGAAACATAAAAATAGATTAGGAGGTTAAGTTTATGTAACCAATATTAATTAAAGAGGTTAACTATAATAACTTAATTGTAAACATATTTGAAAGATTCTTATGTTTTAAATTATACTTTTTATTTTTTGAATCTTACATAATTTAATACCTTCATAAATAGCTAAGGTTGGTAGATTACACATTAACTTTTTCATTTCTTGAAAGACCATTTCAGCCTCTTTGTCCCAATGGAACTTACTTGTTTGCAAACATTCTTTTAATACCTCATAAACGGGAGAGTCTTGTCTGCTACCTTTGACAAAAAAACAATTGAGTGCAATCAATCTCCCGTTCCGCTATTGGATTGGGGATCTCATCTCAACCACTGCTTGTGTCTTTTCTGAGTTAGCCTCGATCCCTCCCTTGGTCACCACAACACCCAGGAATTTGTCTTCTTCTACCCCGAAGTAACATTTTCCTGGTTCAAATTCATGTTTACCCCTTGCATGGTCCAGATCGTTTCTGCTATATCTTTAAGCATCATTGTCTCCGTAATGCTCTTGATTACAATATCATCCACGTATACCTCCAGGT
The DNA here is from genome assembly GCA_030545235.1 of Helianthus tuberosus. NCBI lineage: Eukaryota > Viridiplantae > Streptophyta > Magnoliopsida > Asterales > Asteraceae > Helianthus > Helianthus tuberosus. The sequence goes on along the minus strand of CM060434.1, from coordinate 13,565,171 downwards.
TTCGCTCCATTTGATCTTTGAACAGCGTGTTCATGAACCTTTGGTAGATTGCTCCAACATTTTTAGCCCGAACGACATTTTTGTATAACAGAAGACTCCTTCATCCGTTATGAATGTTGTCTTTTCCTCATCCTCCAGGGACATTTGGATATGATGATATCCTTTATATGCATCCAGGAAGCATTTCAACGGATACTAGGCTAAGGAGTCTATTTGCACATCAATCTCTGGTAGGGGGTAGCAGTCCTTGGGACATGTCTTGTTAAGGTCTTTATAGTCTACACACATTCTCCATCCCCCTTCATTTTTTCCTACCATCACATCACAGGGTTTGAAATCCACGTGGGGTATTGTACTTCCTTCACTATTCTTGCTCTCAGGAGCTTTCTTGTCTCTTCACATGCAACTCTTATTTTCTCAGGGCCCATGCTTCACTTTTTCTGTTTTACCGGTTTCATCCAACTGTGGGTGTTGAGCCGGTGTTCTGTTAAGCTTCGGAGTATGCCACACATGTCATTGTGATGGAATGTGAAAACGTCTATGTTGAAGCGTAACATTTCCTTGAGGGCACTCTTGCACTTGTTGCTTAGTTGTGCACCTACCCGTATGGTTTGTTTCGGGAATCTCTCGTTCAGGACCCACTCTTCTATCCCTTCCACTTTTGGTTCCTTCCTTGTTTCCCTTTCCAAGACCAATGATACTACTTTGTAAGAGGACTTTAGCCAAGCTAGCCCTCTAGGAGTTTGGAAGATTAGCGCTCCATGAGGGGTTGACGCTTGCGCCTGGAGGTTTCCTATTCCCGGTCTTCCCAGTATTGCATTATACTTCGAAGGGGCCCTTACCACCGAGAATACTAGTTCTATGGTTCTGACTCTGTCCCCCACCCCTACCGTGAATGGGAGCTTAATCTTCCCTAAGGGATAAGATACATTGTTGTTGAATCCCACAAGAGGCATGGAGTCCTCTTCCAGCATGTCCCTTATACCTCTGTCGAATTGAAGGAAACAGTGTTCGTATATTATCTGTACCCCGCTCCCGCCATCCACATGTATTCGTGCCACTTTATGCCCCGCTATCTTGGCTGAGATATTAAGTGGGAGTTTTTGAACCTCATGTTTTTCCAGATGGGGCATGAGGATGGGCGCCTTCATACAGTCTGGGGGTCCTAACACTCTGGCTTTCATCGTCCGGGTGGAATTGTACTCATCCCTCCGCCTGAGCATATCTACAAAACCCCTTTTAGGTTCCTCTTGTTTTACGTATTTTCCTTTTTTATCCCCCTTCCTTTATTTCTTTAACCAGATGGGACAATTTCCTTGTCTTTACCGCCAGTTCAATTTCCTTTTTTAGATAAATGCAATTATCCGTTTTGTGGTCACATCATTTGTGGAATTCATAGTATTCGTTTTGGGTCCTGGTTTGATGGGAAGTGGTCTAATTAAAGAGTTCTCGATCCTCTCGGTTGCAATATTTCACTCGGTGTTATAGTGATAGGTGTGAAAGTGTCGTAATAGGGAGTCGATCCCCTCCCGTGGGCTTATAGGGGGAAAAGGTTGGATGAGATCTGTCATGTTGCAACTTATTGTAATGAGGTTTCTTGGGAAAAGAGTTACCTTTGTCTTGGAGCCTGGACATGATACTGGGCCTTCGAGAGCTGGTGTCCAGTTCCTTGGCCTTGTTGTTAGTGTCTTTCCCCCTGATGAAGGCCCCAACTTTATCCATTAGACCATCAAAGGTTTTTGGGAACTCCCCCCTAGCTTTTCGCACAGTTGTGTGTGTTTTAACCTGTTGATGAAGCCGCTTATCCTCATCACTTATGGGGGCCCCTTTATGTTCATGCTCTCTTTGATGAATCGTTCCACGTAGTGGTCTACCTAATGTGCATGATTTCATTTGGATTTTTAATCACCTTCTTTTGTTGGTTAAAGTTCATAAGGAACTTGTCACAGAGATCCTCATAACTATCAGTGTTACCTGTCGGGAGGTTGTCAGACCATAAGTGAGCTCTCTCGGTCAAAGTCTAAACGAAATGTGGCACCAGGTGGGCATGGATCATCTGCCAACTTGACCGACCCCTCTATAGGCATGCAAGTGATCCTCGAGGTCTTTACTCGGGGGTTTCAGCTTGGGAGGTAGTGGTGCATTGGCTATTCGCTTTGTGAACTTTGAGATTTCTGCCAAATCCTTGGGTAAATAAGGCTTGTCAAGGGCATCGCCACTTTGGTTCTCGCTCTGCCTTGGTTCTTTCTAATCTTGGTCACCTTTCTTTCCTTCCATAAAGGTGGCCAGAGGATCTGGGTTGGCTTCTCCGTCACGGGAAGAGGTGGTACCTTCCTTCTGAGGCATGTCAAAGTTGAGTCTTGATCAGAGGCCTTCTAGCTTCTCCATTCTTTTGAGATCCTCCAGTTGTTTCCATAACTCGTCTTTTTGTTTTGACACAAACTCAGGTGTTATATCTACCTTTTTCATATGGAGAGATTCTGTCTCTGTTATATTTTTGAACTCACCAGTGATATCTTCAACTGAAACCTTCTTTTTAGCTATCTGAGTAAGTTTTGAGGCTTTCTCTTTGGTAGAGAGGGGTGTTGCCATCTTGTAAGGTCACTTCTCATGGATTTCTTGGACCTGATTGTTCTTATCTAGAGACCTGGGTCCCACATATAGCGCTAATGTCGAATCCTAGAAGTTCTAAGCCTTGTTGTAGAGATTCGTCTACGTCCAAGTTTAGCCTTCGAGATAACTACAAAAAAGAACACCACTAGCCTCGCCACAGAGGACCCTAGGTGGGGGGGGGGGTAAGAATAAGAAAACCAACTGGGGTAATAAATAGGGTTTCTACTCTTTGGATTGGTCGGAGTGAATGGTGTGGATTCCGTATTTAATGAGTGTTAAGAGAATGTTGTGTTTAGAGTAAATGCTCGTGATTTATATTACGGTTTTTTGGATGCTTACCTTTTCTTGATCTCCTGCTTGACTTATATGGAGGTTTCTACTTATCAGACGGGTCCCACAGTCATAGAGATCCGATGGTTAATAGAAACACCCCTAAATTGTAAAGATAAAACGAGGATTTTGAACAAGACGAACTTAAAAACGTAACTAAATTTTTCCCTTTTCTTTTGACTTTTTTAACAAACTTACAGTTACAAATTTTACCAAGTTCACGAACCGACACTTTAACCATAATCATACTAACAAACTAACATTACTTAAAATTCAAAACAAGTTTTTAAAACTAAAAGTTACAACCCAAAAGTTCTGACTCGTTCATAAAAGCTTGATTCGGAAGCGTGTTGAGGGCGAAGATACTTATGTGTTCGTTCCGAGCGTCGCGAGGCAATCTAAAGCAGAGCTTTACCTAAAACACAACAACAAGAATTGTCATCAAATACATAAAACACAACATACTAACTTCCAGCAAACATGATAACCATCCAAAATCTTATTTACAAACTATGTGATGCGTGTGAAGTGTTATATATATTAGGTGTATATTTTAAGCCCCTTTAACAGTTTTTAGTCAAGTTTTAAATTTATAAAACACGATATTTACTAACACTAGACACACATATGGGCAAATGCACCCATCGTGAGCGTAGTATAGTGTTGGTAAGATACCGAGGTCGTCCAAGGACACAAGAGCTTTTAATACCGGTTTATCCTCAACGTCTAATCAAATAAAAAAGTTTAGAAAAATGTTTTAAACTAAGAAAAATAAAAACTAACTAAAAATGCTGAAAAATAAAAATAAAAGAAAAACAGATAGACAAGATGAATCACTTGGTTCCGACTCGTATCTAGTGTAACCTTTGATTATTTCCGCACTTTTGCCCTTTTTAAGAGATTATCTTAGTTATTGTAGTAGGCCCCTCTTTTGAAGGTGACGTTACCCTCACCCCAGTAGTTTGAGTCAGCAAGGATACAATCCTAAAAGGGTGGATTATTGAAAGATAATTAATTAAGTTATTAATGCAAATTATGGTAGGCCCCTCTTTTGGAGGTGACGTTACCCTCGACTAAGTAGTCTGAGTCAGCAGGGATACAGTCATAAATAGCCGGGTTATAGTATTAATAGTAGTTAACTTATGAGGGAATCAAAGAGTTTGGACCCCCTCCATCCAATACCGTTAAGTATTGAAGGAGGTCCTACTAAATTTGACCCAGGTCCATTGCAGGACCTCTAAACGCTGAACAATGGCAAGACCTTTACCAAACCGTTCCCTTAACCCCCGACCAGGTAGCCAACATACCTCCATATAGACCGTGGAGATATGAATGGTGAAAATCTTTTATTTTATATAGACAGTAAAATAATGCCAAGACACCACGGACAAACGATAAGGAAAGATCACCTTCAACATAAGAAACTAGTTATTAAAGTCATTAATTCAAAACCAAGTAAAAAGTGCGAAAAGATTAAAAATAAAAAGTATTACACTAGACACTTTGTCTTCACCAAGTGATGTAAGAGACTTAGGCAACCATGGCCTTGATTGTCAAGAACTCTTACGATCAATCTTGGATCCCGAGACGACTCACACACTCTATGATGGACAATAGATGATGGTGGTGGATGATGGTGTTATGGTGGTGGTGGGTGGTGGGTGAAGTGTGAGAGAGGTGGTGTGCCAAGGGATGGTTTGAGCTTGAGCCAAGCACTCCTATTTATAGGCTGAACAGAAGCTCGGGCACGGCCCCGTGTTTAGTGGGCACGGCCCCGTGTCCACATCCTTCTCTTTCTTCATTTAATGCAGCTTTGTCTTATTAGTTGACCACGCCCCCGTGTCCGCTGAGCACGACCCCGTGTGCAGAAGAATCTTTGTACTATGAAGATTTGCCTAGATTGTGCAAATCTTATAGTTGACCACGGCCCCGTGTCCGCTGAGCACGGCCCCGTGGTGGGCAATAGAAGCTTCTACAACTTTGTCTTTTCTGCTGACACTTGGGCACGCCCCCGTGCTGGCTGAGCACGGGGTGTGTTCAGTCTCATGTCTTCTTGTTTTGCTTGGGAAGATGCTGTTGTGGGGTCGGGCATGTCACGTCTTGTTCCTTTTCTTGTATTTATGTTAGATTTTGATGTCTTTTTGCTTCTTTTGTTAATTTGAGCTCATTTAATCCTGAAAATACAAAAGGAAGACAAAAGCACACTCTTTCCAACATTAGTACTAAAAAAGGGTTAATTTTATGCCACAATTGATGAAATTTATATATTGCATTTTGCACACATCAAATACCCCCACACTTGAATCTTTGCTTGTCCTCAAGCAAAACTCTTTAATAAGTGGCTATTACACTCCCAAATGGAATGGGTAGAGAAGAAGGTTTTTGGGCTTGTCATAGAGTGTCGGGATGTCCAAGATTCTTTATTTAGTTTTATTTTTATTTATTTACAATCTATTCATCATGATTTATTTAAAACTTTTCATAAGATAAATTACTTATTAGGGCATAACATACCTTTTTTAAAATTCTATTCATATACAAGTTCACATACCTCACGGGGATCACTCAACACTCAGCCGAAGATGTATTTTTGTGGATCACTCGGGAGCGGCATGGAACTTACTCCTACCATAGGCTTGCCAAGCAATCAATCCTCCCCCTTTTTAACTTATAAACCTTTGTAAATATCAAGAGGACTTTGTGGGTGAAGGGTTAGGCTTGGGTTAAAGGTAGGTGGTTGGGTTGGTGGTTAGTGGTTAGTAGAAAAAGGGCGAAAAAACGTAACAAGTGTCGGTTTTCATAAGGCTTTCTATTTTTCAACTTTTATTTTTATGAAGCTATTTTTCAAACAAAGTCATTTTTGATAAACTTGTTTGTTTATTTGCTTTTGCTTCATAATCAATTTTGTTTTTGAAAGCCATATGAGAAACCGAGCTAGTTACTAAAACAAATGGTTAAAAATGAAAAAGGTTTTGGTGGGAAAAAGGGTGTTTGGTTTGGGTTATGAAATGAAAAGGTTTAGGCTCAAAGGGGCTAACTAGGGGGATTTTGGGTAGGTGGTAAAAAAAAATAATGGTGTAGAAATAAAAAGGGTTAGTCCTAATGCCTCCATCATTTACTTACTCGGGTTCAAGTTGGTAAGGACCGGGAATGTATCGTCATGGCAAGTTCTAGAGTCGTAAGAACCAAGCGGCTATTCACACAAGAAACGAAAAATGAGCATTTAGTCTAATGATATGTAATTGTATGCTCTATAAAGACTCAAAACTCACTTTTGTGGGAATAGGTTTTTATGTGATCAAGTATATATAATCAAATTTTAACTAAGTTTGCCATGCCTTTTCATAATTTTCTTATGTTGGTTCTTTTTATCACGACGCTATCAGTTGTAAATTCGTAAAAATATAACCTTTTTAGAACTTGAAATTCCCGAGTTAAACCTAGACGCGGTTCCAATAGAGTTTTGTGTAAGGCTTGTATTTTAGGACTTGTAAGATTCAAGGTTTTAGCATCCCCCCACACTTAAATTACACATTGTCCTCAATGTATCCTAAAAATAAGTTTTTAGGTTGATTGAATGTGTAAAAGGTGTGATTTAAGCAAAAATTTTGTGTTACTGGGCGCTGAACACGGCCCCGTGTTGTCCGGGCACGACCCCGTGTTCAAGTGCCAGTAACAAAATTAAATCAAGAGAAACAGAAGCCTGGACATGGGGGCGTGTTGGGTGAACACGGCCCGTGTCCAGTTACCTGAACTGGGTCTTTTTCTGCAGACTGTGCAGCACGGGGCCGTGTTGGGCGGACACGGCCCGTGCCGAGCTTACTGTAAACGAAGAATTTTGTCGGACGGTCCTGTTTTCCTGCATGGGGTGCTGGTTCAAGTTTCCCTTGTATCCTTTGCCATCTCAAGTGTGTTTTATTCCTGAAAATTAAAACTAACTAGAGAACATAAAAATTTATCTAAACTAAACTAAGGATAGTTCCGCGGAATGCCTCCGTGGTGCGCCACGTTTATAAGGGTCCTTGGCTAGACCCAAAGCCTGGTCATATGTTACCCAAGTGGGATGTATTGCATCCCATGTTACACCGTCGGAGAGCGTCATCCAAGCTTGAGTCTATGACCTTCATGTAGTTGACCGGGTCTTCGTCCTCTACTCTTTTTCCACATTCAAACTTCACTTCCTTGTCCCCAAACTTCAATGTTAACGTTCCGTCATTCATATCCACCACTGCTTGGGCGGTGGCTAGAAATGGCCTCCCGAGGATGAGGGGGACATCGGTGTCTTCTTCCATGTCTAGGATGACAAAGTCGGTTGGGAAAACGAAGTTGTCAACTTTGACCAATAGATTTTCAGCGACACCTTGTGGAAATTTGACGGATCTGTCGGCGAGTTGTATGCTCATCTTAGTTGGGCTTGTTGTTCCTAGGCCTAGTCGTTTGAACATTGATGTGGGCATGAGGTTGATGCTAGCCCCATGATCGGCTAATGCATTACGAACTAGGAATTCTCCAATCGAGCAAGGAATTGTGAAGCTTCCGGGATCGATTTTCTTTTTAGGAAGTTTGTTGAGTACTAAGGCGGAGCATTCTTCGCCTAAGTTAACTAATTGCAACGATTCAATTTTCCTTTTGTGAGTGAGGAAATCCCTCATTAATTTTGCATATCTAGGCATTTGGGTTAGGACCTCAATAAAAAGGAATATTAACATGCAATTGTTTTAGTAAATTTTTGAACTTTGTCAATTGCTCATCGGTCTTTTGACGATTCAACCTACCGGGGTATGGAATTGGAAGAGTCGTGGTGGGCTCTTGATTTGGTGGAGAAGCCTTTTCTGGTTGAGGTGTGGGTGAAGTCGTGCTTTGGCTGAGTTGACTTCCTTCAACCGGTGGTAACGGGGCATCCTTGGGACCCACAGTTCGGTTTCTCAATGTGATGAGGTGTACTTGCGCCTTTGGGTTGGTTTTGGTATTACTTGGTAACGCGCCTTGTGGTCTCTCGGAGAAATTTTGAGCTAGTTGATTTAATTGTTTTTCAATGTTTTGAATGCTAGCTTGTTGATTTCTAAAATTCGATTCCAATTATTGAAATCGATCCGAGTTTTTCTTTTTGGTGTCGGAGATGAGGCGAGATACAGTATCTTCAAGCCTTTCTCTTCCACCTTGTTGTTGAGAGAAATTTTGTGGTTGTTGAAAGTTAGTTCGTTGGTTTTGTTGGTTACTACTATTGCTGGGATCTCTCCAACCAAGATTTGGGTGGTTACGCCATCCTTGGTTGTAGGTACCCGTTGGAGGACCCGACGTCCTAGGTCTGTTATCAATGTAGTTTACCGTTTCTGTTTGTTCATCTAATTCTTTCATACAACTCCAATTTTCATGTGGCCCACCACACCCTTCACAAGCCATAACCGAGGCCGTTTTTGTCATTTCTAGCTTTTTGATTTTTGAAGAGAGGGCCTCGATTTGGGCTTGAAAGAGGTGCTTTCATCAACCTTATGGGCGCCCGGGGCAATAGATTTATTACCTCGGGGAGTGTGCCATTGAAAATTGGTTTGAGCAATTTCCTCAATTTGATTATATATTTCATTTGGGCGACGATTACCTAAAAGTCCCCCGGAGCTAGAATCAAGTGTTTGTCTTGTGTGTGGCAACAACCCATTGTAGAAAGTTGATACTTGGTGCCACACCGCTAGACCGTGATGAGGACACTTTCTTAGTAGCTCCTTGAACCTTTCCCAAGTTTCATACAAGGATTCCCCATCCTCTTGTGAGTATGTATTAATTTCAGTCATTAATTTAGCCGTTTTAGCAGGAGTGATATACTTATATAGAAACTTTTGGGCTAGTTCATCCCAGGTGTTTACCGAGCCAACTGGGAGGGTGTTAAGCCAAGCCTTAGCTCGGTCTTTTAGTGAAAATGGAAACATCCTAAGGCGAATGGCGTCATTTGATGCTCCATTGATCCGAAAGGTATCACATATTTCCAAGAAATTAGTAATATGTAGATGGGGATCCTCGTCCGCAAGCCCATGGAAGGTTGCGGAGTTTTGAAGCATTTGTATCAAATGCGGCCGAAGTTCGAAGTTGTTGGCTTCGACATTCGGTGCATTGATAGCGGAGCCGAGATTACCTACGGTGGGCCGTAGGTAATCCATGAGGGTACGTTGGTCTGCCATTGGAAGTGGGTCCCCCGAAACTTTCTCTTGATTTTTAGCTTTAAGTCTTTTCTGAGAAAGCGTTCGGGTTCTTATAGAGGTTCTTTTATGTCTTTACTAGAACTGGAGCTCATGCACTACGTAGGAAGTTCAAATGTGGCGCCAAGGTTCCAAGTCATGTGATAAAAACAGAAAAGAATGTTGGTCAGAAGGTTCACCACGGCCCAGTGCTCAGCGAACACGGCCCGTGGTCAAGTTTACAGTAATTGTTCCCAAGATCCCTGTTACTGGGAGTTGGACACGGCCCCGTGTTGCACCGACACGGCCCCGTGCTCAGCTCTCTGTAACTCGGAAAATAAAAACTGCCAGTGATAGCGCTGGGCACGGCCCGTGTCCGACCAGGCACGGCCCGTGCTGAGCTCTGCAGAAACAGACAAACTAAAAAAAATCCTAAAAAAATGAAAAATAGGAAAAAACGATTAGGCCGTTGATTCCTAACTTTCTTAAAATCCTTGTGTCCCCGGCAACGGCGCCAAAAACTTGATGCGTGTGAAGTGTTATATATATTAGGTGTATATTTTAAGCCCCTTTAACACTTTTTAGTCAAGTTTTAAATTTATAAAACACGATATTTACTAACACTAGACACACATATGGGCAAGTGCACCCATCATGAGCGTAGTATAGTGTTGGTAAGATACCGAGTTCGTCCAAGGACACAAGAGCTTTTAATACCGGTTTATCCTCAACGTCTAATCAAATCAAAAAGTTTAGAAAAATGTTTTAAACTAAGAAAAATAAAAACTAACTAAAAATGCTGAAAAATAAAAATAAAAGAAAAACAGATAGACAAGATGAATCACTTGGTTCCGACTCGTATCTAGTGTAACCTTTGATTATTTCCGCACTTTTGCACTTTTTAAGAGATTATCTTAGTTATTGTAGTAGGTCCCTCTTTTGAAGGTGACGTTACCCTCACCCCAGTAGTTTGAGTCAGCAAGGATACAATCCTAAAAGGGTGGATTATTGAAAGATAATTAATTAAGTTATTAATGCAAATTATGGTAGGCCCCTCTTTTGGAGGTGACGTTACCCTCGACTAAGTAGTCTGAGTCAGCAGGGATACAGTCCTAAATAGCCGGGTTATAGTATTAATAGTAGTTAACTTATGAGGGAATCAAAGAGTTTGGACCCCCGCCATCCAATACCGTTAAGTATTGAAGGAGGTCCTACTAAATTTGACCCAGGTCCATTACAGGACCTCTAAACGCTGAACAATGGCAAGACCTTTACCAAACCGTTCCCTTAACCCCCGACCAGGTAGCCAACATACCTCCAAATAGACCGTGGAGATATGAATGGTGAAAATCTTTTATTTTATATAGACAGTAAAATAATGCCAAGACACCACGGACAAACGATAAGGAAAGATCACCTTCAACATAAGAAACTAGTTATTAAAGTCATTAATACAAAACCAAGTAAAAAGTGCGAAAAGATTAAAAATAAAAAGTATTACACTAGACACTTTGTCTTCACCAAGTGATGTAAGAGACTTAGGCAACCATGGCCTTGATTGTCAAGAACTCTTACGATCAATCTTGGATCCCGAGACGACTCACACACTCTATGATGGACAATGGATGATGGTGTTATGGTGGTGGTGGGTGGTGGGTGAAGTGTGAGAGAGGTGGTGTGCCAAGGGATGGTTTGAGCTTGAGCCAAGCACTCCTATTTATAGGCTGAACAGAAGCTCGGGCATGGCCCCGTGTTCAGTGGGCACGGCCCCGTGTCCACATCCTTCTCTTTCTTCATTTAATGCAGCTTTGTCTTATTAGTTGACCACGCCCCCGTGTCCGCTGAGCACGACCCCGTGTGCAGAAGAATCTTTGTACTATGAAGATTTGCCTAGATTGTGCGAATCTTATAGTTGACCACGGCCCCGTGTCCGCTGAGCACGGCCCCTGGTGGGCAATAGAAGCTTCTACAACTTTGTCTTTTCTGCTGACACTTGGGCACGCCCCCGTGCTGGCTGAGCACGGGGCGTGTTCAGTCTCATGTCTTCTTGTTTTGCTTGGGAAGATGCTGTTGTGGGGTTGGGCATGTCACGTCTTGTTCCTTTTCTTGTATTTATGTTAGATTTTGATGTCTTTTTGCTTCTTTTGTTAATTTGAGCTCATTTAATCCTGAAAACACAAAAGGAAGACAAAAGCACACTTTTTCCAACATTAGTACTAAAAAAGGGTTAGTTTTATGCCACAATTGATGAAATTTATATGTTGCATTTTGCACACATCACTATGCTATTTCTACATTTGTTTCTCTTTTTGTATTCAGCTTTCACTTGTTCGACCCGATAGCACTGGGTAGAACTTATTCATTCTATGTCATCATCATCATCAATTTGATTGACCCATTCATAGTCGTTCGTAACGGGCCAATTATAAGATCATTTTTTAACATAACGTTCGAGCTCGTTTGACCCGTTCGTAACGAGTTATTTTCATGACCATTCTTTAACATGACATTCCAGTTCGCTTGACCCGTTCGTTACGGGTCATTTTCATGATCATTCTTAATCATGACATTCTAGTTCGTTTGACCCGTTTGTAACTGGTTATTTTCATGACCATTCTTTATCATGACATTCTAGTTCGTTTAACCCAATTGTAGCGGGTCATTTTCATGACAATTCTTACACGCATTATAACTATTACAAGATATAACAATAAGCTTTGCTACAAATAAAACTTTAATCGTACAAGTAACGTACCACGATCTTGCGAACCTTGAGGCTTCTTGTTGCTTGAACCTTCTTCCTTCACACCTACATTTACGCATTCATTTTCTTTAAGTTCTCATGAATCCATTTCCCACATACAAAGCATACTCACATTTTCTAACACGAATTTTACTAATAGTTATCACATATTCACACAATTATCATCTTGATTCATTTCGTCGAATACTTGGTATGCGACAATCATTGTTGTTTAGAAATTGTTGTTTTTCATGTTCTTACACACCAACATTATTTCCTATACTTGCATAAATTCCCAATTACTCAAATCATCACAATGAACAATTATTAACACAAAATTTATCCTACCTTCTGGTTGACAAGTTAACATCATAGTTCTAGCTAAAATCTTCTATTTTATGATAAATTCTAAAAAAACCTACTTCAGGGATTTAGCCTAATTCTCCTTTCCAATTTACTAATTTTTGGGTTTTGAGGGGTTGACGGGTGGACCGTAGGACAACCCTTAATTTCTATAAATATGATGAAAATTGTATTCTTAAGTGTGTTATTTTAAGGGATTGGATGACTACGATGTGTTAGTCATGGCAAGTACAAAAGGGGGTAAAAAGTGAAAAGAAAAGAAAGCTTGAGGAAAAGCTAAAGTGGAAATTGAAGAGGTGATTGAAGAATCAAGAAAGAAGACTTATGGGCTACTTGATTTCAGAAAATGCCACCGTAGTTCAGTGGGTCTTCACCGTAGGGTTTTGAAGGCCACCGTAATCTACGGTAGCCACCGTAGCTTACAGTGGAGGCCAGACGCAAATTCTTTTTTTCTTTATAATAGTTTATGTGGAGTAACTTTTGGTTATCCTTTTCATTGTTTTCAGTTAAGAACTTGTGGGAGGCGATTTTAGGGTTCCAAGACATTATTTTGGGTGTGATTATTGTTGCTTTATCATCTTTGATTCACATGAACAATGGATTTGAAGTTATGATGATCAACCGAACGATGTGTGGCTAAGTCCTTTATGTTTTCCACCGGATTGTAAGGTTTTCTTATTGGCTAAGTCCTTTATGGTTTTCCCCGGATTGTAAGGTTTTCTTATGAATTTTTGGTCATTGTTTATGTTATATGTGGGATAGTAATTTAATCTTTTTGATTGTATTGCTATGGTGATTGTGAGTTTGATTAGTAACGACATATATTGTTAGATTACTTTTTCTAAACCATCAGTTCTTGGTGCCATAGGCATTCAAGATTTAGTGGGATAGATATGGGGTTGGCTATATGAAACTGATTATCGGGTGACAACCTTACGTTATTGTAATCTAAGTACTTGGTCCCCTTTTATCACAACTAAACACACACTCACGAACTATGTCTATATAGTTCATCCCAATTAAACTTTGACATTGTTATTCATAGAAAACCTGAAACCGGGCAAAATCATTCTTTCTCATTTCTGAATTCAAACATGTTAAGTGTTAATTAGTTAATCAAAATTTTATAAATCAAACCAACCAAACTTTGAGATTACTTTTCTGCAATTTTAATTTTATTAGCAATTTGTAAACTACTTAGTAAACACATTTTCCGTAAACTCCCTGTGTTCGATACCCACTTACCACTATATAATTAGTGTATTTGGTTTATTTTTGAGAGAGACTTCGACCTCACGTCAAATTTTGGCGTTGTTGCTGGGGAGTAGTGCGCAACGTGTGTTATCTTTAGTAGTTGTGTTTGTTATTTTCGGGTTTACGCTGGTTGTGTTAGTGTGAAGGTACCTACAGGTGTATGCATACTAGAGGCTCTCACAAGTCATCACCATTAGCTTTTGATCCTGAAGTTTCACTTAGACGGAACCGAGTACTGCTTTGGGAGAATAAAATTGTTGGGTATCCTACTACACCAAAAAGCACAATGGATCCACCCACTCCCACTATGGGTCAAACAATGTCGACCACGCCTCCTCCTGTGCCTACATCATATAGTGATGTGAAACCCACCAACACCACAATGCCTACGAGTACACACCATTCATTTAGTTATCAACATTCATCAAACATTCCACCCTTTATCCATTTTTCCCTGCTCCTGGTCAATCATCATCCCAACAAAGTCAACCACTTACATTCCAACAGGACCCACCGATAACCTTCACCACTCCGGGTACTCAACAACAACCGCAACCGAGGTTGCAATACCAACAACCTCCGTTTATGCAATCTATGGGGGCACGCCGGGATGGGTATGACGATGGATATGAGGATGAAATTGAGGGTTATAAGGATGAAGGATATGTAATGGGGGATGATGGGACTCAAATGAGAACTCAAGGTGGGTTTGCATATGCATAAAGGAAACCACTAGAACCCGTTCAAGAGTTTGCAAGACCGCAGCAACAAGTTCTTCAACAACAAATGCCTCAACAAAGACAACAATTTCAAAGGCAGGTGCCCCAACAACAAATTCCTCAACCACCACCTCAACAGTATTGATGTGTGCTAAACAGACTATAAAAATTAACTATATTAGACTCTCTAAACTAGACACTACAAAGCTTTAATTCTAGACTCGACCTAAAACCACACAATCGGCAAGTGTACCGATCAATGTAGTATAAACCTAGGAAGTCCGGATATCGAACCACAAGACTCTATGTATCACGTAAACTAGACTCTAATAGACACTGGCAAACACGACTTAACTTGTTTATTTGTTTGGGGGGGGGGGGTTACGGAAAACTAAGGAAATCTATATTAAACTACTAAGTTGACTAAAGCTAGACTAAAGACGAACGAAGACTGAGGACTTTCCTTATATGAGAACGAGACCACCTAGACAAGAATCCTTGATTGTTTTTAAGAGATTACCGATTAAGTTAAACGCATGAATTATGAAACCGGGATCTTAAAGTACTAAACCTATTAAGAACCAACTAAGCCCCTCTGTGACACCTGTGTCACTTCAGCCATCAAACAAATACCAAACCAATGAAATATTGTATTTCATACTTGGGATTTATAAAAATATGTGTATCATTTGCACATATAAAATTTTGTTCGATTTCAAGCTTTAAATCACTTTCTGGAAGGTTATACGCGCACTGATGCGTAAATATAACTAGTTTAATGCAAAAAACACTCCGGAATAGTGAAATAGGCTTAACATACCTTAAATAACCTTTACATAACTTAGAAATAAGTTTTGAAGGCTTTGGTATGGTAAAATCAAGTTAAATCGTTTACAAGGACTAAAGTTGACAAACTGCGAAAGTATGCCAATTTGAACTGTAACAGACGTTCCGGAACATGACCATAAGTTAAAAATACCATAAATATCCTTTACATAGCTTAGAAATAGGCTTTGAGGGGTTTGGTGTGCTAAAATAAACTTTTGGCTCATTCATGGACTAAAAGCGTCAAAAAGTGCACAAGTTTGCACTTCCGCGCATAACTTACGTTCTGAATACATCCGGACATCCAAAAATTTATGTAAGCACTAAAATATTTTATTTTAGTGTGTGACATAATAAAAATCCATTCGTCGCGCAATTTGGATCGTTTTTCGTGCTTATGCGCATTCCGTCGTAATTAAGCGAACATCGCGATCGTACGACCAAACGAACTGACATCCGACATATTTTTGAGCATGTTTCATGTCCACAATGTTTAGGCATCATTTTAGGGCCTTAACGTTGGCTTAACGGGCTTTAAACGTGTCGGAAATGGCCTTAAAACACAACAGGGACTGAAACTGTCAATATGGCAAAGTTGGTTCTGATAAGACAAGGCCAGGCGGCCCGCGTAAGTCTTGTGTGTATCCTTACGTGGCCCGCGTCAGTCTCCCAGACCAGATTCAATGTTTTTAATAGCTGTTAACAGCCCTTCAAACACCCCAAAGGGCAATGCCACTTGTCAAACTCTTGTGGTGGGGGCAAAATGAGCTACCACAACATTCCGACAAGTGTACGGGTGAGATCAAGGCACGATGTCAAACTCTTGTGGTGGGGGCAAAATGAGCTACCACAACATTCCGACAAGTGTACGGGTGAGATCAAGGCACGATATTCAAGAAACGATCCTAACGGTTCGAGAAACACTATAAATACCCAACCCCCTTCCATTCAAAACCCACCAAATCTGATCTAAATGCTCTAAGTTGAGGCTTTTGCTTCATACCTGAGCTATTCGACCACGATTTGCTTGCGGGGACCCTTTGTAAGTGTTCCTTCGTTCTTTTATTGCTTTTCGAGTCCGAAAGTCAAACTATGTTTGACTTTCGGCGTTGACCAGTCAATGGTCAACGCGAAGTTCGTTTGAACTTCATAACGTGATCGTAATCACGATGGTTATAGTCCCTAGTGGCTATACCTACTGATTACCACGTTATCTTGGCTCAGTGACGAGTCGTAGTTTCGGCCAAAATACGTGTTATTGCGTATTTTGTAACCAAACTACTCTTAGGTATCAAAACCGTTTGTTTTGATACGAAACTTGTTTTCTAACTTAGTTAAGCATGTTTCAATGTGCTTAGCTCGTCACTTTTAGTTTTGTGCTTGTCTAGGGTCGTAAGGGTAAGCGATCTAATCAATCGCTTATACTTTCGAACCCGACCCATTTGGTCGATCATTAGGATCCGACCAAATACCTTAGGTAACCATAGTATATAGGGAATAACCTTCCAAGGTTATACCTTATGGTCGCTTCGTTTAAGTAGTTGTATGATAGGTAGTTTATATGCCTTAGGTAAATTACCAAAATGTCCTTTTTACGCCAAAATTCATATTAAGCATATGTAACATAACTTTTGATATCTAAACTGATTTGGCAACAATATTAGACATGTTAAGGCATATTTTACTTATCATAGGGCTAGTTAGGCGTTCCAAACGCGTTTTACGCGAACGACGCGTTAAAGTAGCATAAGCTACCTAAACGGGTCGTAATGGGTCGTAAGCACTTAGGTTAGGTTTCATCTTAGTATGTAGACTTGTTAAACCATATTACATGAGTTCCCATACTCATTTGGTTTACGAGCCCTCATTCAATCCAATCCTCCGATTATAGGTCCGGTTTATTAATGTAGTTACCTATATTAGGTGTCGTTTGATATCCGCGATCTCTAGCATTGTTTGGTTGTTACTCAAGGACTACTAAGCAATCTCAAGTGAGTACATAGACCCCTCTTTTACTGTTTTCCAAACATTTTGGGGTGGAACACATGTGCCTACTTGTTACTTTCATGCTTTCCATGTTTTCACATCATATACTTGCTATGTTCATTAGTACATTTATAGTACATGATTTACATTACATTTCATGCTATGTATGCCCATTGTGTGCGTGCTTAGTACATCGCTTCACATTACATTTCATGCTATGTATGCCCATTGTGTGCATACTTAGTACATTGTTCTACATTACATTTTATGCTATGTATGCCCATTGTGTGTGTACTTAGTACATTGTTTCACATTACATTTCATGCTATGTATGCCCATTGTGTGCATACTTAGTACATTGTTTCACATTACATCTATGCTATGTATGCCCATTGTGTGCGTACTTAGTCCTTTGTTGCATACTTAGTACATTTTTTATTCATCACATACTTACATTTTGACATTCATATACACAATTCATGATTTACAATAGACATAAACATTTTGACAATTGATTATACATAAACATTTTACTTTGGTGGCTTGGTTTAGGTAAGTGATTTAAGTAACGAGGCGTGTGTAATACGATACAAGTATGGTGGATACGCCGCTGGTACTTCCTATATATAAGTGCTTGTATGGTATTACATATCGTAGCGTTATTTGCATCATTTCAACATAAGACATATAACATTTTATACAAATAACATACTTTTCACAAGACATTGTTTTACAAAACAACTTATCTTATACAAACTCATTTTACTTGGTTATTCATTTAACCATACATTATTCTCTTATTTATACATATCATCTGAACTTATTGTTTTTCAAATTATTTACAAAACAAATCAATTTACCAGGTTCATGACTAAACTTTACTAAACAACTCTTTCTAAGCTTACAAGTCATGAAACCTATTTTCACAAAACCTATGTATCTCACAGGCATTTTTATGCTGACGTACCTATTTTCACATATGTTTTCAGGAGATGATGCATAGGACTTATCGAGACATACTTAGGCGGACCTGTGCCTTAGTGACTTAAAACGAGACAAGAACTAGTTAATTTATGTTATGTACTCTTTATTTCTTGTTTAAAGACAATGTAACTCGCTTGTTTGATGAATAAAACGAAACTTTAATTTCCATGGTTGTGAAACATTAATTCTGTTACAACACTCCCCGACGTTTTCGCCACGTTTCGTTGTTTTACGAGGTCGGGGTGTGACACCCTCGACCCTTCTCAAGGAGAAACCTGTGGAACTACCTAGGCCGTTAATCCTACCGGTTATTAGACGCCTTTCCAGTTGTCTAATTATTGTGTAAGTACCCTAATGTTGACCTACTCTTTTCCAATCATAGATCTAGGGTAGTTTGAAGTAATTAATTTGATTTGATAGACTAATAAAACCGACAGGTAAACCAAGACATGACCTTTTCCAAGGACTATCTAAAGCAATTCGCCGGGTAAGACCTACCAATAGCCCCTCACTTTCCGGATATTAGGACTAGTAGAACACTCAGACTTAGCAAATTATTACCAATTACTTCAAGGGGTTATTGTGCAATTCTCCCTAAAAAGTTAAGGTTTTCTTATGTGATATAGACACTCACCGAAATCCTAAACCCTAATATGACTCTATGTTGTGATATAGACCGTCACTAAGAATCATATGAAGCAAATAATAACAATAAACCAACTCAAAGCATGCATATACATCAAATCATTAAACCAAACTTCTTACAAAACACAATTAATCCATAATAATCATGCAAATAACATAAACGGTAAAAACTTTATATTAATCCATTCATCAAGTCTAGGTGGTTTATAAATTTAGCCAAGCATGTTAAAACGTGAAAACAAATCAAAGATGTCTAAACACGAATTCATCATAACAAGTGTCGTAAGAAAAGTCAAGAACAAAGAACTAGAAAACCCGATTAGATCTTCAAGTCTTCTTCCCCAAACTCGTACCGATGATTCCTAGGCTTCAAAATCTCCGAAAGTGCTCCAAGAATGCTCAACAATTGCCCCAAGAAGTCCCCAAATTGATCTAGGGTTTTTTTTTGCAAGTTTAAGATGATTACACTTTCCATAACAAACCCTTATTAAATTCGTAATAATTGCCAGCTACAAGCTTCTGGCGGGGCGCCACCTACTTAGGAATGGGTGGCGGGGTGCCACCTTGTTTTTTTTTTCTCATGTAACATCTCCAGTCTCTCGCCGGGTGCCACAGACTTGCTTAGTGGGTGATGGAGTGCCAGAGAGTGATTTTTCAGCTCTTTAACTCTATTTCAACTCCTCGACCTTTCCAACATGCTCCAAGACTTGACACTTCAATATTTTAACTCGTTTTACTCGGTTTCTCGCATATTTAAACATCAAGACCTGCGAAACACGATTTGATCAATAATATGCATATTCTAAGGAAAAACAAAACTAAATAGAACGAAAACTATACAAACTTTACACTAATAAAAGATGTATTTTGCAATACATCAAACTTCCCCACACTTACTCTTTTTTCGTCCTCGAAAAAGAATTATGCAACGGAATCAGAGACGAATGATCACTTGGGTCGAAAATTATTTTTATCTTATTAAAACCAAGGCTTGCGTTAGCCGCGATTGCGAATATACTTGTCCCTTTAAACCCGAATCCAATCCTACGCCCTTATCATGTAAATTTAATTTAAGTGCGGTCAGTCTACCTAGGGTCTCACGCTAGAATCTACGGTCCAACTACTCCCGCCTCAAGCTTATAGGACTAAAGGAACGATCACTGGACCAATTCCCAACCGTCTTATATCAAAACCAAGAAAGTTTTCAATCAAATTTTTTTTCTTTTTCTATTTTTTTCACTTTTTTTTTTCATGCTAATGAGCGTAGTCGTTGTTTTCCCTAACCAAGAGGCAATCCGGCTGTAGAGTCGCTATCCCCAACTCGGATTACTTAAGCTTCGGTACTTCTTTCTTTTCATTGCAAGATCGATTTCACACACCCTAGAGGCAATCCGGCTGCAGAGTCGCTATCCCCAGCCCAGACTACATAGGAATGCATTACTTTCATTTAGTTTCTAGCTCACTTTTTTTTTCGCATGATCACAAACTCTACCGGTTTTAACTTATAACGGTGCCCCTTATACTCTTATTGGCAGTTTTGATTTCCCATATTTCCCAGATGAAAACCCACTAGCAGACCGACAATTAAGGTATATTAACTCAAAGGGACTTAAAAACAAACCCGGGCCTATCCACACATCCCTAACTAGACACAAGCTCGATTTATTATAATCTCATATTATTATTATTCGAACCCAAGAAAAAAATCATCTTTTCTATCATTTTCCGTGTAAATTTGCAAACTTCTTATATCGAAAGACATTTTCTGATTTTTTTTTTCAATTTTTTTGGATTTTTTCAAAATTTTCTATTTTTTTTTTGTTTTTTGTTTTTTTTCGATTTCTTAATTTTTTTGTATTTTTCATATTTAAGACTTGATTATTTACAAATATCCCATCCCCACACTTATAGATTGCATTGTCCCTAATGCAAGAACGAAAATACGACTCAACAACTACCTAAAAATAAAACTGCAAACGAAATAAAAAAAAATATACAACAATAAAAAGGGAAACGACTTAGCTGAGTATGTGAGACTGTCAAAGTGCCAGTCGTTTCCACATAAGCCCTCCAATTCGATACACGCTCAGCAAACAATTCCTACCATCGGACACGCGAACGAAAGCAGCTACTACAATCAAACCTAATCAAGCAAACACCAAACACTAGCAAAAGATAATATGTAATATCACGTTCAATAACCATCCACAAGTGTATCAACCAAGCCCAAAACCCATCCAACCTGTTTAAAATATTAGTACAGACCAAGATATGATGAAAACATCATAAAAGAAAAATATAACAAAAAGATATGCTCAATCACTGCTGCATCATCCTCAAACCACACCATCTACTCCTCATCTCAAACCCTGCTCCACGATAACTGACCACTCTCAGTGGTAAATCAGCCGGCTGCTCCTAAGCAGCCCCCTGATATCTTGTGGAAGCACCTCGCCTGCGTTTGGTGCCTGACGAGGAACCTTCACCTGACATCCTGTAAAAATAGTTCAAAAACGCGCAAAAACAGGTGAACAGTCAGTAAACACAAACTATTTTTGTTATTTTTTTATTTTTTTTTATTTTTTTGGAATTTTTATGAATTTTATGATTTTTTTATTTATTTTTAATATAATACTGTACATTCAAACAACGGCCGTATAGCATTTCGTTCGCGGCCGTTGTTCGAAAACAAGTGACTTTATGCAACACAATTACAAACCGACTCCGCCCGAATGGAGATTGAGTATGAGCGAAGCGGCTTGAATATCAAGTGAGCATATCGACACTACACGACACTAGCAAGACTCGAAACACACTTAAAACGACACAAAGGACCCTAAAGACGCAAAACTCAACTCGACCTAAACTAGACGCAAAATACACAAATTACAAACTATACCTTCTCCCGGCACTTTACTTGCCCTCAAGTAAATCCAAGTGCCTACTCAACCGACATCGACTTCCAAACTTGGTTCAATTCAGCCATGTCGTAGTTTAAAACAAATTTTCGCATTGAACAATTCCGCCTAATTAAAAGAGGTTTTCATTCTTTGCAAAAGTTCCGTTTCAAATTCGCAAGTTTGGAATCTTACACGTCAATATACTACAAACCAATCAAAATTCAGCAAATCAAGTTCCAATCCAACCCGCAAATCATCAATATCCCGAAAACAAACCACAATCTAAACCGATATTGAGTGCGAACCAATGTAAAGTTGAAACTTTAGTGTCGCCTTATTGAAACGGGTCAAAACGGATGTTATAATTCTGAATTTATGTCCAAAAATTTACCCAACCACATCCCCACACTTATGTCGGAGAACCCTCGACCAAGATATGATAAACATTGCAATCAAGCCTTCAAACTGAACCATCCGCACCCATTGAATATACTCAACCAACGTATAAGGAACTTGACTCGAAGTTGATTTCAGAATATACAGCCTGAACTTTATTTCCAATGTAGTACTTTATAGTGCATCATAAACATATCTCAATCAATAAACCAACCCACAGCCACCCACCTCTCATCAATAATACGACCATGTCCGGCCTCGACACACTCTACCGGCGACTAAGACGACCGACCCTAACATAATAAGAACAAACAGAACTGACTCGACACCAAACAACTAACTTTACCCGAACCTTGAATGACCCAACAGGGAACTGACAAAATAGACTAACAGAAACGACATTAAACAAAGATTCTAGGCACATTGTAAGAGAGAAAGATGCAGAAAATCATACCTTGTACCGAAGGAAACAAGAAAAAACTCGAAAAATTCCGGTTGAACTTTGATCCCCAACTCGAAATCCCGAATTTTTTTTTTTGGTTAAAAATGGTGGAAAGATGGATGAAATCGGTTGTGATATAGGTGTAGATGGATTGGTGATGAATTTTTCGGTGGTTATGGAGAAGAATGGAGGTTATCGGTGATGAAGGGGGAGAGGTATAGGGGTTATCGGCGAAGAGTGGGGAAGAAGGGTTATCGGTGGTGAAGGGTTATCGATGTGAAGAAGAAGGTTAGGGATGTAATTGTGAGGTGATTTTTGGTGTTAATGGAGGTGTGGCAGTGAAAGATGGTGGGTATTGAGGGTATATCAGCGAAGGAAGAAGAAAGATTAGGTTAAAAGGTGAACTTTTTGGGTTTTAATTTTTGTCGCCAGATGAGGCTTCTGGCGGCCGCGAGAAAAAGGTGAGGTAGGTGGCGGCCCGCCACCACGTTATAAATTTCCGAAAAACTGACTATTTCGTGCTGGCGGGTGCGAGAAAGTTGTTTAGTGGGTGGTGGCCGGCTAAAGGGCGTTTTCAACAGAAAGTTTACTAAAAAAAAATTTCTTTGCCTTAGAAAAAATTTGAGTTTTTTTTTTTTTTTTTTTCAACCCATCAGAAATCAACCAAAAATTTTCTAAGTATAAAAACTCACCTGGAACCTTAATTTCTCTCGCCATTTCCTGCAAATCCTCAGTAATGCTCTCCTGCAAATGACTCAAGACACAAACTAGGACCCGAAAAACTAACAAAAACGACCGTTAGCTACTAAAAATTACGAAAAAATAAGTAACTAAGATACAAACGGTACAGACTCTACAAATGAGTAACAACTTCTCACATACTTATGGGGGATCATTGAGATGCAGCTCACCTCCAAACACATACTCACGGGCTGTAGCACCATTATAATTATTGCCCGAATCAACCCAAACACCCTTATCTCTCTCATAACCTCTCAACTCCTAATCTGGCGGTTTGAATCTAGACTCGTCATATCGAAATCTCTCCCCAAACTGAGCTTTGCTTAGTATCTCTAGCTTAGATTCTAAACGCACCATTCTCACTTCTAATTCCTCCACTCTCCTATCCGGTGGATCCCCACACGTGAGTCCTATCACCTTCTCTAGACTCGGATCACTCACCACCTTCTCCTCGTCTCTCTCATCCTTCTCACACTCCCCCACTAACGATACCGCCTCCACTTTATCACTTGGCCCTCTCGAATTCATAACCTTAAAAACTACCGATTCCTCGCCCGCTCTAAGTGTGATGGTGCCTAAAAAGACATCTATGAGAGCTTTAACGGTGTTCAAGAACGGGCATCCTAAAATTAACGGTACGTTTTCATCGGCTTCCATGTCGAGAATGACGAAATCGGCCGGAAAAACGAACTTGTCAACCTTAACAAGCAAATTCTCAACTATGCCCCTCGGGTGTTTCACGGACCTATCAGCTAAGGATAATGTCATTCGGGTAGGTGCAAGCTTGTCTAAGTCTAGCTTCTCGTAGAGAGAAAAGGGCATCAAATTGATGCTAGCACCTAGGTCGGCCAAGGCTTTAGTATTGGTGTTACTACCGAATAGACAAGGAATAGTGAACACATCGGGATCGGTAAGTTTTGCAGGAAGATTATTTAACACAACGATCGAACACCCTCCATGCAATGGGATATTCGACAACTCTCCTAACTTCTCTTTGTTCCTAAGAAGATCTTTCAAGAATTTCGCGTATTTAGGCATCGATTGGAGTGCCTCGATAAACGAAAGATTAATCTTCAATTGCTTGAAAATGTCTAAAAATTGCCCGTATTCCCTTGAGTATTTTTGGTTCTTAAGACGTGAGGGAAACGGGATATACGAATGGTCTACTAAAGGTGAAGGTCTAACATCTATAGGGGTTTTCTCAACTTTCTTCTCAACTTGAGACTCACCGGGCTGTGCGGTACTTGCTGGGACTAGCCTCTTTTGCAATTTGCTGGGAGCCTCCATCTCAATCACTTCATCTATAATATCTCCATCCTCATCCACTACTCTCTCCTCTACACTCGGGTTCCCTACTGTTCTGCCACTACGAGTGGTAATGGCCTTTACATGAGCATTCGGGTTAGGTTGGGTGTTACCCGCAAACTGACCGGGTAATCTCTCCTCTAACTTCCTAGACATATCACCTACAACCCTTTGAAGGTCTTGGAAAGCAGCTTGGTGATTCTTAAGCATAAGGTCATGTTCGCTAAGTTTCTTTTGGGTGGTTTGGTCCTTAACAATTAATTGACTCATCATTGCTTCCATTCTTTCTAGACTACCCCCTAGATCATAACTTGAACCCTGACCTGTTTGAACCTGACCCCCCATCCTTGACCTGCCCATTTGAACCCCCACCAAAGAATGAACCTTGACCACTATTTGGATTTTGAGCTATTTGAAAACCAGGGGGTCCATTTGAGCGAAAATTGTTATTAAAATTATTATTAAAGTTACTATTATTATTATTATTTCGCCAACCCGACTCAAAGTTGTTATTATTATTAAACCCGCTAGGTTGACCTCTACCGAAACCTCCTCCTACAAAATCAACTTGCTCATCACCAACTAGCAATGGACACGCACTCGTATCGTGACCCCCTCAGCAAAACTCACACTTGTCTACCTTAGCTTTGATCTCCTTAAGTTCCCTAGACATGTTTTCCAAAACAGCGGCTAAACTAGGATCCATGGTGACATGGTTCACCCCTCGGGCGGGTGTACTAGTAGTGGTATTAGAATTACCACTTTGATACCGTTGATCGGCTCGCGATTGAGATTGAGACTGGGCAAATGCCTCGAAACGCTCTAAACACTCAGCAACAGTAAGAATACCCATCATATGCCCCCCCCGCATTAGTATCAAACCTATCACGAGTCTCTTGGGTGAGACCGTTATAGAATTTTTCACAAAGAGCCCAATCGGAAAGACCATGCTGGGAGCAACGAGTGACTAATTTTTTGAAATGCTCCCAAGCAAGGTAGTAAGGCTCGTCGGGCTCCATGCGGAAATAGTGAATTTGGTCACGAAGGCGTGAGGCTTTAGCAGGCGGAAAATACTTGTTCAAAAAGGCTTGACGAAGGCCCGCCCAAGTGGTAAAGGTACCGGTTGGTTGAGAGTCCAACCAAGTAGCCGCACGGCCGGCTAGTGAAAATGGGAAGAGCTGAAGGTAAGTAGCATCATTTGGGGCTCCGTGAAGGCTAAAAGTAGCAAGGATACGGGAGAACCGGTTTATGTGGGCCGGGGCGTCCTCGTCCTCACGGCCGTGGAACTGAATGGTGTTTTTGATGGCCTGCATGGCATAAGATGGAATCTGCCATGAGTTCTCGCTAACTATAGGTGGAACGGTGATGGGTGAAGCAAGACCGGTGAAATTCTGAGTGGCTTGCTGGTGGACGGTTTGCCTAGCGTTGGCCATTTCTTCTAAGTTTTATGTGATTCTAGAGGTGCTAAAGGTAGGACTATCGGGTGGGGAAACCTTAGGTGAGGTTTTAGGTGAATGGTTTGGCGAAGGTGGTGGTGTAGGAGGTGGGGTGGGTAACGGGGTGGAATCGAAATTGGGGAAACGAGATGAGGATGAAGAACTAACCTGTGGGCCTTGGCCCAATTGAGATGATGACTCCTTGACTGTCGGTGGCGGTCCGTGCGAGCGCAGATGTGGCATCCACTACAAGCAAAAACCTGAATACAAGAGAAAAAGACACTAGTGACTATGACTCAAAATCAAAAATAAAAGACAAAGACTCCAAACAAAACAAACACGTAGCATGTATATATCAATTAAATCTATCAAAGCTAATGAACGCAATTGCCAAGAGTCCCCGGCAACGGCGCCAAAAACTTGATGTGTGCTAAACAGACTATAAAAATTAACTATATTAGACTCTCTAAACTAGACACTACAAAGCTTTAATTCTAGACTCGACCTAAAACCACACAATCGGCAAGTGTACCGATCAATGTAGTATAAACCTAGGAAGTCCGGATATCGAACCACAAGACTCTATGTATCACGTAAACTAGACTCTAATAGACATTGACAGACACGACTTAACTTGTTTATTTGTTTGAGGGGGGGGGGGGTTACAGAAAACTAAGGAAATCTATATTAAACTACTAAGTTGACTAAAGCTAGACTAAAGACGAACGAAGACTGAGGACTTTCCTTATATGAGAACGAGACCACCTAGACAAGAATCCTGGATTGTTTTTAAGAGATTACCAATTAAGTTAAACGCATGAATTATGAAACCGGGATCTTAAAGTACAAAGCCTGTTAAGAACCAACTAAGCCCCTCGACCCTTCTCAAGGAGAAACCTGTGGAACTACCTAGGCCGTTAATCCTACCGGTTATTAGATGCCTTTCTAGTTGTCTAATTATTGTGTAAGTACCCTAATGTTGACCTACTCTTTTCCAATCATAGATCTAGGGTAGTTTGAAGTAATTAATTTGATTTGATAGACTAATAAAACCGACAGGTAAACCAATACATGACCTTTTCCAAGGACTATCTAAAGCAATTCGCCGGGTAAGACCTACCAATAGCCCCTCACTTTCCGGGTATTAGGACTAGTAGAACACTCAGACTTAGCAAATTATTACCAATTACTTCTAGGGGTTATTGCGCAATTCTCCCTAAAAAGTTAAGGTTTTCTTATGTGATATAGACACTCACCGAAATTCTAAACCCTAATATGACTCTATGTTGTGATATAGACCGTCACTAAGAATCATATGAAGCAAATAATAACAATAAACCAACTCAAAGCATGCATATACATCAAATCATTAAACCAAACTTCTTACAAAACACAATTAATCCATAATAATCATGCAAATAACATAAACGGTAAAAACTTTATATTAATCCATTCATCAAGTCTAGGTGGTTTATAAATTTAGCCAAGCATGTTAAAACGTGAAAACAAATCAAAGATGTCTAAACACGAATTCATCATAGCAGGTTTTGTAAGAAAAGTCAAGAACAAAGAACTAGAAAACCCGATTAGATCTTCAAGTCTTCTTCCCCAAACTCGTACCGATTATTCCTAGGCTTCAAAATCTCCGAAAGTGCTCCAAGAATGCTCAACAATTGCCCCAAGAAGTCCCAAAATCGATCTAGGGTTTTTTGCAAGTTTAAGATGATTATATATCACTTTCCATAACAAACCCTTATTAAATTCGTAATAATTGCCAGCTACAAGCTTCTGGCGGGGCGCCACATACTTAGGAATGGGTGGCGGGGTGCCACCTTGTTTTTTTTTCTCATGTAACATCTCCAGTCTCTCGCCGGGTGCCACAGACTTGCTTAGTGGGTGATGGAGTGCCAGAGAGTGATTTTTCAGCTCTTTAACTCTATTTCAACTCCTCGACCTTTCCAACATGCTCCAAGACTTGACACTTCAATATTTTAACTCGTTTTACTCAGTTTCTCGCATATTTAAACATCAAGACCTGCGAAACACGATTTGATCAATAATATGCATATTCTAACGAAAAACAAAACTAAATAGAACGAAAACTATACAAACTTTACACTAATAAAAGATGTATTTTGCAATACATCATGTATGCACCTTAGAGGCAAATGCCAAGGAAAGCAGGTTAACAACCAAGAGTGCCATTAGGTGTTCCAAGAAGATATAACCGCAAGGTAGTGAGAGAAATTGAAGCTCATTTTAGACCCGTTATTACCAATAACCCTTCTCCGGTGGTGATTCCTCAAAATCATGAGGGAAGAACGTTTGAGGTTAGAACCAACTCACTTCAAAGTTTGCCAAAGTACAAAGGGTTGGCCACGAAAGAACCATATTTTCATTTAGAAGCTTACGACTCCATTTGTAAACTATTGGAGGGCAAGGTTTTTCATCCGATGATGTCAAATTGGTGCTTTTCCAATTTTCTTTGGAAGACAAAGTGAAAAGATGGTTTTATACGTTGCCTTCCGCCTCTATATATACTTGGGTTGAAATGCAACAATGGTTTTTGGAAGAGTTCTTCACTGCTCAAAAGACTAAAGATGCAAGACGCAGTCTAAGAAGCTTCCAACAACAGTCGGGTAAGATGTTTCATGAGGCGTTTGAGAGATTTAACATGATGATTAAAAATTGCCCTCAACATGGTATTGAGCTTTGGGAGTTGTTGAATGCTTTTCATGAGGGGTACTGCTAGATCCATTGCCAGATGGTCTGAAACCAAGATAGTTGAGACCTACAAAAGGCTGGAACAACTCAGAGCCAAAGATCCTTCAGTTCCCCAAAAGCCAGCATATCCTCCAACAGCTACCATCCCTCAACAGACCCAAACTTCCAAAAAGCTACCCTTAGCATCTGCTTTATCCATAGCTGCCTTAATACAAGTAAAAAGGCAAAAGAAGACTGATGACGATGATGAGCAGAAGTTTGAAAGCATCAGAAAATAGGGAATTAGATGCCAACTTGATTTTCACACAGATGCTGTTGCTGACAAACTAGTTGCCAAACTAAGAGAAACACTTGCAAAGCTTGTCAGCAGGCCACAATCGCCAAATTCATCATCAATAAACCTTCAACCCAGAAAACCAAATGATCCAAAAATTCTAAAGTGGAAGTCATCCTCAGACACCCACGAATTGACTCTGCTCAGATCAGATGGTAGTGTTCAAAAGCTTGATTTGGAGAGTGCATATGGTCTAGATGCATATGATCTCCAAGATCTGTTGGACCTTGAACTTGAAAGGGATTTTGAAGACATGTACTCCCTAAACTTTGAACTACAATTCAAAGGGCAAATCAAGGAGTTCTTGATGAGGAATAAAGATCAGCAATAAAGAAAGCTTTTGGCATCATCTGTTCTAGGGGGAGATTGTTGGATCATGTGGACCCCACCAAAAGAACAGATGATTGAAAGCCAAAATGTTCTGCATCATTTGATCAATAATAATAGTGCTTAGAAGAACATACTCTTCCCAATGGCAAAGGCATCAACAACTGCTACACTTAAAGGTCTGCTAAAACTAAAGTCTGCTAATGCTAAAGTTTGTCGAAGACAAAGTCTGCTGATTCAAAGGTATGTTAAAGTTAACAACTGATGAAGAAAAAGTCTGCTGCTAGCAAAGGTCTGATCACCCTCTGCTGAAGAAGACAAAGTCTGATTGGGCTTTGGTGAAAGTTCCAACAGTAGTTGCGGGTGGAGATGTTGCTGGATTAGCAGCTGTGACATTGTTTCCAGCAGCATATGTAGCTAGGAAACAACATCTAGCAAAGGAGATGTTGCTGGGTAAGAGACTCTTGATTGGGCTTTGGTGAAAGTTGTTGAGGCAGGTGATCGTGTGATCTTAGTTAATGTTTGTTGAAAGTCAAGTTGTATTGCATGTATTGATTTTTTTTTTTCAAAGTAAAGATTTTAAATTTGTTAGTATATTCGTTTGATGTTTTACAGCTTCTGTATCGAAGTTTAATAAGCACATTTCCAACAATTATGAACATTCGGGAAAGTAAGTCCCTTCTAAAAAATATATAGTGATTCGTTGTTTAATAAAATGTGGTATGAATGGTTTTCTAAAAACAACCTATGTTTGCACATACTTTCAACCAGATATCACTATTTAAAATAGTAGTTCTCGCTTTTTATGATGAAAGGTAGTGACTAATTTTGATTATTTGTTTAGGCTAATTATTTCTTTAGTTGTGAATCAGAGTTCAAATGCATCAACATGCAAGATTTATGAGAATAACTTAGGACTAATTTAATATTAATCAAATGAAAAACTAAACTAAAAATTACAATATCTATACACCTATCTATACTTTCTATTAAAATGTATTATGCATGAATTTCTAAAAACCACCTGTGTTTGCATACGGGTATCACTACTAGTACTACATAATTATAGGACACTTGTCATTCATTGAGAGCATCAATAATTTTGTTTTCCCGCCTAATACACATTTATTATTCTTAAATACAGAAGATTAGATTGATAAATTTTCAATTTCAAATCAATTTATAACTAAGAAATAGAAAATTAGATAAATAAATTTTAAATCAATTCATAACTAATAAAAGATTTAAATATTATATTAGAATTTTATCTGAATGTAGATTTAAAACACAAATCATTATTTAATATTATATTCAATGGTATGTTATTTTGCTCTTCATATGCTATACATACTATATTATTATATATACATATCACAATAGAAAACGTCATGTTTATAGATAAATTTACCATGTCTAATAATTTATTCCCTTTTAATCAAATGACACAATTTTTTAAATTATTTTAAATAATCAAGATATATATGTTTCAAAATGAGGTAACTAGCTTACAATGTAAACTCTTTATACATAATTGTTTTCTTATCATTTTTAATGTGCTTATAATATACTAACTATACACATATACCACATTTGGAATGTCATTGTCGGAAAGAAGAAAAAATAGTATAGGGGCTAGTGTGTAATATGGTGTTCTATATAAACACCACCTTTGTGTAACCCTATTCTTGTACGAACATTTTATCAATACAATCTCAATACAATTCAACCCCAATCACGGTGTTTGTTCTATACTAGACAACATGGTATCAGAGCAGTGTTGATTCTTGAACACCTTGCTCATCATCCACAATCCAATCTCAAACCAGGAAAAAAACCCAAAAAAACAAAATCAAAGTTCCAAAATCGAACCTGCATTTTCTTTTCAATCCATCACAACAACCGCAGCAGCCGCCGATATCAACAGTCGCCGTCACCATCACCGGAACCCTAAAACCAGCCGCACATCCGACAAGATCTGTTCCCACCGGAAAATCATTAGCGCCGCACAGCTCCAATCTAACAACAGTTAGCCGCCGCCGCACAAGAAACCCTAAAACAAATACGCTGGTCTCTTACTTCGCCACGTCAAATCGACAAACCCCAACAAATCCACTGTTTCGTTTTTTTTTGTCTCCGACCGTGAGCAACTTGCCGTGTTCTAAAAGAAAAAGAGAAAAGAATAGAAGTAATCATAGAAGAAGATTGTTGTTGTTGTGGGGTCCCTCGCAGAGAAAGAGATTGCACATGACGGCTCAAGTTTTTTGAAAGTTTTGTTTTAGATTTTGGGAAAAGAAAGAGATAGGCTTGGTAGCGGATTTGTTTCCGAGTGAACTTAAATCTTGAACGCGAGTTCAAGTGGCACGGTGTATTTAATAAATATGCTGGTGTATTTAATAAATACGCCAATAAGGGAACATGCCCGACTTTGTTTGTCCAGCGAAATTAATAAATCTTGAACGCGAGTTCAAGTGTCCAGCATATTTATTAAATACGCTGGTCTGCTGTCTTATCCGTAGTGACAGTATCATAAAAAAATGGAAATGAATCATGGGAAAAACAGTTCTTGGATATTCGATTCTGGTGCCACTGACACCATGACATTTAAATCGTTGGACATACAGTCAATGTCCAATCCTCAAAAAACTCAAATCCATACCGCAAATAATGGAATGATGCAAGTAAAAGGAGGAGGGACTATTGAAATTTCACCAACTATGAAATTATCAAATTGTCTCTATGTTCCATCATTATCACACAAACTGCTCTCCATTAGTCATATTACCAAAGAGCTGAATTGCACAGTACTAATGCACCCTACTTTTTGCCTTCTACAGGATATCAGGACGGGTGTGATTATTGGACGTGGTACTGAGAGCCAAGGATTATACTATGTGGATGAAGTGGCTCAACAGGGTACGGTGATGTTGGCTCATGGAACTAAAAACCGGGAAGCCTGGCTATGGCATAGACGTTTGGGGCATCCATCCCATGGCTATTCGCACCTTTTGTTTCCAAAACTCTTCCCTTCTAATGGAAAAATAGATTGTGAAACCTGTCTTCGTGCTAAAAGCCATCGACAACCGTTTAAACCTAGCAATACGAAAGTTGCTTCACCTTTTTCACTAATCCATTCTGATTGTGGGGTCCTACTCCTGTGATGGGGGGGGGGGGGGCAGGGTCTTCGGTACTTTATACTATTCGTGGATGATTGCACTCGCATGACATGGGTATATTTTTTGAAAAACAAAGCCTAAGTTTACGAAAAATTTATCACGTTTTATGCTATGATTCAAACTCAATTCCAAACTCAAATCTAAATCCTTAGATCCGACAATGGGGGGGGGGGGGGATTTGTCAATACATCCATGAAACAGTTCTTTAAAACCAAAGGATTAGTTCATCAAACCTCTTGTTCTCATACCCCCGAACAAAACGGTGTTTCCGAACGGAAAAACCGTATTATTCTTGAAATGACTCGAGCCCTTTTGATCGAATCTCAGGTTCCTAAATCTTTCTGGCTGGAGGCAGTTGCAACCTCTGTGTATCTTCTGAATCGGCTTCCCACAAAAGCTCTTAAATTTAAGACTCCCTTAGATTGTCTGTCTAAGTCTGCCAGTATTCCCCATCCTCTTACACTTGAACCTCGAATTTTCGGGTGTACCGCATTTGTTCACCTACCCAAAGTCAACCGAAACAAGCTCGGCCCATGTGCTGAGAAATCTGTGTTTGTCGCTATGGGATCGACCAAATAGGTTACCGATGTTATAATCCAAAACTCATCAAATGTTCACCACAATGAACGTTGACTTTCTTGAAACAAAATACTTTTATGACACCCAACTCAGTGGTCAGGTGGAGAATGAATGTATAGACCCTCTGAGTTGGCTAACCCAACTTCCCTCATCTGAAGAAGTAACAACAGAACTTCCTCACAGTACTGCGAGTCCTTCAAACACAGCCACACAATCTGCGGAGCACAGTACCACTGAAGAAAGTCCATCCAACGTGATACCTGAGGTAAGAAATACTGAGAACCTTGAATGTCATGCGCCGTCTTGTAACTATGAGACAACAATAGAACCTACAGAACAGGTTAAACCAAATGTTGAACATGTAGAAATTGAACCAGTGGTTGAACCTATTGAACCACCAGGTGCAGCAGAGACAACCGGAAGATACTCTCTTCCTCCTAGAGCCAATAGAGGGGTTCCTCCAAAACGATACTCCCCAGAGAGGGAAACCAGAAATTCAAGGTATCCTGTAGCTAATATGGTCAACGGGAACTTATCTAACAGTGCGAAATCATTTGTTACTTCACTATACTCTGAACAAATACCTAATTCCGTAAAGGAAGCTCAAGGTAAGAAGAACTGGAAAGAAGCAATGGAAGTGGAGATGTGTGCTCTTATGAAAAACAACACATGGGAGAAGTGCATTCTTCCTAAAGGAAAGAAAACAGTTGGATGCCGGTGGGTGTATTCAATCAAGTATAAACCAGATGGTTCCATTGGGCGATACAAAGCTCGACTTGTAGCCAAGGGTTACACTCAGACGTATGGGATCGATTATTCTAAGACATTTTCTCCGGTTGCAAAAATGGATACCATCAGAGTTCTCTTCTCGGTAGCAGCCAATAAGGAGTGGCCTCTTCACCAGTTTGATGTTACAAACGCCTTTCTCCATGGAGACCTAACAGAAGAAGTCTACATGGAAGCACCTCCAGGGTTCTCAGGGGGTTTTAAAGAAGGAGAAGTTTGTCGGTTGAAAAAGTCCCTTTATGGGCTAAAGCAGTCTCCTCGGGCATGGTTTGGAAAGTTCACCTTGGCCATGAAAGAGTATGGGTATCACCAAAGTAACGCTGATCATACTCTGTTCCTCAAGAGAAGAAACGGTCTTGTAACTTGTTTGATCATATATGTAGACGACATGATTATTACCGGAGATGATATAGAAGAAATAGCACGGCTGAAAAGAAATCTGTTTTCAAAGTTTGAAATGAAAGACCTTGGGAATCTCAAGTATTTCCTCGGGATAGAAGTTCTCAGGTCTAAACGGGGAATTTTCATCTGCCAAAGAAGTATGTCCTTGATCTCCTAGAAGAAACTGGTTTGGTTGATTGTAAACCAGCAGATACTCCAATGGTAGTGAACCACAATCTTCACATGGAACTCAATGGAGAACTTGCAGACAAAGAAAGGTATCAACGGCTCGTGGGCAAGTTAATTTATCTCTCTCACACTCGCCCTGATATAGCTTATGTTGTTGGAGTGGTGAGTCAGTTCATGCATCAACCTCAAGTTGCCCACATGGAAGCTGCTCAGAGAATTTTAAGATATCTCAAGGGAACTCCAGGCCATGGAGTATTGTTCAAAACAAATGGACATTTAAATGTTGAGCTCCATACTGACGCAGACTGGGCAGGAGATAAGGGAAACCGAAGGTCAACATCAGGATATTTTTCTTTGGTTGGTGGAAACCTCGTTACCTGGAGAAGTAAGAAACAGAAGGTGGTCGCTTTGTCGAGTGCAGAAGCTGAGTTCAGAGGTATAGCTCGAGGGCTAAGTGAAGTTCTTTGGATCAGGGAGCTCCTAGAAGACATTGGTTTCTCCCAAAG
The DNA here is from genome assembly GCA_030545235.1 of Helianthus tuberosus. Taxonomy (NCBI): domain Eukaryota; kingdom Viridiplantae; phylum Streptophyta; class Magnoliopsida; order Asterales; family Asteraceae; genus Helianthus; species Helianthus tuberosus. Next base: position 13,530,320 of record CM060434.1, on the reverse strand, counting down.
GGCGACACCCAGTAAAATCATGTGCGACAATACAGCTGCAATACAAATCTCAGAAAATCCAGTTCAGTATGATCGAACAAAACACGTGGAGGTAGATCAACATTTCATCAAGGAAAAACTGGAGGAAAGAATCATAGAGCTCCCGTATATATCAAGAAAAGATCAACTCGCAGATATTCTCACAAAAGCAGTCAACGGAAACGCTTTTAGTAGCTGTTTGAGCAAGTTAAGTATTGGTGACCCCACTACTCAACTTGAGGGGGAGTGTCGGAAAGAAGAACAAATAGTATAGGGGCTAGTGTGTAATATGGTGTTCTATATAAACACCACCTTTGTGTAACCCTATTCTTGTACGAACATTTTATCAATACAATCTCAATACAATTTAACCCCAATCACTGTGTTTGTTCTATACTAGACAACAGTCATAACTTAAATTAAATGTTAAATGTGTTTGTTTTTAAATTTTGATTTAGTATTAACCCTTCAGAATAATCTATTATCATTAGATAAACTGAGACACATTACATTTGAACAAGAAAATATCATAACAAATATTAATAAGGGTATAATATTTTAAGTTCCTATAACAAATCCTAAAACAAATGACATATCGTATTATTATAAATGAGTATACAAACCCCAAAATTTTTTCATCTTTATACTTATTTTTTTAATTGTAGCACATGCATCATTTTTTCTAGGTGTGTCTATTTTCAATTACAATAATACAACTCCATCATCCTATAATAGACGATATTCTATTTCTTCAAATGGCACCACATTCACTAATAAATTTCCTTCGTTCTATGTTTCGCGTTGACAATCAAACAAGAGTTAAAAATAATCACTTTCCAAGGTTGTATTTTAAACATACAATTTTTACACATAGTCAACTTTATCTTGCTTTATCAAGAATTAGAAGTAGACAATGACTGAAAGTACCAATCTTAGATAAAGACGGTCGGGTTACAAATAAAACATTAAATATTGTATACAAAGAAGTGTTTGAAGTATGTGAATCATGGTTGTAACTTTTCATTTTTAATTATTATATGTAATTTCAAACATAATATATACTTGTAGATAAACGAATGACGTGTCGTATTTTTCTTGTATAATAATTGTTTATGTTTATTTTCCGCACATACAATCCTTTGAAATTCTAAAAAAAAATGTTTCGTAGTTGGTTTGCATATTACCTTATATTACATACTAGTCTAAGTTCCCGTGTGTTACACGGGTGGTCTTACAATAAATTATACTACTTAGAAATGTTGACCTAAACTTTTAAATACCGGTACCGTACCGTACATTTTCGGTACCGGTATCCATATTTGGCGAATTTCGACACTGATATCGTACTCATCCATAATATATATAGTGCATTAATCATTAATCACAATGTATAAAAGTGTAGCATGTACCCTAAGAGTTGTATTCCAAGGTATTGATCTATTCTTTTCTTGTGTAAACTTTGTCAATTTTCTACCAACAATGCGCATATATTTCAAAACCAATTACTCTATTTAAACATATTATAGGATAATTTTATTATTATAAAATGTTAATTCTTACATTATAAAAAGAAATTAAAGTAAACCAAACAAAACAAAAGGAAATTTCCATCAACGTTGACATCATCAAATGGAAACAAAAGAAAATTCATTCACAACTTTAATCACTTGAAGTCATGCTACCATATATACACACCCTCACCACACACCTAAAAGCCACTGTATACCTCTATTTCATGCCTTAAGAACATTGCAAAACTGACTCAATTTGTTCTTTATTTTCTCAATCTTAGGCACACAAACCCCTTACAACATAAGCAAAAAACGACATACAAACACCCTTAGAACGTGGTTGCTCGCATCCTTTCAGTGAGTCGGTTCCTCCATTGCAATATACAACCAATGGCGTCTGCCCCTTGGAACTCTCTACCGAACTTGAGACTACATATTCATGTCATTGTAAATGGTCAATTGTTAAATATGTACAACACTTGTCATCCTAACTTGTCGTTTTACAAATTATTTTAATTTTTTTAATGTAGTCTAGCTTTTGTACCACGACTTCATTCAAGAGCTTTTCGAGCTTCATTTGTTCAAGGCATGTTTGTGGAATATACGACCCTTCTAATCCCAGATGCTTAAACAGTCTCTTCCTAGCACCTTCTCAATAGAAAAAAAAACATAGCTTATAAATTTATAATAATGACTTATAAAGTCAAAATCAAAGTCAACGTGTGTTGTACCTGAACATAACGTCGGTTTTACTTGTTCCAACCAATCAATTTTCACACACCCGCGTTCATATTTGAACAAATGGTTACTTCTTTTTAAAATTGATGCTTATGTACCCTAAAACCATTGAACCACCGCTAACTTCAAAACTTATTCTTAGAGATATTATAAACGGAGGATCCGTAACCCCGTTCCTAGAATTGAAAAAAAAAACTTAACAAATGGAAGTAACAATCTTGGAAAAATAACCAATTTTTAAGAATATAGATTAAACGCAAACCTGAAACATAAGATTGTATTTTCCTTCCTTGTTTCGCATCATCAAATAAGATTGGCAAGTTCCCTGATCTTCACAAGGTGCCAATAAAAAATATTATAAATTTGCTCTAATGATTTCGTTGTTGGTTCAGGTCCTTAAAACATGATTTATATGGAAATTAGAAATTATTAAGACTAACCTCAACATGCTCAACACCATCATCATCATCTTTCCAAACTCTAATGGGAATCCGTTGGCGGGCTGCTCGATTTCTGTTTTCTTGACCGTATCGAGTAATCGGTGAGTCGATCGTGACACAAAGATGGTACCCGAGAATAATATTACAAAGGTGACAATGTATCAAACACAAATCTAATACAGACCTTAGCCAATGAAAAAATTGATTGTCGTCTTGAATCATGTGCAAACTGCAAAGCTTTGTTAAAAACCTTTTACCTGATTAAAAAAATAACAAAAATCCATTAAATAACAAAAATGAACTAAAAAATATAAAAATTATGTAACTGCCACCAAGTCTTACTCCTTCGGTTCAAAGATAAGTTCTTTAACCACTATAGCAGCAGCAACAATTCCAAGTCCAGCCAGCATTACCGATTACAACACTATATGAAGCTCGTTCTATAAATGTCATTAGCTTCTCTGGTATATTGTAAGTGGGCGCATCAAATGGATCTTCAACAGGTGTTACCTCTTTCCTAGTCTGTAAAGTAAGTGCAAAAAAAAAAAACGTTTAGATGGAAAATGGTTAAAAAGTGCATTCAAATGAGTGCAAGCAAATGAAGTTATTATATACACAGGGCTGAAAAAATAATATAACTAAAGGTGTGTTATAGTTTAGTGACCAACATAAAAAATACCTAAATAATTAAACTCTACCCCCCCTTTTCGCGCCCTAGGATGGCATTGTCCCGCATCTTGTGGTCCTAGGTGACATCTCTTTCGCACCCTTATCCCCCCAGGCCCCAACACATAATCTTAGGTTATTTAGAGAGTCATGGATGATAGCTTTTTTAAAAGGAAGACATATAAAGAGTTATAAGTTTGTAGAAAATATATAATAAGAAAACTGTTTCAGCAGTCGATATGTCACCTGGTGCCAAATATAGCCTTTTCACTTTCGTTTTATGCAATTCCTAACTCAACAACGCCAACTAACCAAAGTCAACCTTCAAGAAAACCACCACTTCAATGCGAAATTTGTAGATAAGAATATTTCACACCTTATCGAAACACACTAATTCCATCGGTTTAAAATGGAAACTATTAGATGAGTAATACCACCAACTAATACCTTGGAGCCTTTCAGAGTGTATGTACTCATTGCTAAGGTGCACACCTAAATAGCCTGTATGGTATCGCGGTAATAGTTGATAACACGAGTGTGATCATTGTTCTCATATGATGATTTAGATTTCAAGTATAGAATAAGTTTGGATAGAGGTGCATTTAGGTGATATTTCTTTCTAGTAGTTAGTTCCATGGTAGCCAGGTCCTCCCCACAGAACATCCCACAACACCAGGCATGGATCTCTAGCTGGATTGAACTTCTGTGTCAAAATGTTGGATGTCTGCCACACAAAATCATATATTCAATTCCAATCATGCTAATACAAATATATTTGTCCTAAAATTCCGAAACAACTATGTTTTTTAATAAAACTGGAAGACGTACTTGTAAAAGTACAACTCTTCGACGCGTGACAAAAAAATATATTGTCTGTACGTTGTGAAAAATGGTCTTCATAAGCATCGAATAAAGCAAATTTTCCACGAACTTTAAATAGATCCACCTATAGAAATAATGACCTGATTCCGCAAGCTGAAGTATCAACTGTGCATGCATATGGGCAAACGTCATCAACAACTTCATCAATGGAAAAGCGTAAATAATATAACATCTCCCTGTGCCCCGTAGTCATCATATGGAGTAAACTATCACCACTTATTTTATAAATAATTATAATAGCATATGACAAGTCCTAACATAGTACCAAACATAATCAATCAGAATCAGATGTCTAAAATGAGTATCAAGAAAATTTTTAGAACCAAATGTTAAAAACACATTTCATAGGAGGTTGTATGCAATAAAGAATTTAAGAAAATCATGAAATCTATTTATTTAGAAACAAATCATCCACAAATTGTATGAAAAACTGTCTAGGTGGTTACATGCGATAAAGATAGACTTTAGACAACTTTCATACCCTTCGACCCATTCTACCCTGACCATAATTTTATATAACTACGTTTAAACACTCATTTGTATGTGCATATTAAAATATAAAAAGAGTTGTACCTCAAGCATTTGAAACGCAAAAAAAAAGTATAACAACGTCAGCACAATAGCTAAAGATTTTGACCCCCACGCGCATTAAATGCCTCGGAACCCGAAACGGTGTTTTCCCGCCCTGCTCCTTATTTGCGCCTAGGCGCGCCTGGGCGCTCACTTTAATAACTATGTGATAGAGTACCATTTGAGGATCCAATAATTGACTCGCCATGCTTTGGTTTCTCCTAGAGCATACGAAAGTCAAGTATAGCAGCTCCTCAGTAAACAAATAATAATTTCCATACAAAAAAGAGTAAAATAATAAGTACTAAAGGTTAGAAGAATTACTTGAATATGAGAATCTTCAATCGCACGCCTTCGTTTCCCGTACTCACAAGTCAACGGCCCATACAGACTAATGCTGAGCCATAACACAACCTATTATAATGTCGTTTCATATATTTGTGGAAAGCGTTGCTGCATCAAAATGAAATTTATTCGCTTGAATTACCATAAGAATTAGGAAAAAGGGTGTCTGAACTCCTCCAGTCACATGAAAAAAGCAACAATCGGTCTATAATCTACGACTTAAAAGTGTGTAATCCATTTAATTAAAAGTTGATTAATGTTACTTACTCTTAAATAATAAACTGGAGTAGATTTGGTGGGCAGAGTCTGAAGCAATCTGAGCATAATTGTGCCTACACTTCTACTGGATAACCGAAAAGAATAACGACACGCAGTTAAAGAATAACCTATTATCTGTTTTATACAAAAGAAATTAGTGAAGGCAGGTCTACAATATCATAATAGTCTAGCATCCAGAAGTTAGAAAGACAACACATTTAGTAGCCTTGAAGGTTAAAGTTAAACCTTTGCTTCGATTTCTGATAGACGCTTTTAATGTAAAGCTAACTCTGATTCAGCCTCTGCCAAAGCATGAAGTTGCCTTAAAAGATCACCACCACCCCTGTGCATTAACAAATTAGATTTCAAGTCACATAAATGAAGGTATTTTGTAACATGGTTTCTCACTTAAGCTACAAAATAGCCCGATTAACTACAAATGTACTTACTTTTATCAAATAAGAATAGAAAATATGAAATTATGAATACCTCCTTATGATCAACCAGCATCGATACTATAGCGGTATCAATGGCGTCTTGGTTCTCCAACTTTGATGCTCTAGCAACCAATAACACAACTGTGTCTCTATCAACACCACTTACAAAAACATGCATAAATGTTTTTAATCATGGATATGATTGCATTTGCATGATAAACCAAAACCAACGGAAAAATTTACCTCAATCAAATATTTGTCGACAGTACATAAAGCTAGAACTATGCAGCTAATATACCTACCAAACGCCCAATTAACAACCAGAACTTCAAATCGAACTTGTTCACAGTTACTTGCCTCATACCTTCGTTAGGGATTTTTTTTGAACTTGAATATGGATCAAGAAGACAACACAGGGGCAGTCGGGCAGAAGCAAATTTTTTATTTTTTAACAGCCCTGTAAACCGGTGTAGATGTTGACTCCAAGCTCAGCTCCTCTCGCAAATCTGATTTACAACTTAGCTCTATTATTGGTTAATGAAAACATGATTACAACCTAAATATAAGTAAAAAATCTATATAATACTGGATAAATTTTAGACTATATGAAAAGAACAAACAAAATTCCTAAACGAATCTATATCAAACGATATATAATTTTTGAAATAAATAACACTATTTCCCTAAATAATTAGGGCTTATGATAATTACAAAAACACAACAATTTGAGTTGAAGATCTAAATAATAACATGAATATATATAAATCAAAGCAAACACATACACAGAACTTTAGATTAACTGATTAAAGTACACAAATGATTAGAAGATATGATGGATTCTGTTGAAACAAAAGCCTATTATTACCTGGAAGATTAGACTGGAATCAGAGATCCTCTCATGTAGCCGCTATTGAAGGGATTGTTGGAGAGGACAACGACGTTGAATCAAAATAAGGGTTTTGAGAAGCAGTGTGAAGAATCTGGTTATCAATCTAGGGTTTCTAACTGACTCAATTCTTGTTTCACCCTCGAAAATTAGACACGTAACCCATTTGAAAATCGAATCTCTTTCAGAAATATACCTGGTTGGATTGAGCGACAAAATCAAAACTGATTCGACAATTGTATATCTATATCAATGATTAACATATTAAACATTGATTAAAGCGAAAAAATCAAACGATTATCGAATTACATCATAAAAATCAAAGAAAACATACCTAGATGAGAGTTTGAATGCTTGAGATTTATGGATTTCTGGAGTGGGTATGGCCAGGTACAATCGCTAGAGATGAAGCCGTATATGAGATTTAGGGTTTGTAAAATTGAATGTGTGATGTTTTGAGAAGCCGTGTGAATGTGAAGAGAAATCAATTTGGCAATTGGAGAATGATTTCAACCGATTGAGAGAATGATTAGGTTTCCAAATTGAAGAAGAAGGCGGTTTCAAAAAAATGAGCGTAGAAAGGAAGGATGAAATGAGAGGCGGTAATATGAATTGAAGGAGAAAGGAGAATTGAGAGAATAGGTCATTGGCGCCCAAATTACAATTATCTGACTAATCACATATGCCACATCATGGTCAAATGGTCAACATTATTTTGCTTTAGTATAAGAGATAGATACTTAGACCATATTGTGAGCATAATTCTTTATTTCAAATTGTAATTCTGATTCAGCCCGTATATTAGACGGGGCAATAACCTACTGTATAGTGGTGCACAAAAAACCCGAACCCGGACCGGAAAAAAAAACCCGGAATCGGGTATTATAAAACCCAGGTTTTTTATACCCGACCCTACCCGTAGGGTAGGGACCGGGTATGCATATTTGATCTAAAACCCGAACCCGGAACCGGGTTTTTTTGTACCCGGTTTTAAAAAAAACCCGATTTTGATGTAATCTTGTTTAATTATGTATGCATTAAGACTTCTAGTTCTTATGATTTAACAAAATTATGTATGCACTTTGATGTAATCTTGTTTAATTATTAGGTTTCTAATGATATTTGCCACCGCTACTTAATTATTTAGTATATTTCATTACAAGTGGAAACAAATATGCCAATATATGTTGGCCCTTCTATTTTCTTTGTTTGTTTAATATCATTATTAGTTTTTGTATTTAATAAATTGTGCCTCTGTTTATAAAGTTCAAGAATAGCCACATGAAGAACTATAAATTGTGCCTCTGTTTATAAATTGTGCCTCTGTTTATCAATAGATTTGATGTCTATGTGTGAGAGTTATGTTTGATACATTTTATAAGCATAGTTCCGGTCGGGTTTTTTTAATACCCGGTGCGGGTTTTTTCCCAACCCGATGCATACCCGAACCCTACCCGATAAATACCCGAACCTGGAAATAGGGTATTATAATACCCGGGTTTTATAAAACCCGACCCGAACCCTACCCGAACCCGGGTATATAGGGTATACATTTTTGGTAGAGAACCTGGACCCGGACCCGACCCGGTTTTTAGAAAAACCCGATTTTGTAAAACCCGATCCTACCCGAACCTGATCCTACCCAAAACCTGGTTTTAAAAAAAACCCGATTTGTGCACCACTACTACTGTATACACACATATAGTAATTATTACTATTCGAATTTACGAATTCAAACAAATTTGGGCCTGTGACCCATCCCAAATGATGACTTCGACGGCCCATTTTACAACTCATTACGTTTCAAAATGTGACATTAAATTTGATTGAGTTGGTGACATTAATATTCGCATAATAAAAAAGAAAGCTGCTGTTTTTCTCTAAATATTCGTTGGTAAAGGCTCTTTTTTTAGTAATGGTTTACATGCATTAATATTCTTATACTAATGGTCGATCGTTATTTTGTGTTGAAGGGAAATATGAAGTGATTGATTTAGTTGGTCTCATTAATATTCGCATAATAAAAGAAAGAAAGAAAGCTTCTGTTTTTCTGTAAATATTCTAGGTCGATTGTAAATATAAACCACAAGAGTGGGCTCTCTTGATCCACTAATGTCTTCATGACAAGCGTGTTTCACGGTTAATGGTTCTCTAGGAATCAAATTCTGATGCACCCACGCCACTATTAGATTGCTTCATCCACACTGCTTTCGCTTTCTGGTTAGTCGTGATTATCGTGTCGGGTTGAACTGAGGTAGTGGTGGATCTAAGGACTTTTTTCACTGGGTTCTTTTTAATAGATTCTCACTATTTTCCAAATCATACGAGTTTCTCGCTATTTTTTCCCATTTTTTCTAAACGAATGGGTTTGTGGAAACCTACAAAAGTGATCTAGATCCGCCTCTGAATTGAGGAGCTTGAACACAACCTATTCATTACAAAGACAATCGTAACTTGGATAGATATCAACGCTAACTCAAATGGATTGGTGGGAATGTGGAAAATGGTCAACTCCGAAAACAATATTAATCATCAAAAACTATTTTTAATAATTTGGTTATTATATAAACTAAGTATAGAATGTTGGTTAGGTTGATCAAAGTTAATATCTCGATTAAGGGAAAAACTATTATAAATAGCGTCCTCTAAGATTTTGGAAACATTTTTTTTTAATTTTTTTTTATCAATGTACTAGAACTTATAGGGACTCAAATTGGTTTTTTTTTTTTAAACAGCAAACAGAATCAATCCCGAGCACTCTCGGGGCACTCACTGGACAAACGGAGTACTCCGAGAGTAACCCGAGTCCACCGCCAATTCCGGGGAAAACCAGTAACCCACCCGCCCGTAGGCACGATGGTGAAATTACCAGTAAAACCCGTTTGGCTCAAGGATCCAACCTAGGTTTCCCTAGATCTCCTATCATTGCCCATCAGTGCCTCACTCTGCACCAAGTGGGAGTTGAACCTGCATCTCTCAAGAGAAATGCAAGCCTTCCACCACTTGATCTAGAGATCATTGGCTAATCAAATTGGTTTCTACGTATTAAAAAAATAGGGGCCTTAAATAATCATTACCCGGTGATAAATAAAGCATCTCTTTTAGTTCTTTTAAGTCTGTAGTTATTTTGACATTAATGCTTCGGTTAAGATTACTGTCTATGAACAAAAATTCATTTGTAATGCTTAAAGCCTTTTTGATATGATAACAAGTTTGCTAAAACATATCTACATATCTCTCACTTCGGTCCTGTAACAACCCCTAAAATCATTTAACCGGAACACAACCCGTGTATCTAAACAAGTCCAACGGGTTGACAAGATGTAAATGGATTGTAATCAAGTTTTCAACGACTTTAATAGGTCATAAACGGAATGGCCAATTGTTATATGTATAAATATGTTAAGCGGATTTGTATAGATCAATCTAGTTAATTAAACTAGTTAACAAGTCGACACACTCGACCTATCTAATAAAACCGTTTAAACAGGTCATCCTGAAGAACATGACTTGTTTAATAAACGGGTTATCCATGACAACCCAGATTATTTTCATGTCGTGTTTCGTGACATGTGAGGAATTGGCCATTTTTATGTCCTATAAAAGCATCAATGAGAGGTCTTTATTAAACATCTACATCCAACACTCCACATGGACCAGTGCACAAGCTCAACCAACAGCTCACTAAATGAGTTCCTTATCAAGGTCAATGATGATGCACCTCATTGTCCTTCACCAACACAATGTTACCGTGCACCCCTTGATGAAGTAGCACCTGGTTCCCGGAGGAAGCGCGGTCCCGAAAAAGACTACGACTGGTTCTCCGAAGACGATTTCAATATCGACTGCATCATTGAAGAAACGAGCCACGTAGCGAGAACCCGATGTATAAGGATCATTCAAAGGGTATTGCTCATATTACTTTTAGCTTCAATCGTATGCACACTTTCGATTTCGTGTTTGAAAGTGCTAGAAATGTGGGATGTCCCGGTATGGAAATGGGAGTTACTCGTCTTGGCGATTATATGTGGGCGGTTAATCGCTGATCGCATTGTACGAGTGATTGTCTCGCTAGTCGAGGCCAATTTTCATTTGAGGATAGGTGTTTTGTATGTCGTGTACGGGACTAGGAAATCGATCCGGAATGTCATTTGGTTAAGTTTAGTCGCGATTGCAACGCATTTCATTGTTGCGCACAAAAAAGAAATTCCTCCGGTTTTAAAGAAAGTTATGGTATGTTTACTCGTTGGCGCGCTTATATGGCTTTTAAAGACGATCATAGTTAAGGCTCTTGCGGCTTCTTTCCATTTGATAGCGTTCTTTCGAAGGATTAGAGTGTCATTATACAAGCAATATGTGATGAAAAAGCTCGGCGGAGATCTAGTCAAGGGGAGAAACCGAGAGGAAACGTGCAATAAGTTATCGAGTCGGGTGCTTGGGAAGAAGAAAGTAATCGCGCTAAAAGTGAGACGGATGATAGAGATTGTACAAACGGGAGATTTGCCATGCTTGTCTACGGTGTACGAGGATCTACCCGTTCGTGCGGATGAGGAGGAAGAGGACGAGTATTCGTTACGTACCCGACACACAGATATAAGACATCTTGCTCGTGAAATTTTCCGAAGCGTGGCTCAACAATCCGGGTAATCAATCTCACTCTCTTAATACGAACACCAACGGGTATCGATATAACCTCTATCTGGTGTTTAATTATGTGTTTAAACTTTAAACTAGAGGTGGCATAATGAAAAGGTCAGGTCAAGTCAGGTCGAGCTGAGTATCATACTAAAATGGTAATTTATTGGTAGGGGGTAATTTATTGGTAGGGTAACCATGAGTCAGTTTATGTTAATTATGAGCTAAAATGGGTGCTACTTTCTACATCCCCTAATTACTTTTTACACCCCTCTCCTCTCATATACTTACAGGTGGGGTCCGTGTGGGACTGACAGTTTTCCTCTCACAAGGGGGGTATAATTAGGAGGAGGGTGTGTTTAGAATCAGCCTTTTCTTAATCGGCAACTTTGGATGCATCTAGATATATCTTTGTCAAATAAAATAGTAGTAATCATTTATAACCTATGGTGGACAAGTGTCATTAATTGGAGCTATCTATTTTTTTTATTTTTCTTATTTCTCCTACTTAATTATAAATACTTATTTTTTATAATTAAAAATATTCATTATATTTATTATTATAACCTCTGATAAAATTAAGTTAAAACATACGTGCGATATTGTCAAATTTTAGTTATTATTCAATATAATATTTTAGTTATGATATTTCATTTTTTCGCTTATCTCAATATAACGGGTTATTTAGTAATATTAATTTTAATGATTATTGCTATATCATTATTTTATTTTCTTTTCTTTTTAGCTTATCTCTTATATATTTTATATTTCTTTTTTTAACTATTTCTTTTGTTTTCATGCTTATTAATAATTCAATTCGTACAATACAGGGTTTTTTTAAATGTAACTTTCTTTTTTTCACTAAGTATATAAAATTATATTTATTCTGCTCATGTAATACACATGGTTCTAACCTACTTTTAATTTATAAAAAAAAAAATAAACGATAACTCGTATCTTTTTAATGCTATATGAATACTATGTTGAATATAACCATTAACCAAAATGCTATACGAATACTATATTGAATATAACCATTAACCAAAAATATTATATCTTTTTAATACTTAAAAGAACCATAAGAGGTTTTGTGGTTAACATAAATTTGTTTGACTAAAAAGATTCATAAGAGGTTTGTAATGACTTATAAAATTCTCCTTTTTTTTTCAAATAACAAAAACATGATTCAGTCAACTCTTTATTTCTTAGTAGAAGGTCTTGGGTTTGTTCAATCTCAAACAAGAAGTAGATTAGGATTATTTTCAATCTCAAACAAGAAGTAGATTAGGATTATTTGGGTAAGTTCGAAAAAGTATATAAGCTATCCCATTGAAAAAAAAAAAACTTTAACTTATTGGTTTTACCTAAAAAGTCAACATGTATATCTTATGTCTCTATTAACTGTGGTTCAACATTAGTCTTATTGATTTATGAATCTGAAAAGGTATATCACTATAGAAGATCTGAAGCATCGGCTAGGCGAAGAAAAAGTTTCCAAAGCCGAAGATCTATTTGCGGGATCAATGTGTAAAGTAAAAATAACCGAGCATGGTTTCACTCATTGGATGGTAAATGAATTCTCTTCATATGCTTTCCGACTAGAACTATGAACATGAACAAAACAATAACAACCATACCCAGTAAATCCCACAAATAGCAAAGCTATTGTAGGGTCTGTGGAGGCTGCTTCCAGAACTATGAACATGAAAAGAGTTAAATACCAATTAGTTTCTAGTCGGGGCGAAAAATCTATAATTTATAAATTTTAAAATAAAATTTTTAATCCAACTTTGTTAACTATGCATTTTGGTGTGATACATTTCTTTTTCTCTTATTGATGAAGATGGGAGCATATGAAGAAAGGAGGACTCTAGCGTTATCCGTCAACGATACAAAAACAGCAGTGGATGATCTCCATCGTATAATGGACGCAATTGTGTGTATTATGATCGGGATCATCTGGCTTATAATATGTGGCGTGCCGGTTACTCAGTTCTTGATATTTGTCACAACCCAACTTGCTATAGGGGCATATGTGATTGGTAACACCGGCAAGGGAGTACTTGAGTCTATCGTATTTTTGTTTCTTATGCATCCTTACGATGTTGGTGATCGTTGTGAAGTGGATGGCACACAGGTAATGTGTGTATCCTGGATCAAAATCAAATCATAAAGTTTTTGGACCTGTTTACTTATTTATGTGATCATAACATAAATAACATTATTTACTTACAGAAAATGTTCAAAAGGTGTCCGAACTAGAAAAATTAATCTTCTTAACTCAATATGGTTTTGACCCATTATTGACATGCCAATCTTGTTTTTGTTGGTTTTAGCTAATAGTAGACGAGATGAGTATTCTTACCACCGTCTTCATGAGACATGACAACCAGAAAATTATGTACCCAAACAGCGTATTAGCTACCAAACCGATCGGTAATTTCAGTCGTAGTCCTGCAATGGGAGATGAGATTGCATTCTCCATCAACATTACTACACCGGAAAACAAGATCAGGGAAATGAAAAAAAGGATCAAAGAGTAAGTACACCAACTACAAAACTTTGTACTTTCGTTCATATGTTTTCATAATCATATTTGACGACATAAGTCAACCTTATGTTATCTATTTTTAGGTATGTTGACAAAAAGAGCGATTTCTGGTTCGATGACCCAAAGATAATTGTAAAAGGCGTAGAGGAGATGAATACACTAAACATGGTGGTATGGCCTAAACACGTGGTTAACCATCACGATATGTCACGACGATGGGAAAGGAGAAGCGAGTTGATATTAGAGATGGTAAGGGTGTTTAGAGATCTTGACATTGATTACAAATTGCCTGCTCTCAACATTAATGTCAATAACATCGGAGGAATGCCTAAATTTTGATTGGGATACATGTTACTTGTTAGTGTGTTATTATATGACACCCTATAATGTAATAATATTTTATATAAAGTTGGAAGGGTGTTCTTTGTATGATTTTAGTTACCTTTGAATATATATATTTACAAAATAAATCCATAAATGAAAGTTTCAGTGTTGAAAAAGAAGATGCATAATGATAGCATTTACATAATGTTGTGTATGTACAATTTCAGGCGATCAACCCTTTTTAGTTAATTTTATAACAAGAAGAAAAAAGTTGTAGCCAAGAAAGTTAAGGGGTAGCCGATACATAGAACAAGAAGAAAAAGAATTGCAATAAAAATGTACTTCATCAAGAAACTCAACTTATGCTAGACCCACCCCCGCCTTTGAGACAAATACTGCATCGTCTGTGCATGGATGGGACACTAGGACATAAGGGATATCCGACCTAAATACCATTGAATTGTATAAGAAAGGATAAATAATCACAAACGAGAAGTCATCATCAACAATTGTTTTTCATTAATAATCCAAATGATTACAAATGTTTTACAAAAGATTGACTCTACATGTGAGTGCATATGTCTATCGCTTCTGTCAATCACATATCATAGCTGAGAAATGATCAAGACTGGTGTTGAACTGAGTAAATCATAAAGTTCATATGTGTTGAAGTCCAATCGTACGAATGGACATAGAGTTGATCCGTACGAATGAACCTTGTGCATTCGTTCTAGATTAGTCCATTCGTTTGAGTGCCTTCGTATGAATGGAGGAATGTTGATCTCTTATAATGAAGTCCATCCGTAGGTGTGCATTCGTACGAATGGAGGGCCATTCATAAGTATGTAGTTACGGATGTACTGTTTCTATAAATAGGTGTAGGGTCTTGTTCATTTGGACATCTTTGTGACTTGAGAGGGGGAACTCTTGTCAATTGTTTTCGTGGTTCTGTACTGTTACAATATCAATAGAAAACAACATTTAATTACTTCTTTGTGTTCAATCTACACACGTACTTGGATTCCACACAAGACACGTGTTCTACGCATTCAACGACTAAGGAATCGATCCTAGAGCGAATCCACAAGTGGTATCAGAGCGGGTGATTGTTTGCACGGATTGAAAACACAAGAACTCAGAAAGATTCAAGCAAATCAGAGACAAATTTCATCATCTTCTTCATATCTTCTTCTACTCATCTTCTACATTTTAACTTTAAATATTATATTCAAGGAGTTTTCACGGTTAAAAATGTTTGATTTTTGAACATTTCGTGCGAAAACTAGTTTTAATCAATCCTACAAAATTTCAGAGCAAAATTCAATCAAAAACGTTATCAATTCATTGAAAAACATGGTCGATTGTGTTCAAACAGTTACGAACAGAGCTGTTTGTTAGTAGTGTTGATTCAGACGAATCGACATTACCCCATTCGGGCGAATCGGCATTACCCCATTCGGACGAATCGACATTATCCCATTCGAACGAATCAAAGTTACCTTCATTCGGACGAATCTACCACATCCATTCGTACGAATCAAGTGCATTCGTACGAATCAAGGAACAAAGTTTGAAACTGGTTATTTTAGTTTATTCGCACGAATCGACAAATAGTCCATTCGCACAAATCTACGATTCTTCATTCGTCCGAACTGAGATTTCAGTATTGTTTGATTTTCAAAATTGTTCTAAGTGTTTATTGATTGTTTGCAGGAATCATGGAAGATGAATTCTATAATGAATTTTACAATGCATTCACAACTGAAGCAACACCCGTGACAAAGACTGCTTCAAGTGTTATTTCCGAGAGTTTGAACTTTGATAATATTTGCGGAAATCATCAAAAGCCACCAAAACTAATGAATATAAATATTATCATTGGTGGAGCAGTAGATTTGAAAACTGGGTGAAAGCTTATGCTTATGATAGTTGGGTTATGTTAACATTGGGATATGAAAAACTGATAAACGATAAACATGAATTACTACAAATTAAAGAATTTTCAGATGCTGATAAAAGAGAGAACTCTAATAAACTAAGAATGATAACATTGTTACAACAATCTGTTAGAGAATATATTCTTTTCTTTCTTCAACATGGTGAAACGTCAAATTCGATGTGGGAAGCATTGAAAGTGAAAGCCGAAGGTGGAAAGGATATCAAGAAAAACAAAATATCTTTGTTGAAAAAGGAGTTTGACCTATTCGGATGTATGAAAGGAGAATCTGTTCGAAAAATGATAGAAAGATTCTGTCATTTGAAACTTGCACTAGAGAGGTTTGGAATCAAGAATGACAGAGAAGAGATTGTCGACAAACTAATCGAGGCATTACCACATGTCGATGATTGGCAAACGTTTGTAATGATTTTGAAAAATGATACCAAATTTGACGAGATCACTTTGGATAGTTTGATTGAAAAGCTTGAAGGACATGATCTGGAATTGCAGAAACACAACCAAATGATCAGTTCAATTTATCAGCAGAATGTCGATTTGTACTACCGAAAAAGTATGCTGATGAACAATCAGACACCAAAGATTAGTACAACGTTTAGTGCCAAGAACACTGGTGACTCATCGAAAAGCAAATTTCCAAGCATTTATCCAGGATATCATTCATCGTCTACATCGGCTAAATCCAATCCGAATCTGTAAGACCCTAACACGTAATTGACAAAAAGTCGCAGCGGAAATTCATGCCATAAAATTTCTTTCCTTATAAATATCTTGACCTTCTCAAAAGTTCATTTAACATAACCCTCTCACATAAAGCCATCAATCGACTCATTTACTAAATAAAAACATAACCTAGGTTTACTATATTACATACACCAACGTCCCCGTACAATCTATCTTGCGACTCGCTCCTCGATCTCCATTCCTTGATGATCCTCCGTGACCCGATCAACCTGCGCTCACCACATACATTCATAACGTTAGCACACATTATAAACATAAATAAGTTTCCTTCTTGTTGACTTTTCATTTCATTATCTCTTTTCATTCCAGCTTTCCATCACATTATACAATCCGTGGCGAGACTTCCTTAATGTACCTGCAATACACTTCGTTCACAAGGCACACTATTATTATCGTCAATACTCAATCTCATTAAATACATGCGTACATACTTTCATATATACTCACATATATGCATACGTTCGCACATAACCACTTGCATACATGTACATACACATACTGCCTACATACACACCTACATACATACATATATTCATATCTTCACGCGTGCCTACATACGTGCATACGCTCATATATATCTACTTGCATACATACAAACATACATTCAATCATACATACAACTTATAATCATACATACATACATACATACCTTCATATGTATCTACATCTCCTAAAACATAAAATAAGTTGATCATACTTAGCTTACAGGGGGAAATCAGTTCTTGATATTTGTCACAACCTAACTTGCTATAGGGGCATATGTGATTGGTAACACCGGCAAGGGAGTACTTGAGTCTATCGTATTTTTGTTTCTTATGCATCCTTACGATGTTGGTGATCGTTGTGAAGTGGATGGCACACAGGTAATGTGTGTATCCTGGATCAAAATCAAATCATAAAGTTTTTGGACTTGTTTACTTATTTATGTGATCATAACATAAATAACATTATTTACTTACAGAAAATGTTCAAAAGGTGTCCGAACTAGAAAAATTAATCTTCTTAACTCAATATGGTTTTGACCCATTATTGACATGCCAATCTTGTTTTTGTTGGTTTTAGCTAATAGTAGACGAGATGAGTATTCTTACCACCGTCTTCATGAGACATGACAACCAGAAAATTATGTACCCAAACAGCGTATTAGCTACCAAACCGATCGGTAATTTCAGTCGTAGTCCTGCAATGGGAGATGAGATTGCATTCTCCATCAACATTACTACCCCGAAAAACAAGATCAGGGAAATGAAAAAAAGGATCAAAGAGTAAGTACACCAACTACAAAACTTTGTACTTTCGTTCATATGTTTTCATAATCATATTTGACGACATAAGTCAACCTTATGTTATCTATTTTTAGGTATGTTGACAAAAAGAGCGATTTCTGGTTCGATGACCCAAAGATAATTGTAAAAGGCGTAGAGGAGATGAATACACTAAACATGGTGGTATGGCCTAAACACGTGGTTAACCATCACGATATTGTCACGGCGATGGGAAAGGAGAAGGGAGTTGATATTAGAGATGGTAAGGGTGTTTAGAGATCTTGACTTACAAATTGCCTGCTCTCAACATTAATGTCAATAACATCGGAGGAATGCCTAAATTTTGATTGGGATACTGATGTATAAGAATTTATACATCTTTTAAACGTCAAATACACCCCGTTTATGCGAAAACTCTTTGTATTTTCATTGATTTTGGTACTCATTTGAGTTGTTTGTGAAAATACAGGTCCGGGCTTCGGCCCGGTGTTGAAACGGAGGCTTTTGGAGCAAAATAGAGCGAAAATGATGCATTCCAGCAAACTGCCAGATACGGCACTACCGTGCCAAACACTGGCACGACCGTGCCAGACCTTCCGACATCGGCACTCTTGATCAGCACTTGCATCCGGCACCAGCACCATCAAAATCCAGAAACGGCACGACCGTGCCAGGTCAATTTGAGCCCCAGATCAGAGTGTTTCCGGGATTGTTGCCGAGCACTATCGGCTGGCACGACCAGACCATGCCCGAGCACGACCGTGCCACCTTGCAACTTTTGAGCACGATCTTTCCCAAAATGGAAGCATACTTGGTCAACATTCAAGAAAGTGGCTCTGACACTTGCCAAGCACGACCGTGCCAAAAGGTGGCATGGTAGTGCCAAACGCGCAGAGTTTAAATACGAGTTTCTAGCTCATTTGCAAGAGAGTTGGAGCATTTTGGTGACTTTTTCTCTCAAGAACCTGGTCTTGGAAGCTTGTTGGAGCCAAGAGGGAGCCTTGAAGAGGACTTAATCACTTGAAGATCTACTCAAACATCATTTTAATCTTGTCTTTAACTTGGTTAGCTTATTACATTATGAACAATTTATGTTTCTTTGCACTTGATTTGGTAGTCATGAGCCTTATGGGCTAAACATTTGAGTTGTCTAAACTTTGTTGAAGCTAATGAATATGTGATAACATGGAAGTAGATGTGATGATTGTTCTTGTTAATCTTCATGTTGGTATTTAATCTTGTTCTTGGAGTTCATGTGTATGCTTAAAGTTCTTGTTCTTGAATGTTTGCTCATAAACATTTACATGTTGTGTTGGAAAGCCCATGTAAAGATTATGATTATTGAATCTTGTGAACTTGTTAGTATGATTCATAGCATGAAACTAGGAATGGTGATTGCTAATGTGATTGAATGATGATTTGAGCATATGTATGAATTCTTGCATCTAGATTTGGAAAGATCATGAGTATGTTTATATGGATTCTATAGTTTGTGTTCTTGTTAGTTTGATGATTTAGGACAAAATTGTTAGCTAGCATGACCATGCTTGTGGTTCATATCAAGAACATGATGATAGTGCCAACTACTTAAAACCAAGTTAGGGTGATTAGTGTGTTTTTCATATTAGTTTTCCCTAATTTGTAGAGTTAGGAGTTTTGACAAACAAATAACTCATTATTAAAGATTAACATCAACTTAGCAAGTGAGCTTAAAAGAATAATTTTTAGGTGATTAGAATGTTAATTCATTTTTAGTTTTCCTAAGAATTATAGACTAGGAAGTCTTGATTGGGGACTTAGTTGAATTTAGAGCTTGCATCATCACAAAACCTTCCACCTTGTTGTCATATGTTTGTTAGTGGAGACATAGTTTAGGCAACCCTTTCTTAGATATTGTTCTTTGTTAGAATTTTTAGTAGTTTATTTATTTGCATGCTAAGTTAGAAAAATCAACCCAACCATTTGAAAAGGCTTTAAAGTAGCAAAAGTTTAGTATCGAGACACCGCATCCACGGATTGATATCCGGTTCTTACCGATTAGCTATATTACCACCCGACGGGTACACTTGCCCCTTGTGTGTGTAGTTAGTTCCTAGGTGAAAAACCATTTTTAAAACTAAATTCGTGTGAAGAAAAACTCAATTAAAAATATATTTAATTCACGCACATCAAGTTTTTGGCGCCGTTGCCGGGGATGCGGTCTTCTTGAAAACGATTCGAGTTACTTATTTAGCCATTGTGAAAAGTGTACAAAGTTTTTGTCTACTTGTTTTATTTGCCTTTGCTTGATTAATTGAAAAAAAATAATTATTTGCTAGTTGTTTGTGTTTTTGTATATATTTTGTGCATTGTGCTCCTCCTTATTCCCTACAGGTCGTGCATGTCCTCAACCCCCGCTGCTGATATCGTTGAGCCTTCAACGGAGCCGGAGCGTGATCTTCATCGGAGGCTGCGAGAGCGGTTTGGCGTGGTAGCCGAGACAATTGAGACAGACGTGGCAGACGACGACACCTTCTACGAGGTTCGAGTAGACATGGCGGACACAGAAGAGAATAGGATCTTGAACGAAATAGGAAAACCGTCGCTTGATGGTTTACCTGCGAGCATCAATGCACCGACAATCGACAATAATAATTTCGAGATCAAGGCTGGCACCATATCGATGTTGCAGAATGCGATACAGTTTTATGGCAAGGATCACAAGGATCCTAGTGTTCACATTGCGGGGTTTCTAGAGGTTTGTGCCACATTCAAGATTCGTGATACATCATCGGATGCTATCCGCCTTCGGGTCTTTCCGTTTTCTTTACGGGATGGAGCCAAGGAGTGGCTTCTTTCACTTCCAGCTGGATCTATTAATACATGGAATCAATTAGCTGAGAAGTTCCTTCAGAAATATTTCCCTCCAGAGAAAACTGTTCGGTTGAGAACCAAGATTCTGAACTTTCGTCAGGAGGAGGATGAGTCTCTTTACGAGGCATGGGAGCGTTTCAAAGAGCTTATGCGAAAGGTCCCACATCACGGGTTGCCCAAGTGGCAACAATGTCAGATCTTCTACCATGGTTTGGACAGTCAGGGACAGATGATGGTTGATACATACTCGGGTGGGGATATCGGCACGAAGAATGCCACCGAGGCATTTGAGATTCTAGAGAGATGTGCCGCGAAAAACCGGACGCAACAGCCACCAAGAGGTAAGAGTTCTCGGCAGGAAGTTCATCATGTGGACGACTACACGGCCATGACAACACGTATGGATGCCTTATCTTCGAAATTTGATCGAGTGATGGAAATGCACTCGAGAGGTTCTTCGAGTGGGGGAGCATATCAGGTAGGTGATTTTCAGATGGGAGAGATGTCACACGAGCATGTTGATTTTATGGGAAACCAATACCGTTCTCAGAATAATCCCTACAGCAATACTTATAATCTGGGGTGGAAGAATCACCCAAATTTCAGTTGGAGGCCCGATGCTTCCAATCTGCAGCCACCCGGATTTGCTCCACGTCCCCCAGCTCCAGCTCATGGAGCATATGGTCCATCTCGACCTCAGCAGGGACCTCCCGCCAGCGAGCCTAGTGTGCATGATATGCTTAGCCAGATCTTAGCCGGTCAGAACACTCAAAAGGCTGAGAATGAGAAGCGTTTTAAGGAGTATGACGGTCGTTTCACGAGGCACGAGAATGAGTTGAGAAGCCAAAAGGCTTCCATGCAGACCATTGAGAACCAAGTTGGCCAGATTGCCAAGATGTTGTCTGAGAGACAACAGGGGGGCCTTCCGAGCAACACAGAGACAAATCCTAATGCTACTGCAAAGGCCATCACGTTGAGAAGCGGCAAGACCGCTCAGCCCATCCCTCCGGCTATTCCTGCAAAGCCGGTTGATGATGATAAGGTTGATGAGGAGATTGAGTGTGAGTCTCCGGGTGAGGTGCAACAGAGGCGAGTCCCAGCAAGTACCGCACGACCCAAGGAGCCAGTGAGAGAGTATGTCCCTCCCATTCCATATCCGGGGAGGTTGAATAAGCAGAAAATGGAAGAACACTATGGTAAATTCCTCGAGCTTTTTAAGCAACTTCATATAAATTTACCATTTGTCGAGGCACTTGCTCAAATGCCTAAGTATGCCAAGTTTCTGAAGGATATCCTATCCAACAAAAAGAAACTTGAGGAGCTTTCGCAGGTGACCTTGAATGAGGAGTGTTCAGCAGTTCTTCAGAACAAACTACCGAAGAAGATGAATGATCCTGGGAGTTTTACTATCCCGTGTTTGATTGGTAGTTTGTCGGTCAGCAATGCTTTAGCTGATCTTGGAGCTAGCATAAACCTCATGCCATATGCGGTTTTTGCTAAGCTAGACTTGGGAGAGCCCAAGCCGACTCGTATGAGCATTCAGCTAGCCGACCGTTCAGTGAAGTATCCTCGAGGCATAGTTGAGAATATGCTAGTGAAAATCGACAAGTTTGTCTTTCCTGTCGATTTCATGATTCTAGACATGGATGAGGACAAAAATGTTCCACTTATCTTAGGTCGCCCATTCTTAGCCACTGCGAGAGCCTTGATTGATGTCTGCACCGGTAGACTTACTCTTAGGGTTGATGATGAGGAGGTTACCTTTGACATTGGGAAATCCATGCAACACTCGCAAAGTCAGGATGATACACTCTACTTCATTGAGACCATCGACACATATGTGAGTGATCATCTCCATGCTACTTTCGAGGAGGATGTTGTGGATGTTGGTGCACACATCTGTCGTCTTCGTCTTGTATCGAGTCTCGGTTCGGTGCGGGTTCGGTGCGGATATAATCAAGCATGATGTCATCATCCTTGATGATGACATCACACAAGTGACATCATTGTTTGCATCATGCACTAAAGACAAAATAGAAGTTGAAAGTTGCATGGAATCAGATTGCATGAACGATTTCGCTTCAAGACAATTATGTCAATTTCGCTTGAGAGGTGTCGCTTGAAGCATTCATGTTTGCTTCAAGCGAAATCATGATAAGTATATATAGGTTAGTTGACTTGTCATTTGTAACAGTTTTTTGCCAAGTGATACCGAGGTGCTGCCGGTTTCTCTTCTGATTGTAAAGGTTGTAATATCAATATAAAAGAGGGTTAAAGTGTATATCAAGCTGTTTACATGTTCGTTTCTTAGTTTCCGCCTCTGAAACGGACTAGAACTCTTCCGAACGACTCGTTTAGGTCGCAATCCGATCCTACAATTGGTATCAGAGCTCAGGACGAGGAGTTCTTGCCAAAAACAGCCGGTTTTCACCACAATTTCTGTTTCTACATCATTCTTTTTCGAAATTTCAAACTTTTTACGGATAAAATCGACTAAAATTCTCACATATCACGCATAATCATGTTTTAACAGTTCCTGGAAAGTTTCAGCATCAAAATCAGCCTAAAACTTGTAATTTTGTGTGTTTTCGCTTCAAGTGTTCGAACATATGATGACATCAGCAACTATTTTACACGATTTCGCTTGAATAGTTGAAGCGAAATCGCTTGAAAAACTGTTAGGGTATCGCTTGAAATTCTATCGAGATGTGTTAAGGTGTCAGCTCACTAAAATTTGTCAGTTAGCATGTGATTCATATTGATATAAGTGTTTTTGTCGGTTCATTTACATGTGATGTGTCAAGTCATTGATAATTGGTAAATGTGAATTAATGTGTTTGTATATCATGCGCATGTGAATGTTAAGTTTGAGATATCGTGGTGTGCATCGACTGTATAAATTCATATATTGAATGGTGTGATTGTTGTCAGCAGCATGTGCATATAACTTTGATCAAGAATTGCGGTCCAATCATCTAATCAATTGCTACTGTTGTTGTCAGATTAAATAAAAAATCTTGTTGTTATGTGATCTTATCGGCTTTAATTGATAAAGTGAGCACCGACCCATTTGTTTTGAACAGATAAGTGTGTAGTTTGATCTTATCACATTATATTGTTTTTGATATATGATATTGTTTGATACTTCTTTTGATGTGATGATTTCAAATTAGTTTGTTGGATAAGTAGTTTATGTGAACAATTAAAATTAGAAACATATTATATGTTGTTGTTTTTTTTAAAGTGTGTAATGTGAATCATATATTTTAGTAGTGTCGATTTTGTACTTAGTGTGATTTGAAAGTGTTTGTGATATTTTGGTTATATGTGCTTGTTAATTGGGTTATATGCAATTTTAGATCATAGTGTGAGTTTCAAGACACTTGAGTTGTCAGGTCACAAGGTTTGGAGTTTTGTCATTTCGCACGGATTGATCAGTCCGTTTGAACAGTCAGATCATTTTGTGTGGTCAAGTTGCGTGATACAGTCCAATTCGTACGATTTGAAGTTCAAAGATTTCAAAGAGTCAAGTCATTTGAAGTCGATTCCGGGTCATATCAGTTCGCACAGTTGGTCAACTTTCAGTCCGCACATAAAATCATCAGTTCGAGTACCAGTCTTTTTCAATTAAATTGAAAAGCGTTTAAACTGATTGTGTTTTGTTTGTTGATTGTAAAGGTAATTTTCAAGTGTTTCCCGAAGTATCTCCTGATTACCGAAGACATGGACGAGGAATTCTACAACGCGTTTGCTACGCCAGTCGCTCCGGTTACTGCTGCAGAGAATTTATACAGTGAAAATGAGACGGGAACTCATCAAAAGCCGCCAAAGCTCATGTACATTGAAGACTTCAAAGGATGGCAAAATCGATTTGAGAACTGGGTGCAAGCTTACAAATTTGATGCATGGTGTTTGTTGGAGAAAGACTATGAAAAACCGACAAACGAACGTGGGCTTGTAAAGGATTTCTGTGACTTTACAGAAGCTGACAAATTGAAGTATACTAGTGAGAAAATGATGATCAGTATTCTTCAACAGGCAATCAAAGAAGATATATTCGTTTTGCTTCAACACGATAATACAGCTAAGTCAATTTGGGAAGCATTGATTCAGAAATTCAAAGGAAGCGCGGATATGATTAAAAACAGAAAGGCTTTGCTAAAGAAATCATTCGATATGTTTGTCGCTTTTGATTACGAATCAACGAAACAGACAATTGATAGATATTGTCATCTTGTCTTGGAAATGGGAGATTGGATATAAAGAAGGATGATGAGGAATGGGTGGATAAACTTGCTGAGGCATTACCACAACAGAAATGGGGAACTTATTTGTTGATTATCAAACACATGAGAAAATCTGAGAATATGAGTCTAGCAAAGTTTATTCAAAAGATTGAAGAGCATGAGTTGGATATTCAGAAAACAACTATCATGACGAATCCAAATGCCAAACAAGATGTCAGTCTGTACTACCGAGGGAACAAGTTTGAGGCTACCCCCAGCTCTAGCCCAAAGATTCAAACTGGTTTCAGTGCGGATGGTTCATCCGGAACAAAGAGTAATGTTACTCAAAGTGGTGGATCTTCATCATTCTCAAGCTTTGATCCAAACAGCACAACATCAAGTTCTCAACGACAAAATTCAACAAATCTTCAGTGCAATGTTACTTTAAACATTCAAAATGGTCAGAATCTGTCTCCGGAAGTTGCCAAGCAACACATGGCATCACTTGTTACTATGTTAGAATCTTACGAAAGTTTGATCGGTGGGAAGATTGGGAATCCAATGCTTACCAAAGAAGATTACGACCAAATTGATGCTGAAGAACTTGAAGTGATGGATATCAAATGGTGCTTAGCAAGTGCTTGGAGGAGAGCTGAGAAATTTCAAGAGATTACTGGTAGGGATGAATTTCGAGGAATGGCTACCTCCCCATTGGGATTTGATAAATCAAAGGTTACCTGTTTCCGTTGTAAAGGAAAAGGTCATTTTAAACGAGAGTGCAAAAGTAAAGAAGCTACCGAGAATAAAGAAAAGAACAACTATTATCAGAAATCAATTTTTCATCAGAATGCTCAACAACCAAAAATTGTTCATGCTCATGCTACTGATGATGGAAAGAAGAAAGCTTTACTTATTCATCAAGATGATGAATTTGTTGCTGAAGGATTTAGTTGGGATAAATACATTCCATCAGAGTCAGGCTTTGTTGCTCGAATTCTAGGTGAAGATGAGGTTAATCAGAAAAGAATCCCAATTTTTCCAGATCTTGGAAGTGATGTGGATACCGATGATGAGGAAGAACATCTCAACAGAGCCAGAAAAGGCATTGATCCTACTAGTTTTAATTTGTTTTTTGCAGATAAAATGGAGATGCTGTATCAGAAGAAGATGGCAAGATTGAGGAAAGAGCTGGAAGCAATAAAAAAGCAAGCTGATGAAAAGACAAAGACAGAAGCTGGAGAAGCAAATGTTGAACCAGTGACTGAGAAAGTAGTTGAGAAAATCGTTGAAGTGGAGAAAGTGGTGGAAAAACTTGTTGAAGTTGAAAAATTAGTTGAAGTTGAAAAACTGGTCGAAGTAGAGAAAATTGTGGAAGTAGAAAAAATTGTTGAAATAGAGAAACTAGTTGAAGTTGAAAAGACTGTCGAGGTTGAAAAGATAGTTGAAAAATTGGTTGAAGTTGAAAAACCGTGTTCGAAGTGTTCAGAATCTTGCAAAGTTTGTGAGGAAAAAGATATGAAGATTGCTGAATTAGAGAAGATTAAAGAAGATTTACTGTCTGATGTGAAGTATGTGAAGGAGTCGTACGATGTACTGAACAGGACAGTTGATAGTTTGAAGAAGACGAATACAGAAACCGAAAAAGCAATGGATAAAATGAGTGCAACATTAATGACAAAGCAGAAAGTCATCAATGAGTACATCGAAGATTGTGTAAAGCTAAAGAAAGATGTGGAACTTGAGAAGATTGAGAGTGAAAGGATTAAACGATTGTTGTTGAGTTACACTACTTGTGATTACTTGATTGATCGTGTTTATCCTACTGTTGCAGGTCTGGAAGCGTTCATGGACAAAAAGACTGAAGATACTGATACTGGTAAGAAACCAAGTGTCAAGTATAACAGATGTCCGCCCCCGATCCATGAAACTTATTCTCCCAGGAATCCAAATGAAGAGCGTCTAAAAAAGGCAGTCAACATCAAGTTAAAGTCTGAAATCATTGATGAATTACCAGACAATATTGATGTTACATTCACAGCGTCTGACACTGATCATGAGTCTGAGTTATTAAAGAAAGTTGTCGATCAGGTGTTGGATACGGATGAGGAGTCAAAACCGGAGTCTGAGTCTGATAGTCCGAGTTCGTCAGAAAAGAGTCCGAGTTCACCGGTTAATAGGGTTTACAATAGAGAATTCCTGTTATCAAAATCTAATTTGAATGACGGATCAATCAAAGTAGCTTATACTTTGAATGATTCAGACAAATTATATTCTGATGAGGAATTTCCAATCAGAAGTGTAAAAACTGAAATGATCAAACAGGTTTTCAAATTAACAGAATTTTGCCAAGTGTACCGAAGTGCTGCCGGTTTCTCTTTCGATTGTAAAGGTTGTTAATATCAATATAAAGAGATTTAAAGTGTGAAACAAGCTGTTTACACGTCCGTTTCTCTGTTTCCGCCTTTGAAACGGACTAGAACTCTTCCGAACGACTCGTTTAGGTCGCAATCCGATCCTACAATTGGTATCAAGAGTTCAACAGAGATTGAATAAGAAAAAAGGTTATAGTTCTAGTTATGGTTATCGAAAGAAACCAAACTACAACGGTAATCTCAAAAAGAAAGGTTTAGGTTTTATTCCTCCTGAAAATTATCAAAATCAGAAAACTTATAAACCAAAAACAAAATTTGTTGCAGGAGGAAGTGCTGAAGATGAGCAGAAGAAACCGTTCTGGAAGCAGTCGAATCAAGAGTTTCTTGCTGAGGTAAAGAGGAATGTGAAGAAGTTTGTTCAAAGAGTTGATGGAAGAACTTGCTTCAAATGCCAAAAGGTTGGGCATATTGCTTGGAATTGTCAACAGTCCAACAATACAAAACAGGAAGTTACTTCTAACTCAAAACTGAAAGAAAAACTTGTCTTTGAGAAGAAACAATCAACTGAAAAATCGAAAGTGTTTGAAAATTCTATTTCTGAAAAAGGTGAAAGTTCAAAACGGTTTTACAAAAGAAGAGGTGATTTAACCAAACAAAAATGGGTTGTAAAATCTCAAAGTAGTTCTGACAATGAATCTGATTCCATAAAATCAGAGGAGTCTTTGGTTGAGAAAAAAATTGTGAATTCCGTTCCAGAGTTGAACGATGAGAATTTTCCTTCATTGTCAAAGGAAAATTGGAAGTCAAAAGTTGGGAAGGTAGAGATCTCAAATCAATTCTTCACTGATAAGGGAGAATTTGATGTTGAGAATGCTTTCAATGGAAAAGTCAAGCATATTTTCGGTAAGATGGTTGACAGAAAGGTAAAGAGTGCACAAGAATTTTATAAATCAAAATGTTGGTGGGATAGATGTTTGCTACCAAAGTCACCCAAGGCTGGTGAGGCTTGGGTGGACGTAATGTTTGAGTAAAAACCGGACTTGCCGGAGCTCCCAGGTGGGTAAAAGTGGAGCAGGAATCGGCACATTTCTTGAGAAATTCACGAAAGTGATTTCGACTTACAAGTGGTAAATCAGGGACATTAAATTGTATCTGATTTTCTACAAGTTGTATTTTGAAGAACAATGTGATGAGCTACATCCCTAACCTACAATTGGTAAAATCAAACTTATTTTCCGGAAAAACCATTTGATTAAAACAAACTTAAGTGTTTTGAAATCATAATGGGAAAATAGTTTGTTGTGAGGGGGAGTTCTGATTGTTTATGCCAGGTGGATGGCGAATTGAGGTGATTTGATATCGGTTGTCAAGTTTTTGTACAGTTTATTTTCAAATTTCCTTTCATGTGTTTGTATTTTAGGGGGAGTAGAAAATTTCAGAAAATCCAAAAACATTTGAAAATTTGAAAAAGCCAAAAACATGATAAAATGAAAATGAGTTTTGTTGTCAAAAGAGGAAATGATAGTACATCAGTGGACGATCACGGCATGCTAAAAAAATGGAAGGTATAAATGTGATAAACAATCTCACTGTGGATATGTCAGTAGGTTTTTACACATTTAGTAAATTGTGACGAGATATAAACATAAAATTTACTTGCGTCTACGTGGGGAACACCTCCAGGATATATAGGTAACCCCTGAAATCTTGTTTGAAGGGTCCCGTATTCTGAGATACTAGGTCTTTATACTCAGTGATATCTGGGGTATTATCCCGGGACTTCTGATTTTGCGGAAGCAATGGCCTAGTCCCCGGAGAATACTTTCTGCTTGCTTGAAATATAGCACCACCCTCAGCTAAAAAATGATGAAACATTGAAAAATGCTAATCATGGCTGTTGTAATACAAAAGATCCTCTAAAGGGGACACTCCTAAAAGTCAACTAGGCTCTCTGCTGAACGGAAGTTCTGACCTGAGCTATCACGGTTGCATAATTTATTCCCCTTACAGATATCATCTGTGGTATACTCACCTGTAAGACTGAATATTGGGGTCTGGATACGGGAGTATATACTGAGGTGGGACACATGTAGATGTTTAAGTCCTAAAACACTAATTCGTATCTCGAAGCAGTTGAACTTTGTGTGAAAATTTAAGTGGATCAGTATACTGACAATCTAAGTGAATTGTTTAGAACTTAAAATGTTTAAAGCTTAACGGTGTTGGTGATTGGTCTCAAAAACTGATATGATCCTCTTGCACAAACTCACAAAAATATTGTTTGTAAATAGTTCATTTCTGCATTTTATTTCTGTTATTTCAAAATCCAAAAAGATTTTCGGTGTGTTTTAGCATAAATTTAAAAAAAAATCCAAAAAGATTTTAGACAACTGATGTTGAAAAGCTGATTTTCAAAATTCCGAGTGCTAAACATGACGAATAGGTTTGGATGATTTTGATTGAAAAGTTTTTCAGAGATAAAAATTCGTTAAATGATCATTGTTAATGTTTGTTTGTATATTGATTGGAGAAGGCTCAGTGTTGGTGTTTGATATTTGACAAATTGTTAAATATTTTATTCTTGTGAATCTTATTTTTGGGTAGAGAATGTGCAGGATAGCAGATAGAGTGCCAGGTTCCGATACCTGAGGATTCTGAAATACTGTAAAAGCCAGACTACGATCCCAGCATGTTTTGAGGGGGAGTCTGTTAGAGAGAGAGAGAATTGGAGATAGAATAGAGCCAGGTAGAGATCCTGAAGAAAGCTCAAAGGCTGATAAAGACTGAAGATTGTGAAGACTCGACACTTAAGACTCGTCAACATCTGAGGGGGAGTCTGTTGGTGCACACATCTGTCGTCTTCGTCTTGTGTCGAGTCTCGGTTCGGTGCGGGTTCGGTGCGGATATAATCAAGCATGATGTCATCATCCTTGATGATGACATCACACAAGTGACATCATTGTTTGCATCATGCACTAAAGACAAAATAGAAGTTGAAAGTTGCATGGAATCAGATTGCATGAACGATTTCGCTTCAAGACAATTATGTCAATTTCGCTTGAGAGGTGTCGCTTGAAGCATTCATGTTTGCTTCAAGCGAAATCATGATAAGTATATATAGGTTAGTTGACTTGTCATTTGTAACAGTTTTTTGCCAAGTGATACCGAGGTGCTGTCGGTTTCTCTTCTGATTGTAAAGGTTGTAATATCAATATAAAAGAGGGTTAAAGTGTATATCAAGCTGTTTACATGTTCGTTTCTTAGTTTCCGCCTCTGAAACGGACTAGAACTCTTCCGAACGACTCGTTTAGGTCGCAATCCGATCCTACAGTGGACACACAGCTGCTAGGAGGGGAGGATTTTAGTTCACCTAGGGTGGACCGAGTAGTCGAGGAGGTGACCTATCTGATAGGTCACGCGTCTCCCCCGTGTCCCGAGGTTTTTGAGGTTGTGGATCGCGTTGCTGAGCCTAAAGCACGCCCTTCTATTGAGGATCCACCTTCGGTTGAGCTTAAGGAGCTTCCAGATCATTTGGAGTATGCTTTCTTGGAGGGTGAGACTCATTTGCCCGTTATCATTTCTGCCAAATTATCGAAGGAAGAGAAGGATCGATTGCTTGAAGTCCTGAAGCAGCACAAGAAGGCGATTGCTTGGAAGATTATGGATATAAAAGGGATCAATCCATCCTTTTGTACCCATAAGATTTTGATGGAGGAGGACTTTAAACCTGTAGTACAGCATCAGAGGCGTTTGAACCCCAACATGCAGGAGGTTGTGAAGAAAGAGGTCATCAAACTACTTGATGCAGGTTTAATATACCCGATCTCTGATTCACCATGGGTTAGCCCTGTACAGGTAGTCCCGAAGAAAGGAGGCATGACAGTGGTGACCAATGAGAAAAACGAGTTGATTCCTACTCGTACTGTCACCGGATGGAGAGTTTGCATTGACTATCGCAAACTCAATGATGCCACGAGGAAGGATCATTTCCCCCTTCCTTTCATTGATAAGATGTTAGAGAGGTTGTCGGGCAGGATGTACTACTGCTTCCTTGATGGTTTTTCGGGTTATTTTCAGATTCCCATCTCTCCTGAGGATCAGGAGAAGACGACATTCACATGTCCCTATGGCACATTCGCCTACCGGCGGATGCCCTTTGGACTGTGCAATGCCCCGGCCACATTTCAGAGGTGTATGGTGGCCATATTTCACGACATGATCGAGGACTCCATGGAGGTTTTCATGGATGATTTTTCTGTGTTTGGGAGTTCTTTTGATCAATGTCTCGGGAATCTGAAAAGGATGTTGGCTAGATGTGAAGAAGCCAACCTTGTGTTGAATTGGGAGAAATGCCACTTCATGGTGGAGGAGGGCATTGTGCTTGGGCACAAGATTTCACAAGCGGGGCTCGAGGTTGACCGAGCCAAAGTCGAGACTATTTCAAAGCTCCCGCCTCCCACATCAGTGAAATCTATTAGGAGTTTTCTAGGTCATGCTGGTTTTTACCGGCGATTCATAAAGGACTTTTCGAAAATCGCCCGTCCCATGACTCAGCTCCTCAAGAAGGATGCCCAGTTTGTTTTCTCCAATGAGTGCCTTCGGGCATTCGAGCTGTTGAAGGAGAAGTTGGTGAATGCCCCGATCATGGTTGCTCCCGACTGGGAGCTGCCATTTGAGTTGATGTGTGATGCGAGTGACTTCGCAGTCGGGGCCGTCTTGGGTCAAAGGAAAGATAAACACTTTCATCCGATTTACTATGTGAGCAAGACCTTGAATGACGCTCAGGAGCATTACACCACGACAGAGAAAGAGCTCCTAGCTGTGGTCTTTGCCTTCGATAAGTTTCGGTCATATCTTGTCCTTTCCAAGACCATTGTGTACATGGATCATGCAGCCCTTCGGTATCTTTTCAGTAAGCAGGATGCTAAACCGAGATTGATACGTTGGATTTTGTTGCTACAAGAGTTCGATATTGAAATCCGTGATAAAAAAGGGGCTCAGAACTTGGCAGCCGATCATTTGTCTCGACTTGAGCATTCCGAGGAAAAGGAATCTCGTGGGCCTAACATCAATGACAATTCCCCCCACGAGTTCCTCATGAGGATCGAGACTAGTGATGATTCCCCATGGTTTGCTGACTTTGCAAACTACCTAGCCAGTGGCATCCTGATCAAGGGGATGACCCATCAGCAGAAGCGAAAGTTCTTTGCGGATGTCAAGCATTACTTTTGGGATGACCCTTACTTGTTTAGGGTAGGAGCGGATCGGATGATCCGGCGATGCGTGCATGGTGACGAGGCGAGGGATATTTTACGCCACTGTCACGAAGGACCCACGGGAGGCCACCACGGAGCGAACAACACGGCGAGGAAGGTATTCGACGCCGGATTCTTTTGGCCGACTATTTTCCGTGATGCCCACGAGTGGGTGAGGTCCTGTGATGCTTGCCAGAGAGCGAGCAACATTTCTGCACGCCATGAGATGCCACAAAACGGCATCCAAGTATGTGAGGTTTTTGACGTATGGGGGCTAGACTTCATGGGCCCTTTTCCGACCTCTTTTGGGAACCGCTACATCCTTGTCGCTGTTGATTACGTTTCAAAGTGGGCTGAAGCACAAGCTTTGCCCACTAACGATGCGAGGGTAGTGGTGAGGATTTTGAAAAAGTTGTTTGCTCGCTTCGGTGCCCCGAAGGCGTTGATTAGTGACCGTGGGACGCAATTCTGTAATGCTCAGCTTGAGAAAGCATTGTCCCGATATGGTGTGCAACATCGATTCTCTACACCATATCATCCGCATACGAGTGGACAGGTCGAGGTTACTAATCGGGGTATCAAGCGGATTCTGGAGAAGACGGTTAATTCTAGCCGTAAAGATTGGTCCGAGAAATTAGATGATGCACTGTGGGCTTTCCGGACAGCCTACAAGACTCCCATAGGCACCACACCGTTCAAATTAGTCTATGGGAAGTCTTGTCATTTGCCTATTGAACTCGAGCACAAAGCATACTGGGCTTTGAAGACAATTAATCTCGATATGGCTGCTGCGGGTGAGAACAGGTTTGTGCAGATTCACGAGGTTGAGGAGCTTAGGCACGATGCGTATGAAAGCTCCAAGCTGTACAAGGAACGTACTAAGACGCTTCATGATGCCCGCTTGAAGGACAAGAAAGAATTCCGAGTGGGTGATCGTGTGTTGTTGTACAACTCACGTCTCAAGTTGTTTCCTGGTAAGCTTAAATCTCGGTGGTCGGGTCCCTACACTGTACGGTCAGTGTTTCCTTACGGGACCGTGGAGGTAGGCCATGAGGATGGCCGGTTGTTTAAAGTCAATGGGCATAGGTTAAAGGCTTATGTTGGAGGGCCCGTTGACCTGAGTGAGGAGGTTGTTACCCTCCACCCCAGGAACAAATGAATTCGGGGTGGTGAGTCTAGCTGAAGACTCGTAAATAAACTTAGCATGTTTGTATTTATATTACTATTTTTGTGGTTGTTATTTCTTTTTCAGGTTGTGGTTCGTTCTGGTCGCGAGGGATGTTGGACGACGTCGGTCCATCCGGATCCAGTGATAGGTTTTAGTCCCGCTGTCCATCTCGTATCTTTTAGTTTTTTATGTTTGAGGGGTGTGCCATTTTGCACCGTCCGTACACCCCTCCATCGGAAGAATATATATTTAGTTTTAATTGTTAGTTTAGTGGGCTATATAAATGAAAAAAAAGGCAAGGGTAAACTGGGTTGGGTAAATTCTTTTGAGTTTGATCATGTTTGCTAAGTGTGCAGTGTTGGCTCGATGAGATGTTGGTTTGAGGGATGGCTTGGTAGTTCGTTGTGGATGCTCCTTTTTGCTTCATCTTGTTCCGCTTCTAGCCTTATGTTTCAGGGGAGTTTTCGTGTTCCCGCCTTCCTTTATTTGTATTGAATTCGCAATTCTTTTGCTTATTCATTTTTTTGTTGTACATCGAGGGCGATGTACAATTCAAGTGTGGGGAGGTGGTCTATCGCTTGAGCTTTGTTGTTAAAATAAAAAAAAAATAAAAAATAAAAAAATAAAAATAAATAAAAATAAATAAAAATAATAATAATAATAATAATAATGCAAAGCTCTCTTTTAATAATTTTTGTGGCATATTAATCAAATCAACATAAGTATCGAAATAAGCACCAAAATTTTTGATAAATAAATAAGGGTAAAGGCAAAAAGGGGGGTTCGCTCGTGTAAGCAAAACCGTCAAGTAACATGTTTTTTTGTATAAAATTGAGCATGAAAAATCAAGCGATTGACCTACTTGTTTGCCTTGCATATTTACCCAATGCGCCTGCTTCCGTGAGTTATTTTTGAGCCTTATAGCTTTAGAATTATTTTTGCTCATGTTTTTGCGGGCAAAGATTGAGTGAGCCGGATAACTTTTGCGATTTAGAACTTGTGTTAGGTATGCATTTCGAGGCCACAAAGCAAGAATTTAAGCATAGAAGTGATTGAGGCATTAGGAAACCTTTTTATTTTAGCCATTTTTATTCACCTCCCTACCCAAATCATTCCCCTAGTTAAACCAATTTGAGCCTTTCCCGTTCGTTTCTTTTAAACCACCAAAATATTAACCACTTAGCCAAATTAGCCGTTTATATTTTGAACCCATTTTTGGTTGGAAGCCCGGTTTGGTTGATGATTAACTTGTAGTTTTGTATAGTTTCTTTTTCGTTGTTATGTACCCTCATGATCAAGAGTTTTTTTTATCTAAGTAGACGTACTTAGTTCTCTCCAAAGCATGAGTTGTAAAAAAAAACACAGAAATATAGATGAAAAAGCCTTATCAATCGGCTTTGTTAGAGCAATTTTGGGAGTGAAAAGCAATACTTGTCGGTTAGCTCTCAGTTAGTTATTACTTAGTTGTATAGTTCTATTTTCTTATGTTTCAAGTTAGTCGAGCCGTCGGGTTACAACCGTTTTTAGCCACTTTTCAAAATCCACTTCCATACCCTTAGCCCAAGCCAAGTTACAACCCAAACAAGACCTCATGATTTATGCTTTATTTTTGCCGAGTGATTAGAATTGATCCTTTCACAAGCTTATGATATCGCATAGTTATCGTCTTTGCATCGAGTGTTCTAAACATACTCCACGAATTGTATGTACACCTATATTTAGCCGAATGTGTGTGAACATTGTGAGGATGCTTGGTGAACTTGTAGGGATTTCCAAGATGGACCATTGCTCATAAGCATATTTACTTATTTCTTTTCGGTTCTTTCTTTATATTGAGCACTCCTTAATTGTTTTGACCCGAGTTATTTGTTTGTGCTTATGAAATGCTAGTTGAGAAGATTGCCATTTAGAGAGTTCCGTTGATTTTAGTTTGCTTGAGGACAAGCAAAGTTCAAGTGTGGGGATGTTTGATTTATAAGAATTTATACATCTTTTAAACGTCAAATACACCCCGTTTATGCGAAAACTCTTTGTATTTTCATTGATTTTGGTACTCATTTGAGTTGTTTGTGAAAATACAGGTCCGGGCTTCGGCCCGGTGTTGAAACGGAGGCTTTTGGAGCAAAATAGAGCGAAAATGATGCATTCCAGCAAACTGCCAGATACGGCACTACCGTGCCAAACACTGGCACGACCGTGCCAGACCTTCCGACATCGGCACTCTTGATCAGCACTTGCATCCGGCACCAGCACCATCAAAATCCAGAAACGGCACGACCGTGCCAGGTCAATTTAAGCCCCAGATCAGAGTGTTTCCGGGATTGTTGCTGAGCACTATCGGCTGGCACGACCAGACCATGCCCGAGCACGACCGTGCCACCTTGGGAACTTTTGAGCGCGATCTTTCCCAAAATGGAAGCATACTTGGTCAACATTCAAGAAAGTGGCTCTGACACTTGCCAAGCACGACCGTGCCACCTTGGGAACTGTTAGCTAGCATGACCATGCTTGTGGTTCATATCAAGAACATGATGATAGTGCCAACTACTTAAAACCAAGTTAGGGTGATTAGTGTGTTTTTCATATTAGTTTTCCCTAATTTGTAGAGTTAGGAGTTTTGACAAACAAATAACTCATTATTAAAGATTAACATCAACTTAGCAAGTGAGCTTAAAAGAATAATTTTTAGGTGATTAGAATGTTAATTCATTTTTAGTTTTCCTAAGAATTATAGACTAGGAAGCCTTGATTGGGGACTTAGTTGAATTTAGAGCTTGCATCATCACAAAACCTTCCACCTTGTTGTCATATGTTTGTTAGTGGAGACTTAGTTTAGGCAACCCTTTCTTAGATATTGTTCTTTGTTAGAATTTTTAGTAGTTTATTTATTTGCATGCTAAGTTAGAAAAATCAACCCAACCATTTGAAAAGGCTTTAAAGTAGCAAAAGTTTAGTATCGAGACACCGCATCCACGGATTGATATCCGGTTCTTACCGATTAGCTATATTACCACCCGACGGGTACACTTGCCCTTTGTGTGTGTAGTTAGTTCCTAGGTGAAAAACCATTTTTAAAACTAAATTTGTGTGAAGAGAAACTCAATTAAAAATATATTTAATTCACGCACATCAGATACATGTTACTTGTTAGTGTGTTATTATATGACACCCTATAATGTAATAATATTTTATATAAAGTTGGAAGGGTGTTCTTTGTATGATTTTAGTTACATTTGAATATATATATTTACAAAATAAATCCATAAATGAAAGTTTCAGTGTTGAAAAAGAAGATGCATAATGATAGCATTTACATAATGTTGTGTATGTACAATTTCAGGCGATCAACCCTTTTTAGTTAATTTTATAACACGAAGAAAAAAGTTGTAGCCAAGAAAGTTAAGGGGTAGCCGATACATAGAACAAGAAGAAAAAGAATTGTAATAAAAATGTACTTCATCAAGAAAGTCAACTTATGCTAGACCCACCCCTGCCTTTGAGACAAATACTGCATCGTCTGTGCATGGAAGGGACACTAGGACATAAGGGATATCCGACCTAAATACCATCGGCCTGTTATTAGGTCCGAGTTTACAAGGTTTGTGATTATAAAACAGTTAAGATCAAAACAATATTGAATTGTATAAGAAAGGATAAATAATCACAAACGAGAAGTCATCATCAACAATTGTTTTTCATTAATAATCCAAATGATTACAAATGTTTTACAAAAGATTGACTCTACATGTGAGTGCATATGTCTATCGCTTCTGTCAATCACGTATCATAGCTGAGAAATGATCAAGACTGGTGTTGAACTGAGTAAATCATAAAGTTCATATGTGTTGAAGTCCAATCGTACGAATGGACATAGAGTTGATCCGTACGAATGAACCTTGTGCATTCGTTCTAGATTAGTCCATTCATTTAAATGCCTTCGTATGAATGGAGGAATGTTGATCTCTTATAATGAAGTCCATCCGTAGGTGTGCATTCGTACGAATGGAGGGCCATTCGTAAGTATGTAGTTACGAATGTACTGTTTCTATAAATAGGTGTAGGGTCTTGTTCATTTGGACATCTTTGTGACTTGAGAGGGGGAACTCTTGTCAATTGTTTTCGTGGTTCTGTACTGTTACAATATCAATAGAAAACAACATTTAATTACTTCTTTGTGTTCAATCTACACACGTACTTGGATTCCACAGAAGACACATGTTCTACGCATTCAACGGCTAAGGAATCGATCCTAGAGCGAATCCACAAGTGGAATCAGAGCGGGTGATTGTTTGCACAGATTGAAAACACAAGAACTCAGAAAGATTCAAGCAAATCAGAGACAAATTTCATCATCTTCTTCATATATTCTTCTACTCATCTTCTACATTTTAACTTTAAATCTTATATTCAAGGAGTTTTCACGGTTAAAAATGTTTGATTTTTGAACATTTCGTGCGAAAACTAGTTTTAATCAATCCTACAAAATTTCAGAGCAAAATTCAATCAAAAACGTTATCAATTCATTGAAAAACATGGTCGAATGTGTTCAAACAGTTACGAACAGAGCTGGTTGTTGGTAGTGTTGATTCGGACGAATCGACATTACCCCATTCGGACGAATCGACATTATCCCATTCGAACGAATCAAAGTTACCTTCATTCGGACGAATCTACCACATCCATTCGTACGAATCAAGGAACAAAGTTTGAAACTGGTTATTTTAGTTTATTCGCACGAATCGACAAATAGTCCATTCGCACAAATCTACGATTCTTCATTCGTCCGAACTGAGATTTCAGTATTGTTTGATTTTCAAAATTGTTCTAAGTGTTTATTGAATGTTTGCAGGAATCATGGAAGATGAATTCTATAATGAATTTTACAATGCATTCACAACTGAAGCAACACCCGTGACAAAGACTGCTTCAAGTGTTATTTCCGAGAGTTTGAACTTTGATAATATTTGCGGAAATCATCAAAAGCCACCAAAACTAATGAATATAAATATTATCATTGGTGGAGCAGTAGATTTGAAAACTGGGTGAAAGCTTATGCTTATGATAGTTGGGTTATGTTATCATTGGGATATGAAAAACCGATAAACGATAAACATGAATTACTTCAAATTAAAGAATTTTCAGATGCTGATAAAAGAGAAAACTCTAATAAACTAAGAATGATAACATTGTTACAACAATCTGTTAGAGAATATATTCTTTTCTTTCTTCAACATGGTGAAACGTCAAATTCGATGTGGGAAGCATTGAAAGTGAAAGCCGAAGGTGGAAAGGATATCAAGAAAAACAAAATATCTTTGTTGAAAAAGGAGTTTGACCTATTCGGATGTATGAAAGGAGAAACTGTTCGAAAAATGATAGAAAGATTCTGTCATTTGAAACTTGCACTAGAGAGGTTTGGAATCAAGAATGACAGAGAAGAGATTATCGACAAACTAATCGAGGCATTACCACATGTTGATGATTGGCAAACGTTTGTAATGATTTTGAAAAATGATACCAAATTTGACGAGATCACTTTGGATAGTTTGATTGAAAAGCTTGAAGGACATGATCTGGAATTGTAGAAACACAACCAAATGATCAGTTCAATTTATCAGCAGAATGTCGATTTGTACTACCGTAAAAGCATGCTGATGAACAATCAGACACCAAAGATTAGTACAACGTTTAGTGCCAAGAACACTGGTGACTCATCGAAAAGCAAATTTCCAAGCATTGATCCAGGATATCATTCATCGTCTACATCGGCTAAATCCAATCCAAATCTGTAAGACCCTAACACGTAATTGACAAAAAGTCGCAGCGGAAATTCATGCCATAAAATTTCTTTCCTTATAAATACCTTGACCTTCTCAAAAGTTCATTTTAACATAACCCTCTCACATAAAGCCATCAATCGACTCATTTACTAAATAAAAACATAACCTAGGTTTACTATATTACATACACCAACGTCCCCGTACAATCTATCTTGTGACTCGGTCCTCAATCTCCATTCCTTGATGATCCTCCGTGACCCGATCAACCTGCGCTCACCACATACATTCATAACGTTAGCACACATTATAAACATAAATAAGTTTCCTTCTTGTTGACTTTTCATTTCATTATCTCTTTTCATTCCAGCTTTCCATCACATTATACAATCGGTGGCGAGACTTCCTTATTGTACATGCAATACACTTCGTTCACAAGGCACGCTATTATTATCGTCAATACTCATTCTCATTGAATACATGCGTACATACTTTCATATATACTCACATATATGCATACATTCGCACATAACCACTTGCATACATGTACATACACATACTGCCTACATACACACCTACATACATACATACATACATACATACATACATACATACATACATACATACATACATACATACATACATACATACATACATACATACATACATACATACATACATACATACATACATACATATATTCATATCTTCACGCGTGCCTACATACGTGCATGCGCTCATATATATCTACTTGCATACATACAAACATACATTCAGTCATACGTACAACTTATAATCATACATACATACATACCTTCATATGTATCTACATCTCCTAAAACATAAAATAAGTTGATCATACTTAGCTTACAGGTGTTTAAAAACGCATTTAAACGGGTTCATGGAACAAAACAACAAAATAAACAATTTTCGGAATCAGGGGGGCTAGACGCTACGCCTAGGGGCTAGACGCTACACCTAGCCCCTTTTTTTTACAGCAAGTTGCTTAATTGCTGCTGCAAAATTCCCAGCCAACCCAAGTTTCACGAAAACGGACATAACTCATTTGTTTTTGATCCGTTTTACCCGATTCTTTTTTCTACGCGATCGTACTTTAATTCTCCATCACATGGAGTTAACATCCAATATCCGGATTAACAAAATTCTGAACTTTTAAGCTATCGACTTATTACCTTTTTACAAAGTTTTGACCCATTTATGCATTTATCAACAAAACATGTTTGTTTGACCTTAATTTTATACGAACCTTATAATTTCAAAGTCGCTTATCACATAAGGTTCAATTTTCTGATTTCTTGCATCTTCTTAACCCATTTTTGCTCAAAACCTTATTTTGACCCGTTAAAGGTATTTGCGCATTTAAAGTCTATGACTAACAAAAACCATACTTCTCACTTTCATACGTGTCCAAAACATTTCCCTTAATCAATTAACTTGTCTCTAAACAACTTTTACGGTTGTTTGCCCGATATACCCATCAAGGGCGTTTTGGTCAACTTTGACCCATCCTTTACAACAAAGAACTTCCTTACCTATTTACCCAATCCTAAGACTTAGCAACGACTCTACTCATACATACCTGGATCGAATCAATGCTCTGACCCGTTTTAATACTTCATCCGCTAAATTTCTAGAGAATAGCAACGCAAATCCTTTTTCTATACATTCTGTGAATTCATAATACTTAACAAAACAATTCATTAGTCGATAACGCCAAATGGTGACATCTTCACCATTCGACCCGTTAAGTCTAAATATCCTTTTTATCCTTGTGGGATTTTAGTTATTCGTTACCCCTTCCATGTAACTTAGTATTTCGTTAACTTGCAACCAAAATTACCATGATGCCCTTTTTACCCTTTTTAAGCATCAAGCTTAGTTTCTTAACATAACCACATGTTCCGGCCCATACCAAAACTTGTCGGAACATAATAATTCACATATTTACTTACCATGTCCGTAATCTATACATTGAATAGATATTCTACAAAAGGGGTGTAAGCTTTACTTACCTAGCATCCGAATATGCTTCCCGTGCACATTAGTCCCGTTTGACCCGCTCATATCCCAAGTTTCCATGTCGCTTATCAAGCATCAACTATCATATATCATTCTCAAGATACTTAGCTTATTCATCATTCATCACAACCTTTTCATCACACGGATCTTATATTAAGTTTATCATTTGACCTTAAAACATGATAATCCATCATTTCTTATCCAATTTCTTTAAACATACTTACACATATATGATTTTCAACATTATTAACATAAGCATATCATTACTTCCATCATATCATCAAAAACCCACTTCATAACTACTTTGTTAATCACTTACAAGTGATATAATCTTAAGTTCTTCATAATTTCATCATACTTTTGATGTGTGTACTACCTCCTAAGCATAGTGTACAACTAGTTCATGCATATCCTTCTAATCTTATTCATAATTCATCAAATTCCTCCTTCTAATCAACATAAATCATTCATGCATAAACATCAAACATACTAGTATCAAATTTTATTCAATTAATCTAACAACAATTCATCATATATGTCAAAATACATCAATAATAGGCAAGAATTTGGGCATGGATGATTTACCCATGTCATCATCTTCACCATAACAAACGGGTTTCACCCTTAAACATGAAATTAACCTAAACCATGCATAATCCATGTTCTATATGATGATTCTAACACACACCCATTCTCAATTTCATACAAATTCGCAATTTACATCATAACCCACTTCGTGAAAGATCACCAATCTAACTTTTAAGACATACCTTATGATCTCCTCGTGAAGGTGATCATTAATCCATATTTCTTCTTGAATTTGAGCTACAATTAACCCTTCAATTTGGTGATCTTCATGGTTAGGGTTTGTGAGCTTTCATAGAGCTCCTGGCTCCTTCTCGAACACACACGATGTGTGTGTTTATGTGTGTGTTGAGTTCTTTTAATTTGGTAATTCATCTTTCATTTTGTCCCACTTTAGACCCTCGTGTTTACCACTAAAACATATTTGGCACAACTCTTGTCTTTTAATACTTTTAACCACACACTTAACTAGGTTAAATAGCCTAGTTATTTATTTCATGCTAGGTCATATAGGAACATACGACAATTATAAACATTCGGGTTTTGGGGTGTTACAAGTCTACCCCCCTTAAACAAGGTTTCATCCTCGAAACCTTTCTCACTTCCGTTTACACATACACATATCTATGTTTGACTTCACGGTCACATCATAATTATAAGCAATCATCCTATCTCAATTCATAAGTATTTATACAATTGACTTCTTCCTAACAAGTCTATACTTTCCATGCCATACTTCCACGTAACCTACTCATTTCCTTGATCGGTTAGTAACAGTTCAATGTACATATACATTCAAACCTATAATAATGCTTACTTTCATATGATCCGTTCATAACCGGTCTAATACCTTCATCTCATCCTTTAAGATCACATTCTATACATATATTACATAATATTTAATTTTGCTTCGTTATCGCAACGAAGTTACTATTTCATAGTCGTGCATTCGTACTTAACTCCAAAGTTAACATCGTTATACGTTTCTATAGTTATTTGTACCATGCTTACCCTTACGTTACTTTCAAATCATCCTATTCATTTTACATTACTATTACTCTCATTTCATGCATTTCTTAATTTGCATAAGTATACGTGTCATGCAAATTCATCATACGAGAATTTAACCAATACTCGAAATTTTCATTCAAACCTTTGAGACTCACTTCTTAATGACATAGTTTTCTTCTTATGTCAACTTTTAAAAATCAAACATTCCATACTATACCATACCCATTCCAATCATTCATTTCGCAGGTCGTTCCCAATTTACCAATTCATACTTATCCAACATAAGTTAAACTTTTAGTAACCTCATCTCATATCATCAATCGACGATCCGTAACCCATTTCGATCCGCATTCTTCACGAGTACTAGCCGTACCAAGATAGATTTCATTTATCCATGTAAGGTGCCTTCGCTCGTACACATCCTTCCACCGATTCAATTGGTTTCATCACATCAAGAGTTCTAACATTATCATTAACAATTTAGCGGTTAGCACATTTTATTCAAA
Source organism: Helianthus tuberosus (assembly GCA_030545235.1). Taxonomy (NCBI): domain Eukaryota; kingdom Viridiplantae; phylum Streptophyta; class Magnoliopsida; order Asterales; family Asteraceae; genus Helianthus; species Helianthus tuberosus. The sequence goes on along the minus strand of CM060434.1, from coordinate 13,486,300 downwards.
CATTCATTCTACTAGGTGATTACTCATCTATAATTCTTCTACAATTTCTTACGTACGCTATAACGTGTCACACATTTCATTTCTCACATGCAATTCTTTCATTCTAGTTACTTATTTCGTCAACCTTCGCAGTTTGACCCTTCAAGGCCAAACTGACATTTCTTAACTATCGTATATGCATTGAGGTACACGCTGGTACCTTTTTCCATTCATGCTTGCTTGCAAAGACATTCATTACATCATTTCGGTATTTTTGTTAAAACTTACCCTTCTCGTTGATACTTAAACCATTGTCCGGGTCGTTGCCCGTCATTAATTATGACTCCTAAGAGTTGATTACTAACACATCTAACACATAACTGGTTCAAAACTTCTTTCTTTCGTTTTTTAAAACTTAGGTTTGCACGCCCATTATGATCATTCTTTTGTTCATTTACTTTACATTCACTCGTATGACTCGTTTGACACAACCATGGTCAAACTATCGACACATTCTAACGTGGACTAATTTCATCCTTTTTATATATTAAATATGTCCCGCGGATTCAAACGTAACATCCATACCTTTCATTACTTCTATGTTTCGAATCCGTCTAGCGGTTCCAAACGTACCATTCATACCTTTTCTTCCTTTTATGATTTGAATTCCATCTCACGAATTCAAACATATCATTCACATCTTTCATTCCTTACATGTGTTGAATCCGTCTCGCGGATTCAGACATATCATTTCTACATTTCATTTCCTTGAATCCGTTTTACGGATTCAAACATTCTATTCATGCCTTTCATTCCTTGAATCCGTCTCGCGGATTCAAACAGGTCATTCATACTTCATTACTTTCATGCTTCGAATCCGTCTCACGGATTCTAACATATCATTCACACTTTCATTCTTTTCATGCTTCGAATCCGTCTCGCGGATTCTAACATATCATTCATACTTTCATTCCTGAAAGTCTTACGTTTTTCTTTACCCTCACGTCCACCTACTGTTATGGGTCATTTTCTGAGCATATATATATCCTGACTAATATTCTGCTTTTGATTGTTTACTTGTGATCAGGATACCGGATCAGGATATTGGTAACATCCTGGTGCGATATCCTGGTATTAACTAAATAAACCACGTGCAGGTTAGAAGCTGTGGGTCACTAACGGTCGAATGGACCTCTTCTCCTTAAGACTCGGGCAAACCAGTTACATGAGAGACGTTGAACCCGAAGGACCAGGTCTACAATGTTCAAGTGGGGAATATCCGCCGAATCCCGGTTTAATAGGATAATTTGTTGAATTTCTTTTACTATAAATAGATGGGGCGGGTCAGATTAAGGCACACAATTTTTTCACACACTCTCTTTCGCACACTTTGCTCTCTAGCTTCTAGCAATCACTACACACAAACACTTGTACTCGAATTACCTTGTAACACCTAGTTGATCCGCATCACATCCTGCACTGTATCCTGATATTCGAAGTAATAGAAGAACAAGGCAGCTGCGATTGTCAGCTCCCGAGGTTTTGTGCTGGCGATCTAGATTGATCAAGGGCTTTCCTCGTACATCTCGTGTCACCCTTTACATTTTTGCTCATTGTTTGATCATAGATACATCTCTATATCCTGAGCCGTATCCTGAAACTGTTTTTACAAATAATTTGATTAAGATATTTTCGACACTCGTTTCTAGCACACTACCTCACTTAACTAATTTGATCACTTAATTGCTTCGGTAATTTTTGACCAAAACAATTTGGCGCCCACCGTGGGGTAAGTGGTGCTATTTCTACTAAAAACTTTAGTAAAATCATTACTCGGTTTTCTATTGTCAAAACTTTTTACTACATTGTTTTCAATGGCCTCGAGATCAAACATGAGCTCTTCCACCATGTCTGCTACAACCTCTGCAACAATTGGTTCGGTGCTTCCACCTCCTCCTCCAAGAATGCAAGCCTCTTCACAAGGAGCTGAAAGTCATGTGGCTCGGGATGTTATCCCTGCTCCTAGTGCCCAGGGATCTGGTCCTGTTTTGGATTCTAATGATGAAATTTTGAATTTGTTTGGTAGTGTACAGGAACAGATGAGGCAGCAGCAGGAAACTAATCGGATGCTGATGAGAGAGATACAACTCTTGAAATCCGGCCCAAGTAGGCCTGCTGAAGAAACTGTCACTCCTTTGCAACCTAGGGCTTTGAACTTCAGTTCCGCAGTTTACACCGAGGATAACCGGGGGAATATCGTGCCAAGCCATTCTCAGAATCATACTCCTAAGATACCCTCCTCGGTCAGGATGTCAACTGTGAGGAGCTCAGGATATGCTTCAGGATATGGCCAAAATCCTCAGACCGGTAACGTGTCAAATAATAATATTCCTGCTGCTAACAATAATGGATCTTTGCAGGATGCAGGTATGACGTCAACATTTACTAGGGAGCTTCAGAAATTGAAGGACATGATATCCAGTGTACCTGGAGTGGTCCAGCCAATTTCGGAAGTGTCCCAAGACAGCCACAGGATATCCCGCTTTGCATATCCTATCTGTGATGCTGAAATCCCAAAGAGATTTCAAACCTCCAACATGAAACTGTATGATGGGACTACGGATCTTGAGGAGCATATTGCCCAGTATAGAGAAAGAATGGAGATTAACCCTATCCCTCCGGAAGGAAGCATGCCTGTGCAAGGGTTTTGGCTCTACCTTGACAGGATCAGCCTTAAAATGGCTGTTAAATGTTCCTCCTCACTCAATTATTTCGTTTGCTCATTTGTTTAATTTATTTAATAGTCAGTTTTCTTGCAGCCGGAGTTTTGAGAAACTAACCAGTGATCTTTACAGGATAACTCAAGGACCTCAGGAATCCTTGAGGGATTATGTGAACAAGTTTAGTCGGGAATCCTTGGATATCCCACATCTTGATGTTGCAACAGCTGTGCAGGCTTTTAAGATGGGATTACAAAAAGATTCTCAGTTTTATCAGGATCTTGTAATGTGTTGATGCATACATCTGTCGTCTTCGTCTTATATCGAGTCTTGGTTGCGTTGCGGATCTGATCATGCATTATGTCATCATCTTTGATGATGACATCATGGAAATGACATCATCATTGCATCACTACACATGAGACAAAAGGATATTTCACAAATCAGATTTATGTAATGTTGAAGTTGTTTGCTTGAAAAGCCCAATCATGTGTGCTCGCTTGAAATGAATTAAGTCTGTTAGCTTGAGTGTGACCGCTTGAAATTGTCATGTTCATTTCAAGCTAACTAGGATTAGTATAAATAGGCAAGTTGCCATTTCATTTGTAACGAATTCCAGAATTGATACCGAGGTGCTGCCAGTATTCCTTGTGATTGTAATCGATAGTAAATCAATATACAAGAGGTTTATAGTGATATTCAAGCTGTTATTACATCCGTTTCTTAGTTTCCGCCTCTGAAACGGACTAGAGCTCTTCCGAACGACTCATTCAGGTCGTGATTCGATCCTACAAGTGGTATCAGAGCTCAGGAGGAAGAGATTTTGCCAAAACAGCCTGTTTTCGTCACTTTTTCTGATTTCTACACCATTCTTTTTCAAATTTAAAAATTTTTCACGGTTAAAATCGGCTCAAATTAACACATCTTGTGCGTAATCATGTATTAACAAATCATGTAAAGTTTCAAAACGAAAATCGACTTAAAACCAGTTAAAATCAGTGTTTAGCTTGAAATTGGTTCGATTTTTGCTGACATCATCGACTGTTCAAGCGAACATAACACTGTGTGTCTGCTTGAAACTGGTTTCTCGCTTGAAAAAACACCGTGTTCGCTTGAAATTGTCTGTTCGCTTGAATTTACATTGTTGAGCTCGCTTGAAAAACGTCGACCGCTTGAAAATGTCTGACAGCTTGAAAACGACACACCGCTTGAAAAGGAAGTGCATCGATTTGTGCTGAACATTTATTTAGTTGTCGGTTAAATCAGATTGCATGTGATTGTTGTTATTTCAAGACTTATCAGTCCATTCACGTGACAATCATTCCCGAAGTGGTATTGTCTTTTATCTTCGGTTTGTGTGAAACTTCAAAGAGTTGTTGCCAGCTTTCATGTGTCAAGGTTTGCATGTGAACATCAGATGGTATCAACAGAGTTTGTCGGCCAGTACTTGAAACCCAAATAGTTAATTGTGTTGACTGTTATTAATTGTTGATGACCCAAATCAATAGTTAAAATCATCGACCCAATCAAAAAGATTTGAAGTTTAGATCAAGTTCTATTGGCCCAATCACATTTAATTGTACAACAATTATCATCCAAAGTTACGGCCCATTCAGATTTAAGTGTTTGAACAGATTGTTTTGGACAAGATGTTTGATGAGAATGAAAATTATTATTTTGAAAGATTTAACAATTGGAATCGAGGATTTATAGATGAGAGTTATAGAAGTGTGAAAAAGGAAGGTTGGGTCAAAAGGTTTAAATATTTTGTATGTTTGAAAAATGAAACATTGGAAGATCTAGAAAACCGATATGGAGTCTTACTTGGTTACTTAAAAGATCATGAGATATTTCTATCAGATGCTGAAAAGATAGAAAAGTTTGCAGATGCATTACCTATTGAATGGAATGAATGTTTGAAAAATTTAAGAAAGGATTCAAATTTTTCAAAATTACATCTAAAAGGTTTCATCAGTAAACTTAAAACTCATGAGTTTGAAAATGGAAAGAAAAGGAAAGATTTGATAAGAGAATTGGAAAAAAACATCTAGTGGATCTGAATTTAGATGTGATTAATGAAATGATCAAAAGGGTTGGGTTTGAATGCTGAATTGAAAATTTTTGAATTAAAAAAGAAGTTGAGATTAGTTAATCAGGGTCATTAATTTGAACTTGGTGTAACTATTGTTAGTAAGTTTTTCTTATTGATTTAAGTAAAAACTTATGTGGTGGTGAGAAAATTTGTGCAGAAGATGAATTGAACAGAATTAAAGCCAGGGATTGATCTCAAGGTGATAGCTAATTCCAGACGGCGATCCCATCATGATGAGAGGGGGAGTCTGACGAGGTTAGAGCCAAAGAGAAGATCCTGGTATATGCTAAGAAAGAAAAGAGACTGATAAAGACTGAAGATGCGAAGACTCGACACTTAAGACTCGTCAACATCTGAGGGGGAGTCTGTTGGTGCATTCATCTGTCGTCTTCGTCTTATATCGAGTCTTGGTTCGTTGCGGTTCGGATTAAGGATGATGTCATCATACTTGATGATGACATCATACTAATGACATCATCCATTACATCATGAAATATCAAATCTCACGATATTGAATGTGTAGATAAGACAAAAGTTAGATTAGGTTGATAGTTATGATCGCTTGAAATTGTAATTTGTATGTTAGCTTGAGATGTCTGATAGCTTGAACCATGTATGTGTCATTTCAAGCTGTAAAGCATAGGGTATAAATAGGCATGTCATGTGTTCATTTGAAGGTATCAAGATAGAAAGTATAGATTCCATACCGAGGTGCTGCCGGTGTGAAGACTGATTGTAATTGCTATTATATCAATCAAATCAGTGTTTAAAGTGATAACCAAGCTGTTTTAAAGTCAGTTTCTTATTTTCCGCATCTGAAACTGATAAAATCTCTTCTGAACGACTCGTTTGGGTCACAAAACGATCCTACATAATGAATCCCTGCAGGAATCTCGACGAAGCTCGTAACAGGGCCTTGAGATATATTCGTTTGGAAGATGACAAAAAGATGCAAGAAAGGATGAATTCTACCTCAACCTATGAATCAACCAACATGAAATCAGAATCCTCGTATAAACCAGATCGCTCTAAGCCATATGGCAGAAATGACAACAAGAAAGTGAATGCTGTTGAAGACGAGGATCCTGAAGAATATCCTGAATTATCTGAATATTGCTTTTCTGTTAACATACCTGAGTTAATGTATGCTATGCAGGGTTTAGGATACAAAGCTAGGTGGCCTCGAAAGAATCAACAAAAAGCTGATTGGAAGGATAAATCCAAATGGTGTGCCTTCCATGAAGATTTCGGACATGTAACTGAGGATTGCATTGCTCTAAGGAAAGAAATAAGCTATCTATTGAGCAAGGGGTATCTGAAGGATCTGCTGGGAAGAAAGAAGAATAAAGGGTAGGATCCTGAGAAGGATCCTGAACGAGCAGCATCACCCCCAGCAGATGCCAAAATAATTAACTTTATTTCAGGAGGATCCGACATTTGTGGGACTTCGTATTCTGCGGCCAAGAGACATGCAAAGGAGGCTAAGACTGAAAGGGGAGATAAACCAGCCAGGATGACTACCCTCACAAGTGATAAAATGATCACTTTCGACAGTGATGACAGGGATACTGTCCAGGATCCTTACCATGATGCTCTAGTAATAACGTTATATGTCGCTAACCATTTTGTACGTAGGATATTGGTGGATAATGGGAGCTCCGTCAACATAATCGAACTAGAAACTTTGAAAATAATGAATGTATCTCCAATGGATATTACTTCAAAATCCACCGTGCTTGTTGGGTTCAGTGGAGAGGCCAGGAACACAGTGGGAGAGATAAAGTTACCAGTATATATTGAAGGGGTCAACTCAATACAACGTTTCTGTGTGATGGACTCCCTATCCTGCTACAACATCATACTAGGCAGGCCATGGATCCATGACATGAAGGTTGTGCCATCGACTTATCATCAGTGCATCAAGATCCCTACCCCTTGGGGGGTTGTCAAGGTTGATAGTGATCAGCAGGAGGTGAAGGAATGTTACTCATCCTTAATGAAATCCTCAGTCAAGCCTAATGCAGCATAGCAATTAAAGATGCGGGCCCAGGATATCGTGGAGGATTCGGAACAGGATGTAAAGAAAATAATCCTGGATCAGGATAATCCGGATATCTCGGTGCTCGTAGGAACCAATATTCCACAGGATATCGAAGATCAATTGACTAATTTTTTGAAATGCAGGATGTCAACATTCGCATGGAAGCACGAGGATATGACAGGTATTTCCAAGGATATTATAACACATAAGCTCGGTATTGACAGGTCATTCAAGCCGGTCCAACAAAAGAGAAGGAAATTTGCTCTGGAGCGAAATGTGATCATTCAAGAGGAAGTTGAAAGACTACTAAGGAGCAAGATGATTAGAGAAGTGAAGTTTCCTAAATGGCTTGCGAATGTAGTCGTGGTATAAAAGAAAAATGGGAAATGGAGAGTTTGTGTAGATTACACAGACTTAAACAAAGCCTGTCCCAAAGACCCGTTTCCTCTACCTCATATTGATTCAATGGTAGATGCTACCGCCGGCCACGAGATGTTAACCTTCGTGGATGCCTCTTCAGGATTTCAGCAAATCCAAATGGAACCCTCTGATCAGGAGGATACTGCTTTCATGACACCCACAGGTATTTATTGTTATACTGCTATGCCCTTTGGTTTGAAAAATGCAGGTGCAACATACCAGAGGTTGGTAAACATGATGTTTAAAGATAAGCTGGGGGACACCATGGAGGTATATATTGACGATATGGTGGTGAAATCTAAAAAGGCTGAGGATCACCTCCAGGATATTAAGGGAGCATTTGATATCCTGGATCAATATAACATGAAACTGAATCCTGCTAAGTGCCATTTCGGAGTGGGGGCAAGAAAGTTTCTAGGATATATGGTGACCAAAAGGGGGATAGAGGCAAGCCCGGAGCAGATTAAAGCTATCCTGGATATAAAATCACCTTCGAATATGAAGGATGTTCAACGGTTAACAGGCCGAGTAGCAGCATTGAACAGATTTATTTTGAGATCCTCGGAAAAGTGCAAGGAATTTTATGATATCCTCAAGAAGAATAAGAAGTTCGAATGGGGAGCAAAGCATGAAGCAGCCTTGCAGGATTTGAAGCAGTATCTTTCAACCGCACCCTTATTGATGAAGCCTGAGGATGGCGAACCGTTATTCCTGTATCTTGCAGTATCAGGGAATGCAGTAAGTGCTGTCCTTGTAAAGGATCATGAAGGTCAGCAGTATCCTGTCTATTATGTTAGTAAGAGTTTATTAGATGCTGAAACTAGATATTCTCATCTGGAAAAATTGATATTAGCCCTAGTTATGGCATCAACAAAACTTAGACATTATTTTGAGACACATAGGATTCATGTTAAAACTAATTATCCTGTTAAGAACGTGCTTAGGAAACCCGAGATGTCGGGTAGGATGGCTAAGTGGTCAGTAAAATTAAGTGCCTATTGTTTTGGTCAAAAATTACCGAAGCAATTAAGTCATCAAATTAGTTTAAGTGAGGTAGTGTGCTGAAGAATTGTGTTGAAAATATGTTGGTTAAGTTGTTCGCTAAAACAGTTTCAAGATACGGCTCAAGATATAGAGCTGTATTTATGATCAAACAATGAGCGAAAATGTAAAGGTTGACATGTGATGTACGAGGAAAGCCCTTGATCAATCTAGATCTCTGGCATAAAACCTCGGGAGCTGACAATCGTCGGCTGCCTTGTTCTTCTTATTTCTTGAATAACAGGATACAGTGCAGGATATGATACGGATCGACTAAGTGTTACAATGTAAATTCGATACAAATGTAAGTGTAATGTGAGTGTTTGCAGCTTAGAGAGAAAGAGTGTATAAGAGATTGTGTGAGTGAAAGTTGTCTTTACCTATGATCCGATCACTCATTTATATAGTAAAAGGAAATAACTAACTAAGCTAAAAATCCGGGATATTATGCTAAAAATCCGGGATATTATGCTAAAAATCCGGGATACTGAGATTATTTCCTTTCTGAACGTTGCCAGGCTGTTTCAACTCGTTTTCCACGCGCTTACTAACTATAACTCCGGGATTTAAGCTTCCATAGCCGTTACAACATTAATATCTTTGACCAATCTTCGTAACTTTCCATAAAACATGCCAATCTTCAATGCTGACCGTTACAAGAGCTATTTTTCCGCCATCAACGTCCTTATCCTAACCAATTTGAGCGGGTCTTCAGGATAACTTGGTCTTCATGAATGTTAGTCCCTTGTAGCCAACGTTTACAAGCAAATTGTTAGTAATAGTCAGGATAGTGCCTCAGGATGTTACCAATATCCTGGTCCGGTATCCTGATCCGGTATCCTGATCCGGTATCCTGATCATATACAACTAATAGAAAATCAAGATACAAAGTCAGGATATGGGCTCAGAATTTCACCCATAACACCTATGATTTAGTTTATGAGCCTAGAAATGCCATAAAGTCTCAGGCTTTAGCTGACTTTGTGGCTGATTTCAGTAGTGACATTCAAAATGAAGTAGACTTAGAAGTACAGCAGCTAGGAGAAAACTTAGAATCCTGGACATTATATACTGATGATGCATCTAATGTAAGAGGTGTAGGTCTAGGTATACTACTAAAATCGCCACAGGGGGACATATTACCCCAGGCTATTAGGTGTGAATTTCCTACTACTAATAATGAGGCAGAATATGAAGCTTTAATTGCAAGATTAGAGTTGGCTAAAAATATGAGTATCAAGAATTTGCAAGTATATGTTGATTCTTTGTTAATCACTAATCATTTTAATGGAACCTATGTAGTTAAAGGTGAGAAGTTAATCGAGTATCTCGAAATTCTCAAAAAATTAGCAGGATATTTCGATATTTTTACACTTGAACAGGTACCAAGAGAGGATAATGCTGAAGCTGACGCCTTGGCAAGTCTGGGATCATCGGTCAGGATACCGGAAGGAACCCGAATACCAATATTACATATCCTATATGCTGCGACGAATCCTTAGGATAAGGAAGTAATAAATATTCAGGATCCTGATGATGAGTATCCCGAAAAGGATCCTAGGTCCTGGACGGCTCCAATCATGAAATATCTCAAGGAAGGACACATCCCAAAGGATGAGAATCCTAAGGCCTTTAGAATGAAGGTATCACGATTCACTATTATAAATAATGTTTTGTATAAGAAATCTCTTGTAGGACCATATCTGAGGTGCTTGGAGTATCCCGAAACCAAAGAAGTACTTCAGGATATACACGAAGGGGATTGTGGTAACCATACTGGGGGCAGGTCATTGTTCTCAAAAGTACTAAGAACAGGATATTATTGGCCAACGATGAGAAAAGATGCTGCAGAATATGCTCAAAGATGTGATGGATGTCAAAGACACAGTAACAATATTACATCAGCCGGCCGAACCACTTTATCCTATAGCTTCCCCTCGGCCATTCATGAAATGGGGAATTGACATAGTAGGAAAATTGCCAAAGGCTCCAGGAGGAAAGGTCTTCATGCTGGCAATGACCGATTATTTCTCTAAGTGGGTCGAAGCTGAAGAATTTGTTCAGGTTAGAGATCAAGAAGTGGTATCCTTCATAAAAAGGAATATCCTGACTAGGTTTGGAGTACCAGCTGAGATAATTTGTGACAATGGATCTCAATTTATAAGTAAGAGGACTACTGACTTTTGCAAGAGTTGGGGAATCAAAATGATCACGTCTACTCCGGTACATCCTCAAGCAAATGGAAAAGCAGAATCCTCGAACAAGATAATTGTCAACAACTTGAAAAAGAGACTAGGGGCTAAGAAAGGAAGATGGGCAGAAGAATTACCCTTTGTTTTGTGGGCTGATAGAACAACCGTGAAGAATGCTACTGGGCAAACCCCATTTTCCTTAGTATTTGGAGCAGAGGCAGTAATCCCGACAGAAATGGTGATACCTACAGCGAGATCAAACCTCAGGGATCCTGAGCAGAATCCTGAAGTCCTATGCCAGGAACTAGATACTATTGATGAGACAAGAGACGCTGCAAGGCTAAGGATGGCAGCATATCGACAGAGGATATCTAAAGCATATAACAAGAATATAAGGACTAGAAGATTTCAAGTTGGAGATTGGGTATTGAGAAAGGCTTTTCAGAATACTACTAATCCTGCTGATGGAAAGTTGGCTCCAAAATGGGAAGGACCCTATGAGGTTGAATCAGAATCAGGAAAAGGAGCATACTGACTCAAGAATATGGAGGGGGATATGCTACTGAGATCCTGGAATGCTATACATCTAAAACTCTATTTCAAGTGAGTATGGAATTTAAATTCTAACTCAGGATGGTATGGATTCTGTCTCTTTTATTAAAATTTTATATTATTTACTGTTTTGAACCCATTACTGACTTAAGCATCGGAGGGGTGTTAGCCAAGCTAACACCCACCTTAGCTTACGATTGTTTTGCAGAATATGCTTCGGGATATAGCACCAGGATACACACTCAGGATACTTCGAAATATTAGAGGATTGGCCCCCTCTCTCACGTCTAAGGGATCCTGATCCCTTCATAGGTTTAAAGGTATTCACCTTTCTTCAGAATTGGGTTTAAACACCCCGCCTGGAGCGCAAGTTATTCGGGAATAGTTCAAGGTGGCGGGACCAGTTCATGTAAAAGTGGCTGACAATTTCGTTATTATTGGCTATATCCTGAATCCTAAAGGTATATGAGGATTGATCACCCTCTCTCACGAAAGGGTATTTTCATACTCTCAAAGGTTTAAAGGTTTTCACCTTTCTAAGTCTTGGAGTTTATACACTCCCGCCTGTAGCGCATGAAAATTTGGGCTTTTCCCCAGGATGCTAAGGATTTATCTCAAGTATATTTTTGGGTTTTACCCCTATAACACAAGAATTGTCTAAACAGTTGGAACTAATGTTCAAAAATTTTCTAAGTGTTTAAAGACTTCATGCACAGGGGGCATTCCTTCTAAAGCAATTGCGTGAAGCTCAAAAGATCAAAATTGGGCTAAGTGTCTCGGACTGGGGACATCTTAGTACGAGAAGTCGCAAAAGGGGTTGGAGTTTAATACTAGGGTTGCACTCAATTCCTGGTATGATCTTTCCTTTGTGAACCTTACATGAATTGTTTAACTCTGGTTAAAGCTCGAATATCTTGAAAAGGATATATCTTTAGGATATGTCTTCAAAATGTGTTTTTGGGATACGTTTCGGGATATTTGATTGAAATATTTGGGAAATGATACTTGGATTGAAAATTAATACTCTGATCAAACAAGTGTTGTCAAAACAGGTTTTAGAAAATAGACTATCTTTTATTCTTTAAAAATTTTGTCTAAAATTGTTTGGAAATTTTATAAAGGTCTTCATAAGATATCACTGAGTATATTGATCAGGATATTTTCAAAAGATAGTTGCACAAATTTTGCAAAGCTAAAATCTACACTAAGAAATGCATAACAGAAATTAGGAGGTAACAACAAACAAGTCAAAAGGAAGTTATATTATTAACATGTCAAAAGTTGTGCTTTTGGTTTCACCTCAAACCGAGGCCCATCCGCCAAAAGCACGATTAGTTTTTACCATACTTACATAACGGTTGAAGGTTTTATCTCAAAACGGGACCTGTCAACCTCCAACCATTACGTCATTCAAAACAGGTTATACTAATCGATGACCAAGGGCTTCATCCTGAAACCCAGGACCCATCCACCTTTGGTCATCATATTGTACTAATGCAGGAAATATAAATTGTTCAAAGACAGGAAATGTAAACTGTTTAAACAAACCACAACCATTGAATTTAAAAAAGTGGGCTCCGGCCTTGGCACGTATATCCATCATCGCCCACTTCACTGCCTAAGGGGCAGCACCTTCTTGACCAGCAACCTCTTTCCCAGCATCTGCACCGGCATCACCCTCAGGATTCTTCTCACCATCATCACCAGCATTGGCCACCTCCTCTGCCACCTTAGAAGGCTCTTCACCAGCATGCTTTGCGGGATGTGCAACAGGTTGGCCTCCAAGATCCTGTAATTTCGCTTCCCAAGCCTTGACATTCCAGGAGGGGCATTCGAAGCCCAAGGCTTTGGCCTCATAAGCCATCCTTAACCTGGCTTGGAGAAGGGAAATAACAATGGATCCTTTGAGGCCATCCCGATAGGAACTCATATCCTGCTGGAATTGAAGAAGGGCGGCATCTAGCTTGGCTTGAGCATCCTCGTTAGCTTTATGAAGGGTAGTTTGGTGCTCCAGGGTCATCGCCTTGAGTTTATCTTCATAATGTTGGGACTTGGCGGCCGCAATCGCTCCTTGATCAGCTATAGTGGCTTCAGCTTTTTCGAGCTTGATCTCCAGCATCTTATTAAGCACACAGGCATCTTCATACAAGTGCATGAGACGTTCCAAGCCCTGTAGTTGAAGACACAGGTATCAATATAAAATGTGCAGGATAATGGTTAACATACATGTTCAGGATATCGGATGGGAATTTATACCTGCTTAAGGAATGAAGTGGCTTCATTAAATCCATGGTTTTCAAGAGAAAAAGTCTCGGAGGTAGCTGGAGAATCTGTTCCCTTTCTCTTCCGGGCGCTGGCAGCACGAGTCCTGGAGGCTGGAGGGAGCTTGGGAATAGCAATAGCCTTTGAGCCGCTAGATTTGGAGGACGTGGTGACCTGGGGGCTTGATTCCTTGTTTACCGAAATGGGAGCGGGGTAGCTGTCTAGTTCATCGAGATCAAAGATCTCTGGAGTCTTAACTGGTGCTGTATAAAGGGAAGAAATATTTGATCCATGAGTATTTTTAAGCTAATACATACATTTCGTACTAACATACTTACCAGACATCTCGGAGCTGGATCTCTGGCTTGAGCTTGCAGATAATAGGGAGAAAGTTCTTTCACTCTTTGGAAGTTGGTAAATGCTTTTGATCCTCTGTTCAGACTCGGCGCTTGGAGGGGCAAGTTCCTTGAGATCTGCTACACAAAAGATAAAGCTGTCAATTCAAGATACAACTTCAGGATACGATTGGGGATATTCCTAAAACCCTAAATCCTACCGGAGGTCAGCCACTTCACCGGAAGGTCAAAACCTCCAGTAATAGAATCCCTTTTTACAAAAAAGAACTTTTGTTTCCATTTCTCCTCATTCTTCGTGGCTTTAAGAACAAGAGGTTTTTTGGAGGTAGAGAAAAGGAGAAAACGACTGTTGCCGTGAGAACGAAGGCGATAGGCCATCGAGATATCTTCGATACAAAGATCAGGGGTAAAACGGGATCTGATTTGGTCTAAGGTCACCAGCACTCGCCAAACCATAGGCATGGTTTGGGCATAACTGAGACCGGTAAGCTCAAAGAAGCGGGATATAAAGGTTGGAAATGGATATCGGAGTCCAATAGAAAAAGGGTAAGCCATGAAGCAGACCCATTCGGTGGAAGAGAAATCCGATCGGACTTCCCTATCGAAAGCACGAATGATTGTTCCAACGGGGAAGGCACCAGAAGCTTGCAAAGAGGCTATGTCGGCATTGTCAAACGAGCAGATTTCTTTTTCGGGTTTTTTTAAGAAGATTTTGGGCTTCAAAAGATGGAGTCGGGTCGCCTGTATGAGATCTCGTTTCGCTAGCCATGAAGAATTTTGATAAAGGAAAACGGAGGAAAAGAAGGGAGGAGAAAAGTACCTGAGAAATCGCCTGGAATATGGTGATGATGATATGTGATAAGTCGGTCAAATAAAAGCTAAGTTTGGAGGGGGGTAAAGAGTAAATGTTGCATTGAAAATTGCACAATGTCACCTCAATCGTCGTTTCGATTTAATAACCTCGATTTGCGAGATAGGATTTTTAAAATATATCCGTTGGATTGGTATACCAACAGATATATTTGGGGACAATTGTTATGGGTCATTTTCTGAGCATATATATATCCTGACTAATATTCTGCTTTTGATTGTTTACTTGTGATCAGGATACCGGATCAGGATATTGGTAACATCCTGGTGCGATATCCTGGTATTAACTAAATAAACCACGTGCAGGTTAGAAGCTGTGGGTCACTAACGGTCGAATGGACCTCTTCTCCTTAAGACTCGGGCAAACCAGTTACATGAGAGACGTTGAACCCGAAGGACCAGGTCTACAACGTTCAAGTGGGGAATATCCGCCGAATCCCGGTTTAATAGGATAGTTTGTTGAATTTCTTTTACTATAAATAGATGGGGCGGATCAGATTAAGGCACATAATTTTTTTCACACACTCTCTTTCGCACACTTTGCTCTCTAGCTTCTAGCAATCACTACACACAAACACTTGTACTCGAATTACCTTGCAACACCTAGTTGATCCGTATCACATCCTGCACCGTATCCTGATATTCGAAGTAATAGAAGAACAAGGCAGCTGCGATTGTCAGCTCCCGAGGTTTTGTGCCGGTGATCTAGATTGATCAAGGGCTTTCTTCGTAAATCTCGTTTCACCCTTTACATTTTTACTCATTGTTTGATCATAGATACAACTCTATATCCTGAGCCATATACTGAAACTGTTTTTGCAAATAATTTGATTAAGATATTTTTGACACTCGTTTCTAGCACACTACCTCAGTTAACTAATTTGATCACTTAATTGCTTCGGTAATTTTTGACCAAAACACCTACTACCTAATTCTAACAGACATACCTGTAACAATTATCACGGTCTCACGAACATCATATGTTTCTTGTGTACTGGCCGGGTACACCGTCCACATACTAGTTTCGTGTCTTCGTGTAATCGCCACCTTATGTTCGAAAAATTAAGTTTCGGCACGTGTAACATTTTCAAAACTTCATTACCATTCCACTATTATATTTCATTTAAATTTTCCTTTCACTTGCTTAATTACACCACTTCATACGCCCACACGTTAAATTTATGTACCTGGGGTCCATTGGTCTTATCACTTGCCTTGATGCCTGTTCTAGACCGCATTCACGGATCATCATTTCCAAGCAGTTATGCTTACCTTACATATAATATAAACGTTAGTTTCTTCATATGAATGCATACATATACGTTTTCATTCCATTTCTACCTTTAGATCTAGATCGATTCATGGATTGTACGGGTTCCTCATCACAAGAGCACACAGGTTTGAGTTCAAGTACCTATACTCTCGTACTTGATTCTCTCAAACCTGGGCTCTGATACCAACTTGTAAGACCCTAACACGTAATTGACAAAAAGTCGCAGCGGAAATTCTTGCCATAAAATTTCTTTCCTTATAAATACCTTGACCTTCTCAAAAGTTCATTTTAACATTACCCTCTCACATAAAGCCATCAATCGACTCATTTACTAAATAAAAACATAACCTAGGTTTACTATATTACATACACCAACGTCCCCGTACAATCTATCTTGCGACTCGGTCCTCGATATCCATTCCTTGATGATCCTCCGTGACCCGATCAACCTGCGCTCACCACATACATTCATAACGTTAGCACACATTATAAACATAAATAAGTTTCCTTCTTGTTGACTTTTCATTTCATTATCTCTTTTCATTCCAGCTTTCCATCACATTATACAATCCGTGGTGAGACTTCCTTATTGTACCTGCAATACACTTCGTTCACAAGGCACGCTATTATTATCGTCAATACTCAATCTCATTGAATACATGCGTACATACTTTCATATATACTCACATATATGCATACGTTCGCACATAACCACTTGCATACATGTACATACACATACTGCCTACATACACACCTACATACATACATACATACATACATACATACATACATACATATATTCATATCTTCACGCGTGCCTACATACGTGCATACGCTCATATATATCTACTTGCATACATACAAACATACATTCAATCATACATACAACTTATAATCATACATACCTTCATACGTATCTACATCTCCTAAAACATAAAATAAGTTGATCATACTTAGCTAACAGGCGTTTAAAAACGCATTTAAACGGGTTCATGGAACAAAACAACAAAATAAACAATTTTCGGAATCAGGGGGCTAGACGCTACAGCTAGCCCCTTTTTTGACAGCAAGTTGCTTAATTGCTGTTGCAAAATTCCCAGCCAACCCAAGTTTCACGAAAACAGACATAACTCTTTTGTTTTTGATCCGTTTTACCCGATTTTTTTTCCTACGCGATTGTAATTTAATTCTCCATCACATGGAGTTAACATCCGACATCCGGATTAACAAAATTCTGAACTTTTAAGCTATCGACTTATTACCTTTTTTCAAAGTTTTGACCCGTTCATGCATTTATCAACAAAACATGTTTGTTTGACTTTAATTTTATACGAACCTTATAATTTCAAAGTCGCTTATCACATAAGGTTCAATTTGCTGATTTCTTTCATCTTCTTAACCCATTTTTGCTCAAAGCCTTATTTTGACCCTTTAAGGGTATTTGCGCATTTAAGGTCTATGACTAACAAAAACCATACTTCTCACTTTCATACGTGTCCAAAACATTTCCCTTAATCAATTAACTTGTCTCTAAACAACTTTTACGGTTGTTTGCCCGATATACCCATCAAGGGCGTTTTTGGTCAACTTTGACCCATCCTTTACAACAAAGGACTTCCTTACCTATTTACCCAATCCTATGACTTAGCAACGACTCTACTCATAAATACCTGGCTCGAATCAATGCTATGACCCGTTTTAATACTTCATCCGCTATATTTCCAGATAATAGCAATGCAAATCCTTTTGCTATACATTCTGTGAATTCATAATACTTAAAAAACAATTCATTAGTCGATAACGCCAAATGGTGACATCTTCACCATTCAACCCGTTAAGTCTAAATATCCTTTTTATCCTTGTGGGATTTTAGTTATTCGTTACCCCTTCCATGTAACTTATTCTTTCGTTAACTTGCAACCAAAATTACCATGATGCCCTTTTTACCCTTTTTAACCATCAAGCTTAGTTTCTTAACATAACCACATGTTCCGGCCCATACCAAAACTTGTCGGAATATCATAATTAACATATTTACTTACCATGTCCGTAATCTATACATTGAATAGATATTCTACAAAAAGGGGTGTAAGCTTTACTTACTTAGTATCCGAATATGCTTCCCGTGCGCATTAGTCCCGGTTGACCCGCTCCTATCCCAAGTTTCCATGTCGCTTATCAAGCATCAACTATCATATATCATTCTCAAGATACTTAGCTTATCCATCATTCATCACAACCTTTTCATCACACGGATCTTATATTAAGTTTATCATTTGACCTTAAAACATGATAATCCATCATTTCTTATCCAATTTCTTTAAACATACTTACACATATATGATTTTCAACATTATTAACATAAGCATATCATTACTTCCATCATATCATCAAAAACCCACTTCATAACTACTTTGTTAATCACTTACAAGTGATCTAATCTTAAGTTCTTCATAATTTCATCATACTTTTGATGTGTGTACTACCTCCTAAGCATAGTGTACAACTAGTTCATGCATATCCTTCTAATCTTATTCATAATTCATCAAATTCCTCCTTCTAATCAACATAAATCATTCATACATAAACATCAAACATACTAGTATCACATTTTATTCAATTCATCTAACAACAATTCATCATATATGTCAAAATACATCAATAATAGGCAAGAATTTGGACATAGATGATTTACCCATGTCATCATCTTCACCATAACAAACGGGTTTCACCCTTAAACATCAAATTAACCTAAACCATGCATAATCCATGTTCTATATGATGATTCTAACACACACCCATTCTCAATTTCATACAAATTCGCAATTTACATCATAACCCACTTCGTGAAAGATCACCAATCTAACTTTTAAGACATACCTTATGATCTCCTCGTGAAGGTGATCATTAATCCATATTTCTTCTTGAATTTGAGCTACAATTAACCCTTCAATTTGGTGATCTTCATGGTTAGGGTTTGTGAGCTTTCATGGAGCTCCTGGCTCCTTCTCGAACACACACGATGTGTGTGTTTATGTGTGTGTTGAGTTCTTTTAATTTGGTAATTCATCTTTCATTTTATCCCACTTTAGACCCTCGTGTTTGCCACTAAAACATATTTGGTACAACTCTTGTCTTTTAATACTTTTAACCACACACTTAACTAGGTTAAATAGCCTAGTTATTTATTTCATGCTAGGTCATATAGGAACATACGACAATTACAAACATTCGGGTTTTGGGGTGTTACAAGTCTACCCCCCTTAAACAAGGTTTCATCCCCGAACCCTTTCTCACTTCTGTTTACACATACACATATCTATGTTTGACTTCACGGTCACATCATAATTATAAGCAATCATCCTATCTCAATTCATAAGTATTTATACAATTGACTTCTTCCTAACAAGTCTATACTTTCCATGCCATACTTCCACGTAACCTACTCATTTCCTTGACCGGTTAGTAACAGTTCAATGTACATATACATTCAAACCTATAATTATGCTTACTTTCATATGATCCGTTCATAACCGGTCTAATACCTTCATCTCATCCTTTAAGATCACATTCTATACATATATTACATAATATTTAATTTTGCTTTGTTATCGCAACGAAGTTACTATTTCATAGTCGTGCATTCGTACTTAACTCCAAAGTTAACACTGTTATACGTTTCTATAGTTATTTGTACCATGCTTACCCTTACGTTACTTTCAAATCATCCTATTCATTTTACATTACTATTACTCTCATTTCATGCATTTCTTAATTTGCATAAGTATACGTGTCTTGCAAATTCATTATACGAGAATTTAACCAATACTCGAAATTTTCATTCAAACCTTTGAGACTCACTTCTTAATGACATAGTTTTCTTCTTATGTCAACTTTTAAAAATCAAACATTCCATACTATACCATACCCATTCCAATCATTCATTTCGTAGGTCGTTCCCAATTTACCAATTCATACTTATCCAACATAAGTTAAACTTTTACTAACCTCATCTCATATCATCAATCGACGATCCGTAACCCAGATCGATCCGCATTCTTCACGAGTACTAGCCGTACCAGGCTAGATTTCATTTATCCATGTAAGGTGCCTTCGCTCGTACACATCCTTCCACCGATTCAATTGGTATCATCACATCAAGAGTTCTAACATTATCATTAACAATTTAGCGGTTAGCACATTTCATTCAAACATTCATTCTACTAGGTGATTACTCATCTATAATTCTTCTACAATTTCTTACGTACGCTATAACGTGTCACACATTTCATTTCTCACATGCAATTCTTTCATTCTAGTTACTTATTTCGTCAACCTTCACAGTTTGACCCTTCAAGGCTGTAGGATCGTTTGCACGACCAAAACGAGTCATTCAGAAGAGTGCTAATCAATACGAGAGGCGGAAACAAACGTATTGATGTTTAATCAACTTGATATACACTTTAATTGTCTTGTTTATTGATATAACAAAGTTTTACAGGCTGTAGACACTTCGGCAGCACCTCGGCACCGGAATCAGAAAGTTACAAATGAAATGAACAAGTCAGGTATTTATAGGAGAACCATTTCGCATGGAATGGACATGACCCATTTCGTGCGAACTGGCTTGTTCAGCACAGATTCTCGTTTTCCTCGAACTATGTGACTCGATATATCAAACCTAATACAAGACTCGATACAAGACGAAGTCGACAGACATATGCACCAACAGACTCCCCCTTGGATGTCGACTAGTCTTCAGTACAAGTCTTCGGTCTTGATCAGTCTTCGCTCTCTCCAAAGTATCTGACAGTGTAAGCATCCTTCAATCTCTATCTTCTCTATCAACACCAGCAGCTATATTCCCCCTTGGATGTTGATTTCATAAATTCTTCAGTATTAGCAGCTTCTATCTCGAGCCTTGTTCCAGAATCTGAATATGGCTCTTACATCCTCGGACTCCCCCTTTCGATAAGCTGGGATCGCGGTCTGGAATTCACTATCTGCACAAACTCTACCGAAAACATAAATTTTACAAATTTAACAATTTGATAAATTTATATACCACTTGCAGATATCATTCAAAAAGATTTAACATTTATAATTTCTGATGACCACTTGTAAGAATAACATTCAGATTTGACATTTTCATTTCGAAATCTTTTCTCATTTCAAACAAACTCCCCCTCACCTGTTGTTCATCATGTTTAGCACTCGGAATTTTGAAAATCAGCTTTCCAACATCAGTTGTCGAAAATAAGATGATATAAAATCTTTTTGACTTTTTCAAAATTTTATGCTAAAACACATTCTTTTTGGGTTTTTTTTTTAAAGAAAAGCAGTAAAGAAATATTTACAGACAATATTTCTGTGAGTTTTTGTAAGAGAATCATATCAGTTTTTGAGACAAATCACTAGCACCGTTGAGCTTTAAACACTTTAAGTTCTAAACGATTCACTTAGATTGTCAGTATACTGATCCACTTAAATTTTCACACAAAGTTCAACTGTTTCGAGCTACGAGATTAGTGTTTTAAGCACTTAAACTTATTCGCGTGTCCCACCTCAGAATATACTCCCGTATCCAGACTTCTATATTCAGTCTTACAGGTGAATGTACACTAATGATATCTGTAAGGGGTTAAATGCGAGACTATGAGAGCTCAAGCTATTGCTTCCGCAAAATCAAAGAGATGATGGTTCGCTTTACGGTGGGTTCCCTTTAGAGAATCTTTTCTTTTCAACAGCACATGATTAGCATTTTTCAATGTTTCATCATTTTTTATGCTGAGGGCAAGCTTTAAGAATAAAGCAATGCAAAGTATTATACGAGGACTAGGCTATTGGTACCACAAAATCAAAAGTCCAGGTATAATACCCAAGATATCACCACGCACAAAGACCTAGTATGTCAGAAATAGAAAGCCCTTCAAACAAGATTTCAGGGGTTACCTATATATCCGAGAGATGTTCCCCACGAAATAAGTAAGTATGATATTTAGGTTTATATCTCGACAACAATCTTCTAAGCGTGCGAAAACCTACTGGCATATCATCAGTGAGACCGTTTATCACATTTTGACTTTCCAAATCTTTAGCGTGTTGTGATAGTCCACTGATGTACTATCATTTCCTCTTTTCTCAACAAAACTCATTTTGAAATTTTATCATGTTTTTGACATTTTCAAATTTTCTAATATTTTTGGATTTTCTGAAATTTTCTTACTCCCCCTAAAATTCAAAACCATTTTTAAAAATAATTGACAAACCGGTGTGAATTGCTTCAAATCGCCATCCACATGGCATAAACAATCAGAACTCCCCCTGACAACAAACTATTTTCCCATTATGATTTCAAAACACTTAAGTTTGTTTTAATTAAAATGGTTTTTCCGAAAAATTAGTTTTGATGATATCATTTGTAAAATTAGTTTGGGGATATACTCATCATATTGTTCCTTCAACCATTTGTATGAAAGTTAAATCAAGTTCAACTTAATGACCTTGATTAACCACTTGTAGGTTCTCATCAACCATACCACTTGTAAATCGAAATATAACAATTTTCAATTTTTCAAGAAAGATGCCGATTCCTGCTCCACGATTACCAACTTGGGAGCTCCGGCAAGTCAGAATTTTTACATATGAAATACAGACACCCAAGCCTGACCAGCTTTGGGTGTGACCTTCTCTGTTTCACACGGGGTTTGAACATTCCTTTTTTCTTCATAAAAATCTTTTACCTCTTTTACCTTTCCCTCAACCATCTTTCCAAAAATATTTTTAACTTTCCCATTGAACGCTTTTTCTACATCAAATTCTTTCTTTTCAGAATAGAATTGATTCGAAATATCCACTTTACCAACTTTTGATTTTAAATTTTCAGCCCGCAATGGTGGAAAATTGACATCATCCATTGGCGGAACTGAATTTTCTCCTTTTTGATCAACTTGTGGCTCCTCTGACTTTGACGAGTCAGATTCATCACCAGATTTCACATCAGATTTCTTAACAACCCACATTTGGTTGTCAAGATTCACCCTTCTTTTGTAAAACCTTTTTGAACATTCACCAACTTCATATGTTGAATTTTTAAAAACTTTAAATTTTTCAGTTTGTGGTTCAGTTTTATCAATAACTTTTTCTTTGAGTTTAGAGACAACTTCTTGTTTTGTGTTGGTTGCCTTTGGACAATTCCAGGCGATGTGACCAACTTCTTTACATCGGTAACAGGTTCTTGTCTCCTTTCTCTGATAAATTCCATTCTTCTCAAACTTTTGTTTTTCTACAAAGAACTCTTTGTTCGATTGTTTCCAAAATGAGCTCTTTTCTTCTTCTTCTTCTTCTTCTTCTTCTTCTTCTTCAGAACTTGACCCTAAAACAAATACTGTTTTTGTTTTAGAAATTTTCTCATTTTTATGATTTATGGGTGGAATAAAGCCTAAACCTTTCTTTTTAAAATTACTGTTATGGTTTGGTTTCTTTCGATAACCCGAACCAGAACTGTAACCCTTTTTCTTGTTTAACCTTTGTTGAACTCTTGAGGTGTAAGGTTTAGGTTTTTCAGCAAGATTTACACCTTTTATTTCAGAAATATTAATTTCTGTTAGTTTGAAAACCTTGTTAATCATTTCAGTTTTAACACCTCTTATTGGAAATTCTTCATCAAAATATAATTTGTCGGAATCATTTAAAGTATATGCAACTTTGAAGGTTTCGTCATTAAAATTAGATTTTGATAACAAGAATTCTTTATTGTAATTTTGACCGATGATTTTGAACTGTTAACCGACGAACTCGAACCCTCCGACTTTGACTCTGACTCCTTATCTTTATCCAACACCTGATCGACCACTTTCTTTATTAACTCAGACTCATGATCAGTGTCAGACGATGTGAATGTGACGTCAATGTTGTCTGGTAAATCATCAGTTGTTTCGGATTTTAACTTTATATTGACAGCCTTTTGACCTGTTCCTCATTTGGTTTTCTGGGTGAATAACCTTCCCAGATCAGAGGCGGACACTTGTTATAATTTGCACTTTGTTTCTTACCAGTATCCTTCTCTTCCGTCTTCTTATCTTGAAATGCTTCAAAACCTGCAACAGTTGCATAAATTCTATCAATCAAATAATCAGAACTTGAATAACTTTGCAGCAATCGTCTGATTCTTTCATTTTCAATCTTTTCAGTTTCCAACTCCTGCTTTAACTTTGCACATTCTTCAATATAGTGATTGATAGCCTTCTGCTTTGACATAATCACTGCATTCATCATGGTTAAAGCATTTTCTCTTTCATAATTTGTCTTTTGCAGACTATTCACCGTTCTGTTCAACACATCATACGATTCTTTCACATACTTAACATCGAACAATAATTTTTCTTTCATCTTGTCAAGCTCACTATACTTCTCATCTTTTTCTTCACAATGTTTGCATGGTTCCAAACATTTTAGACACGGTTTTGTAATTTCAACAATCTTTTCAACTTCAACCACCTTCTCAGCAACTTTAACTTCTTCACTCTGTTCAGACTTTTCTTCCTGAGTAACATTCTTACATTTTTTCTTTTTCTGATCTTTTGCTTCTCGCTTCTACTTTAGTTTCTCCAATCTATCTGCAAAATAAAATTTGAAACTTTCAGGAGATAATTGATTTTTTTCAAATGTTTATTTGTTTAATTTCTTCCTCATCATCACTGCTATCAGTTGATGATTGATCAAAGAATGATGTCTTTTCTGAGCTTTCTTCTGAAGAAACAGACTCTTCATCTTGGTTTTTTTCATCATCTGCAAACACATCCATCCATTCTTTCATCAACTCTGGTTCTTGAACTATTTGTGCAATGAATGCTCTAAACTTTAAATCAGCCGGAATGTATTTGTCCCAGCTAAAACCTTCTGCCATTCTTTCATCATCTTGATTAACTAGATAAGCTTTCTTCTTTCCATCTTCAATAGCATGGGATGATGACGGTTGTTGAGCAACTTGTTGATATATAGCTTTCCGATAATAATCATTATTCCCGAACGGATTCTGAGCTCCACCTGCTTCTCGATTGGTACATTCCCTCTTGAAATTTCCTTTTTCCCTGCATCGAAAACAAGTAACTTTAGATTTATCAAAACCTAAAGTAGAAACATTAGCATCACGAAAGTCATCTCTTCCTGTAATCATTTTAAATTTCTCAGCTCTCCTCAACACGCTCGCTAAACACCACTTAATATCCATAAGCTCCATTTCCTCAGCATCGATCGGATCGTAATCCTCTTTTGTCAACATAGGATTTCCGATCCTTCCTGCAACCAAACCCTCATATGATTCTAATACTGTAGCTAGTAATGCCATATGACCTTTAGCAACTTCTTCAGAGAAATTTTGACCATTCTGAAGATGCAACGCGATGTTGCAGTGTAACACATGACCATTTCCATTGTTTGAGTTTTGAGACTGATAACTTGAGGTTGAAACACTCGGATTAACATTCGAGTATGAAGAAAATCCACTGTTGCTGATTTGACTTTGATTAACTGATCCGGATGAGTTTTCTGCACTGAAAGCGGTTTGGACCTTCGGACTTGCTTCAACATTTTGAACATTCCCTTTGTAATACATCTTGATGTCTTGTTGACCACTTGGATTGTTCATTCTAGCCATCTTTTGTTGTTCAAGATCTTGTCCTTCAAGTTTTTCAATGAACTGAGAAATTGTCAATTTATCATATTCTCCAGTGTTCTTTAAGATCATCAGATATGTACCCCATTCTTTCTGAGGTAAAGCATCAACTAATTTGTCAACCCATTCTTCTCGATCTTTGTTTATATCTAATAGTGACATTGAACGCACTAAATGACAATATCTCTCAATCAGTTTCTTTGTAGTTTCACCCTGCAAACTTGAAAACAAATCAAATTCTTTCTTTAATAATGATTTCTTACTCCTGATCATCTCTGTACTTCCCTTAAACTTAATTCGAAGTGCTTCCCAAATCGAAAGTGAAGTACCATCATGTTGAAGTAGTATGAAAATGTCTTCTTTCACAGCTTGCTGAAGAAGACTAATCATTATTTTTTTCTGCCTTGTACATGTCTCTTTCTTTATCCGACAATTCAGAAATAGTTTTGATAACTCCCACATCTGTACGAGGTTTAACATACTTTTTCTCAATACACTCCCAAGACCTCAAATGATTTGCTTGAACCCAATTTTCAAACCGGTCTTTCCAACAATAGGATTCTTCAATGCCCATCAACTTTGGAGGTTTTTGTAACGTTCCTGTTTCATTTTCCATGTTCATGCTCTGAGCAACGGTAACAGAAGTACTCGGGGCAGTAGCAAACGCGTTGTAAAACTCTTCTTCCATATTTCGGTAAAATGTTTCACAAAATCACACAATTCTAACGAGCTGGATAATCTTTCAAACGAATTGGAGTATTTCAAGCTAATTGGACCTCTCAAGCGAACTGGTTCAAATGAAATGAACACTTTCAAGCAAATCGAATAATCTGGTGAGAAATGGATGATTTCGTACGAAATGGCAAACTTTCAAACCAATTGGACCCTGTTACCCAATTCGTGTGGAATGGATCTACTTTCAAGCGATCTGGACACACTAAATAACCATTTCGTGCGAAATGGAATTATGTTTCAAACCGAATGACACTTTGATGCGAAATGGCTTCACTTCGTGCGAAATGAGAAGTTCAACTCGTGCGAAATGGTGCTGATGTCATCCAATCGGCCATGTTTTTGATAAATTGATCAGGTTTTAGGTTGATTTTAAGTCTGATTCTTTCAAGGATTTGTTAAAACAGTGTTTCGCACGTTATATGTGAAAATCAGTCGATTTTATCTGTGAAATCTCCGTTAATTTTGAAAAATGTAGTAAAAGAAGGTGTAGAAATCATAATTTTGAAGAAATCAAGCTGAAATCGGTAAGAACTCTTCCTCCTGAGCTCTGATACCACATGTAGGATCGTTTGCACGACCAAAACGATTCGTTCAGAATAATTCTAATCAATATGAGAGGCGGAAACAGATGTATTGATGTTTAATCAACTTGATATACACTTTAATTGTCTTGTTTATTGATATTACAACGTTTTACAGGCTGTAGACACTTCGGCAGCACCTCGGCACCGGAATCAGAAAGTTACAAATGAAATGAACAAGTCAGATATTTATAGGAGAACCATTTCGCATGGAATGGACATGACCCATTTCGTGCGAAATGGACAATGTTCATTTCGTACGAAACGGCCTCTGCCATTTCGTGCGAACTGGCTTGTTCAGCACAGATTCTCGTTTTCCTCGAACTACGTGACTCGATCTATCAAACCTAATACAAGACTCGATACAAGACGAAGTCGACAGACATATGCACCAACAAAGGCCAAACTGACATTTCTTAACTATCGTATATGCATTGAGGTACACGCTCATACCTTTTTCCATTCATGCTAGCTTGCAAAGACATTCATTACATCATTTCGGTATTTTTGTTAAAACTTACCCTTCTCGTTCATACTTAAACCATTGTCTGGGTCGTAGCCCGTCATTAATTATGACTCCTAAGAGTTGATTACTAACACATCTAACACATAACTGGTTCAAAACTTCTTTCTTTCGTTTTTTAACACTTAGGTTTGCACGCCCATTATGATCATTCTTTTGTTCATTTACTTTACATTCACTCATATGACTCGTTTGACACAACCATGGTCAAACTATCGACACATTCTAACGTGGACTAACGTTGTAGCTGATGCCCTCAGTCGAAAGGAATCGAAACCCAAACGTGTTCGCGCCTTACAGCCCACTATTCACTCAAATCTTCCTGATCAGATTCGTTCGGCTCAGGCTGAAGCATTGAAGGAAGAAAACATTAAAGCGGAATATTTATGGGGCATCGAAAAGCGGTTGGTAGAGAGATCTGATGGTATTCTCTATTTCATGGAACGAATATGGATCCCTTTGTTTGGAAATATTAGAGAACTTGTGATGAACGAAGCGCACAAGTCATGATACTCCGTCCATCCGGGCTCGGATAAGATGTATCAGGACCTCAAGGTTTTGTACTGGTGGCCGAAGATGAAGGCTCACATCGCGACTTATGTGGGTAAGTGTCTGACTTGTGCTAAAGTTAAAGTTGAATATCAGAAACCCTCGGGTCTACTTCAGCAACCAGAGATACCCATGTGGAAATGGGAGCAAATCGTGATGGATTTCGTCACGGGTTTGCCGAGAACTCAAAACGGAAACGATACCATCTGGGTGATCATTGATCGTCTCACGAAGTCAGCACATTTTCTAGGAATCAAGGAAACGGATAAGTTCTCACAACTTGCAGCTGTCTATCTGAAGGAAGTGGTTTCTAGGCACGGGGTGCCGACCTCTATTATCTCTGATCGTGACCCGCGTTTCATTTCAGATTTGTGGCAGTCGATGCACAAATCATTCAGCTCGCGTCTTGACATGAGCACTGCTTATCACCCACAGACGGATGGTCAAAGTGAGCGAACCATCCAAACAGTTGAGGACATGTTACGAGCATGTGTGACTGATTTTGGCAAGGGCTGGGAGAAACATTTGCCGTTGATAGAGTTCTCTTACAACAACAGTTACCATACCAGTATCCAGGCAGCTCCATTCGAAGCATTGTATGGACGAAAATTTCGTTCACCTCTTTGTTGGGCTGGGGTGGGTGACAGCCAGATCACAGGCCCGGAGCTGGTACTCGAAACTTTAGAAAAGATTGTCCAGATTAGAATTCGTATGGCAGCAGCACGCGACCGTCAGAAAAGCTACGCTGATAAGCGTAGGAAACCCTTGGAATTCGCTGTAGGCGATCATGTTATGTTGAAGGTCTCACCCTGGAAGGGTGTGGTACGGTTTGGGAAACGCGGTAAGCTTAATCCTCGTTATGTAGGGCCTTTCAAAATTCTGCAACGAATCGGTAAAGTTGCCTACAAACTAGAGTTACCTGCTGAGTTGGGTAATGTTCATGATGTCTTCCACGTATCGCAATTAAAGAAGTGTTTATCCGATGAAACACTTGTAGTACCGTTTCAAGAGCTGAGAATTGACGACAAGTTGCAATTCATCGAGGAACCTATAGAGATTATGGATCGGGAAGTCAAGGTCCGTAAACATAGTCAAATTCCGATCGTGAGGGTTCGTTGGAACTCAAGACGGGGACCGGAGTTTACATGGGAACGCGAGGATCAGATGAAGCTTAAGTACCCTCACTTATTCCCAACTGACAAATCCAAATCTGATGCAACTGAGGAATTTCGGGACGAAATTCCCTTTCAAGTTGGGGATGATGTTGCACCTGGAGAAAACCCACAGTCATCCTGATCTAACACCTTGCTGTTTTGGGATTGCTTATCAAATTTCGGGAAGAAATTTCTTTCAAGTTGGGGATGTTGTGACAACCCAAGATTTCAAGGTCTTGCCTTTACGCAATTACTTGTTTCACAACTTTGTTTTGATAACTGATTAATGTTGCATGTTTGATAGATGATTACTGTATTGATTGTGTGGTTGTATTGTGCATGTCTAATAACTAAGGTTCTTCGTCATAAACTCACCTCAACGAAGATAGTCCTTCGTCGACATCAAACCCGACGAATTATAGGTCTTTCGTCATCACCCCACACGACGAAAGAGGTCCTTCGTCAAGACCTTCGGCCCAGACCCACTTGTCGCCCATAACATTCAGATTTTATAACCTCTCGTAATCGTAACCGTAAACACAAAACCCTACTATTCTCTCTCTGTTAGACGGCACCCATTCTCTTTGGTTTGGAGTCTTCAATCGATCTTTCCTTGTGCACAAACCATTGTACGGTTAGTAACACTTTTATGATTTGAATAAACATCCATGTGATCCTTGTTCTTATGTGCTTGATTGTTATTGTGGTGAAGGAGGATGAGTGCACGATCTAATGTTTAGTTGGTAATCCGATATGAATGATGATTAATATCTAGGGTTGTATGATTACAGGTTTTGATAAATGTCCGGCTACAACAAACTGATTAGATTCAAGCAGTGAGAGCATGAGTAGGGTTAGTCGTTAAAAAGGGTTTCGATGTTTTGATACTGAATCTGAAGAATTAGAACATGTATGATAGAGGTTAGATGATCTGTGTACGTTCATATTCATTATGTGGTTTGCTAAATCTGTTCGATGAGCGAGTGTTAACAGGAAATCGTGTAGCAATTGTATGATGATATGTGAAACGGCCATGATTAGCGTTCGTAGGGAACCATAACTGTCTGTGCATATACAGCGACGAAGAATGAAATTCTTCTTTGGCTGGCCTTCGACGAAACACTAGGGTTCTTCACCGAAGTCCCTTTCTGACGAAGAACAGTTCTTCGTCATTGTGGTTCTTCATCACATCCTTGGTTGACGAAGAGTGGTTGTTCACCGAAAGGGGTCCTTCGTCGTGGATAAGTCAAACAGGACAGTGTGAATAGTGGATGTGTTCACATGGCATAGAGTTTGAATAGTTCGTGATTCTTGATGTTGAATGTTTGGTTATACATGAACACTTGTGCATGATAAACAACATTAAATGGAAACGAGGAAACTGCATTGTTTAATGTGAATTATCTAATGAGATTAACAAGTTCAACTGCTGAATGCTATTGCGTGATATACACAGGAGATGTGGATTGTTGTGTTAAATGTAAACTGTGTAACTACATAAAGTAATTTATTACGAAACTGATCTTGATTGGTAACCACGGTAAGGTTGGTTGATTAACTGGAACAGGTAACTTGTTAAATACCGAGCAAATCCAAGGTGAGTTCACTGCTCTTTTTCCAAGCATGCGTCCCAGGGAGGGACATCTGGTAAACGTTCCGGGGAGGAATGTCGGGTAATTGGGTTTGACTGGAATGTTAAACCTGGGATGTTGGTTAATACACTCATATCTATCATTTAAGTCCCTTCTACCGATTTGTTGCCGGAGAGGCAACGGGGTATTAGTTAATAGTGCTATTTAGGTTTGGCACCCTCACACTGTATCGGGGAGGACGGGCGTGAACTAATGACCCCAGTCTTGACCATTGCTTTGATAGAGGCATTGGGGAATAGGGCAAATAATCTGGAGCCATCGGCGGTAATCGAGTTATTAACGACATCAAATCTTTGAAATGTTTTATGCTTATATCTGGTAACTAAAACGTGATAACAAACTTTGAACTCACCAAAGTCGTCTGACACACTTGTCTGCATGCTTGCAGGTCGTCAGATTCACGGATGGAACTTGCTATATGGGAGTGTTGGAGTGGTCATGGGTCGTAGCTCTTGGATACTTGTTTATTGATCTTGCACATTTGTTTTGAATTACTTGAATAACTATTTACATTATGCTTCCGCTGAACGTACTTGTTTTAAGTTGTGATTTGAAATTGTTTATGAAATAAATGAGAACTTTTATTTATATCGTGTATAGTTCAATGTGATTGGTGGCTTGGATCCTGGTACGTCACACGTCCCGCGGTGTTTCCGCGTGTGGTATTTTGAGGGTGTGACAAATGTCACATAACCTATGACGTCACCACCATCATCTCCTAGACCGAAACCCTAAACTACCACTTGTCGTCGGGAATCGTCTACCGTCATCCCTAAACCATCATTCGTATGAATGTAACAAAACCCACCATAATCATCATCGCGCACGAGGTGGGTGAGAGTGGTTGGGGCACGGTAGAGAGAAGAGGGAGGGATAGAGAGAGAAAGAAAGGAAGATAGAGAGATCAGAGACAGTGTAGGGGTAGGAGTGGGGTTTATATAATAAAAATTATTTGTTTTATTAAAAAACTAAAGATAGTAAAAAAAAAAACATAAACAAATAAGTAAAATGACAACAATACCCTTGACTTAACATTAAAAATGAATGAAGTTAGTGGATTTGATGAAAATGACAAAAATTACAAACTTCAGATGATTAAAAAAAAACACTTTATGCATTGGAGTATGAATTTTGGCCAAAACCATAGGGACTAAAATGACAATTTTCTCAACCCAAATAAACCTCGTAATTTTGATTTGGTTCAGTTATCTTATAAAATTTGAACCGAATCAAGCTAGGATAGTTTTTTCGCATGAATGGCTTTCAGGTCCCCAAATGCGCTCAAGCTCAAAATTTATATAATATCAACAACACACCAAATGTTGCAAGCGACCATCGAGGTCTTTGAACCATTGTCGATAGTGGTGCTTTTGCACCGCAACAGTAATATCAAACGGATACTACAGAACAAAGGCCAAAGAGGTGTGTAAACATACCCCTTTCATGGGAATGGACAATACTTTTTAATGCAACGTCTCATCCCCAAGTTGGCGAGAGAGGGTGTAAATTTAGCAACACCAATTTTAGATATGTAACGATGCCTCCTGTTGACTAAATAAAGTGTGGCAAATATTTCTTGTCATGTCTGAATCCAGGTGTATAAGAAATAACAAACATGATATGGTCATTGCCAATTTAAGCTTTTAATAGATCCAATCTCGAATGACTCACAATTGACACGCCTCATTTATACTCTACCACAAATCTATAGCTATCAGTCCAGTGGCGGACCAATAAATCTTTTTCATGGGATCAAAATATTTTCGAAGACCAATTGTCGATTTCCCTAAACTTAAGCTTTTCTTAGTCTAGATCGGGTATTCTTTTCTTCTCTGCAGTTGCTCAGTATGGGTTTTCCCTTCTTAAAACCTAGCCATTAATATGTTTGGGACTAGGCTAAAAGGTTCAAAACACACACATGGTAACACTCAAATGATAGTGCAAATAATAAACCAAATAATTTAATTCCCTAATCAGTATTCTAATAATTAAAATGGTAAAAATCAAATAATAAAGGTGAAGTTACAAACTAAATTAATATTTCTTAGGGTTGGTCTGCGGTTAATGTCAAAATTTCATAGGGTCTGTGTCAAAACTCAAAATTTCTTACGGGTTGATCAGGATTATATCGTATAGATATTTAAAAATAAAAATAAACATCATGGCCCCCATCACCAATAATACTTAGGTCTCCATTTGCTACCATTACTAACATTACATCTAAATTCTAATAAAAGAGTCCAAATAATGGCACATGACATCTTCTCTTTCAATTTTACAATTTTTATTAAAACGTTTTTATACAAATAATTTATCTTTTAATAAACTCTCTAATAAAATTGTAACTCCTATAAAATCTCAACAAATCTATCTATACTTTCTATAAAAGGAGAAATCCCAATGACATAAAAAAAGCTGAGGTGTCAGCAGGAGAGCATGTCCAACAAGGCTTTTCTTATGTCATTATTACATCATAAACCTGAATATATAAAACACTTTAATTTGATTTCAAACCACTGCCTTGTGTATTCAAATGGTCTGGCCCACATTCCAAAGGGCAAACCACTACCCGTCTACAAGAAAGTAGCAGCAGATGTTTTGAAAATTGCGGGTAATTTGAAATTCAAAATGCATGGGGATATGTAATTTTCAATTAATGCGTGTCACTCACTCACTCACTTGTGTCAATCATCTTCTTATATAAACGTGTTCTCTTCTTTTGTATTTTCAAACCACATTTGTAATGTATCTCTCCCTCAAATATCTTCTTCTCAATACTCGGCATTTGTTCATAAAGGATAAGAGAAAACTGAAGCTCTCTCTGACCCACATTCAGAAAAAAAAATTGGGGATACGTGGTTTGCCTTGATCATGGTATGTGTTTTTGTTTTTTATTTTTACTAAAGTTTTGTTATCTGATTTATGACTAAATGATGATTGTGAATGATCTGCTGCAGATGATGATTGTTGGTGCACTACATCTGTCGACTTCTTCTTGTATCGAGTCTTAGTTTTAGATTGTTAGATCAGGGCACGTTTTACGAGAAAATAGGATGGCATATAGGTTTAAACTGATAGGTCCGCTTATATGGACATAGGAGGTCCGCTTATGTGTCAGGTCCGCTTATATGGACATAGGAGGTCCGCTTATGTGTCAGGTCCGCTTATATGTCACTAGGAGGTCCGCTTATTCGTACATGTCCGTATAAGCGAACCTACCAACACTATAAATACCCCATAAGCGGATCTCATTTGTAACTTTGTCAAATTCCATACCGAAGTGCTGCCGGTGTGAAGAACGAGCTGTAAACATTGTCAAATCAATAACATCAGTAGATTAAGTGAATTGCAAGCTGTCTCTACCTTCGTTTCTTGTTATTCCGCACCTGAAACGTAGTTGAACGCCTCTGAACGACTCAATTGGGTCGAAACACGATCCTACAATTGGTATCAGAGCTTGGGAGGAGGTTTTCTACAGAGAATAGCTGGAATTCATCATAATCTCTTACTTCTACACCTTCTATTTTCAGTTCAGAAAGTTGTACCGGTCAGAATTGGGTCAAAATTGCACAGATTGCGTGTTATTGGACATTGATAAACCCTTGAAAGTTTCGGACCAAAATACGGACTAAAAATGGATCAAATGACTTTCGGACTTAGGTTCGCTTATTCGGACACCTGATAGGTTCGATTTTGTGTCACATAATTCAGAGGTTCCGCTCCAAATTACATCAGTAGGTCCGCTCTTGTGAACATCAGCAGGTCCGCTTATGTGAACATCAGCAGGTCCGCTTATGTGAACATCAGCAGGTCCGCTCCAAAGATTAAGATCAAGTCCGCTTAAAGTGTTCTTCATAGATCCGCTTTTAGTGACAACATCAGCAGATCCGCTTATTCGAACATCAGTAGGTTCGCTTATTTGAACATCAGTGGTTCCGCTTATTCGAACATCAGCAGATTCGCTTATTCGAACAACATCCGATTTTGCTCCAATATCAGAAGAATATTAGTGTTATAATGATGTTGTCGGCTTAGTGGGATTGGTATTAGAAGTTTGCATGTGATCTGACATTCTCAGTTTATTGGAAAATGTTTCAATATTGGAGGTCTAATCGTTGAAGAGTATTGTCTGCTTGTTGCATGTAATTAGTAGAATTAGGACAACATCAGACCCATGTGCTTTGAATGTTAGCGGCCCAATCATAATTCAAAATACATATCACATTTTAAGTGTTGTCGGCTAGTTTGCATGTGTGAAGTTTGGCCCAATCATCATTTAACAAAAGTTTCGGCCCAATCAAAGCATCAGCAGCCAAGTCGTTAGTCCAGTTAGCTTGGTCCAATCAAGAAAATTAGGTGTCGGCTTGATTGAAATCTGCAAATATAAATGTGTCGGATTGTAACACCCCGCCCCGACTAGGGCTGACGTGTCACTTTAACAGTAATCAGAATCAAACGTCATTCCATTAAATAACTTAAAACATCACAATAGTTTACAATAATTACATAAAAAGCATTAATTTAACAATTACATAAAAATCATTAATTTTTATAAAAATCTTGTGAGTCTTAATCCCTTGAGCCCACTTCTAAGTCTTCTCGAATTCCTGTAACCTAACGCACATAAAACACATATGCACGCCTGAGTAAAATTTACTCAGTGGGACAACAACTGTAAACAATATATACAATTCTTTGATAATATCTATATACCAAACATCATACGTATATCACGTTCAGTTAGCCACATTCGGTGAGTCACATTCGGTAGTTCGGTGAGTAGTTAGTTCACATTCGATGCGTCACATAATCACATTCGGTAATTCGGTGCATCATATTCTATAACTCGGTGCGTCATATACGGTAATTCGGGGCGTCAAATTCATATTTGCTATAAACAATATTACTATATCCATATACATATATCATATCACATAATCTTAAAGACCATAAAAGCATATAAAAACGACTTTAAATTTCTGACAACGAGGTTGCAAAAATCTATATCCGTACACATAAGTTGTTTAGAGTCCATACCTGACACACGTGGATTCAAAGTTGATTAACATCAAATCTCTAATTTCTCTATCAAGAACTATGCAAACCTTCAGATGTGAATAAAAATATTTTCGATCGGAACAGAGATGAGAGGTTTTGATGCTAAGGTAAACTAGGGTTCTGCTGGGTTTTATAGACCAAACTATTATGTGAGAGAAACGAATTAATAAAAAAAATCCCAATACCGTCGGTGTTCATTTAGGATAGAGATATGAAACAAAAATATAAAATATCTTGAATTTCGCATGATGAGTTGGTTTCTGGTGTATGAAGTTTCGAAAGTCAAACCTTCCACAAATCTTTTTTCATAAATAGAGTTCATTCATAAAATTGATAATCTTGCAGCCATATAAATTTTGAACATATTTATCTAATTTAGAGATAAATCTATATTTTGAAATTTATTTACTATATGTATCAACTTGTGAATCATCAGATTAATGTATAGAAAAAAATTATTTTCTTTTCAAAACTTACGTAAAAAAATATTTAGTCAACATTATTATACTTAAAAAGAAACCAATTAATTTGGTTCTACAACAATATAAATCACTAGGTTATTGCCCCGTGTAATACACGGGGTGAATCATAATTATAATGTGAAATAAACAAATATGTTCATAATATGATTTAAGTATATATAATATAGAGTAATATGCAGACCAAATACGAAATAAATATTAAAGTTTGTATAACTATTCATAATAATATGATCTGTTATTTGTTTTAGGATTTGTCATAGGAACTTAAAATTTTGTACCACTACTAATATTTATTATGACATTTTCTTGTTCAAAGGTAACGTGTCTGATTTTATCTGATAATAGATCATTCTGACGGGTTAATGTTGGCATAATATTATATTTTCTAGCATCCAAATATAGTTTCCTCACTTTCGCTATCATTAACATAAGGTATGCTCGTATTCAAAGCTATAAACCAATATGAATTGTACGAAATAATTACTTTTATCACAATTAGTAAGGAAACCAATAAAGACTATCGATAATGTAATATGTCCCATACCATTTGAAAGGTCTGAAAATGGACTTTTTAAACTAAAATAATAATTATATTTTTAAAAACCCCACGTTTTTCACGAGTTGAATAAATATAATTTTGTATACCAAATATATCTAACTTATCTAAAAATACATGATGTTTTCTATGTGACATAGATAATATGCATATTACTTATTTGACATGGTAAACTTATCTAAAAAACATGATGTTTCCTATGTGAGATAGATAATATGCATAGCATATGAAGAGTAAAAAAACATAGGAGTTTAATTCTAAATATTTGATGTAATATATTGAATATTAAATAATGATTTTTTATATTCTTGACAAAACTTTAATTATCACAAAAATCTAATTTGATTCTAGAAGGGAAAGTAAAACTTACGAAATTGATTAAATGGTTACTAATTTTATGGGTTTTTGTTTAATAATTTCAAATCAAAATTAAATCCATAAATTATAAATTAGATTTAAAACACATTTTAGACTTTAGATTTACAATTAAAATAAAATTCTAATATAATATTTAAATCTTTTTAATTTAAAATTTAAAATTTATCAATAAATTATTGATGCCCTCATTGAATGACATGTGTCCCAAATCAAGTTTCTTTTATTATATAGTAAGTATAAATATAGATGTGGATAAAAGATAATAGTCTTTTAAATATGTTTTAAACGAATTGTATTAATCACGTGGCCTCAAGACACAAGTTTATTCATTATAGTTTGATTTTCGTAATTTATATCCTATATATTATTATCATATGTTTGTTCAAACGATATCGTGTAGTTTCTACAACATAAAGAGATTATATTTATTTATTTATAGACTTTAGATTTACAATCAAAATAAAATTCTAATATAATATTTAAATCTTTTTAATTTAAAATTTATCAATAAATTATTGATGCCCTCATTGAATAACATGTGTCCTAAATCAGGTTTCTTTTATTATATAGTAAGTATAGATATAGATATATAGATATAGATTTAATTTAAAAGAATTAAGAGATATGGTTAATATTTACGAAAACAATTAGGACTCCCAATTTAAAAGAATTAAGAGATGAGGTTAATATATTTACGTAAACAATAAGGACTCACGAAATTTATATGCATTCATGAACAATTTTCGTGATCTTTGTAACTTAAATATGTCCATACATAAATAATAAATATATATTTTTTCCAACTAATGTATAAGAGTTTAAATTAAATTGGATAGGAAAATCATTATATTATATTATATTAATCAAAATAAAATTCTAATATAATATTTAAATCTTTTTAATTTAAAATTTAAAATTTATCAATAAATTATTGATGCCCTCATTGAATGACATGTGTCCCAAAGTTGGTTTCTTTTATTATATAGTATAGATGTGATTTAAATTTAATAAAAGCTCGGGTTGTTACACGGATATAAGGTGACAAGTCTTATACGGGAGGTCCAATCAAAAATGTTTTAAGTGCTGAATAGTTGAGGCCCAATCAAAGATTTTTAAAAGATAATCTTGTCGAGCATTTGTTATACTTGGTGTATCAAGATCCAAGCAGAATTGGTTCAATATTAAGCTTAATCGGATTCTTCCAGATCCTTTTGGCAAGATCATTCAGTCATTGATATCATTTCAACAACATTGAAACTCGTCCAGGTCTTCGACACGAGTTCTAGATCGATTTAAACGACACACACATTCACATTTTCAATCCGGTTAAACTAATTGTTTGTTTGTCTGTTTCAGGTGTTTCACAAGGTGAATCATTTCGTTTGAAAGGGGATCGAGTTTGAATTGGATATTTCATTTTAAGGGATTGTCTTGATAAACGTGTTTCCGTATCATGGATATCAATTTCTTTAAAATGACTAGTGAAACACTTGATAGAATAAATGTATTAAATAAAGAATTTGATTCATTTTCAGGTTGTCCAGGAGAAAGTAAAAAATGTATCATTGAGAGGTATAGCCATCTTGTTCGCTCAATTTCTGAGAAGGGTATTAAAAAAGAATCAGAAGAATGGGTTGAAAAATTGGCCAATGCCTTACCTCAACAAGAGAGGGATAAATTTCTTTTGAATTTAAAAAGAACTGGAGAATACTCTGATTTGGCAATTGGTCAATTCATTAAGAAACTTGAAGAACAGATGGAGAGAAATGCTGAGAAGAAGAAAAGTCAAAGTGGAAAATCAATATTAAAGAAGAGCAAGAGTAAAGGTGTCCAAGTGAGAGAGGAACAGACTGAAGAAATTTCAGTTTTGAAAGACGAGAAGAAAGCTGATGAGAAACAGATTTTTGATTTAACGGAAAATTGTGAGAAGTTGAAATCAGAAAATGACAAACTGTTAAATGATTTAAACAGTTTGACATTAGAAAACGAGATTTTGAAAGAAAAGAAAAAAGAATTTGAAAATGAAAAATTGAAATTTGGAAAAGATTTTCAAAGTCAAATGAAGATTTTAGAAGATGAGAAATCTGTAATCTTTAAAAATAATCTTGAAAAACAAATTAAAATAAATTCTCATCTTCAGAAAATCATTCGACTTGAAAATGAAGCTGAAATTGCTCGGAATAAAATTGACGAGCTTGAGAAGAAATTGAAAGGTTTTGAGACTTTGTCATCAATACCAGATTATCCATGTCCAAAACCGATCAATTTTGTTCCAATAAGTGACAATGTCACAAACTTTGACATAGTCAAAGTTGAAAATTGTGATGAGAAAACTGATGATGATATTGAAAAAAGAAAAATATTTTTGAAATTAAAAGAAAAATATCAAGAAACTGTTCTACATTCTACTGAGAAAGGTGAATACTCAACGCAAAAACCTGTAAAGAAGAATGTGGAACAAAAACAAAAGGATAAAAAACCAAAAATTGTTCAAAAAGAAAATAAAAGCTCATCAGTTCAATCATCCAATCGCAATAAAAAACCACAAAAATTGAAAAATGAAAACTCAAAAATAGTTGGTGAAAAGTGGTGCAGGTTTGACCACAGTGCTTCAAAGCCAAATCCAGCTTTCAGGAGGAGTGATAATCACCACAAAGCCAGACAATGCTATGATTTGAGTGTTTGGTGTGAAAATGGTGATTGGTATGATAACAGAATGTGTTACCGATGCGGTTATCAAGGACACATTGCTGTTAACTGCCAGAATTGGAGTTATGAGACGAGAAGATGCTATAACTGTCAAATCAGAGGTCACATTGCCAGAGATTGCCCAAGGAGTTCAAATGAAAGATTGAGGGTTGAATCTCAGAAGCAGGTGAAGAAACCAGTCTATGTCAAGCCCAAAGAACAGAAGGTTCAAGAACCTAAAGTTCAAGAAATGAAAGTGAAGCTTTCTCAGGGGCAGAAAGACAGACTGAGGAAGAAGAGAAAGAAGGCTAGAGAGTATCTAGAGAAGATCTTGTCCTCGGGTTCACCGGATAGATCGAATAAAAGTTCTGATGAATCAACTCCCTCAATTGCAAAGTCAAGCTAGACAAATTCATCAGATACAAATCTGAGGACGAAAAATGAAAAGAAGAAGGTGAAAATTGGTGGCGATGAATTTGTTTCTTCAGAAACAAAGGAGCCACATGTCGGCGATGAATCTGGCTCATCAAAGTCAGACAAGCCACATTCAGGCAATGATTCTGGTATGGTAAAACCAGAGGAGCCATTTGTTGAGGTAAAAATTGAGAATTCTGGTCTAACAATGGATGATGAAAATTTTCCACCATTGTTGAACAAGAATTCAATATCACCCAAGGACCGTCAGGCTTGGGTGAATCTGTTTAAATGAAAAAAAAAACCTGACTTGCCGGAGATCCCAAGTTTGTAATCGTGGATCAGGAATCGGCATCCTTCTTGTTATTTTAGATTTTGTGAAAGATTTTTAAATGTGTTTAGTTTTTACAGGTTAAGTGTGACTTGCCGGAGCTTCCAGGTTGGTAAGTGTGAAGCAGGAATCGGCATTTTGATTGGTAAAATGGTTTGTGTAGAGGTTTATTCCTACATAAGTTTGTATGTTGTGAATATTTTTACAAGAGGTACAGAGGTTGCATACTTGCAAGTGGTAAATCAGGGACATTAAGTTGTACTTGATCTACTACAAGTGGTTAAAAGTAGACAACGTGATGAACCACACCCCGAACCTACAAATGGTTTAAAATCAACAAAACTTATTTTCCGGAAAAATCATTTTGGTTAAAACAAACTTAAGTGTTTTGAAATCATAATGAGAAAATAGTTTTGTGTAAGGGGGAGTTCTGATTGTTTTATGCCAAGTGGGTGGCGATTTGAAGCGATTCGATATTGGTTGTCAAGTTTTTTGTACAGTTTGATTTCAAATTTTACTTTAAATGTGTTTGCATTTTAGGGGGAGTAGAAAATTTCAGAAAATCCAAAAAACATTAGAAAATTTGAAAAAGACAAAAACATGATAAAATCAAAAATGAGTTTTTGTGTCAAAGAAGAGGAAATGATAGTACATCAGTAGACAGTTACAGTATGCTAAAGAAATGTAATGTTTAAATAGCGTTAAACAGTCTCACTGATGATATGCCGATAGGTTTTTACACATTTAGTAAACTTTTTCGGGATATAAACATAAATTCAAACTTGCTTATTTCGTGGGGAACACTACTTGGATATATAGGTAACCCCTGAAATCTCGTTTGAAAGGTCCATCTTTCTGAGATACTAGGTCTTTATGCTCAGTGATATCTGGGGTATTATCCCGGGACTTCTGCTGAAAGGAATTTCTGACCTAGTCCCCGGAGAATACTTTCCGCATGCTTGAAATATAGCACAGCCCTCAGCAAATTGATGAAACAATAAAATTAATAGTCATTGCTGTTGTAATGCAAAAGATCCTCTAAAGGGGACACACCGAAAGTCGAAGCCGTCATCTCTCTGCGTATCGAAAGATCGACCTGAGCTCTCACGGCCCTCGCACTATAATTTATTCCCCTGACAGATATCATCTGTGGTATACTCACCTGTAAGACTGAATATTGGGATCTGGATACGGGAGTATATTCAAGAGGTGGGACACATGAATGAGTTTAAGTGCTTAAAACATCTAACTCATATCCTGAATCAGTTGAAATTTGTGTGAGAATTTAAGTGGATCAGTATATCGGCAATCTAAGTGAATTGTTTAATTCTTAATGTGTAGCTAAGCTCAACGGTACTTGTGACTTGTCAAAAACTGATATGATCCTCTTACACAAAACTCACAAAAATATTGTTTGTAAATATTTCTTTACTGCATTTTGTTGTTTCTTTCTGAAAATTCAAAAAGATTTTGAGTGTGTTTTAGCATAAACTTTTGAAAAAGTCAAAAAGATTTTCGACAACTGATGTTGGAAAGCTGATTTTCAAAATTCCAAGTGCTAAACATGATGACATTGTTGTGAGGGGGAGTGTGTTTTAAAATGTCAAAATGTATTTTCTAAATCAACAAGTGGTTCATCATGAGTTTGTGATCTGAGGGGGAGTGATTGTTGATGCATATGTTTATGAGAGGAAGTAGTCTGATTATGTCAGAATTGGTGCACTAAAATTGTTAAATTTAGAAATTCATTTCTGGGTTAAGAATGTGCAGGTCTAGCCAAGTTTTGATTCTGGAAATTGAAGATTCTATAGAGTGCCAGGTTTAAGATTCTGAAGACAAAGAAAGCCAGACAAAGATCCTGAAGTAGATGTTGCTGAAGAACAAAGAAATGCCAGCAAATCGTTAGGGGGAGTCTGAAGATTTTCAAGTTAAAGAGAGTCTGTTGAAGAAGATAGAGAGAGAAAAGCCCAGAGACTGATCAAGACTGAAGATGTGAAGATACAGCATTGTCATGACTCGATAGTCGACTCGTCAACATTTGAGGGGGAGTCTGTTGGTGCACTACATCTGTCGACTTCGTCTTGTATCGAGTCTTAGTTTTAGATTGTTAGATCAGGGCACGTTTTACGAGAAAATAGGATGGCATATAGGTTTAAACTGATAGGTCCGCTTATATGGACATAGGAGGTCCGCTTATGTGTCAGGTCCGCTTATATGGACATAGGAGGTCCGCTTATGTGTCAGGTCCGCTTATATGTCACTAGGAGGTCCGCTTATTCGTACATGTCCGTATAAGCGAACCTACCAACACTATAAATACCCCATAAGCGGATCTCATTTGTAACTTTGTCAAATTCCATACCGAAGTGCTGCCGGTGTGAAGAACGAGCTGTAAACATTGTCAAATCAATAACATCAGTAGATTAAGTGAATTGCAAGCCGTCTCTACCTTCGTTTCTTGTTATTCCGCACCTGAAACGTAGTTGAACGCCTCTGAACGACTCAATTGGGTCGAAACACGATCCTACAATGATGATGATTGTTTATGATGATGATTGTTCTACGGTTGTTTCCAGTATCATTGTTCCAACATCGTTTAAATTATGTGTTTTTTGCTACTCCAATTTTGAAATTTTGAGTTTTTTTATTTTGAAGTGATATACTCTAATTCTCGCTTTATATTTCAGTCTAATCACAGTTGTTTGAAATTCATACAATCTGTTGCGGGTTATTATAGGTTTGTATTAAAAGAAGCATAAGGTTAAATTAAACACAAAGAAAGATTTTTAAATGTACATTTAAAATAATTTTTGCTTATGACTAAATGATGATTATATATGACTTTGGGCAGATGATGATGATTTAGAAGCCGCAGTAGTTCATACTAAACGCACGAAAGGATTTGTTGCTGCTGTAAGATAAGATTTTATCTTACTAGAGTAATGGTCTTTGCTGCCTTTTTTGTATTAAAAGAAGCATAAAGTTTGGTTTAAAGCAGCTCTTTATGAACAAAGTTAAGGATTACGTATATGAGGACAGGGCTACTCTTCAATAGCTGAAGAAGTGTTTTCATGTACTGCATCTTGATCTGTTCACGAGAGATCAGGTTTCTAGAAACCTGATGTTGATGCATTGAGTACTTCCATGGAGTTCATGGCGATTGTCGAAGATATACATTGATGGAGTTTAAAGCTAAAAGCACTAAATTTTAAGCTAAAAGCACTAAATTTTTGTTGTTAGGTTCGTAAATTTCTTGGTGGTGTTGTTAGATTTTAAAGTTTCGTTGTAATTTTAAGCTGAATAAGTATTATTATGTAATTTTTAATATCATCTGAGTATTTCAGATCGGTACTTTTGAAGTAGAAGTGAAATTGTCTCTGAGTTTAATTAGATTATGTTGATATTGTATCAATTTCTGTTAGTGTATAGAGAACATCTGCTCTAAATCATCATCTGCTGATCTAACGGCTGTTTGACTTGCTACTGTTGCCAACATCTGTTGTTGCCTAATAGAGCTTTTCGAAGAATTTCCTCCTCTCAATTGCCAACATCTGTTTTTGCCAACATCTGTTTGACTTGCTACTATTGGAAACAGGAGAGGCTTTAACAGATGTTCACAATATCTTTGTATTCCAAAAGAATAGATTTTTTATCTGAGTTATGACTAAATGATGATTGCTGATGTGTCAATTTTTTATCTGAGATTTTTTATCTGAGTTAAAATACATTTAATTTCAAACTACTGCTCTATATTTAAATGTCAAAAGTCTGGCCCACATTCAAGAGTGCAAACTACTGCCCATAGCCAAGAAAGTATAACTTAGCAGATGTTTCCTTTGGCAAACATATACCATAGCAGTGGTTTGAAACTACCGGTAATTTCAAATTCAAAATGCCTTGGGATATGTACTTTGCAATTAATGCACGTCACTCAATCAGTTTTATCTTATGGCAAAGGCGTCTTATAGGTAAATGAAGAGGTTAATTGTAATTATAATAACGTGTTTAATTTTATATTTTTCCCATGGAAATACATT
Source organism: Helianthus tuberosus (assembly GCA_030545235.1). Taxonomy (NCBI): domain Eukaryota; kingdom Viridiplantae; phylum Streptophyta; class Magnoliopsida; order Asterales; family Asteraceae; genus Helianthus; species Helianthus tuberosus. Next base: position 13,441,688 of record CM060434.1, on the reverse strand, counting down.
AAAAGCCTAACGAGTGTCGCATCATATTCTTTCGTCTGACGATGTATTTAGTCATAACCGCCTTCATTGGGTATATAAAATACATTGGGCAGAGGTTTTGATCATTACCGTTTTCATCCATCTACTCAATCATCTTCAAAAGTTTTTTGTTTATCAATATCATTACAATTTCTTTTACTTTCAAAGACGCATTGGTTCACTGCAAAATGAAAAAAATTGGGTTTCAAGTGATTGTTGACGAGATTTTCACAAGGCTCTCTGCAGAAGATATTGGCCGTTTCAAATGTCTTTCCAAGAATTTTTATAGGGAATTGTCAAATCATGCATTTCAGATGATGCATGCTCTCCGAAGTGGAGATTCAGTACAAAAGAAACTACTATCCTTTAAAGACACGTCAATTGTCGTTGACGACGTAGTTGCTGGTAATTTGGATGTTGTTAGAAGCAAAACCTTAATTTTTCCTAACAATGTCCACCCTAGCTTCTTACGTATTCTATCGTCATTTAATGGTTGTTAGTTTGCAATGAAGGGAGTTGCTGTGAGCTGATTCTTTGGAATCCAACTACCAGGCGCTATAAGGTTTTGTCTGATGACTACTTCAATTACAATCATGATCGAAACTCTGATACTGGTGGAATTTATTTTGATCAGTTCAATGATCTGAAAGTGCTGAACATTAGATGTTACCGTAATGTAGCTGCTGCTCGTGTTTACTCACGACGTCGTGAGTCATGGAGAATAATAAATTTCGGTAGCGTAAACAATTTAGGTTCAAGTGGTTATTCATGGTCTACAGGAGTTTATGCTGATAAAACCATATATTTTATGGTTTCAAATTATTGGTATCCACTAGGTGAGAGGAACATCGTTGCTTTTTGATGTTCTGAGTGAGACTTTCAGAATGCTTCGTTTTCCAGAGAGTATTGTAGTCAATCCTTGCCAAGGGCATTTTTTGACCATCGCAAAGAGGCTTCATTTGATTGTTATTGGCAAGTCTGCTGAGCTAACTGCTGATTTGCTCAGATATGAAGAAGAAGGCTGGATGAAGGTGTTTGTTTTCAATAATTCTCGTGTAGTTGATTATGTAGATAGGCGCCGAAGGACTAATATAATTGGAGACAACAAGTGGCTGATAACAAGCATCTGGGGGGGGGGGGGGATATGATTGAAGTTGATCTGAGCAACGAACTTCTGAAATACCTCCAACATGTTGACAACTACAATGGTCCGAAATGAGCTTTATTTATCGAGACTATTGTTTCACCAATTGATTAGGAATTAGTATGCTGTATTTTATTAAATGTTGTTTGCTGTTTTGACAATTGTAGTTTTTATATGAAGTAAATGAATATTTATTTAAATTAAGTAAATGAATATTTATGTTTGAGAGTGTAAAAGCTTGTAATATTGGCAAAGGTCTGTTTAAATGATCAAAACTCTGTTATTACGAACAGATGTTTGAAAATAAAACAGTGGTTGATACATCTGTTGACTTGGGTCAACAGATGGATGAACTTTGTATGCTGTTTCGCACATTGATTTGGAATTAGTATGATGTATTCTGTTGATTGCTGTTTGCTGTTTTGAACTTTGTTTATTATATAGTTATGTCACACCCCCAAAATCCACCATGCGGAGTACCACCGCTTGGAGGCGTGACGTGACCAGGATCGAGCCACCAATCATATTGAACATCGTAATTAAGTAAATAAGACCAACCACAATACGATTGGTGACCAAAGCTAGTTAACCATGTTTAGTTTAAACAGCGGAAGCATAAAGGTAAATCCAAGAGCATAAGTCCATAGTTTATAAGTTAAAGTTCAAAACGCAAGTTTAATAAGTTCATGAGGATTTAAATAATAAGCACGGAACATAACAGTCCGTACGCCACAACGACTCCTTCCTCGTGCAAGCTCCATCTAGCATCTTGCGACCTGTAAGGCATGTAACAACGAGTCAACAACAAAGTTGAGTGAGTTCACTTTTGGTTGTTTAGTTTTAAGTTGTTTCTGAAAAACGTGGTTTAACTTTCGTTGGCTTCAATGCCGTGGGGGTTACCCCGTAGTTGAAAGTATGTTTAATCAGTTCCTTTTTCATTACCCAAACCATAACCATAATCAGTGGGGGCTTTCCCCGTGTGAACTACTAGACCATACATATCGATAACTGACGAACAATAGTTGTGCCCTACATCAGTGTCTATCATCACTGACAGTTTGCCATAGTCCATTAGTACACGCCCGTCCGAACGGCACGGTGTGAGGTTTGTTAAACCTAATAGCGCTATTAACTAATGACCCGCTCGCCATTGGCCTCGGCGATTAAGTCGATATAAATTGAGGGACTTCATGATAGAGTTTTGTCTAGCTAGTTTTAAGGTTGTTGTCCTGCACTAGGAGGACGAACGTACGTATTCTGCACCAGGAGAATTCGTAGGATTAATAATGGCATCCACTCTATGGAGGATGGCCGTACATATCCTACCCAAGGAGGATATGTAGATTTAGTTTTAATTCTTTAACCCATTCCCAAACCACCGGGAATCCCATGCCTTAGAAAGTGTGTGAACTCACCTCGGTTTGCTCGGTTAGATTCTCAAATATAGCTAACGGTCAAGGTCGGTCAATCATGTCCTAATATGATTACCACTTAGTCATTTAGTGACTTTCAATTAGAGCACAAAGTTCCTACACGTATCTATCACATAACATGCATCACTTTAACGGTTTATGCCCATCCAAGTTTCCCATCCATTCCCCACTCAAAATCAAACATACGATAATTCACATAACACATATAACATGTTAGATCATTCACAGATAGCATACTCGACATTTAGACACGCAAGTCACAACTTATGTCATTTCAGCATTAATATTCACAACCGGCTGTTTTCGGACATTTTAATAAAATAGTTAAATTATTCCAAAAATTCCCAAATTTTTACAGAATGTCTTAAACGTTCCAAATTTTATTGTGTAAAAATATTGGGGTCCGGTTACTTACCAATATTTTATAAAAATTCATTTTCCAGGCTGAACTCAGATTTATATTTTTCTGACCACAGTCCACGAGATAATTTATTTAAAATTCATCGAGTGTTCAATTTATGAAATTCCAGTGGGGTAATTACAAATGCATTGGTTGTCATCTACTGTACAAATTTCATGGTCCGATTCATCACAAAACTCAGGTTATGACTGAAAGTACGACTCCCATTTATTGCTGTCAAAATTCAGCTTACGCTGTTGTTACAAATCGACACATTAAACATAGTAAACGAAGTCCAAAAATTACGATTCCAGTTCCATTAGAACCGTATTTCATAATAACATATTTTAGATTCAAAATATCGGTTTTTCGTTGAGTTCATGACCTGTTTACAGCCAACTAAAGTTGGCTGTAAAACCGGGACAGATTCTGTTTTCACTTCCTAACTTACTAACTTGTGTTCGATTGATTCTGTTAATCATGTTTAGTGACCACCACAACATCAAATATTAATATTAATCAGCAAAACATCAGATAATCAGCCAATAATCATAACCACACAAGATCTACATGATTTACACACCTATCTTCTCTTTATTCGTCTTATTCATCTTTTATCCAAGACTAATGTAAGTTCTTTTAGAGTTTCATAAGTTTTTAACCATTAATCATCTATTAACCATAAAATACATGAACAAGATGAAGATTTAAGAAACTTACTACTAGCACAAGGCTAGGGGAGTTCAAGTGTGGAAAAGTGGTGGTTAAAAGAAAACGAGAGAGGTCCTTCAACTTCCGAACACACCGAGCTTCGTTGTCGACCTTCTAACACCTTTGTGTGCTTGTGAAATGCTTGAAAGTGATCAAGTAATGATGGTGGTGTGGTGATGATGGGGCTGCCGAGAACAAAGCAAGAAGAAGGAAGAGGGAGTTTTGCAAGTTTGATGTTTGTGAAGATATGAGTGAATAATGACTTGTGGTTAAATTTATAATACTCCAACAATCTAATACCCACTAGGTTTAATGCTCCTTTAGTACACTACAATCCCATTAAACAATTAAAGAAAATCAATGGTGGGATATCATTCTTGTAATCCGTAAGGTGGGGGGTAATAGGGTTGGGATGTAATGTAAGTAGTTACTAATTTAGTTGGAACCCAATGATATAGTTTGTGTGTTATTATATATGTTATAATATAAAGGGTGTTAGGGTGTTTGGGGACCCTAACTAACTCAGAAAATGTGAAACAATGTTTCTTGCAATATTTTAGTGTTCCGGGTAATGTCCGGTTGTTCGGTTTGATACTGTTCCGTTAAAGTGTTTAATTAATCCGTAAAGCGTCCTATTTATATATTTTTGTAACGTTATTAATTTTCAACACTCAAGAAGGCATACCGGACTATTTAGTAACTTTTTTGTATACTACTAGTGTGTTAACAAGCGCATGTAAATATAACATAGATATTGGAAAGCAGTTAAGTAATTCCACACAGTCGTCAAGCACATTAATTATTATTAATAAATTGTACCGAATACATGGAATTATGAGGGTTGTCACAAGTTACCTCTGTTTGACACTTGTAGTTTTTATATAATTAGTTGTGTTAAAATTATTAACCATGTTTGTTATTTAAATTAAGTAAATAAATATTTAGGTTTGAGAGTGTAAAAGCTTGTAATATTAACAAAGGTATGTTTAAATGATCAAAGCTCTATTATTGGGAACAGATGTTTGAAAATAAAACAGTGGTTGATACATCTGTTGACTTTGGTCAACAGATGGATGAAAACAGTTGTTTGGAACTACTGTAGAGAAAACTGTGGTTGAAACCGCTGTTTGGTTAAAATGGTGGTTTAAAACCATTGTTGGGTTAAAATGGTGTTTTGTGGAGGTCGAAGGGGATTGAAATGACTGATGTGTTAAAATATTGTTTTTTGGAAAAGGAAGATGCTTGAATCACTGTTTATATAATGATTGTTGTTAAAGCTCAGTGTTTTAATCCACTGATAGGCTATCCACTGATAGTTATAGTCAGCTACTGTTTTCATTTTCAGCACTGTAATATTGGCAAAGGTATGTTTAAATGATCAAAGCTCTGTTATTGGGAACAGATGTTTGAAAATAAAACAGTGGTTGGTACATCTGTTGACTTTGGTCAACAGATGGATGAAAACAGATGTTTGGAACTACTGTTGAGAAAACCGTGGTTGAAACCACTGTTTGGTTAAAATGGTGGTTTAAAAACAGTGTTGGGTTAAAATAGTGTTTTGTGGAGCTTGAAGGGGATTGAAACGACTGATGGGTTAAAATATTGTTTTTTGGAGAAGGGACATGCTTGAACCACTGTTTATATAATGACTGTTCGGCACACATCCCTTTAATCATACTGTGACTTCAAGTCGTTGGAGTCCGTCGAGGCTTTGGTGAGAGTTTTGTAAAAACCAAGTAAAGGTTGGAATAAATCGTCAAGGTTCGGGTTTCACCCCTGACTTAACAACTTTGTTCCTGTTTTAATAAAGTAAGAGAGAATTATGCGTCAAAGTATGGATTTCACTCTTATTTCAAAGCAATTCCTCGTGTTTATAGATAAAATGTGGGTTGATCAAGCAATTTAGTCGAGAGTTTGCGGTTTTCACACCTAATCTCGACTTAGTCGCTCATTCATAATTGAAAATTTCGAGTGCAGTGATAGTGTAGCGCATGCGAGAACAGCGGGAAATATCAGTAAGCTCGCACATAATCCCTACCGGATATGCACAAGTCAGTCTGTTGGTTCCTAACTATAGACTAGGTCTCTAAGACATCAACCCGGACTAGGTCGAGTCTTGCCTAATTCCCTATAGTTATGGCTCTGATACCAATCTGCCACACCCCAACCGATGGCGGAAACATCGGGGCATGGCACTGAGCGAAACAGATTGTCCAGAAGTTTCCATAACAACTATCATTACCAATTAATTAAACAACATGTCCCATACCATGTCTTAAAAGATAACATAATTATTACAGACAAGATCTGGTCAAATTGTTCTGTTCCGACAACTCAGATTTCTATTACAGACAATTGTTTATTGGTTTCTAGACTCGCCCTAGACTCAATTTCATCACCGCAAAATAAACATCTTAGCAACTTAAGCACCTGTCACATACGTTAAAATAAAAGTCAATACACATAGTGTAAAGGTGAGCATACAAGTTTGATAATAGCATATAGAGTTCGAAATCATTACGCATAACCAGCACGTACACAGAGTGAAATGAGGCATGTTAGTTATCGACATGAACCTATCGATACCAATGACTGCGGGTTGACTGCCCAAGGCAGTTCACGATGCATACTCACCATTGTGAGCCATGCAGGTAATTGTCCTTAACAACCCCCGAGTGAACGGGTGCTGAGTCCAAAAAAATAGTACTACCGTTGCTAAGGCAGGTAGACAGCATTCCATGTGTAAACATAACAAACAAGCATTCATTAAGTCACGTATACATGCGATAACGGTTAGCGTTTAAAGTATTGCGTAGTGTGTTCGATGTGATTTTGTATAAGTAACGTATGTAACACCCAAAAGTGCGTAGAGCAAAAAGGGATCGAGTATACTCACAGCGATTGGTGGATTGAAGGGAGCGCTAGAGAGTAGGGTTAGCCTGAACAGATTGATAGTATAACGATAAGTGACACCTAAATCGATACAGAGTGCAAGTGGGTAGGACAGCAGTTCGATCGGATGGTAGTCCGATCAGACAGCCGATCGTTCGGTTGACAGTCCGCTCGGATGGTCATCCAGTCGGGTGACCTTTCAAGTGGATTGTTTCCTCCTTTGAGAAGGACGGGTTTGTGTATGATGGCTTGACTTTTGAAGTTTTCGTTGTAGTATTTTGAAAACATTGAAGTAACTCTACCTTTCAGATCGGTCGATCGGACGGTCATTCGATCGGATGACAACCCGATTGGTTGGACACTTTAGCGAGAATAACTTCACAGCAGGTCGTCACTCGATCGGATGGTGGTTCGATCGGGTGGCATCCCTTGTGCATTGAACATGTTGAAAATCGTTTAAGTGCTGAAGTCAGGACATCACATGGTCGAGTGGTAGTCCGATCGAATGGTAACCCGATCGGTAAGCCCTTCGCTCGATGTTCATCCTTCAAGGTTTTGAAAACAGAAGTTAAGTGTGGGACCAAGGTGTGGATCGAACGGGTGACAACCCGTTCGGACGACAGTCCGATCGGACGGTAGTCCGATCGAACGGCATTCCGTTCTGGTTGTTCCGTTCGTCTTACACTTGGTTGTTTTGATAGTTTGTCGTTTTATCGAGACGTTTTGATAACGTGTTAAGCAACAGAAACCTTGTCAATACTTGGTACCCCTGATCGGACAGGAATCACCCAAATCCGGTCAGTTAACGGTTCGAGACGTTGTTCCATGTTTAACCCGAAATCGGTAGTCTCGTGGATAGACTCCAGATCTTGAACCAACACAACCACAAAGATGAGTAGTGAGTCGGCACAAGCTCCGATTCTATCGGTTTTGAATGCATTGAGTGTAAAAGAGTTGAAAGAAAGTTGGAAAACCATCTTTCAATCCTTTTTGTAGTGAATATGTTTAGATCTATGAAAGATCTTTGTTTGTTTATGTGGAAATCGGTTAGATCTAAGTTGTTCTTGGTGGATTGAGGCCAAAACATGAAGTTCTTCAAGAACACATGATGACGTCATCCTAGAACACCTTGAATCTTGATGATTTCACGGTTAAAAGTTAAGATTAAAAAGATAGAAAGGTGTAGGAGTGCGTGTAGATTAAGGAAGTACAAGATTTATGACGAGATCTTACCGGAATTGCGAGAAATCGGAGAAAAAGCAAGGTTAGAGCCCCGGTCGGACGTCAGTTGCCAAAAGTGGAAAGTGTGATGGTGACAAGGGGTATTTATAGGGTTACCCAAAGTGGAAAGGAGCTGGTCGATCGGTTAGGCAGTCCGATCGAACAGCTGGTCGATCGATCGAGCGGCTGTTTAATCGGCCGGTCTCCTGGTCGATCGGCCATCTGATTCGTGTGTTCGGTGCGACGAATCTTGTTATTTCGATTGCGATTGCGAGTGTTGCGATGTAATAAAGTTTCCTAGTCAAATTACTTTTAATCCCAACTACTATATAAACATACAAGCATCCTTATTTCGTATTCGTTTAGCGTTTGCGATTCGATTGCGATTGAGTTCGATTGCGATTCGATTGATTACCACACATAACATAAATAAACACGCACAAGTAACACTTAAGGCACACACACGTATAACAATAACCAAAATTGCGAAATTCGAGTTGCGAGTGCGATTGCGATAGCGATAAAGCGATTAATCATGCGATAAATAGCGATTACCATGCGATTATTAATAGATACTCCACAAAATACAACTAAAGCGATAATAAAATAGACTAACTACGAGTCAAAGAAGTCAAAACAGGAATTGAGCAAGGAGAGACAGATCGCAATTAGCAATCTTTTCTTCCTTTGACTTCAATCTTGACTTTGACTTTCGAAACAGGGGGTGTTACAGCCTCCCCTAGTGGAGGGAATTTCGTCCCGAAATTTAGGCCGAATCCGTAACAAACAACTGCGGGTACTTCGCCTTCATGTCGCTTTTGAGTTCCCAAGTTAACTCTGCGCCTCGTTTTCCTTCCCATCAGACTTTCACAATAGGAATGCGCGAGCGTCTGAGCTGCTTGGTTTGGTGATCCATGATTTCGACAGGCTTCTCCACGAAGTGTAGTGTTTCGTTTACTTGGAGGTCATCGAGAGGTATAATTAAATCATGCTCAGCCAGGCACTTTCGGAGGTTTGACACATGGAAAGTCGGATGGACATTACTGAGTTCCTCTGGTAGTTCGAGTCTGTAGGCGAATTTTCCAATCCTTTCCAGAATCTTAAAATGTCCAACATATCGAGGTGCTAGTTTCCCTTTCTTGCCGAATCTGACTACACCCTTCCAAGGTGATACCTTTAGGAGTACGTAGTCGCCAACATCAAATTCAAGGGGCTTGAGTCATCTATCGGTGTAACTTTTCTGTCGACTTCGAGCTTTCATCAAGTTGTCTCAGATTTGGAGGACTTTGTCAGTCGTTTCTTGCAATAGCTCAGGACCGGTTAATTGCGAGTGACCGATCTCGTGCCACACAATAGGCGATCGACATTTTCTTCCGTATAAAGCCTCGAATGGTGCCATTTGAATGCTGGAATGATAACTGTTGTTGTACGAGAATTCGACTAACGGTAGGTATGCATCCCAATTACCACTGAAGTCTATGACACACAAACGGAGCATGTCTTCAAGAGTACGGATTGTTCTTTCAGTCTGACCGTCGGTTTGAGGGTGGAATGCGGTACTTAGGTTAAGCGTAGTACCGAGAGCTGCTTGAAATGTTTCCCACAGTCGCGAGGTAAACCGAGCATCACGGTCAGAGATGATGTCACGAGGCGTCCCATGTCGACAAATGATCTCATTGGTGTAGATTCGGGCTAATCGTTCTACCTTGTAGTCTTCCCGTATTGGCAAAAAGTGAGCTGATTTGGTTAAACGATCAACAACAACCCATATACTGTCGTGACCTGATGGCGTGCGCGGGAGCTTGGTTATGAAGTCCATAGCTATACTCTCCCACTTCCACATAGGGATCGGAGGTTGTTCGAGTAAGCCAGATGGCCTTTGGTGTTCAGCCTTAACCTTTGAGCAAGTCAGGCACTTTCCAACGTAGAGGGCGATATCTCTTTTCATGCCCGGCCACCAGTACTTGTAGCGAAGGTCCTGGTACATTTTGTCGGCACCGGGATGAATAGAATACCGGGATTTGTGGGCTTCGTCTATTAGATTCTGTCGCAAATTGGTCCGTTTAGGGATCCAAATTCGGTCCAGAAAGTGGAATATCCCATTCGACTTGTTCACAAGCTGGGCTCCTTCATGGTAGATTCTTTCCTTCTTCAAAGTGCGTTCATTAAAACAAGCATGCTGGGCTTCGCGGATGAGGGTCTCGAGATCGTATTGGGCTTGGACATTACGGATGCTGAGCAAATAACTCCGTCTGCTGAGAGCGTCGGCAACGACGTTTGCTTTGCCTGGGTGATAGCGAATCTCACAGTCATAATCGTTGAGAAGTTCTACCCATCGGCGTTGACGCATATTAAGTTCCTTCTAATCAAAGATATGTTGTAGGCTCCTATGATCGGTGAAGATCATACACTTGGTACCATACAGGTAGTGTCGCCAAATCTTTAACGCAAAAACAACTGCGCCTAGCTCGAGATCATGGGTTGTATAGTTCTTCTCGTGGATTTTGAGCTGACGAGATTCGTAAGCTATAACCTTGTCCCATTACATGAGAACACAACCAAGACCAAGGTTGGAAGCATCACAATAGACAATGAAGTCGTCGTTTCCGTCGGGTAGAGTAAGAACAGGAGCATTGCAAAGCATGTGCTTGAGGGTTTGGAAAGCAGACTCTTGTTCGGTTCCCCAAACAAAAGGCTTGTCTTTATGCGTAAGAGCGGTAAGCGGCACAACGATCTTTGAGAATCCTTCGATAAATCGTCGATAATAGCCCTCTAGTCCGAGAAAAGAACGGACTTCAGACGGGTTCTTAGGTGTAATCCAACTCTTAACAGCTTCAATCCTCGCGGGATCGACGTGAATACCTTGACTATTTACTATGTGACCCAGAAACTGAACCTCCTCCAGCCAAAATTCGCACTTGGAGAACTTGGCATAGAGTCGATTCCCCTGGAGTAGCTAGAAAACCAAACGTAGATGTTGCGCGTGTTCGGCCTTCGACTTGGAATAGATCAAGACATCGTCGATGAACACAATGATGAAACGGTCGAGATATGGTTTACACACGCGATTCATCAGATCCATGAAAACCACAGGTGCGTTGGTTAGACCGAAAGGCATAACAACGAATTCATAATGGCCATAACGGGTGCGAAACGCGGTTTTGGGTATATCCTCCTCTTGTATGCGTAGTTGGTGATAGCCTAAGCGTAGATCGATCTTCGAGAAACATGTAGCACCTTGTAGCTGATCAAACAAATCATCAATGTGAGGCAGGGGATAGCGGTTCTTAATAGTTAGCTTATTCAATTCCCGGTAGTCGATGCACATGCTGAACGACCCATCCTTCTTTTTAACGAAAAGGACCGGCGCGCCCCAAGGAGAGGTGCTCGGGAGAATGAAGCCTTTCTCAAGTAATTCCTGAAGTTGACTCGAGAGTTCACGCATTTCGGACGGTGCGAGTCGGTAAGGAGCTTTGGCAACAGGGTTGGCTCCAGGAATGAGGTCTATACGAAAGTCGTTATCACGACTTGGCGGTAGTCCAGGAAGATCCTCAGGAAAAACGTTAGGAAATTCTCGAACCACTGGAACATCGTTTACTTCCGGCTTACCTTTCTTTTCCTTCTCCGCTACTACAATGTTAGCCAAGAAAGCTCTGTATTCCTTGCGGAGATACTTGCTAGCTTGGACACATGACATGAGTTTGAGACCTTTTGAAGCAGTTTCACCATATACACACAATAAATCACCATTCGCCAGCGAGAATCAAATCATTTTATCGAAACACACAACTTCAGCATGGTTTTCGCGAAGAAAGACCATGCCTACAATGATGTCAAAACTTCCGAGTTGCATCGGAATAAGGTCGATTGGGAAGATGTGATTGTTGAGCTCAAGAGTACAATCACGAAGAATAGAATTAACGGCGACAGTTCTTCCAGTGGCGACTTCGACATCGAACGTCGAGGGGAGATAGGAGCGCTTACGACTAAGAAGCTTCTCGAATTCAAATGACACAAAGTAGTTATCAACTCCAGTATCAAACAAACATGAAGCATAAATACCATTCACAAGGAACGTACCATTGACCACGTTGTTGTCAGCCTGGGCTTGGCGCACATTGATGTTGAATGTTCTGGCGCGGGCGGCTTGCTGTTGCTACTGAGGCTGTTGCTGCTGTTGAGGGTGCTGTTGCTGAGGCTCTTGCTTCACAACCCTGTTCGGGCACATGTTCCCAAAGTGGTTGGGATCACCACATGCGAAGCAGACTCGGGCGTTGACCGCGGGTGCCTGAGCCGCTTGTTGGCCTTGTGGGGCTGGGAGCAGAGCTTGATGAGCAGTGGCTTGAGCTGGCGCTTGACGGGGACCAGTACGGCAGTTAGCAGTGAAGTGGCCGTACATATTGCAGTGAGCGCAGAAACGGAAGGCAAGACCCACCGGGTGATGATAAGTGCATGTTGGGCAGGCATGGTGGGGGCCTGTGTATGCGCGCTTTGCAGGCGGTGCATAGATTGCTGGAGCTGATCGGTGCTGGGACTGCTACTGAGCCGGTATGGCTTGAAGTGGAGCAGTAGTGGTGGTGGCAGCACAGTTCTTGTTGCCGAAGCTGCTATTGTTGTTCTTCTTCTTGTGGCGTGAGGACTTTGACGGTTGTGCGGCGGCGGTTTCAGCAGTTGGTGCGGCGGTGACTTGGTGTAGGTTCTTCGAAGTTTTATCCCAAAAACCAGCTTTAACTCGCTTGTCGTTGATTTCGGCGGCAAGCAAGTAGGTTTCCTCGATCGTTGCTATCTTTGCGGCATGCACGAAATCCGCCACACAGTCGGGTAGAGCTCGGATGTACTTCTTGATCGCCATGTCGGGCGTCTTCACTTGATCGAGACAGATGATGCTGAGCTGCTTAATGCGAGCAGTCAGGGCAGCGTTGTCACCTTCCTTCTGTTTAATGTTCCAAAATTCGTCCTCCAACTTTTGGCGTTCATGGGGAGGGAAAAATTCATCCATCATGATGGCCTTCAACTCTTCCCACGTCAGCTCGTAGGCTGCATCATTTTCGCATTTGTTTCTCTCGGTCGTCCACCAGTCTAATGCGCGGGAATGGAAGACGCCGGTAGCGTTTAGAGTGCGGATATTTTCCGGACATCCACTCTGGCGCAGAGTGACTTTGACGGAATCGAACCATTGCAACATAGCCGTTGGGCCATCTTCTCCAGTGAATTCCTTCGGACCGCAAGCCTTGAACTTCTTGAAGCTGAAAGCAGTCTTGGTAGCAACTTTAGGAGCTTCGGTTCTGGACTCCTCAGATGATTTGCTAACATTCTCATAAATTTCACTCACGATCTGAGGCACAACCTTGGCCACTTGTTTAGCGAGGATGGCAGCAAGGCATTTGTCCCTCTGTTACTGGCGAGAAAGTCGTGGGTGACGGGGTCCAGATGATGGTCCAGTTGACATTGTTTGCAACAGACATCGTCATAGGTCTCAGACACGTCATAATCGAATCTCACCTCACACGTCTAATACTACTTAAAGCTCAGGAACACAATGAAACATGTATCACATAAACACGTAGGCACATAATCACCGATTCACATAAGCACATAAGCACGTAAGGCACAGAAACACATAAGCACATAGGCACGTAGGACCAAAATACAGAAGCATATAAGCGTGTAACTTGTCTACATGCACATAGAGGCGGTCAGAATACAGAAACCTATCTTTCAAAGTCTGCGAGTGTTCGAATATAGCGATTACGAATAACATAGCGAGTAGTATAGCATAAGCGTATGACATAGCATGAGGTTGTCCATAATTTAGCGATTTGTCAGCGTTTTGAGGTAGATATGCAATGCGGGTCGTGCGTGTCGATCAAAGTGAAAGCGAAAATTGGATAAGTTCTCAAAAATTTAAAACCCATAAACAGGTAAATACACATACAAACACATAAAATCGTCGAATCATCAGAGTCAGCAGTTGCGGGCTCAGAATCGAAACACATAAAAATCGAGAAATAGATCGTCTGCGGCTATTAGACATTGACTAACCAAAGTGATTCAACTATTCACAAGGACCTTCTGAGCACACTTTGACCTTCGGGATTGTGCTTTCGCCTCGATTCTTGGGAGTTCGGCACACATCCCTTTAGTCATACTGTGACTTCAAGTCGTTGGAGTCCGTCGAGGCTTTGGTGAGAGTTTTGTAAAAACCAAGTAAAGGTTGGAATAAATCGTCAAGGTTCGGGTTTCACCCCTGACTTAACAACTTTGTTCCTTTTTTAATAAAGTAAGAGAGAATTATGCGTCAAAGTATGGATTTCACTCCTATTTCCACGCAATTCCTCGTGTTTATAGATAAAATGTGGGTTGATCAAGCAATTTAGTCGAGAGTTTGCGGTTTTCACACCTAATCTCGACTTAGTCGCTCATTCATAATTGAAAATTTCGAGTGCAGTGATAGTGTAGCGCATGCGAGAACAGCGGGAAATATCAGTAAGCTCGCACATAATCCCTACCGGATATACACAAGTCGGTCTGTTGGTTCCTAACTATAGACTAGGTCTCTAAGACATCGACCCGGACTAGGTCGAGTCTTGCCTAATTCCCTATAGTTATGGCTTTGATACCAATCTGTCACACCCCAACCGATGGCGGAAACATCGGGGCATGGCACTGAGCTAAACAGATTGTCCAGAAGTTTCCATAACAACTATCATTACCAATTAATTAAACAACATGTCCCATACCATGTCTTAAAAGATAACATAATTATTACAAACAAGATCGAGTCAAATTGTTCTGTTCCGACAACTCAGATTTCTATTACAGACAATTGTTTATTGGTTTCTAGACTCGCCCTAGCCTCAATTTCATCACCGCAAAATAAAGCATCCTAGCAACTTAAGCACCTGTCACATACGTTAAAATAAAAGTCAATACACATAGTGTAAAGGTGAGCATACAAGTTTGATAATAGCATATAGAGTTCGAAATCGTTACGCATAACCAGCACGTACACAGAGTGAAATGAGGCATGTTAGTTATCGACATGAACCTATCGATACCAACGACTGTGGGTTGACAGCCCAAGGCAGTTCGCGATACATACTCACCACTGTGAGCCATGTAGGTAATTGTCCTTAACAACCCCCGAGTGAACGGGTGCTGAGTCCAAAAAAAATAGTACTACCGTTGCTAAGGCAGGTAGACAGCATTCCATGTGTAAACATAACAAACAAGCATTCATTAAGTCACGTATACATGCGATAACGGTTAGCGTTTAAAGTATTGCGTAGTGTGTTCGATGTGATTTTGTATAAGTAACGTATGTAACACCCAAAAGTGCGTAAAGCAAAAAGGGATCGAGTATACTCACAGCGATTGGTGGATTGAAGGGAGCGCTAGAGAGTAGGGTTAGCCTGAACAGATTGATAGTATAACGATAAGTGACACATAAATCGATACAGAGTGCAAGTGGGTAGGACATCAGTTCGATCGGATGGTAGTCCGATCGGACAGCCGATCGTTCGGTTGACAGTCCGCTCGGATGGTCATCCGGTCGGGTGACCTTTCGAGTGGATTGTTTCCTCCTTTGAGAAGGACGGGTTTGTGTATGATGGCTTGACTTTTGAAGTTTTCGTTGTAGTATTTTGAAAAGATTGAAGTAACTCTACCTTTCAGGTCGGTCGATCGGACGGTCATTCGATCGGATGACAACCCGATTGGTTGGACACTTTAGCGAGAACAACTTCACAGCAGGTCGTCACTCGATCGGATGGTGGTTCGATCGGGTGGCATCCATTGTGCATTGAACATGTTGAAAATCGTTTAAGTGCTGAAGTCAGGACATCACATGGTCGAGTGGTAGTCCGATCGAATGGTAACCCGATCGGTCAGCCCTTCGCTCGATGTTCATCCTTCAAGGTTTTGAAAACAGAAGTTAAGTGTGGGACCAAGGTGTGGATCGAACGGGTGACAACCCGTTCGGACGACAGTCCGATCGGACGGTAGTCCGATCGAACGGCATTCCGTCCTGGTTGTTCCGTTCGTCTTACACTTGGTTGTTTTGATAGTTTGTCGTTTTATCGAGACGTTTTGATAACGTGTTAAGCAACAGAAACCTTGTCAATACTTGGTACCCCTGATCGGACAGGAATCACCCAAATCCGGTCAGTTAACGGTTCGAGACGTTGTTCCATGTTTAACCCGAAATCGGTAGTCTTGTGGATAGACTCCAGATCTTGAACCAACACAGCCACAAAGATGAGTAGTGAGTCGGCACAAGCTCCGATTCTATCGATTTTGAATGCATTGAGTGTAAAAGAGTTGAAAGAAAGTTGGAAAACCATCTTTCAATCCTTTTTGTAGTGAATATGTTTAGATCTATAAAAGATCTTTGTTTGTTTATGTGGAAATCGGTTAGATCTAAGTTGTTCTTGGTGGATTGAGGCCAAAACATGAAGTTCTTCAAGAACACATGATGACGTCATCCTAGAACACCTTGAATCTTGATGATTTCACGGTTAAAAGTTAAGATTCAAAAGATAGAAAGGTGTAGGAGTGCGTGTAGATTAAGGAAGTACAAGATTTAGGACGAGATCTTACCGGAATTGCGAGAAATCGGAGAAAAAGCAAGGTTAGAGTGTCGGTCGGACGTCAGTTGCCAAAAGTGGAAAGTGTGATGGTGACAAGGGGTATTTATAGGGTTACCCAAAGTGGAAAGGAGCTGGTCGATCGGTTAGGCAGTCCGATCGAACAACCGGTCGATCGATCGAGCGGCTGTTCGATCGGCCGGTCTCCTGGTCGATCGGCCATCTAATTCGTGTGTTCGGTGCGACGAATCTTGTCGTTTCGATTGTGATTGCGAGCGTTGCGATGCAATAAAGTTTCCTAGTCAAATTACTTTTAATCCCAACTACTATATCAACAGACAAGCACACTTATTTCGTATTCGTTTAGCGTTTGCGATTCGATTGCGATTAAGTTCGATTGCGATTCGATTGATTACCACACATAACATAAATAAACACGCACAAGTAACACTTAAGGCACACACACGTATAGCAATAACCAAAATTGCGAAATTCGAGTTGCGAGTGCGATTGCGATTGCGATAGCGTTAAAGCGATTAATCATGCGATAAATAGCGATTACCATGCGATTATTGATAGATACTCCACATAATACAACTAAAGCGATAATAAAATAGACTAACTACGAGTCAAAGAAGTCAAAACAGGAATTGAGCAAGGAGAGACAGATCGCAATTAGCAATCTTTTCTTTCTTTGACTTCAATCTTGACTTTGACTTTGACTTTCGAAACACGGGGTGTTACATCAGTGGTTTCCTAACAACTATCATCCATTATTCATCAGAGGTTCTCACATGGACAGTACTTCAAACCATTAAAGCAGATATCAAAGCCACTAAAGCTCATTTGCTTCAAACCACTGGCATTGCTCCTCCTTCAATCATCTATGTTGAAAATCCTGATGATGTCAAAAAGTGGGAGAAACTTAAGGGAAGAAGGGAAAAGAAGATGGTTTATACATGCCACCAGAACGAATGTCCAAACTTGTGGTAGAAATCCCAAGGCCAGATGGTTCCAAAAAGGTTGATGAGACTCAAAATGCATTTGCTGCATTAAAGGCAAACATGAAAGAGTCAATGAAAATAAAAAGGTCTAAAAGGTTTAAGGAGGAGAAGAAAGTTTTGATGGAAAAAGAAGAGCAGGGTACCTCTAAACCTAAAAGAAGACAGCCTACCAGAAAAGTAAGCCAACCCAAAACCACCAAACAAACTCCTCAAATCCCCAAAAGTTCCTCTCATTAAACCTCTAAACCAACAGATGTTAAAACACGTGTTGTATCAACAGTTGTTGGTACTTCAGTTGTTTCAGCAGATGTTATCTCAACAACTGCCATCACTGCTACATCAACCCACACTCAATCCACCGCCATACCAAAAACAATATCACCACCACAAAAACTACCTGCCAAAAAGCAGAAAACAACAGTTGACACATCAACTGTTGTAGTGACAACAGTGGTTGAAACACCAGTTGTTTCAACAGCTGTTAGTCAGATACAAACTACTTCAATCACTGCCACTCAACCCACAAATACACCATCAACTTCTCCAAAGCACAAAAGGAGAAAGATAACAAACATTGTACTTGAAGATGACACTTCCCCAACTCTAACATCTACACAACCACTGTCCCTTGTCACCATTCCAAACCCTGTTCCATTATCTTCACTTCAATCCTTCAATCAAAACACTGCCATTGGCCCTGCAGGAGTACAATATCCTCTAGATCTTCCAGCAGTCAGGGAGGAAATCAAATCCTTCTACTCTGAAGATGATCCTGAAAAGAGGAAACTCCCATCTGTTCAAGGTTATCCTTTGCCAAGAAATATAGAAGAATATCTCAAAATAAAGGCCCAACAAGTAGAGGATATATCTAAAAGAGATACAGAGGGAAAGTCTGACAAAGAGATTCAAAGAAATTATCAATATCGGCTCACCAAAGTTAGAACTTTAGAGCAGTTCTCAAAAGTCTTTTGTCAGAAATTATCAGAAAAAGATGATGAAAGCATGAGAAATGACTATCTTGAATACATAATGGCATACAAGAAGTACAGGGCAGAAAAATATCAATACAAAGAATGGACCATCAGTGAACTGCAAGAGGAGACAACCAGAATTCAAAAGATGATTCAAGACAAGGTAAAGCAAATTCCTCCAGTTTGGGCCAATTACGAGAAAAATGTACCAGAAAGGACCTTGAAACTGAAAAGAATGAAAGAAGAGCTGATAACTGCTGATTATGGGTCAAGGAACCAGGTTACAAGGTGGAGAGAAGAAAAGGTATTAGCTACCTACAAAAATTTGGAAGAGTTAAGGAAGAGAGATCCCACTGCTCCTAAAAAGCCTGATTATCAGGAGACCCACTGCTCCACATGCTAGCATCCTTTATCGAAGAAGGAAAGAAAAGCAGATGGATGAATTAACAAAAGAAGACAAGGCTCAAGAAGAATACATCATCAAAATGGTTCTTCAGACATTTATGGAAGAAAAACAAGACTCAGCACAATCTAAACTTTAAGTTTTTATACTCTAAACTTTAAGTATTTACCGACAGACTTATTTATTGATTTTATTTATAAGTCTATATAAATATAACTATACTCATCGTTTATATTTGTTATGCATGGTTTTCTAAGAAACGACCCGTGTTTGCACACGGGTCTTACCGCTAGTACTATATAATAAAAGAACGGACACTTGTCATCATATTAGGCCATGTCTTATGGATAATTATTGTTTTAGTTTAATATTTTCTAATTAATTATAGATAATCCTCATACTAAATATTATTTAGTTTAATATCTTTTGGATAATTATTTAGTTCAATTTTTTCTAATTAATTATAGATAACTCGCCTACTAAATATTATTAATTTAAGATATTTTTAAATAACCAAACTATTTATCACCAAAATCCAACTTTGTATTAATATATTATTTATTTTTATTTTCGTTATTAAAAAATTTATTATATCGATTTTATTACATAATTTTTAACAAATTGCATATAACTTTCAATATTACTTTATATATAAAATTAGATTTATTACAGGTTTTTTAAATATAATTTATATTTTATCACTCAAATGACTGCTTATTTGCTTCTTGAATAGCATTTTGACCACTCTATCTTCTTTTCAATAATCATCTCCACAATCATCGTATCTATCGCGTACCGAGTATATCCATTAGTTTTCTTAATTATAATTTTCTTTATTTGGTATATAAAATCGTATTTATTCAAGCCGTG
Source organism: Helianthus tuberosus (assembly GCA_030545235.1). Taxonomy (NCBI): domain Eukaryota; kingdom Viridiplantae; phylum Streptophyta; class Magnoliopsida; order Asterales; family Asteraceae; genus Helianthus; species Helianthus tuberosus. The sequence goes on along the minus strand of CM060434.1, from coordinate 13,422,036 downwards.
TAATATACGAGAGTTTTTAAAGATATAACTTTTTTATTTGGTAAACAATATTACATTTATTCAACGCGTGTAATACATGTGGTTTTAAAGATATAACTTTTTTTATTATTTGGTATATAAAATTACATTTATTCAACCCGTACAATATGATTCTTACAGATATAGCTTTTTATTACTTAATATTTAAGAATTATATTTATTCAACCCATGCAATAAAGGAGGTTTTTAAATATATATTGTTTTATTATTTAGTATATAAAATTCATTTATTCAACCCGTGTAATACACGGGGTTAATATGGTTGGGCTTGTGTCTTCCTTTGGGAGGTCACATGTTCGAAACCCGGCTGCGGCATTTCGGGGGGAGGACGTCCCAATGATGGATCGTTCCTACCGAGGCATGGTGCGGTCTTGAGGGCAACCTGGTTTTACCCAGATGTTACCCCAGCGAGTCTCTCGTGTGGGCACAGTATGGTTTCCGGGCGAAGGTCAGCTTGCGCAACGGCCGGAGCCCGGTCGAACATCGCGTCCGGAAGAGCAGGGCTGACGGGGGATTGTCATCGACATGAACCCGGTGACCAATAGACCTTGTACATAGAAAGTCACCCTTCAAAAAAAATAACCTAGTGAGGTAATAAATATTTGTTACATCATAGTTACCTTCCCACTCATGAAAAGTAAAAAAGAATGATACCACTACAATTATCTTCATATAACTACCTGCATACTATTATACAACTAACACATATAACTACCTGCATACTATTATACAACTAACATCACAAAGCCACCATTTAACTGAAAGCTAAACACATTCCTTTAAGGGATATGTTGCCAGTAAAGCAGATTTATGAGTTGGACCAAAAGGAAATCAGACCCTTTAATGAATTAATCCAAAGTTGTCCTCAAGAAGCTACTTTATGCAGACACTTGATCCACATTGTTGACTAATCATAAGTCAAACAATCTACAACCGCAGTCAATTTGTATAAACGATCACTTGCGATTTTACAAGATAACAGCAACAATTTTAACCTGTTAACTTATAAACACATGGGTCAGATCATGTTATGTTTTGTCTCTAACCAGATAGAATCTCCCATACAATGTTTGAAACTTGTACATTTACGCACACATAACCAACATTTCAAGATAGTAGTATATTTACATACACATAACAAACAAAATGAAGACCGAAACTATACCAAATTATACAACACAAACAGCAGAGACTTTTAACATTAGAAATTCAGAAGATCAATGCAGACTTGGAGTGATCCAAATCGGAGGCGGCCATCGTCTCCCATTGTAAAACTTTCTTGTATAACATGGCAAAGCTGCAACACTACCATCTTCCAAATCATAAACGCCCAAATCATGATCCCCATTCGCACCATCATAATTCCACTCCGAATAATCATCTGTAAAATAAATTTGATTCCCTTTACACCCTTCAAAATCAGAAGCCCGAATCGCAACTGACGAATTCTCTCCCACAAACAAAGCCCAATCATCCAACTCATAAACACTTTCCCACATCACACCGTCGTTCAAAACCAGCTTAAACACACGAAACTCAGTCGTTTTGTAAAAAATATCAAGCTGATGCTGTTCAACATCAAATCCCAGCTCCAAATACCGCGTCACCAACAACAACTCATCACCCAAACTGACAAGATACTGCATATCACCACCAACCTGCAATGGTGTATGAATAAAAGAAACATTCGGCAAATCTTTGCCTCCACAAACGTCACAAACCGCAATCGTTCCATATTTACTCACAGCATAAAAACACCCTTTGTGAAACACAACATCCTCACAATACGCCTGTGCATCATCTATAAACTTCCAAACACTATCACCCTTCTTACAGTACGCAAGATCACCCGTCTGGTTAACAATGGCAAGCGCATAATAATCCAAATCCTCATCAGACGGGCTCGACGAAAACACTACTTTTTTAATAAACGAGTCGCGCATTTCCTTCAAACTACATGTATACACATCACCTTCTACTGTTTTAAGAGTATATTCTCTTCCAACATCATAGACACTAAAGTTGACAACATTAGGAAACGAACATAAAGGCGGAAGATGATGTTTCACACGTGTTAACGGGTTTATAACGAAAACTGCAGGCGTTTCTTCAAGGTAAACCAGCCAACCGTGGGACGAACCGCATCTACGACGAAAAAAGGAGGCTTCTGGAAGACTGATGCGGTAGATTTTATCCTCGGATAAGCTGAAGAACAAGCGTAAATGTGATTGTTGGTTCTGTTGGGGAAACATTAACCATGGGAGTTGACAGGGGAGGTGTTTTGGGGTTTTGGAGGTCGATCTTCGCCAATTCGAACAAACCGATCGGAATCCGATGTAATCTTTGTGAATTTTGAGTTTATGTGAGATTGATTCAATCAATTCCGGTTGTAATTCTGACCAATCTACCGTTGTGGTCATTGTTCTGTTTCGATCACGTAAAATTAGGGTTTTCTATTCGATATTGATCAAATTAAAATTAAAATTAAAATCCTAACTCAGATTCCGATACCAATTCCTCAATTGAAACTTATGATTACCTTCTTCAATTATTGATGTATTAATCGAAGACAAACCAATCGGCAGCAGAACATCAATTCTTCACGGATCACGGTGATCTAAACCAGAAAAAAACTATGCATACCGTGAGGAAGCATGAAATCGATCATGAAATGGAAAATTTGATGTGAAAATTGAATGGAATTTGAAGCAGAATCAGAGGGGTTTCCTGGGGGAGAAGAAGAGCCCCACTGATCGAGGAGAAGAAGAAGAAGAGGGGAAATATCTTAGACATAGGATGGATAGGCTGAAAATTAGGAAGGTGATTTTGAATTGGGTTATTGGATTTTATCACCCTCAACTATTAACCTTCGGTCGTTGCCCCCCTCAACTAACACTTTGATGCCCGGCACCTCCAACTTGACATTCAGTTTGTGTTGGCACCACTCAGTTAACAGATTACTAACTCTGTTAGTTTTTTATCCTACGTGTCACCACCTTACTTACCTGGACAGATTACGTGGTGATGACGTGGCACATTTTCCCTAGGTATCTCAACTAGCTCCACCATCATCTGCAACACTACCTGATTATTCTGTGAACGGAGAATCTCAAACACCACCACCGTCCTCAAAGTCACCCGAATCGTCCTCAACCATCGCCGCCTGAGAGGCTCCATCTCTCTGGTAATCGGAAAATTATCGGAGCTCAAAGAACTCGTTCTCTCCAACAACCACCTTGTGAACCAAATTCCGGTTCAAATTTCCAGTTGCCTAAAACTTGAAGTTCTCGACGTTAAAAACAATAGATTTTCCGGTTCAGTTATCCTCACTCAACCGTCCCCGGATCTTAGATCTATCATCCAATAAATTCTCCGGTGATCTAAATTTCTTAAAATATTTTCCAAATCTTGAAAAACTCACTTGCTAATAACATGTTCACGGTAAAATACTGGTTTCAATCTAGTCGTTTAGAAATCTCTGGTTTTTCAACATCTCCGGTAACAGTTTTCTAGAAGGTTCAGTTCCAACAATTAACCAATTAGAGAATGTTCCAAAACGCTATAGCTTTGCAGAATCAAAATCACCTTCAAATTCTTCAACAAGTTCTGATGACGTCATGGCTCCGTCACCGGCTCCGGCAAGTACACCAATTCATAAGCATCGATGAGATGTTTGGAAGCAAAAATTGAGTGGGAATTGGGGATGAATTTGATAATGAGTTCCAACAACCACTGGCTCCGTCACCAGCTCTGGCAAGTGCACCTCCAACAACCACCCCTAGAACCGCCGCCACACGACTTTCCGACGGCGGGATGCCGTCAATTTCAACAAGAACTAACAGAGCTGACACGATTTCAACAACAACCAGTAGATCTGACTCGATTTCAACAAAATTTCGAAAAATCTGACTCGTTCCATTCCCTACTCTTGAGCAGTGGTTGTTGTAGATGATGGGGCGGTGGTTGTTGTAGATGATGAAAGGGCGCGGTAGTCGTAGATGATGAAGAGGTGGCGGTCCGGTTTCTTATAGTTGTCGTAGTGGTGGAAGGTATCGGCGGTGGCAGTGGAGGCTGATGGTGGCGGTGGTAGCAAGATGGTGGCAATGGAGGTTGAGGGTGGCGGTGGTAAAGAGAAAAAGGGGTGGATCGAAAAATGGTAACAAATACCAGGTTGCTACCAAAGGTTCTTATATATGTGCCACGTAATCGCCATGTAATCATGTCCACGTAAGCAAGGAGATGACACGTAGGATCAGAAACTAACAGAGTTAGTAATCTGTTAACAGAGTGGTGCCAGCACATACTAAAAGTCAAGTTGGAGGTGTCGGGCGTCAAAGTGTTAGTTGGGGGTGGCAATGGCCAAAGGTCGATAGTTAGGGGTGATAAAATCCAATAACCCTTTTGAATTAGAACTAGTAGTTTACTCGTCCGGAGTCTGGGTATATATCCAAACTCACTGCATATTTTAATATCACAATGATTTCTTATCCAATTATTAAGAACATCAATAAATGTGTCTATGTTTAAGATAATGATACTTTTTATTTGATTGCGATTAGGTAATCATTATTTATTAATAAATAAAATTGATAGGAACATTTGTGAAAACTGATATACAAAAAACATAATCAATACTAAATATTTATTTATATTACTTCGAAACGGAGACGATTACAGACTAATGACAGGTAGACGATTACATACTAAATGAAATAATATATGATAACTTACTCAATATTTTAATTTATTTAAAATAAAAATAAAATTAGTTTGATTAATTATTATCGTTAAAGGGATAATATACATTAAAATTCAAGAAATAAAGGTACATGAAATAAAAGAATACTTAATGAATAAAATAACTAAAGTTAAAATGAAAATGAGGCAAGGTTAAGGAACATGTAAGCAAGATGTGAAAAAAGGAAAAAATATAAAAAAGTACAAGGGCCAATCACCCATTATCTTCAACCTGTTATCTTCTTTCTTTTTCAGTGTACATGCTTTCTTTTTCGCCTGTAATCTGAAAAAAATAAATATGAAACATATATCCTACAAAGGGACAACCAGCCCCATTAAATCCTTCTCTGCACCCACGTTGTGGCTAACCCTAACCCACCTGCCCCACCCCTAACCACGCCATGATGTGGTGGTGTTGTTGGGTTTGCTGATCTAGCACTGGAAAACGCTCTACCCTATTGTGAACTTTTGTATCCATCAAGTTGTTGATTGGTTATGATTCTTGATTGCCTGCACTCTGAAAATTTAATAACCTTTTTAGTGTGAGCATTTAGTTATATTTAAATGTTATACTTTTGCAAGACCCGGACTGGGTTGGGTATTACTTTGATGTTTATATGGTTATTGTTTTGACAAACTGACAAATATAAGATAATAAGGTAATTAGTATAATGTTTCTATGTAAATGAAATTTCCAAGCACTTTACCTCACTAATTTCTCACCCGTGTTGAAAGTTGTAAGAATTGAGTTGCCTTTAAAAACCAATAATCTCTATAGTTGCGTCATTTTCTTGTAATTTAGAACAAAGAGCTATTAGATTTGATAAAATACAGAAAAAAACATAGAATACATAACTTTGCCTCTACCTTCCTTTCTACAGTATGATTCAGTGGTTCCTTATCAAGGTTAAAACACATAAAAGTAAATATAAGTGTTAATCACACATTAAAAGAAAGTACCATTGCATATAGTTAAATACATTAAAATTAACATGGACTAATTGAATTTACATTTACCTTCCGGTGAACATTCTGAATTTTCATACTCTTGAAAATGTTAGATGAACCTGAAAAACTTAACTCATGAATAAACATTAAAATATGACCATTAGACCACTAAACGAAAACAAAATGGAAGAGGCAGTACATGAATTTAGGCTTACTTTGTGTTTGTCATTGTTATGTGTCACACCCCGATATTTCCACGTATTACCGGTGGGCCCGGTGGGGAGTATCGTGACGTAAGATTGATATCGTCATAGTCAAACATACACAGAATAGCACAGCGGAAGTCTTGGAATAAAAATATTATTACAAACCCAAATGTCTGAAAATATCAATGTATTTATTATAGACGAGCTTGTAATATCAAATCCACAGGTGGATCATTACAGAATGTATAAAATGAAGTTTAGCAGACTTTAAGGCATCTTTAAGGATTTGCAAGATCCTCTATTTCGACACCGAGCAACTCCCAGCCTATTACGAGTAGTACCTGCCACTTAGTCTTTTGAAAATACGTCAGTTTTCACTGGTAAATACAATTAACTGACTCTTTTGAAAATAGTTTATGAAAATTGATTTAGGCGCACAAGGCACGAAACCATTTATAACTTGGGACAATTATTTAAGATAATCTTGTATACAGTTTTTACATGTTTGTCATACATATGGGGCCGGTTTGGAAGCCGGTCATGATTAACCGACTCACCACTTATAGAACCCACAAAGGAGTTATCCCCAACATGTGGGTTATTTTGCATTTGCATCTATCAGGTGTATGCATACACCCCGTGCATAGGTCGTGGCCATTTTCAAATGAAATGAGATGAGGATATCCAGGACACGGTCGTATTAACCCCCAATGTTTATGTTATCAAACAAAACAGATTAAAACAGGCTATGCAATTTATTAATCACAATCCGATTAAATGATTTCACACCCGACCAAGCGGTATTATTATAATACCGTATCACAAGCCCGTATAAGGGAAAATAAGTTAAAAGTATTTACCTGAGCTAATACTTGATTCACAGCAAAATAACCCAGTCGTATCCAATCTATCTAAATGCAGGTAGCTTTTACTGGGTGGCTCTAGTCTGAAGTGATGGTAATATATAACCAATTCAGAATGCTAATGGGTCTTATTTAAGTCGTAGACTTAGACCGGCTAGCTTAAAGTATCTAAAGCGGTACGATACGCTAGATGAAGCGATGACCGGAATAGAATGTTATTTATACCCAACAAGTATGAAGACTTGTATAATATGGGTAAACTAAGTACATTCTGGATTTCTGAAGTAAAAACGATAAGGTTAAACCCGTTTCGGCAACTTACGTAAACTAGTTACATAAACCGATCTGAACGCGTAAATGCATAACGGGCAACCAAATGAACCATATACAAGTCCCTTATGCTATTATGCTTAAAATATGTTAATACATCAGTAGGATATTAACATATATGCCCAAAAAGTATTTAAAACCAAATTAAGTCCCGTAGGGGCATTTTGGTCATTTTAATATTTATAAAAGAGGTTTTAAATTAAACTGATATTCTGGTCTAAAACATTCAGTAAAAATATTTATGTTATGATGTTAAAACAGTAGGATATCATTCATATGTGAGTTTTACCATTTATGGCCAAACTATGCCCCGAAAGGGTATTTTGGTCATTTCACATATGATTTTAAGGACATATTTGGAAGTCTGAGTTCATGACTTATACCTACTGTAAGAATATTAAAATTTATTTATAAATTCAGTAGGTAACAAGTCTTAGGTGCTAAATATGGTTTTAAACCATACTATGCACCTAATTAGCGTAAAAGGTAAATTACACTTTTCGTCCTTTATGTTTGTATCGAATTACAGTGGATAGCCTTTAACTTCAATAATTACAATCACAGTCCTTTATTTGGAAAACTCATTACACTCTACGTCCTTTAGCTCTAACCTGGTTAAAATTTTCAGTTAAATATTGCATGTATCTGACATATGAGGGTATTATTGTCTTTTCTTATTCTAATATAATTAAAAAAAATAAACACATAAAATCTATTACCCCTCTCCCGTTCTCTCTCTCTTTCTCCAACACCCACCCCTGCTACAATATGCTGAAATAACATTGCTAGCTACTATAGACAGTTTCAAACACATTAATACAAGACAAAACAGGTCGAGATGACCCACTGAAACTTTTTGCCCATTAAATTGAACTTTACACCAAACAATAATTAAGGTTATGTTGAAGCAACCCCTCTTACATTACCAATGATCTGTTGTGTCTGCAAGCCCACATGATTGGTGCAAATCCATCCAACAATGACTTTAATTAGTAGAGATAGTTGTGCATTCCACCCCCAGATTTAATCAGAATCGACGGCTTTAATATCTCTGTTATGCTCCAGATTAGAATTAAATTGTAGGTTAAAGATATATGACAACTTGGAGTTGGTTGCCTTGAAAATTAGCAGAGGTAGAAATCCCTTTCCATTTACTTATGGATTTGGTGTTGGTGGCGGCGGATTTGGTGGTGGTTGGGGTGGGGTTGGTTGGAGAGAGAGAATTGAAGGCTGTGGTGTGGCGGATTTGGTGGTGGTGGCGGCGGATTTGGTGGTGGTGGTGATAGTGGTGGTGGCGGATATGGTGGTGGCGGCGGATTTGGTGGGTGGGGGGGGGGGGGGTTGAAGAAGAAGGGTCAGTGAAAGAATGAAAAATGTTGCTGGGTTTTTTAAATTATGTTTTAGTTATTTCTTTAGTTAAGTTGGTAGAAAGACAAAATTGCCCTTGACTGACCAGATCTAACTGAAAATTTTAACTAAGTTAGAGCTAAAGGACGTATGGTGTAATAAGTTTTCCAAATAAAGGACTGTGATTGTAATTATTGAAGTTAAAGGTCACCCACTGCAATTCAATACAAACATAAAGGACGAAAAATGTAATTTACCCTAGCGTAAAAGTCGATAATTGACGATATTTAAGATGTTTATGTGATTCTGAGATTTTGAAGAGCCTTGTGTGTTTAAAATATTTTATTTTTCATATCAAATTAGTAGGAAAAGGTTTGGCATGCTAATCACATGTAAATAACATTTTATTAGTCAAAAGGGCATTAATGTCAATTAAGGAATTTATACGAGAACTCTAAGTGATGGTGAGTATCTAATCTGACCCAACTTTCCAAAAATTCCTAAAAATGATATCTTAATAGTAGGTAATGAGTTTTGGGTCAAAATCCATGTTTAAACATGTATTATACATAATAGCGTAATTTATTTAATAAAAAGTTCTAATTTACGATATCATGCATAACATTGTTTTGAGACTAGAGAATCATGTCAAATTAATTTAGACATGCTTATATATCAGTATTCAACCTATTTGTATGCTCACATATCCAAAAATCTCATTTTTGGTTAAAAAGGGCATAACGGTCAATTATAAGCATAATAACGGAAACTAGCATATAATTCAAAATACTAATGACCAGGTAATATAACCTCAGAGGGTTATACTAAAACATAATATGGTCCTAATCAGTGTTGTAAAAGTCGCTAGGCGGTCCCTAGTCGGCCGACTGGGGAGTTGGGAGTACCGGAGTACTCGGAGAGTACTCGAGGAGTACGCAGACATGGTAAATATAAAGAAAATTAATTGTTATATATTATTTATGTGTTAAAATAAGCATAATTCATGTCAACTGGGTATAATTTAAAATGAAACATGTTTAAAGTTCAAATATTCTGAATACAAGTCCGACTAGTCTGAGTACAAGGCCGAGTAATCCGAGTACAAGGCCGAGTAGTCCGAGTACAAGGCCGAGTAGGCCGATTTTGACCGAGTTTGACCGATTAAAAGTCAACAAACCACGTTGACCGCCTAGACCGACTAGGCCGACTAGGCTCCGACTAGGCCGACTAGGCTCCGACTAGGACCGAGTACTCCCGAGGCCGACTAGTTGCGACCGCCTAGGAGGAAGTCGCCAAGGTGGAGGTCCGAGGACCGAGTACTCGCCGAGTACTCGGCCGAGGAATCCGACTTTTGCAACACTGGTCCTAATGGAAGCTTAAAACATAAAGAATTTAAGCTTAATCGGGTTAGAACTGAAAGTCAAAGCAAAAGTCAAGCTTTTGCGACTTTCGGTTGCGAACCGACCCTAAACTCAGAATTGTCGGGTTGAACATGCTTAAACATGTTCTTATAATAATTACCAAGTTATTAGAATGATAAAATATAATTTATAACCTCTGCATTGTTAGTTTTGGTTATTATTTCAAATTCTGACCAGTTTGATTTTTTAACTTAATAGTTTGACCCGACAATTAACTAAGCAAACGCAATAATTAGGAGGTGCCCTTTTAAGGGTTAATCACCTACCTAGTTATGGTCACATAACCACATTCATCTCGAATAATGGCTGGACCATTTGAGTTTAAACCGAAGGTCAAAGTCAGTTTACGATAACTTTGACTTTTCGGTTTTTAAATTAAAAACTGAACTAAAGTGGGGACTAAGACACTTACAAAGGGTCTTAGCAATCTTTTCTTCTAAAGTGAGCTTCCCTTTTTTATCAGGAACCTCCAGAATGCTCAAGAACTCAAGCTAAAGAGATGAGAGTGATTTTGAGTGAAAGTGCAAGTGAAATGGCTGCACATAACGTCCTATTTATAGTGAATGGAGACCCCTCATGATCATCACGTGTGTTTAGGGGGGTTGTAGGATGGCTCCAGGTGTCTTGGTGGTAATTTAAAACCATCAAACAACCATAGTTTCGATTTATAACTTGTTTGGAGCCCAAGGAAGAACGTGTCCTGCACCTGGTCAAGGAATTCTGTCAAAATAAGGTCGTCGCCGCGCGCGACGGTGAGGGGGGGGGGGCTGTGGCCCGACGCCACCACACAAAACTCCAGCAAACAAGTTTTCAAACTTATCACTTTCAGTCCCTGTACCTTCTAATGCAATGTATCTTTCATTTTAGGCACTTTTAACCCTTCTAGTTGGTTTGTAGATGATCTAGTGAATATATCCAAACACCGTTAGGTCCGGTTTCGTTAAACGATCACCGAAAACACTAGTTTCGTCTCATTGACGCTTTTAACCCTTATTCTTTGGAATTTGCGTAAACAACACATAACGGTATCGAATCCTTGTGAAATTTTTATCACTTATTCTTGAGAGTATAATCGAACATTACGAAGCCTCGGGTTCGTTAGAAGGTCACTTTATGGTGTAGTTTTGCTAGTTGACGATTTTAGTCCTTTTAACGCACAAAGGTACGCGTAATAATCGTTTAATGACATGAAAGCCTTCCTTGACCCATATTAAACATTCCCGAGTGTATGATTGCATATCTTAATGCTTCGGGTTCGTTAAAAGGTCATTCAGAGGTATAATTAAACATGTTGATGCTTTTAACCCCTCTAACTCGCAAACTTGTGCGTAACTTCACTTATTGGCATAAAAGCCTTGAATGGCCAATATTAGGCATTCCCGAGAATATGATCAAACATTATGAAGCTCTCGGTTTGTTAAAAGGTCACTCAGAGGTAAGAATTAACATGTTGACACTTTTAACCCTTCGACGCACAAACTTTCACATAATTACGCAAACGGCTCCTCTTGTCTAACAAGTGGCTCATTTGAGAATACGGACACCGTATAAAGTCACTCAGAGGCCTAGTTTAGGCATGTTGACACTTTCAGTCCTTCTATATTCAAGGTTTTCGATTTTTGACGAAATTAGTCCCTCATAGTCAACGTTTGACTTTATTAGGGTTTATTACACGTGTCAATACATCATTGGACACGATTTTACGAGGTGTTACATCCTCACCCCCTTAAAAGAAATCTCGACCCCGAGATTTACCGAAACAAGTGAGGGAACTTTTGTCGCATAGTGGACTCAACTTCCCATGTATATTCAGGGCCTCTACGGGCATCCCATTTAACTTTTACAATTGGTTCATGCTTCCTTCAGAGTTTTTTAACCTGTTGATCCTTGATCGATATAGGTCTTTCAATAAACCTCAGGTTTTCATCAATCTGTACGTCTTTATGAGACATTGCTAGCGATTCATCAGCTAGACATTTCTTTAAGTTATAGATGTGGAACACATTGTGAATTCCACTGAGCTCCTCAGGTAAGTCTAGCTTATAAGCTATACTCCCGACAAATTCAATAATCTCGAATGGTCCTAAATATCCAGGGCTCAACTTGCCCTTTATACTGAAATGTATCGTACCCTTCCATGTTGGTATTTTCAGTAGAGTCTTGTTCTCTATTTGGAACTTTAAGAGATTTGCGCCTCTTGTTCGCATTGCTCTTCTGCCGATTACTGGCAGCTTTCAGATGATTACGTATTCGTATTATCTTATCCGTCATCTTTAAGAAAAATCTCAGATTCTGATAATTGGGATTTCCCAACTCCTGCCCAACAAACGGGCGTTGACACTTTCTCCCATACAAGGTCTCTAATGGAGCAGCCTTAATGCTTATATAATGCTATTGGTTATAGGAGAACTTAATTAGGGTGAGATAGTCATTCCAACTACTACCCAAATCAATCTTAAGGAAGTAACTACCCTCATGGTTAGTCGAATAAATCGACGATCCTGGGCAGCTAATAACGATTCTTTATCGTCTCCTAGTTAGGTTTCAGTAACCAATGCACAAGCGTATTGCATTGTGCTTTCCTTTATCAACAATAATCGAAGCTCCTAAGATGATGAGCTAGGCTGTACAAGCCTTTCATTGTAACTCATCAGGTTGGCTCCCAGTTCTTCCACTTAGTGCTAACCGATATTGAGCTTCGGTAACAGATACCGCTCCTAATAGGATGTCAATCCAAATTCCACTTTGCCTCTCAGGAGGTAAATAGGGCAGTTCTATGGAAAAGACGTCAAGTTATCGAAATGATAGAGATAGCTTCAATCTCCGGCTTTGGTTAACCTACCGTCTCTTGTGTTATGCAAATGGCACATCTGTTTTACGAGTACCCGGTTGCCTTATGTAGAGATGCCTATTCAGGCATTTCTATAATGGATATCTTCTTTGAATACCCCTAGCTGACTTTAGTACAATATGATCATTAGAATATCTTACTGGTTCCATGCATTAAACCTCCATACTGATCAGGCATGGAAGCAATCTATATGACACACTAGGATACACCAATCCTCATATGGCGCTTTCATCAAACATAGTTGGCACTCGCAGTTGATAGAAATCAATGTGGAAATAATTTAAAATAACATATATTGTCGTACTCTATTCGAAGAAAGAGTACTTTTAGATTTTACAGAAGGATCATTGATGAAAATAGAAGAAACGGTCTTTATGGTTTCATTGGTAAGTTCTACCTTATACTTAGTATATGGAGTTCTTATGAGTATCATCAAAAGTTTGCTAAGCTTATGGTCTATGAAAGACTTAGGGGTTGTTTGGTAGCCTCTTAATCCATTCAGAGGTTGTCTCTTAATGAAATCATTTGTTGCCCTTATGTCTGAATGAATAAGAGGTAACCTTATGTCTGACTGGATAAGAGGTAACATCTGAATGGTAAACCATCACATGTCACATTCTTCTACATTATCTTTGTTAAACTCTTAAATGATTTCATTAAGAGGTAGCCACTTAATGTCATTCAGATGCTACCAAACAGCCCCTTATTATTGCCCGTATAAAAAAAACAGGACACTTAGCAGAAATTATCATTGATAAATGATAAGGAATGTACTTGATGACATCATGTACTGCCTCTTGGCATTCATCAGGTGAGTTCAGGCATTTCCCTTCTTAGCCTCTCCAAGCTTAGCTGCACCTTCTTTGGCAGCTTTATGGCATCTAGTTCTGATGTGGCCTTTCTCACCACAGCCGTAACAGACTGCATTCTTTATGTCCCTACATTCATGGGACTGATGACCAGTTCCTTTGCAGATGCCACACTGCTTTGGTCCTTGTTCCATTCGACACCGTCCCTAGTGTCTTTTATAGCAGATTTTGCATACAGGTTTCTTATTGGGCTTTTGTTGATTCTTATTGAGCTTTTGTTGATTCTTATTGAGCCCTAACTTGCTCTTTTTCTTAGATTTCTGGGAGTTATCCTCCTCCTTTGGTTCATCCTTCACATTCGAAGTGTGAACAAAGCTCTTTTCATGAGCAATTGAATGTAGTTTTGAATGGAAATTGGAGCGAGTAGCACTCGGCTCTTTGAACTGTTTCATGACCTTTTCCATGGTCTTTCCAACTGCTGCGTCAACCACAGCTTGGAGATTAACTCCATTAATATTGAGGTTTACGTTTGTAGCATCATTAGGATTTGTCGCATCAATAGTATCGCGACTGTTGTCTACCTCATCTGAGTTTGCCATACTCGAGGCTTAGTACTAAACATCAAATTGAACAATAGTTAGTCATCATCCTGACAACTTGACATAGATTAGCCACGGCATCCATAAACCGTATAGGCAATTATGTTCCGAACATTCCTAATGAATGTTATTTTGGAAAAATATCAATATTACTGTAGCCTAGGTTACAGAGAACCATCAATGGCATTTAAGGTTTGGACCGAGTCCATTACCTGTTTGACAGGGGATCACAATGTCACAACTGTCTTTGTCACATGGACGATTTTGAATAGCTCGAAGGCTAGCCTTACAGGACTTTTACTACATATATATATATATATATATATATATATATATATATACATATGGCACAGAGGCCCGTCACGAGGGACATAGAAGGATATGGCATAAAGCCTAGTCATGAAGGACATAAATAATCATATGGCGCGAAGGCCTTGTCGCAAAGGACATTTAGATATGGCTCAAAATGGCCTTGTCACAAGGACATTATAAGATATGGCACTAAAGGTCTGTCTCGGAGGACATTATAAGATCTGGCACAAAAGGTCTGTCCCAAAGGATGTTAACATTTAATATGTTAACTTGTCATGAACGACAAATTATAGCACATTGGCTTGTCATGAATGACTTAAATTAACTCGTTGGTTTGTCACAAGGACAATAATTTATAAGCCGCAATCTTATTAGATCAGGGGCTTTAAGGTTTGAACATAGTTCTTCACCTTTGGACAGGGATTCATAGACTACAACTGTCATCGTCTTGAAAGACGATTCATTTTGGCACAAAGGTAAACCAATTGACATCACTAATGGATGTTTATATATAATCATCGTATTTGATGATATTAGTCATGATCACATTGACCATATAAACTGCGAAACTTGGGCATAGCTTTCCACTTTAGACAGGGAGCCATAATGGTCACAACTGTCATTGTCTCAAATGGACGATATAATGTAGCCCGTAGACGAGACATTACTAGGAATGTCTAGTATTATTAAGATGTTGATGAGATTAGTCATGATCATATGGATCATATATACTATTAGGTTTGGGTATAACCCACCACTTAGAACAGGGAATCACAAAGACCACCACTATCTTTGTCTTATCGACAATAGAGTAAAGTATAGCCCGTAGGCATTTCATCACTAGGGATGTTAATATTATGATCATCATACTGATGATATTAGTCAGGATCACAATGATCATATAGACTATGAGATTTGAGCATAGCACACCCCCTTGGGCAAGGAATCATAAAAGATTACAATTATCTTGTCATAATTGGACAATATAATATAGCTCGTAGGCAAAACATCATTTAAGGAGGTTAAATTTAATCATCATATTGATGATTTTACTCATGATCGCATTGATCATATAGACTATTAGGCTTGAGCATAGCTCACTACCTTGGACAGGGGATCATAAGGATCACAATGTCAATGTCTCAAATGGACAATATGTTATAGCCCGTAGGAAAAACATCATTAAGGATGTTTAAACAATATGATCATCGTATCAGATGATATTAGTCATGATCGCATTGATCATATAGACTAGTAGGCTTGAGCATAGCTCACTACCTTGGACAGGGGATCATAAAGATCACAATGTCAATGTCTCAAATGGACAATATGTTATAGCCCGCAGGCAAAAACACCATTAAAGATGTTTAAATGATATGATCATCGTGTCAGATGATATTAGTCATGATCGCATTGATCGTATAGACTATTATGTTTGGACATAGTCCAATATTTTTAGACAGGGAGTCGTAGACCACAACTGTCGTTGTCTTTATTGGACAACAAGTATAGCCCGTAGGCATTTCACCACTAATGGATGTTTATGGTATGATCATCACATTGATGATACTTGCCATGATCTACTTTAATCATATAGGCTTTAAGGCTTGGACATAGTCCAAATACCTTGACGACGGTGTGGTTTCTCAAGTCACACTGCCAGGAATGTTAACATGTTCTTAGATGTTAACAAGGATTAATTGTCTTAAGAGGGTTTTACCATCATAGCCATGTTCATAGACATATAGGCTAGGTTATACCATTAAGAGGATCTTTGAAACTTTCAGCTGATCGATAAAGTTCGAGTAAAATTTGGAACTATCGTTGGATAAAGGACGATATGAATACCTGTATAAAATTTTCAAAACTTTCCATAAATCATTAGGGAATTTACAATAGTGTCTTAATCAGGACTTTTAGTAGTTCATGTGTCCACACAGGGACTTTAAAGCAACTCTAGTCCACGCAGGGACTAAAGGAAATATAAATCCGTATAGGGACTATAAGATATGTCCGCATTGGGATTATTATGATATAACATGTCCACGAAGGGACGTTATTAAACAATTGTCCTCGTAAGGACTTTATGTCGAAAGATACGTCCTCATTGGGACTTATTAAAGAAACAATATGTCCTTGAAAGGACTATAATAAGATATCATATCCATAAGGGATTTTAATGGAATAATATGTCCATAAAGGGACTTTGATGAATCAGCATGTCCACTAAGGGACTACGATGAAATAATATGTCCTTGAAAGGACTATAATGAATTATTATGTCCGCCAGGGGACTATGTTGAAATAATATGTCTACAAAAAGATTTTTAATGAAATACTATGCCCATGAAAGGACTATTTTGAAGTATGATGTCCATGGAAGAACTATATTGAAATATTATGTCCATGAAAGGACTATATTGAAATACCAAGTCCACGAAGGGACTATTTTAAAATAGTGTATCCACAAAGGGATTTTAATGAAATCACATGTCCATGAAAGGACTATATTGAAATAGCATGCCCACCGAGGGACTTTATTGAAGTATAATGTTCATAAAGGGACTATATTGAATATGATGTCCACGAAGGGACTATAATGAAATATAATGTCCACGAAGGGACTAAAATGAAATATAATGTCCACGAAGGGACTAAATAGCAAATGCCCATACAGGGTCTTAAGTTGAAAGATATGTCCACACAGGGACTATATAGAAGAGATAGGTCCTTATAGGGACTTAAAGGATAATGAATATTATGAAAGAAGGATTCTCCAACGCCTTCCTTGCTCGATTTCGATTGTTTCTCTTCTTTGTTTACCATATTCGGTAGGGACGCTGAAGACCTTAGTGAATAAAGTAAGTATTCCAGTCAGGATCCATTATAGAAATAGAATTTAAGAATTTCATGGTTAAAGAATGATATGGATCACGGATTGGGTTTTGACTCATACAATCCAAATCTGGGAATTTAAAACTTGGAGGTAAGAAATAGGGATCATTAGGATCCACTGGTATTATTTTCAAAACGGGAGCCTTAGGGACCACCTGGTATGGACTCCACAGGCACATACTTCAAAATTTGGAGCCTCAGGGACCTCCGGTATGGACTCCGAAGTCTGATTGAGAATTTCAATAAGTTTGGTTTTTGGGAATAGGTCCATAAAGGTCTTTCCTCCAAACCAATCTCACGCTTATCCTAGCCGTAATACGAAGCTTAACATTCCTTGGCTTCGGATGAGGATAATCTCCATCAACAGCTTCCTTGCTTGGCGACATATTCAAAATACATAAAATCGAAAACAATGTTTACTTAATAGGGATGAGAGTATTCCTATGTTAAGTCTAGACTCAAATGGTCTAAGGAATATGCTACTGTGTCATTTGAGATTAAACACTAAGGGCTAGTGTTTAATTCACTCAAATGTTGGCTCTGATACCAACCTGTCACACCCCGATATTTCCACGTATTACAGGTGGGCCCGGTGGGGAGTATCGTGACGTAAGATTGATATCGTCATAGTCAAACATACACATAATAGCACAGCTGAAGTCTTCGAATAAAAATATTATTACAAACCCAAATGTCTGAAAATATCAAAGTATTTGTTATAGACGAGCTTGTAATATCAAATCCACAGGTGGATCATTACAGAATGTATAAAATGAAGTTTAGTAGACTTTAAGGCATCTTTAAGGATTTGCAAGATCCTCTATTTCGACACCGAGCAACTCCCAGCCTATTATGAGTAGTACCTGCCACTTAGTCTTTTGAAAATACGTCAGTTTTCACTGGTAAATACAATTAACTGACTCTTTTGAAAAGAGTTTATGAAAATTGATTTAGGCGCACAAGGCACGAAACCATTTATAACTTGGGACAATTATTTAAGATAATCTTGTATACAATTTTACATGTTTGTCATACATATGGGGCCGGTTTGAAAGCCGGTCATGATTAACCGACTCACCACTTATAGAACCCACAAAGGAGTTATCCCCAACATGTGGGTTATTTTGCATTTGCATCTGTCAGGTGTTTGCCTACACCCCGTGCATAGGTCGTGGCCATTTTCAAATGTAATGAGATGAGGATATCTAGGACACGGTCGTATTAACCCCCAATGTTTATGTTATTAAACAAAATAGATTAAAACGGGTTATGCAATTTATTAATCACAATCCGATTAAATGATTTTACACCCGACCAAGCGGTATTATTATAATACCGTATCCCAAGCCCGTATAAGGGAAAATAAGTTAAAAGTATTTACCTGAGCTAATACTTGATTCACAGCAAAATAACTCAGTCGTATCCAATCTATCTAAATGCAGGTAGCTTTTACCGGGTGGCTCTAGTCTGGAGTGATGGTAATATATAACCAATTAAGAATGCTAACGGTCTTATTTAAGTCGTAGACTTAGACCGGCTAGCTTAAAGTATCTAAAGCGGTACGATACGCTAGATGAAGCGATGACCGGAATAGAATGTTATTTATACCCAACAAGTATGAAGACTTGTATAATATGGGTAAACTAAGTACATTCTGGATTTCTGAAGTAAAAACGATAAGGTTAAACCCGTTTTGGCAACTTACGTAAACTAGTTACATAAACCGATCTGAACGCGTAAATGCATAACGGGCAACCAAATGAACCATATACAAGTCCCTTATGCTATTATGCTTAAAATATGTTAATACATCAGTAGGATGTTAACATATATGCCCAAAAAGTATTTAAAACCAAATTAAGTCCCGTAGGGGCATTTTGGTCATTTTAATATTTATAAAAGAGGTTTTAAAGTAAACTGATATTCTGGTCTAAAACATTCAGTAAAAATATTTATTTTATGATGTTAAAACAGTAGGATATCATTCATATGTGAGGTGTTAGGCCGTTGTAGATCAGGATCTGTTCGTCTGGAACGTGGTTGGATCGATCAGGATCAAGGTGCGGAATCCCTTGATCGTGTCACAGAATCAACAACAACAACAAATTCAACGTTTAAACTCGTCTGATTTTCTATTAGAATGATTGTGAAAGTACAATAGCACCGGTAGAATCTCAGACTGGTAGAGGTTCCGTACAAGTTCAGCAAAAGGTTCTAAATGACAAGTCCTAGCTTGCTATTTATAGGAAACATTAGGGAGACTTATAAGTGTCACCCGATCGGATGGTAATCCGATCGGATGGCCATCCGATCGGATGACATCAGTCAACCGTCGGATACACTTTTACACTTATGCGCCATTCCCTGGGTTGTTTTTACATACACAAATAAACAAGTACATACATATACAAAATTACATACACAGCACAAAATAAACAAGACTCGATGCAGACGGAAGCTACAGACATATGTACTAACATACTCCCCCTTGGATGTTGTTAGGATCAGAGGCTCTCATGATTGTGTTTGTTTGTATAATTTGAATAATAAATGAATATGAAATAATGTGAAGTGCAGCGGAAATGGAAACAAACTTGATAAACACAATCGAAAGGAAGAATGGTTTGATAAACACATGCTTTTCATTAGATCGAAAGATTACAAAATCAAATCAAAAGATTACAATGCATACTTACAACCAAAACTCCCCCTCAGCCTGATGCTCCCCTGGTAGATTGCACAAGATGAAAGGATTGGACTAGAGGAGAAGAACTCACTCAGTCAATCAAATGTAACAGTACAGGGTACTGTTCCATTTATAGGCAATTCAAACCACTGAGGCATCAAAGCTGACGTCACCATGAAAGTGACATCTAACAACCTAACAACCTTTAACCACTGTTCCTATACAAACACTGCTAATCTTAACCACTGACTTTATACACAACAAGTGACACACTAAACTACTGCTTTCTCCTTTCATCAGTGCTTACCTCAAGGTTGATCAGTCCTTGAGTGGGCAGTCCTTTAGCATCAGTAGTTTGAACCAGTAGTGTTTACTTCTTAACAGTCTTCAGGGCTTCATCAGCAGTTTGAAGGACAGCAGTTGTTGTATACGAACAGTGGACAGAGGACATCAGATGTTATACACACTTTCAAGGGGAAAGCCTGGTGTAAACTACTGCTTATGATGAATCCACTGTTGTGAACCAGTTTTGGCTTTCATTATCTGTTCCTCTGATAGGGTTCAATCCCAACAATCTCCCCCTGGAACAGATAATGCCAAAACCCTTCATTATTCTGGATCTTTATTGTCTCATCCGAAGTTCCTTAGCTTGTATTTTAAATTCCAATTCAAAATCCTTGGAGCTTGAGTCATCCTCATCCCTGCACAGTGTAAGTTCAAGGAGATCTTGTAGATCTTCAACACCAAGGCCTAGTGCTTGTTTCCTTGATATGTACTTCACTTCACCATTGGATCTGATCATAGTCAATACATTGGTCTTTTGATCAGACATCCATTTTAGTATTTTTGAACCCAATGGGTTTCTTGGGAGAGGTTTATTGACTGATGAGTTGGGGGATTGTGGCCTTGTGAGAAATTATTGATCAGTACTCTGTGCTTTTGCTGGTTCAGAGTTTTCAGCCTGATCATTACTCTGAGCTTTTGATAGTTCAGAATTTTCAGCATGATCAGTACTCTGAACTTTTGCTGCTTCAGAGTTTCCAGCTGACTTTTGTGTGAAAGCCTTGTTTATGATCTCATTTGCTGCAGCTATATCTTCTGCTGTTTCTTTATCAATCAGCTCTTGTCTCTTTCTTTGATCTAACTCAATGTCGGAGATGTCTGTTGATGTGAGCATTGGTTCAGAAGTTTTGATCTGCTGTTCTGGCTTTATGTGATCAGGCTTTGTTGGTGTGTTTGAATCTGTTGTCTTTCTTTTCTTTAGCCTCTCATAAGCCTCATCTGTATATTGCCTAGTCCATTTTGCTATGGCATTGGCAGGTCCAACCTTTGCATCCACCAGCTCTTGCTTTTTTCTTTTGTACTCAGAGGTAAGATCAACAATAAGCTTCTTGTATTTATTCCAGTTTGGAGCTGTTTTCTTCTTTCTTGGATCATTCTTGATCCTTTCAATTCTGTTTGCCTCATGCTTTAATGCAATGATTGGCCATTCTTTGAATTGTTCTTCTTCAGCTGGATAAAATTTTTCTTTCATGATGTATGCAAGATACTCTTTTCTCATTTCTTTTCATAGATCTGCTTTGGGTGGTAAGTTTGACATTTCCTTGCTCAGATCTCTTGCATAGTCTTCCATATGTTTGACTTTAGTGAGCAAGAATTCCATTCTTTCAGAAATGGTTTTGTCACCTTGATCTTCACATTCAAGTTTGGCTCTTATCTTAGCTTGCCTTACTTTGATCTTGAGATATTCATCCATATTTGCTGGATTTCTGAAGCCTATGAGAGAAGGAAATCTTCTTTTTGAAGGATCATCTTCTGAATAGAATTGTCTCATCTCATCCTTTACAGCTTCCAATTCCAGTGGATAACTTGCAGCAGTGGATACAATATTACCAGGGTTTATTGGTTTGACAAAAGTTGGTGGAATGGGTTGTTGTGGTTCGATGGAAATGTAAGGTGTGGAAGATAAAGGAATGGATGCTGGTATATCATCATTACCCTCATGAGATTTCCTTTTCCTTGTATAAAGCCTTTTGGGTGAAGGGGATTTTGATTGTGATGTGACAATGGGTTGTATGGTGATTGTTGAAATGGTGAGGGCAGTGGTAGATGACTGGCAAACAGCTGTTGAAACAACTGGTGTTTCAACCTCTGTTGTCATTACAACTACTGATGTGTCAGTAGATGTCTTCTGCTTTTCAGCAGGTGGTGATTTGTGGGTGGTGATGTAGTTTTAGGGTGTGGCGGTAGGGCAGTAGTTGTGGTGTGTGTTGAGGAGATGGCAGGTGTTTGGCTGGCAGTTGTTGAAACTACTGAGGTATCAGTTGTTAATACAACAGGTGTTACAACAACTGTTTGGGTGGAGGTTTGAGATTTTGTGATTTGAGGTTTGGAGCCTTTGGGAGGTGGTTTCGAGGCATGCTTTGTTGGTCAGGATGGTGTGGATTTGGGTTGCCTCACTTGTCTAGTGGGCTTCTTCTTTTTATCCTTAGGATTTTCATCATCCTTTGGCTCAGAAGTACCTTGTGCATTCTGCTCCATGTAAGCTCTTTTCTCCTGTTCCCACCTGGCTTTATCCTTAGCCTCTCTATCTCTTTTAACACTTGCTTTTGCTTCTGCAAGTGCATTTGTGGTAACATCAATTTTCTTACTACCATCTGGCAATGGGATGTTTTTAGTCATGTTTTCTTTTTCTGGTTCAATGTAAAAACCATCATCAACTCTTTTCTTTATCCACTGTTTGATTTTCTCCCCCTTTTTGTCATTATCTGAAGGAAGTTTATCAATGAAGAGAACAGTGGGAGGAGCAGTGCTAGTGGTGTTTAGGATGTGGGCCTTAATAGCCTTGATGTCTGCTTGAGTATTTCTAAACCTTGACTCCATCATGTTTCTCAGCTCTTGAACATTTATTGCATGCTGCTGATCAGCCATTTGCCTTTGTTGTTGGAGAAGAGGTTGGAATAAGTTCCATAACTCAGTTGCAGCAGGTGCTTGTGATGGAGCAGGTGCTTGAGTTGGAACATCAATGGTTGAGACTTTTTGAGCTTTCAGTAATTGTTGCACCATATCTTTTATTTCAGCAACAGATGTCTCAAGGTTGTTAATTCTACCCGTCAATTCCTGATACTTTAAATCATCACCCAAGTTAATGGGATCATCTGAATCCCCACCAGCAGTGGTTGTATCAATGTGTGACTTAGTTACTCTAATAAACAGGAATCAAGCACGTCCTAATAAGGTACATATAACAATCAGTTTCTCGTGCATGCATAACACGTATCCTACGTATGGTTTATCTACTCATTACTTCTATCACATACCACATAATTCAAATGTCACACTCTGACTTTTGTGGAAAGATCATAGTTAAAAATACACTTGTAACACTTGTTAGAAAATATTTTCTATGTGTTGGAGTTTTTAGAAAATTTTGCCAGAGTTTCCTTTGTAAATGGAGGTGTCCATGCTAATAAGCATATCATTTTCTTTTCCAAAAATCATTCAACAATCAACAACAATTTACCAAGAGCAAACTATTCCATTTACAAACCAACATGAACTTGATGTTTCATAAAAACGCGTAGTAACTTGGTAAGGCGTTTAGTGGGTTTAGTTACCCTCCAAAGTGTGTTAACTTTATTTAAAATCTCATTCTCGGGATTTTTAGATGTTCACAACTTGTGATCATATTTTACAAAAATACTTATTTACAATATTTTTATGTGTCACTAGTATCCATATACTTACTTTATTTCCAAAATAGTGTAAGGATCATGATCTTTCAAAACCGTCTTTTAGACTTGGTTTATTTAGGAAAATCATTCACAAGTTTCAGATCTACAAGATCACTAGATCACTTTGTTTGTTATTTTACAAGAAATCATTTTGTCACCAAGTTCATGTCTAAATATGGAGGTGATTCTTTTATGTAAATCACTAATCACCTCCAAACTTGTTAACTTAAGTTTTTAATCTTACTTTAACAAGTTCAACCATGATGTTCAACATCATATTACTAGTAATCATCAAGCAAGCATCAAATAATCAACAACATAACAAAACAACTTTATTTCCTCAAGATTTCATCTTTTGTAATCTTATGTTTCATGATTTATGTTCATGTTCTTTTAGTGTTCTTGAGATTTCATCATAATATAACTATTAACCACCAAAAACATGAAGTAGGTAAGGATTAATAAGAAGCTTACAACTAGCTTATAGCTAGGGAAGATCAATGGGGAAAAATGAGTGGATAAAGGCTTGTGGTAGAGGTCCTTCCAATTCCGAGAACACCGAGCTTCGTTATACACCTTGTATCACCTTGTAGTGCACTTGAAATTGTATGAATGAAAACCGAAAAGTGATGGTGTGTGGGAGGGTGTTCGGCCGCAAGCTTATGTGGGAGAGGAGGAAGTTTTGTGAAGTGATGAAGATGATAAGTTTAAGCTTTCTTATAATCAAGTATGAACATTATCCTTTGGTTAAAATATTGGTGGAGTACAATACAAGATCACATCAAAATCTTTAAGAGATTACATGGGAAATATGCAAAATTTAACTAAATCTAGAGGTGGGACCATGCTTGGTCCGAAAATTACAATGGGGGGGGGGGGTTAAATGAAAATTGTTGGGTAAGTAGGTGATTTAGTGGAGGGTTAAAGTGTAAGATCTAGTGTTTAATGTGTAGGATACTTTATGTAGAAGGTTTAAGTGTTCGGGAACCATAACTAGCTCAGAAAAATAAAAACAATACTTTTTGCAATATTTTAGTGTTCCGGGTAATGTCCGGTTGTTCGGTTAGATACCGATTCGTTAAAGTGCTAAGTTATTCCGTATAGTGTCTTTTATGTATCTTTTTGTAACACGTTAAATTCCCAACACTCAGGAAAGCATACATGACCATTTAGTCAATTTTCTGCACAAGACTAGTATGTTAAAAAGCACATGTAAGTATGACGCAGTAAATCAGAAAGCAGTTAAGTAATTCAGCACAGTCATCAAGCACTTTAATTATCATTAATAAATTGTACGGATACATGTATGTTTAAAAGCACATGTAAGTATGACGCAGTAAATCAGAAAGCAGTTAGGTAATTCAGCACAGTCATCAAGCACTTAAATTATCATTAATAAATCGTACGGATACATATAATTATGAGGGTTGTCACATTCTCCCCCTGTTAAGAGAATTTCATCCCGAAATTTAGCGCGTGTTTACTGAGGAAGCTAGTTAAGTTGCAAGCTAGTTAAGTTGCGTGGTTTCCTGGTTTTCCTTGGGTGTCACATCATCCCCCCGTTGGTTTGGAATTTCGTACTGAAATTCTGCTTTAGCTTCAGCCTCCGTAGTGGTTGCACTTTTCTTAAACAACTGGGGATACTTGAGTTTCATTTGGTCTTCTCGTTCCCAGGTATATTCTGGGCCACGATGGGAATTCTAACGAACTCGAACAAGAGGTATTCTGGTACGCTTAAGAACCTTAACATCTCGATCAGTAATCTCTACTAGTTCCTCGACGAATCGCAGTTGGTCGTCGATAGTGAGCTCCTTGAGAGGAACTATGAGGGTCTCATCCGACAGACACTTCTTCAGATTCGACACATGGAAAACATTGTGAACCCCGCTGAGTTCTGTCGGTAGATTCAGCTTGTAGGCCACCTTGCCAGTTTTCTCAATGATTTCGAAGGGTCCAACATATCGCGGGTTGAGTTTGCCTCGTTTGCCAAAACGAACTACACCTTTCCAAGGTGAGACTTTAAGTAGCACTCGATCCCCAACCTGGAACTCAAGTGGTTTCCTTCGCTTAAAGCTTTTCTGACGGTCACGAGCTGCCGCCATTCGTTGTCGTATCTGAACAATCTTCTCGGTTGTATCTACTACAAGTTTTGGGCCAGTGATTTGACTGTCGCCAACCTCTGCCCAACAAAGGGGTGATCGGCACTTCCGTCCGTACAATGCCTCGAACGGAGCGGCCTGGATACTGGTGTGGTAACTGTTGTTATACGAAAACTCCACTAACGGGAGGTGTTTTTCCCAGCCATTACCAAAGTCTATTACACATGCCCTAACCATGTCTTCAAGGGTTTGGATGGTGCGTTCAGATTGCCCATCCGTCTGTGGATGATATGCCGTGCTCATGTCTAATCGAGAGCCAAAGGACTTGTGCATAACTTGCCACAGTTCAGATGTAAAACGTGAGTCACGATCATAAATGATGGAGGTTGGCACTCCGTGCCTCGATACTACTTCCTTTAGGTAGATGTCTGCTAGAGTAGAAAACTTATCCGTTTCCTTGATAGCCAGAAAATGTGCAGACTTGGTCAGTCGATCCACGATCACCCAAATGGTATCATTTCTGCATTGAGATCTAGGCAGGCCAGTAATGAAATCCATGGAAATTTGCTATTTCCATTTCAGGATCTCTGGTTGTTGGAGTAGGCCTGATGGTTTCTGATATTCAATCTTGACTCTCACACAGGTCAAACATTTACTGACTTAGGTTGCTATGTTGGCTTTCATACTAGGCCACCAGTATGTAGTCTTTAAGTCGTGGTACATCTTATCTGAACCAGGATGTACTTGTCACACCCCCAAAATCCACACGCGGAGTATCACCGCTTGGAGGCGTGACTGACCAGGATCAAGCCACCAATCATATCAAACATAGTATTTAAGTGTAAGAGTAAGAAAATATAATTCATCTTGACATGACTGATGTTCATAACCAAACATTGTTTAAGTAGCGGAAGCATAATAATGAAAACCCAAAGTAAGTTATAAGTTCAAATATTGTCTACGATCCGTATCCCACAACGACCTGCTCCTTCCTATGCAAGCTCCATATGTACCTAGGGTCCTGCAAGGCATGCAAGAGAGAGTCAACAACTAGTTGAGCGAGTTCACAGTTAACAGTTCAGTAATAGTATAGCGTGAGTAGTAGTATGTTCGTTCGTTACAATGTATCGTATTAGTTTCCATCGCGGCCAATGTCCTTGGCAGGTGTGCGAAGATGTTGGGGAAGGTCTTTCCCCAAGTTTTTCTAGACTAGGTTTGTTTGTATCGCGGCCAATGTCCTTGGTAGGTGTGCGAAGATGTTGTACGTTTAGTTCGCGGCCAATGTCCTTGGCAGGTGTGCGAAGACAGTCATAATATCGCGGCCAATGTCCTTGGCAGGTGTGCGAAGATCGTTCAATAAGTGTTACTAGTCTAGCAGTAGGTTCTGTCATCTATGTATGTACAGTAATCATCAAAACCCCATTCCCCCTGGGAATCCCATGCCTTGGCTTGTGTGAACTCACCTTGGTTTGCTCGGTATGCTAAGTGTATGCTCGCAAGTAATCAATCACGTCCTAAAGTATGCACGTATGTGAAATCAGTTTGTGTTCAAGTTGTGCACGTATGAACATGTAACACGTAATCACAATCATATACAAGATGATTACATTTAACAGCAGTTATATATTCCAGTTAACACTTAACAGAGTTAACCCAAGTTACTGTGCAGATTACATATACGGCGAAACACAAAATTGGCGAAACATACATGCCGGCGAAACACATACATCGACGAAACACATTCTGTTTCGTCGAGTCTTGTTTGGCGAAACAAAATTTCAATTTCGTCGATTGCCCTTGGCGAAACACTTTATGTTTCGCCGAGAGTTTTGTTTCGTCAAACAGTTCAGTTACGTCATATCAGTTACATGCAGGAAACCCTAATCATCACTAACAGCCGACATCAATATTATCAATCATGCAGTAATCATTTAACACAAAATCATCGTAACATCATCATAGCATAATCATCGGATTTCTTTAACGTCTAGCATGAACCCTAGTTTACGAATACAACATATCGATTAACATATCACATCATCAAACCCTATCAAGATGCTAACTTGCATTCAGAATCAGATCATAATAACAACATCCAGAACCGAGTATTCAATCATATTAAGTTTCGCATTAAAACCATTTATCCGAGTACCATATTCATATCGAAATCCGTATCATCATCATCATAACAAGAACCCTAATATTTAACATGTATCGATTTCAAATATACACATCAAAGCAGAATCACATGACACATAAGCACGTACACGGATGAATGATCAATCAAGACACATAATCTACTAACCGAGATGAGGGTTTGATCGCACAAGGATTTCCGGTGGGTTCTAGTTCGCCGTCACAGTGAGAGAGCTCTAGGGTTTCGGTCGTGTTGATAGAAAATGTAAAAGTGATGCTGTTTTACGTACACATACACAAAATAACGTTCTGGGCCCAAGCTGGGCTTCGTGAATTATTGGGCCGGCGAAACAGACTTCTGTTTCGTCGGAATGTTCATGGCGAAACAGCCTGTTTCGTCGGAATGGGTTATGGCGAAACACTCTTGTGTTTCGTCGGGTTCCTAACAGTTTAAGTTTTACAAACAGTACACATGTTATACAATCACACATAACCATGCAAACACACCAGGTTTTATCATAACACAACTATATAGTCAAAGTCATCGTGCATTAAATGCAAACAAAGAATGTCGGAAATTCGAGTTGTCACATTATCCCCAACTTGAAAGAAATTTCGTCCCGAAATTTAGCATGCAGTTACTAAGGAAAGCTAATGGTGTGACGTTGTTTACCTGAATTGTATCGCGGCTCCCCTGAGCATGTTTGCGAAGATTACTGGTTTTCTTGGGGTGTCACATTATCCCCCCGTTGATTTGGAATTTCGTCCCGAAATTCTGCATTGGTAGCTTCAGCCTCAGTAGTAGTTGCTTGGTTTCCGAATAACTGGGGATATTTGAGTTCCATTTGATCTTCACGCTCCCAGGTGAACTCTGGGCCGCGGCGGGAGTTCCAACGAACTCGTACAAGAGGGATTCTCGTGTTCTTGAGGACCTTAACATCCCGGTCCGTGATTTCAACAGGTTCCTCGACAAAGTGCAACCGCTCGTCGATAGTGAGTTCCTTTAAGGGAACTATGTGGGTCTCATCTGACGTACACTTCTTCAGATTCGACACGTGAAAGACGTTGTGAACTGCACTGAGTTCAGGTGGTAAGTTCAATCTGTAGGCCACTTTGCCTATTTTCTCAATAACCTCGAAAGGTCCAACATATCGTGGATTTAGTTTGCCGCGTTTGCCAAAACGAACCACACCCTTCCAGGGTGAAACTTTAAGTAGCGCTCGATCCCCAACTTGGAATTCGAGTAGTTTCCTGTCTAAATCAGCGTATGCTTTCTGACGGTCGCGTGCTGCCGCCATGCGTTGTCGTATTTGTGCAATCTTTTCTGTAGTATCGACTACCATTTCTGGACCTGTGATTTGACTTTCTCCCACCTCTGCCCAACAGAGAGGTGACCGGCACTTACGTCCGTATAGTGCCTCGAATGGTGCAGCTTTAATGCTGGTGTGGTAGCTGTTATTGTACGAAAATTCCACAAGTGGCAGATGTTTTTCCCAACCATTGCCAAAGTCTATGACGCACGCCCGAAGCATGTCTTCTAGAGTTTGAATAGTGCGCTCAGACTGCCCATCGGTCTGAGGATGATACGCCGTGCTCATGTCTAAACGAGAGCCAAACGATTTATGCATTGCTTGCCACAGTTCTGAAGTAAAACGTGCGTCACGATCAGAGATGATAGAGGTTGGCACTCCGTGCCTCGAGACCACTTCTTTTAAGTAAATGACTGCCAAGGTAGAGAACTTGTCTGTTTCTTTAATGGCCAGGAAGTGAGCAGACTTTGTGAGTCGATCCACGATCACCCAAATAGTATCATTTCCGCGCTGAGATCTAGGTAGGCCAGTAACAAAATCCATGGAAATTTGCTCCCATTTCCATTGTGGTATCTCAGGTTGTTGTAGTGGTCCTGACGGTTTCTGATATTCTGCCTTGACTCTCGCACAAGTCAAGCATTTACTAACGTATGTGGCTATGTGGGCCTTCATGCTAGGCCACCAATATGTAGGTTTTGATGTCGTGGTACATTTTATCCGAACCAGGATGTACCGAGTAGCGAGACTTGTGAGCTTCATCCATTACTAGCTCGCGTAAGTTGCCGTACAGTGGCACCCAAATGCGTCCTGTTACGTAATAAGCGCCGTCTGCCCTTTGTTCTAATCGTTGCCTTGAGCCGCGTAGGGCTTCAGCCCTGACGTTGTCTGGTTTCAATGCTTCTATCTGAGCATCTCGTATCTGGGAAGGAAGGCTAGACTGTATGGTGAGTTGTAAAGCTCGCACGCGCTTAGGCGCAGTGTCTTTTCGACTGAGAGCGTCAGCCACAACATTGGCTTTGCCTGGGTGGTACCTGATTGAGCATTCGTAGTCGTTTAGCAATTCAACCCATCGTCGCTGTCGCATATTCAGTTCTTTCTGTTTGAAGATATGTTCGAGGCTTCTGTGGTCAGTGTAGATTGCGCACTTGGTACCGTACAAATAGTGTCGCCATATCTTAAGTGCAAAGACGACTGCTCCCAGCTCTAAGTCGTGTGTAGTGTAATTTCGTTCGTGAACCTTAAGTTGGCGCGAAGCATAAGCAATAACTTTATCCCTCTGCATCAATACACATCCAAGACCTTGGATAGATGCGTCGCAGTAGACTACGAAATCGTCCGTGCCTTCAGGCAGTGAGAGGATAGGTGCGCTACAGAGTCTATCCTTTAAGTGTTGGAATGCTGTTTCCTGTGCATTACCCCAACGGTAAACAACACCTTTCTGTGTCAGTAGTGTAAGCAGCTGAGCAATCTTTGAGAAGTCTTTGATGAACCTTCTGTAGTAACCCGCCAAACCTAAGAATTGGCGTATTTCTGTTGGTGTACGAGGCGCAGGCCAATTCTTGATCGAATCCACCTTGGATGGATCGACATGAATCCCATCCTTGTTTACCACGTGGCCTAAGAAGTGGACTTCACGAAGCCAGAAGTCACACTTAGAAAACTTAGCGTATAGCTGTTCCGTTCGTAGAAGTTCCAGTATAAGTCGTAAGTGCTGCTCGTGTTCCTCTTGACTCTTCGAATAAATCAGGATGTCGTCGATGAAAACAATGGCGAACTTGTCGAGATAGGGTTTGCACACCCTGTTCATAAGATCCATAAATACGGCAGGCGCGTTCGTTAGCCCAAATGGCATGACCATAAACTCGTAGTGGCCGTAGCGTGTTCTGAACGCTGTTTTGGAGACGTCCTCATCCCGGACTCTCAGCTGGTGATATCCTGACCTTAAGTCTATCTTGGAGTAGTAGCTCGACCCTTGCAGCTGGTCGAATAAATCATTTATGCGCGGAAGAGGATAACGATTCTTGATCGTCACCTTGTTGAGTTCACGGTAGTCTATACACATCCTGAACGTACCGTCTTTCTTCTTTACGAACAACACTGGAGCTCCCCAAGGCGAAGAGCTAGGACGTATAAAACCCTTTTCCAAGAGTTCTTGTAGCTGCTTTGACAGTTCTTCTAATTCAGTTGGAGCTAAACGATATGGTGCTCGAGCTATGGGTGCTGCTCCTGGAGCTAGCTCGATCTGAAATTCGACTTGACGATGAGGCGGTAACCCAGGTAATTCCTCAGGAAACACTTGAGGAAAGTCACGTACTACAGGAATATCTTCAATCTTTTTCTCTTTCTTCGAGGTATCTGTAACGAGTGCCAAAATAGCAGTGTGCCCCTTGCGTAAACACTTCTGAGCCTTCAAAAAGGAAATGATGCCACTCACGACACCACTCTTGTCGCCTTGAACTTCGAGAGGTTCTTTGCCTGGCCGAGGAATACGAATAACTTTTTCTTTGCATAAAATCTCCGCTTGTTGTTGAGATAACCAATCCATACCAATGACGACGTCAAAGCTACCCAAGGTTATAGGAATGAGATCGATGGAGAAAGTCTGACCAGCGAGGATAAGATTACACCCTTTAACTATGTGCGTGGCCTCTAGGCTTTTACCGTTAGCTAACTCTACGACATGTTTGGTGTTTAAGAGAGTTGGTGCATGTTTTAACATTTCACTAGCTTTTAGAGACATGTAACTTGTATCCGCACCAGAATCAAATAGTACAGTAACATAAAAGTCGTCAAGAAGAAACTTACCCATAACCACGTTGGGATCATTCCTGGCATCACCCTGACCGATCACAAACATACGGCCTCTAGCACCGTTGTTGTTGTTGTTGTTTCCCCCATTGTTGTTGTTCCCATTGCCCTGGTTGTTGTTGTTGTTATTGTTCTGGTTCTGGTTTAACTGAGGGCAATCCCGCTTGTAATGACCTTCAGCCCCACACTGGTAGCATCCCCTGTTTCCCTGCTGCTGCTGCTGAGGCTGGTTTCATGGAGCAGGTGGTTGTTGTTGTTGCTGGTTCTGATTTGCTGGCCGTACGCTTCTACAATCCTTAGCCTCATGACCCATCTTGAGGCATCTTTGACACTGTTCCCTGCGGCATCTTCCACTGTGGTGTTTGTTGCACCTTCTACACCATGGGTGAATTCCCCGATAGCCACTCTGCCCTTGACTACCTGATGATTGCTGGTTCGGACTCTGATGGTCATTTGTTTTGCGTTGCTGAACTTGAGACTGAACAGTAGCTGAACCCTTGCTAGAATCCCCCTCCCATTTCCTCTTATTGTCGCTGGGAGTAGCAGGAGTAACCGAAGTGGTAGCAGTAGCAGTAGCGCTGATGCGTTTAGGCAACCTGTTTTGCTCCACCGCTTGATCAGTGAGACGGTGAGCCAGCTGAACAACCTGCTGGTAAGTAGCATGATTTGCTGAAGTCACATGACTTTGGATCTCTGGCACCAGACCCTTAAGATAAAGTTCAATACGCTTGTCCACCAGAGTAGGACACAGTAATGCAAGCTCATTCGACCTCTTGGTATACGCTTCGATCTTAGACCCCGTCATCTTGAGGTTGAAAAACTCGACTTCCAGCTTATGAATATCATCTCGACTGCAGTATTCTTCCTTGATCATCTCTTTGAAATTGTTCCATGGGGTGGCGTTAGCAGCAACCAACCCCAGTATTTGGACCTGAGCTTTCCACCATGTGAGGGCTAAACCCTCGAGGGTACCGGTAGCATATTTCACCCTGCGTGCCTCAGGGCATTCACACATCTCAAACACAGACTCCATCTTTTCAAACCAGTGCAGGAGACCTACGGCTCCTTCAGTGCCGCTGAAAGTGGATGGACGACAGTCCATGAAAGTCTTGAAAGTGCAAACAGGTGCTTGACCTGTTGTGTAAAAGAATTAGGACAAGTTTAAACACGAGAGTTGATTTAGGAATGTAGGATCTAAGGATCCTAGAGTGAGTTGTAACTGCAGGGTATACCTCCTGCTTGTGCGGCTGCGACTGCCACAGTAACTCGTTCGTTAATGAGGGCCGTCAACTGGTCCTGAGTCATGTTGATACGTCCAGACATGATCTTCATAGTAAAGATAACGTAAGTGAGATAGGTTCGCATATTGTGCAATGACAGAAGAGAGTGAGCACACGAGTATTCTCAAGCAATAACACATAGCAAGTTCTGTGATCTAAGCATACCACGAGCAAAAGTCTATGTAGTTCTAGCATGTAGGTAAAGTAACAGGAATAGTAATACCTATGGTGTTGAGCCTTGCACGTGGAGCGAAGCGTCGTTGTGGATCGTTGAGAGCACTGTTCTGGTTATAGTCTGGTTTTAACAAAAATCGTTTTTCCTTTATTAAAACCAAGTTCTCTATAACCAATGGCTCTGATACCAATCTGTCACACCCCCAAAATCCACACGCGGAGTATCACCGCTTGGAGGCGTGACTGACCAGGATCAAGCCACCAATCATATCAAACATAGTATTTAAGTGTAAGAGTAAGAAAATATAATTCATCTTGACATGACTGATGTTCATAACCAAACATTGTTTAAGTAGCGGAAGCATAATAATGAAAACCCAAAGTAAGTTATAAGTTCAAATATTGTCTACGATCCGTATCCCACAACGACCTGCTCCTTCCTATGCAAGCTCCATATGTACCTAGGGTCCTGCAAGGCATGCAAGAGAGAGTCAACAACTAGTTGAGCGAGTTCACAGTTAACAGTTCAGTAATAGTATAGCGTGAGTAGTAGTATGTTCGTTCGTTACAATGTATCGTATTAGTTTCCATCGCGGCCAATGTCCTTGGCAGGTGTGCGAAGATGTTGGGGAAGGTCTTTCCCCAAGTTTTTCTAGACTAGGTTTGTTTGTATCGCGGCCAATGTCCTTGGCAGGTGTGCGAAGATGTTGTACGTTTAGTTCGCGGCCAATGTCCTTGGCAGGTGTGCGAAGACAGTCATAATATCGCGGCCAATGTCCTTGGCAGGTGTGCGAAGATCGTTCAATAAGTGTTACTAGTCTAGCAGTAGGTTCTGTCATCTATGTATGTACAGTAATCATCAAAACCCCATTCCCCCTGGGAATCCCATGCCTTGGCTTGTGTGAACTCACCTTGGTTTGCTCGGTATGCTAAGTGTATGCTCGCAAGTAATCAATCACGTCCTAAAGTATGCACGTATGTGAAATCAGTTTGTGTTCAAGTTGTGCACGTATGAACATGTAACACGTAATCACAATCATATACAAGATGATTACATTTAACAGCAGTTATATATTCCAGTTAACACTTAACAGAGTTAACCCAAGTTACTGTGCAGATTACATATACGGCGAAACACAAAATTGGCGAAACATACATGCCGGCGAAACACATACATCGACGAAACACATTCTGTTTCGTCGAGTCTTGTTTGGCGAAACAAAATTTCAATTTCGTCGATTGCCCTTGGCGAAACACTTTATGTTTCGCCGAGAGTTCTGTTTCGTCAAACAGTTCAGTTACGTCATATCAGTTACATGCAGGAAACCCTAATCATCACTAACAGCCGACATCAATATTATCAATCATGCAGTAATCATTTAACACAAAATCATCGTAACATCATCATAGCATAATCATCGGATTTCTTTAACGTCTAGCATGAACCCTAGTTTACGAATACAACATATCGATTAACATATCACATCATCAAACCCTATCAAGATGCTAACTTGCATTCAGAATCAGATCATAATAACAACATCCAGAACCGAGTATTCAATCATATTAAGTTTCGCATTAAAACCATTTATCCGAGTACCATATTCATATCGAAATCCGTATCATCATCATCATAACAAGAACCCTAATATTTAACATGTATCGATTTCAAATATACACATCAAAGCAGAATCACATGACACATAAGCACGTACACGGATGAATGATCAATCAAGACACATAATCTACTAACCGAGATGAGGGTTTGATCGCACAAGGATTTCCGGTGGGTTCTAGTTCGCCGTCACAGTGAGAGAGCTCTAGGGTTTCGGTCGTGTTGATAGAAAATGTAAAAGTGATGCTGTTTTACGTACACATACACAAAATAACGTTCTGGGCCCAAGCTGGGCTTCGTGAATTATTGGGCCGGCGAAACAGACTTCTGTTTCGTCGGAATGTTCATGGCGAAACAGCCTGTTTCGTCGGAATGGGTTATGGCGAAACACTCTTGTGTTTCGTCGGGTTCCTAACAGTTTAAGTTTTACAAACAGTACACATGTTATACAATCACACATAACCATGCAAACACACCAGGTTTTATCATAACACAACTATATAGTCAAAGTCATCGTGCATTAAATGCAAACAAAGAATGTCGGAAATTCGAGTTGTCACAGTACTGAGTAACGAGACTTGTGCGCTTCATCCATCACAAGCTCGCGTAAGTTTCCATAAAGTGGAACCCAGATGCGCCCTGTTACGTAGTAAGCGTCGTCTTCCTTTTGTTCTAACCGTTTTCTTGATCCTCGTAAGGACTCAGCTCTGATGTTCTCTGCTTTCAATGCTTCAACCTGAGCATCTCGTATCTGAGTAGGAAGACTAGATTGGATGGTAAGTTGTAACGCACGCACACGCTTAGGTGTAGTATCCTTTCGACTGAGGGCGTCGGCCACAACATTGGCCTTGCCCGGATGGTATTTGATAGCGCATTCATAATCGTTCAAGAGCTCAACCCATCGGCGTTGTCACATGTTTAACTCCTTTTGCTTGAAGATATGCTCGAGACTCCTGTGATCGGTGTAAATGGTGCACTTGGTACCGTACAGGTAATGTCTCCATATCTTAAGTGCGAAAACAACTGCTCTCAATTCCAAGTCGTGTGTAGTGTAGTTCCTTTCGTGAACTTTAAGTTGGCGCGATGCGTAGGCAATGACCTTGTCACGTTGCATCAACACGCAACCAAGTCCTTGGATGGAAGCGTCGCAATAAACCACAAAATCATCTGTGCCTTCAGGAAATGAGAGGATAGGCGCGCTACAAAGTCTATCTTTTAAGTGCTGAAAAGCAGATTCCTGTGCATCACCCCAATGATAGGTGACACCCTTCTGAGTCTGTAAAGTGAGAGGTTGCGCAATCTTTGAGAAATCCTTGATAAACCTTCTGTAATAACCTGCCAAACCCAAGAATTGGCGGATTTCTGTTGGTGTATGGGGCACGGGCCAGTTCTTGATCGAGTCAACCTTGGATGGATCCACATGAATCCCATCCTCATTTACCACGTGGCCTAGAAAATGGACTTCGCGAAGCCAGAAGTCACATTTCAAAAATTTGGCATACAACTGCTCTGTTCGAAGGAGTTCCAAAATAAGTCTCAGGTGTCGTTCGTGTTCCTCCTGACTCTTAGAATAGATCAGGATGTCGTCGATGAATACAATGACAAACTTATCCAGGTAAGGCTTGCACACTCTGTTCATGAGATCCATGAAGACCGCAGGTGCATTCGTTAATCCAAAAGGCATAACCAGAAACTCGTAATGCCCATACCGAGTTCTGAATGCTGTCTTAGAGATATCCTCGTCTCAGACTCTCAGTTGATGGTAGCCTGACCTTAGGTCAATCTTTGAGTAGAAAATCGACCCTTGCAGCTGGTCGAATAAGTCATCACTGTGTGGGAGAGGATAACGATTCTTCACGGTCACCTTGTTGAGTTCGCGGTAGTCAATACACATTCTGAAGGTACCGTCTTTCTTCTTCACGAATAACACCTGAGCTCCCCAAGGTGAAGAGATAGGACGTATGAAACCCTTTTCCAAGAGTTCTTGTAGTTGCGTGGACAGTTCTTCAAGTTCTGATGGAGCTAGACGATAAGGTGCTCGAGCTATGGGCGCTGCTCCAGGAGCTAGCTCGATTTGAAACTCGACTTGTCGATGTGGCGAAGACCAGGTAATTCCTCAGGAAAGTCGCGCACAATCGAGGTATCTTCTATCTCCTTTTCTTTTCGTCGAGGTGTATCAGAAACGAGGGCTAGACTAGCAGTGTGGCCCTTTCGCAACCACTTCTGGGCCTTAAGGAAAGAGATGATGCCCACAACAGCACCACTCTTGTCGCCACAAATCACGAGGGGTTCTTCACCAGAACGAGGGATGCGTACAATCTTCTCGTTGCAAAGAATTTCCGCTTGTTGATGAGATAACCAATCCATCCCATAACAACGTCGAAACTACCCAGAACGATAGGAATGGGGTCGATAGAAAAGGTCTGATCAACAAGAACAAGATTACAACCCTTAACTATGTGTGTGGCCTCAAAACTTTTACCGTTCGCTAGCTCTACCATGTGTTTGGTGGTCAAAGGTGTGGGGGTGCGCTTAAGCATTTGACTAACTCTTAGGAACACATATCTAGCATCGGCACCCGAATCAACTAAAATAGAAACAAAGAAATTGTCTGGTAGGAACTTACCCGCCACAACATTGGCGTTGTTTCTTTCTTCTCCTTGTCCATTCAGGAACTCACGCTCATCAGCTCTGTGGTTATCATTATTGTCTCCGTTATTGTTCCCGTTGCCCTGGTTTCCGCTGTTGTCATGATTCTGCCTCATCTGCGGACAGTTCCTCTTGAGGTGGTCTTCAGCTCCACATCGAAAACACCCCTTCTTGCTACCCTGCTGCTGGTTCCGGTTTGCAGGATATGGGCTCCTGCAGTCTCTAGCCATATGTCCCATCTTCTTGCACTGATGACAACACGATCCCGCACATGACCCGTTGTGGTGCCGTTGGCACTTGCGGCATCTCGGTTTATTCCCTAGGTATCCCCCCCTGATTTTGGTAGTTCAGCCCCTGCTGTGCGAGTTTCCTGTGCGGTTCCTGTTGTATAGAGCTAGGACCCTCACCTTGGTGATCACCCCAAATATACTTGTTACTAATAAGAGCATTTGCATTGGAAAAGTTACGCTTGGGAAACTTGCCCTCTTCCACCGCCTGATCGGTGAGTTGGTGCGCCAAACGAACGACTTGCTGAATTGTGGGAAGGTTGGCCGCAATTACAGACCCTTGGATTTCTGGGACCAAGCCTCTGAGGTATAGCTTGATTCGTCTAGATATGGGTTGTGACAAGTTAGGACATAAGGCAGCCAAGTCGTTGGACCTCTTTGTGTATGCCTCAATCTCTGATCCTTCCATCTTCAAACCATAACACTCTATTTCAAGTTCCAGAATGTCGTCCAGGTGGCAGAATTCTTCCTTAATCAAATCCTTGAAGTCGCTCCAGAGGGTGGCATTCGCGTCTGCCAACCCGAGCATCTGAACTTGTGCGTTCCACCAAGAATATGCTTTCCCTTGCAACATGCCAGTAGCGTACTCTACTCGTTTGCTGGCAGGGCTTTCACTTTCTTCGAATGTATATTCGATTCTTCGGATCCAGTGTAGAAGGCCGATTGCCCCTCCAGTGCCGTCGAAAGTGGGAGGTTTGCACTCCAAGAATGCCTTG
Organism: Helianthus tuberosus; assembly: GCA_030545235.1. Classification (NCBI taxonomy): domain Eukaryota; kingdom Viridiplantae; phylum Streptophyta; class Magnoliopsida; order Asterales; family Asteraceae; genus Helianthus; species Helianthus tuberosus. The sequence goes on along the minus strand of CM060434.1, from coordinate 13,383,185 downwards.
AGGGTGCCTATGCGTGTTTGAGGGGGCATGGGTTGACTCCCTATTTGGGTTGCTAAAGCTTCAGCAACCCGTTCATTAATCAAGGTCGTCAGCTGATCCTGAGTCAAGTTGAGACGCCCACTCATGATCTTCACATCGAGGGAAAACACAGGTAAGAAGGGTGTCGCATAAGTGCGTAAGCATGGGATGACAGGCGAGAGTAAGCACACAGGGTTTTCAGTCAGTGGCTATGTCAACTAAGTATACCATAAATGATGCACTACTTAACAAACAGGCAGGCAATACAAACACAAACCATATTACCTATAGTGTGTTGAGTCTTGCACGTGGAGCGAAGTGTCGTTGTGGATCGTTGAGCATTGTACAGGTTATAGTCTGGTTTTATCAAAAAGCTTTTCCCTTTTTAAAACCAAGTTCTCTATAACCGATTGCTCTGATACCAATATGTCACACCCCCAAAATCCACCAGCGGAGTATCACCGCATGGAGGCGTGAAATGACCAGGATCAAGCCACCAATCATATTGAACAATGTATTCAAAATAGTTAAAGTCCAACCACGCAATATAATTGGTGATCAAAAGCTAGTTAACCAAGTTCAAATTAAACAGCGGAAGCATAAATTGTAAAACCCAAACATAAGTAATAAGTTCATAAAGTTTAACAGTTTGACATGGGACTTGACAGTCCATGTCCCCCAACGATCACTCCTCCCTGTGCAAGCTCCATAAATCCTAACGACCTGCAAGGCATGTAACAAGGAGTCAACAACAAAGTTGAGTGAGTTCACAGTTGGGTGTTTGTTTTAAGTTGTTTCAAAAACATAGTTTTTGTTTAGTTGAATTACTTGCCGTGGGGGTTACCCCATAGTTAAAAATATGATTAACCAATTCCTTCTTTCCCAAACCATACCCATAATTAGAGGGGGCTACCCCATGTGAACCACTAGACCGTTACCATATCGACTACTGACGAAAGTAAGTTATGCCCTAAGTCAATGTCTATCATGATTGACTGTTTTCCATGATCCATTAGTTCACGCCCGTCCGAATGGCACGGTGAGAGGTTTGTCAAACCTAATAGCGCTATTTAACTAATGACCCGCTCGCCATCGGCCTCGACGATTAAGTCGATACAAAAAAATGAGGGACTTAGGTGATAGAGTTTTTGCTAGTAGTTTAAGGTTGTTGTCCTACCCAAGGAGGACGAACGTACGTATTCTACCCAAGGAGAATACGCAGGATTAATATTGGCATCCTACCTATGGAGGATGGCGGTACATATCCTACCCAAGGAGGATATGTAGGTTCCATTTTAGTTTCTTAACCCATTCCCAAACCACCGGGAATCCCATGCCTTAGAAAGTGTGAACTCACCTTGGTTTGCTCGGTTAGATTAGTTACTCTAATAAACAGGAATCAAGCACGTCCTAATAAGGTACATATAACAATCAGTTTCTCGTGCATGCATAACACGTATCCTACGTACGGTTTATCTACTCATTACTTCTATCACATACCACATAATTCAAATGTCACACTCTGACTTTTGTGGAAAGATCATAGTTAAAAATACACTTGTAACACTTGTTAGAAAATATTTTCTATGTGTTGGAGTTTTTAGAAAATTTTGCCAGAGTTTCCTTTGTAAATGGAGGTGTCCATGCTAATAAGCATATCATTTTCTTTTCCAAAAATCATTCAACAATCAACAACAATTTACCAAGAGCAAACTATTCCATTTACAAACCAACATGAACTTGATGTTTCATAAAAACGCGTAGTAACTTGGTAAGGCGTTTAGTGGGTTTAGTTACCCTCCAAAGTGTGTTTACTTTATTTAAAATCTCATTCTCGGGATTTTTAGATGTTCACAACTTGTGATCATATTTTACAAAAATATTTATTTACAATATTTTTATGTGTCACTAGTATCCATATACTTACTTTGTTTCCAAAATAGTGTAAGGATCATGATCTTTCCAAACCATCTTTTAGACTTGGTTTATTTAGGAAAATCATTCACAAGTTTCAGATCTACAAGATCACTAGATCACTTGGTTTGTTATTTTACAAGAAATCATTTTGTCACCAAGTTCATGTCTAAATATGGAGGTGATTCTTTTATGTAAATCACTAATCACCTCCTAACTTGTTAACTTAAGTTTTTAATCTTACTTTAACAAGTTCAACCATGATGTTCAACATCATATTACTAGTAATCATCAAGCAAGCATCAAATAATCAACAACATAACAAAACAACTTTATTTCATCAAGATTTCATCTTTTGTAATCTTATGTTTCATGATTTATGTTCATGTTCTTTTAGTGTTCTTGAGATTTCATCATAATATAACTATTAACCACCAAAAACATGAAGTAAGTAAGGATTAATAAGAAGCTTACAACTAGCTTATAGCTAGGGAAGATCAATGGGGAAAAATGAGTGGATAAAGGCTTGTGGTAGAGGTCCTTCCAATTCCGAGAACACCGAGCTTCATTATACACCTTGTATCACCTTGTAGTGCACTTGAAATTGTATGAATGAAAACCTAAAAGTGGTGGTGTGTGGGAGGGTGTTCGGCCGCAAGCTTATGTGGGAGAGGAGGAAGTTTTGTGAAGTGATGAAGATGATAAGTTTAAGCTTTCTTATAATCAAGTATGAACATTATCCTTTGGTCAAAATATTGGTGGAGTACAATACAAGATCACATCAAAATCTTTATGAGATTACATGGGAAATATGGAAAATTTAACTAAATCTAGAGGTGGGACCATGCTTGGTCCGAAAATTACAATGTGGGGGGGGGGGGGGTTAAATGAAAGTTGTTGGGTAAGTAGGTGATTTAGTGGAGGGTTAAAGTCTAAGATCTAGTGTTTAATGTGTAGGATACTTTATGTAGAAGGTTTAAGTGTTCGGGAACCATAACTAGCTCAGAAAAATAAAAACAATACTTTTTGCAATATTTTAGTGTTCCGGGTAATGTCCGGTTGTTCGGTTAGATACCGGTTCATTAATGTGCTAAGTTATTCCGTATAGTGTCTTTTATGTATCTTTTTGTAACACGTTAAATTCCCAACACTCAGGAAAGCATACAGGACCATTTAGTCAATTTTTCTGCACAAGACTAGTATGTTAAAAAGCACATGTAAGTATGACGCAGTAAATCAGAAAGCAGTTAAGTAATTCAGCACAGTCATCAAGCACTTTAATTATCATTAATAAATTGTACGGATACATGTATGTTTAAAAGCACATGTAAGTATGACGTAGTAAATCAGAAAGCAGTTAAGTAATTCAGCACAGTCATCAAGCACTTTAATTATCATTAATAAATCATACGGATACATGTAATTATGAGGGTTGTCACAGCTATAGCAACTGCATGCAACAAGGGTATTATGGATTGTGGTAGTGTGAGGGGTGAAGATATGGGTGTTGAAAGAGACATGTCCTTGGGATCAGGACTGAGGAAGATGGATCCAATTGGCTCCAGAGCTTCATAATGTGGGGTCCCTGTGCTTACAACCTGATCCTTTTGTGAGGATGCATGAGGAGTTTGAGGCAAGGGTGGAGATCTTTCTTCCATCTGTTGTGAGGAAGTAGCAGCAGTGGTTGTTGGTGACATTTGTGTTGTCACTGGCAGTGGCTCTGGGATCTCATCTTCCAGAGTTGCCTTTTTAGTGGGTTTGTAGGGCTTTTTGGATGATTTCTTTTTAGGCTTTTTGGTGATGGCAGGTGTGGGTTTCATAGCAGTGGGTGTGCTGCCATGATCACCTGGAGCAGTGGGCTCAGCCGCAGATACCTGAGGAGCAGTGGTAGCTGCTAAAGTCTGCTCAGGCACCTCTGCTTGTGTTTTTGTAGGTGTTAACATTCTAGTGAATGTTTCAGATGTTAAACCATTTATTTGAAAAGAATCACCTTGAATAAGCAAATCTTCATTTTCCTTTCCAAATTTTTGTTTAAGATAGTAGCTTAAGAACCTTGGAAAAAGTAGAAATGATTTGCTATTAACATTTTTTACCAAATCATCAAAGATCTCCTGGGAATAATTAAAATTCTCGTTGTGTAAAATAGCATACCCCGGGTTTTGGATATTTAATGGTATTTCGTTAAAAGCAGTTGTTTTGTTTGAAACACACATCAAAAGGGTATGAAATAAAAACCTTGGTGCAGAAGGGAAGAAACCTTTTTTGTAAGGTGTCCCTTTTTATTTCCGCACCATACCCTCTTTCCAGAAAATCAGTTTTTAACTCGTTTTTAGGAAAAGAAGTTTTACCTTCCTGATCATCGAGTGCAAAGACTTCTGAAATTGATTGTGGAGTTATTTTAATCTCTTTGCCCTTTATGGAAGAATTAATGGCTATAACTTTTTCACCTTGATATTCAAGTGTGGCGTTTTTCCAAAATTCTCTCTGGATTTGTTCGTAAATGGGAGCATCAGCAGTCAACAAAGTTTTGTACTTTGAAGCTGCAAGAGTGTCAATGATGGAATCGAAGGTTTTGGTGGTGGTGGGTTTTGTGAGTAGACCCAAGTAGTTGTGAGGTGCTTTGAATGGTATTTCAATTGGTTCAGTGGCCTTCTCGGTGACCTTTTTGGAAGATGAGGATGATTTTGATTTTGATTTAGTCATTTTGATGAAGAAGAACGAAGAATGATTTGAGACGGAGGATTAGAAACTGCTTTGAGAAAAGAATTTTGGAATTCAATTCGACAGTGTAAAACCCTGTTTGGGGGTTTTGATCAGGGTTTTATAAAGGAAAAAGTGAATGCTGTCATGGTAGCGGTTTACAAAGATCTGATGGCTAATAACTGACCATGTGCCAACCTCTGATGGAAAGATGAATAATGGAGGACAGTTGTTTAGGGAACCACTGATGAAGCAAATATCAGTGGTTGCAACGGTCAAGGTGAAGACAGTGGATGATTTTAACTATCAGTGGATAGCTTTATCAGTGGATAAAACACTGATTTTGAACAACAGTGGTTACCAAGAAAATGTGAGAACATGGGTTGACTTTTAGCAGTGGACAGTATTTAGGAAACAGATATTTGAACAGATCAGTGATTAGGAGTAATGTAGTGATAAGGATTTGAGGGCCATTATGTCAGCATCTGTTAGTGCAACAGTGGATAAGCTTTTGACAACTGTTTTGAACATCTGCTGCTCTGATGAAAGAAATGATTTTGTCTTGTAAAACAACAACATCATTTTCAATATCTGTTGATGGTGATTATGAAACATCTGCAAGATTGTTATCCTCAACAAAACACATTTTAGATGCAAATTGTCAAGTTTAATATGTCACCAGTTTTTTTTCCAGAAATTTGCATTCAAGGTTTTGCCACATGTCTATTATAAGTTCTGAAGCTTTTATAAATTCCTGACAGTGGTTTAGTACCCAGATGATGGAAACCCTTTTTACTGAGGCAACTCATTTTGTGTCATAATATTTAAATTAGAACATGAGTACCAAGTATTTTAAGGTCTGTTAGCAATCAATCTCTGAATTGTGTTAAAACAAACTTGAGTTGGACATGACCTTGACACATGTACCATTTCCTTTTGACCTATTTTCAAGGGTAATATCAACAAAAATAAGGGTTCTATATCCTGACAGGTGTCTGGAACTTTTGCTATAAAAAACAAGTAAAAGTTCAAAATATATCATTCTTAAGAAAAATATGGAATGATATATCCTGCTTTATTTGAAAAACCTTTTTTTAAATAATTAAAGGTTTTTCTAAAAACATCATCAAAAAGGATCTGGTATATTTTCCAATAAACACATAATCACATCACTCTCAAGTTTTATGAAAATGGTCATTGGTTTGAGATACATTGTAATAACCATTGTTGAAGACCATTTTCTTGTTTAATTGATTACAAAAATGAGGAGACATGTTCACATAAATTTTGAAAGTCCGGTTATAGACTTTGTTACCATGTGATGGCTCAGAAAAACTTGTCTAGTCCTCTTGTAAATTCAATCACTGGTGATACTATTGTTACTTGAACTTTCCTGAATCACTGAATGCACACAGTTGCTTGATGTCCTTTATTCACCCAATTTAAGTGTTTTACATTTATGCTCTTTCCTTTGACTTCAAAAGTTTTGAGATAAACACACTTTTGAGTTTTTATGATCTTTCTTCTTCCCTTTCTACCCTTCCCATTCATAAGTACTGAAATACTCACTGGGAGGTTTTATTGAAAGAATAATTATTCCAGAATCATTTTGCAGCAATGTTTTGAGAGATCTGGCTATATTTGTACATGCTTATATCAGATCTCACATTGCATATGATTTGGACTATTTTAACACCTGATTTTCTTAATGTATTTTTAACAAAGTTGATTTGGTCCTTTTAGAGGATTCTCAACTTGTTTTCAATACATAAGATCTAATAACTAAAGTTTTAATTTCCCACTTTTTATGTTAACAAAAACACTAATGTTTTTACGAACATAGGCCTTTGTTGTCCTGAGGTACTTACCTTAGCATCAAACATAATGGAAACAACGCAAACTTCATAACAACAATTGAAATCAATTTTGTAAAAAAACTGATTATACCATAGTTAACAGACATATTTTCAGATCTGAAGACTATAGGTGTTTTATGTATGACATCACTTGTTGTGTGAAGTTTGTGAGTCTTATGACATCTTAGTTGTTTTACAGAGTTTTTTTAAAAGCAATTTTGAACGTGATTACTCGTTACTCTGTTTTTCAACTGAATACGATCAACCTTAGCATCAATGAATTTTGAGCTGAACAGTTATGTCAAATTGATTGTTAGATCTAATTTGACTGTCCAAGCTCTGATACCAATTGTTAGGATCGGAGGCTCTCATGATTGTGTTTGTTTGTATAATTTGAATAATAAATGAATATGAAATAATGTGAAGTGCAGCGGAAATGGAAACAAACTTTATAAACACAATCGAAAGGAAGAATGGTTTGATAAACACATGCTTTTCATTAGGTCGAAAGATTACAAAATCAAATCAAAAGATTACAATGCATGCTTACAACCAAAACTCCCCCTCAGCCTGATACTCCCCTGGTAGATTGCACAAGATGAAAGGATTGGACTAGAGGAGAAGAACTCACTCAGTCAATCAAATGTAACAGTACAGGGTACTGTTCTATTTATAGGCAATTCAAACCACTGAGGCATCAAAGCTGACGTCACCATGAAAGTGACATCTAACAACCTAACAACCTTTAACCATTGTTCCTATACAAACACTGCTAATCTTAACCACTGACTTTATACACAACAAGTGACATACTAAACTACTGTTTTCTCATTTCATCAGTGCTTTCCTCAAGGTTGATCAGTCCTTGAGTGGGCAGTCCTTTAGCATCAGTAGTTTGAACCAGCAGTGTTTACTTCTTAACAGTCTTCAGGGCTTCATCAGCAGTTTGAAGGACAGCAGCTGTTGTATATGAACAGTGGATAGAGGACATCAGATGTTATACACACTTTCAAGGGGAAAGCCTGGTGTAAACTACTGCTTATGATGAATCCACTGTTGTGAACCAGTTTTGGCTTTCATTATCTGTTCCTCTGATAGGGTTCAATCCCAACAGATGTAGCTGTAGTTCCTTCCTGCTTAGTCTTTATTCCTTCCTGCTGCGCCTTCTCTCCTTAGCTCTCTGCCTTCTCTGTTCAGCTTTTTCTTCCAGCATCTTTCTTCTGAGTGGCCTACCAACTTCATTCCACCATTTTCGGTATTCAGGATCTCCGTCGCGCTTCCTATCTTCTCTTCTTCCTTCCATCTTAACAATAACACTTCAGGCTCTTTTGACTTTCTTTTTCGTTGTTCAACTTTAACAAGTTGAATGATATCATCATAATTGAAAGATAGAGGAGAAGAATCACCAACAAGAATGAAGCTTTAATCATGATCAGCTTCTATATCAACCATTTCAACATCGGCTTGACTCGAAGATCCACCAGCTTCTTGAGTCTCAAAGATTACAAATTTCTTTCTTTGTGTAGCTTCTTCAGCCAACCTTCTTTCTCTTTCAATCCTTCGCTCTTCGGCCTTTTTGATCTCAATGTTGTTGTAGACATAATGAACATTGATGCCCAAATGACTTTCCATCACTGTATATAACATTGTAAGTTGTTCATCCTTCATTGCTTTATCAGCCTTCATTGCTTCCATCTCAAGTTTCATTGCTTTGAAATCATTTGCCGATGCGTCATGAAGTTCACTTATCATTTGATTTAGCGACTTGTTTATATCATTCATCTTCACATTCTTCACATGCATTTCAGCAATTTCTGCTGATAGAAGCTCAAACAGCTGTGCATTGTCATCAACATCATCTTCCATTTTCTTTAACTTTTTTGCTTGTTTGATCATGACGCTCTTAATCTCTTCATTTACTTTTGTCAACTCTTCAACTTGTTTCTTCAATGCATCACGATCTGCTTCAGCTTTGGCTTTTTCTTTCTCTAGAATACTCACTTTCTTCTTCAGCTCTTTCACAGAAGTATCATGAAACATATCGAATTCTTCACCAATAACAAAGTCATCTTTGAGTTCACCTCGTATGTTAGGAAAACCTTCAAACATATCAGGAAGAACTGTATTCTTGGGTCTTGAAGATTCAGGAACTTCAGGATTTACTGGTGATGGTGGTGATGGTGGAGTAGCAACACTCACTTCACCGTAATCATCATTTCTGACTTTCTTTTGAACCTCGGCTTCAGGCTTATCAATGCTTTGCATCTCTGGTTCTTTAGGAACTTCAACAGTTTGATCTATCACAATTTCAGGACCCTTAGAAGTTTCCACGTGCTTCTCACTCTTTCCACTTTGATCTTTTTGAGCTGGTGCAGACCTTTTCCTTGCTCTGACACTTCTGGGAAGTACTCCAGTCTGAACAGCTTTGCGTTTCTTACTTTGTTTCTTTTTCTCATCATCAGGTGGCAAGTAGGTAGAATCCTCTTCATCAGAATTCTTAGCTTTCTTCTTCTGAGGCTTCTTTTTCAGTTGTACTTTTCCTCGACCAACTTGTGACATATCAATCTCTGGCTCTGTCTCAGTAGACTCATCGTCAGCATCATCACTAGAATCAGTGTGAGCAACACCTTCAGGCTCCTTTTGTTTAACACTTTCAGGTTGCTTTTCTTTCACGCTTTCAACTTGAGCACTTGAACTTTGATCCTTTTGAGCAGCAACTTCTTCATTCTTCTTTAAATAATCTTCATATGACAAGTTAAGCATGTCAGCTCCTTGCTTTATCAGCTCTGTTGGATCAATGACCGGATCATCAACCAATTTCCGTTGAGGTTCTACAGAAGGCCCTGCAAAACATGAATTAACACAATCATTAGATACATATAACATTCAAAGATCTAATATCTCTTATGACTCCCCCTTTTACTATACCCTTAACAACAATTTTAGGTGTAGATACAACTGGAATAGGCACATTTGGGAATGTCTTCGGTGTTCTTTTTCTCTTCCCGTCCTTCACAAACCAGTATCGAAGTTTCTTCTCAACCATTTCACTCATCTTGTCATCTTCATTTTCAGAGTTACTATTGTCATGTCTCCATGCGTCATTTTCCGGAGCAACATAAGCTGGATTATCAATCCTGCAGATCATTCTCCTTGTTCTTGGTTCAGGACCTTTAGCTAATCTGCTTATCGTATCAGCTGTCATGTTTTGCAATCCTAATATATCATCATCCTTTTGAAGGTCTTTGAATTGATCATCAATCATCATATGTATAAACCTAGGATACATGATGTACTTTCCACTTCCAGCTCTCACATTGTCTACCATATGATCAAATATCACTTTAGATACATTGTATGGCCTATTTAGCACCAGACAAGTGATAATGTTCATGATGTAATCAGAATTTTCATCATAAGCTCCCTTCCTATGAGATAAAGCATGCACTACACAGTGGATCATGAACTTATAAGGTTTACTGAATATAGTTTTAATCATCCTCCCATTCAAGTGTCCTGTAAAACCCATTCTACACCATAAACCTTTGCATAATCGTTCAGGAATAATAGTAGGCTCATCATCACAGTCTCCTAACTCCAAAACTCTCCTTAAATCGCCAACATTAAACTTAATCTCTAAGTCCACGTCCTGACCATTCTCGTCCTTCTTTCTAACAGCAGAATAGATCATCTTATCCTTTTCCTCATACCTCACCGAACTCCAAAATCTTCTAACATGTGACTCATACACTTCAGTTTTATCGGTTAAGGCCTTACTAATCTTACTCTCTCTCAAGAATTTTTCTATAACTTTGAATGGAGTATTATCTGTATAGTGTGCATCCAACAGACAATAAATGCTGTGAGATTTTTCCCAATCTGATGCTCTTCCCTGTAAGAATAAACGATGTTACAATTTGCACAAAGTTCAAGACATAAGCACACAAGTATTAAAAATTTGAAAATTTCCAAAATTTTTCTAACTCTTGGAAAACATACTCTATACAGTACTGAGGATCGGATGGTCATCCGATCGGATTGCCATCCGATCAAGTGAACCATCATCATTAAAGAACAAAACAGGTGACATGTGCATTTGGATCGGATGCCCACCCGATCAGATTGCCATCCAATTGAGTTGCCACTCGATCCATGTGACAAGCAGGTAGCACCTTTGACAAGTCAACCTTTAAGAGTGAATGCCATGGATCGGATGACCACCCGATCGGATTGCCACCCAATCGGATTGTCACTCGTTCCTTGACAAATTTAAAACAGTTGGAATTTTTGTCGTTTTGTGATGAGGATCGGATGGCTGTCCGATCGGATTGCCACCTGATCGGATTGCCACTCGATCTTTGAAAAGGTAGCACATTTCCCAAAACATAGTAATAAGGATCAGATGGCCACTCGATCGGATTGCCACCCGATCGAGTTGCCACTCGATCAACTTGACAAATACATGATCAATAAATGCAAGTTCTTTGGAACGGATTGCCACCCGATCGGATTGCCACCCGATCAAGTTGCCATTCTTTCCAAAAACAACTTTTTAACAAGTGAATGCACAAACACCGAGGCAATCACTTAGAGAAATATTCAAACACTAAGATGCATTGGATCAGATGCCCACTCGATCGGATTGCCACCCGATCGAGTTGCCACTCGATCGGATTGCCACCCGATCGAGTTGCCACTCGATCCCTGAACATTGAAGAACAGTTTGAATGTGGTATGAACATCAAAATATTTTTTAAGATAAACATCAAATTGAACATAGATCCATGTAGAGAATTCTTCTGCGATCAAAACCTTATGTTCATCTTGTTCTAATTCGGCTTAATCTGGGTTTAATTTGACAATAACAGATCCGACAGCCGATCGTCTCTAATTAATAAAACTTTAGATCTAACATGTTTTAGCACAAATTGAGACGGTAAACCTATAGATCTAAGTCCCGTGAACAAAACCCTATGCTTGATTTCTATCAAAACATCCTAAAATTGCCTAGATCTAAGATTAAAGGTCCGAACAGTCGCTGCATTCAAAAACTCATCAAAAACATCAATTTGACAGTTAAAAATAAAAAATCTTACCTTACCTATTGTGAAGGTTGAGTATGCCAACAATCCAATGAAGTGTGGAAAGAAAGATTGAAGAATCAAGATCAGAAAGGTGAGTGTGTTTGAGAGTATCGGATGGTCGCTCGAACGAGTAAAGGTTTGACTGTTGCCATTGACCATCTATTTATAGGACTGACCATTTATCGGATGGCCATCCGATCGGATTGCCGCCCGATCCAAACACATCTCGTTGACTTTTGTGTTTTGACCTTTTGACTTTTTCCCGTTTTATCAGATTTGTCCAGTTTTAGAAATCCACTTAAGTATTTAGGTCCAAGTTAATGACCCTAGGCACTTAATTTGTCTACCAAGTCCAAGTTAATGACCTTGGTTAACCCGAAACGAAACAAACTGACATTTTGTTTAAACTTTTCAACCACATTTTCATGAAAAATGTTCAAGTATCAAATTAATGAACTTGAATTGACTTTTGAATTTTTCAAGATTAGCTCCCAACCTAGTTGTCCAGTTTAGAAACTTTCCTGCTCCGCTTCACTTTTCAGAATCTGAAGATCCACTTTCCACCTCGATTTGTCGTAAAACTAAAGCAGAAATGTAAAATCTTTTTGGGATTTAAAGAAAGTTTAAACTAGAAAACTATGAAATCTTTTTTGGAATTTTGAGAACTAAACAGGAATGAAATGAAATGCAGTAAAAGTAAAGCAGTAAATGTAAATGCAGTAAATGAAACTATTTACAAACATATTTTTGGTGAGCATGTTAGGGGATCATATCAGCTACCGACAAGCTACAAGTACCGTTGAGCTGATTACACACTAAGAATTAAATAATTCGCTTAGATTGCCGATATACTGATCCTCTTAAATTTTCACACAAATTTCAATTAATCAGGATACAAGTTAGTGTTTTAAGATCTTAACTTATACGCGTGTCCCACCTCAGAATATACTCTCGTATCCAGACTCCTATATTCAGTCTTACAGGTGAATGTACACTAATGATATCTGTAACGGGTCATGCGAGGCCATGAGAGCTCAGGTTAGAACTTCCGTTCAGACAAAGAGATGATGGCTCGACTTTCGGTGTGTCCCGTTTGGGGATCTTTTCTTCAACACCACATGATTTGCATTTTTCAATGTTTCATCATTTTTTATGCTGAGGGTAGGCTTTAAGATTAAAGCAGTGCATAGTATTATACGAGGACTAGGCTATTGCTTTCGCAAAATCAGAAGTCCTGGTATAATACCCCAGATATCATCACGCACAAAGACCTAGTATGTCAAAAATAGAAAGCCCTTCAAACAAGATTTCAGGGGTTACCTATATATCCTGGAGATGTCCCCATAAAAATAAGCAAGTTGTGATTTAGGTTTATATCCCGAAAAATCTACTAAGTGTGCAAAAACCTATCAGCATATCATCAGCGAGACTGCTTAATGCTTTAAAAACTTTACATATCTTTAGCATACCGTAACTGTCTAGCTGATGTATTATCATTTCCCTTTTTTTTCACAAACTCTTTTTGGGTTTTCTAATGTTTTTGGATTTTTGAAAATATCTCATGTTTTTGGGTTTTTGCATTTTTTAATGTTTTTGAATTTTCTGAAAATATTATCTATCTCCCCCTAAATACTAAAACAACTAAAAATGCGACACACTAAAGCAGTCTGCTTCTCAACATCATCTGCCTTGGTTTCCTCATCAACGCCAATGATTTTCTCCGCATCCGACAACAATTTCATACCATTTAGTTTTAAAAGATATTGAAAACGAGCTTTATTGAAAGCTTTGGTATGTAAATCTGCCTTTTGTTCATCGGTGTGGATTTTGTTAATTCGTATCAACTTCTTTTCATAACAATCTCGTATGAAGTGATGACGAATTTCTATATGTTTGGTTATAGCGTGATGTACCAGATTCTTTGTTATGTTTATAGCTGCCTCATTATCAATAAAAATAGGTGAAGTAAGAAATTGCAAACCGTAGTCGCGCATCTGTTGCTGAATCCACAGGATCTGCGAGCAGCAACTGCTGGCAGATACATACTATGCTTCATATGTTGATAAAGCAACAGAGGTTTGCTTCTTACATTGCCACGTGACCAATCGGGGTCCGAAAAATTGGGAGTTGTTGATTTAGCATTAACTTTGCAGCAACCGAAGTCAGAATCAGAGTATCCTTCGAGCGTGAAGTCACCTTCTTTTGGATACCACAACCCCAGTGTTGGAGTTCCTTTCAGGTAGCGTAGGATCCTCTTGACGATTGACATGTGTGAAGCTCTGGGACTTGACTGAAATCAGGCCGCGAGGCAAGTTGGGTACATGATATCGGGTCTGGATGCTGTCAAATACATCAGCGAACCGATCATTGAGCGGTAAAGCTTCTCGTCCACCTTCTCTTCGGTGAGATCAGGATTGATGCCATGATTGGTTGCTAATGGGGTGGACATTAGAGTAGTATCAGACATCTCGAATTTCTCCAGAACATCGTAAGCATACTTCGTTTGATGAATGAAAGTTCATTCGGGCAATTGGTCGACCTGGAGCCCTAAGAAGAACTTCATCTCACCCATTGATGACATTTCAAACTTCTGCTTCATCACATTTTCAAAGTCTTTGCAGATTTCATCATTTGTTGACCCAAAGATTATATCATCAACGTAAATTTGTACAATCAGTAAGTGCCCATCGACTTCTTTTGTGAAGAGGGTAGCTTCCACTTTTCCTCGGATAAAGCTGTTGGCAAGCAAATTTTGAGAGAGCGTCTCGTACCAGGCTCTCGGGGCCTGATGCAAACCATACAGCGCTTTGTCTAGCAGGTAGACCTTGTCTTTGTGGATTGGGTCGGTGAAGCCCGGTGGCTGACCGACATATACTTCCTCTTTCACCTTTCCATATAAAAATGCCGATTTGACATCCAACTGGTACACTTTGAATCCCTTCCATGAAGCAAAAGCTAGGAAAATTCTGATTGCTTCAAGACGAGCAACCAAAGCATAGAACTCGGTAAAGTCTATCCCCTCCTGCTGACTGAAACCCTGGACTATGAGTCAAGCTTTGTTATGAAAAATAACCCCTCGGTCGTCTCTTTTACACTTAAACACCCACTTCGTGTTTATTTTCCTATGGCCGTCAGGTAGGTCTACAAGCTTCCATACACCAAGCTTTTCAAACTGACTCAGCTCCTCCTGCATTGTGTTGACCCATGAATCTTCAGTCAGTGCTTCCTTATAGGTTCTCGGCTCAATCTGCGAAATGAAACAACTGAGTGAAAATTCAGTTTGTAAAGGAGCAACTTTAGTATAAAGACAAGTAAGGCCATGGTCAATTTGTCTTTTGGTGCGAACGCCTGACTGCAGCTCTCTTATTATCAACTCCTCAGGATGGTATGAAAGAGTCCTCGGCATGACTTTGCCAGGAACATTCACCTCGCCTTCCAGGTTAGTGATATTTTGATCCTCAACTTGTTCATTGTTAAGAATTGTCTGATCTGAAGATTGGATTTGCCCCCCCCCCCCCCTCAGACTCTGAATCACCACGATCAAATGTTGGCCTTTCATCAGATTCTGAATTATCATTGACTACCGTCTGATTTTCTGGAGCAGGTTCACATTCCGAAGTAGTCGGAGTTTGCTGAACTTCATCAAAATCTTCAGTGTGACTTGGACCAGCTTCATCATCATTGGAAGTTTGTCGTTGACGTGTAGAAGACCTTTCTGGAAACCTTTCCTGAGATGCTTCATATTCTCTTAAAATATCCAAATCATCAAAGAAATCTGGCTCTTCTTCTAACTCGAATGAATCCCATAAGGTATCCTAGTTGAATCGCCATGAGTATGCGGGCTTCTGTGGAGGCATTGTATAACCTTGACATTCAACATGTTGTGCTTCGATGATCCTCTTCATACTTGGAACAAAGACTCTTTTGAGTGGACTTGCATACCCCACGAAGATACCTTCAATGCTCTTTGAACCAAATTAGCCATCGGGATCTAGAACTGTGCAGGGTGACCCGAATGACTCTAAATAATCGAGATTAGGCTTGCGATTGTTGATCAATTCGAAACATGTCTTTTTGTGCTTCTTCACAGTAAGAACCCTATTGAGTGTATAGCAAGCGGCTGATACTGCTTCTGCCCAAAAATTTATCGGTAACTTGGAATCAGCAAGCATCGTTCTCGCCGTATCGATCAGTTTTCTTTTCTTTCTTTCTGCGACTCCATTATGTTGCGGAGTATATGGTGCGCTGAACTCTTGCAGTATACCTCTTCTATCACAAAATTCTTCCATTTTGTTGTTCTTGAATTCCGTACCGTTGTCGCTTCTTAATCTGTGAATTCGTGTTCAGTACAAATTCTCTATCTTTCTGAATAGTCTCAGCAAACTCTCAAATGTCTCGTCCTTCAACTACAGGAACGCCACTCATGAGAATCTCGAATAGTCGTCAGTTACCACCAGACAATAAAGATCTCCCGTTATGCTTTTAACATTCATAGGACCAAAGAGATCCATGTGAAGTCTCTCCAGCGGCCTTGAGACTGAGTTCATCTTTTACCAGGATGGGATTCCTTTCATTGTTTTCCTTTGATGCAACTAATACACTCCCCATCAAGATGAAAACTCTTCAAGTGAACACCTTTTACCAAATCGTTATGCACCAGGTGGTTCATCTTGCGTAGGTGAATGTGGCCCATTTTTCGGTGCCACAACTGCGACTCCTTTTCAGTGGCTCTTGACATGAAGCAATGAGTTTCACCCATGGTAGTCGTGGCTACGCTCATATCCAACACATACAGATCATTAACTCGTGGTGCTCTCATGATGATCCACTCCTCGGGGATGACCCCCGGCTTCAAGATCAGTCATTCCTTATCAGTAAAATGTGTCGAATACATTCTATCACAAATTTGAGAAATTCTAAGAAGATTATTCTCCAGCTCGGCAATGTAATTGACTCTTTCAAATGTGATAACACCATTTGATAATGTTCCTTCACCAATGATACGTCCTCCCGGATTACCAGCGAAACCGACGTAAACATCGTTAAAACCTCGAACATCGTACAACAGGGCTTTCCTCCCCGTCATGTGCCGGGATGCTCCACTATCCATAATCCAACGTGAGATAGATCTCGGGAGCTCCTGCAAATTTCAAAGTATTCAGTTAGAAAATGAAGCAACCCAAGCCTCTTTCGACTCAGGTATTTTGACGTTTAGGTGTGTGGTTTTGGTGTACAATGGTTGGAAATTCTTGTCATTCATTTTCAAGCTTTCTTCAGACCCAACCTCAACCTCTTTGTATAAGAAAAATTCGTCTTTCTGAGGTTGACCAGATGGTTGGTCTTTCTTTGGAACATACTTCTTCCCTGGTGGGGTCGAAGTTTGTTTCTCCAACTTCTCAAAATAATCCAAAGGTACATTCATCTTCTTAGTTGAAGATGATTGTTTTGTAGACTCAGAAACCTTTGGTTTTTGAACATTTGATGTCTTTTCTTCAGATTTTGGCTTCCAAGTTTGTTGTGAAGAAGCGACTCTTTTGTAAAATTTATCAGTTTTCTTTACCGATTCTTTTACAAGTTTAGTTTTAACTTTGATCTTTTCCTTCTTCAAAATCTTTTTCTCAACAAACATTGGAGCTTTTCCTTTGACATCGTTCTTCTTTCTTGGATTCTCGACAACCACAGACTTAGGCTTCGAGTTGGTGCACTTTCGTGCAATGTGTCCAACTTCATTGCATTTGAAGCATGTGCGGGTGTCAACTTCCCGACTTGTGCCTTCAGTCTGAAGCTGTGATGCCTTCTTCTCAAAGAATTCTTCATTTGATTTTGAAAAATTTCAGATTCTTGCTCGGAATGTGAACTCGAGCTTTTCACAAACACTTTCTTTTCTAAAAACCTTTTGTTTTGAAAATTCCTTTTCTGATTGTTCTTACCACCCTGATAACCTCCCGACCATCTCCTTTGGTTGTTATTGTTAAAACGTGATGGTGCAGCAGGTTTCTTGTAGTAAGATTTATCTTTCTCAAAGTTCAAAAACCTTTTTGATTTCTTTAAACCCTCAATTTCAGAAACATCGATTTCAACCAATTTGAACACTTGTTTCAGCTTGTCAACATTCACGTTCTCAAGAGGAAATTCAAGATCCGAATACAACTTATCAGAACCCAACATCTTGTACATCACAAGAGTAGGTCCATCACTTGAGTTGTTTTGGGATTTTGATTTTGGAATGTAGTTATTCAGAAAACACTTTTCGTCTTCAGTCAAATTACTGTCAGATTTTAAAACGTTCTCAACCACATTTTTTACGACTTCAGACTGAACACTGTCTTCATCAGATGATGAAGTGAATGTGACATCGATTGTTTCTGGTAGTTTCTCAACATCTGATTTTTCATTTGTTTTAGAAATCTTGTCCAACCCTTGACTGTTTCTTTGAAAAATTGTTTAACACAGGTGGTGGAACTTGATGATAACAAACCCCTGTTCCATTCGAGTATACATCTTCACCAGCTTTGTTCTTCCCAATGGGTTTGGGAACTATGTGTCGAAGAACAAAGCTCGCGGAGCTATAACTGTTTAGTTTCAAAGTGATTCTTTCATTTTCAATCTTAGCTTCCTGAAACTGAAGCTTAAGATGTGACACATGTGTCACTTCAACCATCATACAAATACCAAACCAATGAAATATTGTATTTCATACTTGGGATTTGTATAAATATGTGTATCATTTGCACATATCAATTCTTGTTCGATTTCGAGCTTTAAATCGTTTTCTGGAAGGTTATACGCGAACTGATGCGTAAATATAACCAGTTTAATGCAACAAACACTCCATAATAGTTAAATAGGCTTAACATACCTTAAATAACCTTTACATAACTTAGAAATAAGTTTTGAAGGGTTTGGTATGGCAAAAACAAGTTTATTCGCTCACAGGGATTAATTGCGTCAACTTGCAAAAGTCTGCCGTTTCGTAAGGCAACGTACAGTCCGAAACATGATCATAAGCTAAGCATACCATAAATAACCTAAACATATCTTATAAATAAGCTTTGAGTGGTTCGGTGTGCGAAAATATGCTTATTTGATCTTACAGGGACTAAAAGTGTCAAAAACGGCATAAGTTTGCATTTACGCGCATATCTTACGTTCTGACCACATCTGGACATCCAAAATTTTTGTGGACACTAAAATATTTTTATTTTAGTGATCCGCATGCAAAAATACCGTTCTTCGCTTAATTTGGATCGTTTTCGCGTCCGTTTAAGTTTCGTCGTAATTTGACGAATAACGTGACCGTACGATCAAACGAGCCGACATCCGAGATGTTTTTGAGCATATTTTAAGTTCCCTATACTTTAACATCATTTTAGAGCCTTGAAATGAGGTTAACGGGGCTTAAACGTGTCAAATATGCATCAAAACACAAGTTTCTCAAGTGTAGGGACCAAACTGCAATTTCTGGATAGTTGCCCAGGCGGGCCGCGTAAGCCTGGTCTCTCCTCTTACGCGGGCCGTGTAAAAACACCCAGCACCAAAAACTGATTTTTAGAATTCTGTTGATACTTCAGGGGCTGTTTATGTAAATTTTATTGTGTGTTAACCAAGTTAATACCTCTCCAAGGCTTCTAATCTGCTCCTAACACTTGTATGGCTATGATTATTGCTTGGAGGTTACATAAACAAGTGTCATGATCTTGTTCTTCATCAACTAGTATAAATAGGCATGTTCTCATTCATTTTTCTTCACCTTTGATCTGAATTACACTCTAAGTTGGAGCCTTTGCTTCATACCTGAGTGTGATAGATCAAGTTCTCCCTAGCAAGGACCCTTTGTAAGCTTCCTTCATTCTTTTATCGCTTTCCTAGCGAGAAAGTCAAACAGTGTTTGACTTTCAGCTTTGACCAGTCAATGGTCAACACAAAGTTCGTTTGAACTTCGCAACGTGAGCGTAATCACGATGGTTATAGTCCCTAGTGACTATACCTACTGATTACCACGTTGACTAGGCATAGCGACGAGTCGTAGTTTCGGTCAAAATGCGCATTTATGTGTATTTTGCAACCAAACTACTCTTGGGTATCAAAACACTTTGTTTTGATATCAAAAAACCTGTTTTCTAACTTAGTTAAGCATGTTTAACATGCTTAGCTCGTCACTTTTAGTTTAGTGCATGTTTAGAGTCGTAAGTCAAGCGGTCTAAACCACCGCTTAGACTTTCGAACTCGACCCGTTTGGTCGATCATTAGGATCCGACCAAGCATGTTTAGTGACCATAGTTGCATAAGGGAATAACCTTCCGAGGTTATACCTTATGGTCACATAGTTTAAGTAGTTGTATGATATGTAGTTTATATGCCTTAGGTAAATGACCAAAATGCCCTTTTCATGCATAATTGGATTTTAAACATATGTAACCTAAACTGTCACACCCCCAAAATCCACCTGCAGAATACCACCGCTTGGAGGCGTGACTGACCAGGATCCAGCCACCAATCATATTGAACAAGCATGTAAGTGATTATAAAATCCAACAAATACAATTGGTGTCCAAACAAAAAAACATAGATTAAGTTGCAAGCGGAAGCATAACGTTTAAAACCAAAACATAAGTTTAATCGTTTCATAGTTTAACATGGCACACAGCTGTCCATGTCCCACAACGACTCTCTTCCATGCAAGCTCCAGCTAAGTACCTATTGACCTGCAAAGCATGTAGTAACGAGTCAACAATAATGTTGAGCGAGTTCACAGTTGGGTGTTTGTTTTAAGTTGTTCTGAAAACAGTTTCCTTTATCTGGCATCCTGCCGTGGGGTTTACCCCATAGTTGAAAACGTGATTTGTTTAACCCAATTACTCTGGCTATCTAGCCGTGGGGGTTACCCCATGTTTAATTATCTGGCTCTACGGCCGTGGGGGCTACCCCATGTTTGTTACTAGACTCGTTACCATATCGACTGCTGACTGTAGTCATGTTTATGTGCCCTGAATTGTCAATGTCTATCATCATTGACGTGCCCAGATCCATTAGTTCACGCCCGTCCTCTGCGGCACGGTGTGAGGTTTGTCAAACCTAAATAGCGCTATCTAACTAATGACCCGCTCGCCATTGGCCCGACGATTAAGTCATATAAAAAGGAGGGACTTCGTGATAGAGTTTTGGTCTAGTGGAAGTTATCTGTCCAAGAGGACGAGGAATTATATTCCTGAGCCATCACTGTCCTACCCAATAAAGGATGAGGAATCCATGTTCCTTAACCCCATTCCCAACCCCTGGGAATCCCATGCTTTGTAGAGAGTGTGAACTCACCTTGGGTTGCTCGGCACTTAAACGAAAGGTCAAGTCGAGCTAATTGTGGTCAACCACGTCCTAGTATGGTTATCACGCAAGTCAGATACAAACCAAGTAATGCACATACATTTTCTACACGTATACTAGCACGTTGCAAACAAGTGTTATTCATGGCAGTCCAAATCAGTGTACAACATACCCATTCCATAGTAACCTATAAAGTCCAAGTATTCGGCCCAACTACCCAGGCCCGCAACCGTGCAAGTCCAACAGAATATGGTATCAGGTGGTCTTGAGTCGAAACCTGAGATCTCGAGTCGAGACGGTGCTGTCTCGGTTTATAGCCTTCATTACTCGAGGCCTGGTGGTCTCGAGTCAGGTCTCGAGTCGCAACAAGACCCGTAACCCGGTTTCGAGTCATGTTGTTTGTGTGCTGGTAATGCGTTGTCTCGAGTCGAGACTAGGGGTTCTCGACTCGTAACCTGGGTCGCAACCGCAGTCTCGTGTCGTCACATATATGGTCTCGAGTCGAGACTAGTGATCTCGACTTGTATTCCTGGTAACAAAATCCTTCTAGAACCTTTGATGTACTATCCAATAGTGTGGCATTTTCATGAGATTGTGTACTATCCAGTAGAATTCTACAAACATGTTTTCTTGTCTAATTCTATTTCAAAATGGATCAAACACAGCATTATCAAATATCCATATCACATTCAAACTGTTCTTCATTAGGGTTTTCAACCCTTTAACACATATTCATCCTATTATTATTTCATTAAATTCAGAATTTATCATCCAGAAATATGTTCATCCATTTATGAGGAAATCATGCTAACATGTGGTCAAAACATCATCAACAGTAACAACACATGATTCGGTCTCTAACTAGCATCAAGAATCATTATTAACTTCTAACAACTAGCATACACTCCTCGGTTCTAAAGCACGTATACACATTCTTGTATGTCATAACCATCTTGCATATTATCATCAATACTCATCCATTTCCATATTACCTAACATACGATCTAAACATCAAGCTAGCATAATGATTATCTAATCGTTTTAACCCACGCAGCCATATAGAAACATGTATATCATTTAACAAACGCACACCTTTGTTATACATTGTCACTAAAATGAAAAGAGCAACTAACCGATTCAAGTGTGGGTAAAAAGGTGTAGAGTATCAAAGAATAAGGCTCCTAAACGGTGTATACGGGCTGATCCGAGACCTCCGATGACTGCCGGTTTGAGTCCGAGAGATGGAGGAGGAGGTGATGCTTGATTGTTAGGGTTTTAGTGAGAGAGAATGTAGGAGAGTGTGGGAGTGAGTGTAAGGGAAATGTGGATGATGGCATGGGTTTTGTATCAAATGCCCTAATGGGCTTCCGGGTGGACAAAAGGAGGTGCGGCCCAACTGTTCACTCGAGACCAAGTGGTCTCGAGTCGGGTCCTTGTGTCTTGGGTCACATAAATACACGCATACATATAAGCACAACACGTAATCACATAAAATTCACTCATATCATTAATTAAACCGACATGTCAACTAGTTACATAACGTTCAAGTATGTTACATCGAGATACAATGAAGGGTTCTATATTACGAGTTGTCACATTATCCCCAAGTTGAAAGAAATTTCATCCCGAAATTTGGTAAGTGCTCACTGAGGAAGCTAGTTAAGTTGTATGGTTTTCCTGGGGTGTCACATCCTCCCCCCGTTGATCTGGAATTTCGTCTCGAAATTCCGTAGCTTCAGCCTCAGTAGTGGTTGTACTGTTTGCGAACAGTTGGGGATACTTTTGTTTCATCTGATCTTCGCGTTCCCAGGTGAACTCTGGGCCGCGACGTGAGTTCCAACGAACTCGAACGAGAGGTATTCTAGTGTTCTTGATGACCTTAACATCCTGGTCCGTGATTTCAACTGGTTCCTCGACGAATCGTAACCACTCGTTGATGGTGAGCTCCTTCAAAGGAACTACGAGGGTCTCATCTGACAGGCACTTCTTCAGATTCGACACATGGAAAACGTTGTGAACTGTACTGAGTTCTGCTGGTAAGTTCAGTTTGTAGGCCACCTTGCCTATTTTCTCGATGATTTCGAAAGGTCCGACGTATCGTGGGTTAAGTTTGCCTCGTTTTCCAAAACGAACCACACCCTTCTAGGGTGAAACTTTGAGTAGTACACGCTCCCCAACCTGGAGCTCAAGTGGTTTCCTATCCTTATCGGCGTAGCTTTTCTGACGGTCACGAGCTGCCGCCATGCGTTGTCGTATTTGAGCAATTCGTTTGGTTGTGTCTACCACAAGTTCTGGACCAGTGATCTAACTATCCCCCACCTCTGCCCAACAAAGAGGTGACCGGCATTTACGTCCGTACAATGCCTCAAATGGAGCAGCTTTAATGCTGGTGTGGTAGCTGTTATTGTACGAGAATTCCACAAGTGGCAGATGCTTTTCCCAGCTGTTGCCAAAGTCGATTACAAATGCACGAAGCATGTCTTCTAAGGTTTGGATAGTGCGCTCAGATTGCCAGTCCGTCTGAGGGTGATACGCTGTGCTCATGTCTAAACGTGAGCCAAAGGATTTGTGCATTGCTTACCACAACTCTGAAGTAAAACGTGCATCACGATCCGAGATAATGGAGGTGGGCACCCCGTGCCTCGAGACAACTTCCTTAAGGTATACGTCTGCTAGAGTGGAGAACTTATCCGTTTCCTTGATAGCCAAGAAGTGTGCAGACTTTGTGAGTCGATCCACGATCACCCAAATAGTATCGTTCCCCCGTTGGGATCTAGGCAGACCAGTAACGAAATCCATGGAAATTTGCTCCCATTTCCATTGTGGTATCTCTGGTTGTTGGAGTAGGCCTGAGGGTTTCTGGTATTTCGTCTTGACTCTCGCACAAGTCAAACAATTGCTGACGTAAGTTGCTATGTGGGCCTTCATGCTAGGCCACTAATACGTAGTTTTGATATCGTGGTACATCTTATCCGAACCAGGATGTACCGAGTAGCGAGACTTGTGTGCTTCATCCATCACAAGCTCTCGTAAGTTACCGTAGAGTGGGACCCAAATGCGTCCCGTTACGTAGTAGGCACCGTCTCCCTTCTGTTCTAAGCGTTGCCTTGAGCCGCGTAGGGCTTCAGCCCTGACGTTTTCTGGTTTCAATGCCCCTACCTGAGCGTCTCGTATTTGGGAAGGAAGACTAGAATGTATAGTGAGTTGCAAAGCTCGTACGCGCTTAGGCGCAGTGTCCTTTCGACTGAGGGCGTCAGCCACCACATTGGCTTTGCCAGGATGGTACTTGATTACACATTCGTAATCGTTTAATAACTCGACCCATCGTCGTTGACGCATGTTTAGCTCCTTCTGCTTGAAGATGTGCTCGAGACTCCTGTGATCGGTGTAAATGGTGCACTTGGTACCGTACAGGTAATGTCTCCATATCTTAAGTGCAAAAATAACAGCTCCCATCTCTAAGTCATGCGTAGTGTAGTTTCTTTCATGAACTTTGAGTTGGCGTGAGGCGTAGGCTATAACCTTATCCCGTTGCATCAGCACACAACCGAGACCCTGAATTGATGCGTCGCAGTAGACCACGAAGTCGTCTGTGCCCTCTGGCAAGGAAAGGATAGGTGCGCTACAAATTCTATCCTTTAGATGCTGAAATGCTAATTCCTGTGCATTTCCCCATCGATAAACAACGCCTTTCTGTGTTAGTGAGGTGAGAGGCTGTGCAATCTTGGAAAATCCTTAATGAATCTCCTGTAGTAACCCGCCAAACCCAAAAATTGGCGAATTTCCGTGGGTGTACGAGGTGCAGGCCAGTTCTTAATCGAGTCTACCTTAGATGGATCAATGTGAATCCCATCCTTGTTTACCACATGGCCTAGGAAATGGACTTCACGAAGCCAGAAGTCGCATTTCGAGAACTTTGCGTAAAGCTGTTCTGTTCGAAGTAGTTCCAAAATAAGTCGTAGATGTTGCTCGTGTTCCTCCTGACTCTTGGAATAGATCAGGATGTCGTCGATGAAGACTATAACGAACTTGTCTAGGTAAGGCTTACACACTCGATTCATCAAGTCCATGAAAATCGCAGGTGCGTTTGTCAGCCCAAAAGGCATGACCAAAAACTCATAGTGCCCATAACGAGTTCTAAAAGCTGTTTTGGAGACGTCCTCTTCTCGGACTCTCAGCTGGTGATATCCCGATCTCAAATCAATCTTGGAGTAGTAGCTCGACCCTTGCCGCTGGTCGAACAAGTCGTCAATGTGCGGCAGAGGATAACGATTCTTCACCGTCACTTTGTTGAGTTCACGATAGTCGATACACATTCTAAAGGTACCGTCTTTCTTCTTCACAAATAGCACTGGAGCTCCCCAGGGCGATGAGCTAGGACGAATAAAACCCTTATCCAAGAGTTCTTGTAGTTGCGTAGAGAGTTCTTCCAACTCTGATGGAGCTAAACGATAAGGTGCACGAGCTATAGGCGCAGCTCCAGGAGCTAGTTCAATCTGAAACTCGACCTGGCGATGAGGCGGAAGGCCAGGTAATTCCTCAGGGAATACCTCAAGATAGTCGCGTACAATTGGAAATTTTTCTATCTTTTTCTCTATCTCCGAGGTGTCAGTAACGAGAGCCAAAATGGCAGTGTGACCCTTTCGCAAGCACTTCTGGGCCTTAAGGAAAGAGATGATGTTCTCAACAGCACTCCTCTTGTCGCCACGAATCATGAGAGGTTCACTACCGGAATTAGGAATACGAACAATCTTCTCGTAGCAAAGAATCTCTGCTCGGTGTTGGGATAACCAATCCATCCCAATGACAACGTTGAAACTACCCAAGACGATAGGAATGAGGTCGATAGAGAAGGTCTGGTTAGCAAGAATAAGTTTACAACCCTTGACTACGTGTGCGGCCTCTAAACTCTTACCATTGGCTAGCTCTACTGTGTGCTTGTTATTCAAAGGTGTTGGAATGCGCTTAAGCATTTGACTAGCTTCTGGTGACACGTAGCTAGTATCGGCACCCGAATCAAATAAAACTGTAACATAAAAGTCGTCGAGAAGGAACTTACCCGTCACAACATTGGGGTCATTCCTTGCTTCACCTTGACCAAGCACGAACACCCCCTGGCTCCATTGTTGTTGTTCTTCCCATTGTTACCATTCCCCTGGTTATTGTTGTTGTTGTTCTGGTTCCTGTTCAGTTGGGGGCAATCTTTCTTGAAATGGCCTTCAGCTCCGCACTGAAAGCACCCTTTGTTGATACCTTGCTGCTGCTGCTGCTGTCGCTGGTTCTGAGGGGCTTGTTGTTGATGATTTTGGTTTGCGGGGTATAAGCTTCTGCAGTCCTTGGTGGCGTGACCTGGCTTGTTGCACCGATGACAGTTACCCCTGGTGCATGGTCCGCTGTGGTGGAGGTTGCAGCGATTGCATTTGGGGTGATTCCCCTTGTACCCACCATGACTTTGACCATCAGATGATTGCTGACTGGGGCCCTTGTAGTCATCAGTCCTTCTCTGGTGAGACTGAGACTGAACAGAAGTCGAACCCTTACTTGAAGCTCCATCCCATTTCCGCTTGTTGTCACTAGGGACACCTGAAGTAGTTGCAGCACCTATGCGCTTTGGTAACCTGTTCTGCTCCACCGCCTGATCCGTGAGATGGTGAGCCAATTGAACAACTTGCTGGATGGTGGCGAGGTTAGCTGAAGTCACATGACTTTGGATCTCTGGCACTAAGCCCTTGAGAAATAGTTCGATGCGTTTGATGGGTGGGTCCACCATAGTAGGACACAGTAATGCAAGCTCATTCGATCGCTTCGTATACGCCTCAATTTCTGACCCCGTCATCTTGAGGTTGAAGAACTCGACTTCCAGCTTATGAATGTCATCACGACTGCAGTATTCTTCCTTGATCATCTCTTTAAAATTGTTCCATGGGGTGGCGTTAGCAGCAACCAACCCCAGCATTTGAACATGAGCGTTCCACCATGTGAGCGCTAAACCCTACCGGTAGCATACTTCACCCTGCGAGCCTCAGGGCATTCACACATTTCGAAGACTGACTCGAGCTTCTCAAACCAGTGGAGGAGACCTACAGCTCCTTCAGTGCCGCTAAAAGTAGTTGGTCGGCAGTCCATAAAAGTTTTAAAGGTGCACACAGGTGGCTGAGCATGTTGACCTGTTGTGGGTGAAAGAAAGGACAGAGTTTAACACAAAGGTTGGTTCACGAGAGTAGGATCTAAAGATCCTAGAAGGAGTTTGGACTGCAGCATATACCTCCTGTGTGTGCAGCTGCAAGCGCCGCAGCAACTCGTTCGTTAATCAGAGCCGTCAACTGGGCTTGTGTCATGTTAACGCGTCCAGACAGGATCTTCATATTAAGAGGAACATGAGTGAGAGGGGTTCGCGAAAATGCGATGACAGAAGAGAGTAAGCACACACGTGTTCAAGCAACAGTAGTTATACTAACCGAGCATACCATGAGCAATGCACTATGTAACTAACAAGTAGGCAATATATACATAGATCATATCACCTAGAATGGTCGAGCCTCGCATGTGGAGTGAAGCGTCGTTGTGGATCGTAGAGCACTGTACAGGTTATAGTCTGATTTTAATAAAACTTTTTCCCCTTATTAAAACCAAGTTCACTATAACCAATGGCTCTGATACCAATCTGTCACACCCCCAAAATCCACCCACGGAATACCACCGTTTGGAGGCGTGACTGACCAGGATCCAGCCACCAATCATATTGAACAAGCATGTAAGTGATTATAAAATCCAACCAATACAATTGGTGTCTAAACAAAAAAACATAGATTAAGTTGCAAGCGGAAGCATAACGTTTAAAACCAAAACATAAGTTTAATCGTTTCATAGTTTAACATGGTACACAGCTGTCCATGTCCCACAACGACTCTCTTCCATGCAAGCTCCAGCTAAGTACCTATTGACCTGCAAAGCATGTAGTAACGAGTCAACAATAATGTTGAGCGAGTTCACAGTTGGGTGTTTGTTTTAAGTTGTTCTGAAAACAGTTTCCTTTATCTGGAATCCTGCCATGGGGTTTACCCCATAGTTGAAAACGTGATTTGTTTAACCCAATTACTCTGGCTATCCAGCCGTGGGGGTTACCCCATGTTTAATTATCTGGCTCTACGGCCGTGGGGGCTACCCCATGTTTGTTACTAGACTCGTTACCATATCGACTGCTGACTGTAGTCATGTTTATGTGCCCTGAAATGTCAATGTCTATCATCATTGACGTGCCCAGATCCATTAGTTCACGCCTGTCCTCTGCGGCACGGTGTGAGGTTTGTCAAACCTAAATAGCGCTATCTAACTAATGACCCGCTCGCCATTGGCCCGGCGATTAAGTCATATAAAAAGGAGGGACTTCGTGATAGAGTTTTGGTCTAGTGGAAGTTATCTGTCCAAGAGGACGAGGAATTATATTCCTGAGCCATCACTGTCCTACCCAATACAGGACGAGGAATCCATGTTCCTTAACCCCATTCCCAACCCCTGGGAATCCCATGCTTTGTAGAGAGTGTGAACTCACCTTGGGTTGCTCGGCAGTTAAACGAAAGGTCAAGTCGAGCTAATTGTGGTCAACCACGTCCTATGGTTATCACGCAAGTTAGATACAAACCAAGTAATGCACATACATTTTCTACACGTATACTAGAACGTTGCAAACAAGTGTTATTCATGGCAGTCCAAATCAGTGTACAACATACCCATTCCATAGTAACCTATAAAGTCCAAGTATTCGGCCTAACTACCCAGGCCCGCAACCGTGCAAGTCCAACAGAATATGGTATCAGGTGGTCCCGAGTCGAAACCAGAGATCTCGAGTCGAGACGGTGCTGTCTCGGTTTATAGCCTTCATTACTCGAGTCCTGGTGGTCTCGAGTTAGGTCTCGAG
Source organism: Helianthus tuberosus (assembly GCA_030545235.1). Taxonomy (NCBI): domain Eukaryota; kingdom Viridiplantae; phylum Streptophyta; class Magnoliopsida; order Asterales; family Asteraceae; genus Helianthus; species Helianthus tuberosus. The sequence continues at coordinate 13,354,374 of CM060434.1, read as the reverse complement.
TCGCAACAAGACCCGTAACCCGGTTTGGAGTCATGTTGATTGTGTGCTGGTAATGCGTGGTCTCGAGTCGAGACTAGGGGTTCTCGACTCGTAACCTGGGTCGCAACCGCAGTCTCTTGTCGTCACATATATGGTCTCGAGTCGAGACTAGTGATCTCGACTTGTATTCCTGGTAACAAAATCCTTCTAGAACCTTTGATGTACTATCCAATAGTGTGGCATTTTCATGAGATTGTGTACTATCCAGTAGAATTCTACAAACATGTTTTCTTGTCTAATTCTATTTCAAAATGGATCAAACACAGCATTATCAAATATCCATATCACATTCAAACTGTTCTTCATTAGGGTTTTCAACCCTTTAACACATATTCATCCTATTATTATTTCATTAAATTCAGAATTTATCGTCCAGAAATATGTTCATCCATTTATGAGGAAATCATGCTAACATGTGGTAAAAACATCATCAACAGAAACAACACATGATTCGGTCTCTAACTAGCATCAAGAATCATTATTAACTTCTAACAACTAGCATACACTCCTCGGTTCTAAAGCACGTATACACATTCTCGTATGTCATAACCATCTTGCATATTATCATCAATACTCATCCATTTCCATATTACCTAACATACGATCTAAACATCAAGCTAGCATAATGATTATCTAATCGTTTTAACCCACACAGCCATATAGAAACATGTATATCATTTAACAAACGCACACCTTTGTTATACATTGTCACTAAAATGAAAAGAGCAACTAACCGATTCAAGTGTGGGTAAAAAGGTGTAGAGTATCGAAGAATAAGGCTCCTAAACGGTGTATACGGGCTGATCCGAGACCTCCGATGACTGCCGGTTTGAGTCCGAGAGATGGAGGAGGAGGTGATGCTTGATTGTTAGGGTTTTAGTGAGAGAGAATGTAGGAGAGTGTGGGAGTGAGCGAACAGTTGGGGATACTTTTGTTTCATCTGATCTTCGCGTTCCCAGGTGAACTCTGGGCCGCGACGTGAGTTCCAACGAACTCGAACGAGAGGTATTCTAGTGTTCTTGAGGACCTTAACATCCTGGTCCGTGATTTCAACTGGTTCCTCGACGAATTGTAACTGCTCGTCGATGGTGAGCTCCTTCAAAGGAACTACGAGGGTCTCATCTGACAGGCACTTCTTCAGATTCGACACATGGAAAACGTTGTGAACTGTACTAAGTTCTGCTGGTAAGTTCAGTTTGTAGGCCACCTTGCCTATTTTCTCGATGATTTCAAAAGGTCCGACGTATCGTGGGTTAAGTTTGCCTCGTTTGCCAAAACGAACCACACCCTTCCAGGGTGAAACTTTGAGTAGTACACGCTCTCCAACCTGGAGCTCAAGTGGTTTCCTATCCTTATCGGCGTAGCTTTTCTGACGGTCACGAGCTACCGCCATGCGTTGTCGTATTTGAGCAATTCGTTTGGTTGTGTCTACCACAAGTTCTGGACCAGTGATCTGACTATCCCCCACCTCTGCCCAACAAAGAGGTGACCGGCATTTACGTCCGTACAATGCCTCAAACGGAGCAGCTTTAATGCTGGTGTGGTAGCTGTTATTGTACGAGAATTCCACAAGTGGCAGATGCTTTTCCCAGCTGTTGCCAAAGTCGATTACACATGCACGAAGCATGTCTTCTAAGGTTTGGATAGTGCGCTCAGACTGCCCGTCCGTCTGAGGGTGATACGCTGTGCTCATGTCTAAACGTGAGCCAAAGGATTTGTGCATTGCTTGCCACAGCTCTGAAGTAAAACGTGCATCACGATCCGAGATAATGGAGGTGGGCACCCCGTGCCTCGAGACAACTTATGATATCCTGAAATGCAAGGAATTTTATGATATCCTGAAGAAAAACAAGAAGTTCGAATGGGGAGAGAAACATGAAGCAGCCCTGCAGGATTTGAAGCAGTATCTTTCAACTGCACCTCTATTGATGAAGCCTGAGAATGGTGAACCACTGTCCCTATACCTCGCAGTATCGGGGAATGTTGTAAGTGTCGTCCTTATAAAGGATCATGAAGGTCAGCAATATCCTGTCTATTATGTTAGTAAAAGTTTGTTAGATGCTGAAACTAGATATTCTCATTTAGAAAAGTTGATACTAGCACTAGTTATGGCATCGACGAAGCTTAGACATTACTTTGAGACACATAGAATTCATGTTAAAACCAATTATCCTGTCAAAAATGTGCTTAGGAAACCCGAGATGTCAGGTAGAATGGCCAAGTGGTCAGTGAAGTTAAGTACTTATGACTTAGTGTATGAACCTAGAAATACCATAAAATCGCAGGCTCTAGCTGACTTTGTGGCTGATTTTAGTAGTGACATTCAGGATGAGGTAGACCTAGAAGTCCAACAATTAGGAGAATCCTTAGGATCCTGGACATTATACACTGATGGAGCATCCAATGTTAGAGGAGTAGGATTGGGGATACTACTAAAATCGCCACAGGGGGACATATTACCCCAGGCTATTAGGTGTGAATTCCCTGCTACTAATAACGAAGCAGAGTATGAGGCTCTAATTGCAAGATTAGAACTGGCTAAAATATGAATATCAAGAATTTGCAAGTATATGTTGACTCCTTGTTAATCACTAATCATTTTAATGGATCCTATGCAGTTAAAGGTGAGAAGTTAATCGAATACCTCGATATTCTAAAAAAATTAGCAGGATATTTCGATGTTTTTACACTTGAACAGGTACCAAGGGAAGATAATGCTGAAGCAGATGCCTTAGCAAATCTGGGATCATCGGTCAGGATACCAGAAGGGACCCAAATACCAATATTGCATATCTTGTATCCTGCAACGAATCTTCAGGATAAAGAAGTAGTAAGTATTCAGTATCCTGGAGCTGAGTATCCTGAGGAGGATCCTAAATCCTGGATGGCTCCAATCATAAGATATCTCAAGGAAGGACACATCCCCAGAGATGAAAATACTAAGGCATTTAGGATGAAGGTATCACGATTCACCATTATAAATAATGTTTTGTATAAGAAATCTCTTGTAGGACCATAGCTAAGGTGCTTGGAAGATCCTGAAACTAAAGAAGTGCTTCAGGATATACATGAAGGGGATTGTGGTAACCATACTGGGGGCTGGTTGTTATTCTCAAAAGTATTGAGAACAGGATACTATTGGCCGACGATGAGGAGAGATGCTACAGAATATGCTCGAAGGTGTGATGCATGTCAAAGGCACAGTAACATACTACATCAACCAGCTGAACCACTATATCCTATAGCTTCCCCTTGGCCATTCATGAAATGGGGGATGGACATAGTAGGGAAATTACCAAAAGCTCCAGGAGGAAAAGTCTTTATGCTGGAAATGACTGATTACTTCTCTAAGTGGGTTGAAGCTGAAGCATTTGTTCAAGTCAGAGACCAAGAAGTAGTGTCCTTCATAAAGAGGAATATCCTGACCAGGTTTGGAGTACCAGCTGAAATCATTTGTGACAATGGATCCCAGTTTATAAGCAAGAGGACTACTGACTTTTGTAAAAGTTGGGGAATCAAAATGATCACATCTGCCCTGGTACATCCTCAAGCAAATGGACAAGCTGAATCCTCAAACAAGATAATTGTCAACAACTTGAAGAAGAGACTAGGAGCCAAGAAAGGAAGATGGGCAGAAGAACTACCCTTTGTTTTGTGGGCTGATAGAACAACGGTAAAAAATGCAACGGGCCAAACCCCATTTTCCCTAGTATTTGGAGCAGAAGCAGTGATCCCAACAGAAATGGTGATACCTACGGCAAGATCTATCCTCCGGGATCCTGAGCAGAATCTTGAAGCTTTGTGCCAAGATTTGGACACTGTAGACGAAACGAGAGATGCAGCAAGGCTGAGGATGGCAGCATATCAACAAAGGATATCCAAAGCATATAACAAGAATATAAGGACTAGGAGGTTCCAAGTTGGAGATTGGGTGTTAAGAAAGGCTTTTCAAAATACCACTAATCCTGCCGATGGAAAGCTGGCTCCAAAATGGGAAGGACCATATGAGGTTGAATCAGAATCAGGAAAAGGAGCATACCGACTCAGGAGTATGGAGGGGGATATGCTACCAAGATCTCGGAATGCTATACACTTAAAGCTCTATTTCAAGTAAGAATAAAATTTAATTTCTATCTCAGAATGGTATGTATTCTATCTCTCTTAAATATATTTGAATTCATTTATCTTGAACCCAATACTGACTTAGGCATCGGAGGGGTGTTAGCCAAGCTAACACCCACCTTAGTTTAAGGTTGTTTTGCAGAATATGCATCAGGATACAGCTCCAGGATACACGCTCAGGATATCTCGAAGGATTAGAGGATTGGCCCCCTCTCTCACGGTTAAGGGATCCTGATCCCTTCAAAGGTTTAAAGGTATTCACCTTTATCTCGAGTTGGGTTTGAACACCCCGCCTGGAGCGCAAGTCATCTGGGGATAGTTCAAGGTAACAGGACCAGTTCATGTAAAAGTGGCTGACAATTTCGTTACTATTGGCTATATCCTGGATCCTAAAGGTATATGAGGATTGATCACCCTCTCTCACGAAAGGGTATTTTCATACCCTCTAAGGTTTAAAGGTTTTTGCCTTTCTAAGACTTGGAGTTTATACACTCTCGCCTGTAGCGCATGAAAATCAGGGTTTATCCCCAGCATATTAAGGGTTTATCCCCAGGATATCAGGGTTTATCCCCAGGATATCAGAGTCTATCCCTAGGATATCGAGGGTTTATCCCAGGATATTCAGGATTTATTCAATGAAGCTAAAGTACGACTATATTTACATTCCTATGTTGAACGCAGGAGACATACTTTATACAATTTAAAGGATGGATTCAAACTTATAAGCGTGCACTAGGGACACCCCTGTGATTGAGGATTGAAATTGACTCTTTGGGAATATTTGGTATGGTCTCTCCTTTTTATTTGGATAACTTGAGTTTTATAAATTATGAGGCAGTATCCTGAGTAGGATATCTCTTAGGATATTCTTACAATGTGTTCCCAAAATTATCTAATTTAAACTATTTTCATAAGTAAAATTTAAGCACTAAGATAGTGACAACAGAAATAAAGCCAAAAGAAAGCTATATTATTAACATATCAAAAGTTATGCTTTTGGTTTCACCTCAAACCAAGGTCCATCCACCAAAAGCACAATTAGTCACATACCATATTTACCTAACAGTTGAAGGTTTTATCTCAAACCGAGACCCATCTACCTCCAACTGTTACATTGTTCAAAAATAAGATATACTAACATTGATGACCAAGGGCTTCGTCTTGAAACTCAGGATCGCTCCACCTTTGGCCATCATATTGTTCAAACGCAGGAATGTTAAAATGCAGGAAAAGTAAATTGTCTTAGGGTTACAAACCAACGATCAAATTTAAAAAAGTGGGCTCCGGCCTTGGCACATACATCCATCATCGCCCACCTGAATGCCCTCACACAGCGGTATCTTCTCCAGCCTTCTCCGTCTTCTCAGCCTCAGCATCCTGAGCAGTATCCTCCCCAGCATCCTTCTTATCTCCAGCCTTGTCCACCACCTCTGCTGACTTAGAGGATTCGCCAGTTTCAGCAGGAAGGGGCACAGCCTTGCCTCCAAGCTCCTTCAGCTTCGCCACCCAGGATTCAACCGGCCAGGATGGGCATTCAAGGCCTGTTTCCTTGGCCTCATAAGCCATTTTAATGCGAGCTTGTAGCAGAGAAACGATGGCAGAGGCTTTGATCCCTTCCTGGAAAGAGACCATGGCCTGTTCATGCTCCATTTGGATGGTAGCCAGTTTGATCTCAGCATCCTGGGTGACCTTCTTCAGCTTATCCTCGTAGTGACGAGTCTTCACCTCGGCTATGGCCCCTTGGTCGGCAAAAGTGGTCTCGAGCTGCTTGATCCTGGCCTCTTGAAACGTGTTCGTGCTGCAAGCATCGGTGTAAAGGTGGAGCAGATGCTGGAGGCCCTGTACGTCAAAATTCAGGTATAAGTCAAAATATATTAACCAGGATATTCTGTCAGGATATCCTATCAGGATATGTATGCAGGATATAGTACCAGGATAATACCTTATTGAGGAAGGATGTCATCGGCTCCAAGGAGTCAGAGAAGCTGAGTTCTTCGTAGGAGAACCCTTCCGAGCCTGAGGCACTAACTTCGGGACCTTTCCTCTTTTTTGCGGTGGAAGCACGAGTCCTCGGGTTGGCCTTGGGAGCCGAGAGCGGTTTAGAGCTGGTGGCAGCAGGAGTCTCTTTCTTGACCATGACTGGAGTGGGGTAACTATCGAGCTCGTCATGATTAAGGAGGATCGGAACTTTGCTGGAGTCTGCATACAGGGAGTAAAATTCTTTCCTAAATATATCAACTAAAAACATGTATGGGGGATATTGTGCAGGATCATTACCAGACATGTTTGCACTGGAAAGAGGGCTTGGAGATGGTGGAGACGGATTAAAACTTCTTTCAGCCTCTGGGAGGAGTCTGATAGCGTCAATTCTCTTCTGTGAATCAGATAGGGGAGGTGCAAGCTTCCTAAAATCAGCTGTGTACAAGACAATAAAAAGAAATTGATTAGCTCAAGATATAAAGCAGGATACAAGACAGGATCATCCTTAAACCCTAAATCCTACCCTTTCTAAACCACTTCACCGGATATTCCGTTCCACCAGGGATTGAGTCTCTTTTTACAAAGAAGAATTTGGATTGCCATTTCTCCTCATTCCTGGTGGCACGAAGTATCAGCGGATCACCGAAGGTAGAGTAAAACAGAAATCTACAGGAACCGTGGTATCTAAGCCGATATGCTAGGGGGAGGTCGTGAACGGAAAGGTCAGGAATGTGATTCCTCTTGATCTGATCAAGAACAGATAAGACTCGCCAAAGCATCGGCATCATTTGGCTAAAACAGATTTTCGTGATATTGAAAAACTCAGTGATAAAGTCTGGAAAGGGAAACCGTAATCCTAAGGTGAAGGGAAAGGCACTAAAGCACAACCACTCGTCGGAAACCATAGGGTTTTAACCAAACCCGAAACCCGAAAATGTCATATCCTATGAAGCATGCACTCATATAAGCGGCTCTGATACCACTGTTGGGATTTTTCACATGTTTATCAAAGTCTTTTATCCATATAAAATAAAAACGCAGCGGAAATAATTATTTAAAACATGTTACTTACTAGATGTAAAACTCATTTTATATGTAAAACCCAATCCCGGATCCATATACGAATATGCATGCTATCACAATAAAACACAACCATAGAGTGTTTAGAATACTACCTTCCAAGGAGTAAAGGACATGAAGATGATGATGCTTCTTGAATGGTTGCCTTCAAGTGTAGAAGACCTCAAGCTTATATACCCCAAGCCTTCCAACAAACACCTTATGTTTAGCTAGGATTTCTACACTTATGAACTCACAATTGAAACCCTCTTGGAAACAACCCTTGGCTGAAAATTCCACTAGAGAATATGAGAGTTCTTGGCACTTGAATTACAAACTTGAAAACCTCTTGAACCAACACTTGTTGGCCGAAATTTAGAGAAGAAATTCTCTAGTTTTTCTTTCAAGTTCATAAGTCTTGCACCTTCTTGCATTTGACATCTAAGTATTTATAGAACCATGAGAGAGAATTGCCACCCACCTTGACCATTCATGTACCAACTTACACATGCAAGTGCATGAAATATGATTGGCCAAAATCTTTAGGGAAGACCACCTAATGAAAACACATGTAAGTGCATGTATCATTATTGGACCAAACATTTTGGGAAGACCCCATGGGGGGGGGGGGTGGCGGCCTAGCTTTATTTATAAAAAAAATTCAATTCTTTTATAAAATTTAAGTCTTGTTTATTTTATACCTTTTATAAAATATAACATCATATGTTCACAAGACTTTATACAACTTTTATTAAGTTATTTAACCCATTAAATAACAAAATAAAATATTCTCTCAAAATAAATTATCCATATAATTTATTAGTTTGTCAAGTGCAATTATTTAGAAAACCAATTTCTAAATATTCTAAGTGTTAATATTTATTTGTTTGATCATATCATAAATAAATATTGTAAGTGTTTGTCTAGCTTGTTATTGGGTATGACTCGACTTGGATCATAACGTACTAGCCACATCAATTTAATATGTATCTTGGGCATACAGAGTCCAACAGGTAATTGTCAACCTAGGGTTTCTACAAGTTTTTAGATTCAACTCAATTGTATATGATTAGCGGATTTAGTGTACCGTGACTTAGGTGCCAATAACTATCAACGTTTCAAAGAACGGACAAGAATGCACTTTGTAATCAACACAAGTAAAACCTAACCAAGACAATGCATAACTACACATAACCATTCGTAAAGTCATAACTTTTAACATCGTTCGACAATTTACGAATACGAAACAAATGTAAACTATTGTCAAAGGTTTCAAAAATCAATACAAGTTGTCACAAAGTTGAATCAAGAACAATTCAAAACCCTAAATTTAACAACTACCTACACCGGGGTGAAACCAAGGTGATTAGCCGCTCATGGTTGAAGAAACTTGATCACCGGATGATTGGAACTTGAGGGAAGTCATCGAAGCTTGAACAATGGAGAATTGATGATTGGTTAAGGTTTCGGTGAAGGATGATGGTGGAAAGATTGATGGTGATGATTAGGGTTTATATGGATTGGTGATTTCGAATGATTGATGATGATGCCTCTTCATGATTCGAGTGATATGGGTAATTAGAGATTGAATGGAGATGAATGGTAGGTGGTTAGTGGCTCCAAGAATCAAGTTCAAAAACCCAAGATAGTGTAACTTACGAAAATTGAATGCCCCCTAGACCAATTGAAATCGATTTTAGCTAACAAATCCCAATATTTCGCGTTTCAGCAAAACACAGCCCGTCGGCGACGGGTGGGGGGCCGTCGGCGACGGGTTCCCCACTGTTGACTTTCTGCCGACGCTTTAACTTGCTGGATACGGGATTTTTGGCCGACGGGGTTATCTAGAGCCCGTCCGGGACGGCCTTTAGCCCGTCGGCGATGGCCTCTTGAACACCACTTCTCCAATTTCCACTTCTTGCACTCCCGGTTGATCCGTAACGCGTCCCGGTGCTCCGGTTTTCGACCCGATGACTCGTAAAGCTCCCGAAAAGCTCCTTAAACTCCATCAAACCTACAAAACACATTTTTGATTAAAAGTAGGCTATCCGAAATTAAAACTTATGTAAAAACATCAAGTTATACAATAACAAACACCGGTTTTCAACCATGTATCACATCCCCACACTTGTCTTTTGCTTGCCCTCAAGCAAATCTGTTTTTCACTTTCACAAAGGTCAAACAACGAACTCACTCCCCATTCCCGAGACTAGGGTTAAGGTCTATTGTCATACAAAAGTTAAAACCTTTTACAATTTTCACATATTTACTGGTCAAGTGAATAACCACATATAATAATGGTTATCCAAGATTAACCCGCCCGTAAAACTAACAAGTCATACATATCTCTCACAATGTTCTCTCCACTCGGCTTAAAAATTGGCTAATGTGTATAATGTATTAGCACTTTAACAATTAATCGCTCAACACCGATTAGAATACGTACCCGCATAAGCTTGCAACTCAATCATTCTCCACCACCGATCATGAATACTAAGCACAAGTCATAAGGTCTTTGTAAGGGTTGTAATGGGGCTAGGCTAAGGGTAGGAAATAGGATATTTAGAGTAGCTAAGGTGATGAAAATTTGATTTTTATTACAACGCAACTATTCTAAACTCAAGTAAACTATAAACATCAACTATAAGGCAATGATTTTCGCCTTTTATTTCTCAAACTAAGAACATATATTTTTGTTCTTTTCTCAACAATTTTCTCTTTTTTTATATATAAATGCAAACAGACAATTACAACTATACACACTTTACTTCTATAATCGAATTTCCATCACACGGGTTTAAAAGAAAAAGGTTTTAAGGTTATTGGCTAAAGGGTGGTCAAACGAAGGGTTTAGGCTCAAGATTGGCTACTAGGGGATAATTTTTGGGTAAGGATATAAAAATGGTGTAAAAGGAAAAGGTTTACCTAATGCCTTAATCATTCTCGTGCTTGTATTCGGTCTATGGTCTCAAACGTATCAAAAATTGCAAGTTCTACAATACGCGACTAATGATCCACTCAACAAAGAAACATGAATATGTAATTCTATGATGTAAAAGTGGCTTAAAACCTCACATATATAAAAGGTATGGTATGTGACATGCATGATGTGCTAGTTTCTTAAGCAAATTACTCCCAAATAACCACCCGCTAAATACCCGTTATGCTACTAACTTGAACTTGACCATGACAAAAGACCAAATGGGTTGTGCCATCCCTCGTTAACTTAGTTACTTGTGCTTTTTAGATTGCTTCAAACAAAGACATTTTGAAAAATTTTTGAAATTTTTCCTCATCCCCACACTTGAGGTAAACATTGTCCTCAATGTGTAGTATTTAAATGAACGGGTCAAAATTGAAAACTTTTACTACTCCCCCATCCCCACACTTGAGGTAAACATTGTACTCAATGTGTAAAAACTAGATTTTTAAAACGCACAAGGGATGTGACACGGCTAACCTCCCCAAAATTTCACCCCGGAAGATAAAATACAATTTACAATGCACTTATTTGCTAACTAAAAATCAAAAGTAAAAAGAAACGTATGCACCTGATTTTTGAGCTCATTCCTCGTGTGCTCTTCTTCTCTTCAAGAAAGCGGTCGTCCCACGAACATAATGTACCTACAAATCTTAACCCTTGTGTAGAAGCATGCTTCTCACAACCATTAAAATTTATTAGCTACCTAGTTCTACCAGTTTTATGAAAATATTACCAAGTCATACATTAATTTACTTTGATTTATGTGGAAAAAATAATTTAGAATAACAACAAACCTAACTCACTTTCGTAGGAATCACGGTTGCATTTAGCTTATGCAACAAGCCCTTTTAAACCACCCGATAGCTCGGGAGGACGAGTAGGTCTCGTGAGGGTTATATAGGGAACACACCCACAACGTTCATTTAACTAGAAAAAAATAAAACGAAAATAATACAAACTCTACAACAATCATACCTGATTTGCCTCTCATGGTGGTCGAAGTACACATTTGCCTACCGAGTTTCCAACATACGCTCGGTAGTTGGCATGCCAGATCCATTCTCTTTTTATTTTACGCGACATGCGTATCAAACTACTTTGGGGTCGTTTCTTGACGAATTATCCAATGTCTTGCAAGGCCACCCTTCGAATCCTTATACCCGCACCCGCATCCCCAACTTTGTTAGTTGGAGTTATAAGTTTGGGAGAAGGAGAGATATGACTTTGAGCTTCTTTTGACCCTGACCCATCTTGCGGTGTTACGTCTTCTACTCGGTTCAAACATTCAATTACTTGATCCAGAAGTTCCATAACCTCTTCCACCACATCACCATCAAAAATGGTACCATTAGCCAACACCTCTTGGTCTCGCCTAAGTTGGGCCATCTCCTCGGTTAATTGACCAACCTGAATAACCAAAGCCTCAAATGATTTGTCTCTCAGCTTGTCTTTCTTCTTCATTTCTATCATCATATCCATAATCATATCGAGCTTAGAGTTTAACGAATCTTGAGGCTCCTCGTATGTCGGCTGAGGGGAGTCAAGATAATAGTCATCATACTCCTCCTGGTAACTCGGGAAATGTGGCAAGTTGGGTTGATAGTTGTTGTAACCCTGCTCTTGCTCATAATGGTAATCTAGCTCCGAATAGTAATATTCTTGATAATATGGTGATGGTGGTGGTGGTCTAGCGTATGGAGAATGTAAGGATGGATCATTGAAATCTTCATAATCCGCCCTCCTATATTCAACAGTCCGCTGAGGTAGTCTTCCCAGTCCTTATAGGGTTGAACTTTTTCGTGGAAAACAGAGCACTCCTCTAAATAATGCTCTCCGCTTCCGCAACACTCACACGGATCATCATCTACCCAATTCATATTGAAAAGTAATTCCTACAAAACATGTACCTGCAGACACAAGCTCGACCACCCAAAGTAAAATCACGAATATACAAGAAAAAAAAAACTAAACTAAAATCGAACAAGCAATGAAATACTAAGCGCACTAGCTCCCCGGCAACGGTGCCAAAATTTGATCGGAGTGTCGCGCTCCGGTCAAAGATAATATTTATAAGCCCAAATTACCCATAACTATGTGTTAGTGGTAGTAAGGGGTCGAACCACGAAGAGTATGTGGTTTGCGAATGGATTCGATTGAATTAAAATGAAAGTCACAAATTATGAAGCTTGCTATAATGTTTTTGTATTTTTATTTAGTTAAAAAGATGTGAATTGGTTTGTTTGATTAAAAACTAATGATTAATGATTGCAAGAAAATTTGATTACTAAACAATAATAAGAAAAAGGGTTCACACCCGGTTTCGGTAATTGCCAACCTAGGGTTTCTACAAGTTTTTAGATTCAACTCAATTGTATACGATTAGCGGATTTAGTGTACCGTGACTTAGATGCCAATAACTATCAACGTTTCAAAGAACGGACAAGAATGCACTTTGTAATCAACACAAGTAAAACCTAACCAAGACAATGCATAACTACACATAACCATTTCGTAAAGTCATAACTTTTAACATCGTTCGACAATTTACGAATACGAAACAAATGTAAACTATTGTCAAAGGTTTCAAAAATCAATACAAGTTGTCACAAAGTTGAATCAAGAACAATTCAAAACCCTAAATCTAACAACTACCTACACCGGGGTGAAACCAAGGTGATTAGCCGCTCATGGTTGAAGAAACTTGATCACCGGATGATTGGAACTTGAGGGGAGTCATCTCGAAGCTTGAACAATGGAGAATTGATGAATGGTTAAGGTTTTGGTGAAGGATGATGGTGGAAAGATTGATGGTGATGATTAGGGTTTATATGGATTGGTGATTTCGAATGATTGATGATGATGCCTCTTCATGATTCGAGTGATATGGGTAATTAGAGATTGAATGGAGATGAATGGTAGGTGGTTAGTGGCTCCAAGAATCAAGTTCAAAAACCCAAGATAGTGTAACTTACGAAAATTGAATGCCCCCTAGACCAATTGAAATCGATTTTAGCTAACAAATCCCAATATTTCGCGTTTCAGCAAAACACAGCCTGTCGGCGACGGGTAGGGGGCCGTCGGCGACGGGTTCCCCACTGTTGACTTTCTGCCGATGCTTTAACTTGCTGGATACGGGATTTTTGGCCGACGGGGTTATCTAGAGCCCGTTCGGGACGGCCTCTAGCCCGTCTGCGACGGCCTCTTGAACACCACTTCTCCAATTTCCACTTCTTGCACTCCCGGTTGATCCGTAACGCGTCCCTGTGCTCCGGTTTTTGACCCGATGACTCGTAAAGCTCCCGAAAAGCTCCTTAAACCCCATCAAACCTGCAAAACACATTTTTGATTAAAAGTATGCTATCCGAAATTAAAACTTATGTAAAAACATCAAGTTATACGATAACAAACACCGGTTTTCAACCACGTATCAAACAGTTCGAATCTAACATTTTCTTACATGATTTTACACTGTTTTCAGCTAAATCTAAACATTCAACAAGTGTTTCAAACTTTTCTTCTAACATTCTTCACTTTTCACTCAAAACCGTTAGATTCTGGACTCATTCGGGCTTCCCACTCATTCTCTAGTGGAGAACCGGGCTGAGAATGGATTTCTATCAAAGAGACGACCGATCCACGGGTTGAACATGAACTCCATCAAGAACAGCCGAGTCTGGTCGAACGGGGTGATTCCCGTCCGATCGGATGAGTTGGACTTGATGCGGTTCCCGTTGTTTAACACGTCCTCACACCGTCTCGGTCAAACCGCAAACTTCTAAGTTAACTAATTTTACAAGCTTTCAAACAAACAGGTTGCTCAATCGAATAGCCGTCCGATCGGACGACCATCTGATCGAACGACTATTCGACCAGGTGACTTGTAACTTTCAACACTTAAACAATTTTCAAAAAATACAAAGTATATCAGTTTCCAACGAATCACCATCCGAGCGAACGGCCATCCGTCCGGATGACTGTCCGACCGGACGACCTGATATGTAGAAACATTTCACACTTTTTAAAATGCTACAATGAAAAATTCAAAGTTCAAACTTTTCACAAACACATCCCTTCCATCGAATGACTATTCGACCGAATGGTCATCCGTCCGGACGGTCATCCGACCGGATCACTGTCCGCTCACCAACTCTTTGCGCACTGTTCAACGCTTACACTATCGTTCTATGATCAGGCTAACCTCTCAAGCGCTCCCTTCAATCCAAGACTGTGTTTATTTACTAAACTAGATCTGTGAGTATACTCGATCCCTTTTTGCTTAACGCACTTTTGGGTGTTACATACGTTACTTATATCAAATCACATTGACACACAACGCAAACACTTTTTATACGCTAACCACTCTCGCACGTTATACGTGTTATTCGATGAATACTAGTATGTTATGTTTACACAATGATTGTTGTCTGACACCTTAGCAACGATAGTACTATAGTTTGGACTCAGCACATGTCGTGGACAGGGGTTGTTAAGGGCTTTTCTTCACGTGTCACAGTGGTGATATGTGTTGCGCATTCTACAACTCGCAGTCATGTCTGTGCATATTTCATTGTTGATAGCTTACAACTCGCATTCGCTACTATTACACTATTAAACTTGTATGCTCACCTTTACACTATGTGTATTGACTTTATTTTAACGCATGTGACAGGTGTTTAGGATGCTTGCTAGCTGTGATGAATCAAGTTTAGGTGGTCTAGAAACCCACGAATAAATTTATGAGTTGTCGGAACAATATTTGTCTTTGAGAACACTATGTATGTAATAACTGTTTTACTTAATATGTTATGGTATGGGACATGACGTTAAATATTTGGTAATTATAGTTGTTATGGATTCTCCTGGACAATCTGTTTCACTCAGTGCCGCGCCCCGATGTTTCCGCCATCGGTTGGGGTGTGACAGATTGGTATCAGAGCCATAACTACAGGGAATTAGGCAAGACTCGACCTAGTCCGGGTCGATGTCTTAGAATTGACCTAGTCTATAGTCTAAGTACCAACAGACTGCCTTGTGCAAACCCAGTAGGGTTTTGCGCGAGCTTACTCTTTATACTCTCGTTTGCACTCGCTGAACTCACAACTTTGCGCGAATACTGCATACTACCGCTTCGCGCAACCACTCAGCCTTTCCTAAGGCTGACGACACACGCATTTTCGAAAATACTCGCACATTACAAATGAGTGATTTGGTCGAGATTAGGTGTGAAAACCGTAAACTCTCGATAGAATCGCTCACTCGACACGCATTTTTATTATAAAACACGTGAATTTGCGTTGACTCAGGTGTGAAATCCATACCTCGACGAAGTTCTCCCTATCTATCTCATGATTTTATCACACAACTAGGATAAAATTGTTAAGCTAGGGGTGAAACCCTCATCTTAACGACTTATTTCGCTCTCAATTTTGGTTTTACAAAACTCTCACCAAAGTCTCGATGGGTTTCAACGACTTGAGTCACGTAACGGCTGAAAGGATGCGTACTGATCGCCCAGATTGAGGCGAGAGCACAGTCTATTAAGCCAACGCGTGCACTCGAAGTCCTTGAGAATAGTCGAATCACTTTGGGTAGTCAAAGTCTAGCACACCCGAGAAATTCTATTTTCAAGCTACAATCGCTGATTTTACGCTTTATCGCTTTTATGTGTGAGTTTTATGGGTTTTATGTGGTTTATAAATGTTTATGTGTACGGATTTTGGAAACTTGTTCGCTTTTTGCTCTTCGATGTATTAAACGCGCATAGCTACTTATAGCTCATAACGCTAACAAATCGTAGACACACTACGAGCTATTCGCATTGCTAATCACTGATTTTGCTACTCGTTATCGCTACTCGCACTCGCAACTCTCGATTGCTTTACGCAGCTATGAAAGATAGGTGAATACGTGCAAAATATGTAGGTTAAAACGTGCAAGATATGTAGGTGAATACGTGCAAAATATAGTGGAGAATGTGCTTATGTGGATTGCGTGCTTCTGTGCTCTACGTGCTTATGTGCTTCTGTGCTTACGTGCTTATGTGCCTACGTGATTTATGTGCCTCTGTGATTATATGTCGTGTGTGAACGTGTTCCTGAGCTTTATAAGTATGTTGATTAAACACTATGTGGCGAGATTGAGTGTATCGTCTAAATCCTGTGACGATGTCTGTTGCAGACGATGTCGTAAATCTGATCACATACATCTCGCGCTGCCCGCCGTAACCACGCTGACTAATGCATCGCCTCTCCAGTCGCCAAGGAAATGGCTAAGGTCATTCCACAAATTGTCAGTGAAATCAATGAAATCGGTAGCAAGTCCTCTGAGGAATCTAGGACCGACTCGTCGCGCGCTACTTTTAGCTTCAAGCAATTTAAAGCTTGTGGACCTAAATACTTCACTGGGGAAGATGGGCCGAGCGCAATGTTTCAATGGTTCGACTCAATTGAAGTCACTCTTCGTCAAAGCGGATGTCTAGACAACCTCCGCACAGTTAACGCTACTGGAGACTTCCAGTCTAGGGCGCTGGAATGGTGGACAGCAGAGCGAAACAAGCGTGGGAATGACGCAGCCTATGGACTTTCTTGGGAGGAATTGAAGGAAGTCATGTTGAAAGAATTTTGTCCTCTACATGAACTGCAGAAGCTGGAAGACGAGTTCTGGCATATAAAGCAAGAAGGTGGCGACAATGCTCGTCTTACTGCTCGCTATAAATAGGATCGATCGACTTCAGTTGCAAGTGTTCAATTTCGACAATTCACTCTCAATTTCTATAGTGTAGAAATAGTACCCCGGGCATTATACCCACTAAATTAGCGAAGCTCTACCTCGTTGAAAGTATTTTAACCCCCGGTTACGTATTAGATACGCTGCCCAATTGATCTAGTGCTCCGTAACGGCTGTCGAGGTTCTACCCGACGTAGTCGTTGGAATTCTGTCTCGAGGAGGGTATAACTAATGTAAATATTGGGTTATTATACTAACGCGTGTGCATTGTTTAATTTATTAGATTATAACCAGGAAATCATAGGAAAAAGTCTAAATTAGCAATGTGAGTAATCTCCTTTTTGTAGCCCTTTTTGCAAATTGTTTTTACAAAACCTCAATTGTTTTTACATTATAATTAACAGTGATTGAGTATTTGTAATTCTACAATTATCGTCGGTATGTTGGGGTTTTGTATACAAAATTTGTTACTACACTGTGAGTAGTAACATAACCACAAGTCGGGTTGACAGTACTGTGGGTTATAATTAAGGTAGAATAAAAAACAAATGTAATTGCTGATTGCCCTCAATACTGTACAAGGATAAAATCTGTTTTGATTAAATTGGGATTCACTTACCAGTATTTCTCACTGAGAAAATGTTTTTAAACGCGTTTCAGGTAACAAAATGTGAAAGCCAAAATAGAAGCCAGCTAGAGAGCACTGAAGGCTTGGAAAATGTGGCTATAAAAGTTACCTAAATAAAGAAAGATGTTTTATTCAATAAATTAGGGTTTATCCCTATAAACATGTTTGTAAAAGAAACTTGGGAATTTCCCATGTGTTTACTATTATGAAAATGTGGTATTTTACTCTGATAAAATGTGGTACTTTTCTTCAAACATTCTTCACTTTTCACTCAAAACTGTTAGAATCTGGACTTATTCGGGCTTCCCACTCATTCTCTAGTGGAGAACCGGGCTGAGAATGGATTTCTATCAAAGAGACGACCGATTCATGGGTTGAACATGAACTCCGTCAAGAACAGCCAAGTCTGGTCGAACGGGGTGATTCCCGTCCGATCGGATGAGTTGGACTTGATGCGGTTCCCATTGTTTAACACGTCCTCACGCTGTCTCGGTCAAACCATAAACTTTCTAACTTAACTGATTTTACAAGTTTTCAAACAAATAGGTTGCTCAATCGAATAGCTTTCCGATCGAACGACCATCCGATCGAACGACTATTCGACCAGGTGACTTGTAACTTTCAACACTTAAACAATTTTCAAAAACTACAAAGTATATCAGTTTCCAACGAATCACCATCCGAGCGAATGGCTGTCACGGCCCCCGACCCGGTTTGACCCGTTTCAGGAGCCGCGGGACAGAAATCCCGTGGTATTTAATTAACAGCGGAAGTTTCTTCAGGATCTTCTTAAAACTGAAATATTTCCCGATTATTTTATTTCACAATTCGGGATAAAACCCGGTAATTTACAATATTGAGATTTCACGAAGAAATCTTTTATTTTACAAAACATGTTTCTTTATTTTATACTGAGCCACTTCCTTAAGCTGATAGTGCTTCACGGCACTTTTTCCTGGATCACAACAGATCACCTGAAACATGTTTGAAAAAGGTTTTGTCAGCCGGAAATACTGAGTGAATCATTCTATTTACATAAAACGACCTGTTTGTTATAATTTACAGTATTAAGAGCGATTATAATGTCTCTATCTTTTGAATTAACTGACCCAGTTGTCACTTGAGCGGACTTGTGACTGTGGACATATCACTTGTTGGGTCCGTTCACCCACAAGTGATAAATAATAAGTAGCTATGTGCACATCCCCCCCACATACTGGCAGTAATTTCAGATTACATAGACTTAATCCCTGTAATTATAACCTTTGAAAATAAACCTGATTTTGAAAATAATTAGATAAAAAGAGAATGACTCACATTGCTGATTTAACAGAGCTTATTCTACTGATTAGCCTTGGTAACCTAGTTTAAATAATCATGCACACAAACTAGGTTAGTAACTTAATACAGCATTTACGATAACTCACGAGATTAAAACCTTCACAACGAATGACAAAGTGTGATACTTAAACATCCATCGATTTAACGACGAATGACAAAGCATAAACCCTAATGTGGGCAGCACTTAAACATCCATTGGATAGTTTAATCGATCGGACATTGAATCGTAGCAGCGATCGAGTTATTACCCTGAATTGTGACAGCACTTCGTGATCAGTGTGTGTTTTTGAGACTGTTTATGCTATAACTCAACGTACAATTCGAATTTGAACTTCGAACGAACACTCAATTGCATGAAACAGACTGTTCTATTTATACTTGAAATTGGTTTCCCCCGCGTGTCGCGGAAGATTCCTCCGATCCTGTCGCGACTCACCTGGAGTGTCAATGTAGAGTAGGGTAGGCTTGTCACTGGTATAGGCCTGCTGAGTCAACGTTTCGTGAATTCTCGTTTTTGATAGCGTTTTATGTAGATAACTATAACTAGGGTTTACCCCCCCCCCCCTTAGTTTTAGGGGCCCTAATCCTGATTCCAAATGTTCTGAAAATTTTAGGGATTATGCAGAATAACTTGGGTTTCTCAATTAGGGTTTCCTATTGGTCAAATTAAAATAATAAATAGTACTTTTTGATGAGAGTTGTTACATTCTCCCTACCTTAATAAAAATCTCGTCCTCGAGATTTACTGGAATAAGTAAGGATACTTTCGCTTCATTTCTGATTCCAGCTCCCAAGTGTATTTAGCTCCTCTCTTTGAATTCCATCTGACTTTGACTAAAACTAATCGTTTGTGTTTGAGAAACTTGATCTTTCGATCCTCAATTTGAAGAGGTTTCTCAACAAATTTCAGCTTTTCGTTTACCTCTAAATCTCGAAGAGGTACTACCAGTGATTCATCTGATAAGCATTTCTTGAGATTGGATACATGAAATACATCATGTACTCCAGATAATTCTTCTCGTAGTTGTAAACGATAAGCAACTGGTCCTATACGTTGGATCACTGAAAATGGTCCTACGTACCTTGGACTTAGCTTTCCTTTCTTTCCGAATCTAACTACTCCTTTCCAAGGAGAAACTTTCAATAGTACTTTGTCTCCAACTTGGAATTCTAACGGCTTGCATCTATTGTCTGCATAACTCTTCTGGTGATCTCGAGCCATCTTCAGTCTTTCCTTGATTTGAGTAATCTTATCAGTTGTTTCTTGCACTATTTCAGGACCTGACAATTGACTTTCTCCTATTTCTGCCCAACAAACTGGAGTTCTGCACTTTCTTCCATACAATGCTTCAAATGGGGCGGTTTCAATACTTGAATGATAGCTATTGTTATAGGAGAATTCAATTAATGGTAAGTGATCATCCCAATTTCCACCAAAATCTATTACACATGCTCTGAGCATGTCTTCTAGAGTTTGGATCGTTCTTTCACTTTGTCCGTCTGTTTGGGGATGATATGCAGTACTCAGATTTAATCGAGTTCCCATAGCCTGCTGGAAACTTTTCCAGAAATGAGAAGTAAAACGACTATCCCTATCCGAAACAATGGAGAGTGGAACTCCATGTAAGGATACAACTTCATCTACATAAAATTTTGCCAACCTTTCCATACTAAAGGTTTCTTTCATTGGTAAAGAGTGAGCTGATTTGGTTAATCGATCCACAATTACCCAAATCGCATCATTACCTTTTCTGGTTTTGGGTAACTTAGTAACAAAATCCATTGTTATAAGTTCCCATTTCCATACAGGCATTTCTAATTGTTGTAGTAGACCTGAGGGTTTCTGATGTTCTGCCTTAACTTGTGAACAAGTGAGACATTTAGAAACATATCGTGCTATATCCTTTTTCATTCCTATCCACCAAAAGTTCTTTCTTAAATCTTGGTACATCTTATTGTTTCCTGGGTGCATAGTATACCTAGATTTATGAGCTTCTTCTAAAATCTTAGGTCTTAAGTCTCCCTGCTTAGGTACCCAAATTCTACTTTTGTGGAATCTCCAAACTCCATCTACTCCTTGTTCTAATTCTTTGATTCGTCCTTTCATTCCTTCAGCATCATCCTTGATTGCTGTAACTTGAACATTCTTCAATTGTTCTATTAAATCTATTTGTAGATTTAATCTGAGAGCACGAACTCGTCGTTGTTTTTCATAATACTTACGACTTAAGGCATCTGCAACTACATTTGCCTTTCCTTCATGATACTGAATATCACAGTCGTAGTCACTTAGGATTTCCATCCATCTCCTTTGCCTCATGTTTAACTCTTTTTGCCCAAATATATATCTTAAACTTTTGTGGTCTGTGTAGACAGTAAATTTACTTCCGTAAAGATAATGTCTCCAAATCTTAAGGGCAAAAATTACGGCTCCTAATTCTAAATCATGAGTCGTATAGTTTTTTTCGTGCTTTTTCAATTGCCTTGAAGCATATGCAATCACCTTTTTGTGTTGCATAAGCACACATCCATATCCTAGTTTTGAAGCATCACAATATACCTCAAAATCTTCAGTTCCTTCTGGTAAGGCTAAGATTGGTGCATTTGTTAATTTCTGCTTCAATATTCTAAAGGCTTCTTCTTGCTTTGGTCCCCATTCAAACTTAACCGCTTTACAGGTTAGCTTAGTTAATGGTACGGCTATTTTGGAAAAATCCTTAATAAACCGTCTATAATACCCAGCTAAACCTATAAAACTTCTAATTTCCATTGCTGTTTGTGGAACCTTCCAATTGGTAATTGCTTCAATCTTAGCAGGATCTACGTGAATACCTTCGTGATTCACCATGTGTCCTAAGAATTGCACTTCTTGTAACCAAAATTCACACTTCGAGAATTTGGCATAAAGCTTTTCTTTTCTTAACAAAGTTAAGAGTGCATGAAGGTGTTCACGATGCTCTATCTGACTTTTGGAATAAATAAGTATATCGTCTATGAAGACAATTACAAATTTATCCAAATATGGTTTACAGATCCTATTCATCATGTCCATGAATGCAGCAGGTGCATTCGTTAACCCAAAGGGCATGACTGTAAACTCATAATGACCATACCTAGTTCTGAAAGCAGTTTTAGGTATGTCTTCTTCTTGTACCTTCAATTGATGATATCCGGAGCGTAAATCTATCTTAGAAAATATCTAGCCCCCTGAAGTTGATCAAACAGATCATCAATCCTAGGTAATGGGTATCGATTCTTAATTGTAACCTTATTCAATTCTCTATAATCGATACACATTCTCATTGAACCATCCTTTTTTCTTAACAAATAATACTGGTGCTCCCCAAGGAGATGAACTAGGTTGTATGAAACCTTTACTTAGTAATTCATCTAATTGCTTTTTCAGTTCTAACATTTCTGTGGGTGCTAACCGATAAGGTGCCTTGGCTATCGGTGTAGTTCTTGGAATTAGATGAATCCTAAATTCTACTTCCCTATCCGGAGGTAATCCCGGTAAATCTTCTGGGAATACATCTGGATATTCTGAGACTACTGGTATTTCCTTAAGATCTTTTCCCTTAGTACTAATGATTACTGAAATCATATATACTATTCCTTGTTTTCGTTCATAATTAGCAACTTTCATTACTGATATGAACTTCATGGGCTTACGTGGTTTATCTCCTGTAATTCTAATTACTTCCCCGGTGGGTGATTGAATTTCTATGGAATTCTGATCACAAAGGATTCTAGCATGGTTGGCTACTAACCAATCCATTCCTAATACAACATCAAATTCAGCTAAGTTCATTGGCAATAAGTTTGCAGAAAATTTATGTCCTAAAAGTTCTATATTTTCTTCCTGCAAAACTTTATCTATTTTAACTGAATTTCCGTCTGCCGTTTCAACTGTAAAAATCTGCCTAATATTGGTTAAAGGTAAATTAAGAGCTTGGCAGAATGAAGTATTTATAAAACTTTGGTTTGCACCAGAGTCAAATAATACTTTTGCGTATACGTTATGAACTAAGAACGTACCCGCTATCACATCTGGGATGAGTTCTGCTTCTTGAGTGGTTAGCTGAAATGCCCTAGCATTCTTCTTAATAGTTCCGTCGGTTGCCTTGGTTTTGTTGTCTGCTGGTTTGACCACTTTAGGACATTCTGTTTTGAAATGTCCTGCCTCTCCACAATTGTAACAAATTATGGATTTCTTCTTGCAATTTTCTTCACGATGCCCTACAGTTTTGCAAAAATTGCAATATACTTTACATTTTCCAAAATGTTTCTTTTTGCAATTTTGACAGAACGACAAAGTTGAAGATTGCCTTGTTCCTCTTCTCTTGAAGCTGTTATTATTACCCGTACGAAATCCTTGGGTAATTTTCTGAGCCAGTTCCTTCTTTCTGTTTTCATCTTGTGTGCGTACCAATTCATCGGTTAGGGTATTAGCTAATTCCACAGCATCGTCAATAGTGCGAGGTCTCGCAGCTTTAACGATATTGCGGATTTCACTAATCAATCCCCAAATGTAGCGAGAAATGAGTACCGGTTCTGGCGAAGCCAGTGTTGGTACCACTCTAGCATATTCAAAGAATGTCGAAGTATAACCGCGACAATCTACACCCATCATCCGATGATTTAGAAACTTATTTGTCATCTGTTCCTTTTCATACTCGGGACAGAATTTTCTTTCTACAAAACCCTTAAATTCTTCCCAAGTCATGGCATAAGCTATTATTCTTCCTTTTGATTGTAATACAGTGTTCCACCATTCGAGTGCTCCTTCCTTGAAGAGATTTGATGCGTACATGACCTTATCATCTTTAGCACATTTACTTATTGCAATTACTGCTTCAGTTTTCTCTAACCAACGCAATGATGCAGTTGCTCCTTCATTGCCTGCAAATTCAGTGGGTTTACAAGCAAGGAATTCTTTGAAAGAGCAACCAGGCGTTGCAGTTTTCATTTTCTTAGGTAATGGAGCTTGATGTGGTTCCCCATTATGGTTAACATGATCATTGCCTCCGTTTACACTATTGCTGAAGTTATCTTCAGAAATACGTTTACTAGGAACGATTTGTTGTGGTTTGATTGGATTCTTTACAGCAGAAACGATGGCTGGAATAGCATTGGCTATCCCTTGAGCAACAATATTTTCGATATCTTGTCTAGTCATATATTGATCTCCTGGATGTTGCTCAGACTGATTAACCTCATTTACTGGTTCATTACCAATGTTTGCCATCTGATAATTAATTTTATATAAATAATTAGTATAATTATAAATATAATAAAACAGTTTGCACATAATCACATTAACATGTATAATCAAAATTATCGATTTCATGAGTTTCATTTCTATATATTATATTGTGCTTCGTACACACAATTATCATACAACGTTTTATTGTTAAGTTATTACACATACTGGTTATTATGATTATTTATTAACACATATTCCTGCAAACTCCCATTATCTGGTCAGTTAATTTCTTAAAAACGACGCTCCCTTTCATCATATTTCCAAGTAACCCTTTCTCCAATATCCCTAATCCTATTTCCTGCATCAATTAACTCTTCGCCCCAAAGACGAAGTTCAGTCAGATTCTCCGGGCTCATAGTTGGATATAGTGGAGGTTCTGGGTCAACTTGTGGGAAAAATGTATCAGGGTTGTTTAAAAGATTTTGGTATTGCCAATCAGTTGTCCACCATTCATCTAATTCTACTGGTAGTGGTTGAGGCTGGACAATAGGATCTAGAATAGCAGGTTCCAGATTGATTGGTATTGGAACTTCTAGTGGGTAGCTGAAAAGATCTTCTTCAGTAAATATAAGGTTTGGATTAGCTGGTTCAAGGTTTCCATCGGCAGGTCCGATGAGGTCACTCATTACTAGTTTATGATCTAAAACTTCCCAGGGAGTCATTTTCTGTTTCTGTCTAGAACTTTCTCCGACTTCTCTTTCTGTTTGCTTAAAACTCTTCTCAGCTTCTATCTCTACTTGATTAACATTTTCCTCAATTTCTACCCCTTTTCCTTTGTCTTTTGGTTCTTCAGTTTTAGTAACCTTTCTTGTTGCTGGCTTTTTCCTTCGTACACGCCTCCAGCCCACAAATCTGCTTCTTTTCTTGGGTTTAGGTTTTGCCAGTGGTTTGGATTGAAATTCCATGGGTTCTTCTTTATCAGCGAAGTAACCGGTGAATTCCTTGGAAACTTCTATCTTAACGGGATAGAGGTTAAGATTTTGTAAACCTTCTGATATCTCATTCATGCTGTTTAGCATATATGCAAAATACATACCAAATATTAAAATAAAATAACAAAATTTTATAGATAACCCATAAATATTATTGCATCCATAAAACAACTGACAAGTAAATTATACTACGATTTACTGTAACTTATTTATTTACTAAATAAGGTTTCTGGAAAATAAAAGTGCTAAAACTTTTGAGTATTTAGAGATTTGCATTTTCTGCTACTGTGGCTAGCATATAAAGATTTGCCCATTTCTCATCTAATTTGTCCTCCCAAGGTGATTTATTGATTAAGTCCTGGGTTTCTTGTTTAACTTTCTTCTCTCGGTTTTTCCTTATTTCCTCCTGACTTTTCCTAATAATCAAACTTCTTTTATTAGGAGAAAGTGGTTCCTCGTAATGTGCCTTACAGATAAATATTCCTTCTTCAGGAATTACATAAGGTTTTGTTTG
The DNA here is from genome assembly GCA_030545235.1 of Helianthus tuberosus. NCBI lineage: Eukaryota > Viridiplantae > Streptophyta > Magnoliopsida > Asterales > Asteraceae > Helianthus > Helianthus tuberosus. The sequence continues at coordinate 13,328,784 of CM060434.1, read as the reverse complement.
GGATGAACTTCCCTTCTCGTTGGATGACCTATCTAGTTTAAGATAGATGTTTGACAGCTTTTATTTACCCATACTGTAATTAACAAATAATCAGTTAATAAAACACATAATCACATAATTGGCAATCAGTAAAAAAAATTAAGTATTTCTAAATACTTAATAGGCTTAAATCAGTGGCTCTGATACCACCTTATTTCTGTCACGGCCCCCGACCCGGTTTGACCCGTTTCAGGAGCCGCGGGACAGAAATCCCGTGGTATTTAATTAACAGCGGAAGTTTCTTCAGGATCTTTTTAAAACTGAAATATTTCCCGATTATTTTATTTCACAATTCGGGATAAAACCCGGTAATTTACAATATTGAGATTTCACGAAGAAATCTTTTATTTTACAAAACATGTTTCTTTATTTTATACTGAGCCACTTCCTTAAGCTGATAGTGCTTCACGGCACTTTTTCCTGGATCACAACAGATCACCTGAAACATGTTTGAATAAGGTTTTGTCAGCGGGAAATACTGAGTGAATCATTCTATTTACATAAAACGACCTGTTTGTTATAATTTACAGTATTAAGAGCGATTATAATGTCTCTATCTTTTGAATTAACTGACCCAGTTGTCACTTGACCGGACTTGTGACTGTGGACATATCACTTGTTGGGTCCGTTCACCCACAAGTGATAAATAATTAGTAGCTATGTGCACATCCCCCCCACATACTAGCAGTAATTTCAGATTACATAGACTTAATCCCTGTAATTATAACCTTTGAAAATAAACCTGATTTTGAAAATAATTAGATAAAAAGAGAATGACTCACATTGCAGATTTAACAGAGCTTATTCTACTGATTAGCCTTGGTAACCTAGTTTAAATAATCATGCACACAAACTAGGTTAGTAACTTAATACAGCATTTACAATAACTCACGAGATTAAAACCTTCACAACGAATGACAAAGTGCGATACTTAAACATCCATCGATTTAACGACGAATGACAAAGCATAAACCCTAATGTGGGCAGCACTTAAACATCCATTGGATAGTTTAATCGATCGGACATTGAATCGTAGCAGCGATCGAGTTATTACCCTGAATTGTGACAGCACTTCGTGATCAGTGTGTGTTTTTGAGACTGTTTATGCTATAACTCAACGTACAATTCGAATTTGAACTTCGAACGAACACTCAATTGCATGAAACAGACTGTTCTATTTATACTTGAAATTGGTTTCCCCCGCGTGTCGCGGAAGATTCCTCCGATGCTGTCGCGACTCGCCTGGAGTGTCAATGTAGAGTAGGGTAGGCTTGTCACTGGTATAGGCCTGCTGAGTCAACGTTTCGTGAATTCTCGTTTTTTACAGCGTTTTTTGTAGATAACTATAACTAGGGTTTACCCCCCCCCCCCTTAGTTTTAGGGGCCCTAATCCTGATTCCAAATATTCTGAAAATTTTAGGGATTATGCAGAATCACTTGGGTTTCTCAATTAGGGTTTCCTATTGGTCAAATTAAAATAATAAATAGTACTTTTTGATGAGAGTTGTTACAATGGCCATCCGTCCGGATGACCGTCCGGCCAGACGACCTGATATGTAGAAACATTTCACACTTTTCAAAATGCTACAACGAAAACTTCAAAGTTCAAACTTTTCTCAAACACATCCCGTCCATCGAATGACTATCCGACCAAATGGTCATCCGTCCGGATAACCATCCGTCTGGACGGTCATCTGATCGGATCACTGTCCGCTCACCCAACTCTCCGACGCACTGTTTAACGCACTGTTCAATGCTTACACTATCGTTCTCTGATCAGGCTAACCTCTCAAGCGCTCCCTTCAATCCAAGACTGTGTTTATTTCCTAAACACGATCTGTGAGTATACTCGATCCCTTTTTGCTTAACGCACTTTTGGGTGTTACATACGTTACTTATATCAAATCATATCGACACACAACGCAAACACTTTTTATACGCTAACCGCTCTCGCATGTTATACGTGTTATTCGATGAATGCTAGTATGTTATGTTTACACAGTGATTGTTGCGTAATACGTTAGCAACGATAGTACTATAGTTTGGACTCAGCACCTGTCGTGGACAGGGGTTGTTAAGGGCTTTTCTTCATGTGTCACAGTGGTGATATGTGTTGCGCATTCTACAACTCGCAATCATGTTTGTGCATATTTCATTTTCGATAGCTTACTGCTTTACATTTCTACGTGTTACATGCTGGTTATGCGTAAATCGCTTTCGCTACTATTATACTATTAAACTTGTATACTCACCTTTACACTATGTGTATTGACTTTATTTTAACATATGTGACAGGTGTTTAGGATACTTGCTAGCTGTGATGAATCAAGTTTAGGTGGTCTAGAAACCCACGAATAAATTTATGAGTTGTCGGAACAATATTTGTCTTTGAGAACACTATGTATGTAATAACTGTTTTACTTAATATGTTATGGTATGGGATATGACGTTAAATATTTGGTAATTATAGTTGTTATGGATTCTCCTGGACAATCCGTTTCGCTCAGTGTCGCGCCCTGATGTTTCAGCCATCGGTTGGGGTGTGACAGTACACTCCATGTCTCTATCACTCGATCTTCAATCACTATCCTTCCATCATGTTGATCCATGATTCTGGACCACATGCACCCACCACATACATTCGTAACATTAGCATACATTATATATATAAACAAGATTCATAATCATGGAGTCTCGTTTCGTGCTATCCTCATATACTTTCCATTCTGTTATCTTTCTAATTTAAGCATTTCATCTGGGTGTCTAATCCTTGATGAGACTTCAACAATGTACCTGGATTACATTTCATTCTCAAGGCACACTATTAGTAACGTAAATTCCCAACGTATTGAAACCATGTATACATACATACATGCACCATTCTATATGGGCGATAATTCCGACTTCGTGCATACGTACATTCACACCTATATTCATACATACATACCTACATACACACATATATATATATATATATATATATATACATACATACATGCCTACATACAAGCTCTTGCATACTATTTACAATATCATATGATTATACTAACATATATCCCAATCAAAAACATTCATATAAATAAGTCTCATACATATTAACCTACGTACGTATTCATTTCTAAACATGCTTACCTATGGATTCCATTACTAACATGGAGGTAAATCCATACCCATACTTGTACGTGCCTTTAGACTTATTTCATTCCCTCTTAAACTTACGTACGCGCTCATCGTATCTCATAAACACTCTACAATGAGTTTGGAATACATTTCGGGACTCTTTAAAGGTCATAGGATATATTACTATAATGCCCCAAATATAAAGCATTTGACCAACATGTTAAGTAAAGAAATCTTGATAAATTTTGACAACTTTTTAACAACATAACATTTTCATAAACAACCTTTTGAAACAAGCTTTTTATTTTCATAAACAACCTTTCGACAACATAAACCTTTCATAAACAACTTTTTAACAACATAACATTTCATAAACAACCTTTTGAAACAGCCTTTTTATTTTCATAAACAACCTTTCATCAAAAACCTTTTAACAACATAAACCTTTCATAAACAACTTTTTAACAACATAACATTTTCATAAACAACCTTTCGACAACATAAACCTTTCATAAACAAAATTTTAACAACATATTGAGCGTGATTGAACTTTGTAGTACAATTTACATACGTGAAATTGTTTATACATTTAATCATAACTCACAACCAAGTCCTTTGACTATTAACCCGCATCTCCATTCTCGGTTAGTGTGCTTATACGCAATTCTACCCATTACCCGATTATAATACCGTAATCATTACTTATGCAACCATTCCGGTATAGCAATAAGACCTCATTTTGACCCGTTCGGTCTACTAGCGAAAATCATCGATTTCGTACATACTAAGCATAATGTACAACCCATTCATGCCTTAAAGTCCCACTTCTTGCATTTATCTTATCAACACAACTATAATCAAATAAATTTCATACTATACTTTAAACTAACTACATATATGCATCACACACAACATAATACATCACATTTGCACTAGGATTAGGCATGGGCGACACCTTCATGTCACCATCTTCATCATCTCAAATGGGTTTCACTTCAAAACATGAAATTACTCAAAATCATACACAACACAAGTTCTATTTGGTGATTCCAATACACAATCATGCTTAATTTCATATCAATTCACGAATTGATCATAACCCACTTCATATAAAATCACCAAATTGAATTCTAAGACATACCTCATAATCCCCTTGTGTAGGTGATCATTAATTCATGTTCCTTAATAGGTTTGCGCTTCGATTCACCCTTCAATTTGATGGTTCTTGGATGAACTAGGGTTTGGCTCCCTGTTTTCTCCTGAACATTCCACGCGCACACACACTATGTGTGTGTTGTGTGTTAATCACTTAATCTTTTGTTTATAAACATGAGTTTCCCTTTTCTACAACTTTAGTCCCTCAAGTTTGTTACTTGCTCACAATAGTCACCTATTTCATTCACTTGCTTGTTTTACTAAGCATTTAACTAAGTTTAATAATCTAGTTATTACATTTCATTTTATTAAACATCGAGACATACTAGCAAATTTAATAATTCGAGTTTTGGGGCGTTACATAAAATTTACAACATTCAAACTATGTATACATTAATGATCCCTATAACGTCTAATTCAACTGGGTTAGTAGGTGCAAAAATTGGTTAATTCTCGTACAAGTTAACTCAAATTTTGTTATTTAGTAGGCGTGAGATAACATCTTTGCATCGTTGTGTACATCCCGATTTTTTTAAGGAAAAAGCAAACAATAATGAAATAGCTTTAAACATATAATGACATATTTCAATTACAAATGCATACAACAAAGACAATAGAAATGTGTTAAACAAATGCAAGGTACAATGCATCATAGCAAAATTACACGTTGATAGCAAAGAAAATCAATCAATGCACACACAATATTCTACAAAAACACAATGTTTATACAAAACACAATGCTATATTAGAGCACAATGTTATATATAAAACACAAACAAGTACAAAAAATAATGTCATATAAAAACACAATGGCAATAACACAATGTTACACATAAATACACAATGTTATTCAAAAAACATAATGGCAAAAACACAATGTTATAAAAAAACAAATGCCTTTATAAAAACACAATTCCTTATAAAAAAAACACAATAGCATGTAGTTAATGTATATATTACCTAAATACCCGGTGTAAATAATGACCATTCGAGTTAACTGCCCTTCTAGAAAAAAAAATTGGAGTTAGTAGGGGGATGTTATTTATTTATCATAAGAGAAGAGTTGATGTTATCAGTTTTGTAGGTGAACATGGTCGACAGCTACAAAAACAGTTTAACCTGAATAATAAACCGCTAATACATTGTACGTTGTAAAAAATATAAATAAAAAATATATCATGTCATATAAAAAGCGGGCCTAATGCTTTGGATTGATTGATTGTACATGAGGTTTGGTGATTGTTGCAATCTCAAGGGGTATATTAGAAGTTGGAGGGCTTGTGAGGATTTCTTTTTTGTTTTAGTTTTTTTTTATTCTTTGGTCACTGAATTTTGTGATTTGTTCGTTTTTTTTTTAATAATCTCCAAGTAAATAAAACAAGAAGGAAATCTTTATTCCAGCTGGGTTCACAAACAAGGGAATGATTATGGTGTTTAATATCTATAAAAAATATGAATAAAAATGAAGGTATTCATTTATAACTAGGGCTGGTATATCGTGTCTACCTGACCTGTTAAGACTCGAACACGGTGAGACACGAACCCAAAACAGGTAAACACGAACACGACACGGAATCTTATCGTGTCAGATTTTCTAAACACGAACACGAACCTGATAATTAACAGGTTACATGAAACGATCTGTTAAGACATGAAAAATGTACCAACGTATCATACAACCTGTTAAGATACGAACATGACATGTTAAGACATGAACACGACCTTTTACTACATGTTTGATATTTAGCCATTAACAGGTCTTAATAGGTAATGTATAATGGTCTTAAGTCTTAACAGGTTATATCATGTCTAACATGACCTGTTAAGACACGAATACGAAATAGGTAAACACGAACACGACACTAAATTAAACAGGTCTTATCGTGTCGACCTGTTATAGACACGACACTTGTTAAGGTTAAACACGAAACCTGTTAATTTCATGTAGGTTCGTGTCATGTTATCGTGTTCGTGTTAGAATTGCCAGCCCTATTTAAAACGTTAATCTTTAAAATGTTTAATACATAATATATAAACGTTTTGAGCTAAGGTGCTAGTTACGGTTTTTAAATTCTTTAAAACCAAAACCAAACCTTTTCATGACTGAAACAAAACTAAGAAAATATATAAAAGTAATCTACTTAACAAAATACCACATTTATACAAGCAATATCTGAAACATCTTCTAATAAGATTATAGTGGGGTCTGAGGGGTCAAAGGCTCAAAGCCCTGCCTCGTAGACATTGTGGACTTTGCCATTCAACGCACAAAATGGAAGGATGGTGAAAGGTAAGGGGTAGGGGAAAGGGGGCTAAAAATCAAGTTGGTGTTGAAAATGTGCCCCCACGCCTATAGAACTTTTGCCTTGGGCTTTGGCAATGCCTCACATGATCATCGATCGGGTGTTGGGCCAGGCGTGAAGGGGCTTACCCCCCTCTCCACGCCCCACACCATGTAGTATAAGGGTTGCTAGTTATGAAACAATTCCTATTTTTTTTCCGAATGCGGCGCCTTCCCTGCTACTTTCACTCAAAGGAGGCGCAGGCGCGTTGATGTTGAATATTAAAGTCAAATCAATCTAACTTAGTGGAATTGAATCCGACATACCCAATACGGAAAATGACATTCTATTGGATTTCTTCATATTGTATAATATCCTATTGCAATTTTTTTTGGTCCTTCACTGTTTTCGTTCACATAATGAAATTGAACCTATATAAATTTTATGCATACATCAGATAAGAACTTGGGGAAGTATAATTTAAGAACTTGGTGAAGTATAAGATGAAGCATATTAACATTATACGATTTCGTTTTAAGTATGAAAAAGGATAAAAGAAAAAAACAAATAAGTTTAAGTTGGTTCAAGTCCGATCTGGACTGAACCGAGCCGAACCCATATGTAGAATTGTAGAAACAACTATTCCATAAAATATAAAATCAAGAACCATGTTGGTTCTGAAAATCTTAATCGAGAATCAATTTGCTCATGGTTTTATTCTTTGATTTTATTCATGGAAGCCAATTTTTACATAACCCTAAAGGAATTAGTCATACATAGTTCCACACTGTCTTTGTTAAGATGAAGGTGGACCACTCATCCTAAAATTTAAAAATATCATGTGTAACAAAGTACTTTGCATTGATTTGCGGGGTACCAAGAAAAGATGACACCAATTCAATGACTTTAAAGTTACAACTTTGAGACTTTACTCAAGTTGGTTGTGTATTTGTTATAATTTCTTTTTTGAACAGCAACAATAGAACTTTATTTATCAAACCGAAAGATTGCGACACATAGCAAGTTACTATGACGACGCATCCATCTCAAGAGTACATACAAGGATAAGAAATACATCATGTTCTTCTAATCTCTAGGAAACAAGTTCATAAGTTTGTAAGCTAATTACTCTCCGAAACAAAAGTTTTTCCATTCATTCCATGTTATTCCAGACGACTTTGCTCTCAATTTTACCCAATCGAACGTTTCTTCCTTGATTTCTTCCACGATCTTGCTAGGACTCTTGAGCATGTCATTGAAGATTTTATTGTTCTTGTTCTTCCATATTGACCAAACGGTAAGAAGATGAATGGCATATATTATTTTTTCTTTTTTTTCTGGGCCACTCCTTCCTCTCCTGTAATCTTGTTCTCAAGTCTTCATTATGATCCCTCATAGGGATATTCATCCATGACCATACTTACAGCCATGTTTCTTTTGCGATCGGACAGTGAATAAGAGCATGGCTTGCCGTTTCCGGAGCTAAGTCACAGACCTTGCATATATCCGACCCAACCTGCATACCTCTCCTTGATAGTGCTACCTTTGTTGGAATTCTTTCTTCAGCAGCCCTCCAGACAAACAAATTAACTTTGGCCGTCGCTATTTTACACCATTCAACCTTGTTTGGTTCAGCATTGATATCTATAATTCCTGCTAATTTTTTTCTGATGTCTTTCACCGAGTAGCCTTCCGCCATGTTTTCTTTCCATCTCCACCTATCTTTATTTCGGCCCAATGTTTGCTGCATCAGTAAAGCACTTAAAGCTTCCCATTCCTCTTTTTCTTCATTACAATCAGGTAGTCTCCTCCATTCCCATTCCCAGTCCCATAATACTCTATAATTGATGTTATCTGTTTGACTGTTATAATTGTTATAATTGATCTTATCTATTTGACTGTTTGGTTCATAAAACTCTATACACCAAAAACAAAGACTGTGTATGGGTATATATACACATTAAATTTACTATGGGATATAAACATAAAACGGTGACAATTAAAAAAATAATTGGATGCTTGTACTTTTTGTTCTATATAATGTATATTTTCTTAATGCATAAATAGATTTATATAAAAGCAATTAATAATATTAACTAGAATTACCACCCGCCGCAATGCGGGGGGGGGGGGGATTCGTTAGTTATATATCATATTAGATGAAAGTCAAATGTTTTTTACAGGACTGTGAACATGTGTGTACTAACCACATTAGGGTACGAAAGCGTCAAGTTAGGGGTGAAACCCGCATCTTGTCGATTAAGTCCCATTCCTCGATTTTCAATCTCGCCAAGTTTTCAATTGTTTCAATCAATTAGAGACGTGTAGTAACTGGAAGGGTAAGATACCGTTAATCGCTTCTCGACGAGAGTATCTTACCTATAGGCCAAAACACGTTTCTCTAATTCAAAAGGACCTTCGATTCACTTTGGAATAGTCGACGTTTCTAAACCCGAAACAATCCTTTGTTTTATGAGCCTCTCTTTTATGCTATCTCAATTTATATGTGATTTTATACTTATTACCTCGTTCATTTCGAAACCGTTACACGATTTGCACGTCTCTTGCAATCAAAAACAATAATAATTCTTGTGAACAAACTAAATTTATACTCTTTTTACGCATTCATACGTATTTGTACTTGTTGAATACATGTTAAATTCATGCTAATTATGAGAACCATACGTGATACGTCATGCTTAAATGCTTATACATGCAAACTTATTTTGAATTTATGATCAACTCTAATCCTTTCCTTCTCTTTCGATTCTTAGATGTCGTCCAACGCTGTGTCGAAGAAATTGACGAAGAAAAACAAGTCAAAGAAGGAATCCACCTCCGACTCCAAATCGAAGAAAGATTCGACATCCACCGCCAACTCCGACACGATGTCGAAAAAGGACTGTATGAAATTCATGGCCAAGCAGATGGCTAAAGTCATACCAGACATTGTGTAAGGCCCGACTTAATATAACTAGTTTAATGATACAAAAACTTGCATTTAATACAGAATTTAGGAGTTTACAAAAACTTTCATGATTTTAAGACCTTACATGGTCATAGTATTCAAGTCTTCATACTACTAGTTAACTTTTAAAACCTAGTTTCAAGTGTTTACACATTACTAAAACAAAATAGACAAAATGCGGAAGCTTCATTTGGTGCGTTCGGTTCTTGGTATTTGCTTGATCGCCATCCGGGTTAGGTCCCTCTTCACCTACGGTCAAAACCATGAAAATTATTAGTTTTGACACTTTAGAAATCAAGTATATACAAGTTCCAGGTTCAAACAAGTCAAAAACAAACAAAATTCATCAGTTGGGATGGTCGCGTGACGCCAGCACCGTCGCGTCGCGCGATGGACTTTGGTTCTCCCCGTGGCGCGATGCCAGCATGTTATTTCGACAGAATGTTGTTGTTTGGAGCTGCTAATTTCGCCCAGCACCACTTAACTCGATTCCAAACTTTAAATTGGTATAACTTTTGACTCAGGCGCCCGTTTTAGTCAATTCTTTTTCCTACGCGACCGTAATTTAAATACGGACACGTTTATCAACACATTTTACATAAAAATATCATTTCAAAAACAGTTGTACTTTAATTTATCTCTTGTTTATTTGACCCATTTGTTTATAAGTTTCATGACGTGTATTGTTGTCATCACAAACCTTAGGCCAATGCACTCGTTTCTGCGTTTACCAAATATGAGCTTTTGCTCCCCTCCCGAGGGTTGCTTATGCAATAATCATCATGCTTATTTCCAAGAATTTAACCATGCCTTTCAGAATCATTTGACAAGCAAATGTTCTGAACTATAAACCCTTTACAAGAGCTCATGCTTTTGCAACGAATTAGCGTGTCTGTGACACGGCCTACGCATGATTTTGTGTATATATATATATAACCAATCACAAGAGATGATTATTAATTTCTATGTTTGTAACTCAGCTTGTTTTGACCCGTTTGGATGCCGAATGGGTGTCACCATTACTAGACACATCCTGACTCTATTTCTAGCACATGTTTTGACCCGTTTTACTTGTCTAAGACACTTTGTCGCTCTCATGACTTAACGGGTTTTGCTTGCTTACCAAATTTTCAATATAACAAAATAAGACTAAGAATTAAACATAGTGTAGCGAAATTATAAGTCGCGTACCTTCAAAGTGTGCCATTCAAGCTTGTATCACTTCCGGCTTGTCCACTAGACGATCCGGATGCTTTACCTAAAGAGTTCCATTCATCATCAATTTAGAACTCTTTGATAATCGATAACGGACAATTCATTATGATATTCAAATCTGCGTTTTTGTTCGATTCTAAACATTTTATTCCTCACTTAGGTGTTTCAACAAACACCTAGCGGGTCAAATTCTCACAAAATCATTACTAGGTTCTTGACATGTTATTTTCACCTACATTTACTTCGATTAGGCGATTTGCGCTAAATTTCAACATCAATAATACCGAATTCAACACATGAATTCAGTTTTCACTAGAATAGTATTCACAATCTTAGTGTTTATCTAGTCTCTACAAACTCAATAATCACCTACAATGGTGATTAAAATCTCTAGAATTATCATACTAAATTTCAACAAGATTTCATCTAGGGTTTTATCCCTAAACATCATGTTGCTTCTAATTTCATCCATGCATCAAGTAATCAAGCTAAGTTTTCGTTTTTCACATTTAACCTAGAATTCAAGATGCAACAAAATACCAAAATTTTTCATACCTTTTGATCCTAGCAACGAGGTGATCACTAATTCATGTTTGAAACTTGATTTAGAGCAGAATAGAGGCTCCAATTTGTGAATTTTGTGAGAATTTTAGGGTTTGAAGGAAACCCCTGTCGCCCTCTTCTTCTGATCGATCCTAGCACACACGCCTGTGTGTGTTTGGTGAGTTATTTCCTATTTGATAAATTAAGTTTTAGTTTTTTATTAATTTGGTCCTTCAACTTTTGTTTAACTTATAGTTTAGGTATTTTAACCTTAATAATAGTCACTTCATGACTCTTAACTAACTGGGTTATAGATTCCTAGTTAGTTTGTTCTTGTTTATTTAACACTTTATTATCCTGAATTTAAATTTTATATATTTCGGGGTGTTACAAGTCCACCCCTCTTAAAGAGGGTTTCATCCCCGAAACGTGATTATGTACCGAATAACGTAGGGTAGAGTCGTTGCATCTCCTCCTCGGATTCCCATGTGGTATCCGAACCCTTCCGGTGTTCCCATTTGACCTTTACTTGATTGATTTCCTTGTTCCTTAAGGTTTTCACTTTACGATCCAAAATCGCTATGGGTTTCACCACATATTTAAGTTTGTCATCCACCTCAATGTCGTCGTAGTGGATATAGGTTGTTTCGTCCCCTACACATTTCCGAAGATGTGACACATGAAATGTGCTATGAATTCTGCTTAATTCTTCCGGTAGTTCAAGGCGGTATGCTACCTTCCCTACTCGTTCGACAATTGTAAACGGCCCAATAAATCTTGGGCTTAATTTTCCTCTCTTTCAAAATCGGATAACCCCCTTCCATGGGGATACCTTGAGCATGACCTTGTCGCCAACCTGAAACTCAATCGGTCTTCGTCTTTTGTCTGCATACGACTTTTATCTATCTTGTACCGCTTTCAAGTGTGCTCGGACCACTTCAATCTTTTCATTAGTGGCTCGGACTATTTCTTTGTGAGCAAGTTCACATGGACCCACCTCACCCCAACACACCGGGGTCTGGCACTTTCTGCCGTAAAGCATTTCATACGGTGCCATCCCTATACTAGCATGGTAACTGTTATTATATGAAAACTCGACCAATGGTAGATAAACATCCCAACTGCCTCCGAAGTCGATTATACATGCCCGTAGCATGTCTTCCAATGTTTGTATTGTTCTTTCACTCTGTCCATCCGTCTGAGGATGGTACGCAGTGCTAATGAACAATTTTGTTCCCATTTGCTCTTGAAAATCTTGCCAAAAATTTGAGGTGAACCGGGTATCCCTTGTCACGGCCCCAGCCCCGGTTTGACCCGGTCAGGAGCTGCGGGATAGGAACCTGTGGTATTTATTAATTGATGCGACAACGGAAGATTTTATCAGGATCTTTTATTACTTGAAAATGCCCGATTATTTTATTAGATAACCTGGAACAAGCCCCGTAATTTACAATAGAGGAATTTTACTAGGAAATTCCCTGATTTATAAAACATGTTTATTCATTTTAACTGAGCCACCTCTTCAAGCTTGTTAGTGCTCCGTAGCACGTTTTCCTTCATTTACAGCAGGTCGCCTGAAACATGTTTTAAAAATATTTTATCAGCGGGGAAATACTGGCGAGTCATTCAAGTATATAAAACAACACATTAGTTATCAATTACAGCATAAGAGCGATTACAATGGCTTCTATCTTATTTTTATCTGGCGCCGTGTCACCTGGTGACGATGGTCATACCACTATTGGGTCTTTCCCAAGTAGTGATGATTATCATGTGCACAATACCCCACTAGCCAGTGATTAAAGATAACCATGACTTAATCCCTGTAATTATAACATTTGAAAATGGAGTATTGTAAAATAATTTTGATAAAAGAGAATGACTCACATTGCAGATTTATACGGGCAGAGTTTAGCCTACTGATTAGCCTTGTAACCTAATTTAAATAACAATGCACACGAACTAGGTCAGTAACTAATACAACATTTATGATAACTCACGAGATTAAAACCCTCACAACGAATGACAAAGTGCTATACTTAAACATCCGTCGAATTCACGACTAATGACAAAGTATGGCCCTAATGTGGGCAGCACTTAAACATCCATTGGATAGTTTTCAATCGATCGGACATTGAATCGTAGCAGCGATCGAGTTAATACCCTGTATCGTAGCAGCACCTCGCTATATTAATTTTCGAATTTGAGCAGTGAGAATTCGTTTTTGAGTTTTGGTTTCGACACCATTGAACTGCTCCTGATCGAATCTATTTATAGGTGAAATTTGGGTCTCACACGGCCCGCGTGAACCTTTGCTCGACCCTTACACGGCCCGCGTGGAGGTCTAGTCGTAGATTAGGGCCAGCGTGTCATCGGTAGGCATGCCATGTGTGTGACACGTGGATCTGGACGCTTATCCGGTCAAACTTAGAGTTGACGCGGCCCGCGTAAGACTATGCTTACTCTTACGCGGCCCGTCTGAAGACCAGAAATCTTGATTTCTTGATTTTTGATATAGATTAAGGTTTCGGGGTCCGGGTTTGTACTTACGGGTCGGTTTGGGACATTTTTGAAGGTCCTTACATCCTCCATACCTTATTTAAAATCTCATCCTCGAGATTTACTGAAATAAGTGAGGATACTTTCGCTTCATCTCTGATTCTAGCTCCCAAGTATATTCGGGTCCTCTTTTTGAATTCCACTTGACTTTGACTAGCACTAGTCGCTTGTGTTTGAGAAATTTGATCTTTCTGTCGTGTATTTGTAATGGCTTCTCAACAAATTTTAATTTCTCATTTATCTCTACATCTTGAAGAGGTACTACCAAGGATTCGTCAGATAGACATTTCTTGAGATTTGATACATGAAATACGTCATGTACTCCAGCTAGCTCCTCTGGTAGTTGTAAACGATATGCGACTGGTCCTATACGTTGGATTACTGGGAATGGTCCTACGTACCTTGGACTTAGCTTTCCCTTCTTACCGAACCGAATTACTCCTTTCCAAGGAGAAAATTTCAAGAGTACCTTGTCTCCAATATGGAATTCTAACGGCTTGCGTCGATTGTTTGCATAACTTTTCTGGCGATCTCGAGCCGTCTTGAGTCTTTCCTTGATTTGAGTGATTTTATCAGTAGTTTCTTGTACTATTTCAGGACCTGATAATTGACTTTCTCCTATCTCTGCCCAACAAACTGGAGTTCTACATTTGCGTCCATACAATGCTTCAAAGGGGGCAGCTTCAATGCTTGAATGATAACTATTATTATAGGAGAATTCAATTAAGGGTAGGTGGTCATCCCAATTTCCACCAAAATCTATTACACATGCCCTAAGCATGTCCTCCAGGGTTTGGATTGTCCTTTCACTTTGTCCGTCCGTTTGAGGATGATATGCAGTGCTTAGATTTAGTCGAGTTCCCATTGCTTCTTGGAAACTTGTCCAGAAGTGGGAAGTGAAACGACTATCCCTATCCGATACAATGGAGAGTGGGACTCCATGTAAGGATACTACTTCATCTACATACAACTTGGCTAACCTTTCCATGCTAAAGGTTTCTTTCATGGGTAGAAAATGAGCTGATTTGATTAATCGGACCACAATTACCCAAATCGCATCATTACCTTTTCTGGTTTTGGGCAACTTAGTAACAAAGTCCATTGTTATAAGTTCTCATTTCCATACAGGCATTTCTAATTGTTGTAGTAGACCTGAAGGTTTCTGGTGTTCTGCCTTAACTTGTGAACAAGTAAGACATTTAGAAACATACCTAGCTATGTCCTTTTTCATTCCTATCCACCAGAAGTTATTTCTTAAATCTTGGTACATTTTATTGTTACCAGGATGCATGGTATACCTAGATTTATGGGCTTCTTCTAAAATCTTATTTCTTAACTCTCCCTGTTTAGGTACCCAAATTCGTTTCTTATGGAACTTCCAAATTCCATCACTGTCTTGCCCTAATTCCTTTATTCGTCCTTTCATTCCTTCAGCATCATCCTCGATTGCTGTTTCTTGAATGTTTTTCAGTTGTTCCATTAAGTCTAATTGTAAACTTAATCTAAGAGCATGAACTCGTCGTTGTTTCTCATAATACTTACGACTTATAGCATCAGCAACTACGTTTGCTTTTCCTTCGTGATATTGAATATCACAGTCGTAGTCACTTAGGATTTCCATCCATCTCCTTTGTCTCATGTTCAATTCTTTTTGCCCAAATATGTATCTTAAGCTTTTATGGTTTGTGTGGACAGTAAACTTACTTCCATACAAATAGTGTCTCCAAATTTTAAGGGCAAAAATTATGGCTCCTAATTCTAAGTCATGAGTCATATAGTTTTCTTCGTGCTTTTTCAATTGCCTTGATGCATACGCAATTACCTTCTTGCGTTGCATAAGTACACATCCAAATCCTAATTTTGAAGCATCACAGTATACTTCAAAATCTTCTGTTCCTTCTGGTAAAGCTAAAATTGGAGCATTTGTTAACTTCTGTTTTAAGATCTTAAAAGCTTCTTCTTGTCTTGGTCCCCATTCAAACTTAACGGATTTACAGGTTAGCTTAGTTAATGGTACAACTATCTTGGAAAAATCCTTAATAAACCGTCTATAGTATCCGGCTAACCCTATAAAACTTCTAACTTCCATAGCTGATTGCGGAACCTTCCATTTGGTGATCGCTTCTATCTTAGCAGGATCTACATGAATACCTTCATGATTTACCATGTGACCTAAAAATTGCACTTCTTGTAGCCAAAATTCACACTTAGAGATTTTGGCGTAAAGTTGTTCCTTTCTTAACAAAGTTAAGAGTGCATGCAGGTGCTCACAATGCTCCTCCTGGATTTTGGAATAAATAAGTATATCGTCGATGAAGACAATTACGAATTTATCCAAGTACGGTTTACAGATCCTATTCATCATGTCCATAAATGCTGCAGGAGCATTTGTTAACCCGAAGGGCATGACTGTAAACTCGTAATGACCATACCTATTCTGAAAGCAGTTTTAGGTATGTCTTCTTCTTGTACCTTCAATTGATGATATCCAGAGCGTAAATCTATCTTAGAAAAATATCTAGCTCCCTGGAGTTGATCAAAAAGATCATCAATCCTAGGTAATGGGTATCGATTCTTAATCGTAACTTTATTCAATTCCCTGTAATCGATACACATTCGCATCGACCCATCTTTCTTCTTTACAAACAACACTGGCGCTCCCCGCGGGGATTGTCATGACCCCCGACCCACCCTGGACGGAATCGAGAGTCGTGAACAGCCCGTGGTACCGGTGATTATTTTGAAAAATATTGCAGCGGAAATTTCATCAGGACCGTGAGTTAGGAAAAATATCAGAGTTTAGAAAACACCGGATTTTTATTTCTTTAAATAGATGGGATAAACCCATGTTTTACAATGGTAGCTTTAATAAAGATAAATTTTATTACATAAAACAATATTTCTTAATTTGATTTAATTAATAAAATAAGCCACTTCTTGATGCCTTTCAGTGCCGTATCCATCTCTACTGTAATTACCTGAAACATGTTTGAAAAAGGTTTTGTCAGCGGGAAATACTGAGTGAATCATTCTATTTACTAAAATGACATATTTGTTATAATTTACAGTATTAAGAGCGATTACAATGTTTCTATTATCAAACCAACTACCCACGGTATTTGTCACTCGACCGAATCTGTGACTATGGTCATATCCCCCAATTGGCTGCCCCAATGGTGACGATTATCAAGTAATGTATACAAAACCCCACATACCGGCTGTAACTTGGTGATTACAAAGACTTAATCCTCGTAATTATAACTTTGAAAATAAACATGATTTTGTAAATAGATTTGATAAAAAGAGAGAATGACTCACAGATAATCATGCAGATTCATACGGACAGAATTTAGTCTACAGATAAGCCTTGATATATTGCAGATTTATACAGGCAGGGCTTAGCCTATTGATTTTGCCTTGTAACTTAGTGCATATGAACTAGGTAGGTAACTTAATACAATAATTACGATAACTCACGAGATCAAATTCTCACAATGAACGACAAAGTGCAATACTTTATCCATCGAATTAACGATGATCCGTCAAATTAATGACGAACGACAAAGTATAATACTTCATCCATCGAATTAACGATGATCCGTCAAATTAATGACGAACGATAAAGTATAACCCTAGTGTGGGCGGCACTTAAACATCCATTGGATATATTGATCGGTCGGAAAATGAATCGTAATAGCGATTAAGTTAATACCCTGTATCGTAGCAGCACCCCCCTACTAATTAGTGTTTTTGAGAGTAAACAGAGCATAACTCGGCGCACAGAGTGAATTTGAGCGTCGTTCTGAAGCCAGAATTCAAGTCCCAAACTCCTGTATTTATAGGTGAATTTTGTCCCTTAGGCGGCCCGCGTAAGAACTATTTTTATGCATAGGGTTGCCACGTGTGGGACTAGCTCAGCTGAGTCGACGATTTCTGAAAATTCAACTTGGACAGCACGTAATTTGGATAATCGTTAACTAGGATTTACCCCCCCTGAGTTTTAGGGGCCCTAATCCTGATTCTGAAAATTATGAAAATTTTAGGGTTTGTTCAGAATCACTTGGGTGTCTCAATTAGGGTTTCCTTTTTGACTAATTAATTTAATAATTATGACTTTTGATAAGAGTCGTTACATTCTCCCCAACTTAATAAAAATCTCGTCCTCGAGATTTATTGGAATAAGTAGGAATACTTTGTTCTTCATCTTAGATTCCAGCTCCCAAGTGTATTTGGATTATTATATTTCTTTTGGAATTATGTCACATAATATTAGGGTAGATGACATAGAATTAAAATATCAAATTTTGTGAATACGAGTTGTACCATAAGTAGGATTCAATGGTTCAACTGAATTAGTTCAAGATATCGATGACCAACGAATGAGATGAAATGATATAATTTCCAAGATAACTATGTTTAAGCCAAAGGATATATGATCAAATGAATGGAAAGGACTTTTTAAAATCAATGAAATTATTTGTAAAAAGGAAGCTTACTTTGATTAGCAACTGAAGAAGATTTAGAATTGACAGATTTCAAATGAAATAAAAGCATGAAAAATGATTTGTCAAATATTTATGATATGAGAAAATCAAAGTGTTGAGATGAGTGAATTGTAATGATATACCAAAAGACAATAGAGTTAATGTATCATTATTTAAAGTTCCAAGTTGTTTTAATTGTGAAACAATGTGATAGTATACTTTTAGTAACCATATTTTCCATACTAGAGATTGAAATATAATAAGAACAAGTTGTATTGACCTTACCAATATAATATATATTATTTGTATCCCTGTCTGAACCGTATCTTATATATCAAATATAAATACTATGTAATATATTATTGGTTACATATTTTTACTATATGTAAATGGTTACTTCTTTTAAATAAATACTATTTTAGTATTTTACCATACTTTGTAAAATAACTATGTAATATATGTTACAAAATACCGTAATTTATATTACAAAATATCATCTTGTAAAAGAAATTACTATTTAAAATGAAAATTGTAAATAAAGGTGTAAAAATATTTATTGTGTAAAATATTTGGTAAATATATAACATTTAATGGGTTGATTCTATTTGATTACTTATTTCCATTTTGAAACCATATAACGTTGTGAATGTAAAGGTTGTAAATAAGTGAAAATGGAAATTATTCTTATATATTATAATGTTCTCCTAACCCAACGTAGTTAATGACTACCATATTATTCTTATATGGTTACTTTCTTACTATAGGGTTACAGTACATAGTTATCACAAAACATGTGATAGATAATTTATTTACATAATTTTATTTGTCCTTTGTTTTATGAAAATATGTCTTTTCCAAGGTATATGTATTTTCATATATAATTAAAATTTATTAAATAAGTATGATGACTTAATTTATATATATTACTAGTCATTATCATGGTGGATATTGGTTAGTGCTCCCTTATTTAAGCATAGGTGATCAGTCCATGCCTAATTAAGGCTAGGCTATCCAATACCTACCCTTGATAATAATCCTAGTAAAAATAATACCAACACTATTATTATTAATATTTTCTTACTAATAATAAAACTGATATTAGTAATACATAACTAAACATACACTTAAATGGAAAAATTTCTAATAAAATGGTGAAACTGGCCGTCCCCAGGATCGAACCCGGGTCTAGGCCACACCCTTTCGCGCATCTAACCAACCGAGCTAGGTGCCTAGTTTATGAAATTTCCATTTTGGTTAAATATAAGCACATGTACAATAAATTATGTATTTCTTATTATAAGTCACCTACTTATATTGACTAAGTATTTACTTATCCTCCTTATGGTGACTAATAAGAATATAGTAATACTATTAGGTAATCACTTATGTAAGTTTCCATATATAAAATAAATTTTCTATAATGTTTTTCGATTGAAGATGTTAAAGTAATAATTTATCACGAAAGGCTAGATTGATGTTGTAAAAATCATTTAAGAGATATATTAAAATATGACAAGAATTTGTGTATCATTATCTTAATACATGATTTGTGTTAAGATAACTTTTATAAATATCCGTATATGATATATATAAATGAGATTAGTGCAAGCTTTAAATTTTATGAAAACGTTAGTACAAGGTGATCGTGATCAAAGAAATGATTTAGTGAAGTCGAAGACCAAATAAGCATTTTATAGTTCTAGAGAATTGAAGTGTTTGTTGGAGAATATGATAGCTTTAAATCCATCATATGGGAATTTGAAATGAATATGAGCAAGTTCAAGCAATTGAACTTGGTTTAATCACAATGAGTTTTAATAAGATTGGACATGGTCACAACAAAATCATGTAAAGAAATTTGAGTTTTTCAAGAATTTCATTGACTCGATATCAAAGAGTTATCATTTTGTAATAATGCGGAGTACAGTACCAAAAATTAAGTCTAACTAAAGGATATTTGAGTTTGGATAAAACGACAAATTAGAATGAAGCCCTCCAGTGGAAATTCAGAAATTAAACGAACCACATGCACGACAAATGGTGCATGTGTAACATGTGGATTTACCAAGAAATGAAATGAATCAATATCCGCTACTAGGAAATGAATCCTCCTGGTATGATGACCGTTGCGAAAGTCAACTTATTATATGCAGAAGTCAGAATTTTCAACAAAAGAAATATAAGAACGTCTATCTGGAATTTCGAGTGATAACCGTTTATTAAATGACATTACCAGGGAATGTCAAATAAAATGAAATAGGGAATTTGCAAAGGTATATGACTCCTTTTGTAGTGATAATAATTATGACTATGATTAGACTGTGCACTGATGATTGTGAAATCTTGTTACAACGTACCTCAGCGAAATTTCATGTTGCTTGTAGGATCATGTGGCAAAGTGTTGCTTTTAGTTCTTCTACTGACGGAATTTAACATTGGTGTTATCGTGCCCAATTTATATTTTCCAAATATCTTGCCTCGAAAATTGTGTGTGATATACTTCAACTTCTGTGGATTTATAATTAAATTTTTATGTAATTCCTTGTATATTATCACAACTTTACATGCTTCTTACTTGCGTTAATAGTTTATGGTAATGCGTTAGACATTCTTTACACTTTTGATGATATCCCAAATTAATGGGTTTCTATTGTTTATTATTGTCGCTCGAGTTACTAGGCAGATAATCAAACGAAATAATGTTTGATGTCGGAAAAGAGATTCCTAATAAAGAAATCTAGACACAGATGCTTGTGTTTTATTCCAAATTGTCACTCCTTATGGTTTTTGAATTTCCTTATAGATATACATATCTATTAAATCATATATTTCATATGCTGTAATAAACATACCATCTATCAGGTCAATGTATTTAACAGTTTCATATTGCCAAAAACCAGTCAGATATCAGATCATGATACTATTTAGGGAAATCTTGTCACTTATTGTCTATCCCGTCTTATCCGATTCGCGCCAGAGCGGTAACCTTAGTATATCTGGACAAACTGGAGAGTCTACTACATCATACCCAGTTTTGCCAGAGAAAATTTTCTATTTCCCATAAGTAGTATCTTTTCAAAAGTGCCTATCTTATTAGGGCTTTTATTCAGAATTAAGGAAATTTGTATTTCCATAACATATCTTATTCTAGCCCAAGTAATATCAATAAGCAATAATTACTATTAATTCTTGCTTATTTATCATATCTTGCAATATTCTAATTACCATTCTTATGGTATATCAAAACCCATCATACTTTATTTACACCAGTACTTAGCTTATCTCGAAGCTTATACTAAGGCATCTTTTCTTAAGTTCAAGTCTAAATGCTATCATGTGTGCTACCAGTAAATAGCAATCTCCTAACTCTTTTATACAAACTTAGGTATTATTGTCACAACACCTAAAGGCTTAAATCAGTGGCTCTAATACCACCTTCTGTCACGACCCCCGACCCACCCTGGACGGAATCGAGAGTCGTGAACAGCCCGTGGTACCGGTGATTATTTTGAAAAATATTGCTGCGGAAATTTCATCAGGACCGTGAGTTAGGAAAAATATCAGAGTTTAGAAAACACCGGATTTTTATTTCTTTAAATAGATGGGATAAACCCATGTTTTACAATGGTAGCTTTAATAAAGATAAATTTTATTACATAAAACAATATTTCTTAATTTGATTTAATTAATAAAATAAGCCACTTCTTGATGCCTTTCAGTGCCGTATCCATCTCTACTGTAATTACCTGAAACATGTTTGAAAAAGGTTTTGTCAGCGGGAAATACTGAGTGAATCATTCTATTTACTAAAATGACATATTTGTTATAATTTACAGTATTAAGAGCGATTACAATGTTTCTATTATCAAACCAACTACCCACGGTATTTGTCACTCGGCCGAATCTGTGACTATGGTCATATCCCCCAATTGGCTGCCCCAATGGTGACGATTATCAAGTAATGTATACAAAACCCCACATACCGGCTGTAACTTGGTGATTACAAAGACTTAATCCCCGTAATTATAACTTTGAAAATAAACATGATTTTGTAAATAGATTTGATAAAAAGAGAGAATGACTCACAGATAATCATGCAGATTCATACGGACAGAATTTAGTCTACAGATAAGCCTTGATATATTGCAGATTTATACAGGCAGGGCTTAGCCTATTGATTTTGCCTTGTAACTTAGTGCATATGAACTAGGTAGGTAACTTAATACAATAATTACGATAACTCACGAGATCAAATTCTCACAATGAACGACAAAGTGCAATACTTTATCCATCGAATTAACGATGATCCGTCAAATTAATGACGAACGACAAAGTATAATACTTCATCCATCGAATTAACGATGATCCGTCAAATTAATGACGAACGATAAAGTATAACCCTAGTGTGGGCAGCACTTAAACATCCATTGGATATATTGATCGGTCGGAAAATGAATCGTAATAGCGATTAAGTTAATACCCTGTATCGTAGCAGCACCCCCCTACTAATTAGTGTTTTTGAGAGTAAACAAAGCATAACTCGGCGCACAAAGTGAATTTGAGCGTCATTCTGAAGCCAGAATTCAAGTCCCAAACTCCTGTATTTATAGGTGAATTTTGTCCCTTAGGCGGCCCGCGTGAGTTTTAAGCTAACTTGAGGCGGCCCGCGTAAGAACTATTTTTATGCATAGGGTTGCCACGTGTGGGACTAGCTCAGCTGAGTCGACGATTTCTGAAAATTCAACTTGGACAGCACGTAATTTGGATAATCGTTAACTAGGATTTACCCCCCCTGAGTTTTAGGGGCCCTAATCCTGATTCTGAAAATTATGAAAATTTTAGGGTTTGTTCAGAATCACTTGGGTGTCTCAATTAGGGTTTCCTTTTTGACTAATTAATTTAATAATTATGACTTTTGATAAGAGTCGTTACAGGGATTAACTAGGTTGTATGAATCCTTTGCTTAACAATTCATCTAATTGCTTTTTCAATTCTAGCATTTCGGTGGGTGCTAACCGATAAGGTGCCTTGGCTATCGATGTAGTTCCAGGAATTAGATGAATTCTAAATTCTACTTCCCTATCAGGTGGTAATCCCGGTAGTTCTTCTAGGAATACCTCTGGGTATTCTGATACTACTGGAATTTCTTTGAGTTCCTTACCTTTTGTGTTAATGATTACTGAAATTATATACACCAATTCTTGTTTTCTTGAATAACTGGCCAATTTCATTACTGAAATGAATTTCATTGGTTTTTGTGGCTTATTTCCCATAATCACTACTAATTCTGCTGAGGGTGTACAAATTTCTACGGAATTCTTATCACAAAGAATTCAAGCATGGTTGGCTATTAACCAATCCATTCCTAATACTACATCGAATTCAGCTAACTTCATAGGTAACAAGCTTGTAGAAAATTTATGACCTACAAGTTCTATCTTTCCTTCCCGCAAAACCCTATCTATGTTAACAGAATTCCCATCTGCCGTTTCTACTGTGAAAATCTGCCTAAGATTGGTTAAGGGTAAATTAAGAGCTTGGCAGAATGAAGTATTTATAAAACTTTGGTTTGCACCAGAGTCAAATAATACTTTTTCATAAACGTCGTGAACTAGGAACGTACCAGCTATCACATCAGGGATTAGCTCTGCTTCCTGAGTAGTCAGTTGGAAGGCTCTTGCATTTTTCTTGGTAGTTCCTTCTGCAGGTTTGGCTTTGTTATCAGTTGGTTTGACCAATTTTGGCCAATCTGGCCTAAAGTGTCCAGCTTCTCCACAATTATAGCAGACTGTTGCTTTCTTCTTCCTGCAATCTTCTTCTTGGTGCCCCGGGATTTTGCAGAAATTGCAATATCCTTTGCATCTTCCAAAATGCTTCCTTTTACAGGCATTGCAAAATGGAACAGTGGAAGATTGTCCGGTTCCCTTTCTCTTGAAATTGCTACGATTACCCACACGGAATCCTTGGGTAATCTTTTGGGCCACTTCCTTTTTTCGGGTTTCTTCTCTTGTGCGTACCAGTCCGTCAGTTAGGGTGTTAGCTAATTCCACAGCATCGTCAATAGTGCGTGGTCTCGCAGCTTTGACGATATCTCGAATTTCGCCTATCAATCCCCAAATATAACGGGAAATAAGTACCGGTTTTGGCGAAGCCAGGGTTGGTACCACTCTCGCATACTCGAAGAATGTCGAAGTATACCCTCGACAGTCTACATCCACCATCCGGTGGTTCAGGAACTTATTTGTCATTTGTTCCTTTTCATAATCGGGACAGAATTTTCGTTCTACTAGTTGCTTAAATTCTTCCCAACTCATGGCAAAGGCCATATTTCTTCCTTTGGCTTGAAGTACCGTATTCCACCATTCTAGCGCCCCTTCTTTAAAAAGATGCGACACATACATGACCTTGTCTTCCTCGACACATTTACTTATCATAATTACTGCTTCGGTTTTCTCCAACCAAAGCAGCGCCGCAGTCGCCCCTTCGTTGCCTGCAAATTCAACCGGTTTACAAGCAAGAAACTCCTTGTAAGTGCAACCAGGCATTGCAGCTTTCATTTTCTTAAGGAGCGGGGCTTGCATTCCATCGTTGTTGTTATTAGTATGGTTACCGCCTCCGTTTACACTATTACTGAAATTGTCACCGTGTGTGCGTTTGGTAGGAATAATTTGTTGAGATTCAACTGGATTTCGAGCAGCAGCAAGTATTGCTGGAATAGCATTGGCTATTCCCTGAGCAACGATATTCTCGATATCTTGCCTATTCAGAAATTGATCTTCATTGTTATGCTCAGATTGATTAACTTCATTATCGGGTTCATTACCAGCGTGTGCCATCTGGTAATTAATTTATATAAGTAATTAGTATAAAATAAATAACCAAACACAACCAAATAATTGCACATAATCACGTAAACAAATATAGCCAAAATTTTCGATCTTTCGACTTTCGATATTTTATATATAATAGGCATCCATACAAACTGTTTATCTTACAAAGTTTTATTCTTAAGTTATTACATATAATTATATTTGTATGATTATATTATTTTTAAACACACATTCCTGCCACCACACAACCACTGTCATACCATTCTCATAAGCTGGTATCTTAGAAACGATGTTCCCTTTCGTCGTACTTCCAAGATATCCTTTCCCCTACTTCCCTAATTCGATTCCCTGCATCAATCAGCTCCTCGCCATAATGGCAGAGTTCAGCCAGATTTTCCATGCTCATTGGTGGGTGTAGTGGAGGCTCAGTATTAAATTGAGGGAAAAAGGTATTAGGGTTGGTTAGGAGATTTTGAAACTGCCAGTCGGTGGTCCACCATTCTTCTAATTCTGCAGGTAGAGGTTGGGTGTGGATAATAGGATCTGGGATTTCGGGCTCTAGGTCAACTGGAAGTTGCGCTTCCGCTGGGTAATTAAAAAGGTTTTCACCGATAGGTCCGATGAGGTCATTAAGTGCTAATTTATGATCTAGTTCTTCCCAGGGTGGCATTTTCTGGTTTTGCCTGGAACTTTCCCCAATTTCTATTTCCTTGCATTTACCTTTGGGATCCTCATTCTTAGTAACTTTCCGTGTTGCTGGTTTCTTCCTGCGCACATGCCTCCAGCCCACAATTCTTCTTCTCTTCTTTGGTTTGGGTTTCTCCGGAGGTTGGGTTTGAAATTCCATAAGTTCCTCTATATCAGCACAATAACCGGTAAAGTCTTTGGAAACTTCCACATTAACAGGATAGAGATTGAGATTCTCAAGAGTTTCAGATAATTCATTCATGCTGTTTAGCATTTATGAAGAAACACACAAAATTTTAGGTTAAAATTCTGTAAATTAAATTTTCACAGAATCACAGAATGGAAAGCAGAAAATTTAATATTAATTACGAATATCTAACAAACCATTTTATTGAAACAAAATACTTATTTTTTAGTACAACTAAAATATTAAAGTTTCTGGCTTGTAGGTGACATAGGTGCTAGTACTGGTTTGGCGATTTAAACTATAGGTTAGCATTTACTGCTATAGTGGCTAACATATAGAGATTTGCCCATTGTTCATCTAACTCATCTTCCCATGGTGGTTTATTGCCTATTTCTTGGGCTTCCTTATTAATTATTTCTTCTTTTGGTTATGACTTCTTGATTTTCTCTTGACTTTTTCTAATAATCAAACTTCTTTTATTAGGGGTAAGTGGCTTCTCATACTGTGCCTTACGAACAAATATTCCCTCCTCAGTATCTGCTGAGTATCTTGAGGAATTTGATTGGGATGAAGTTCCCTTATCTTTCAGTGAACTATCTAATTTAAGATAGATATCCGAAATTCTTTGCTTACCCATACTGTATATTAACAGATAGTCAAGATAAAAACACATAATCATAAAATGACAATAAGAAAATTAAGTATTTTGAAATACTTAATTGGCTTAAATCAGTGGCTCTGATACCACATTTTCCTGTCACGGCCCCAGCCCCGGTTTGACCCGGTCAGGAGCCGTGGGACAGGAACCCGTGGTATTTATTAATTGATGCGACAGCGGAAGATTTTATCAGGATCTTTTATTACTTGAAAATGCCCGATTATTTTATTAGATAATCTGGGACAAGCCCCGTAATTTACAATAGAGGAATTTTACTAGGAAATTCCCTGATTTATAAAACATGTTTATTCATTTTAACTGAGCCACCTCTTCAAGCTTGTTAGTGCTCCGTAGCACGTTTTCCTTGATTTACAGCAGGTCGCCTGAAACATGTTTTAAAAATATTTTATCAGCGGGGAAATACTGGGGAGTCATTCAAGTATATAAAACGACACATTAGTTATCAATTACAGCATAAGAGCGATTACAATGGCTTCTATCTTATTTTTATCTTGCGCCATGTCACCTGGTGACGATGGTCATACCACTATTGGGTTTTTCCCCAAGTAGTGATGATTATCACTGTTAGGATTGATTAGCCTAACCGTGAGAAATTAGTAATGTGCACAATACCCCACTAGCCAGTGATTCAAGATAACCATGACTTAATCCCTGTAATGATAACATTTGAAAATGGAGTATTGTAAAATAATTTTGATAAAAGAGAATGACTCACATTGCAGATTTATACGGGCAGAGTTTAGCCTACTGATTAGCCTTGTAACCTAATTTAAATAACAATGCACACGAACTAGGTTAGTAACGAATACAACATTTACGATAACTCACGAGATTAAAACCCTCACAACGAATGACAAAGTGCTATACTTAAACATCCGTCGAATTCACGACTAATGACAAAGTATGGCCCTAATGTGGGCAGCACTTAAACATCCATTGGATAGTTTTCAATCGACCGGACATTGAATCGTAGCAGCGATCGAGTTAATACCCTGTATCGTAGCAGCGCCTCGCTATATTAATTTTCGAATTTGAGCAGTGAGAATTCGTTTTTGAGTTTTGGTTTCGACACCATTGAACTGCTCCTGATCGAATCTATTTATAGGTGAAATTTGGGTCTCACGCGGCCCGCGTGAACCTTTGCTCGACCCTTACGCGGCCCGCGTGGAGGTCTAGTCGTAGATTAGGGCTAGCTTGTCATCGGTAGGCATTCCACGTGTGTGACACGTGGATCTGGACACTTATCCAGTCAAACTTAGAGTTGACGCGGCCCGCGTAAGACTATGCTTACTCTTACGCGGCCCGTCTAAAGACTAGAAATCTTGATTTCTTGATTTTTGATATAGATTAAGGTTTCGGGGTCCGGGGTTCGTTCTTACGGGTCGGTTTGGGACATTTTTTAAGGTCCTTACATCCCTATCGGACACGATGGATACCGGTACTTCGTGGCGTGCCACTATCTCATTAGTGTAAATCTCCGACATCTTTTCTGACGTATAAGTCTCACGTATTGGAATAAAGTGAGCACTCTTTGTCAATCTATCAACAACTACCCATATTGCATCAAATCCGCGGTTCGTCTTCTGTAGTTTGGTTAACAGGTCCATTGTAATGTGTTCCCATTTCCAAACCGGAATTTCCAACGGTTGAAGCTTACCGTATGGTTTTTGGTGTTCCGCCTTGACTTGTAGACATGTTAGGCACTTCTCCACGTATTTCACTACATCTCTTTTCATTCCGGGCCACCAATAGTTTTGTTTCAAGTCGTTATACATCTTGGTCGCTCCCGGATGGATGGAATAACGGGATTTGTGTGCTTCATCTAGTAGAAGCTTTTTAACTCCACATGTGTTAGGAACCCAGATTCTGTTGAAACGTGTTTTCAAACCGTGATTGCCTTCTTCAAGATCTTTAAATTGGCCGACAATTCTTTCCTTTTTCTAGTTTTCTACCTTCACTGCTTCAACTTGTGCTTCTCGGATTCGTTCTAGTAAGCTCGAGGTTACAATAAGCTGCATTGATTGTACTTGTATCGGGGTATAATATGCCTTTCGACTTAACGCGTCTGCTACTACATTGGCTTTCCCGGGGTGGTAATGTATTTCACAATCGTAATCCTTGACCGTTTCCAACCATCGCCTTTGCCTCATGTTTAATTCCTTCTGATCGAAGAAATATTTCAAACTTTTATGGTCAGTAAAGATTGTACATCTTACTCCATACAAATAATGTCTCCATATTTTTAGGGCGAATACTACTGCTGCCAGCTCCAAATCATGAGTCGGGTATTTCTTTTCATGGATCTTCAGTTGCCTCGAGGCGTAGGCTATGACCTTGCCTCGTTGCATTAAAACACATCCGAGCCCTGAATGCGACGCATCCTAGTAAACCACCATGTCATCAACTCCTTCCGGTAACGTTAGCACCTGAGCGTGAGTTAACTTTTCTTTAAGTGTTTGGAAGGCTTCCTCTTGTTTGATGCCCCATACAAACTTTTCGCGAGTCAATTTGGTCAATGGTAAAGCAATTTTGGAGAAATCTTGTATGAATCTCCGATAATATCCCGCGAGCCCTAAAAAGCTTCGGATTTCTGAGGGGTTCCTTGGAGTGTTCCATTTTGACATGGATTCTACTTTTGACGGATCCACTAGCACCCCGTCGGCCCTAATAATATGCCCGATAAACTGCACCTCTCGTAACCAGAAAGCGCACTTTGAAAATTTTGACGGGTTACCAAAATCCATATAAAACGGTTCCTACTAACACACGTCTAAAATCATATGCGGGAAATTCATCGAAAATGTTATCTTTAAGGTTATCAAAGGATTACTGAGAGAGGGTCCAACAAAAAATTGTCCCCGCCACTGACATTGGAAGTAAATGACAGTTGTGTTTTTTAAGATGATGGTTATTGGATCCTTCAAGTGAATTTTCAGGATTTCTAGCTTCCAAGGTATTTCATGACTGTAACCTTCAAGTTATTTAGTTTCCTAGTTGGGTTTGGGTATAGGTAGAGCTAGGTGTTTAAGTTGCAGACTCTGGTTATTATATGAAAAGGCGTCTTGCCTTGCATGTGTATAAATTCACAAATTGTGTCAAGTGCTGAAAGCTATACTATTTTCTGAAAAAATAAACACCAAGGGATAAAAGATGAAATGAAAAGGATTATCAAGTCTACATGGTCACAAAAAGTTCAAACCCCACAACTCTTGGCTCTCAGCCATTAACCATTCTTGTGTTTCCTAATTGAATCCATATACGTCTCGGGCTCAGGCACACTTTTTTAAAACGAAGACCAGTTCTCATCAACCCCATTTTTTTCTAAAGGCACTACTTGTGATTCCAATTAAAACTAATGCAGGCAGGCAGGCTTCAACCAAACAGGATACAAAAGCAGACACGGGATTAAAACAAACAGTTGGCGTGCAGAAACCCCAAAGTGAAAACAAACCTGCAAAAAACGAACCGGGAGATGGCCCCTACTCTTGGCAGCTGATATCGAGGACTTAACCTCCTCCCGGACATTGGTGAGCAAAGCCAGTTTTCCTTCTGTGCTAGATGCCAACCACGTTCCTCCAGCGGTGACATCTCTGCCACCCAACATCTTCTTCCCCCCTTGCCACCAGTTTAAGGGCTCCGTCTCTCTAAATTACATATGAAGAAGATAAGTATGAGAATGATTGAAATTGTATAAGGGTATTATAATATGTCTGACCCACCGGTCAAGATATTCATCTCGATTGGCTAATAGAAGAAGCGGGTAGAGTGGATGAGCTTGCCATAGTAACACTGATATACACATTTTGAAATTTTTTTTTGAAAAACTCCTCATGCCTATGTTACAACAACATAAAGCATAACTATGTTGTTAATTTATAGTTTGGAAATACTATAAATTAATGAATTATGTAAATTTACTCATATGTCCTCATAATAAAATTAAACATAAATATTAAATGGATCATTTTTATTGGTTAAAAGGTATTTTTTTTTTCTATTCTTACAAAGAGTTTTCTTTTCATTTGAACTCTCCACTATATTTTGGGTTTGGATTCTATGGGTATATATAAGATTTATGTCATTCCAATCATCATTACTTTGTTCCTTGTTATGTTTATTATTAACATACATGATAGGTTGACAGTTGGGCCTCTCTTTGTAAAGAAAAAATGACGAAACACTTGATTAGCATAATAGGTTTTATTCATTGGATCCAATGGTAAACTAATATACTCTTAAATAAGCATATAGTTTATAGTTAGTTACATGTGTGCACAACTAAATCGTATTGTGTACGCTAATGCTCCTCTCAACTCTGGATCGGACTACACCATTATCTATACTATATTATAATGCATGAGGCAAAGACATTTTAAGATAACCAAAAATAAGAACTTTTCCCCCCTTTATTTATAGAAAGACCCCTAAAATAAGGGTAGTTTGGTCTTTTAAACACTATTTATTTTTTAGCCCCTAAACTTATTACACTTAAATCCTTAAGGTTTTAACAAAATTATAGATAATTAGTTACAATTCACCTCTCCACTATAATTCTTTTATGTATTCTTGTGATATCTTTTAAACTATGACGTTATAAAAACATTCGAAGGTACTGTGATGACTTGCTCATTTTTGTCGATGTTTCGATAGTTGTCTTGGTCAATATTGACGTACTAATAAAAATGTACAAGTAGATTATGCATTAGTGTACAAGTGATTAAAGCACAAACATTTTTAAAAGTAATGACGACAATATGTGTTAACTTAGGGTTTCTTCGGTTCGGGTAATGTGATGGTTGTGGTTCAAGGCAATAACGACAGTGCAGCAGCTAGGGTTCCACCAACACATATTTCTCATTATCTTCAGGGAGATGTAGTGCTCTTAAATGCTATGAAGAAGACTCACTTTGAAAATCGAAGATACGATCCGTTTGTTTTTATTTCATTTTTATTTTGTTAATGAATCGAGTACCGCAATGCAAGTTGTATCCCCCGCCGCATCGCGCGGACACCCTGCTAGTGTTTCTATATAGAATTCATACATGTTCCCTATGATTATTTTTATTTTATATGTTATAAAGTCTTTAATATTTATGATCTTGCATTCCAAATGTTTTAACAAATTCTACTAAAGTATTTAATATTTAATATCTTCTGATAAAAACTAAGTGACAAAAAATTAATGAAAAGGATTATTAACTCTACATGGTCACAAACAGTTTAACCCCCACAACATTTGGCTCTCAGTCATTTACAAGTCTTGTATTGCTTATAGTTAAATCCATATACTAGGAGAAATGGCTGGTAGGTGTCAGTATCTAATTGGTTCTTCTTACACCCCAAGTATCTCACTAGATTTTTTAGATTATTTCCACCTGTACATGCCCCCTGGATTTATGACCCATAACAATATGGCCAACCAATAAGAACAGAGGAAAAATTTAAGATCAGAAGACTATATTGTTCCTTAACTTGTATATATACATCTTCTACCATCCAAGAAACTCAAGCAACCAACCAACAAAATAGCCTCTAATTCTACTCTAAAAGAAATCCAGTGGCTGCTTCAACAATGGCTCTCTCCTAATCTTTAGCCGGACAAGCGGCAGTCCCCATTATACCTCACTAGTGAGTTCCCTGGGGACTATGGCTGGGACACCGCTGACCCTGAAACCTTTGCTAAGAACCGTGAGCTTGAAGTCATCCACTGCAGATGGGCTATGCTTGGAGCTCTTGGGTGTGTCTTCCCTGAGCTCTTAGCCCGCAATGGTGTCAAGTTTGGTGAAGCAGTGTGGTTCAAGGCTGGAGCACAGATCTTTAGTGAAGGAGGACTTGACTACTTGGGTAACCCGAGTTTGGTCTATGCACAGAGCATACTGGCCATCTAGGCTACACAGGTAATCTTGATGGGTGCGGTTGAGGGATACAGAATTGCCGGAGGGCCGCTTGGTGAAGTGGTTGACCTACTCTACCCTGGTGGAAGCTTTGACCCATTGGGACTTGCTGATGACCCAGAAGCTTTAGCTGAGTTGAAGGTGAAAGAGATAAAGAATGAAAGACTAGCTATGTTTTCCATGTACGGGTTCTTTGTACAAGCCATTGTGGCTGGAAAGGGTCCATTGGAGAACCTTGCTGGCCATCTTGCGGATCCTGTCAGCAACAATGCTTGGGCTTACGCCACAAACTTTTTTCCTGGAAAGTGAAACTGAATCCAGAGTGTAACATATATTTTATGAATTACTAAAAGTATACATAATGAATTTGATTTTTTTTTAATTTGGAAATGTCCATCAATATGTGTTAAAATGAAAATGAGTGTATATTTTCGGTTATACAAACTCTTGATGGTGTTGAACACACATGTATGATGATCCGCACAATAATTGATGAGTCTTGATGGGTCTTGTCATGTGTTAATGAGCTGTTTTAGGTTATACAAACTCGCGTTTGGTAATAAAAAGTCATTTTGTTGTTAAGTTACATTTCAAAATTTTATAGATAATAATAGGACATGACTTGCATGATGTAAACTAAATTACAATTTTAGATACATATATCGTATTACATTTCCAAATCATATAGATGTGCCTTACAACATGCACCACTGGTTATCATATTTAGTTATTTACCATCGTCTAGCCCCTAAGACGTGAGAACGGTGTGACATATGGGCTATTTCCTCGTGATGTTGCAATGAAGGAGCTTGTGATCAAAGTATAAATTATGATATGCAAACCCATTTCGAGAAAGCTTACTTCGAGTCAACCTATTCCATCATTAATCGACCACCGATTCCAGTTGTTGTGGAACCTGGACACATAGGTACTCCTATAAGTTTCGGTGTGCTCTAAGACCACCTTTGGGATACGTAGAGTCGGTTGTTTTTTGAGACTACCAATTCAGCAAACTAATTTCCACCAAAAGGACGTCCATGTAATAAATACATGTGAAAAACATGGCAGTTTGGGAAGATGACGAACATTTAAGAGTGTTTATAGGTATGAAACCAAATATTTATTGGAAACCTAAGACGACTGGTTTCTACTTATAGTAACTTCTAATGACAAATTAACGTTTGAATTGACAGTCTGAAAAGCGTGGGTGGAAATCCAATAGAAATCTTGTCTTTAAGATTAGCTACGGGTTACCAAAATCCATATAAAATGCTTCCTACTAACACACATCTAAAATCATATGCGGGAAATTCATCGAAAATGTTATCTTTAAGGTTATCAAAGGATTACTGAGAGGGGGTCCAACAAAAATTTGTTCTGCCACTGACATTGGAAGTAAATGACAGTTGTGCTTTTCAAGATAATGGTTATTGGATCCTTCAAGTGAATTTTTAGGATTTCTAGCTTCCAAGGTATTTCATGATTGTAACCTTCAAGTTATTTAGTTTCCTAGTTGGGGTTGGGTATAGGTAGAGCTAGGTGTTTAAGTTGCAGACTCTAGTTTATATCTATCTAATCTATAAAAGGAGACTAAGTGCTGACATAAGAAAAGGTTATGTGTCAATCCCTTAGATATGCCAACTAGGATTTTTAATGTATTTATTACATCATCATAATCATAATTTTATTACTTCATTTATTTAATTAATTAATTTAACAAAATCAAAATTCAAACCCTGAATGATGAGCGGCCAACAAAAACATAAAATCTAATTTCAAAATTCAAATCCACCTCCGTCTTTCCCTTTCTTCTCTCTCTCTCTCTCTCTCAACCCTGAATGCAAGCAACGTCCATCGTATGGATCTAGAAACCCTAACTCTGAACAAAACCAGAAGAACATCGAAGCGATGGAGTCAAGTATCAGATCTAGAAAATGCAAGCAACGTCCATCGTAATCCGATCTACTTCCACCGTCACAGATCCGGTTTCCAGCGACAGATAATCATCCCCCTTATGTTTTCAGTAGGTTTTAGGTCGAAACGAGATTAGAAGTTTGAATTTACTGAGAGTTTGTTTTTTGATTCATGTCTATAAAGTGTTTCTAGGGTTTGCTGGATCTTAGAAAGTATTGTAGGGTCGTTTACTGGACCTGAAGTCCATATTTCTGTTACACTCCCATTTAATAATCAATTTTGCAAAACAAACAGTGAAAATTTTAAGTAAGAGATTCGTAACTATTGTTGAATTCATTATTTTTTAAACATTGTTCTTCTTCATATCACTATATTTAATTTATAAATTGTGTTTAATGTAATTGTTTTAAAGCATTTTCTGGATAAGGTGGCTACGCTCGCTCAAAGATCAGGATGAGGAACTTGAATGGCATTGTGAGTCTGATGGACGTAAGGAAGGAGAAATCTGATACTACTTTCAGGTACAAACCAAACTTTGATAGTGATTACTAATTGTTAAAAGGCATATCATTTTCTCTTTCCCTTAATGTACAGGTCACTTTTGGTTCTTGATCACTTTTGGGTGCTATAATGGAAAACAGAACAATGAGGTAATGTGATGATTATAGTTTTAATAAAATATATTTTTTTCCTTTCTGCAATTTTTTTTATCCAAATGTGAGTCTCTAACTAAAACTCTTCATCTTGATTGGTCTGTGTGCTTTCTATCAACAAAGGTGCTTGTGATTGGACCTAAACCAAGGGATTCTACACATCCAAAGATCTTTCAGTCGCGAACAGTTGCAGCTACAGCAACTTCTGTATTCACCTTCAAATTGCGCATATAAGCATCGCCTTTTAAACTTACTATATATGTAAGTACCATTTAATAGCTATGTTTTGGCAAGCAACTTCGCTTACATATGTTTTTGTCAGGATGAAAGTAGCGATCTCATGGTTACGAACTGATTACTATTGAACAAATGCAGTTATGTTAGGGAAAAATGATCATGTGCATCAGCGGTATATGTAATGCAGTTATGAGAGGGAAAAAATGATCATGTGCATCACTGGTATTGGTATGAGATTCTCCGTTAATGCTTTCTAAATTAATGCAAAAATAAAAAATATTGACTTCTTTGGGTATTGTGTTTTGTTATATATATGTGTGTTTTGTAGTTTGGTTACTAATATATGATTTGAATATGCAGATTACGATGATAAAACCAAGAATATATCTACACATGAACATTCCTGAAATAAAGAAAACTTGACAAGATGCTCAGTGTATGCCTTCTAATTTTAATTTGTATATACTTAATTCTTAATATGGAGTGACTTTTTTACTTTGAGCCATTTTGGCCATTGATTCAAATCATAATTTCAAAAACATCTTAGGGTCCATGGATGTGAATCTCTTTGATAATTTTGGAGATTATATGTGTTAAGCATCTTCATGAACAGCTTGAGGTATGCCATTTTTATTATTTTTACAAGCTTTTATGGTAACAAGTAAATATAGGTTTTGTTTGAAACGGGCTAATTTCTGTATGGGTTGTAATGGGTCAGGTGGACTAACGATCCTTTTTTCTATTTTCCTCACCTTTTATCATAAAGTACTAAATATTATCTTTGTATTAAATATAATACTTTGAGACATTATTAACTTTAAGAATTCTGGTGTAGGACCTATGAGTTGGTTGTCTTCAATGCAACCATGGCCTTTGTTCATGCCCGAGACCTATATGTTACTTGGATGGCTTCCCTAATGGGCAACTTGAGCCACATCTCAACTATATCTTAATATAATATACCTACACATGTGCTTTAAGTTGAAAGCTAATCACCTAAAATATATGTGTGCAAACTGACATCTTGCATTTGCAATTCTGTATATTATCGTTCCGATTATGGAAGTTGCAATTTGTAAGTACTTGATTTCAGTAATAAGCTAACTCATAGTCACCAGCTTGAGGCAAAGGAAGAGATGACCTTAATAGTTATTCAGGTACCCTTTTTTAAATTCCAGTTATATCTTCTATTAATTTTGGGCCAGTTTATGTTTCATATGATGCATATGTTATCATAGATGTCCCCTGCTGGGTACTCATGAAGAATTCGATCAAACTTATGATAGTCCATAATAAGTCCATGCGTACAGTTTCTTTATAATCAGCAGAAACATAATTTTTTTTCTAAAAGTAAAAAATATATCATTTCCCAACACCGCGAAATTTGCGGGTATCAAAAAACTAGATATCCGCGTTTGGTTATAAAAAGCAATTCCAAACACCGTTGTGATGGATGTTAAAAAATGCAATTCTTGATCTTGCTAATATTTCTGAACTTTACAGGTGGTTTGTGATTTTGATGAAGTGGATAATTTTCTTAAGGATAAAAAGCATTAAAGGTTCATTTACTTTGTCTCCTGAACTTTTCGGTGAAAATCAACTTGCAAGAGTAAGTTCACTTTTTTATTTCTTGGTTTTTAGTTATATAGTTAATTGATGGCCTTTTTTCATGCTCTTGGGTTTGATGTTAACACATACGACAATATTATCAACTAAATTCTAATTACTACTGTAACATGTTGTATTTATTCAAAAAAAAATATGTGTTTGTTGTTTAGGCATGCTTTTCTAAGAAATGACCCGTGTTTGCACACGGGTCTTACCGCTAGACAATACATTAAAATTTGTTTGTAGATATAATGTTTCAGATCCAAAAGGATTTTGCTATACATTAAAATTTGTTTGTAGATATAAAGTTGTTTACTGGATCACTTACTGTTGTTCTATGGTAGATATAATGTGGTTTATGTTGTTGTGTTCAGAAATTGTTGAGACCTGAGGATGAAGAACATGAAGAAAGCTACCAAATGATGAGGGTTAGGGAGAGGAGGCATGTAACATCCGTCAAAAACGGATATCCAAAATTCTACCCATTTTGAAATTCGGATCCTAAGTTTGAAACCTTGGAATTTCTTTTCGTGAAATAAATAACCGTCAAAGGAATTATTCTCTAATTAAATCCCGTACCGACTTAGCTTTCTACTATTTGATTACTTGCTTAATTTATTTAATTAATTTAGAAGTTTATATACATATAACCTAGTTAACTTGGTCAACTATGTTATATAACTTAAACCAAGTTAATTCAACTAAGTAATAAAACCTTTCAAAGTTAAAGGGCTATATTGGTTTCTTTCCTAAAAATGAAATGCAAGAACCCTATGGTGCTGTTTGTTTTTTCTGAAGGAAAAGGTCTGCAGTCTGCGGACCACATCTGCAGAGAAGAGATGGACCAAATGTCTGCAGTCTGCAAGGAGAAGAGGGTTTGTTTTTTTTATACAAAAACTCTTCTAACACACACAACTCACAACTCACACCACACTTCTCTCTCTCTGCTGATTTACCACCACCTCTGACGACCAGTCTCCCTCTTCCCTCATTTTTGTTCACTAGAAACCCCAAACAACCACCTGCTCTCCTCTCGCCTCTCCTCTCCGGCTCCGGCAACCGAAGTGACGCCGGTTACCGGCTTCTTTTTTGTCCTCCGACGAACACCCACTGCACCCACCTGTTTCCCCCTTCTCCCTTTCTACAACACAGTCACCGGAGAAGCTCCGGTCGTCTTCTCCGACACCGGTAACAGTGGCAGCGGCGAAATCAGAGAACATCGAGAGAGAGAACGAGAACAGAAGATGAAATTTCACAAAAAAAAAACCCTAATTTCATACCTGGATATGTGCGAGAGATGGTGGAGTTCTCGAGGTGGTAGGGGTGCGGCTGGAGATTCTTGAAAGTTATCTTAAACGAAGGTGGGTTGATGTTTTTTTGTTTGAATAAGATGCAGGTGGTTTGTGGGTTTTAAGTTTTGGATGTTTGGTTTGGAATTTAGATATATATGATTCATGTTTGTGTATTTGTGTATAATAATAATAATAGATGAATTTGTGATTCTGTTTTTTTTATGTGTTTGTGGTTAGTTGTTTGAGGTTAAGCAGAGGAGGTCGGAGGTGGAGATGGTGGTGGCAGAGGAGGTGGTGGTGGCAGAGGGAGAAGAGGATAAGAGGTTGGAAGAGGATGGAAGAGGATGGAACATGTCTGTGTGGTGAAGAGGTCTCGCAGACCTTTTTTAATGAAAGGTCTGCGAGAAAACAAACAATCTGCAGCATCCAAATGTCTGCCCGCGTCTGCGCGGCGCAGATATAAGTGGCCAGAAGTACTTCTGGCCAGAAAACAAACAGAACCTATATCTCTATTGTTTATATGTGCATACATCAGACACAAACAACATTCAACTTTTCATCTCCCTCTCTCTAAAATCCGGCCACCGGATTAGGGTTCCGGCGACCCTTCCGGCGCCGCCTTTCCGGTGAGCCACACCCAAACAAATTGAACAAGACCTCCACCTCTCTCTCCACTCTCGCTCATCTCTCTCTCTCTGTAAATAAACGGCCGGCCACCACTCTGGGTGGCGGCACACCACGCGACGTCGGAAGGGGGGGTATGGTGGGGTTTGAGTGGTGGCTCAAGGCGGAGGAGGTGTATGTGCAGGCGACGGCGGAGCTGCTCTGGTTCGGGTCACTACACCGGCACCGGCTCGGTTCGATTGCTGACAATCGGTTCAGGTTAGAATCCAGTTCAGGTCTTGTTTGTTTAAATTCCGATTCGATTTTCATTTCAGTTTTTGTTTTCGGTTCAGGTCATCGGAGCTCCGACCCGGCTGACGACGGCAACGGATTCAGGTCTCGGTTCAGTTGACTCGGGATCGAGTCTGGATTTGGTTTCGGTTCATCTTCCGTTCTCATGTTCGAGTCCCGTTCGACTTCAGTCCACTCCGGTCATCATACGGCTTCGGTTTAGATTTCAGTTCCAGCTTAATCTCAGATGTTGGTTCAAGCTTGGCTCGGGTCTCGGCTCAATCTCGGTTCAGACCCGGTTCGGTTCAGGTTAGCCTCTGTTCGGACTTTGGTCCTTGTTTCTATTCAAGTCTCGTTAACTCCTTCATTTTATTCAGCAGGTTCGGGTTTAATGTGCAACTCGACTTTACACGGTTCAGTTTTTGGATTTAATTCAAGTGAGTTGTTCGGGTCTTGATTCGTGTCTTGTTACAGTTTTCGGTTCGTTTTTTTATATATATAATTGTTGAATAATACGGAACTGAACCTGAGGCGACACATTTAGTATTTAAAATTTTCTTATGTTAAAGTATATATCGAACCGACACCACTATCACATGTTGAAAAGTAACTATTGTATATTGTTGTTTGACAAATTATTGTTGAATTTTGAAAATATATCGACAACTTGTGTTGTCGGGATCGTCTAAAAACAGAGGAAACTCTGCCCGTTTTCGTAAAATTCCGTAACGAAACTTATAAATATTATAAAACGATACCTATCAAGATCAGTTAATTTTTATAAAATAGATATGAATATAGACTTATTTGACATCATGTCCAATACTCTTGATGGACTCGATTTATAATTTTTTTCTTTTACAATAAACTATATATATGTCTTAACAACCGGTCTTACTCTTTATTCTAATCCAAATCCTCCGTCATAATTCCGTTTATTCATGCACCATCATTTGCCCATATAGGGTGACCGCGGTGTTCCATCCTCATAAACTCGTACACTCGTCAACACTTGGATAATCGGAAGACTTAGCAATTATGTGAGTATACTCGATCCCTTTTTCCCCTTTTACACTTTGGGATGCAACATGTATAATTATGCAAACAACTTTTAAACTAAACATACTCAATCCTTGATCAAGCATGAAACTAATGTGACTTACTTGCTATTCTCGTATGCTATGTGAACGATTTGGAACGTTATATGCTCATTAACTTTGCTCGCCCACCTTAACAATTATAACGCTATAGGATTAATGTCACACCCCGACTTTCCACGTGTCACCGGTGGGCCCGGTGGGGGGAGTATCGTGACGTGGTTGGCAACATAACAGTCAAACAACACAATATATATGAATGCACAGCGGAAGCAAAAGATATTTATTATTACATTCCGAATATGAAGTAATATTCAGTATTACAACGGAAGTAAAGGATCCACAGGCGGATCGTAATAAAGTAAAAACTGTTCAACAGACTTTGACATCTAGAGCTTGCGAAACTTGAGTAATGATGCCTGGAGTAGCCAGCCTATTTCGTCTAGCACCTGCACTTAGCCTTTTTGGAAAATACGTCAGTTTACACTGGTAAATACAACTCAACTGACTCATTTAGAAAAGAGTTTAATAAAATTGATTTGGATGCACGTGGCACAAAAATACCTTTTATAATTTGATTAAAATGCACAGAGGCAAAATTAACCTTTTATACTTGGGAAAATTATTTGTATATAATCTCGTATACAGTTTTACTCATTTGCCGTCCGTCGGGACAGATTAGCTGACACGCCACAGGTATAATGCCCACAGGCTATCATCCCCTAAGTGGATTACCAGTTCCGGTATAATGCCCACAGGGATGATACCTTCGAGTGGATTACCAGTTTTTACATAATGCATCTGTCAGGTGTATGCCTACACCCCGTGCTTAGGTCGTGGCCATCTCGTAAAATGATGCCAAGGATATCCGGGACATGGTCATTTAACCCCCAAGGGCCATACATCAAATAATAGTAAAATAATACATATTAAACAGGTTATGTAAGTACATCAATCACAATCCGATTTAAATGACTACATACACCCGACCAAGCGGTACTTTTATAGTACCGTATCCCAAGCCCGTATAGGGAAATAAGTTAAGAGTATTTACCTGAGCAAAGTATAAATCCAATACAGTAATTGCAAGTACTTTTACTGGGCTCCTAATCTGGAACGAAGGTTTATAATAACCTATTAGAATCCTAACGGGTCTTTAATTAAGCTTAAGCTTAGACCGGCTAGTTTCAAAGATACGGTTCGTACGCACGATTAAGCGAAGACCGGATAGAATGTGATTTAGACCCAACAAGTTCAGAGACTTGCTTAATATGGGTTTATTATTCACATTCTGTATTTTGAGATAAAACCGATAAGGTTTGACCCGTTTCGGTTAATTTATGTAAACTTGTTACATAAACCGAACCGAACGCGTAATAAGCGTGACGGGTATTCATTAGAGCCATCTACAGGTTTCCTAAGTTAATTGTGCCTCAAATATGTTGTGACATCAGTAAGATGTCTTTCATTATGCCCGAAACGTAATTAAACACAAACTAGGCCCCGTAGGGGTAGTTTGGTCATTTAAAAGGTTATAAAAGAGTTTCAATGTTTAACTGAGTTACAGGTCTGATGTAAACAGCAAACATACTTAATTTGATGAGTTATAACAGTAGGCTAAAGCGTATATGTGAAATTTATCATCTTTAACCAAACTATGCCCCGTAGGGGTATTTTGGTAATTTCACATAAGCCGAAAAGCTCAAAAACGAAGTCTGAGTTTATCAACTTTTGCTTACTGTTAAAATATCATAATTTGCCTCATATATCAGTAGGTATCAATCCGGGTATGTCCAATATGATTTTAAAACATACTATGCGTTAAAAACGCTAATTTAGGCGATTAAAGGCCATTACCGGGTTCGATACTTAAATCTGATATTTTTATATTTCCAGAAGGCTTAAAATAATTTATTTATCATAATTAATCAGTA
Source organism: Helianthus tuberosus (assembly GCA_030545235.1). Lineage (NCBI taxonomy): Eukaryota > Viridiplantae > Streptophyta > Magnoliopsida > Asterales > Asteraceae > Helianthus > Helianthus tuberosus. The sequence continues at coordinate 13,286,513 of CM060434.1, read as the reverse complement.
GTAAAAGGTTTGGAATCGTTTAGATGTGTAAAACTCATTTTATGGCCCGTAAGGGCAAAACCGACAATTACCGAATTAAGCCTACGACTACGAGTTATGCTCAGCCTAAAATTAATTAAAAATCTTTAAAAATCCTAAAATAATGTATTATATCAGTGGGTAAAAGATTTGATACCAAAAAGTATGTTTAACTAGGCTATACGCTAATTACGCCATTATGTTAACATAAAGCATTAGTTTTGCGATATTGAGCATAACTCTTAATCTACAAGTCAAACTGATGTCAAACTTTGCATACAAGTTTATATATCAGTAACTACGGTTTCTACACTTTTACATTTTCATAAATCTCGTTTTTAGGTGTAAAGGGCATAATGGTCAACATTTGAGCAATTAACGGAATCATGCGTATTAATCGGATAACTAATGAACCGAGGTGTATAATCACAGAGGGTTATACTAGCATGTAACCTGGTCCAAATGAAGCTCTAAGGTATTTCTAAAACATACCTAAACGGGTCAGAATTGAAGTCAAAGCAAAAGTCAAAGCTTTGCGACTTTCGGTTCCGAACCGGGTCTAAACAGGAAATAGTCGGGTCGAACATGTTTGGACATGTTCTTACACTTATTACTAAGTTATAACAATGATCAAACAGGTTATATATGTTCTAGATAGCTAATTATGCATAAATGACCTTTTAAGCATTATGTTGACTTTTTGATTAAAGGTTTGACCCGACATTTGACCTGGTTAGGATGGTGATCAGGGGAAACCCTTTTGGGGTTTTATTACCCTCATAAATACCAACCTATAACTACTTTTAATTCGAGATATGACTGAGCCATTAAAGACTAATCTCGAAGTCAAACCGTAATTACGACGGTTTGACTTTTAGCTAATTAACTAAGCTAAAAGCAATTAGAGAAGGACAAGAATACTTACTGAGGTCCTATGCACGAGATATGATCACTAGGAAGCAAGCTTGAGCTCCAGAATCAATCCAAGAGTGCAGGAGAAGTTGTGAGGAATGTTGTGAACTTGAAGGCCTTTATATAGTATGTTCAAACACCACAAAGTGTTGACAACAAGGTCTATGATCAACCACAACCATCCAACACTTGTTACTAGTGCCTAGGGAAGTCTAAGGGTCGTCCACTTGTGAGAAAAACCGGCCAAATGGGTCACAATTGCTCAAAACAGGCTGCTGCCTGTTTTCAGGTTGCTGGGCACCCCCTGCGCATCGTAGGGTCTTCTTGGCTACGATGCGCAGGGCATCATCAGGGGCTGATTTGTTGTTCTTTCATGCACTTGAAAGGGCAAGTGATGTGCAATCGATTTAGGGCCATGTTTTATCAATAAGGGGCCTCAAAAAAAATGCCATGAACATATACATACCCTACCATTATGATCCGTTTCACTTGAACCCATTTTAAAGTGCCGAAAACAAAGGTTTACCGTGCTATTTCTTCGTAGGAGTCCACCACATCAAGTTATGAATAATTCAATGTTATAATTCACTGAACTTTATCATATACAAGATGTTTTTAACATGTTTTGAGTCTTGGGATTTACTACGAGGTCGTTCAGAGGTGCAAAAGTTAACATGACGACACTTTTAAATCCTGTCAGATATTTTTATTAACTCCGGGTTTACAACGCGTTTTTTCTTACATGACACGTGTCGTTTTATTATTGAACCCGAAATTTCTGAGGTGTTACATCCTCACCCCCTTAAAATAAATCTCGACCCGAGATTTACTGAATTAAAGGAAGTATTCTCTGCCTAATAATGGCAACTTACTGATGATTAGGAATTTGTATGATCTTATTTGTTGTTTTCAATGCAACTTTCAGATCCTGAATATTGGACTTACCAATCTATTGTCCTAACAATAGATTGTTTAACATTCCATTTATACAGGGTCTCCAAAGGAGTAGCCTTGATACTTATATAACAGCTTATTATAGAAAAGCTTATCTTAAGGTGAGATGGTTATCCCAACCATTGCTTAAAAGTAATCTTAAGGAGTAGCTAATCAAGGTACAAGGAGATTACTGAGGTTTCCATATCTCAGGCTCCAGTTCATTCATCATCGCTTGTGTCTAATAAGTGACACACTCATGTTATGAGTCCACATATTTCTTTACCAGGGAATATGTATTTGGACAATTCTATTTTGGATATCTTCTTTGAATACCATTAGTTGACTTTAGTACCATATGATCATTGAGATATCTTTGTGGTTCCATGTATTAAACCTCCATGCTGATCAGACATGGAAATAATCTATGGGACACACTAGGATACGCCAATCCTCATATGACACTTTTATCAAACATAGTTTGGCATTCGCAGGCGATAGAAAACAATGAGAAAATAATTAAAATATCATATGTTGTCATACTCTATGCGAAGAAAGAGTACTCTTAGATTTTTCGGAAGGATTCTTTGCCGATACTAGAAGAATCGGTTACTACGGTTTCCTTGGTAGCTATACCTTGTGGATGAAAATTTTTTTGCTAAGTTTATGGTTCATGAAGATTTATTATTGCCTGTATTAAAAACAGGACACTTAGTAGCAATTATCATTGATAAATGATAAGGAAGTTTATTGTACAAGTGCTTATAATTAATTAGAATGGAGATTTTCACAAACTAGGCACCTAGCTCAGTTGGCTAGGCGCGCGAAAGGGTGCGGCCGGCCTAGACCCAGGTTCGATTCCGGGGACGGCCAGTTCCACCATTTTTTTTTATGTTTAATATCTGAAGATTAACTCCATTAATATTGAGGTTTACGTTTGTAGTTTTATTAACATTCGTCGCATTAATAGTATTGCGACTGTCGTTTACCTCATTCGAGTTTTCCATACTCGAAACTTGGTACCAATCACCAAGATTTAATCATTATTAGTCATCATCCTGATGACCTTCTTAGATTAGCCACGGCATTCATAAACCGTATGGGCTATTCTTTTCCGAATATTCATAGTGAATGTTATTTGAACGTATTCCATTATATTTAGCCTAGGTCGCAACAGGACCATCAATGGCATTCAAAATTTGGAGTGAGTCCAATACTTGCTTGCCAGGGAACCATAATGTCTTTGTCACGCATGGACAATATAATATGGCTCATAGGCGAATCATCACTAATGGAGATTTATAATAGGTTTAACCTATTAGAAGGTATAAGTCTTGATTGCATTAATCATATTGACTATTTTGGCTTGAGAATAACTCACCACCTCAGACAAGGAATCATAAAGATAACAATGTCAATGTCTCAAATGGACAATATATTATAGCCCGTAGGCAAAACATCACTAAAGGATGTTAAATAATATTATCATCGTATTAGATGATATTAGTCACGATCGCATTGATCATATAGACTATTATGTTTGGACATAGTCCAATATTTTAGACAAGAGGTCAAAGACCATCACTGTCGTTGTCTTATCGGACAACAAGTTTAGCCCGTAGGCACTTCATCACTAACGGATGTTTATAATATGATCCTCTTATAGGATGATATAAGCCATGATTCCTAGATCACTAGGTTAGATTTGAGATTTGGAAGAATCCAATATAAGGATGACTGTTGTGATTTCCTCGAATCACATTTGTCAAGAGTGCTAACACATTCTTAGGTGTTATCAAGGATCTGAATCCCTTGAGTAGGTTTCACCAACTTGGCCGCGTAGGCTAGGTTTCACCTTTAAGATTTCCTTTCAAAATGCATACTGACAGAGAAGAAAGATATTTATTTTATTCAGGATTTTTATCATAAATCCTAATTCATAAGTTAATAATAATAATGGCGCAAATGGCCTAGTCGCGTAGACAAGTTAAATTTATAAGCCATGATTTCAGAGAATCGCGGCATTAAGGTTTGAATCAAAGTTCATTACCTTTTCCTGACAGGGAGCTGTAGGCTACCACTTGTCTTTAGTCTCAGAGGACATTAACTATAGTCCGTAGGCACTTCCCTTATAAGAGATGTTTATTACGGAATTGCCCCTTAGGGAAATTCATTAACCATGGTAAACAGAGACCATATTTGGTTAATTTATTAATCATATTTATTTAGGATTTCTATTATAATTTATCCTAATTATAAAATATTAACAGTTTTATTAGTGGCACCCAATGGCCTGGTCACATGGACATTTATAAATTATAAGCTTATGATTTCAGAGAATCAAAGCAACAATAACAGTTTTATTTAATAGCACAAAAGGCCTAGTCACAAGGACAATTTTAAATTATAAGCCATGATTTCGGAGAATCAAGGCCTTTAAGTATATTAGCACAACTGGCTTAGTCACAAGGACATAGATAATTTATAAGCTATGATTTCAGAGAATCAACGCATGAAAGTATATTGGCACAATGGCCTAGTCACGTAGACAATTATAAATTATATGCTAGGATTTCAGAGAATCAAAGCATTTGAGGTTTGAACCTAGTTCATTACCTTTATCCGACAGGGAGTCATAGCTACCACTGTATTTTGGCTCATGTAGAAATGAGCAAGGCCCGTAGGCACTATATTACCACGTATGGTTAAAATATGATCATCTTAATTGATGATGTAAACCCAGGATTCAGGGATCATTAAACTGGGTTAGGAATCTTTTGAAGAATCCCATATAAAAAGACGTGTGTGATTTTAAGTGAATCACATCTGCCAGGAGTGTTAACATGTTTTAAGATGTTAACAGGGGTTTGAATCTTTTAAACAGGTCTTACCATCTTGGCCCGGTCTTATAATTGACCCGAGGCTAGGTTTCACACTTAAGATTCTTAATTTATAATTAACGCAGAACAATTTTAAATTGAGGTGTTAATATGGATCTAAATCTAATTATGGAACTACCATCTTGGCTCGGTCTTAAAATGACACGTGGCTAGGTCTTGTCCTTTTTAGACTTTGCCATTTTATCATAATGGTAGATCTTATAAAAGAATTGTTATTTTACATTTATTTAATATTTCTAGTTTAGAATGAAAGTTTAAACTTAATCATTCCACTATAAAAATAAAAGTATAAAGTTGCCCTAGAAAGGAATAATGTGTCCTTGGAGGGACTGAAAGATAAATTATGTCCTTATAAGGACTAATAAGGAAACGTTCTTCAGTAAAAGGAGTTTCTTCTTCATTCAATTCCTGAATGCTTTCTCCTTGGTTGCACGTCTCATCTTGGTCGCTGTACGAAGCTCAGCATTTCAAGGCTCCGGGTGTGGAGAACTCTTATTACGGCTTCTTCGCTTGGCGACGTATCCAATAAAATTTGGAAGTAAAAATTTCTAGATTAGGATTGAGAATATTCCTATGTTAAGTCTAGACTCAGAAGGTTTAGATATGTGCAATTGTGTAACTGAGATTAAACACTAAGGCTAGTGTTTAATTCACTCAGTGTTGGCTCTGATACCAACCTGTCACACCCCGACTTTCCACGTGTCACCGGTGGGCCCGGTGGGGGGAGTATCGTGACGTGGTTGGCAACATAACAGTCAAACAACACAATATATATGAATGCACAGCGGAAGCAAAAGATATTTATTATTACATTCTGAATATGAAGTAATATTCAGTATTACAACGGAAGTAAAGGATCCACAGGCGGATCGTAATAAAGTAAAAACTGTTCAACAGACTTTGACATCTAGAGCTTGCGAAACTTGAGTAATGATGCCTGGAGTAGCCAGCCTATTTCGTCTAGCACCCGCACTTAGCCTTTTTGGAAAATACGTCAGTTTACACTGGTAAATACAACTCAACTGACTCATTTAGAAAAGAGTTTAATAAAATTGATTTGGATGCACGTGGCACAAAAATACCTTTTATAATTTGATTAAAATGCACAGAGGCAAAATTAACCTTTTATACTTGGGAAAATTATTTGTATATACAGTTTTACTCATTTGCCGTCCGTCGGGACAGATTAGCTGACACGCCACAGGTATAATGCCCACAGGCTATCATCCCCTAAGTGGATTACCAGTTCCGGTATAATGCCCACAGGGATGATACCTTCGAGTGGATTACCAGTTTTTACATAATGCATCTGTCAGGTGTATGCCTACACCCCGTGCTTAGGTCGTGGCCATCTCGTAAAATGATGCCAAGGATATCCGGGACATGGTCATTTAACCCCCAAGGGCCATACATCAAATAATAGTAAAATAATACATATTAAACAGGTTATGTAAGTACATCAATCACAATCCGATTTAAATGACTACATACACCCGACCAAGCGGTACTTTTATAGTACCGTATCCCAAGCCCGTATAGGGAAATAAGTTAAGAGTATTTACCTGAGCAAAGTATAAATCCAATACAGTAATTGCAAGTACTTTTACTGGGCTCCTAATCTGGAACGAAGGTTTATAATAACCTATTAGAATCCTAACGGGTCTTTAATTAAGCTTAAGCTTAGACCGGCTAGTTTCAAAGATACGGTTCGTACGCACGATTAAGCAAAGACCGGATAGAATGTGATTTAGACCCGACAAGTTCAGAGACTTGCTTAATATGGGTTTATTATTCACATTCTGGATTTTGAGATAAAACCGATAAGGTTTGACCCGTTTCGGTTAATTTATGTAAACTTGTTACATAAACCGAACCGAACGCGTAATAAGCGTGACGGGTATTCATTAGAGCCATCTACAGGTTTCCTAAGTTAATTGTGCCTCAAATATGTTGTGACATCAGTAAGATGTCTTTCATTATGCCCGAAACGTAATTAAACACAAACTAGGCCCCGTAGGGGTAGTTTGGTCATTTAAAAGGTTATAAAAGAGTTTCAATGTTTAACTGAGTTACAGGTCTGATGTAAACAGCAAACATACTTAATTTGATGAGTTATAACAGTAGGCTAAAGCGTATATGTGAAATTTATCATCTTTAACCAAACTATGCCCCGTAGGGGTATTTTGGTAATTTCACATAAGCCGAAAAGCTCAAAAACGAAGTCTGAGTTTATCAACTTTTGCTTACTGTTAAAATATCATAATTTGCCTCATATATCAGTAGGTATCAATCCGGGTATGTCCAATATGATTTTAAAACATACTATGCGTTAAAAACGCTAATTTAGGCGATTAAAGGCCATTACCGGGTTCGATACTTAAATCTGATATTTTTATATTTCTAGAAGGCTTAAAATAATTTATTTATCATAATTAATCAGTAGCAAAAGGTTTGGAATCGTTTAGATGTGTAAAACTCATTTTATGGCCCGTAAGGGCAAAACCGACAATTACCGAATTAAGCCTACGACTACGAGTTATGCTCAGCCTAAAATTAATTAAAAATCTTTAAAAATCCTAAAATAATGTATTATATCAGTGGGTAAAAGATTTGATACCAAAAAGTATGTTTAACTAGGCTATACGCTAATTACACCATTATGTTAACATAAAGCATTAGTTTTGCGATATTGAGCATAACTCTTAATCTACAAGTCAAACTGATGTCAAACTTTGCATACAAGTTTATATATCATTAACTACGGTTTCTACACTTTTACATTTTCATAAATCTCGTTTTTAGGTGTAAAGGGCATAATGGTCAACATTTGAGCAATTAACGGAATCATGCGTATTAATCGGATAACTAATGAACCGAGGTGTATAATCACAGAGGGTTATACTAGCATGTAACCTGGTCCAAATGAAGCTCTAAGGTATTTCTAAAACATACCTAAACGGGTCAGAATTGAAGTCAAAGCAAAAGTCAAAGCTTTGCGACTTTCGGTTCCGAACCGGGTCTAAACAGGAAATAGTCGGGTCGAACATGTTTGGACATGTTCTTACACTTATTACTAAGTTATAACAATGATCAAACAGGTTATATATGTTCTAGATAGCTAATTATGCATAAATGACCTTTTAAGCATTATGTTGACTTTTTGATTAAAGGTTTGACCCGACATTTGACCTGGTTAGGATGGTGATCAGGGGAAACCCTTTTGGGGTTTTATTACCCTCATAAATACCAACCTATAACTACTTTTAATTCGAGATATGACTGAGCCATTAAAGACTAATCTCGAAGTCAAACCGTAATTACGACGGTTTGACTTTTAGCTAATTAACTAAGCTAAAAGCAATTAGAGAAGGACAAGAATACTTACTGAGGTCCTATGCACGAGATATGATCACTAGGAAGCAAGCTTGAGCTCCAGAATCAATCCAAGAGTGCAGGAGAAGTTGTGAGGAATGTTGTGAACTTGAAGGCCTTTATATAGTATGTTCAAACACCACAAAGTGTTGACAACAAGGTCTATGATCAACCACAACCATCCAACACTTGTTACTAGTGCCTAGGGAAGTCTAAGGGTCGTCCACTTGTGAGAAAAACCGGCCAAATGGGTCACAATTGCTCAAAACAGGCTGCTGCCTGTTTTCAGGTTGCTGGGCACCCCCTGCGCATCGTAGGGTCTTCTTGGCTACGATGCGCAGGGCATCATCAGGGGCTGATTTGTTGTTCTTTCATGCACTTGAAAGGGCAAGTGATGTGCAATCGATTTAGGGCCATGTTTTATCAATAAGGGGCCTCAAAAAAAATGCCATGAACATATACATACCCTACCATTATGATCCGTTTCACTTGAACCCATTTTAAAGTGCCGAAAACAAAGGTTTACCGTGCTATTTCTTCGTAGGAGTCCACCACATCAAGTTATGAATAATTCAATGTTATAATTCACTGAACTTTATCATATACAAGATGTTTTTAACATGTTTTGAGTCTTGGGATTTACTACGAGGTCGTTCAGAGGTGCAAAAGTTAACATGACGACACTTTTAAATCCTGTCAGATATTTTTATTAACTTCGGGTTTACAACGCGTTTTGTCTTACATGACACGTGTCGTTTTATTATTGAACTCGAAATTTCTGAGGTGTTACAATTAACGCCCCGCCCGCTATTCTAATGGATATTGTTAAGTTAAACATCACCACCCCGCTAAACTATTGGGATTAGGCTATTTTATGCGTTGTATTCTAGGGTTTGATCATATTGTACGCCAAAATTGCATACTAGTAATCACATATTATGAATCATGTTGGATTTGAGTTTTTATTCTACTATGCTATGTAAACAAACTTGTATACTCGCCATTGCTTTTGCATTGAAACTCTATTTTAATACATGTTGCAGGTTAAATTGTTGAAGTATGATGAAAGATGAAACAAGAATAGGGTGGACTAGATACACACCTATAAATCGTTTATCTTTTAATGTTATGTTATTTGTTAAAACAATTTAGCACTTGCAATGAAATTCGAATTTAATTAAATATTGTCACATACTGCTATGAAGTCTCTTGCAATCTATACACACTTCGTCTCATCCCGATGTTTGTAGGCATGTCTCCACCATGAACCTTTGATGGTGTGCTGAATATGGGTATACCCTGTGTTGTCGATCCCTAATTTCACGATCATGGAAGATCTCCCACATGCGGTGAGGAAAGTCCGTTGAGCAATCATAGGCGGTTCTGTAGTGTATGGCGTATTGGTCAACTTCTCTCTTAAAGGTATATTCAATTAATGCCTTTATTAGGAGCATCCTGGCACCACGTAACACATTGTTCATGCTTTCCGATATGTTCGTGGTGAGGTTACCCCATCGCCGATTGCCACGGTCATACAAGAGTGTCCATTTTGTTTTATCAATTCCTCGCAGGTACTGCCACGCTTGTTTATTTGTTGCCTTAAGCTCAGCCATCAAGCGTTCATACTTTCTTTCTTGTGTTGTGTTTCCGATATCCCGACACATTTTTTTCAAGCTCACACTCTTGCACTTCGCCATGAAGTTGCTTGTTACATGCCTTAGACAAAAGCGATGATTAGCGTGGGGTTCTTTCCAGGATTCTAAATTATCCATCGCGTTTTTTATACCTGCATGCCTGTCAGAAATAACACACAACGTTTGCCTTGTGGGGTCTACAACATTCTCAGCAAATTTTTGAAGAAACCATCCCCAGCTGGCGTTTGTTTCTTCATCCACCAATGCGTACGCAATCGGCAAGATCATGTTGTTTGCGTTTTTCGAAACCGCAATCAATATTTTTCCCTTGTAAGTTCCCCTTAGATGGGTGGCATCTATAGAGACTACAGGAATGCAAAAATTAAACGCTTCAATACTTGGGCGGAATGCCCAAAACACATACTTGAATACTGAGCAGTGACTTGGACTATTGGGATGATGTAACCATTGGACAACGGTACCGGGGTTTGCTTGTTGTAGTGCCATTATGTAGCTAGGTAATTCGTGAAAGTTTTGATCCCAGGTACCGTATATGTTTTCGAAGGCTTTTTTCCTGGCAGCCCAAGCCTTGCCATAAGTGATATCAACATTCAGTTTCTCTTTGATAAGAGACCGAATTTGTTTCACAGGTAAGGATAAATCTTCATGAACATGTTCTTGGATGTGGGCTGCTACAGCTTTTGATCTTAGGGCGCGGTTGTTGTTGCGAGGAACGGTGGTGAAACATGAGTGAGCTGGTGTCCATGTTGTCATTTTGAAACAATTGGAATCTTTTAATTTTCTTGACGTGCATGTCCAAAGACATGGTTGAGAGGTTTCGTCCTGGTCGTAGTTCGTTTCCTTGATACTTTTACACTTCGCTGTCAAGACTTTTGGTCGGGTTTCTGCCATAAATATCTCTCTGTTTTGGTTGACATTCCACATTCTAACAGCGTAATCAACTTTGAGGTGAAAAACATATTTAAACGTATTTCGGGATCTTTTTCGTCCCAAAACTCCATTTCATCTTCCCCAAAATTATCCAGCGGAATATAGTCTTCATCCATTCCTCTACCAACAACATTAACTTCAGGGAAATGGGTAAGTCCCTGACTTTGTTGATGAGGTAAAGGAGGAATTACTTCGTCGTCCTCTGATTCATATTCAGAAAGAGAAGGTTCACTCTCTGTTGTCTCTTGAATTTCTTCATCGGTATAGTCTTACAAAATAAAAAAGTGTAAGCATTTACAACAAATTTTTATTGAGGATAAAAATAAATAAAAAGGAAGAAAATTACCTTCTTCGTTTTCTACAACGGTTGAGGAACTACCATGTTCATGTCGATGCTTTGAATTTTAGTTTCGTGTAGGTTCACTGTTTTGTATAGCATCGATATTATTATAAAAGGTTAAAATATATAAGATATGCATATGGCTCTAAATTATTACAATAGTACAAAGTTCAATCTGACAAGCCACAGTAATTGACAATAATTTCAACCATTTTTTAATCTTGAAACAATAGTACAAATTTCAATATGACAATAATCACGGGCAATATTTGTTAAAGTGGGTCATCCCAATAATACAATCCCAATTTAATATTAAAAAAAAAAAACATGATCACATGGTTTTGAATTTTAGTTTAATATTAAAAAAAAAAAAAGAAAACATGATCACAGTAATTGACAATAATTTCAACTATTATTTAATATTAAAAAAAAAGAAAACATCGATATTTTTTAGCAACCAACCGTTCAATTTTTATAAATAACCTCTTAGCCAACTTATAACCCACCCCATTCTTCGAATTTTTAAAACCCACACACATCCTAATTCAACCAACAACATGAATATGAACGTGCATCTCAACCCGGGTCCAAGGGATGAAAGTCTCTTGTATCTAGGAGCCGAACACCGGGCTAGAAATTTGTTCCTGAATCCCCTGGAGGGGGAGAGGTGTACAATGGATTTAAACGTGGTGACGGTTCATTTTGGGAGCTGGTTTATGACGAACACATTACTCTAACGGGTAAAGTTTTAAGGTACATCCGTGAATTTGGTTTTGGTGGTGTTCTACGATGTGGATATAGGAGAGTTGATCGAGCGTTGATAGAGGCACTGGTTGAAAGGTGGCGGCCCGAAACCAACACATTTCACCTGCCTTTTGGTGAGGCGACTGTAACCTTGGAGGATGTTAACGTTCTATGGGGGTTACCCATTGAGGGCGTGGCATTAACCGGGTACGAGGGTTCATACACCTATGATGAACGAAGGAGTATGTGCCTAAGTTACTTGGGTTTCGATACACAACCAACTGATTATAAAAATCATATGGTTAAAATCCGTACCATGTTAACGTTTATGTTAGATAAACCAATAACCGATGATTCAACAGATGAAGAATGTATGCAATGTGCACGTTGTGTTTGTCTACTACTGGCTAGTAACAATGTATTAGCAGATACGAATAATGGGTACGCGTCTTTACATTTACTAAGTCATTTGACTCACATTACTATTAGCAGGCAACTTAGCTGGGGTGCTGCAGCCCTAGCGTCTTTGTATAGAGAACTTTATAAGGGAACCAGGCCGCAAACAACGGTAATAGGAGGCCCGATGTCACTGCTACAAATATGGGCATGGACCCGGATTCGTACTTTAGCACCCAGAATTGTTGATCAACAAATAGATTGGCAAAAACCATATGGTGCAAGGTAGTCAGCTTCTGTTGTAATACTACCATAATTTTTTGTATTCTAATAATTATTAAGTACTTTGTGAAGGTGGGCGGAGCATGTCATTAGTCAAACAGAGACTCCTTCACACGTGATAAAGGCTCACCGTACAACATTACAAAATCTACGAGAGGGCGATGTATTTTTTCTTTAGCATAAAGGTTTTATAAATCGATTTTAAATACTAAATATTAACAGTTTTTTTTATTTTAACAGTTTGATTGGATGCCTTATCGGCACGTGCTGCAAAGACTCCCGGAAATGTGTAGAACGGGCATAAGCAGTTGGAGGTCACGATGTTATTTAATTTTTTGGAACATAGTTGAATATCATCCGGTGGAAAGGGTTATGAGGCAGTTTGGATTTCTTCAGGAGGTCCCCGCCCCATTCCCCTTTTCACGTAAAGTGCTTCACAAACTCCGTAAAACAATACGGAAAGGGAGGTTGGAAACAGACTGGTCTGTTCATCATGCAACATATGTGGAAAACTGGAACAATAGAAACGAAAATGTGGTGGAAGGTGTGCCGACCAACAAGCCTACGGCACACCCTACTTACAATGATTGGTTCCATGAGCATACTGTATTATATATAAAAGACCCGAGGCACGTCCCAGGTGTTGTCCATACTGGTTTCGATGATCACGGTGGAACTGCAAGATACTTGGTAAGTTAATTAAAAATGTAGAATTAAAAATAATAAATTAGTAATGCGTATAGCTTTTAATTATTTTGGTTTTGCAGGTGGATGGATTAGGCTTCATTGGTCAGGAAGCAATCAGAATGCGAAACATGGGCCCTGATCATTACTACGAAAATTTTGGAGGGGTCCAAGGTATGGCTTCTCAACTAATTGGATCACTTAATCATATGGATCAGCCTTCGTACATACAGACTAATGAACCAGATCTGGAACTGGGTAACACTATCCCCCAGCGAGCAAGGCGTGGTGGTCGGGGGCGTCTTGGCCGACAAAGAACTCGGGTAAACCTCTTACATGATGATCAGGAGGGGGAGGGTACAACCAACTATGGGGAGGGTACCTCGAATTTTGGAGGGGCAACACCCAACTATGGGGAGGGTACCTCACATGTTGGAGGGGCAACACTGGATTTGGAAGCCGGTTATAGACCTTCATTTGAAAATGTTGGACATGGATCATCAAGCATTCAATTAGGTACCCAGTCGAATGTTAACAACAACCAACAAAACAATTGGGTATCCTCATTGTTTGACAACACTCCTGATAGTAATATGATTCCTGTGACGTACTCAGACCAGCCGGGACCCTTCCAGAATTACGAATATACCGGTCTTAGTGTACAACATCCGCGTTACCAGCATATAAGTCCGGTTCCAATAAGCTTGGACCTACATCTGAGTCAACCCGAAGGCTCCAGTCCACCAAATGATAATGAACCGGAAGAACCAGAACCAAGACGTGTACAACCACAAAGACATCCAAAACCAGTTGGTCGTGGCACCGGTGGCTGTCTCATCCGCTATCCACATAGGCATTAAATAATTAGTTAGATTGTACCGCTTTAATTCAGTTTATGTAATCGATTAGTCCATGTTTCACGTTTTTCATCTTATAATTTATCATTTTATTTTATTATTGTTAATGATAATATTTAGTTAGGGTTTGAAACATTAAAATAAATTAATTAGAGTTAGGTTTCGAACAATATTATTTAACAAAATATTATTAAATGGGTTTGAAACATTAAAATAAATTAATTAGAGTTAAGTTTTGTAACTGGGTTTAGGTTTTTAACTGGCTTATGTTTGGTCTCGGGTGAGGCTTGAACCATGGTTAAGTGTTTCCTCCTAATCCTCTATTGAGAATAGAGGATTAGAAAAACATCTGACACCCACCTGACACCTACCTCTGAGCATTGCTGCAACACAATTTAATTTCCTTCCTAATCCGCTATTCCAAATAGCGGATACACCAAAAACCTTTTTTTTTACTTCCCCGTTATCCTAAAAATATATTCAAAATACACCATTTCTAAAAAAAATTCTCTCGTTAACTCCTTCATTTTATTCAGCAGGTTCGGGTTTAATGTGCAACTCGACTTTACACGGTTCAGTTTTTGGATTTAATTCAAGTGAGTTGTTCGGGTCTTGATTCGTGTCTTGTTACAGTTTTTGGTTCGTTTTTTTTATATATATAATTGTTGAATAATACGGAACCGAACCTGAGGCGACACATTTAGTATTTAAAATTTTCTTATGTTAAAGTATATATCGAACCGACACCACTATCACATGTTGAAAAGTAACTATTGTATATTGTTGTTTGACAAATTATTGTTGAATTTTGAAAAGATATCGACAACTTGTGTTGTCGGGACAACTTGTGTTGTCGGGATCGTCCAAAAACAGAGGAAACTCTGCCTGTTTTCGTAAAATTCCGTAACGAAACTTATAAATATTATAAAACGATACCTATCAAAATCAGTTAATTTTTATAAAATAGATATGAATATAGACTTATTTGACATCATGTCCAATACTCTTGATGGACTCGATTTATATTTTTTTTCTTTTACAATAAACTATATATATGTCTTATCAACCGGCCATACTCTTTATTCCAATCCAAATCCTCAGTGATAATTCTGTTTATTCATGCACCATCGTTTGCCCATATAGGGTGACCGCGGTGTTCCATCCTCATAAACCCGTACACTCGTCAACACTTGGATAATCGGAAGACTTAGCAATTATGTGAGTATACTCGATCCCTTTTTCCCCTTTTACACTTTAGGATGCAACATGTATAACTATGCAAACAACTTTTAAACTAAACATACTCAATCGTTGATCAAGCATGAAACTAATGTGACTTGCTATTCTCGTATGCTATGTGAACGATTTGGAATGTTATATGCTCATTAACTTTGCTCGCCCACCTTAACAATTATAGCGCTATAGGATTAACGCCCCGCCCGCTATTCTAATGGGTATTGTTAAGTTAAACATCACCACCCCGCTAAACTATTGGGATTAGGCTATTTTATGCGTTGTATTCTAGGGTTTGATCATATTGTACGCCAAAATTGCATACTAGTAATCACATATTATGAATCATGTTGGATTTGAGTTTTTATTCTACTATGCTATGTAAACAAACTTGTATACTCGCCATTGCTTTTGCATTGAAACTCTATTTTAATACATGTTGCAGGTTAAATTGTTGAAGTATGATGAAAGATGAAACAAGAATAGGGTGGACTAGATACACACCTATAAATCGTTTATCTTTTAATGTTATGTTATTTGTTAAAACAATTTAGCACTTGCAATGAAATTCGAATTTAATTAAATATTGTCACTTAGTGTTATGAAGTCTCTTGCAATCTATACACACTTCGTCTCATCCCGATGTTTCCGCCATCGGTTGGGGTGTGACAAGGCAAGTCTATTTACATGATTATGCTGAGGAATACTATGGGATGACGGAATATGGGGATTTGGTTGTCCAAAAAAGATTGCAGATGGTGCATTGGATAATGGAGGTTTGTTAGAACTGTTTTTTGGTGTAATTTGTAATTCTCAAAATAAAGGTCTTTGTCGGTCTTTCACTTGGCATTAGCGCCTTTGATTACATAGAGTTGGATATGCTCATGTCTATTGTAGGATTACATGTTTAAATGTGAAATCTATAACCTTATCCACTATAACGGATGGAATAGCGTGTAAGTGAACTTGATATTGATAAATGAGTCTGAAGTTGATAGTTTTTATTTTTTTTTATTTTCAGACATTAATACATGCACTATTGTCTTCTCCGGGCGATGTGATAAGCAAGTGAAGATGTGGAAAGTAGGCAACCATGGTTCTTGGTTATTTAGCCGATGCAACTTCAGGTGCATAAAATTAACCATTCCTAAATACTTTTGAAGAATTTAGGAATGGTTGTTAAATTTTGGTTATTTGATTATTTCTTAGGCTTGCTTGGAAGGACAAGAAATTATAGGCATATGTACATTGATATGAAAAATTGTTTCAGATCCAGTATTTTATTAAAAGGTTAGTGGAAAAACAAGTTTAAAGTGAAAGTGGTTTGGGTGATGACTGCTATAACTTTAGCCATGAAGTTATATTACGGTGTCGGTTTTTAAAATGGTGTTACATTGAATCAAAACCAGCTACGGAAAAGGAAATAGAGGTTAACGTCAAAGGTAGCTCCTTTCAATTCTTTTTTCCTTTAAGTGATGATACTGTAAGCGTTTTCTTTGTAAAATGGTTTTCGTTAGTTTGATTATTCATGGATATTTTGCTAATTCTGGTGTTCAGTTATATCTTTGAATGTTGATTTGATGCAATAACCATGAAAAAATTATATCCCTATAACACTAACATTTTACATATAAACGTAGGCTTACATTCAATGTTTACGATATACCCGCGTCCATCGGACGGGTGTCCACATAAACAATCACTGGTTAATTCAACACACAGGCAAGTCTGGATGGGTTGTTTATAGATTCACTGATCTTTGTTAGTTTTTCATTCAGTTTACTTTTCACTTAAACGTGTTTTGATGATAATAGCAATTTGCTAATTACGATGACGGTTAGCTTGATTAGCAGCAAACCGGTGTACACATGTGGAGGCTGCGGTGCAACACTTCAAGTTTGGTAGTATATAACTAACTACTTGTGTTTTGTTTTTTTGGAACATTTTGTTTGCTTTTATGTTTTAATATTTTAATGTGTTAATACAGCCAAGAAGTGGAATAACAGTACAATTGATAGGGACCAAATCCAAAAAACAGAGACAGAGAACCTTTGTTTCTGAATGTATTGTAGTTTCAATTATGACTTATGCCTGATGTTGTTGTCAATTTATAAGTATAATGCGAGTGTGAATTCATTAAATAATTTAACATCATATTTTACATATAGATGTAGACAAAAACTTTTATCATTATACTTGTAATACTAACACATAATGTCATTAACATTGTTTTGTAAAGATATGTAACTAAATGCAAAATTTAAATGATATATTATAATATGTTTTATAGTATTTGTTTTTTATCGTTATTAAACATACCCGTGTGTTCACACGGGTGTTACAACTAGTAATCTATAAAAGGAGGGTAAATGCTGATGTAATTTTGCCTACGTGTCAACCATCTAGGCATGCCACGTAAGATAAGATGTGCTGATGTCATAAATCCAATTTATTTATATATATATATATATAAACTATTATTATATAGATACCATTTTAATTTGAAATCTGGCTCCATTTTCAAAATTTTAAATTTCAAATCATTCTTTAAATCCCTCCCTCTCTCAAACCATTCTTTAAATCCCCCCCCCCCCTCTCTCTTTCTCTCTCTCAAATCATTTTTTTATCATAAACCTCTGTTTCTTCTGCTACAACAAGATGTGCGTCAAAAATCGAACCGAATTAGCTGTGCTTCGAGTTCATTAATCCTTGAACCTGATCCGTAATCAAGGATCTGAATCCGGTACGTTTTCTGAATATCTAATTTCTTCTACGGTTCGAAGTAATTTTGTACGATTCATGTGTTAGGCTTTTGGTAGTTAGATCGAAATTTGTTAGGATAGATCTAGGGCAAATGTCTTGTGCCGTTGCAGTTGATTGCGCGTTTTGAGTGATTATGTTTAGTTGTGCATGCGATTGATAACTGATAAGTTTTGTAATGGTGTACGGATGTTGTTGGATTCATGAAATGTGGTGTGGATGTTGTTGGAACCATGAAATGGGGTGTGGATGTTTGTTGTTTTGATTGTTTAGGTTAGATGTTAGGCAGTTTTCGAACCTTGGATGTGATTTGAAATCGGTTGTTTGGAAATTTTGTTGGATGTTTTAGTATCTGATAAACTGGCATCATATAAGCTTATGGTACTGACAATTCATCTACTGATGTTTTTTGTACTTAGGCTTGGCTGATGCTTCTAGGGCACTTCCTATTTAATTTGAGTTTTGGTGTTATAAATGTATAAAGGTATTAATTATAAGTACTTGCAAAGAACACATTTATTGAAATTTGTGGGATCTAGATAAGTAAATATGTGTATGCAGTTTCATGACAATTATATAAGCTTCATCTATTTGTAGGTACTTGGTCGAACTAGCTTTGCCCTTTCGCATTTGACAAGATGTTACATATGGGACAACACTATCATTTGACGATCAAGAGCTATATCTGGTGTTAATTATTCAAATATTAGATCGAGTTGTTCTATAAATTGGTTCAAATGGAGAAGAAGAAGCATCCAGTTGGAGCAGAGCACTATGTGCTATATGAAGTGGTAGGGCAAGGTGTCCGCACATCAGTATATCGCGCCACGTGTACTCTAATCAATGAGATCATTGCAAATAAAATTATTGATTTTTAACACGACAATAGTGATCTGGTAAATTCTATTTGTTCATAGTCTTATACCGTGCTTTGATAATTCCTGGATTGATTTGATTTAGTTTTTGTAGATTTCTTAGTATATTTGGTTCATTGATTTTAAAATTGTTTTACTTAATAATACCTCTTAAGAATACTTGGATAAGATTGGGATTTATAGGTTAGGTTTACAAGTTTATTTTTTATAGTTATTTATATTTATTTTGATTTTTAAAAGTAATTTTATGTATAGGGGCTGAACCTGAACATAAACTTATCAGACAATGTGTTGATATGTGCTAATGTGTGCAACGGCGCTAGCGCGTTATCTTATGTGTTATTGAATATCACTCTAAAGGGAAATATATTGCTATAGTTACTTATGTTTGGTCCCAAATATTGATCCTTCCAAATATTATAGAAATATAGTGCTTTACTCCAGGTTAAATCTTTCCTTTTATGCAGAACTATCTGGTTGCAATCATGGCAGGGGTTTTGGTGCTATTTACGAGCTTTCATTCTATAGTTTCAAGTGGAAGCAAAGTCCGTTCAATTAAAGTGATCTGGTAATTACAAGATCATCCCATGTGGGTGAGGATTTTTTGTTGTTTGTGAAGTGATTATAAGATAGTCGATGTGACTGAAACGACAAACAAAACACCAACGAAGCATAAGGTGTTTTACCCATCTTTTTTTCTCCATTGTTGCGTATGTTTTTCCTTTTTACCGCCTTTTTTCGTTCAACAGATAATATATTTTTTTTTTCAACAGGTTGCTTTTCTTCTTTATTCTGCACTACTAGAAAATCTGAAACTTCTTACACCAGTTTTCGTAGGAAATGCATCACAAAACAGGCTTTCCCACGCATTTGTGACAAATACATGATGTAGGAAAACCCCTCGTAGGAAATTGGTTTCTTACACATTTTTCTACCCATTTCTGACAAAAAATGGGCGTCGGAAATTGCTACCCATTTTCTACCACTTTTCTTAATTATCATTTATATTTATATTATTTATAATGATAATTCAATAATAAATATTTTTGATAATTTATGTATTAGCGACACATTTCCGACAAATAAAAAAATATAATATAAAAATCTAATTTTTTTGTGACACATTTCCTACGAAAAAACATAAAAAATCATGTATTTGTTGTGACGCATTTCCGACAAACAAATTTTTTTTTAAATCTATAATTTTTTGACACATTTCCGACAGAAAATTATAAGTAAACTCTGTTATTTTTGTGACGCATTTCTGACGAACCAATCTTTTTAAACAAAAAAATAATAAAATAAAATTAAAATCCAAATTTTCCTACTAAAATTAGCGGAAAAAATCTTTAATAACTTAGAAAACGTATTTTACAACATTCACCTCAAATACAATAACATAAATCTAGAAATTAAACGTTACAAAGCAAGTTCTAATATGTTCAAACTACAAAACTAATACCTAATACAAGTGCAGCCAGATTTATGGCAGGGTTGTCTGGTTATAATATGTTCAAACTACAAAACTAATACCAAACACAAGATCTGACCCCCTCGTCCACTAGTTTCTTTGTAACCCGCACCCGAGCAGAGACCTGTACTCGAAACCGAATAACCACAATATCCACCGCCGCTGTCGGATCGTCGGAAAACCACCACCACTGTCGCCTCTTCAACGGCTACAACTGTCAATCGAGACCCGAGTCGAGAAACAAATCGAACCAAGCATAACCCGACCCAAACTGAGCACCACGAACCACCCCTATTACCTCGTCGTCGCCGGTGCCGGTTCGTCTAACCGGTGCCGCTGGTTTTGTCATTAATTCTTTTATTCTTTTGGGACGCCATTTTCATAAGAGGAGACTTGTGGATTTCATTGATTGGACCGCCAACAATAATCAATCATCCATCATCGAATAATACAAATAATACAATACACATATGAGATCATCACTTCATGGCAGCTTGGAAGAAAGGGGGGTTCACTTCACATGCACATGAGGTTTAAGAGAAAAAGAAGTCATCCATCATAAAAGGGGACATCACACGTGGAGGAAGAGAACTTGACTTCTTGGACGGCAGACTTCTAAAACCTTTGGCAACATCGAGTTTTTTTTCTAAAAAAACCTCAAATCATCATCATTCACTTTGAAGGCAATTTTATTAGTGTGTGAGGATAAGTAGAGCAGGGAGAAAGATGGGAGGGGAAAAGAAGATTTGTCTTTGTGTGTATGTGTTTATGTATAAAGATTTTGTGTTTCTTGAAGTTTGAAGTGTATTCTCATCCATTGATTTAAAAGGATGTGAGCAATGGATCACCCTAGGATTATGATCCATGTGATGGCTAACCAAGCATTTTGATTGGCTCACATGTTTATATTTGAAAGTGATTTATTTAACATATGCCTCCATCACATTCTTTTTAGTTGAAATTGGAATCTATAAGTTTTATTAATGTTACACATAAATTATCAATATATTTTATAAAACATTTTTTTAAACTATATATTTCAAAAATTGTATTCTATATACTATATACATGGACGATGTATTTTTTTAAAATCTTATATTTATTATACAATTAAATATGTTTTCAATTCATGTTTATAATTTTTTTAAAATCTTATATTTATTATATATTTAAATAGTGCCATGTGTAAGGGCACTATTTCGACGTGAAGAAGCTTGATAACACTCCAACCCTGTCCTCTTGTGCGTTATAAGGGCATGAAGAGGTGCGGGCATTTATATTATAATGCCAAATGATGAGCAAATAAATTAGGAACGGTTTGGTTTACAGTTCCTATCGTATAAAACCAGACCGGACTGTAAGACTTAATAATACATATTATATTAATACTGCTCAATACATATATGATTACAGATGAGCTTGCTACCAAACGTACCAGTATCGAAAATCGCTAATATGGCTACCGGTACAGAAAATGTTCAGTATGGTATTATATGGTACCTTATCGGCACTGGTATTTGAAAGTAAAATTTAGTAAAATATTGATACCTTACCGAACTAAAAGTACCGGTATTGAAAACGCCAAATAGCGGGTACCGAAAACAATTCGGTACAAATTTAAATATTTAAAATATGGTAATAATAATACTAGTTAAATATTTAAATATAGTAATAATTTTTCCGTAACAAATGCGTAGCAAGTTGCTACGCTTTTCCTATGCAGTAAATAATAATAAAACTGATCAAACATTAAAATATAATTTAAGTATAATAATAAATGTTTCGTCACAAATGCGTCACAAGTTGCTACACAGTTCAGACGCAATAATTAATAATAATATTAGTTAACATTTAAATATGATCCGAATATAATAATAAATGTTTTGTCAAAAATGCGTAACAAGTTGCTAGGCATTTCTGACGCAACAATTAATATTTAAATGAATTCAACATACAAATATAATTCCAACAAATAAATAATAGTTTCATCAGAAATGCGTAGCAAATTACTACGCATTTTTGACGCAATAGTTAATAACGACAATAATTAAACGTTTAAATATAAATCAAATACAAATATAATGCATCCGTCGTAAGTGCGTAGCAAGTTGCTACGCATTTCCGACGCAATACTTAGAATTAGTTTTTCTGTCGCTATTGCGTCACAAATTGGCCAAAAAAATTAAGGCTTTCTTTCTGTATGAAATGCTTAGTAAATGTGTTAGAATTTGTGACACATTTTTTTGCGTAGGAAAATTTTGTAGCAAAATGACCACTTTTCTAGTAGTGTTGTATATATATCTTGTGAGATATTTAGATGAAGAAATATTGTACGTGTGTGCAGGATGTTGATGGAAGAGCCACTGAGGTGAGCCTTTTTTTCAATTGACTTTGTATAGTAGTCCTTTGGTTTTAAAAAGTTGGACACCAGAAGGATCTTGAAACGGCTTGCAAAGGAAAATTTAAAAAGGTAGTTAATTAATTTGTATTTTATTTGTTTTAGTTTAATTGATGAAAACGAGTTCATTGAGCCAAGCTGGGTTCATGATTTGGTATCTTCAAAATAGCACGCGTGATGCAGTGGGAACGAGTAACGACACTTTGCATTGTGGTATTCGTGCACCCTGCTATCTATATTTTACATGTATTTCATTTGTGTATATTTTTCAAAAACATTAGGTTATGGAGGAAGAAGTTCACTAGCGAAGAAATAATGTGAATTTGCCACCTCTATATTTTCAAATATAACCAGTGTGGTTAGTTAAATGACAATGATGGGTGGAATTTTTGGGTTGTGGATCTTTTTCATTGTCCAGTGGATTCATACCAAAAGATGGTAAATTAAGATTCTAACACTCTTGGGATAGAGGGGTGATTTTAACTTTTCTTTTACCTGAACCACAACAGTTATATAAGCGGTGATGTTAACTTTTCTTTTAGATTATTAGATCGCTTTAGTTTTATTTGTGGGTGATTTTGTAAATGAATATTGAAATAAGTAACCCTATAATCTGAAAACAAGATTTGTAATGTGTACAGAATGTGCAAGGCGTTACTGCCAGTAAATGAAGAACATTTGACTGATGAAGCCATATGGGAGACACTTCCTGTAAGTCACACTGCTTTTGCTATCACATTCAAATATTACATTTAATGTGCTAAAGAATAAAATAGTAAAAAATAAAATAAAACAATTGTGTAGTTTTCTTGTGTTGGAAACTTAGTTTAAAAAAGCGCGCTTTAAGCTCGCAGCTTAAAGCGTTAACCGTTTGGCAAAACGCTTTATTTGGTCTGAAGCGTCAAAACACGTGAAGCGTTTTAAGGCGACGCCTCGGCCCAATCAGGTGCAAAAAATGACGCTTTAGCATAGGGTTTTAGGTTTTAACGTTGTTTCAACATTAAAAAAACGAACAGGGTCTTTATTAAAGGGTATAAGTGACATTTGATCAAGTTGAAAAACCTTAAGCTTAACTTGGTGCATTTGTTCTCAGGTAAAGACGGTCATGACTGATGACCTTTCAGCAACGAAAAACATCAAATCAGACATGAAATGTTTTCTTTGCTTTTTAGGGGGAACATAGGTGCTTCTCTCCTAGGGCATACAAAACACAGGTTATTGGCGGCACCCCGCCATATTTAACATATAAAAAAACTTTATATGTTAAATGTGGCGGGCTTCCGCCAATAATCTGTGCTTTGTATGCCCTATGGAGAGAAGCACCCTTCTTCCCCCTAAAAAGCAAAGAAAACATTAGGAAAAAGCATTATGAATGAGGATGGCCTGAATCTACGTAAGTGGCAGGTTTATTATATTTACCGATTTCAAATTTTATTTCCAACCTTTCTGATTTAGGTTTTTTGCAGACATTGACAATGCAAGAAAGGCAGCACCAAAGCCAGAAACATTAGTTGGGTTTTCCTACGATATTGTACGAAAGGTTGCTGCTAAGTATCCCAAACATCCCTAGATCTTGGTTGGAAAGTCATTAGGTTCAAGGTAATGGTTAGATTTTAAAACTGTTATTAATCATAAGCTAATTATAATTGTTCTGAAGTTAAACCTTTTAGTTATGTTCATTCTAAAATGAAATTCATCCCAATTGGTCGCTAAGAGTTTGTAGAATATAAACTGATAAGTTATGGAGATAATGCATCTCTATCATAGGGTACATGCTGAGATTATTGAATTTTGAGTGACATACCCCATATATAGCTTTAACGTAGTTTATTATTATTATAAACATAGTTTAACATTAAGAATTGATTGGAGTGTTAAGTGTATTATTTTGAACTTTTTGAACAACATTTTATTCATTCATGTGCTAAAAACTTAGACTTTATTTGATGATGTTGATGCAGAGGTGTTTTTACATTCAACTGGACTTAAAAATCAAGTGCATAAAAATGGTCACTGTGGAATGGATTTGATATTGCTTGGTGCTTATTTGGACAAAAAAAATCAACGTATTTAAACAGGTAAATTTACAACCGCTTATTTATGATAGTCTCTGGTAACTTGAGTTCGTATTTACGATTAGATACTTCCTATTGAGTTTACTCTATAGGTAATGGTGTAGTAAAAGGAGATTTAATTATAATTGAAAAACTAACATAAGGACTTTGTTATAAAAGTGCAGCGAACCAGACCACATTGTCATGCGTCCTAGGGTTTCTGGAGCAAATCCTTGTGTTGGGGCAGCAGCGATTTGGGTTGTTTGTGGCTGCGTGGGTGGTGCCTCGATGCTGCAAACAGTGGTCAAATAACATTGGATAGTAGGGGTAACGAGTACCATAACAAAACAACAAAAGGAATAGCAACAACATGCAATTAGGTGCAGTTTTGGGGCTGCTAATGGTGTCTAAACAACCATTATAAGCGATGGTTGCGGCTGCCAAAATAGTTCAGAAACAGGACGCCATGCTTAAATGATTCAGGGTCGGTTTCGGGGTTGAATCATAGTTTACAAATTGTGAGTTCGTAAGGTATTTTTAGGGTATGTTAAAGGTTAGTTCTATTCCATGTTTTATTCAGGGGCTAATTTGATATGTAATAGAAAAAAATACCCAAGTTTATAAACATGGAAGTGAAAACACCATGATCAATATTTCTCTTTTGTATGTGTTCGACTTCTTGACTTATTATTTAAGAGTTTGTTTTGATTTGTCAAATTTTGAAATTTTATACTTTATCACAATTTTGGTCATTTTCTTCTTATTAGTGATATTGATGCTTATGGCCACACCTTATATCCCACTTAGACATGAAAAAAAATAGAAACTCAGTTTAAGAAATATAATTGTTCTGCTTTACTTAGAATGCCTGTGTGTTTATAGTTCATAAAAGATAAAAGATGATGCATGAACTAAAGCAAAGGTTCCTTAAAATCAGCTTTGCCTTTGCTGCTCGATATGCAATCATGGTATCTATACTTTGGCAGGGCATTCCAAGTGGTTTTAGGCGATCGACAGCACAATGGGCAATAAAATGACATTGCCTTTGCATACGTGTCTATATACAAGTATATGGCATGTTGTTCGGGTTATTTGATATTAGTTTTTGTGTTATTGGTTTGTCTTTTGTTGTGTGAACTCTTCGGCTCTTCTGTCTTCAGTTTCGTCTAGTGTTGCTTTTTTATAACAGCTCTTCGTTTCCTATCTCTTTAATAATCTGATTTTTAGACACAAAAGGTTAGAAAACATCAAGAAATGATTAATAATCTGATTTGTAGACAACATATTATCAATTACTTAGCTTATTTCTATATCAAACCTGAACTAATAATTTTTTTCATAACATAGTAATGAAATTTTTATGTCCTAATACATACTGTCTTAACATTTGTTTTCGATCGTTATTAAACATACCCGTGTGGTCACACGGGTGTTACAACTAGTTATTATATGAAAAGGTGTCTTCCTTGCATGTGTATAAATTCACAAATTGTGTCAAGTGCTGAAAGCTACACGATTTTCTGAAAAAATAAACACCAAGGGATAAAATATGTAATGAAAAGGATTATCAAGTCTACATGGTCGCAAAAGGTTCAAACCCCACAACTCTTGGCTCTCAGCCATTAACCATTCTTGTGTTTCCTAATTGAATCCATATGCTATATTGGTTCTTCTTACACCCCAAGTATCTCACTAGATTGTT
Source organism: Helianthus tuberosus (assembly GCA_030545235.1). NCBI lineage: Eukaryota > Viridiplantae > Streptophyta > Magnoliopsida > Asterales > Asteraceae > Helianthus > Helianthus tuberosus. Next base: position 13,259,997 of record CM060434.1, on the reverse strand, counting down.
GACAAACATTCCACCTGGATTTTAGACATATATGACCCTTAAGGGAAAAAGATATTGAAAAGGACAATCAACTCTACATGGCCTCAAACAATTCAACCCCCACAACTCTTGGCTCTGAGTCAGTTACCATTCTTGTCTTTCATAATTGAATCCACGTAATTAATGGATGAAATGACAAGTGTCAATATCTAATTGGTTCTTCTTACACCCTAAGTATCTAACTAGATTTTTGAAATGCATTCCACCTGGATTTATGACCCATAAAAATATGGCCAACCAATAAGAACAGGGAAAAATATTCAAGATCAGACTTTATACTGCTGCTTAACATGTATATATACCATCCAAGTGACTCAAGCAACCAACCAACAAAATAGCCAATGGCGCTCTCTTCATCTTTAGCCGGGCAAGCGGCAGTGAAACTAGTTCCATTCGCATCGGTTGTAACAACCCGCCTCCTTGAAGTCAAAGTACAAGTCAAAGTCAAAGTCAAAGGAAGAAAAGATTGCTAATTCGATCTGTCATTCCTTGCTTTATTATAACTTGTACTCTCTGACTTGTAATCGATACTTTAATTTATGTTACTTTAGTTGTATTATGTGGAGTAAATGCAATAAATCGCAGTTAATCGCTAATCTACTTAACGCTAATCTCATCGCAATCGCATCGCAACCTGGATCGCATGTTCTGGATATTGTTTTATGTCTGTGCGCTATTATGAGTTACTTGTGCATGTTTAATTATATGTTTGAGGTGTTAATCGCAAACGCAATCGCAACTCTATCGCAAACACTTTTATACGCTAACCGACTCTGCATGTTATACGTGTTACTCGATGAACGCTTGTATGTTATGTTTACACAGTGATTGTTTCCTAACACCTTAGCAACGATAGTACTATAGTTTGGACTCAGCACCTGTCGTGGACGGGGGTTGTTAAGGGTTTTACTTCACGTGTCACAGTGGTGATATGTGTTGCGCATTCTACAACTCGCAGTCATGTCTATGCATATTTCATTGTCGATAACCTGCTAGCTTCACTTCTCAACATGTTGCATGTTGGTTATGCGTAAACCGCTTTCGCTATCTACTATGCTATTAAACTTGTATGCTCACCTTTACACTATGTGTACTGACCTTATTTTAACGTATGTGACAGGTGTTTAGGATGCTGTTCTTTGCTTGCTGTGATGAATCAAGATTAGGTGGTCTAGAAACGTCACATTTTAAATTCTGAGTTGTCGAAACAATTTATTTTCCTTGAGATACTATGTCTGTAATAATTGAATTATTTGATATGTTACGGTATGGGACGTAATGTTAAATATCCGGTAATTTTAGTTGTTATGGATTTCTCTTGGACAATCTGTTTCGCTCAGTGCCATGCCCCGATGTTTCCGCCATTGGTTGGGGTGTGACATCGGTGGTTTCAGGTAACGCAAGGGTCTCCATGAGGAAAACCGCCACAAAAGATGCCCCTTCCAGTAGCCCGTGGTACGGTCCAGACAGGGCCAAGGCCAAGTACCTAGGTCTGTTCTCCGGTGAGTCCCCATCATACCTCACTGGTGAGTTCCCTAGTGACTATGGCTGGGACACCGCTGGTCTATCCGCTGACCCTGAAACCTTTGCTAAGAACCGTGAGCTTGAAGTCATCCACTACAGATAAGCCATGCTTGGAGCTCTTGGGTGTGTCTTCTGATGGGAATCTTATTCTACTTTGTTACTTAATAGTATTAGGTCTATTGTGGGAGGGGGTAATTGTAAATTCTACTTCTATAAATAAGGATTAGTAGTTCATTTGGGAGGGGAGAAAAAGAATATTGATAGGTTTAGGCTCATGCTAATGCATTGAGAAAGGGCAGAGCCCTGGGATCACTTCGGTGGTTGTATTTTCTCTATTTTCAGTTCTTAGTTCATATTATAATCATCCGATTTCAATTGAATTGTTGTTCAACATCTCTGGATCTTATCATTGGTCCTACCTGCCTCACCTCTGTTCTCCATCGAATTCCAGTTCAAATCTCACCTTCTGCTTCAATTACGTTACCGATTTCCGCTTCCAGTTCGGTTTCAATTTCTGTTCATACAATTCCTTTCAGATTCCACTTCCGACTTATTTTAATTACCGCTTCAACCTCTGTTCGATTTATGAATCAATTTACAGATTCATTCTCGTACTTAATTTCTGACTTCATATCAATCACTAGTTTCAATTTCATTGCAATTTCTCTATGGAGACTGATCTGACTTCGAGATTGGATCTTCACGAACAACAAATCCATCAATTTCAAGGTACTTTGGCTGAAATTAAAGCAACGTTGCAGGTTTTGAAAGCGGATCAGGAGGAACAGAGAGAATTCCAAAAGTTTTTTCTAAATTGGATAAAACATCTGGATTCGAGTGCGGTGGTGGATTCTTCATGTGCGGGTGTCCGATCGTCACCTCCGTCTTCACAATTGGCTGACGTGGGCTCGATATTTGCCACATCATCCGTTCATCCGACCACTCCAATTACATCGTCAGATCTGGACGACCGTGTAAAGGATCATTCCTCAGGTTTAAATTCTCGATCATCATCTTCCTTTGTCAAATTGCCTGCCGTCAGATCTGACTCTGACTTTAATCTGCTTGGCCAAAAGAAATCAATAATGAAGAATGAAGATAGGGCCATGTCAGAAGATTTTAAGTGGGTGTTGGGCTCAGATACTGTATTGGGCCGGTACTCTTCAGATCTGGGCCCGTTTTGTGGGACCATTTCTCCAGCAGCTTTGTTTCCGTCTTCAACCGTACATTCGGAGCCCGTTACCACCAAACCCACAGAGGTACATTCAGATCGGGATTTCATTGTTGGTTCGAGAGTTGCTACGATTTCAGCGAGTCCTTTTTCTGTTTCTCGATTGCCGGTTTCCCTGTTTTGGTTGTGCGCTGATTACACGACTGGACGACCGGATGTTGCTCAGTGGTTCGCGGGCCTTGGTAATTTCAACATTCGACTAGCCGACTTACCGACTAATTTGTTTGATTTGGACCCTGATCCAGAACCACCTGACCGTTATACGCCTTCGATTTCAGCTCCTATTCGGGTTCCTTCTTGTCAACTATGGGTGGTGCACGGGCAGTGTCGGCCTCCCGAAGACTCAACTTAGGAGATCTCAGTTTGAATTTGGAGCTCGTTAACTGATTCCAGTCTTGAGGACAAGACTGTTTTGAAGGAGGGCGTATTGATAGGAATCTTATTCTACTTTGTTACTTAATAGTACTAGGTCTATTGTGGGAGGGGGTAATTGTAAATTCTACTTCTATAAATAAGGATTAGTAGTTCATTTGGGAGGGGAGAAAAAGAATATTGATAGGTTTAGGCTTATGCTAATGCATTGAGAAAGGGCAGAGCCCTGGGATCACTTCGGTGGTTGTATTTTCTCTATTTTCAGTTCGTAGTTCATATTATAATCATCCGATTTCAATTGAATTGTTGTTCAACATCTCTGGATCTTATCATCTTCCCTGAGCTCTTGGCCCGCAACGGTGTCAAGTTTAGTGAAGCAGTGTGGTTCAAGGCTGGAGCACAGATCTTTAGTGAAGGACTTGACTACTTAGGTAACCCGAGTTTGGTCCATGCACAGAGCATACTGGCCATCTGGGCTACACAGGTAATCTTGATGGGTGCGGTTGAGGGATACAGAATTGCCGGAGGGCCGCTTGGTGAAGTGGTTGACCCACTCTACCCTGGTGGAAGCTTTGACCCGTTGGGACTTGCTGATGACCCAGAAGCTTTTGCTGAGTGGCTATGTTTTCCATGTTTGGGTTCTTTGTACAAGCCATTGTGACCGGGAAAGGGTCCATTGGAGAACCTCGCTGGCCATCTTGCGGGCCCTGTTAGCAACAATGCTTGGGCTTATGCCACAAACTTTGTTCCTGGAAAGTGAACTTTGCCTAAATTTTTGTATCCAAGATCAACGATTAATGTTTGTGTATAATATAACCTGTAATTGTAATTATTGGATCATATTGGGAAACTCGGTTGCTATTTTTTTTTTTTATCATTTTCAAAGTTCTCATTTACTTAGAATGAGTTGAGTCAGGTTACCTTGATTAGAAAAAAAGTACTCAGGTTGGTTCAAAGTAGTCGAATATGGGAACATAAAAATTAAAAAAGTGTGATATTACATTATGAATAACAGAGATTATTCATGGAAGCTATACATCATTATTCATATAATTCAAGATGAAGCAACTGACAGTAAAATTTATATATTGTAATAAAATTTATATATTGTACTAATTCACACACTTGTCATTTTTCTCAATCGTGTAAGTTTGAGTCTGCTCTTTCCACAAACCATTTTCCAGATGTTTTTCATAGAAGAACACTTCACCAGTTACTTTCACAGCCAATGCAGACATGCTTCTTGTACCATAAGGTCTCTGCGTAATATCAATATTTAGGATCAAATATCATGGAGATCATTAACGGATAACTAAAGGTGGCTGAATACTTTGTTTACCTCTGTGAGTACTGTGTCAACAAATACAGAACTCAACTCGTATTCAATCTCTGGAGAGCGGATACCAGGAAGCATGCTGATGTCATCTTTTACAGTGTTTCCCATCAGCTTATCAACCATCTCAATAATGGGAATTTCACCTACACCGTATTCATCCAAAAGATCTTTAAAACCACGCTCCAATCTTTGAGCCTGAGTGATAATACAAAGGCAAATTTATAGACAAAGGCCACTAAAGAAACATTAGAACAATGTTCTTTTTTTGCATGCAACGAGCAGATAAACTAAAACAGGACTTGATTTGTTACCTTAGGCCAAGGAGTGTCAAGACTTGCATTTGATAGCACATGGACACCAGGTGAAACTCTAGTCATGTAGCTACTGTCTCCTTTCAGTCTATTGGTTACATAAACCATATTCTTGGACAAAATATCAGCAACTATTAAATTAAACCCGTTGTATTCATCTGCTTCATTCCCAACTTCTTCTGCAAACTCCATCGGGCTTTTGTTGCTCTAGCCATTGTCATAATGAATTATAGTAAATACTTCACAAAAGTGCATGATTGTTCTAGTACATCATTAACCAGTTCCTTGGTTTTAAAAAGCACCATGTGCACCGCATCAAGTATGCGAGGTGCAAGGTATTTATATACATAAGCTCTATATATGATTTAGTATATTAGGATCAAGATCAAGGGAAAACCCTTCCGAGTTGTGATAATTTAGAGAACTTGGCCTTCCCGTGCGAGTTTTGCCCCCATTTTTTTCACACCCATAGATTAAAATGTTAGAAAAGACTGCTGTAAAAAAAATCGAAGTGGTGTTTTTCGGCCCCTTATAAAAGCTGTAAAAAACTGATAACATAAGCATGACATCACTTTTTACAGCATTTACGCTTGCCGTAAATGAAAAAAAAAACAAGTTTTCTTTTTTTTTTTGGAAAAATTGATTTTTTTAGGATTTTTGAAAAAAACCTTTCGTAAGGCCGAGTTCTCTAAGTTCTCACAACTCGTATAAGTTTTCAGTTTACCCTAACCCTAGTATATTAGTAACCTATATGTACACCGTCCTCAATTCCTGATGCACAAAATCGTCCCATATACAAGAGGTGTAACTCATGCCAATGCCTCAACCCGTTTTCCTGTGCCTAAGTGCTCCTAGGCACGTCTCGGGCTCAGGCACGCTTTTTAAAACCAAGACCAGTTCTCATCAACACCTTCAGTTCTCATCAACCAAACAGGATATAAAAGCAGGCAGACACAGGAGGATTAAAACAAACAGTTGGCGTGCAGAAACCCCAAAGTGAAAACAAACCTGCAAAAAACGAACCGGGAGATGGCCCCTACTCTTGGCAGCTGATATGGACTTATTAACCTCCTCCCGGACATTGGTGACCAAAGCCAATTTTCCTTCTGTGCTAGATGCCAACCACGTTCCTCCAGCGGTGACATCTCTGCCACCCAACATCTTCTTCCCCCCTTGCCACCAGTTTAAGGGCTCCGTCTCTCTAAATTACATATGAAGAAGATAAGTATGAGAATGATTGAAATTGTATAAGGGTATTATAATATGTCTCACCCACCGGTCAAGATATTCATCTCGATTGGCTAATAGAAGAAGCGGGTAGAGTGGATGAGCTTGCCATAGTAACACCGATATACACATTTTGTTGCTGGATGTGAAAACACATCGCCTGCTGGCTGGGTCAACCGGTAGCTTGATTGATATTCAAGAGAAATACAATGAATGAATGTTGTGAGGGAGGAAATGTCTTTCTAAGTTTATTATTAGAGTAAATTTCAAAGTATGTCTAATATATCAAAGTATGTCCTTTGTCTTTAATAACCTCAGAAAACATCCTTAATGTTTGAAAAACCAATCAAGTTATGTCATTTACCCTAAACCTTGTTTGTTTTCCCAGTTAAGTCAGCTCATGTGAGAAGCACATGAGGGTATATTGGTCATTTTACCTAAATACTAAAAAATAAAATTAAAAAAAATTCAGATATCTCTTTCCCTTAACTAAAATAATTTTAAAATTATATATGTATATATACTTGATATAATCAGAAGATTTGTCTTCTCTCTTCTCTCTTCACATTCTTTCTCCCTCTAGAACCACCAACACCACCCCACCACCACCACCAACCCACCACCGCCACCACCCACCCCACTACCATCCACCTCTGATCAAACCAACACCATCACGACCTCCACCGTCACGGTCATGGTTCTGAACCACCTGCAACATCCGACGAACGGATCTAAAATCGAGCCCCAACCAAGAGACGAACGGATCTAAACCCACTGCCATAGCTCCGTACACCACCGCCACAGCTTCCTTGTCGACACAGATCCGCCCACCGCCCCGTCATAGCTCCGCCAGTTGTTGGATTGTTGTGGTGGGGGCAGATGTTGATGGTGGTTTTCGGATCATTCGAAGCATAAAGAAAGTGATTCTGGTGATGAAAAGGACGTTTCTCCTAATGCAGACCATGATAACAATGCAACTTGAACGAAGATTCCACAACGTTCAACGATTGCAACACCGCCGTTCCGGCCAGTTCTCGACGACGCCGGTTCAGAGCAAGCGAATCCCGATCTGGAATCCAACCGGCGATATAGTCAAAATCGAGTCAAATCAGTGATTTCTCGAAGAACAAACCGCAAAATTTAGTCAAAATTACTAAATCCGAAGCGATTAAACTGTTGATTTTGTGTTTAGATGTATATCTCCTTGAGTATGATCTAAAAGAAACGGTAATGTTGAAGTTATTATAAAATTTTTGTGGGTTTGTTTTGGAAAATTAGGTGGGTTTAGATCGAAAGTGGGTGAAGTTTTTTTGGGGGTTGGAATGTTTGTTGGAAGGAAGTGTTTATACAGGAGTGGGCAGGATGTGCGGCAATGGTGGTGTGGGGGTGGGAGTGGGTGATGGCAGGTGGCAGGATTGAGAGGTGGTGGATGGAGCTATGGCGGCGGTGCCGGCGGATTTGTATATATGAGAGAGAGAGAGTTAAGGGAAAGAGAAATCTGATTTTTTTTAATTTTATTTTTTAGTATTTAGGTAAAATGACCAATATACCCTCATGTGCTTCTCACATGACCTGACTTAACTGGGAAAACAAACAAGGTTTAGGGTAAAGGACATAACTTGATTGGTTTTTCAAACATTAAGGATGTTTTCTGAGGTTATTAAAGACAAATGACATACTTTGATATATTAGACATACATAAAGGACGCACTTTGAAATTTACTCTTATAATTATAGGTCCAACTCGGCCCGGTTCAGCAAACCCAATCGGGTAATAAATAAAATAAGGAGTAAAGTCCTATTTGAGTCCTTGTGGTTTGTGAAGTTTAACTATTTGAATCCACAAATCAAAACTGTATTGATTTGAGTCCCTGTGGTCTCTAATTTTAACCATTTGAGTCCCTGTGGTCTCTAATTTTAACCATTTGAATCCAAAAACCAAATGTTTCTGATTTGGATGTTGTTTACTTTTGGATTCAAATGGTTAAAATTAGAAACCACATGGACTCAAATCAAGACAGCTTTGGTTTTTGGATTCAAATGGTTAAACTGTACAAACCACAAGTCTCAAATAATAGGACTTTACTTTTTGGGTAAATTACACTTTTCGTCCTTTATGTTTGCAGTGGGTTTCAGTGGATGACCTTTAACTTTAATAATTACAGTCACAGTCCTTTATTTGGAAAACTCATTACACTTTACGTCCTTTAGTATTAACCAGATTAAAAATTCCAGTTAAGTTTGTTCCCTTAAGGGTATTTTGGTCAATTCATGTTCTAAATGTTTAATAAATAAAATAACAAACATTGCATACACAATTTATCTTCCCCAATTTCCTAACCCTAAAACCCTAACCACCATCTTGCCACCACCACCTCATCCTGCCGCCACCACTCCGGCCACACCCACCGCCCCTAACCCTTTGCAGATCTGCAATCCTTTTTTGTTTAATTTTTGTTTAATAAAGGAAAAAACTAACCTGACAGCAATGAGATTTCGATTAGAAACCATTGTCTAAAAAATAAAGAATTGTAAAATGACGTCAATGAGGAAAGCTACTTGACCAGCAATGTCTAAAAAATAGAGGTTTTTGGGTAATCCTCTGAAGAATCTGAATTCCATTGGTGTGAAGAAAGAAGAATACACTGCCCATATTAATATGAATTTCTCCCAAGCCCGGTACCAGCTGCTACATTCAAAAACATCAGAGGGTTGCAGATCTATCAAGTCAACTCTCTTTTTCTCTCTTAACCTTGTAACCTGAAGATCCACTCTAGCCACCATCTGACCACCACCCCCAGCCACCATCTTGCCACCACTCCAGCCACCACCATTTCGGCCACCACTAAGACGCCTCACCACCCATCTCACTTCCTCCCAAAGACCACCACCCATCACCACATCTCCGAAAACCCACCTGCAACCACCACCTACCGGCACTAACCCACGCCACCAACACCACCACCAACCCACAAAAATAATCACACCCCACCCCAACCTCGCGAAGAACCTCTCCTTCAAACTCTCAAATTTGGGGATCCAACTTGAGGTGATAGATCCGGAGGTTTGGTGGCTGTTAGGGCTTTTCTTTGCTCCGGTTGCTGTGGTTTTTTTGCCGGACCTTGCCAGAAACAGAATTTTGCTAGGACCTTGCTAGAAATGGTGGTGGTGACGGCTCTCACGGTGATGGTAAGGGTGGGGGTTGGTTGGTTACTTGGTTGGAGAGAGATTGATACGATTAGGTTTATATATTGTGTTCTTGTTTATTTGTTTAATTTAAATATATTAGTAAATTACTAATCTACCCTCATGTGTAAGACACATGACTTATTTAACTGAAAATATTTAACCAGGTTAGAGTCAAAGGACGTAGGTTGTAATGAGTTTTCCAAATAAAGGACTGTAACTGTAATTATTAAAGTTAAAGGTCATCCATTGCAACTACCTACAAACATAAAGGACGAAAAGTGTAATTTTTCCTTACTTTTTTAACTCATAAAATAAGCTTAGCTTAGAAAACCCTCCCTCCATAACAAGCAGACATACATCAAGGCTCACAGTATTAGGGTTCTTCGAGAACTATATATCATTTCAAGCTTCAGAATCAACAATGGCGCTTGATATTCTCGGAGATGTTCGCACTCAAAACAGTAAGTGTTTGTGTTCATCTTTTTAAACCCTACTCGATTATCACTCAATATGTTTTGGTGCAGTTACGGCTTCTCAGTCTGTTTCGAATATCGTCAAGACTAATTCACTAGGTCCTGTTAAGGTATTTATTTGTTCTTTTGGTATAACAGATTTAGATTTCTTCTAGGGTTTTGTATACCGAATGTTTGTGCTGGATAGATTTCAGTATCCATAAAAGTTTTTACAAACCCTAAAACAAGAAATATATGTGATTTATGAATTTAACATGTCCCAACAAACACTAACTCATAACCACCGTAGTGAAGATGTTTGTATGTTTAGATAACTGGCTTAAGAAAGAATATATGGTGCTCACTTTATTTGCCTACCAAAGTTAAGGGATAAAGTTTGCTGCTTTATGTGGTAGAATATGTAGTTAATACTTTGCGATAAAGTTTAAGGATAGGCAAGTCTGTGATCTTGTGGTTTTAGTTGGGATTTTTTATTTTATTTTTAGCAAGGTTGGAGAACTCGCTACATCTTGAAAAGTACCAGCCCTCAATTGTAACAAGCGTTGCAAGAAGTTAGCTTGCATTTTCATAGCTGTCACTTTCATTTAAATCACTCTAATTTTGTGTTTATTACTTCAGTTGATTTTGTTTAGTATTAGGTTTATCACTTGTTACTGACTTACTGTTAAATATGCTTTTTATTGTTTTTGTCCGATGTTGTAAATGTACTAGTTGTCATTAATTCGTTCTACATCGTGCATGTAACATGAAGTGATTGACTATTTTTTTTTAAATTCTGTAGGCCGATGGAGACAACAGTAGTGACAGTGAAGACAAGTATGACTCAGAAATGGATAGTATGAACGTATAAAAAATCTTATTGCATCCTTTTGTTTTGACTATATATATTATGATCTATTGTGCCACGGATTTTTTAATAAATATGCATTTCTTCTGATGATATAGATGGAGAGCGAGGAAGATGGTTTTGGAAACGGTACCATTGGAGAGGATGAGGATGAAAGCGAGAGTGATGATGACGGAGATGATGACGATGATGGTATGGGAATGAAAGTAGAAGACATCAATCATGCTGATATGGAAGAGCTTGAGAAGGAGTACAAAGATCTCCAAAACAAAGAACAGTAAGCTTCTCTGGTTCTGTGAATGATGAAAAAATATAAGAAAATGGATTAAAAAAATGTTTAGCAATGCATAAAACTACATGAACTGTTTTATTAAAAAGGTTAGATTGGTATTCTAGTATTATTGCTTTTGAATAGTTGGTCACATAAACCTTAATTATGTATAAAAATAAATAAACGGATACAAAGTGTTTGTTGGTCAGCCAAACTCACCTATATCTCTTTTGATTCGCACTAGAAGGTAATTGTTTTTACCCGCTACCCACCCTGCCGTATTGCCGCTGTTTCGTTGTGTGTGTTTTTTTTACGCTTCTTGGTTCTTCTATAAACACTGGCTGGACGGTTGTGTTTTTAAAGTTGGTAACATAATTTATGATCTCAAATCATCCAATCTCATTTGGTAATTTTTCTTGTATTTTTTTTCAGAGACCTTTTCAGAAACATAAGACGTGACCAAGACGATGATATTCTCAAAGGTCAAGCCGTAAAAAATCAAAGGGTATGCTAAGCAGTTAATCTCGGTGATATATCACCGATATATCAGTTATCGGATCCTCAGTACAATATCGGTTCAAAATCTCGGTTATAATATTGGTAGCGATAATATCGGAGATATATCGCGAATATTTTGTCTTTGTAATATCGGTTATCTCGGCGATAGTATCAGTTGGCCCAATTTTATTCTTTTTTTTAAAGCCTGCTCTCCAAAGCCCAAAGCCCAAAGCCCATTCCCTTTTGTGTTATTGTTGGCCCAATTATCATTAACGAAACTTTATTGGCACCCTTCACACGCATTGGCAGCAGCAGTCGTCCCTCCCAGTCACTCAACCTAAATCTATCGCACAGTCTACAATAGTCCCTCCCAGAATGTGTGTTTAATTTAGTTTGTCATTTGTCAGTTTTTCATAGAATGTTAGTGTTAGAATCATTTATCAGTTTAATTTAGTGAGCTATGTTGATTATCATTTATCAGTTTATCAAACTTAGTGTTAGAATCATAGAATGTGTGTTTAATTTATCAGGTATGTCACACATAGTTATAAATAAACAAGAAAAAACATTGAACCGATATCTCACCGCGATAACTGATATCTCAAATATCGGTCCTTGACCGATATCCGATATTTTTCCGCATTAACTTCAAAGAGGGTATGTGCCTCAGTAGTTATGCATTCCTGATTTAAGGATGATTGTCAGCTTATAGTAGTACTAAGCTTAGTGATTAATCTTCTTGTTTTTTGTTCATCTCACAAAGTGATTTTCACTAACATTTCACTTGTTTGTTAACCTAGCACCGATAAGATTCGAGGGTAGGGATTAAGTATTTGTACACGTGGCAATTTTGACTCATTTACTTGTAACTGGGTCGATTCAGGTTATGTTTTTGTTTTGTAGTGTCATATGAGTAAAATCAAAATAATTAGTATATAAGGAAACATGCTGAAACTAACCCAAAAGGTGTTTTTGATGCATGGAACCTCTTAAATCATTTTTTTAAACAATTAGATTCTTATTGAAATAATCATATTTTACATACTAATGTTAAATTATTTTGCTGTAAGTTACTTGTGGATTAATTCATATTGTTGACATTTGTCAAGGCTCTTTGGGACAAAACTCTTGAGTTCAGATTCTTGCTACAGAAGTCTTTCTCAACCTCAAACCGACTTCCACAGGTTTTCTTCAAATCAAAAGTTTTAATATCTTTGTAACATATGTTTTTACGCTGAATCATCACGTTTAATTATGATAATACTCTGCAGGAGCCAGTGCGATCTGCTTTCTGCAATTCTAGTGAAGAAGTTAAAGAAGCTTATTCAGACCTAATTGATTCAACTAAGAAAACCCTTGACTCCATTCTTAAATTGCAGGAGGTAAGATAGTCATAATAAGTTATCTTTGTGCATTAAAATAGGTTTGTTTGTTCATGAAAGTATTTAACAACAGATACTGGTGGAGAAAAACCCGTCAATTATGGATGCAACTGAAGGTATGCTACATGATTCCACACTAACAGTTACACTGTTGGAATGGTTGTATTATTTGTATATTAAAACAAAAGTTTTCTCTTTAGAAGGAGATGCTGCACGATCCTCTAAAAGCTTAGATGCTTTTAGGAACTCAACTGAAGAAGATGAAGAATGGTTTCAGATTTCTCAAATGCAGTCTAGGTGCTTATATTCTGTATAATATTACATAGCGTCACAGCATCAATCAGATTATCATGATTAAATCTATATCATGACTTTTCATAATTAAGTATGTTTTGCGCACTGAATTTGTTGTCGATGTATTGTTGTGATGCAGAATTGCTCCTTTTAGAAACATTTCCGTGGATAAGTGGCAGAGGAAGACACAGGTGACAAGTGGTGCAGCCGGCATGAAAAATAAATTTCAAGCCTTTAATCAGGTTTGCCATTTGGGTTTTTTGGTTGCTTATGCTACGCATCTGCACCATTGCTCACCTGATTATTTCTCTTTTGTAGAATATCAGTGATCAAGTTGCATCATACATGCGGGACCCAAGTAGAATGATAAAAGGGATGCAGCAAAGGAGATCTGTTGTCCCGGTTTTTGGTGATGTAAGTTCATAATTCCTTATTTATACAAGTCTCATGTAGTTTTCAACATTTCTTATTTTCTGTTGCGCCAACTTTGAATAAAATTGCCTGTGTTTGATATCATATTCTTATTTTTGGCTATCATTTTCCAAATTAATTCAGTTTACTGCTCATGTTATTGGCAGGTTTCTAATAAGGATAAGGATGAGGTATGTAGTTACTCAAAATTTTATCTTAGTATTTTCAAATTTATTATTATCCCCAACGGGTTTAATTTTAATTACTTTATTATGTGATGGTAGTTTAATATAGTAACCCACTTCTTATTTGCTTTTACCAAACTTTGATGTTAATTTGACGGGTCACTCAAAAGTCTACTTTTATTATTGCAGTCTTACATTCGATGATCTGAAATCTTTTTCTACACCAAATCATTTGTGTATTAACGTCTGTTTTTTGGTTCTGGTTAGGCAATGAATGCTGATGGTGATCCTGAACTACTTGATGATTCTGAGTTCTATCAACAATTACTTAGAGAATTTTTTGAAACTGTTGATGCGGGATCATCTGGTAAGAAACCTGAGCATTGAATTGATATATCTTCTTTTTTTAGTTAAATACCCACTGCTTGGTGAGTTGTCAATTTGGTGATGTTTTTTTTTTTGTTTTGTTTTTTCTCAGAGACTGCATTTTATGCTCTGAAGAGATTACAAACTAAAAAACGCAAAATTGTCGACAGGCGTGCTTCTAAAAGCCGAAAGATCAGGTACAGCTCATTAATGAAATTGGGTTTTTGGTAACGAGAATCCCAATGGGTAATTTTTAACTACATTAGTTCATAAGTGGCTATACCGGATACCTGTTGGGAAATTTGTGAAACCGTCGGGTTTCACAATTGGGCGGGATTACCAAAACGTGACCCATTGCGTGATTCGTAAGTGCTGGCCGAAGTTTAATAACATATATACATTCGATTTGGTAGACTGGTTTACATTTATATATCCCGGTTAATGTACAAGTTTGTGTAATCTGAAATTAATTGTGCAGGTATCATGTTCATGAGAAGATTGTGAATTTCATGGCTCCTGAGCCCATGAACATACCTCCAATGGCCCCTAAATTATTTGAGAACTTATTTGGCCTCAAAACCCCCAATCCTGCTTCAGTATCTTAAGAAGCCAAATCCAAATTTTTATAAATTTTGTAGATCTTTATTTTGCAGAGGAACTTGACTTAAGTTGCAAATTTTAGTAAAATACAAATAGGCCTATTTCACAAAAATGTGATACTTGGAATATGTAATTTGCATTTTCTATATTATTTGACAAGAGTATGCTTGGTTTTTAAGTTGTATGCATCATATAGATGTCTTTGAAGTTGGATGGTAATTTCGATTGACATTCCCATTTCCATTTAAGTAGCGTGCGCTTTGATTTCAAAATGACGAGCTTTTATCGCGGGTTGAGGCACCCCGTCAAGCTGCTGTGGGATGCTCCATCCTCCTTTCTACTGCCATTGAGTAATGATTTTTCATTGTGTAACGAAATTGCTTGACTAAGGGGCTGTTTGGCAAACCTCTTAATGATTCATTAAGAGGTGGACCTCTTATTCGGACAGAGGTGATAGTGTTTGGTTGTGCCTCTTAATGGCAAACCTCTTAATGATTCAGTGCTGAATCATTCAGATATGTTGTGTTGCTGAATGAAAAAAAAAAAGACAATTGTTACCCCCTTTCACCTCTCATCAGCCAAGAAACCCTAACCTCTCATCAGACCTCCGCCCCCACCCCTCTCCTCACCACCGCCGCCATCCTCCCTCTCCTCACCTCTGTCGCCGCCCCTCCTCCACAACGCCGCCTCCTTCTTTCTACCCTCTGCAAACCGACAACACAACTAAAACAAGTCTTCTTCTACGATGTAACAGGCAAAAACAATTGATCTGATTTCTACTCTTTTCCTATTTTTTTTTTAATTTTTGGAGAAGATGGTTCTGTTGTGGTGACGTGCTCAGGTTCGTGTTGGATGATTTCCGGTGGATGTAACCTGGTTAGTTTGAAGGTAGTGGTGTACAAGATGATGATGGATGGTGTTCAAGACGGTGATGGTGGTGTTGGCACGGCGGAGGTTGTTGACGGTGGTCTACGGTGGTTGATTGGTAGTTGATGTCGGAGAAGGTGGTGGTTGAAGGCGACGATGATTGGTCAGGGAGAGAAAGGGGAAGAAGGGGGGGGGGGGGTGATGTCTGAATACTGATGAATGATGATGATGATATTAGGTTTTATAGAAAAAATTCTATAACGGGTTATTTTGTGGGGAGGGGTAAAAATGTCATTTTACACTGTCATTCAGATATGGAACCAAACAGCACTGATGAAACACAGGTTAACACTATGGTTAATCGGTGGGGTTACTTCAACGGTGGGTTCAATCTCCTTTCTTACTCGCTGGAAATGGCTCGGTTCCTGCAAAACAGCAACACCGTTAGTCTCGTTAAGAGGGGAATATGGGGGTTTCCCTCTTAACCAGGCTCCGGCGTGAGAATAAGTACTGTTCCGAGGAAAGGTAAACAGTGTGTGTTAAGTGTGAGAGTATAGAGGGCGAGATCCTTTAACCTGAATGATGAAGGGTCCTATTTATAGCCGGAGGGTGAAAGAGGGAGGAGCAGCGGTGCCAGCTGTAGACGCGTGCCAGCTGTCCGACCAAGGGGAATATCCTCTTGGTCTCCTCTGCTGTAGTCAGTGTAGTGGTACACGTGGCGCGCCTGCATTTGCCTATTTTGGAGACGTCGTACTGGTGTTGTCGGGCTGCCCCTGGATTCGTCGCAGGTCTATTTGGCGCTTGATGAGTGGTGACACGTGTTGTCCTTTATGTCGGATGTAGCATCTTGGGTGCCACCTTTATATTTTCCAGAAGCTTCTGGAAGCTTCTGGATAGTCTCGTTGATGTCAGCGCCACATAGGATGGAAAAGTGGTGTGGTCCTTGCCATGTGGGCAAGGAATTGGGACCATACCTCTTCAAGCACTTTACTGGTTCAGCACTTACCCATTCAGACCTCTTATTCATTCAGCACTTATTGGTTCAGATGTTGCCAAACAGCCCCTAAATCCAAATACATATAATCATAATCAACAAAAAAACATGTTACGTTTACAACTGAAAATGAACCATATACATTTAATCACAATCAACAACAAAATGTTACTTTCACAACTGAAAATGCATTTAATCACAATCAATAAACAAAATGTTCTGTGTGATCGGAGAGGAAACGAAATCGAGCCAGAAAGGGTTCTGGGTGAACCGGCAAGAGTGGTGATCTGTTGTGTGATCAGGAAGAAATCTCTATGAGTGGTGCCAAGGTTCTGCGTGAATCGATTGAGAAGAAGAATTCTGCGTGAATCGAGAAAAAATAGATCTGTGTGATCAGAAGCTTGAAGATCAAACCTGCTATGTGTGGGTTGTGTTTATTGAAGGAAAAAAAAAAGTCAAGAAGTTGTGTGACAAGCGGGTCACCGATGTCGTTCCGGAAACGAATTGGCGGTGTAAAAGGAGATTATGTGAGAAGGAAGTATGTGAAGAAAAGTCTACGGTCCAGAAAAAAAAACTAGGCAAGCTAGTAGGTGAAGCAGGCACACACGTGAAGAATATTGGTGGCTGAGGATTATCAGAAAAGGAAGCAGGCTAGCAAGGAGGTGAACATATTCATGGTGCATTCACCTAATGAAGTAGCAGCAGCGAATCGGGGTATTTGGCAATTACGTGAGAGGTGTTCAGGTCTGGAAATGGTGGCCAGATTATACCGAATAATGGAGATGATGGCGTACATAAAAGACGCCATACGGGATAGCATGTTCGGATAGTTTCGGGGCTGTTTCGGTGCTGAATCGGTGGCAAAGTGATAGAGGTATAGGGATGCCAAAATAGATGAGTCAGAAAACAACGAAGATCAAGTTAGCAAGTGATTGAGCAAGAATCAAGAGTAAAAATAGAGTTGGATCTGGGTGAACCGATCAAGCAAGCGAGCCATGAACCTGTGTGGTTCAGTTAAGGAGAAGAAGCCGACATCAAGATTAAGGGGGTGAAATGCTTGTTAATGCTACAGATTCCAAAAGGACCGCAGAGAGAAAACCGATCACAAATATCTACTACAGCGTTTGCATACACAATCCAGTCTTTGATTCGCTCAATCCATTGCAAAATCAGTCTCTTGCCATCCCATGTCAAAACCACCCGTTGAAAAACTCTACTTTTAAGTTGGTATGCGATATAGATTTCCTTTTCATTCATGACAAACTCGGGCGAGTAAATCTGATTTTCTTTTTCGATAGGAAAACCGCTAAAGCCGAGACCATTCCACGGTCCAAGTCTTCCCTGTAAAATATCACCATGCCACCATAAATTTTGTGGATATCCATTCGTGTCATGTATATTCCTATACTCACCAATAGAAGGATCATCGGGGCTCTTCCAAGAGGTCAGGCACCACTGCAGCCCAGTTACCAAATCCTTCCCTATTTTCATTCCTGGAAGAAAGGTGTCCCCTGGATAGTCAAAACTTTGCCAAATCATTTTATTTTTATTTTTATTTTTATTCCACACAAGAAAATTTCCAGTATCTAAAAGCTGCGCCACAACTAGAGTATTATTATTACGGTCCCGTTGAATCGGATGACCAGACCATGGGGTTGCCGCCACTACTAATCACCAGGTTTCCATGTCTGCTGAGTTTGAGCTTGCCTGATGATGTATCTGTGATTGGTTAGCAACCCATACAACAGTGCCATGTGATATCTTCTTAGTTGTACCATATTCCCAGGTATCGGTTGTTGGATTTCCCTGGACTAAAAAAGCCCAATTCTCCATCAGAAACAAGGGTGGCTTTACCATCTTTGATATCTTGATTTGCATATATTGTATCTAGTGCAGTACAATCTAATGACAGCAAGATCAAAAGGAAAAGAATAATAATGTATGTATGCATGTATTGCTCCTCCAAAACATGAAACCAAAGACAACATTTTATTATTCATCTTAAATGGTTAAAAATTCTACAACCTAAAGTAAAGTCAACTCAATGCAATGGCGGTCCTCATTTGCAATGTGACCAAGTTTTCTACAACAGATAGCAAGGAGTTATTTTCGGGAGGACCAAGATGAAGACGTTGGTGGGGGACCTGGTGGACCGGGTTCTTTATTATTATTTTTAGACAAATTCATCAAAATACCCTAAAATTGAATGTGGAGTATATTATAAAGAAAAAAAAGTATATTAGTATATCATATTATTTAATGAAATCCTTAATCCTAATTGATTTATGCGAAATTATATATAGTTGAACAACTTAAATAAAATTTGCATCATTACTATCTACAATTTTTGCACAACCTAATTCATGAAGAAAATAAATTATTAACCTATTTTTATTAGTGTAATATACGTTCATGGGTGTCTGCATATGCTAATATTCAGAGCGAAGCTTGAGATTTACGATCGGGGGTCGAAAAAGTATATACTTAAAATTTTCTATAAAATCGGGGGATCAAAAACGTATATACCCCAAAAATTCGATACGAAAACTACATACTCTCCACTACTGAGCGAATTCGGGGGGTTGGTGTGACAACTGGCACCAAACCGGTAACTTCCGTACTATTTATTTATTATTTATTAACTGCAATTATGTGTTTAAACGTCAACATTGTTTGATTACTTGCCTTACATATGAATTCATGTATATTTTATACTTCAAATATTTCATTGTGCATTACATTAAGCGTTGCGTCAGAAAGGTTATATCAGAAAGTAATGATTTGTGGAGATGGAACAAGATATTGGCACCACAAGGAATGATGTTGGTCCAACCCAATCTGAGCTGAGACTGGACCTACCCTATTATTCCGGTCGGTAGATATGACACCACATTGCTGCGCACCCGGCTCTCCCTCCATGACCAAGCTATGTGCTAAAGTAATTGTCTTTGAGATACTAACAAGGGTCCTACAAAGGATGTGGGGCGATCTGGGACCATATGCAAGGAATGGTTTGCTTTACTATCCACGCGATCTAGGCCTGGGCTTGTATATAGAAGTATAAGAATATAAGAACAACTTTTTGTCTACGGCTTACAAGAACAACCATACCCAGTAAATCCCACAAATAGCAAAGCTACTTATAGGGTCTGGGGAGGGTGGGATGTAGACAGACCTTGCCTCTATCCCTAGGGATAGAGAGGTTGCTTCCAGAAGAGACCCTCGGCTCCAAGACGAACAACATACCAACACATCAAGTCAAAGAATATAGACAAATAGAATATAGAAAAAAAAGCAGTCACCTATACCAAGAAAGTGATCAGAGTGACACATTATAAAGTGAATCATGTATAATAGCATACAACCACATTCCGGCATAAACACAAGAAGTCAATCGCTGGTAAAGTCATTTAAAGAATAAGAAAAACCTACGTCCCAAAAATACCCCTAAGACCTTACTGCAATATCCTCTAGAAGTCCTTAAATCTAATCCTACGCCTCCACGAAGTCCTATCTTGGACCATGTCTACGGCTTACAAGAATTTTTTCTAATTCAATTTGTTTCACAAACTTATGGTACTGCAACCTATATTGCATTATATGTTTACATATTGTTGTTTGTCTTTTCTTTTAAGCTAATGTTCTTTGAATTGGTTACTTTCCATTTTTTGATAATGATGATTTAGATTACTCACATGATAAAATTAAAATAGACTTAAGACAACATATTGATAATAACAATGTGATAACGTCTCCATGTTATTTTTAGATCACCCAACTGTTCATTTAGTATTACGGTTTCTGATGAAAGTCTCAAGGAATTGTTAGCACCTTTTTGCACTATAACCTCTCTGCAAGGTTTGTTGGTATAAAACATCTTAGATTTGTACACAAAGTATGTGAACGACTGGACCGTCACACTACCAACGTGGATGCATTTACGAATAAAGGTTGTGACATATGAGGTTGGTGACAAAAATTACGAGCTGACAAAACTACGCACCCGCTGCAACGCGGGGCATTCCCACTAGTTTAGAAGAACAGAGATTGGTTGTTAATAATAGTGTAAAAGGTGTGAAGAATGAATTCTTAGGAATAGACATTAAAAAGTTTAAATTGATTTTTTTTGAAAAGGGGTATGAAAAATAAAAATAAAAGAGTGCATTTTGTCACATCCTAATTAAAATCCAAATCTTAAGGTTGCGTGGAATGGTGGTGTTGGTTGGGGCGGGGGGTGCCCTTCAACGTCAGCTGCCCCACCCTGGGTTGGCGTTGGCATGGCGTTGCCCCTTTGGCTGGCTTTGGTTGGCTACTTTAATTAAAAAAAAATCACATGGCTGGCCACGCCACACCACACCCCTCATTTTTCACCATAAACTTGTGGATCTCACTGTGACAACTCGTGTTTCCGAACCTATCTTTGTACCTTGATGTAACGTAAACATTATGTGACTAGGTGAATGGGATGATTTAATGGAATGTTATGTTATTGAATGTTATGTTAATATGTGTTGTGTTTGTATATATATATGTATGTATTATCACACGAAAGAAACCGATTGCACAATCTCGAACGCACAAGCCTTTGGGCTTTATTACTCTCGGCCCACACCTCTCTTGTGAGTGAACCGAATGGGCAGCCCCTTTAGGAGGGTTCGGCCCACCCTCTTGTGTCGCATAACCCACGAGAGGAGGGTATGCTTCTCAATTGTTGCAAAAACACTCACACACACAAAACCCTAGTGCTCTCCTCTCTCTCTCTAAGCCGACGGCAAGCATCCACTTTCTCTCGAAGATCTTTCCTTGAATCGGGTCACCCTCTTCTCAATTGGTTAGTGTTCATGATCTATGTTTAGCTACACGATGTTATGATTGCATGATTTGATTAAATGATATAGTGTATGAATGATGATGTTCTTGTGAATTGGATATGCATAATAATGATTAATCGGTTATCATGTTTTGTTTTCGGATTGATCTCATGATGAGCTAAGGATATTTTGTGATTGATTGCGATTTAATTCACATATGTGCAAGTAATCGGTTTACATATGTGTATTGGTGAATGTTCATGCTAATCGGATTCCATAACTATTGTTTTAAGAACCGAATGATTGATAATAGGCTGCATGATTGCTGAAATCGGATTAGTTGTAGGGTCGATCATGAGGTGTTATGTAATGGTTTGAAATCCCTAAATGATTATGTTTAAGTGCCTTGATTATTGTTCATGATTATGATTATGTTAGAGTTATGAGGATTTATTTGAATATACTTTGTTTGATCGATGGTATGTGATAAGGATAGTTGGAAAGTTGTTAATTGATAAAATGTAAATAAGGAAAACAATTGAATGGTTGTAACTAATTGACATAACTTTCGGATTGTTTAAACTGGTCGCACAAGACTCCTGGTCGCACAAGGAGTCCATTCGCACAAGACTCCTGGTCGCACAAGGAGTCCAGTCGCACAAGGCTGATAGGATCGCACAAGCTGTATGGTTATTGGACTGTTTGGGCCGGATGATCATGTTGGGCTGGGCTGATTCTAATCGCACAACCCAACTGGATCGCACAATTCTGTCCGGACCGCACAAGGCCCACTTTTGCAAATTGTTGGGCCGTATTTGTATATTTGGGTTATCTGTTTATGTGGGCCGGGCATATGCAGGAATCGCACAACATGTTGTGATCGCACAAGGCTGTGCTGAACGCACAACATGTTGGGCCGACTGTTTAATTGGGCTTTACCTTCGGATCGTACAAGTGTCTGATGTTATGTAATTTACTGCTAATATGTTAACGTGCATTGTGTGTTTGCCATGATCATCTGCTAGCTTATGTGAGACTTATGTGCATTACTTGAAACCAAAACCTGACTTGTATGGTAACCATGTTAGGACGTGGTTGACCACTAGCTGCTAGACTTGACCTTTCTGTGTATCTGCCGAGCAAACCAAGGTGAGTTCACACTAGCCAAGGCATGGGATTCCCAGGGGTTGGGAATGGGATTGGATAACTACTCATACAACTATTAAACTAATTACTACTGTCCTCGGGTTGAAGGGCACGTACGTAAAACCTACGTACAGTTATACTTACTACTGTCCTCGGATTGAAGGGCACGTACGTAAAGCCTACGTACACGATCTTAAGACCATCACCTCTATCAAAGGAAGTCCCTCAATGTTGGTGCATGTTTGTGACAACAACTTAGATTTGGTCTTTGGATATCTTGTAATTAGTTAAACGATAAACAGTTAGCGGGTTTAGCTTTGTATTAGTGAGATTATAGAGTTTGGGCTACATAACCCACATTGGGTGTATGGGGGCGAATTGGGCCTGTCCAATTCGCAGTCCATGATGTTTAACCAAGCCCAAGTAGCAAACCTTGTGTTATATAAACAAGGTTAGGCTTTAGGGTTTAGGTTAATCAGCCAAAACAGAATTTGAGAGGCATTGAAATTCGTGAGAGCTAGACTTGGACGAATTTGAGTGTGGTTAGGGTTTAGATTGATTGTAATACGTTTGTTTGATAATCAATAGTAAACCCGGTTTGAAAGTATATTGCTGTTTCTGTTCTTCTACTTGTTTCTGTGATATTCTGATCAAGAGGATTCCGCACTCTTGATTGGATTGACAATTCTGTGAAAGATCCATACACATAAAGGGGACCTACAATTGGTATCAGAGCATTAGGCTCTTGGAGGCTCGGTTCAGAATTGCAGACTGCAGATTCGGGTGGAAGACTGAAAAATTTCGAAAATTTTGAAACCTGAAAACTAGGGTTTCGAAATTTTGTGGGTTTGATAATTTTCGAAATTTTTGTTTAATCATATTTGGCTGTTTGATCTTCTGCTTTGATTATTGATTGGTTTGCAGGTTTTAGGGTTTCTAGGACGAATTTTTGGCTGAAAAAAAAAACTTGAAGATTTGAAAACTGTTTTCGTGTTCTTCATCAAGTTCATCAAAAGTTTGCTGATTTGCTTGTTTGATTTTGCAGGAAGTTGTTACGAAATCTTGGAAAAATCTGCTGAATTAGGAAAATATTTGATCAGATCCTGCGAATTTGGATATCAGCGAATTTGTGACTTGAAATCTCGGTGGACAGCGAAATTGTTTGACCCGGCGAATTTGAAATCCAAAGGCGACTTTGGTAACCGTATAATTTTCCTCAGCGAAATTATTACGGTTCACGACGAATTTACTGGCCGTCGTAACAGCGAAATTAGACCAGCGAATTTGTCTAGCGAAGTTGAACAACGAATTTGACATGCGAACTTGTGAACTTAATCAGCGAAATAACGTTGAACTGATTAGCGAAATTAAGTGACTTACCAGCGAAATTAGCAGCATATTTAAAAGGTGGAAGATTTTTTGGCAAGCGTAAGGAAAAATTAACGTTTTCGTGAATAGAAAGTGATCCGTAGCTCGTTTGACTAAACCGTTTGCACCGTTGCATTCCTCGTATTTTTAGGGTAAAAAAAAATGTCAAAGGTGTAATACATCATTGGAAAATCCCTGTTTTCGGATATTATACATCATTGGACTCTGGAAAATCCCGAATTTGGTTTTCGATATTATACATCATTGGATTCGTCTTTTCGAGACGATTCTAAAGGTGTAATTTGGTAACCACTGTTTTCGGAGATATTTTGTACGGTTTTCTCAGTCTGCAACGTTTAAAATGTCAAACATGTTGAATATGAATGCACCTAAGATGATGAAGGTGGAGAATTATCTTACATGGAAGGACAACTTCTGTAACACCCCGTGTTTTCACGAGTGAAAGTCAAAGTCAAGGTCAAAGTCAACGACCGATTTCGCGCGACGTGACTCGTAAAATTGTTTCTATTATATTTAGATTATGTGGAGTAAATGTCGTACATTACAATAATCAAGCCTCACCAATCAAAGTTTCGATCGATCTACGACTGTGAACGATAGGAAGTAACAATGCGATAAAGATGATCAAGCAAGCTAATCAAACCGACACCAAATCGTAACTCAAATTTCGTATTTTATTTGTCAGTTATACGTGTGTGTGTGCCTTACGTGTTACTTGTGCATGTTTATTTTATGATTGTGTGGTGATAATCAAGCGAACTCAATCGAACTCGAAGTCTAACTCGAATATGATCGAACCCGAACTCGAATCCCGAATCGAACCGTATAAGAAGTAGTTGGGACTGAAAGCAATTTGAATTAGGAAACCCTATCAAACCGCTCGTAAATCCGAGCCGAATCAACATCGCATCGAGCTCGCCCAAGGTGGTGGCATCCGCACGGATGGCCCATCCGCACGGATGGCCAATCCGCACGGATTGCCAGTCCGCACGGATGGCCAGTCCGCGCGGATAACCTACCCGGGTGCGTGCCATGCGCACGGCTCATCCTTTCCCTTTTTGGCATCCTATAAATACACGAGTCACTCTCCACTTTTTCCACTTTTGGCAAGTGACGTCCGAACCACACGCATTCTTCACCTTTTCTCAGATTTCTCTCAATCCAGGTAAGATCTTGTACTAATTCTTGCACATCTTTAATCACCACACCATTCTACACATTTCCATCTTTCAAATCTTCACTTTCAACCATGAAATCATCCGGATTTGGGGTATTCACGGGTGACGTCATCATGAAGTTCATAAGAACTTCATGCTTGGCTCCATTCCATCAAGAATATCTCCGATCTAAACGATTTCTACAAGTTTTTACAATAAATTCACCTAGATCTAAACTTTTCTAAGGATAAAAGAGTTGAAAGAAATAAACCTAAGTTCTCTCTTTCTTTTACCCTTAAAACCGGTGCGAATCCGATCAGTCCTAGTGTTTTGCTCGTCAATAGTGATACCCTAGTTCCAGATCTGGAGTTGTACCCTAGACAACTGATTTCGTGGTTAACCGGGACGACCGTTCAGAGTCACCGGCAGGCCGAGTTAGGGTGGTTCCTAACCGGTCTAGTCACGCGGGTGAGAACACAACTCCAAGTGGTTGCCACGTAATCAGAACGTCTCGACAAACGACAACAGAAACCAAGTGTAGACGAACGGAACAACCAGAGCAGTTGTCCGCACGGACAGGCTACCCGCACGGACTAGCCACCCGCACGGACAAGCTGTGCGCACGGGTTACCATCCGCACGCACAGGTCATACGCATGGGTTGCTAACCGCACGGACTACCCTTGGGACCCACTTTCCAAGCGAGGTTTGAGTATCGACGAACGAGCAGTCCGGACAGACGACCTCTGAATGGATTACTCATCGGATCATGAGATACTAAGGCCTTAAAATGAAAATCGAGCAGACCCCACCCGCACGGCCAAGCCGTGCGCACGGACGGGCTATCCGGACGGATTGACTCTGCCCGCGCGCACAGGCTGTCCGCACGGACTACCATACGCACGGACCACCGACCGCGCGGCCGGCTTGAAAGGTAGAAACACTTTGGTGTTTTCTAAATGCTACAACGAAAACTCCAAAGCACAAGCCATCATACACAAACACATCTTAGGAAGAAACAATCCACTTGGACGTTTATCCACTCAAGCAATCTAACCATACGAGTAAGTCGTCCGCACGTATGACTCGTCCGCACGGGTTGCCACCCGCACAGACAGTCACACGCACGGATGACCTATTCGGATGGAACACCATCCGCACGCATCACCATCCGTACGGATAGGTCATCCTACCCACTCTCACTTGTACTGTTTTACATGTCACTTATCGTTACGTTATCAAATCTATTCAGGCTAACCGAACTCGCTGAAAAGCGCTCCCTTCAATCCATATCGCTGTGAGTATACTCGAACCCTTTTTGCTTTAACACTTTTGGGTGTTACATACGTTACAACTATTCAAACTACAACTATCACACTACTCAAGCTATTTTAACGCTTAACCATTATCGCATGTTATTCGTGGTCTATGAATGCTTGTTTGTTATGTTTACACATGGAATACTGTCTACCTGCCTTAGCAACGATAGTACTATAGTTTGGACTCAGCACCCGTCTCCACGGGGGTTGTTAAGGATCTTTTACTTGCATGGATTACAGTGGTAAACATGTATTGCGAACTGCCTCGGGCAGTCAACCCGCAGTCATTGGTATCGATGGATCTATGTCGATAACTAACGTGCTTCATTTCACTATGTGTACGTGCTGGTTATGCGTAAACGAATTCGAACTCTATATGCTATTATCAAACTTGTATGCTCACCTTTACATTTTATGTATTGACATTATTTTAACGTATGTGGCAGGTGCCTAGGTTGTTTATATGCTTCTCGGGCTGTGATGAAATTGAAGCTAGGAACTGGAGTCCTAGAAACCAACGAATGAATTAATTATGTTTAAATCTGAGTTGTCGGAACAGAATATTTGTTTAGTTATTGTCTGTAATAACTTGTTTTGCTATTTAAGACATGGTATGGGACATGTTAACTTAAATTGAATGGTAATGATAGTTGTTATGGAAACTTCTGGACAATCTGTTTCGCTCAGTGCCGCGCCCCGATGATTCCGCCATCGGTTGGGGTGTGACAGATTGGTATCAGAGCCATAACTATAGGGAATTAGGCAAGACTCGACCTAGTCCGGGTCGAAGTCTTAGAGACCTAGACTATAGTTAAGAACCAACAGAC
The DNA here is from genome assembly GCA_030545235.1 of Helianthus tuberosus. NCBI lineage: Eukaryota > Viridiplantae > Streptophyta > Magnoliopsida > Asterales > Asteraceae > Helianthus > Helianthus tuberosus. Next base: position 13,232,932 of record CM060434.1, on the reverse strand, counting down.
CAACTCACGCGAATGCGTAATTTCGCCACTATCACTCACTTTTCTTATCACAACACTCGAAATTTTCAAGCTATGAACGGGCAATAAGGCCGAGAATAGGTGTGAAAACCGCAAACTCTCGACTAAAGTTGCCTGATCAGCTTGCGTTTTAGTTACAAACGAGGAGAATTGTACCAAATCAGGAGTGAAATCCATATTTTGATGAATAATCTCCTCAATTTTTATCAAAAACAAGGACGAAGGTTGCAAGATAGGGGTGAATCCCTAACCTTGACGACTCGTCCCGCCTTTATACAGAACTCCACCAAAGTTCGATGGACTCCAACGATCTAAAGACACAATATAACCGATGGGAATTGCGCCAACGCCCAAGAAATCGAGGCAAAGGCATAGTCCTGGAGGTAATTGTGCAGGATCCTTGCGAATAATCGAGCCACTTTGGTTAGTCGAAGTCTATTAGCCACAGACAATCTACCTTCGATTTATCGATCTTTATGAAAATTTTATGCATTTTCTGTTATTTGTTAACGTTTTGAGGTACTATTGGTTACGACCCAACACTATTGCTTCTGCTAAAACACAAAACTCGCTCGACACAACATTTGCAGATCACTCGCGTTACACTGCTTTCGAACACCCGCAAACTCTGAATACTAGGTTTCTGTTTTCTGACTGCCTTAGTGACTAGGAATATATGTGTTTCTTGCTGTTGTGCTTACACGTTTAGGAATATTGTGATTAAGTGCTCTATGTGTTATGTGATTTTGTGCAATTCTGTGATTTTGTGACTAAATGCGGTTACATGGTACGTGTTACTGAGCTTTAGTAGTAGTAGACGTGTGAGGTGAGATACGAATACATATGTTGAGTTCCATGGCGGTGTCTATTGCAGACAATGTCGTCTGGATTCCGTCATCAACTCTCTCGCCAGGAAAAGAGAGACAAACGTCTTGCCTCTATCATCGCGAAAAGTGTAGCCAAGGCTGTAAGTGATGTCTACGAAAATGCCAGCAAATCATCTGAGGAATCAAGGACTGAGGGTCCTAAAGCTGCCGCAAGACCTTTCAGCTTCAAATAGTTCAAATCGTGTGGGCCGAAGGAATTCACAGGCGAAGGAGGTCCTACTGCTCTATTCCACTGGTTTGACTCTATCGAGGTTACTCTGCGACAAAGTGGTTGCCCTGATGACCTTCGAACTCTGAACGCTACCGGCGTCTTTCAGTCCCGTGCTTTGGACTGGTGGACGGCCGAGAGGAACAAGAGAGGGAATGATGCAGCTTACGGGTTGTCGTGGGATGAGCTCAAGGAAGTCATGCTGGAGGAATTATGCCCTCCTCACGAACGACAAAAGCTTGAAGATGAATTCTGGCACATACATCAGAAGGACGGAGACAATGCTGGTCTTACCGCTCGTTTCAAACAGCTCAGCATTATCTGTCCCGATCAAGTCAAGACTCCTGAGATCACCATCAAGAAGTACATCCGAGCCTTGCCCGACTGCGTTGCTGATTTTGTGCAAGCGGCTAAGACTACCACGATCGAAGAAACCTATCTGCTGGCCGCTGAGATCAATGACAAAAGGGTCAAAGCTGGGATGTGGGATAAGACCTCCAAGCATCTGCATCAAGCCACTACTGCTACACCAACTGCTGAACCCACGCCATCAAACAACAAGAGAAAGAACAAGAGGAAAAGCAACTCCACCAACAAGAACTGTGTGATCACTGCTGCACCAGTTCAGGCTGTACCTGCCCAACAGCGTCAAGTGGCGGCGCCTGTGGCCAATGCACCGCCTGCAAAGCGTGCATATACTGGACCACATCCACTCTGCCCTACTTGCACCTTTCATCACCCGACTGCTATTCAATGCCGCTTCTGTGCTCATTGCAACGTCTACGGCCACTTCACTGCCAACTGCCGTATTCGTCAAGCTCCTGCCAATCAAGCTCTACTCGCTGCCCCACAGGGTCAACAAGCTCCTCCGGCACCCGCAGTCAAAGCCAGAGCGTGCTTCACATGTGGCGACCCGAACCATTTCGCCAACATGTGCCCAAACAGGGTGGTGAAACAAGAACCCCAGCAGCCGCAGCAGCAACCACAGCAGCAACAGCCGCAGCAGCAACAGGCCGCACGTGCCAGAACTTTCAATCTCAACGTTCGTCAAGCCCAGGCCGACAACAACGTGGTCAATGGTATGTTCCTTGTGAATGGTATTTATGCTTCATGTTTGTTTGATACTGGAGCCGATAATTGCTTTGTGTCACTCGAATTTGAGAAACTCCTTAGTCGTAAGCGCTCTCGACTCTCCTCTGCATTCGAAGTTGAGGTCGCTACCGGAAGAACCGTCGCTGTAAACTCTGTTATTCGTGATTGCACACTCGAGCTCAATAATCACGTCTTCTCGATCGATCTCATTCCAATGCAACTAGGAAGTTTTGACGTCATAATAGGCATGGACTTTCTTCGCGAAAACCATGCCGAAGTTGTGTGCTTCGATAAAATGATTCGTTTTTCGCTCGCCAACGGGGATTCACTGTGCGTCTATGGAGATACTACTTCGAAGGGTCTCAAACTTATATCATGCCTACAAGCCAGCAAGTATCTCCGTAAGGAGTACAGGGCTTTTTTGGCTCATGTCGTAGCAGCGGAGAAGGAAAAGAAAGAGAAGAAGAAAGCGAAGGACGTTCCAGTGGTTCGAGAATTTCCCCGAGTCTTTCCCGAGGATCTTCCCGGACTACCTCCAAAGCGTGATATCGATTTTCGCATTGATCTTATTCCTGGAGCAAATCCTATTGCTAGAGCTCCCTACCGACTTGCGCCGTCCGAAATGCGCGAACTCTCAACCCAACTCCAGGAATTGCTTGAAAAAGGCTTTATTCGCCCGAGCACCTCTCCGTGGGGCGCACCAGTCCTTTTCGTCAAGAAGAAGGATGGGACGTTCCGGATGTGCATCGATTACCGGGAATTGAATAAGTTGACTATCAAGAATCGCTATCCTCTGCCTCGAATCGACGATTTGTTTGATCAACTACAGGGCGCTACGTGTTTCTCGAAGATCGACCTGCGTTCCGGATATCATCAGCTGCGTATACAGGAGGAGGACATTCCCAAAACAGCGTTTCGCACTCGTTACGGCCATTATGAATTCGTTGTCATGCCTTTTGGCCTAACCAATGCACCAGCAGTTTTCATGGATCTGATGAATCGAGTGTGTAAACCGTATCTTGACCGCTTCGTCATCGTGTTCATCGACGATGTCTTGATCTATTCCAAAACGAGATCCGAACACACGCAGCATCTACGTTTGGTTCTCGAGTTACTTCAGGGAAATTAACTCTACGCCAAATTCTCCAAGTGCGAATTTTGGTTGGGGGAGGTTCAATTCCTGGGTCACATCGTAAATAGTCAGGGCATTCACGTCGATCCTGCAAAGATTGAAGCTGTTAAGAGCTGGGTTACGCCTAAGAACCCGACTGAAGTCCGTTCCTTTCTCGGACTGGCGGGCTATTATCGACGATTTATCAACGGATTCTCGAAGATTGCTGTACCACTTACTTCTCTTACTCATAAGGATCAGCCTTTTGTCTGGGGAAACAAACAAGAGTCTGCCTTTCAAACCCTCAAATACATGCTTTGCAATGCTCCTGTTCTCACGCTACCCGACGGAAACGATAATTTCATTGTCTACTGTGATGCTTCTAACCTTGGTCTCGGTTGTGTCTTAATGCAGCGAGACAAGGTTATTGCTTACGCATCCCGTCAGCTCAAAATCCACGAGAAGAACTATACAACCCACGATCTCGAGCTAGGCGCAGTTGTTTTTGCATTAAAGATTTGGCGACACTACCTGTATGGTACTAAGTGTACGATCTTCACCGATCATAGGAGCCTACAACACATCTTTAATCAGAGGGAACTAAATATGCGTCAACGCCGATGGGTAGAGCTTCTCAACGACTACGACTGCGAGATTCGTTATCACCCAGGCAAAGCAAATGTTGTTGCCGACGCACTTAGCAGACGGAGTTATCTGCTTAGCACTCGAAATGTTCAAGCCCAGCACAATCTAGAAGCTCTTATTCGCGACGCCCAGCATGCATGTTTCAACGAGCGCACCTTGAAGAAAGAAAGGATCTACCACGACGGAGCCCAACTTGTGAGCAAATCAAACGGGATATTCCACTTTCTAGACAAAATCTGGATTCCCAAGCGAACTAACCTGCGACAAATCCTCATGGATGAAGCCCACAAATCCCGATACTCTATTCATCCCGGTGCTGACAAAATGTACCATGACCTTCGATATAGGTACTGGTGGCCGGGTATGAAACGGGATATCGCCCTCTACGTCGGAAGATGCCTAACCTGTGCTAGGGTCAAGGCCGAACATCAACGACCCTCTGGCTTGCTCGAACAACCTCCAATCCCCATGTGGAAGTGGGAGAGCATAGCTATGGATTTCGTAACCAAGCTTCCAAGCACGTCATCAGGTCACGACAGCATTTGGGTTATCATTGACCGTTTGACCAAATCAGCCCACTTTCTGCCAATACGAGAGGACTACAAGGTGGAACGATTAGCCCGAATCTACACTAACGAGATCATCTGTCGACATGGGATGCCTCGTGACATCATCTCTGACCGTGATGCTCGATTCACTTCGCGATTGTGGGGAACGTTTCAAACAGCACTAGGAACAACGCTTAATCTAAGCACTGCGTTCCACCCACAAACCGACGGTCAGAGCGAGAGAACGATTCGTACGCTTGAAGACATGCTCCGTTCATGTGTTCTAGACTTCGGTGGCAATTGGGATAAACACCTTCCGTTAGTCGAATTCTCGTACAACAACAGCTACCAGGCTAGCATCCAGATGGCACCTTTTGAGGCCTTATACGGAAGAAGATGTCGATCGCCTATTGTGTGGCACGAGATCGGTCACTCGCAACTAACCGGTCCGGAACTGCTACAAGAAACGACAGACAAAATCTTCCAAATTCGGGACAATCTAGCGAAGGCTCGAGATAGACAGAAGCTTCTCGCCGATAAAAAGCGCAAGCACCGTGAGTATGGCGTTGGTGACTACGTACTCCTAAAGGTATCACCTTGGAGGGGTGTAGTTCGATTCGGCAAAAAGGGGAAACTTGCGCCTCGGTATGTGGGACCTTTTTAAGATTCTGGAAAGGATCGGAAAAGTCGCCTACAGGCTCGAATTACCGGAAGAACTTAGCAATGTCCATCCGATCTTCCACGTGTCAAACCTCCGAAAGACCATCTACGAACCAGCCGTACATGTTCCTCTAGACGATTTACGAGTGAACGAAACATTGCACTTCGTGGAAAAGCCTGTCGAAATCATGGATCGCCAAACCAAAGAACTCAGGCGCTCACGCATTCCTATTGTGAAAGTCCGGTGGGAAGGCAAACAAGGCGCAGAGTTCACTTGGGAACTCGAAAGCGACATGAAGGCAAAGTATCCACAGCTGTTTAACGAAGAAGCAACGTCCAGCTAAGTAAGGCAAAGTGGCAATGTTGTAATAGAGAGTATTCGAGAGAGATTTCAGAGAATCTGAAATATGATACTATGTATGGAAGCCAACAGAAACCGCCGAAACTAATGAGGATCGAAATAAGAGAAACTAGAAAGAGAAAGTAGAGAAACAAAGGCAAAACATGATTCTTGGAGCTTGTACACGTCAAACGGATCTATTGAATCACGATTATTTATGCATTTTTGTATGTTTAATAACGAAAGTGTACTGATTTCGCACGTTGCACGGTCGGTTACGCAATCGAGTCAGGCCCGAAACCGACCCTGCAAGGACGAAGAAATAGCTCAAATCTGAGCGTGTTTGATCATCGCAATCGAGCAACCTGCTCAGATACCACTTGTAGGATCGATTTGACACCATTACGATTGTGTTAGTCACACACGTTCACGGATTCCGCACGTTGAACGTGTTGTTACGCAATCGGATCGGAGACGAATCCGGACCTACAATAATTCGAACTTCTTCCAAGCGATTTCAAATTAAAATCTGAAACTTTATAGGTTTTAAATCATGCATATTCGCTCACATGTGATTCACGAACTAGTTACAGCTCCAACTTAATTTCGGGACGAAATTTCCTAAACAAGGGGAGGCTGTAACACCCCGTGTTTTCACGAGTGAAAGTCAAAGTCAAGGTCAAAGTCAACGACCGATTTCGCGCGACGTGACTCGTAAAATTGTTTCTATTATATTTAGATTATGTGGAGTAAATGTCGTACATTACAATAATCAAGCCTCACCAATCAAAGTTTCGATCGATCTACGACTGTGAACGATAGCAAGTAACAATGCGATAAAGATGATCAAGCAAGCTAATCAAACCGACACCAAATCGTAACTCAAATTTCGTATTTTATTTGTCAGTTATACGTGTGTGTGTGCCTTACGTGTTACTTGTGCATGTTTATTTTATGATTGTGTGGTGATAATCAAGCGAACTCAATCGAACTCGAAGTCTAACTCGAATATGATCGAACCCGAACTCGAATCCCGAATCGAACCGTATAAGAAGTAGTTGGGACTGAAAGCAATTTGAATTAGGAAACCCTATCAAACCGCTCGTAAATCCGAGCCGAATCAACATCGCATCGAGCTCGCCCAAGGTGGTGGCATCCGCACGGATGGCCCATCCGCACGGATGGCCAATCCGCACGGATTGCCAGTCCGCACGGATGGCCAGTCCGCGCGGATGGCCAGTCTGCGCGGATAACCTACCCGGGTGCGTGCCATGCGCACGGCTCATCCTTTCCCTTTTTGGCATCCTATAAATACACGAGTCACTCTCCACTTTTTCCACTTTTGGCAAGTGACGTCCGAACCACACGCATTCTTCACCTTTTCTCAGATTTCTCTCAATCCAGGTAAGATCTTGTACTAATTCTTGCACATCTTTAATCACCACACCATTCTACACATTTCCATCTTTCAAATCTTCACTTTCAACCATGAAATCATCCGGATTTGGGGTATTCACGGGTGACGTCATCATGAAGTTCATAAGAACTTCATGCTTGGCTCCATTCCATCAAGAATATCTCCGATCTAAACGATTTCTACAAGTTTTTACAATAAATTCACCTAGATCTAAACTTTTCTAAGGATAAAAGAGTTGAAAGAAATAAACCTAAGTTCTCTCTTTCTTTTACCCTTAAAACCGGTGCGAATCCGATCAGTCCTAGTGTTTTGCTCGTCAATAGTGATACCCTAGTTCCAGATCTGGAGTTGTACCCTAGACAACTGATTTCGTGGTTAACCGGGACGACCGTTCAGAGTCACCGGCAGGCCGAGTTAGGGTGGTTCCTAACCGGTCTAGTCACGCGGGTGAGAACACAACTCCAAGTGGTTGCCACGTAATCAGAACGTCTCGACAAACGACAACAGAAACCAAGTGTAGACGAACGGAACAACCAGAGCAGTTGTCCGCACGGACAGGCTACCCGCACGGACTAGCCACCCGCACGGGTTACCATCCGCACGCACAGGTCATACGCATGGGTTGCTAACCGCACGGACTACCCTTGGGACCCACTTTCCAAGCGAGGTTTGAGTATCGACGAACGAGCAGTCCGGACAGACGACCTCTGAATGGATTACTCATCGGATCATGAGATACTAAGGCCTTAAAATGAAAATCGAGCAGACCCCACCCGCACGGCCAAGCCGTGCGCACGGACGGGCTATCCGGACGGATTGACTCTGCCCGCGCGCACAGGCTGTCCGCACGGACTACCATACGCACGGACCACCGACCGCGCGGCCGGCTTGAAAGGTAGAAACACTTTGGTGTTTTCTAAATGCTACAACGAAAACTCCAAAGCACAAGCCATCATACACAAACACATCTTAGGAAGAAACAATCCACTTGGACGTTTATCCACTCAAGCAATCTAACCATACGAGTAAGTCGTCCGCACGTATGACTCGTCCGCACGGGTTGCCACCCGCACAGACAGTCACACGCACGGATGACCTATCCGGATGGAACACCATCCGCACGCATCACCATCCGTACGGATAGGTCATCCTACCCACTCTCACTTGTACTGTTTTACGTGTCACTTATCGTTACGTTATCAAATCTATTCAGGCTAACCGAACTCGCTGAAAAACGCTCCCTTCAATCCATATCGCTGTGAGTATACTCGAACCCTTTTTGCTTTAACACTTTTGGGTGTTACATACGTTACAACTATTCAAACTACAACTATCACACTACTCAAGCTATTTTAACGCTTAACCATTATCGCATGTTATTCGTGGTCTATGAATGCTTGTTTGTTATGTTTACACATGGAATACTGTCTACCTGCCTTAGCAACGATAGTACTATAGTTTGGACTCAGCACCCGTCTCCACGGGGGTTGTTAAGGATCTTTTACTTGCATGGATTACAGTGGTAAACATGTATTGCGAACTGCCTCGGGCAGTCAACCCGCAGTCATTGGTATCGATGGATCTATGTCGATAACTAACGTGCTTCATTTCACTATGTGTACGTGCTGGTTATGCGTAAACGAATTCGAACTCTATATGCTATTATCAAACTTGTATGCTCACCTTTACATTTTATGTATTGACATTATTTTAACGTATGTGGCAGGTGCCTAGGTTGTTTATATGCTTCTCGGGCTGTGATGAAATTGAAGCTAGGAACTGGAGTCCTAGAAACCAACGAATGAATTAATTATGTTTAAATCTGAGTTGTCGGAACAGAATATTTGTTTAGTTATTGTCTGTAATAACTTGTTTTGCTATTTAAGACATGGTATGGGACATGTTAACTTAAATTGAATGGTAATGATAGTTGTTATGGAAACTTCTGGACAATCTGTTTCGCTCAGTGCCGCGCCCCGATGATTCCGCCATCGGTTGGGGTGTGACAGATTGGTATCAGAGCCATAACTATAGGGAATTAGGCAAGACTCGACCTAGTCCGGGTCGAAGTCTTAGAGACCTAGACTATAGTTAAGAACCAACAGACCAACTCACGCGAATGCGTAATTTCGCCACTATCACTCACTTTTCTTATCACAACACTCGAAATTTTCAAGCTATGAACGGGCAATAAGGCCGAGAATAGGTGTGAAAACCGCAAACTCTCGACTAAAGTTGCCTGATCAGCTTGCGTTTTAGTTACAAACGAGGAGAATTGTACCAAATCAGGAGTGAAATCCATATTTTGATGAATAATCTCCTCAATTTTTATCAAAAACAAGGACGAAGGTTGCAAGATAGGGGTGAATCCCTAACCTTGACGACTCGTCCCGCCTTTATACAGAACTCCACCAAAGTTCGATGGACTCCAACGATCTAAAGACACAATATAACCGATGGGAATTGCGCCAACGCCCAAGAAATCGAGGCAAAGGCATAGTCCTGGAGGTAATTGTGCAGGATCCTTGCGAATAATCGAGCCACTTTGGTTAGTCGAAGTCTATTAGCCACAGACAATCTACCTTCGATTTATCGATCTTTATGAAAATTTTATGCATTTTCTGTTATTTGTTAACGTTTTGAGGTACTATTGGTTACGACCCAACACTATTGCTTCTGCTAAAACACAAAACTCGCTCGACACAACATTTGCAGATCACTCGCGTTACACTGCTTTCGAACACCCGCAAACTCTGAATACTAGGTTTCTGTTTTCTGACTGCCTTAGTGACTAGGAATATATGTGTTTCTTGCTGTTGTGCTTACACGTTTAGGAATATTGTGATTAAGTGCTCTATGTGTTATGTGATTTTGTGCAATTCTGTGATTTTGTGACTAAATGCGGTTACATGGTACGTGTTACTGAGCTTTAGTAGTAGTAGACGTGTGAGGTGAGATACGAATACATATGTTGAGTTCCATGGCGGTGTCTATTGCAGACAATGTCGTCTGGATTCCGTCATCAACTCTCTCGCCAGGAAAAGAGAGACAAACGTCTTGCCTCTATCATCGCGAAAAGTGTAGCCAAGGCTGTAAGTGATGTCTACGAAAATGCCAGCAAATCATCTGAGGAATCAAGGACTGAGGGTCCTAAAGCTGCCGCAAGACCTTTCAGCTTCAAATAGTTCAAATCGTGTGGGCCGAAGGAATTCACAGGCGAAGGAGGTCCTACTGCTCTATTCCACTGGTTTGACTCTATCGAGGTTACTCTGCGACAAAGTGGTTGCCCTGATGACCTTCGAACTCTGAACGCTACCGGCGTCTTTCAGTCCCGTGCTTTGGACTGGTGGACGGCCGAGAGGAACAAGAGAGGGAATGATGCAGCTTACGGGTTGTCGTGGGATGAGCTCAAGGAAGTCATGCTGGAGGAATTATGCCCTCCTCACGAACGACAAAAGCTTGAAGATGAATTCTGGCACATACATCAGAAGGACGGAGACAATGCTGGTCTTACCGCTCGTTTCAAACAGCTCAGCATTATCTGTCCCGATCAAGTCAAGACTCCTGAGATCACCATCAAGAAGTACATCCGAGCCTTGCCCGACTGCGTTGCTGATTTTGTGCAAGCGGCTAAGACTACCACGATCGAAGAAACCTATCTGCTGGCCGCTGAGATCAATGACAAAAGGGTCAAAGCTGGGATGTGGGATAAGACCTCCAAGCATCTGCATCAAGCCACTACTGCTACACCAACTGCTGAACCCACGCCATCAAACAACAAGAGAAAGAACAAGAGGAAAAGCAACTCCACCAACAAGAACTGTGTGATCACTGCTGCACCAGTTCAGGCTGTACCTGCCCAACAGCGTCAAGTGGCGGCGCCTGTGGCCAATGCACCGCCTGCAAAGCGTGCATATACTGGACCACATCCACTCTGCCCTACTTGCACCTTTCATCACCCGACTGCTATTCAATGCCGCTTCTGTGCTCATTGCAACGTCTACGGCCACTTCACTGCCAACTGCCGTATTCGTCAAGCTCCTGCCAATCAAGCTCTACTCGCTGCCCCACAGGGTCAACAAGCTCCTCCGGCACCCGCAGTCAAAGCCAGAGCGTGCTTCACATGTGGCGACCCGAACCATTTCGCCAACATGTGCCCAAACAGGGTGGTGAAACAAGAACCCCAGCAGCCGCAGCAGCAACCACAGCAGCAACAGCCGCAGCAGCAACAGGCCGCACGTGCCAGAACTTTCAATCTCAACGTTCGTCAAGCCCAGGCCGACAACAACGTGGTCAATGGTATGTTCCTTGTGAATGGTATTTATGCTTCATGTTTGTTTGATACTGGAGCCGATAATTGCTTTGTGTCACTCGAATTTGAGAAACTCCTTAGTCGTAAGCGCTCTCGACTCTCCTCTGCATTCGAAGTTGAGGTCGCTACCGGAAGAACCGTCGCTGTAAACTCTGTTATTCGTGATTGCACACTCGAGCTCAATAATCACGTCTTCTCGATCGATCTCATTCCAATGCAACTAGGAAGTTTTGACGTCATAATAGGCATGGACTTTCTTCGCGAAAACCATGCCGAAGTTGTGTGCTTCGATAAAATGATTCGTTTTTCGCTCGCCAACGGGGATTCACTGTGCGTCTATGGAGATACTACTTCGAAGGGTCTCAAACTTATATCATGCCTACAAGCCAGCAAGTATCTCCGTAAGGAGTACAGGGCTTTTTTGGCTCATGTCGTAGCAGCGGAGAAGGAAAAGAAAGAGAAGAAGAAAGCGAAGGACGTTCCAGTGGTTCGAGAATTTCCCCGAGTCTTTCCCGAGGATCTTCCCGGACTACCTCCAAAGCGTGATATCGATTTTCGCATTGATCTTATTCCTGGAGCAAATCCTATTGCTAGAGCTCCCTACCGACTTGCGCCGTCCGAAATGCGCGAACTCTCAACCCAACTCCAGGAATTGCTTGAAAAAGGCTTTATTCGCCCGAGCACCTCTCCGTGGGGCGCACCAGTCCTTTTCGTCAAGAAGAAGGATGGGACGTTCCGGATGTGCATCGATTACCGGGAATTGAATAAGTTGACTATCAAGAATCGCTATCCTCTGCCTCGAATCGACGATTTGTTTGATCAACTACAGGGCGCTACGTGTTTCTCGAAGATCGACCTGCGTTCCGGATATCATCAGCTGCGTATACAGGAGGAGGACATTCCCAAAACAGCGTTTCGCACTCGTTACGGCCATTATGAATTCGTTGTCATGCCTTTTGGCCTAACCAATGCACCAGCAGTTTTCATGGATCTGATGAATCGAGTGTGTAAACCGTATCTTGACCGCTTCGTCATCGTGTTCATCGACGATGTCTTGATCTATTCCAAAACGAGATCCGAACACACGCAGCATCTACGTTTGGTTCTCGAGTTACTTCAGGGAAATTAACTCTACGCCAAATTCTCCAAGTGCGAATTTTGGTTGGGGGAGGTTCAATTCCTGGGTCACATCGTAAATAGTCAGGGCATTCACGTCGATCCTGCAAAGATTGAAGCTGTTAAGAGCTGGGTTACGCCTAAGAACCCGACTGAAGTCCGTTCCTTTCTCGGACTGGCGGGCTATTATCGACGATTTATCAACGGATTCTCGAAGATTGCTGTACCACTTACTTCTCTTACTCATAAGGATCAGCCTTTTGTCTGGGGAAACAAACAAGAGTC